>OY743155.1:13411053-14661053 GCA_963555695.1 Dasypolia templi
AATTGTCTCTTCTTTGCCTGTCTTTTTTTAATTTTTATGGCTTGGCTACTAGGCCTTTATGCCAATTTGCCTGTGACTTAGGAATTTACGACCATAGACCACAAACAGGGTATTCAGGACTTTAAATACAATCAAAGAAAAGACAAATCGAATAGAACATCTTCGAAATACCGCAATTGCTTTACGAATGAGTACCTATCTGGCAGGCTATGGTGGTGGGGGACGCTCTGGGCCCCCGTTCCTGAAAGGCCCCCAAATGTCAAAGAATACATTCTAATCTAACTCCAAACAAGGCCAAAATATGAAGGCAGTTTTAGTTGGAGGCATACGTATGCGAGGTTGTGCAATAATATATACATCTAGGCCAAATTATACAACTAGGCCGGCACAACTTTGAGAAGGAGGTGATCAGAATAATACGCTTGGGCTGGTCGGCATTCGGGAAGCTGCGAAATATCTTCGTTCTCTCTTCTTCAGACTACTGCCAAGCATTTGATAGTAAACCTTTCAGCCTTTATGCTTTTTTGGGTTCCGTAAAATAATTGAGACCAAGTAGCCAGTCAAATTGAAAAAGCTTGCTATCAAAATCTTCTCCCCGCTTCAATTTGGTAGGCGATGATTCGTTTTGAAACACCGTCGAGTGGCGTTTCGTTTCTGGATCGTATTGGTAAATCCAAGTCTCATCACCTGTATTGATGTCATAACACGCCGAGACGAGCCTGCTTCAAATTTGTTTATCATATCACGGCACGGGGCACCATTCCACCCGGCCGGCCTGATTCTAAGCATCGGTGAGGTTTTGCGGCACCCAGCGTCAAACTACTAAACCAACTACAACTACAAGCGCATATTCACGTGAGGAGGATTCCTAAAGCGAAGATGCTCAGAAAGAAGATGTGTAGAATTTGCCTAAACACCTGCAGTATGTGCTGAATCTCTTGATACGTAACTCGCCTATTGTCTTGAATAAAAAAATTCACTGCTGACACGTTTTCTTCCGTAACAGCCGTCAAAGGGCGAACACTTCTTTCTTCAGCCCCCAGTTAGTCAACCGCGCTTGAATTCGTTATACCTACGATTCACGGGTGCCTTAGAAGGGCCTTCATCCATGAATGTAATTTGAAGTCTATCGTACGATTGGTCCGGATTCAGGCGACACTTGAAATCGTAAAAAAATCGTTTTAATGATACACGATAATATAAATTAGCTCGCAAACAATGTGAAGGGAAATGAAATTGGAACGTAGCTATTTTTATTTACAAATGAACATATTTTCAAAATAGACTCTATGGTGTGGATTGTGGTCACTGGGGATTACGATTCTAAGGCACGTACGGCTTATGGTCTCGATGTAGGAGATCATTGTTTCGCATACAGGTGGTAGTGATGGTGGTAATGAGCTCATGACTCATGGTCATATACAAAGTAATAAAATTGAAAACTTGAAAAGGGATTGATAAGCCGGAAATCTCTCGAAAAAATTCAGCGGCTCCATACATTTATGTAGCTAGCTACAAGAGTGGCAAACACATTCTTTGACACAAGGCAATAGTATAAGACATTTTTCCGCACGCAAACTTGATAGCTGAATAGGTGGTGCGCTATGAGACCAGCACCCTAATTGCGTAATACACAATCAATCTGAATCTGAATCGTTTTGAAACAGTTTGCTAATCCATTGCTTCTTAAGTTCGATAAAAATTCTGCTCAACATTAAATAGAACGCAATGAATGTTCTTGAACCGTCAAAATCAAACAGATTAGTCGTAATCGTTTACGAAAATGTGTTACGCAATTAGGGTGCAGAACGTCAAAAATATATTTGTAGAGCTTCCGATGAGGCTGGCTCCATTTCAAATGTTTTTTTTTGATGGGGCTGGCGCAGACGCTATCAAATTTAAAAAAGGAAAATTTTATGTTCAGCGCCGTTGATTTTCACCTCATCCGTACGGGGCCACACTCAAAATGACATAAATAGGCAAATCAAACGAAGATATTCTGAGTTTTCACAAATCTGAAGACTCCTTAATTATTTATTTTTTTAAAGATGAACATAAAAAAAATCTCAACAAATACTTAATTAAGACTTCCAAGTGCGATAGGCTAGATTTAGTCACGGTAAAGTTCGCAGCTAACCCCAGGGCTTTAAATACCGGTAAAATTTCATAACGTTACCTCTGTTTGACAGAGTTACCGTTAATATTAAATTAACGGTAATCGGTTTAACGTTATTTATGACATGTTTACCGTTAGTCTATTATAACGTTAATTGTTTAATAACGTTAACTATATCGTTATTTGTAAACGGTTAAACTGATGAGGTGAAACTGGAGGTAGCGGGGGGCCGCCCGTCGCGCCGCGCTGTGATGCCGTGCGCCCATGCCGATGAAATCGTTGCCTGATTCTTACGCGTGGGAAGAACTGGCAGTATATACCGTATGACTTTTTTTACCGTCTCGAAAAAAATAGGGTATATTAGGTGAACGGACTAGAAGCCGATGGCATTTTTTTTTTTGTTTCAATAACTATAAAAGAAATTGATCTATCAATAAATACTACTCATTCGAACTAAACTTTTCATACTAGCACAATTAAAAGAGAAACTAAAAAAAAAACGAGGGAAAAATATCGAAATTCAAATCATACGCACTCTACTAAATGCGCGAAATTTATCAATGAAATCGTAGCGCGATCCTATTTCATGAAGCCGGCCGGTGGGTAGGTATACTCTCCGCACGTGCCGTCGACCTCTTTGATAATAATATCCTTTCGCAAGCGCACGAGTGCCCGCCCGCACCCCGCGCTCTCAACTTAATTGTTATAATTTTCTTTCTCTCCAGTCATCTGCGATTAGTCACGGTGTGACGGCGCATTGTTTTGTTTACGTTTCCGCGTGTGAATCAGCTGTACATGACGTAGGAATATTCTAATGTGGAGTACCTAGCAATGGTGCGATTTTATATCCTGTCTGGTGAAAACTTATACGGTGCTAGGCGAATGTACGCAGAAGAAGAACACCTACAGTCGTTGCGAAGAAACGGTATTCCTGTTCCTCAAATTCCCAGCACTGCCCTAATATTACAGACGTATCAGCGATTACTTTATCATGGGGAGTTCCAGCTACCCAGTCATGCCAGAAGCAGGGGCCGGCCACCCTTAGCCAGACACGTTGAAGACGCCATACTAGATTATTTCCAAAGACACCCGAGAAGGAGCACTCGGCAAGCCGCTCATCGATTTGGCGTAAGCTAGTATGTGGTGTGGAAGCTACTCCATTCAATGGATATGCACCCACACCATTTTTCACGACTGCAAGCTTTACATGCACCGGACCCCGGGCCCCGCATAGACTTTTGTCACTGGCTACAGAACCATGCGGAGGCTAACATCTTGTGGAGCGACGAGTCCATATTTAACCGTGTTGGCATTTACCACGTGCACAACGAGCACTGGTTGAGCTTCCAAAACCCACACAAAGTTAAAGAAATTGCACATCAAGTTCGCTTCAGTGCCAACGTTTGGGCAGCGATAATTCACGATCGCATAATTGGTCCAGTTTGGATAGAAGGTCGTTTGAAGGGAATAACGTATCTACAAATGATACGTTCCGTCATTGACACCATGATGGATGACGTTCCTGTGCTCTATCTGCGAGATATCTACTTCCAGCACGACAGATATTGAGCTCGCTATGAACGATCTGTACGTGCATATCTCGATAATGAATTCGGTAATAAGTGGACAGGTCGCGGTGGACCTGTGAACGGGCCGCCGAGGTCACTAGGCCTAACACCACGAAAAAAGTTAAAATTGTACGTAACATCACGGAACGTACATACGTACGTACGTTCGGAAGAAAACAATACTCATTACAATAACATGGATTATAGCAACAATAAGAAAAAAAAAATTGAACATGCTGATGACGAAGTAAATGATAATCTATTTATCCATTGTGTTTTCGACAAAGAATTTGATAAAAGAAATTTATATTTTGGTAATTCGCTCACAGGAGAACTGCAGTACTTACCTCCATGTATGAGATCCCAGGTATGCAAATATATATCAAATTACGTGCGATCACTTAAACATAAACATATACAAAAATGGGACTGCCCAAAAACACGTAGGCAAATCAAGTACATGCCTATGTGCATTGCGGCTCTTGCGTGCCCTAACGACAACAAATAAGTTTATATTTTATCCAATCATTTATTGCCTTTTTTATTATTATTTGAGATGGGTTTGCTCTTGACTCTAGTCTAGGTCAGAAGTGACACAGACAAAGTCTACGATGGAGTGAGCTTACCCAGAAGAAGCCTGTTCACTCTAACTTTGAAGAGATTCGGGTTGAATGCGTTCGGGAACACTGACGCAGGTTCCACTCTTTTGCCGTGCGCATTATGAAAGATGTTTGGAAGCGCTTAGTGCGAATTGGTGGAATGGCAACTAAGTATGTAGTAGATGGTAGTTAGCAGTACGTCTAGATGTCCGATGGTAGAAGGGGGCAGGTGGGATGAGGTCGTGGAGTTCTTGCGCACACTCACCGAAGTACAGTCTATAGAAGACCGACAAGCAGGCAACCTTGCGAAGATGAGCTAAGCTGTGAAGTTTGGCATCCACCAGTTTTACGTCGCCTATGAGCCTCTTAGCTCTGCGTTCCACTGAGTCGAGCGTGGTAAGTTGGTATTTTGCTGAGCCATCCCAAAGGTGGCTGCAATACTCCATGCAGGATCGGACTTGCGCTTTATAAAGAGTTAGAAGCTGTCCAGGCGTAACGTATCGCTTCACTCTATTTAGAATGCCCAGTTTTTTGGCCGCAGTTTGAGCTTTGCGCTCAGTGGTTGCTCCAAAGTTGAGACTGGACGTCAACTCCATGCCTAGGAGCTCAAGCCGATCAGTTACAGGAACAGGTGTACCCCGAAAAGTAGGAGTTTGGTCGAAACGACTCCTTTTTGCAGTGAAAAGACAAGCCTGTGTTTTGGTGGAGTTAAAAGAGACCAGATTGTCATCACCCCACCGGGAGACAAGGCTTAAGGTCAAATCAGTCCTCTCTACCATGGCCTCTCTTAAGGAACGAACTTCACGCCCCCTGGTTTTCGGGCTGGACAAGTATCTCTCTGAAACAGTACTGTCATCTGCGTGCCCAACAATACCAGGTTGGAGTAGGTCATTGATGTGCAGCAGGAAAAGAGTTGCAGAGAGAACATACCCCTGAGGAACTCCGGCATCAATAGTCATACGCTCAGAGGAGCAGCCGTCAACGACTACTCTAATCGATCGTTCACTAAGGAAGTCTGATATCCAGCTAAAAAAATCTGCGGGGATGCCATAAGCAGGAAGCTTGATGAGTAGACTTGCGTGCCAGACCCTGTCAAAGGCCTTCGAGATATCTAGCGATACAGCTAGTGCTTCGCCATGTTTCTCGATGGGTTCGCCCCAGCAGTGCGTGACACATACAAGAAGATCTCCAGTTGACCGTCCCCGGCGAAAGCATTATTGACGGTCACTGAGGAGATCATTGTCTTCAAGGTAGGTCAATAGCTTACTGTTCGGTACCTTTTCCATAACTTTGCACAAAATGGAGGTAATGGCACGGTCGCCCTTTTTGGGCACTGGTTGTACATTCGCAAGCTTCCAGGATTTTGGCACCGTTCTTTTTTCAAGAGAGAGGCGAAACAAGCGCGTAATTATGATAATTACGTAAAATAAAAAAACATTTAAATAACAAATTCTTTTTCGTTTCTATAGCTTCTAAACGACCTATAGGGGCCCCTCTTTAAATATTTCGTGTATGAATAGATACACCTTATATATTATGTGAACTACCTATTCTCATTTAATGTACACACGGCCACTTATCTAGCAATACCTTGCCAGCATAAGCTGACCTCACATTGTACGGAAATCCTATAAAATGTTTATACTGGAAATGTATAGCTTGACATGTAGCCGTGTCTACCAATTTATTTAATTCAAGAATCAAATAAGCATTTATTATTTTATAATATTCAAGTAAACCAAAAAAACACATACCATAACATGGTTTTCATTTACAAAGGGTACATGATATTTTTCGTTCGACTCTGCAGGTCATTTAATTTTTGTTTACTTTTGATTATTACACCGCACCCTACTATTTGAAAAACATAGAATTAATAATCAATTAAATTAACAATAATATATAAAAACAATAGTATTTCTACTTATAATAAGTAAAATCAGTCTTGATTTCAATATTGGTACGTAAACTCAACAAATCACTACCAAAATATAAAATGACATAATTTAAGCCATACTTACAATTTAGCATAGCATAGCATAATCAGCCTATAACGTTCCCACTGCTGGGACACAGGCCTCAATTTACTCATTGGTAATTATTTCAAATTTACAACAATATAACAACATTTTTATCTAAAACTAAATACAATTTTATTTTGGCTTCAATTTCAATTTAAATAAAAAATGATACATAAAGCCAAAACTGGCTGTTTAGAAAATTCACTTTTTAGAAATCTTTTCAACTTAGAGATCAATTTAATACAGTTTCGGATCAACAATTGTAAAGTGATTGCTTACTTAAAAAATACCTATGTAAAATCAAAATCTTCCTCATAATTTGAATTTAGTCTTGTTTGTGAATTTGATGTTTTATTTTCGTTCAGTTGTAAATATCTATAACCCTTATTTTGTTTTTAACACCCCGTCTTGTAAATGTCTTGCTCGAACGAACGAACTCACTGTAGGTATTACACACGACTGTAGCGTGACGGTGGGTGACGGTGCGGCTGGCGCGAGGCCAAAAAATGTAAACCTACGAACGGGACGAAAACGTTTCTAAATTAACGTTAGTTATCGTATTTTGCGATAACGTTAATTTACTGGTAATGTTATCAAGCAACGTTACATTTTTGTAACGTTATTAAGATATCACAATGAAATTAACGTTATGTAACGGTTAATATTTTGTTATTTGGTAACGTTAACAAGCCCTGGCTAACCCATTTGGCTTTATTACATATGTGAGGGAAAGTATCCTACAGGAATCATAACACAAAGCAATTGAATGATTTTAATTGGAGAATAGGTAAAAGTTAACTTCTGTGTAGGGTTCCTGCCTGAAGGGGCTGAGCAGACGATGGACAATACGTCCGCGACGATAGAACGAAATCCGGGCACTCTATTTGTCTTACGTGTGCATTACACTACGTTCTATCGTCGCAAAATAAATTGTCCATCGTCGTCTCAGCGCCTAAAAGCAAAAACGGAACCATTATAACATCACGTGCGAACTCCATAAAAACATTGTTTTTGCACCTCATGCGGACAAATAATCGGGGTCAGCGTTAATTTTATAATTACAGGAGGTTATAAAAAAATATACAATGAATTATAAATGATTGTAGTATATTTTTAAATCTGTTTTAATTATCACATTTTATCTACACCCTACTGTTTTTGCATAAATAATTTATTTACAATATATACAATACTTATGAAAAAATATAGCTGAATATTTGAATGATACTATTACCACATAAATAAATTGTCTTATGTAACTAGTGATCGCAATGGCTACCGTTGAGCACGAGGTCCTGGGTTCGATTCCCACGTCGGGCAAAGTGTTATTGGGTTTTTCTATCTGGAATTTTTCAGTAGCAGCCCGGAGTCTGGATTTGTGCCCAGTTGATGGCAATAGGCTCGCCCCCTATTACATGGGACTTGAACATAACTGGCGAAATGTGGGTGTACAAGTACACCTCTGCCCAACCCTTCGGGGAATCATTTTCAAGGACATTGCTAATCCATTGGTTCATGTTCGATAAAGTCTGCTCAATAATGTAAATACCGCAATTTTGTGAAAGTGTCAAAATGAAAGCGATTACTACTGATAGTGTGTTACGCAATTACCCCCCTGCTTCAATAATTCTAGGTTCTCTAGTCCTTCGGCTGCGTTAGCATGTCTGATTCATTGTGTTTTAGTGCAGTTTTGTCTAAATCATAATCGTCGGTGCCTTGAGCTATCAGAAATAGAAACAGGCCTCCTAGACCCATCATAAAGTAGACGAAAGCTTCTTGCCTACTAGTGTGGTCCACATCTTTTTGTTTCTCACGTTTTTTCCTCAGAAATTCTTTTTCATATTTAGCCTTTTCAAATAAATCTCCATAGTGGCTCTTAGACCTAAAACATTAAATATTTGATATTATCATAACATTTGCAAAGTAAAAATTTTCTAGAAAAAGGATTAAGATGTAAAACAACAATAATTTGAATGACATAATGTAAATTATAAGTTTTTAATCGTGATTGCTTTGTGCAATTGGAAGTCGTCGTAATAAATACTCTTTAATGCGCGAAAACTACTTTTGAAAACTTTTACCTCTTTTTATCTTTTATAGACATTTTAGGTGATAGAATTATTGTTGAGCATGATAAATGGTTCTGGGTACAAAACGTACCATGTGTCAAAGTCATAAATAGGTTGTTTGCCATCCATGGTTGGCACAACCTTGCGTTGTGTGCGAGACTTATAAAACTTCAGCGTAGGGTCTGTTGGCTCGGGGTCTGGCTGATATTCTACCCTTGAATTAGTAACCCGTCCTCCTAGAAACCCTGGAATCGACAAGGATGAATGTATTATTAACGATGTTTATATTTCTCGTCAACTTATGTAATGAGTTTCTTGTACTTCCAATGGCATTCATTTGATTTAAATTTCAAAAATATTAGAAAAAAATCTAAACAACAGACTGATCAGTTTTCTGGAATCGAACCATCTTATAGCTGATAACCAGTACGGCTTCAGAAAGTTTAAATTGGGATGATGACTACTATTAAAAATGTTCGTCAAAATAATGTAATTTCAAAGAAGGCATAATAAACATGAGATAATCGAAAAAATCTGTTATAACGATGTAAAAATGAAGAAGACACACGCTGTAAAAGTTTTTGGAGGGGATTATTCCTGTCCTTGTCGCGCGGTACGGACAATGTACGGCGCTAGTATGAAGTTACGTAGTCGTGACGTCACTACTACGATAGTGCTGTCCTAGTCTAACACTTACTTTAAAACGTTTATAACTTGGTAGTTTTTTAAGCTTTTACACTTTTTGTAATACTATTTGCACTATTTTCCAAATAGACATAAACATTTGATTGAGATAAAAAAAAAATTGTCATCATCCCCATTGACTGAAGACGCTGTTGACTCTTTTATCGATTGTACGATTGCGAAGTTGGATTGCAGGATCTTTCAAAGCTAGAGGCTATTGGTAGTTGGGTTTATACCAATATCGATATCTTTCGAGATTATCTCGCTGATCGGACACAATGTGTCAAGATTGATGGGTGGGATAGTGAGACGGTAAGTTTCGGTGTACCTCATGGTTCTATTCGGAGACCCACGCTCTTCCTCATCTAGGTATATGACCAACCTGTGCAAGCTGTCATTGACAAATTGCTCTAGTTTCGCTTATGCTGAGGACACGGCCTCTCAGCTGATACTGCCACCATATAGACTGTCTACTACTCTCTATGTCAATCAACATTTTCTAATTGCATCTCTATATGGGGGGGCAGGAGCTTCAAAGACTTACATGTTGCAAGTTGAGCAAGCGCATTGAGCTGTTCTAAGGGTAGTGAACCTTCAAACCTCCTACATCTTGCCTGTATTAAGAAATTCAGGTACTTTCTGTTAGCCAGATGTTTGTGCTCCACACAGATATACCTAAGGATCGGACAGTGAGGTATGATATTACTCAGTATGCCCTACCCAACAGTGCAAAACGGCACTTGCTCAACGGCATTTCTATGGTATTGGGAGTAGACTGTATAATAGAATAAACAAACATTGCTCATGAATTGAAAGTTGGCGTCAAAAGGTTACAAGCACAGAGCTAGAAACGGAGTATCTAATAAAGCTATCAAGTTAAGCATCACTTCTTTAGACACACGCTAACCTGGTACAACGGATGATCCTTCAGACATGAACACACAATCTCTCCTCACTCATGCATTATCATTTCACATATCACTACACTTACACACATTCTACTAAAGGCTTCCTCTCTTGTATACTGCGACATACTTGACGTCATCTTCTGATGCAACCAATGTAACCTATGTATTTCATTTGTGAGGAAACCAGAGTTTATACAAAGACTGCTTATAACACTAATGGATATAACTGTAATACTCTATTATTGTATATGCATGGTGTTGTTTGTAAGTGTTTAATTGTTTAACCATTTTTGTTCAATAAAATGTTATCTACCTATTTATTTTTCACAGGAAGAGACTAGTACAGAAGTATTTCATACTTAGATTTATTCAGAGGCATTATTCAGTACATTGGAAGCTAGCCGGCAAATATACATTTAATTACATTTTATTCTTCATTTTTGGATAACGTGTTAACCAATTAAGCTCATAAAAGAAAGAAGAAACCAACCTTTATCATACATCTTTTTTAATTGTATATTTCCTAACACCTCATATGCTTCGGCTACAGCTCTAAACTTCTTTGCTGCTACTTCATCCTGGAAAAGCAGTTTTTCAATGTTACATGGAGTCAGCTAATCAAGTAAAAATAAACAGTTACATCATAAATGAAATAAAACTAATGGCAGTAGCATGCCTAATACTTCCGTATCCGTAGAAGTAGAAGCCAGTGAAGTCACCCTACATGAGGATTATTTTAAGAGCTTACGTTATTAGATTTATCCGGGTGATAAATCTTTGACAATTTGTAATAGGCAGATTTGATATCGCCCTGTGTCGCTTTAGGAGTGATTCCAAGTACGTCATAGTGGTTTGCACCGTATCGAGGCGACGACGTGCTCAGCGTCCGAACTACGCCAGTTACGCCACACACCAGTCTAAATGAGGTATAGAAGAGCATCTACAAAATACATAAATAAAATTTGAAGTTCAAGTCTACCGCCTAGCACAGTAAAACATGTAACTGTAATCATAAAAAATAAGTAATTTACCTGGCTCAACTACAATTTATTTTAATAATTTTATGGAATGCACTAAAAGGCATTCAATATAAGTGGGGAAATAATATTTATATAATGTAAATTGAAACTGATTTTGACAATACAAACTGAAATCTTCCGTCAAATAATGTGAAAACTAAAATGTAGCATGGCATGTGCACCACAGAGTACTTTTACCACACTTATAATAAGTTGTACTATAATCATCATTGCAAAACACCGGAAGGTCTTGATGAGTAAAAGAATGCATTCCGTGAAATAGGTGCACAAATCAGTTAGATATTAGTAGCAATGTCAACAACTCAAGATCAAAACTGATGAAAAATTATGTAATCCGTTTTTAAAAAAAAGCTTTTAATTTGTAAAAAAAAAAAGTTTTTTTAAAATGGTAAATCATCAAATGACTTTTCCCACTTCAAATACTTCAATGCTCCTTCTTCAGTTGCCTGTGCCAGGGCCACGGTATCTCTTTCGAACAACCCGTGACCCTGGCTGGCATCGGCCCTAACGGACCTCGTCAATTATTGCTAACATCTCTTTGCGGCGTGCGTGGGCCTGGTCCTTACCGGACGGCGAGCTACCCATTAATAGCCTTCCTAAGGTGGCCGGGAATTAGCTTGTAATTACCGACGCCCAGGGCGTCTCCTGCGGCGACTAGGGTGTGAGGGCTCAAGGTTCTCTCCCTCACGCACTCCGCCTCCTCCTTCGCAAGCACTACTGCTTCGCAGAAGGTGGTGACAGCTTTCCATTCGCTCTCGCTCTCTCCCGTCTGGCCCTGGTCCAAGCCATGCCGTACCATGGCCGCCGCTGATCGCCTCCGCAAGGATACGGCGGTGCCCCACCTAAGCCGAGCAGACCTCCACCGTATGCTCCATCGTTTCCTCCGGGCAATCCACACAATGGTGCCACCCGTGCGTTTCCTCCCGCCTTATGCGAAACAGGAACCTCCCGAAACATCCGTGTCCGGTGAGGACCTGTGTCGGGCAGAAGGTGAGGACGCCGTGGCACCTCTCCAACCACTCCTCAAAGAGTTCTGTCACCGAGTAGATTGAAGTTCGATAACCCTGAGATACAAAAAAAAAAACTATTCTTTTGGATGGTAGGTCACGTTTTAGTCAACTGGCAATACAAAATATGCATTCCAAACATAATGAACAAAAATAGTAATAAAAAATAAATAAATTTTCTCATTTACAGAGTATTTGCTATTTCATCCAGTTACCACATTATTGCGCAAAGAAAGAAAAAAAAGGTATGGTAGAAGTTAAATTCTGAGCAATTATTTGTCATCCTCGAACTGAGTCTATCTGTATTCTGTTATTTATTTTTTAGAATTAAGTTTTTGAATGCACGCATCTGACGTCATTCCGTCAAATAAATTAGTCACCGAGTAAAGTTTGTGCTAAAATCGTATTATTTTAAGCTAAGAACCGTTGTTTCCTGTTTTGTTTAGTCTAAAAATATAGGTAAGTTTAATTCTAAAGTAAAGCAGTTTCTATTATTGCCTATTTTCAAGCAGATGTTATGTGGAAAATGTATGTCCATTTATGGAAGTCCTTGCCTCCTTGGTGTTGACACCGTGTGCCCTAGATAAACTTCGTTACTAATACTTTAAGGCGGTTTTGGCAATGAGTCACTTTCTCGTTAGCGCAAGAAACTGACGAATTGACGAAAAGCTGAGTGACACTTTAACTTCATTAAATTTTATTTATAAACCTAGAATTCTTTAGTGCACGAAAAGTGCTCACAGACGAGCGTTCGCTACCGGGCTTATCAGCGTTTACGTTACAAAAGACAGTTTATTGTCGTTTTTTTAAATAGGTATAACATATTGGGTTTGTATCAATTTCTTTGTTGTGCATTTATTTTTGTAACTTTAAGGTCGAAAAACTGTGAGTCATGCCCAATCTTTTAAAAAGTTTAACCATATGTATCCACATTATCTGTATAAGTGTATATTTTTAGATATCACAATGTCGTCTCGCAAGACAGCTGGTCGCCGTGGCACAAACAAGAAGCGTGCCCAGCGCGCCACTTCCAATGTCTTTGCCATGTTCGATCAGGCTCAGATTGCAGAATTCAAAGAGGCCTTCAATATGATTGATCAGAACAGAGATGGATTTGTGGACAAAGATGATCTTCATGATATGTTAGCTTCCCTTGGTGAGTTTTTTTTTTTTAATTTATGAAGAACTGAATAAAAAAAACCACTTGTCACTAAATAGGCCCGACAGAAACTATCCTTATAAAAATATTAAAATAAATGTTAACCTCAAAGATTGTCCTGTTAATTATCCTGTTTTATGTCAAGTTTACTAGGAATATATTAAGTAAAACTAAAAATGATACTATCATTTTCTCAGTGTTATGAGTTTCATAAAACTTGATCAACATACATGTGTGTTATTTGAATGACCATTTGTCATTAAATTGTTATTTGACCCGAATGTTGTAAACCGCAAGAGGAGGATTATGTTTTGAGATACAATTTTTCCCCTTAAATCCAATTATTGCTTTTATTGCTGTAGGTAAGAACCCAACAGAGGACTACCTGGAGGGTATGATGAATGAAGCTCCCGGTCCTATTAACTTCACGATGTTCCTCACCCTCTTTGGCGAGCGTCTGCAAGGAACAGACCCTGAGGATGTCATCAAGAATGCGTTTGGGTGAGTAAACCAAGTACTATTAACAGTTTTAACAGATTGGTCATAAAATAAAATTGATCTATTTATTATTTAGGTATATGCCTATGTTGCTCCACTGCAGGCCCTACCTTTTCTCTTTTCATTTTTTCAGAGTATTAAGTAGGTACAGTCCGTGAGGCCTAAGCTGAGCTTTGACTGTGTTAATAATTCAGTAGGTATTGCAGTTTAAATCTATACTAATATTGTAAAGTGGAAAGATTTGATTGTTTGTTTGTATTGAATAGGCTCCGAAACTACTGGACCGATTAGAAAAATTGTTTTACCATTAGAAGCCGATATTATGTCTGATGAAAATTGGCAACTTTTTTTTTTTCGAAATGTACGTGGACGTAGTCGCGGACGAAGTGCTAGTATTAGATAAATTCATAGCATACATACTTCATTTAAAAAAAATATTATTTAATATGAATAAAAGTTGATAGCCACAATATCAACTTAGGTCTGATGTAAAGTCAAAGAAATTCGTATGAAGATAATAAATCCATTCTAATAATATAAATTCGAAAGTAATTCTGTATGTTACCTTTCACGTCTTACGACTGAACGGATTTCGATAAAATGCTAGGCCCTCTGTCCCGGTAGCACGTTCCCGTGGGCTAATTCCCGATATCCACACCGGCCAATACCGCGGGCAGAAGCTAGTAAATAAATAATGTGGGTCAATCCTTTAAAAAGGAGTCTAGCTCATCCTGCCATCTCCTGAAATGTTGTCATTATAAAATAAAATATTTTCACCGTAATGAGTTCTGCTAGGAACAGTGAATTTAAAATGACATGGAATGTATCGTCGCAAAACACTTCAAGCCATTATATAATGTATGATAATTTATTTTTGTCCTTGTTGTGGGGTAGATAACAATGGTTTAGCTACGCTAATGCTTCCTGAGGTATTTATTTATACAACACATCCTGTTTCATCAACTCATGTCAAATAACTGCTTCAAGATTAACACCCAGTAGCATGTGCATGGAATTATCATTATCATCAGATCAGCCTATATCAGTTCATTGCTGGCTTAGGTCTGAATCGCATAATGAAATGCGTTACAAAACACACATGTTCGGGCGGCATGATCGAATCTTGTCTTCTATAAAATTAAAACTAGCACTTCGCCCGCGACAACGTCCGCGTGGATTTCGAAAAAAAAAAAATGTAGCTTATGTTCATCAGTCTTCTAATGGTAAAACAATTTTGCAAATCGGTCCAGTAGTTTCGGAGCCTATTCAATACAAACAAACAACCACATCTTTCCTCTTTATAATATTAGTGTAGATGAAAATCCATTTGTTGGGAACCGCATCCCTATACAATCTGAAAGGCTGGACCGATTTGGTTTTTTTTTTTGTTTTAAAATATTCGAAATTCTTTTAACGGCTTTTTACGGAAAAGAAACATTGAAAAAATTTGAAAATTCGGGAAAATGTAAGTGCGTGTTCTGAGGTAGTTTTGTATAAACTATTGTAATTTGGACAGGACAACGTCTGTCGGTATGTATACTAACATATATTTTGTCGCCCGTCTATGCCGAATAGTGCAGACCCGATCATGTGTGTAGCTGTTGTAGCACACTTATATTTCTGGTTCTTGTCACGAAAAACATGTTTTTTTATATTTACTATCATATATCAAATGCAGAATTTGTTGTGATATCAAATGCAGAATTTGTGCCAAGCTTTTTGCTCTTCCTCTTACTCTCAAATCGGCACGTATAACGAGCGTTGACGCACGTTTAGAAAAAAGGTCAACTCCGGATTTCACACAGTTTGCGCGTTGAGGCGTGCTGACGCACTTTACATGTACACTTGGCATTGTACTTTTATAAAGATGTTTTCTAATCTCATCATCATTCAGTAGAAAAACGTCCAATGCTGGGCTTAGCCAAGTGTCGCTACCACTGGTCCTGTACTTCTCGCATCCAACGGATTCCCGCGACCTAATTCGGCGTACCTATTCAAGCGTTACTAATCCGTATTGAAATTCAGAATATCAGATGATTATCAAGTTTGAAAATGTTCAAATACTAAAAAAATATCTCAAGGACACTGTTCCTCTTTATTATTACTGTAACGTTTGTCCGACTTTATTAGGTACCTACTGTCGTTTTTTTATAGATGAACCAATAATACCAATGGTAATAGCAATATTTATGAAATAAGAATATAACAAAATAGTTGTTAATTCAATAATCCTTTAATATATGTTTATGGGGAAGCGCCAGGTTGCCCGCGAAATTAAAATTTTCTTAAGTTTTTTGCAATTTGCGTTTTTTATTTCATAAAATATGAATCAATAGTATTATATGAACTTAGAGCTTTGTATTGATGATTTTAATTATTATAACTATATAAATACATACTTGTATAATAGGTTGTATTTCAATGTGGGCAAATGTTCGGTGTTATCATTACCCTTGCGCGCGACCCAGATCATTTTCAATATTGCATGGATGGAATCCAATTGCAACGTGTCTCAGAGGTTAAGGACTTGGGCGTGCACTTTACAACAGATTTAAATTTCCATAAGCATACCACAGAGGTTTGTAAAAAAGCATACCGCAATTTAAGGTTGGTCTTATGGCTAGGAAACCAGTTCACGAACATCGGTGCTCTGAGATCGTTGTACGAAGAGCCGCTAATCTTGTTCTTTCCTATCTATCAAACAGGCAACAGAAAGTGAACGTTAACGGGGCGACGTCCTCGGGGTCCTTAGTTAAGATGGGAGTGCCTCAAGGTTCAATTCTCGGCCCTTTCTTGTTTCTAGTTTATATTAATGACCTTCCTTACATGATGGCTAACTTATCAGATATAATTTTATTCGCTGATGATACTTCTCTTATTTTTAAAATAGATAGAAAAGATACGGATGTCTTACATGTGAGTGATAGTCTGGCTATTCTTTCGAAATGGTTTGCAGCTAATAATCTTTTACTCAATGCGAACAAAACTAAATGTCTTAAGTTCTCATTACCAAATGTACCCCAAGTGGGTTTAAATTTAAAACTTGATGGCAAGAAAGTAGATGCTATTACGGAAACTGTATTTCTAGGAATTACTTTAGATTCTAAATTGCAATGGGGCGCTCACATTAGAGCTCTTTCAGGTAAATTAAGTTCAGCTGCGTATGCAGTAAGAAAAATAAGGCAGTTGACCGATATAGCCACAGCTAGGTTGGTATACTTTGCTTATTTCCACAGTATTATGTCTTATGGCGTTCTGCTGTGGGGATCAGCAGCTGACGTAGATTCAATTTTCATTTTACAAAAGAGGGCAATCCGCGCGATCTATGAAATGGGTCCTCGCGAGTCTCTTAGAAACAAATTCAAAGAAATTGAAATACTCACTCTGCCTTCCCTTTATATCTTAGAAAGTATTTTGTATGTTCGCAAAAACTTAGAACTTTTTAAAATAAGAAGCGATTTCCATAATATAAATACACGTAGTAAAAATGAAATTGTTATACCCAAATTTAGATTAACTAAAACAAGCAAATCATTTCTGATAAACAGTATCCGCTTTTATAATAAGTTGCCTAAGTCGGTTACAGAACTTAGCGATGGAAAGTTCAAAGCCCACATTAAACGTGTCCTTATCAAAAAAGCGTACTATAAGATTAAAGACTACGTCGAAGACAAGAAAGTTTGGCAATAATTCCTTCTGCACATGTGGCTTCCCTGGTACCTCATGAACGGCATCACTATTATTTTTCTAATAACTGCTCCCAAATAATGGTGTTTAATTTTTATTTTTTATTATTAGATATGGACTTTTACATATCTCTGACATAATTCTTTCATTATTTGACATTATATACCTAAAATTTTTAATTATTTTTTGATTTTACTTTATTAGATTATTTTATATTTTGTAAATGTGAGAACGTCGTAGGCCCTGTGGATTATAAATTATAGACAATTGTCTATTTGTTTAACATATGGTACCTGTTGACAGGCCTACACTGTCCTCCCATACCTGTTAATCACTGTAATTGGAAAACATTGTAAAAGACATATTTTTAAAAGAGTAACCATGGAGTTTCTTGCCGGCTCTTCTCCATGGGAAACGACCAATTGGAACCGTGCACCTAGAATCTGACGTTTCATAAGTGCCCATGTAGGTCTATGTGAAATAAAATATTTTGATTTTGATTTTGATCTTGTAAAAAGTCACTTGGAATGCAATTCTGTCGTCTGGTCGCCACATGAAGCCAAGTACAAACTTATGCTAGAACGGATCCAGAACAAATTTGCAAGATTCCTGTACTTAAAGCAGTTTGTTGTGTATCCAGGGTATCCACTGATGTATCCTACTGTATTTGTGATGGGCATGGTAGGCTATTATAAACTGGAAGTAAGAAGGGAAGTAGCTCTCGCCACTTGTGTAAAATTATGCGTGGTAAAATACACAACCCAGGTGTTCTACGCACGGTGGGGTTGCATGTACCTGATGGGCACGTGGGGCGACGGAGGCGACCGCCGCTGCTGTGGGTGCCGCCCGCTCGCACTAACCTCCTGCAACATGCGCCACTGACGCGCGCCTTGCGAACGCTCAATATGGTGTCAAAACAGATTGACTGCTTCAATTGTACTCTGAGTGAATTCACACGGGCCGCAAATTGTATAATTAGTCACAAGTTGAGATGTTCATAATAATGTAATTATTTTAAATCTCATATTTGTAAGCCTTATTAACTATAACTACACTATTGTATTAGGTAAGCCTGTGATGATAGTTGTATGTATGATTCAAATAAATAAATAAATACATTTTTACGGTCACGAATCATATTTCATATTTTGTTCAACATACAACCTGACACTGATCCCTTGAATGCCGTAGCTCCGTTAACCTAAACGCTCGAAATGTCTACGTAATTTCAAACTTTTTGGTAGGCTTTCGGAAAAACGGAGAATACATTAATACACAGCCATTAACATGGTATAAGTAACATGGTATACCTCCTGTCTTCGTTATGAGTTTACCCGTAGAGTGTAGAAAAATAAAGCCAGTACGTGTTGCCAGTTCAAATAATCGTAGAATACTGTCGTCCAATGGCGATGACAGTAATTGTGTACCTATGAGGTTCAGTTGACATTTCGATTTTTTTTTTGCTGTTCATTATGTAACTATGCGTATCATGCGACACTGAAAATTGCAAAAACTTTCGCGGGAAACCTTCCCCCTTAATCGAAAAGATAAATCAAAAATGAAGTTACGGCCGAACTCAATAACTTATCTATCTCAAATTTTGGCGTACTGAAGCTAGAACATCCTATCAATCTCGGATTTTAACGTCCCAATAAAGCCAAAATGAGCTACCTTAAAACGTGTTGACAGCTATTTTTTAGACTGGGACGGATATAATTGTAATGTCTCTCATCAGTAGCGATCTGTCTTATGTTATTGGGTTTGGCCATTAGACTACATATCGCTACCTTAGATATGTAGGTAGTTGATTAAGGCCAGCTTGTATCTGGCCACAATTTAATAAATGCGTAATTTATGTGAAACTGAAAGATGTTTTAAATTCGTTTGGAACTAAACTGATCGCCTCGTTGGTCTAGTGGTTGCAAGCGCTACTGTCGATCGCGACGTCTTGGGTTCGGTTCCAAGGTCGGGCAAAGTGGTATTAGGTTTTGATAGAAAGTTCCTTAACGCGGCTTGCAGTAGGAAATCTTATGCCCCTCCATGCGACCTTCTCTCTCTCTCTGTATCTATATTGTATATGAGTACAGACTCATATACAATAGAGTAGAGATTGTGTATTAAAAACTAATTTACAAACTTGTGCCACCAGATGTTTCGATGAAGAGAACCAGGGTGTGATCAACGAGGAGCGCCTGCGTGAGCTCCTGACCACGATGGGCGACCGGTTCACTGACGACGACGTCGATGAGATGTTACGCGAAGCACCCATCCGAGGCGGGCTCTTCGACTATGTCGAGTTTACACGCATTCTCAAACATGGAGCCAAGGATAAGGATGAGCAGTAAAAATTTTAAAATAAGTTGGGTTGCAACATTAGAGAGTTAAGCATGTAGCAATTGCAGCAACCATTGGATTAACGAAATCATATATCCTTTTTAGACGGTTTCTAAAATTGGCTTCCAGTTTAAAATGTAGCTAAGTATTGATATACTTTTGTAGGAAGTCTAGTGAATATTAGCTACTTAAACTTTTGAGAAGAAAGTATTAGGATTACTCAGCTGTTCAGATACATAGACTAAGATCTCCAGAGCGAACATAGACTTTACTCTAGCTAACAACAGTAGCGGATTGATACAAAAATGAACCTTAGATGTACAAACTTTATGTTCATATTCGTATGCAACGCTTGATAAAAGTTGCTTATACCAATAAGAAGCAATAATGTAGACAATACTTAAGAACAGACTACACTTTCGTATGTACTTAAATTTTTAGAAGCCAATTTTAGGACTATTCATAGATTTTCTCTAATGTTATCAGTCAGAGGTACCTATGAAGTAGGCACTTAAGATTCAGTGATTGGTAAAACATGATACGATAATATTCCTTGTTCTCTGACTGAAGTATGATACCTGCCTTACCCAACGCCATTTTAATAATTATATAATATTGCCTAACTAAAAAAATGGTAAGATAAAATCTGTAGATTTATAAGTTAGATTCATATGGATTTCAGAATAATCTCTTAAACATACTGAGGTGCTAAATATACCCTAGTTCTTACGAATGTTGCATTTCCAATCTCGCATTTTATAACGAAAATTGTAATTCCATATTATTGGGCCATTGTAAGTTTAAGTATGGCTTGTGTTTATTTTTCTTATTTTATATCCATGTATTCAGAATTTCGTTCTAATTATAATTGTTAGTATTTCTGGCAACACTGTTATTTGTCATCTTTAGAAAGAATGCATTCTGATGTGCAAATATTGTATTTAAAGATAGATTCATAAAAGCGAATTAGGTATTAAATACAGAAGGCTCTTGAGTGCAATATTATTCCATGTTGGCATTTAATAAATGTGTTATATTATAATTTGTGTTAAATAAAAAAGAACAATGGTAGATACCGACATTAAAAGAAAAAGTAAATAATTGTTTTTACATGTTTTCTGTGTTGTAGACCAGTCCTTATTACAGTCAGTGTTGCCTTTTGATTCAAATCTTTAAATGGCGAAGTATTAATATATCATTCCTTGAATTAGATACTAACACTTCTTCTTTCAAAAATGAAGTTTTTTAATGTTTAAATGACAAAGCTATTTGTTTTTTAAATTATGAATTGATTAGTCTTAGGTTTCAATAAAATTAACTTATAATATTAACATAATGTGTGTATAAGTTGTATAATCATGTATGTATGTAGTTGTTTTCAATTTTATTTACATTATAATTTTTTATTTCTCATTTTATAGTTTTATTTTTCCCTTTCCCTGACAAATCTAAATCCTAAAATGTGGCTGATTGTAGAGCCTTACCAAGCACTACTTGTCAAGTTGTCACTAAGGTTGGCAGCCCCTGGGTGTTCAAAGGGCTTCAAAGACTCATATTGTCAATCTGTCTTCCTCCACGACCCTTTCTCGACGAAGTGCCAACCCGCGCCGTAGCTGAGCCTGTAGTTTTAAATTCCCCCGATAATAATCATCAAAATTTTATTCAGCCTGTCCCATCTTGATGACGGTGACCTGCAGTGACGGCCTGAGCCGAGGTCCCTTAGCGAGCACTCGCGTTGGTAATGTAAGTTTTTCGCCCCTGGCTGGAGGCTTTGAGTTCGCTTAAGGAAGCCACAGGATAGTCCGGTTAAATAGTCACGACCTCTCAAGGTCAACTACGAGATGCCATTCACAAAAAAAAACTCAGTCTCAATCTGGCAAAAGTACAATAATTTTACTGGTAGGTACCTATATTTTTGACATACATTGTCGTGAGATGAGATTGCGACTTGAATTTGAATGATTTTTAAGTACGAGAAGGCCAATTCCCGTAATGAAAAACGTTCTCAATTAAATATATATCTTAAAAATACAGGAACGCCCCTCTAATTTTCGGAGATTGTCTGTTTGGTGTGCGTTACGCCCAGCAGGAAAGTATCTCATAAAATTAAGTGCTTCATCTGCTAGCAATGTGCTCCAAATTTTACTCCAAAACACACATTCACATTCTCGTTTTTTTTTGTAGATGTCAGAATACAAGAAGAACCGCAAATCGTTTTCAGCGAGTTTCTAAGCTAGCTCATTTAATTGCTGTTTTTTTTTAAATTTTTAAGGAAAAACTTTAAAACGGTAGATTTATTTGCAAATCTGATTGCTCAAATTAAGCAAAAACTATGAACTTCCAGTCTTTTTCTACGGTCCAACATTGAATAGTTTCCGAGAAACAAGATTCTGCACAACGTAACCCCAGTAGGAAATGATATATCTCTAAAACCATATGACGCACAAACTTTATTTTTGGCGCACATTCATGCACAAACTTAAGCTATCTGACCATATACTTTGTTTCTCTCTAAGGTCATTCGTTTAGAATTTTCCTGCTAGAACAACGTTACGCCAGCAGGAAGCGTTCTTCCCGTTTTATTCCAAACCGTTAACGCAAACCCTATATTTGGCGCACATTGCTAGCACATGAAGCACTAACTCTTTGTCTGGCTAAATTAATTTTATGAGATACTTTTCTGCTGGTGTAACGCCCAGGACTATTTGATCTATAAAAATTGACCCGTACCAACGAACAAAACAACAAAAATATAAATGCATGAAAATTCAATACTTTATTCACAAATAGCAATAATGTACAAGTAGATAGGTACGTGTTATTTGATGAGTTACAGTTGCAAAACAGATAAAGTCAGGTACATCGTTAGGTATTCATTGCCATGCTTCTTTGATGATGTGTGCGCATCTTTCGGCGACCACCATGACGGCGCCTTGAGGGTTGCCGGTCGGTTGTGAGGGCATGGAGCCCGCGTCACAAACTCGTATATCTGAAAGAAATCAACCAATGATTCCGTCCGAACCAGTGGTTCCGTCTCCCCTATTTTTACATATGAATCGATGGTTCTATTTCCCTTTGTAAAGTACTTGAGCCTGTATGTAAGTACATACATGGCCACGTCGTTTTGTATCCTATAAAGTAAAAGGTGTAGGACCGTTTCGGAGATACAAACATCGATAGTGGTAAACTAATAATTAAGCTGAATAGTTTATTTGTTTAAACGCGCTAATCTCTGGAACTACCAGCCGCATTTGATAATTATTTTAGCATTTGATAGCCCAATTCTTGAGGAAGGCTATTTTAACATCGCGCTAGGACCCTAAGGAGAAGAGCAAAAAAAAAAAAGAGTTCAGAAACAACGCTAAGCTAAAACGTAGTACTAGCGCGGGCAGATGATGCGATGCGACGGGGTGGGTGGGGGAACAAGAAACACGCGGACGAAGTTGCGGGCAGAAGCTAGTGTTGGATAAAATGTTCCCTACCCACGTGTAGAGGTGTACTGAGATATTTCTATTTATCAACTCCTTTGTATCTCGATGGAGGATAACACTCCCATATGGACTATGACAATTTTATTTTATTTTTATCTCATAAAAATGTTTGTTTCTAAATAGTGCAAACTGTTTCATAAAAAGTGTTACAGCTAAAAACAATGCCAAGTTATAAACGTTTAAAAATAACTATTGGCACTATCGTAGAAGTGACGTCACGACTATGTTACTTCACACTAGCGCCATATATTGTCCGTACGGAGCGACAAAACCGGGAATAATCCCCTCCAAAAACATAAAGCGTGTAGCTCCTTCATATTTACATCGATTTAACAGATTTTTTCGATTATCTAATTTTATTATGCCTTCTTTGAAACAGCATTATTTGTTCGAACATTTTTGATATAAGTCGACATCCCTATTGTAGAGGAGCTCTGCCTCAACTTTTGGGAAATACAGTCGTGATGATGTGTTTTAGGACTTGGCGTGTGGATGCTTTATCAATTTAAGAGATGACTTATAATCATTTTATTGTTAATTTCATAGACCAAGAGAGGCACTCTCTTTTAGGATTTGGTAGTTCTGCCAAGTTACTTAGCACGAAATTAGTATGAACTTACCCTTAAGGTTTAACACCCTGAGCTGTGGGTCGATGACCTTGCCGATAGCGCAGGTAGCGAGCTGGTGGTTCTGGGGGTCCGTGTGTACTCGAATCATGCATTCCATCCAGGCATCAGACCAGGCTTTGGCTTTCTTATCGCAAACCTTCGTGTATTTACGGTCTAACTCGACTTTGTATTTGTCTTGTAGTATCTGTTGGATATAAAGATAATTATGAGTATCTTCTTTTATTCATATAAAAATTGTTTCGTCACGTCAATGGAAAGCGCTAGCCAGAAAGATTTTTCTAGTGGCGCTAAGACGGGATTTTCCATTTTTAGGGAAGGACACTACTAGCCGCACTACCTGTATCTAGTTTCGTTTAAAATACACGACACTATCAATCTACCAAGCCTATTTTGGATTAAATAGTACAGTCAACACAGAAAGAAAGGAAGAAAGAACAATAGATTTATTTGTCACAGAAACACGTGCATACAAAATAAATCGTATACAAAACAAAAAAAAAAAACAAAGCTGATTTATTATTACAACACAGAACATAAATACTCGGCAGCTGCACGCCGTGACTTTGACAAGAAGGCTTCCACTCAGCATGATGCTGTGCTATAGTGGGCCTACAGCACAGCGCAGATTTTCAGTGGTCACCCAAATGACAGCAAAGTTCAGAAATATAATTCAGAAATAAAAGTAACTACAAACTTCAGAAATGAAACATTAAGACAACTTGACATATTTGCTATGTCTCTGTTAAACCGCAATATTTATTCCTCAGATAAAAGATATCTGAATATTGAAAAATTTGCCCTAAGATAATATACAGAGTCGGGACATTATAGTTACGAGAAAAAAAATTGCAACAAGAGTTAAGAGACCGTCACAGGCAGTAGTTATATTTTTTTTTATTCCAGTTATGTTTAAAATAAATGTTTAGCAGAGACTTATTTTTACTTTTCTGTCATCACCCGATTCCGACTTGACGTCGACTTAAGGGACATTCTGTATAAGTCTTAGTCATTCTCGTAAAGGCGGGCACATTGTTAAGTTAACAGAAAATACGTGCCGATGGTTTGTTTTCATAGATCCGCGCCTGTTAGTATGAGGTACCTATAGACATATATACTTATAGATATACCGCCGTATTGTTCCACTGCAGGAAAGAGGTCTCCCTACTCTTTCTTTGGCTCTGTCTAAATAGGCATAGCTGCTAAGGACCTTTGACGTTTTTATCAAGAAGAATAGACCAAAAAATCAAAAAGATTGTGGTGTCCCTTACCTTACTATCAAATATCTTGCGTAAGTATCGGAGGCCTTCCTTGATCATCTCCATGTCGTCAGGGTGAGCGAAGAAGTTGGGGTAGTAGAGCGCCTGCTTGAAGGGGTCGGTGGAGTTGATGGTCATCCAGCCCGTACTGCGCGGGAGTAGGGCCACTGCGTTCACTCTGGAAGCAACAATATATTGTGTCACTAGAGATCTGAGCCTGCTTCACACGCGTTTTACTACTTGACAAATCATCGAAATTTTTTCTTCCCATGCGGTTAGGCGAAAACTACAGAACGTTTTTTGTAATTTTCAGGATAAAATTTGAACAAGCACAAATAGTTGCGACGAAAAAAAAAAAAGATGTTCAATATATTATGACCGCGTAGGTATTGCACTTTTCTACGAAACAGGAGATTGTTTTTTTTTCGTTGCTCAGTTTAGTTTTAAAATCAAAGCGGTCACACAGACACGAAAAGCGACATATTTTACCGCTTGCTGTATCTTTTCATAAAATTATTTGAAGAGCAACCTCAAAATCAAGCTTAATTTCTGATTTTCGCACATCAGTGGAGGTTCAAATGTCTGTAGAATGTATGTAACTACCTAGTCAATGTAGTGTAGGTAGTTTCTTTGATTACCTAGGTAAAATACGTCCGGTGAATCATGGATGGCAAAGTGGTAAAATATAAAATTGAAACCTTAAATAATGTGTTACAAGATTCTCATGATTGATTGCGTAATTTTAACCTGAACAACGCCCTACGGGGTAGTTGCGTAACACACTATCAGTAGAAATCGACAGACTCGATGTAAAAAAAGCAAGGAGCATTATAGCTGTTAATGAGGTGATTAAGAAATACACACCAGTGTCTCTAAAACTTGAACTCCAAACCAAAATAAAATGATGAAAGCATGACATTGAAAATATTGGAAAAATTAACATATTCTTAGAGATCAGAAGCCTAATTAATTTTTTAAAAACTAAACACAAAACGATCTACAACTATTTATTTAAAATAAACCGTTACAAACAAATAATTATTCTAATGGTCACTAAAACGCGTCCGTCCCATCTGAGCCCCGCAGCCAAAGTGCACGAGGCGAGTCCGCACACCGCTCATGGTGTGTCATCCCCTCCACTGACAGCGTCATCGCAGCGACGTGATGTCCCCGCCCTCTTAGCTGTCAAATCCTCTAAGACGGCCTCTCCTGATAGCTGAACGTCCTCGTCAGCCTGGCTTCCACTGGATGGGTTCTCTAATGGCAGGCTTCCTTGTGCCTGGTCTTCATCAGTTGACTCGTCACCTAAAACATGCCAAAATTGGAATATTAACAGCAATTTTGGCAGCTTAACTTGGGGCTACCCATTGCAATGAAACTACAAGCGTTTTATCACAACTTCAAGCAATAACATCAAAATGGGTAGTAGAGAAGTTATCGTTACACCAACGAAAGAGTTCCGGACCTCAATCATTACTGAAACAATAACAATCACCTGGCAACCACTATCGGGGTTCCAGTAGTCAAAGCCTGGCAACCATTATTCGAGTTCCAGTAACCTAAATCACCTGGCAACCACTATCGGGGTTCCAGTAATCAAAGTCACCTGGCAACCATTATTCAAGTTCCAGTAACCAAAATCACCTGGCAACCACTATCGGGGTTCCAGTAATCAAAGTCACCTGGCAACCATTATTTGAGTTCCAGTAACCAAAATCACCTAGCCACGAGTAAAAACCTGCCACAATACTGCTTTTACTCACCACCACCGAGATGATCGAAGAACACTTCGCAAGCATCCGGGGTCCACTCACCACGCCACTGAACCATATGTTCTGCGGCGGTCTGTGTTTTCTTGCCGTACGAGCCAGCAAGCAGCTCGAGCTCGTACCGGTGATGTGGGAGCGCTCGTACCACCTTGTACGGGCCACGCATCCCGGAGTCCAGCTTCCCTGTGCTCTGCGAGCCCTTGCTCACGAACACAAAGCTGCCGACGATAAATGTACGCGGCTGGCGGCGACGCTCGTTGACGTGCACATCCTGCCGCTGCTGATTTTCAGCAAGCAACTCAGATGCCCTCTGTCTTCTCAGCGTCAGTAAAGCTTCTCGGTTAGGATGCGAATCGTTCAGCGCGACGTCTCGCACCAGACACCTCAGCACTGGAGTAGTCCCCTCAACGCCAGTCACCAGCTGCAGAGGCGAGGTGCGGGTCGTAGCTTACCTCGTTATGTTCAAGGTGAGCTGCACCTTCCACAACGCATCGGACCACTGCGCACCCTTGTTGTTTGCCTCTATCCGCAACATATTGAGGACTGTCCTGCAATAACGCTCAACTTGCCCGTTTTCACGGTGCATTTCAGGTGTGATAAAATGTATGTTACAGCCCAACTCAGTAACCCAGTCTTGAAAGGATGCACTTTCAAACATTCTGCCACGGTCACACACAATTGTTGACGGAGTACCGAATAATGAGATTGTATTAGAAAAGACGCGTTTTAGCTCAGCGGTATCTTGTCTGTACAGGGCGTACAACAGACAGTACTTGGAAAAAGCATCTAGCACGATGAGTATATATCGGAAACCGTTTGACTCTGTTAGGGGACCCAGGGCGTCAGTGTGAACCACTGAAAAGGGTACCTCAGGCTTAGTCCAAGATTCTATGGGCATCCTAGGAGCGCGAGGGACTTTCTTAAGTGAAAGACAAACAATACAATGACCAAAATATTTCTTAATAAAAGTCCTTAACCCAGGAAACCAAAAATGACGCAATATAAGCTCAGTAGTTTTGTCTATTCCTATATGATCATGATCATCGTGAAACACCCGCAACAAACTAAGCCTATGCACTTTAGGGATAAAACAAAGGAGACGAGAATCTGCACCAGTTTGTGAATACTTATAGTACAACAAATCGTTCCTTATGAAAAACCGTGTAGGGTCCAATTGACCATCCCTCAGCTTTTGCATCAAGCTTTGAGTTTCAGAATCAGCCGTCTGAGCAACTTTCGCCCAATTTCGCGGATTTTTAATTTGGAGCACGGTAGCGGGCTGTCGGCTTAAAAAGTCTGCGTGTTGCATGAGGCAACCTTTTCGATACTCAAGCGTGAACTGAAAGTCTTGCATGTAAACCCACCAACGGGCCACACGAGGCAACAAGTCCCTTTTACGCTCAGTCAACTTCAGCGAATTACAATCGGTTACTATTTTAAAATTTATGCCAATTAAATAATGTCTAAAGTGTTGTAATACGCGAACGATTGCCAACGTCTCAAGCTCGTAACTGTGATAACGGGACTCGGCACCCTGCGTGGATTTACTAAAATAGCCGACAACTCGCTTCCGTCTACCTTCGTGTTCTTGCAATAATATTGCACCATAGCTGATAGCATTGGCGTCCGTATTGGCGGGCAGATTGGGATTGAAGATTGCTAAAACGGGTTCCTCAGTTAGACTTTTAATAACAAAATCACGTGCTAAGTCTTGTTCCGAGCCCCATAGGAAAGGCTGGCCTTTTCTTAGCAATTTAGCAATACAAGCAGTTTTCGAAGCGTACCCAGCAATATACCTTCGAAAATAGCCCGCCAGACCCAAAAACTGACGAACCTCCCTTACATTAGATGGTTTAGGTGATTTAACTAAAGCTTCGGTCTTACTAGGGCTCGGCCGTACCTGACCATGACCAATAAGCCCTCCTAGGTATTCTAATTCGGTGTCTAAGAAAGTGCATTTTTTTTTTACCGAAAATCCCGTTCTTTGAGTGTTTTTAATACCTCTCGCAAAGTTTTAAGACCGTCACTGACAGAATTCGACATGACTAATACATCGTCGATAAAAACCAACACTTCACCTGTATCCAGCAGGTGCTTCAGAGTTTTGGAGAGGACTCTTTGATAGACAATAGGTGCATTAGCGAGCCCATAGGGCATTTTCAAATATTCGTAATGGCCTTCGGGCGTTACGAATGCTGTTTTACTAATGGAGTCATCATCCTTCATCGGCACCTGGTGGAAGCCTGTTGCCATATCAAGACTTGTAAAGAATTTAAAATTGCCTAGTCTGTCAATGTGATCGTCTATCAATGGTAACGGAAATCGTTCTTTAATAGTGATAGCATTTAGAGCTCTGTAGTCGACGCACATTCTATCAGACCCGTCCTTTTTCTTCACAAGGATGATAGGACTCGCATAATTACACTGTGATTCGCGAATAATTTCCTTACTAATCAAATCATTAATTATTTCGCGAATGCGACGCTTTTCGTCTACGGAGAGTTTATAAGGTCTGTACTAAATTGGAATGTCACTATTAAGTTTTATCTCCATACAACCCGTATTTACTGTAGAGGTCGCTGTACCGGCAATAAACGTATCAGAAAACTCGTTTAATAGAGATAACAAACACTCTTTTTCGTCACCAATCAAAGGCGTCCTTATCTTAGGGAACTCTACAGTCGACACGTTGTTTACATGCGAAACCCTGACTATCCGTTGAGAGTCATTTGTTCGAATATATGTAACTCCGCTACGATTTAAAACATCAGTGCCAATCAAAATCGGAGCCGGAATACAATCCGGGGGAATAACAAAAAGATCAACTTCTAAAGATATTTCAGGAAATTCAATAAGTGTGTTCACATACGACGTGGACTCTATATCCTGACTTCCGATGCCACGCATACAGCGATAGGTGGGAATTTTATTTAAACTAAAATGCTTTATGACGGAATCAGAAATCAGCGAAATATCAGATCCAGAATCAATTAAAACGTCAATAGGTACGTTCTGTATAACCGCAGACATCACATTGTCTTGTCTGGAGGAGACTTTGAGCAAAAATTTACTTTACTTGATTTATTTTTATTATTTGATTTGGATTCGACACGTTCCTTAGCGAAACAAGTTTCGACAGTAGGTATGTCAAATTTTTTTACAGAATGTGCAAGTCATTGGTTTAGAATTTGACTTTGTTGACGAAGATTTTTCAGAATCTACATCGGTTTTTGCTGACTTTTTAGGGCAAACAGCCTGTTTGTGACCTATGTTTCCACATGAAAAGCACTCTAATCGATCATACTGCAAGACCTTGCGTTTACGCGGATCAGAGGAATTTGCGTTTGACGTGCGAACAGGATTGTTATTAAAAAGTGGCGCGCCCTTAGGCTTTAAGTATACTGACAAAAATTCAACTAATTCCTTTGACTGTAACTTAGCATTGGCGGTCGCGGCCTTCACTTGGGGATCGGAAATGCCTCGGATCACAATAGCGGTTTTCGGTTAATCTGAAAGCAATGTTCAATCGCAACAGTGTCTTCCGCGCATATTCAGCATAAGTAGTGAATTTATTACAATTTGTACTCATGACATCATATAGTACGGTAGCCATATCAACCTCGCGTGGGCACAATGATCGGAATTCCCTTTTAAAATTGGACCACGATCGATCACGGGTCACCCAATCGTTGAGCCACGTCTTAGCATCACCCCGTAAAAACCCACCAATGCGTCCCAAGCATTCCCGATCGTCACATCTCGCGCCCGCGATCGACTTCCGCACACCACATGTCAAAATCATGGACATTGGGGTCAAAATTCGAAATATAGTAATGCTTAGATCTTACTTGAATTAGAGAAGAGAGTGCGCCTACAATCCTGTCCGCAGCGTCATCCTCCCGTGGTGTCTCAGCGGTCACAGTTCTATCCGTAGCACGTGTTTCCGTATTACGGGTAACAGCTGCCTCAGCAACCACCGAAGTTGACAGCAGCGGGGTGCCACCCAGATGCGACGACACGGAAGTAGACGTACGCATAGCGTTTGAAGGCAACCGTTCCTCCAAAGCGCTCAATCGATCTAGTATTTTATTCAAAGGGTCGCGACGAGGGCTATCCCGGCGCCTATGCGAACTATCCCGGTGCCTTCGCGAACTTTGAGAGTACCCTGATCTATCTCGACGACGCCTAGAAGATCTGCTACGCGATTGACGATAACGATCACGACCTCTTTTATGAACATCGCGACGGCTATGCGAATCGTTTTCTCGGGAATTACGCCTAGGTGTATTCTCACGTGGCGTGCACTCACGACTCGACATGATTTTGACTTTAGGCAACGTAAATTACCACTACTTTAACAACACTAATTACACGTGAAGAGAAAAGAAAAAGTTACACGTGGTTGTTTACTCCAAAAAGCACGCACGAAATATGATTTAATCGAGTAACGTGGCGAATCACGTTTAAGTGCACAAAAACTAATCACGGGAAAAATCAACAACACGTGGTGAAAATTTTTAAACAGTCAAAACACTAATTGCGGTTAAAATGATAGCGAACTGTTATACGGGGTCATGAAAACCTTGTTTTAAAAAAACACTTTTTAATACATGAAGAGAAATAGTTTTATTTGAGGTTTGACCTTAATACACTTTCTATTTAACAATAAGTTGAAAACTGGCAGACACAATTAATATGGGAGATGGTAGAGATTCAGAGGTCGGGACGAGTCTGGCGCGTTGCGGGAAGCGGGAGGCAATCCGCTCTGAGATGATGACAAGGCAATTAACAGGAAATCTATGTAATCAATTATTGTTGCTCATCAAGGGTTTTCCTTAGCATTAGGAAACTATAACAGCCCCCCGATTTAGAGTAAACTACACCCTTATAAGTGAAGTTTAAGTTAATAAAGTATAAGTCAGCCGATTCGAAGAGAGGGTCCCGTGTTAACGTTTGAGAGTTCAGTGTCATCTAATTCAGGGTCATTATTTTCAGGGGTTATATTTTCTTTAAATTTCAGTATTTTCCTGTGTATGCCAGTTTTATACACCTTATAGATAATAAAGCACATAATAGAAATCATAATTACAATTGTAACACCTGAATAATATTTTTCATATAAAACAATATGTGGTTTTTCAATTATGTTATTAAGGCCTTTCAGGATTTCAGGATTATCATAAGCTAAGGAATCTAAGTTAATATTCTTAAGATTAACTACAGGTAAATTCGACACGATGTTATTATATGCTACAATATTACAACAAGAATCATTTAAAATATTAAAGTTAGAAACAATAGTTTTTAGCTCAATTTTATGATTTTCATGCGATATTAAACGAGTGTCCTTGCAGTAGGCAATACATTTAGAAGGTAAGTTTAATACACCATTTCCACTAACTTCTATTTCTATAGATTGGGAGTTATTACATTCAATACTTATTTTAGTTTTTTCTGACATTACATATAACCATCTATTGTAGCGTAGTGGCTGCCAGATGCTAACGTGACCTTGAATAAATTTGGTTTCACAAGTTGAAGGAATTGAGGTAAGTACTTTTGTAATAATTTCTGTTTCACAGGAAGGCGTTGCAGAGGAGGAGTATATTATCGGTGCTTCACAAAGGTAGTGACCATCATTGATTATCTTACAATAATCCAGATTATCTAATTTACAGTACATCGACTTATCTCTGCTGATACCAATATATTTGGAGGATGGGATAATGGTCGAATATGAATTTGGATTATTTTTATCATGTGGAACTAGCGAAGGTAAGTTATGATATACACTTAAGTGCATAGGGTTTATGAGAGGGATTTTTACTGTAAATACAACTTTTTCTTTAATGAAGTAACTAGATATTTCTGATATATTTAAAATAGTATGCATATTATCAAGGTTCAAAGGAACTGGAAGTTGCTTAGATTCTGGTAAGAATCTATAATTATCGACCAATTCGGTGTAGAGTTCTTTAGGTGTTAGGATAGTGGGGTATAGGACATTAGATTTGCTGAACATAATAGAGTTAATTATATCTTCAACTTTGAAAGACAAGGCTAGAAGACTATTTTCTATCATAGAAGTTAATTCTAGCATGCGAGACCTAATACCTAATTCTTTTGAGACATAAGTCAGATTTAGAATATCTTGGGACAATTCATCCATTGCTTTCTTCAGATGGTTTTCATTTAGTTTTATTATATACAGAGTTTCGTTGAAAGATCTAAGCGAAGAAGTAGTTACTAATATATTTTCTTTCATCAGAAGAGCTAGTTTCTTTTGGTCTGTTTCTACCTCTTTGATGGCATTGTCGTATCGGATGGCATCGTCTTCATCCATTGTGCCAAATAACTTTTTAGACACAGTGCCTACGAATCCTAGAAGTGCAGATCTTTTCGCCTGGCGAGATGTAAGGTGAAAAATAGCTTCGTTGTTATGGGCTATATCATTATAACGGGTGTTCAATGGTTCAAAGAGATTACTACATTCTAAATAATCAAAGACCTTACCATTGTCACATATTTGTTTGGATTTATCGAGAATAATACGGAGGTTTAGAACATGCGGATTAATAAAGGATACATCATAAGGAATAACTATACTAAGGTGACTATCGATTAAACTTAAAGAACCTAAGGGGTCGAAGTAGATGCCAGGACTGTTCGTCAAAGGCGTAATGAACTCCAGACCCAGCGCAGAGTTACTGTAATAAAATATAATTAAAATTAGTATTAAGTATATAACTAGGGCTACGTTTCAGATCTAGGAGCTAGTTTGACTTCGTCATAGTGATGAGTCACATGACGTCTATTTATGAGTAAGGTCAAGGTATTTTTACCATTGATTTTTACAACCTTATAAGGTCCTTTCGAAATTGGCGAAAAGGCTTTGCGCAAACGTACATGATTTTTAAGATACGTAATCTCCAACTTTATATTGAACAGGTCGTGAGCGGGTGTCATAATACTGTTTAGATCTATCTTTAGATCTTAGTATGTTTTCGATGGCTTTTTCACGTGAAAGTCTTAGACGATGATGCAGGGATTTTAGATATTCTGGATATGTGAGGTCTGACTGTAGTTCGTAGACGGAGTCCGGAATAAAAGGTTTCTGGCCGAAGAGGAGCTCGTATGGTGTGAAGTTAGTAGTGGAATGAGTAGAGGTGTTATACGCCAACATAGCAGTATAGACATATTTATGCCAATCAGAATGATTTTCATTGACATACGATTTAAGGTATTCCTTAAACGTGGAGTGACTGCGTTCAAGTGCACCTTGAGTTTGAGGATGGTATGGGGAAGACCAGATTTGTTTTATTTTCAGAAATTCGCAGGTTCTTTTAAATAAATCTGCGGTGAGTTCGTGCCTTGGTCGGTTAAAATAGACTTTGGGATACCGAAAGCAGAAATAAAGTGCACTAAACATTCACATGTTTCTTCTGCAGTGGCATTACCTATAGGGTAAGCGAGGGAATATTTGGTTAGGTCATCTTGTAGTGTAACAATGAATTTGAGCTTAGTAAGGCCAGCTTCTGGAAGTGGACCCACGAGGTCGAGGCTGAGTCGTTCAAATGGCTTAGTAGAAGTGGTGGTTATTTGCATTGGTGATTTGTTAATTTGTCTTAGGGCTTTGTTACTTTGACACTGGGAGCAATTTTTTACGTATGATTCGATATCTGTCCGCATATTTTTCCAGAAATATCTTTCTTTTATTCGATTTGACATTCGTGTAGATCCTAAATGTCCGGCAATAGGAATGTCATGGTTTTCGCGGAGTATTTTAGGGATATCCGAGGGTGTAGGGTAAATTATAGTATTATGATAGATATGAATTGATACTTGATTATTGTTAAAGATATAGCAGAACATATTGTATATTTTCGACCAGATATGCTTGTCGAAGGGATATTGGAAATCAGTAATGCCCAAATCTAGATTAGAATTAGTAGGGTTACGTAGTAAATCGGATTGAAGATTTTGTATACTTTTATAAATGTCTTCATAAGGACTGTTATGAAAGTGATATACTTTAGTGAATAGGAAATATATTGTTTTTCCTTTGTGATTGAATGAGATAAATGAGTAGAGTGTTCTTTCCCTATCTAGGAGTTCTTCAGAGTTTTCAAGGTTGCTCAGAATTTCTTCCACATGAGGGTTGGACTCATCAAGATTCAGATATGGCAACAACAATTCTACGAAAAAAAGCAACACTGAGTCTTGAGCCATACAAAATATTCTCAGATCAAACTCCTTACCAACGTAGATACATTCAAAATCTTAAGCAAGAGCTGCATCTACGCACAGATAATGGTGAAACAGATCTTACAATAAAGTACATAAATCGAACTCCAAAAATAATAAAAAAGTCGTCAAAAAACTAATGATCGACAAACCAATAAGTAGAAATAGAAACATAACATACGATATCACCTACAAATACGATAGCCTTTGTACAACAAGAAATTCCCTGAAGTGTTTTTATTCAAACATACGAAGTTTAGTCAAACCCGGGAAGATTGACGAGCTGAGGTGTATACTAACATCAATACAAGATGTTCATGTGGTGATACTGGTTGAAACATGGATTAAATCAGACGCAGAGGCACAGAGATTACAACTGCCAAATTACACTCATTATTACAATTTTAGAACTAACAGCAGGGGAGGTGGTGTATCAATTTTTATTAAAAGCAACATGAAACACGAGTTTATAAGCCAGAAATTACAAGAAGATAACCACTTCCTGTGGGTTCACCTCCAAAAATTTTCCTTGGACATATGTGGAATTTATAAACCGGAAAGAACTAACGCAAGTAAATTCCTCGAAACCTTAACAAATGAACTACAAAATAAGAATAGGACAATACTATTTGGAGATTTTAATTTTAATCTACTTGGCTCTGATCGAAACACCAACGAATATAAAGATACTCTCGGAAAATGGCTATACAGTATTAAACAAAATTGATACAAGGCACTGCACTCGTGAAACATCTACTACACGTACTATCTTGGACCATGTTTCTACAAACCTACGGGGCCATGATTTTCATTTAGTAATAATTGAATCAAGCATGTCCGACCACAAACAGATTTTCTTAGAGGTCAAACAGTACAAACCAGAACCAAATAAAAAACTACAAATAAGAACACTTTCATTCTCAAAACTGTATAAAACTATAGAAGATATTGACTATGCCACGGTAGGAGAAGATTTTAGAAAACTAGAAGAAGCAATAAAATTGGCAATCAGCAAGAATCAAACTACGAAAATTAAGATTCTGAACCCACCTAAAACAGAATGGATCACGAAGGATATTATTGATAAAATAAACGCAAGGAACATATTGTGGAAACAACACAAAACTAACCCGAACAACTTGGAGTTTGAAGAGAAGTTTAAAAGTGAGAGAAACAGAGTATTCTCGCATATGCAGACTGTTAAAAATAAATACTTCATTAAATCATTTGAGGAATGCAAAGGTAAGCCGTTGAAGATGTGGAAACTTATAAATAATCTGTCTAAAAATAAAATTAAAGATATCTGCATTCCTCCTAAATTACAAACCCCCTCAGGCCTCATCACAGAAGACAAAGAAATCTGTGAACACTTCAACACCTACTTTGCCAGTATAGGTATTCTCCTGGCAAACAAAATAGCTCTAAAACACCACAATACTAACATTAACACTACTTCACTACACACCAACGCCCCAGGTCTCTCACAAATGTCACCAACAAACGTAGAAGAAATCGCAAAAATTTTTGATAATCTAAAATCAAACACCAGCGCTGGCGTGGATGGTATCACTGTCAAAGCCATTAAACATATAAAGATACTGATACTGCCAAACTTAGTGCAATGCATGAATAAATGTTTACTCGAAGGCAACTTTCCGGAAACACTTAAAATCGCGAAAGTAAATCCCATTTTTAAATCAGGCTCGAAATCAGACCCGGGTAATTACAGACCCATTTCGGTATTGCCAGTGATGTCAAAAATACTGGAGAAATTAATTCATTGTAGACTTATGGAATATCTAGATTCTTTCGGTTTTCTTTTTGATCGGCAATATGGATTTAGACCTAAGTCCAATGCACTAGCTGCTGCGACTGATTTGGTCACGAAACTTAAGACTAAAATTGATCAAAAGCAAATTGCTCTAGGAGTCTTTATAGATTTAAAAGAGGCTTTCGATACCGTAAGTCATAATGTACTCTTGCAAAAATTAGCGTCTATAAAAATAACAGGAAGCTTTTTCAGAATGTTCGAGTCTTACTTAGAAAATCGACTGCAAGTCGTTAAAATTGAAAACAACATCAGTAGCTCCAAGTTGATAGAATGTGGTGTGCCTCAAGGATCGATATTGGGTCCTCTTCTGTTCCTTATCTTTATCAATAATGTACACGAATTAGGATTAAAAGGACATATAACACTCTATGCCGATGACACTTGTCTGTTTTACTTCGGTAACTCCATTGAAGCAATCACACAAGACGCGCAGGATGACCTAGTTATTTTGGAAAGGTGGTTCTTGGACAACCTATTGACAGTTAATACATCCAAAACAAACTACATAATCTTCTCGGCTAAGAACAAAAAAATTTACAATCACAAGCCTCTATCGATAAATGGAGATGTCCTTAATAAAGTAAACACAGAGAAATATTTGGGTCTTACACTTGACAGTCACTTAACGTGGCAGCCACACATTAAAAAGATTTGTTCCAAGTTGTTAAGTCTTACGGGTGCGTTACGTGGAATAGCTAGATGTCTACCACCTAAAATTCGGTATACTGTGTACAATTCATTAGTAAAGCCACACATTGAGTATCTAATTGAGGTATGGGGATCGACAACAAAAACAAACATACACAAACTTCAAATCGCCCAAAATAAAATTATTAAAGCCCTCTTTCAATATCCCTACTTAACATCCACAAATAAAATCTATAATGACACTAAGCTCTTTAACATCACCAAAACTTATAACAATATAATACCTGTTTATTAATAAGAAAAATCCTTTCAAAAGAAATACACACAGAAATTACATACAAAAGGAATAATGAAGTGCAAACGCGATCATCACGTCGTGCAAATGACCTAGTACTATTACACAGACCTAGAACAAAACACGGAAAGAAAAATATTAAATATGAAGGAGTACAGCTATATAATTCACTACCAAAAGACATTAAAGAAGCTAAAACAAATCTTTATTTTAAAAAAATGTTAAAGAAACACATCCTCGACGGCTCCAACATAAATAAATAAATATTACATTATTACATATTGTCTAGTGTTGTATAGTGTGTACGGTGCTTAATAACAGTACTGATAAGAATAGCGCACTCGATGTGCACTTACATAGACGCGCGCGCTCTGTATCTGAGTATTTTATTTCGATGTACCCACACACCAAAATTAAAACGATTTTTTGTATTACTGGCTAACTGCACGACGAGTGCTCTGGACTATCTTAATAATACCTACAAACTATTACTAAAACTTTGTTTCTCATTAAGTGATTATGTAAATCTTCGAGAAATAAATGATTTTTAAACCGTAAGATCGATGGAAGTAGGTATGACAATGATTTTGCAGTTACTTTTCAGGATGCTTTCGTTGTGTTCTGTGATTTTAGCGTTGCCATTAAAGTCTTTGTTGCTCATTATTTTCAGGAACTTGCTGTAGTTACTCGTATCGTTGAGAGAAGGATTTGTTGTGGGGTTCGGGGACTCGTTAGACGTAGTAGGTGTAATAGGATCATTGATTCCTGGTGATGAGTCGTCGTTTTCTAAGAGGTCTACAGATGGTAGTTTATAATCAAGGTCTAGGGAACCGGGAGGTAATTGGATATCAAGATTTTCGAGAGTTAGAGGGCTGAATTGAGGTGTAGAATTATCTGTATTTTGGTTAGAAGTGGATGGAATGGGGTCACAATCTGATGGTTGAATTGGATTTACAGGATATCGGGATAAGGCGTCAGCAGCGGCATTAAGTTTTCCCTGTTGATAACCAATTTCGTACTCGTATTCCATTAGTTTCAGGCGCCATCTTTGTAATTTGCTACTAGGATCTTTGTGATTAAACAACCACTTTAATGGCCTATGGTCAGTGATGATCAGGAATTTCCGTCCATAGAGATATGGGCGAAAGGTTTTGCAACCGTACAAAATAGCAATAAGTTCTTTTTCAGTGGTGTTATAATTTGATTCGCTCTTATTGAGAGTGCGAGAAGCATAGGCTATTGGCCTATCTTTACCAACTGGACCTTGACTGAGTACAGCACCAATGGCATAATTGGAGGCATCACACGTCAAGATGAAAGGGGCAGAAAAATCTGGATAAATGAGGATAGGAGCAGAAGTAAGTTTGTGCTTGAGCTCGTCAAAAGCGACTTGTTGTTGATTTTCCCATAGGAAGGCGACATCCTTTTTTAAAAGTTGAGTAAGAGGTTTTGCAATTTTCGAGAAGTTAGAAATGAAACGGCGATAGTAGGATACAAGTCCGAGGAAGGACTTAATGTCCTTCGGAGATTTGGGGGTAGGAAATTTGGTTACCGCCTTTATTTTTTCAGGGTTAGGTTTTACACCATCTCTAGTTATTTGATGGCCAAGATATGCGACTTCACGTCTGAGAAATTCACACTTGTCAGGTTGGAGTTTTAGATTGTAATCTCGAAGCCTTTGGAATACTGACGAGAGATTATCATTGTGAGAATTTAAATCATGAGAATATATGACGATGTCATCGAGATATACAAAACATCGTATGCCTTGGAGGCCTGTGAGAGCAGTATTCATTAACCTTTGAAAAGTAGCGGGCGCGTTCTTTAACCCAAATGGCATTCTTGTAAATTGGTAATGTCCTTGACGTACATTAAACGCCGTTTTAGGGGCGTCCTCTTCGTTGATCATTATTTGATGGAAACCTGATGCAAGGTCAAGAGTTGAAAAATATTTACTCTGACCCAGCTGATCTAAAATTTCGGATATCTGCGGTATAGGGTAGCTATCTCCAATAGTGATGTCATTTAGTTTTCGGTAATCTATAACTATACGCCATTTTTGCTGTCCGGATGCATCAATTTTCTTTGGGACAATCCAAATTGGTTTAATGATTCCTTGATCGAGCATGTGGTCGATTTGTTTGTTGACTTCTTGTTTGTGTACCTCTGGGAACCGGTAAGATTTTACGTTTATTGGATTTTGAGCACTCGTCGTAATGTTATGCTTAAGTGCATTTGTGTGGGAAAGTTTGTCACCAGGAATGAAGAATATATCTGAGTATTCAGAGCAAACATCGTGAAGAGCATTTGCTTCTTCAGGATTGAGGTGGGAGATTCTAAGAAGGTTTAATACCTCTTGTGTTCGCAGGTAAGCGTCGGTGTTTTCGAAATGACAAACTGTATGAGCGTTTATTGGGTCGAAAGGTTTGATTAATGAACTTAAGGGAGTGAGTGTGATATCCAAATTTGACTTAAGGGTTACAGGAGTTTCTGAAGTGTTGATTACTGATAAATTAATTCTCTTGTTTTCTTTAACTGTGACTAAGCAATTGGCGATTAGTAAATCTTCATGATAACATTGGTCTAGCACGATTCCTTCTTTCACTTCAGGGTTGGAGACGGAGCATTTAATGACGGTTTCAGTTCTGGGAGGAATTACATAAATGGGCGCGTTGAAATGTAATTTTTATTTCGTTTTTACCTATTTTCAAGGTTTCACGAGTGTAGTCAATTGTGCAGCCAAAAGCGATTAGCATATCAGTGCCGATTACACCATCATAAGGTAAGTGTATTCGGGGTATTATATGGAATCTATGCGTGATACTATTTTTATCATCTATTTAAATTTTAAGCGGAAAATGGCCTATTGTAGGTGAAGGTTCATCAACGGGGTCAATACCTTTCAAAAGGATTATTTCTGTTGTGATATCAACTGGTATTTATATGGAAGAATTTTTTAGAAGTCTTACAGTTGCGCCAGAGTCTACAAGGAGAGATAGGGTAGTATTTGACACTGGGGTATGGACAAGGATATGAGGTAATCGTTTCTTAAATGGACTAATGTTAATCTCATAAATTTTTGTTTCAGAACTTGAACGAGGAGGGGTTAAGTCTATAGTGGATTTAGCAAATACAGGGTGATTTCCTTTACGTTCTGCAGGGGTAGCGGATACAGAGGATACAGCGGTTGCAGGAGATTCAGAGGATACAGTGATGCGATTTCTTCGCGAGTCCCAAATGTTAGGGGATACAGTGGATGCAGAGGATACAGTGATGCGATTAGCTCGCGAATCCCTATTGTTAGGGGATACAGTGGATGCAGAGGATACAGTGATACGATTAGCTCGCGAATCCCTATTGTTAGGGGATACAGTGGATGCAGAGGATACAGAGGATATAGCATTGGTGTCTTTGATATTGAAAGGTTTTGGAATTTGAGGTTTGGGTCTCACGAGACACCACCGCGAGCCCTTTATTCGTTTAAATACTTATTTGTTTCACCTTGAGTATCCTCCATGTAGTCATTATCTTCGTTGCTATTTACCGCGTGAACTTGAGCGTGATTATTTTGGTAACGCCTTGGCGATGGTCTTTGATTATTTTGATCTCTGAAGCGATTATTATTGAATTCCCGTTTTCTACATTCCTCAATTGTATGGCCAACGTTTTTACAATAACGGCACACTAGATGACCTGAAGTAGATGGTCTTTGACTATTGGGCTCGTTTGAAACACCTTGCTGTGTAGGGTTTCGGTTCTGTTGAAAACAATATATATAACCTAATCAAGGACGCTGAGGCCAACGTCCTTGATTAGGTGAATTGGTATTGTTTGCTGGTGGATTACGCCTAGAAGTGGTCTGTAATATTTTTTCTTCGGACACGGCAAAGCCAATCGCTTCATTTAAAGTTTCAGCCACTGATAAATGTATGCAATGCTAAGTCTTGCATTGCAGCGACACGGCCAGTCAGTTCACCTTTCTTCTTCGTGGGTATTGAAATATTTATTTCAGTTAATAGTTTGGATAGGCATGTTTCTACGCGTAGTGCGAACTGGTTGACTGTTTCGCTATTGGTTTGACAGCAATCTTGGAGATCCGAGAGTAGTGCAGTGTAATGTTTTTTCTCGCCAAATTGGTTTTTAAGAAATTCTTCTAACTGTTGCCAGTTTTCGAATTCTTTAATAGAGCACGCACTTTCGGCACGGCCTTCAAGTTGGCTTAAAATATATTTTAATATTGTGTCTTGTTGAGATGGTGAGGAAAGGCTCATTGCATTTCTGCAATTATTTAAAAACGCATTCAGTTTTTCGCGGTTTCCGTCGAATTTGTTAATAAACTTGCTTATAAAGTTCATGTCGATTTCTTTTGTTTCTTTAGACATGGTACCGGGCTCGTCTTTAGGCATAAAAGTTAGTCAAAACAAAGATAACGTGTGAGGTATGAAGTTGCGATAAGGAAGGAATGTTGCACTAGTCTCGGAGCTAAAAATGACACACTGAGACAATTAATTAACTGAATGTTACTTATTCTAGCACTTTGAAGCTCGAATTAAATTGGAAATATGCGATGAAACTTTGTTGTTGGCACTCTTTTCACAGCACGGATAGTTTCGTTGTAGAATAGATGTACTTACAGGAACACTGCGACTGCGACAGCAACACGAATCATTTCGTAACTCGGCGAGATCACTCAAGGTGAGTGATAGATATTCGGGGCACACCCCGTTACACCAACACGGCACTTGAGGGCCTGATAAGACCAGCAGGATACAGCGATGTCGAGCGGAAAGACACAGCGACAGGATGCGGCGACGGGGCACAGAGGTAAGATCGGATTTTAGCACTTTTCACTATCACAATAAATATGGGTTCACTGAATTGAGGCGTTCCGAGGATTTATAAAATCCCTTAAGCTGCCACCAATGTTATACGGGGTCATGAAAACCTTGTTTTAAAAAAAACACTTTTTAATACATGAAGAGAAATAGTTTTATTTGAGGTTTGACCTTAATACACTTTCTATTTAACAATAAGTTGAAAACTGGCAGACACAATTAATATGGGAGATGGTAGAGATTCAGAGGTCGGGACGAGACTGGCGCGTTGCGGGAAGCGGGAGGCAATCCGCTCTGAGATGATGACAAGGCAATTAACAGGAAATCTATTTTATCAATTATTGTTGCTCATCAAGGGTTTTCCTTAGCATTAGGAAACTATAACAGAACGATCTAAATCGCGTGTAATTAAATCTATCCCACTTCTGATCTTAGAGATCAGAAGCCTCATTATTTTTTTAAAAACTAACACAAAACGATCTACAACTATTTATTTAAAATAAACCGTTACAAACAAATAATTATTCTAATGGTCACTAAAACGCGTCCGTCCCATCTGAGCCCCGCAGCCAAAGTGCACGAGGCGAGTCCGCACACTTTCATTTTAGTTACTATACTCAATGCCGCACACCGCTCATGGTGTGTCATCCCCTCCACTGACAGCGTCATCGCAGCGACGTGATGTCCCCGCCCTCTTAGCTGTCAAATCCTCTAAGAATGCAGATGCTACGAGTATTAATGACTTGTGTTTTTTAGCCGCTGCTATGAAATCGTCCCTCAAATATCTATTGTGCACGGATATAATAATGTTTTTAACATCTTAATTATTTCGTTGTGGAACTCTGGCAACATTATTTATTTGTTCCTTTGAGACTCCGCGTTTGATTATGTCGCCAATTTTTGCAACAATACTCCGACTCTGTGACCGGGACTCCCTTTATCTCTATATTATTTACTCGTAGTCGAGATCTCTGCTCACTCTCGCGTATGCTTGATTCCAACCGCCCAAGTCGCATCTCGAAGCGTGAGACGTCCTCTTTAGTTTTTTGTAGGGACTCAATTTGTTTGTCAACGTTCTCCAATTTGACCGTGAGCTCATCAACCGTACCGTGGACGTAGTCTAGAGATTTCTGAACTCCAACAATCTCATCCTTCATGTTTTTGAGTTCAGAAATATCCGCTTGAATCGTCTTTACATTTTATATTAAAAGAGGTAAGGATGCTAATTGTTCTGTGAGTTTCCGAAGCCCCAGATGGATGTTTTCCAAATCACCTTGTGCAGCTTTCCCAGGGGGTGGGTTAGAAGGACTAGCCAGCCCAGCTTTGCAGGTACTGCACTTCCAAGTAGCTTTCCTGTCCCCAAGCTTGCGATACCCTGCCTCGGTTATACCAGCACAAGGGAAATTAAACTTTTTGAGGCAAAGTGCACATTGCACTCCATCACTGTCTTCGACCTGACAACGATGACAATTGAACATGATGAATGAGCAAAGCGGCTACTCAGTATGGTGAAAAGTTTAGAAGTTGTAATAAGTAGAAAGTAATTTGTTATTTATTGTACACGTAACTGTCAAAAAATCCTCGCCGCGTTCTTCGTAAACACACCGGGCGCGCAAAACCCCGAAGCAACACTACTTCCAAAAGCACTACAACATCGTTCTCTCGGAAGAACAGTGTGATTACTCACGCCCGAATGAGATGAGAGTATACACCGACGGCTCGAAGACCGGATCCGGGACCGGAGTTGGAGTCTTTTCACACGACCTCAACATAAACATATCGAACCCGCTGGGAATGTTCAACACTGTCTATCAGGCGGAGTGTGTGGGCATTATACAAGCGGTATACGCCATAGAAACCAGGAAAGTTACGGACACACATATACGTATACTCTCCGACAGCACCTCAGTCCTCCAATCATTGAGGAAAAAATATATTACCTCAAGTATAGTACTAGAATGTCACAAGGCTCTAGAACGAGTAACGGTATTAAACCGCAACACAGTGACACTGCAATGGATAAAAGGACACAGCGGATCGCTGGGCAATGACGCAGCTGACGAATTAGCCAGGAGAGCATCCAGCACGTCGGCATGCGGGCCTGAACCCATCATACCCATCCCCTTCAACCAGATACGCAGGTGGCTGCAGGAGTCCACCCATGCACAAGCCGAGAGGTGGTGGACCTCGACACTAGGCTGCAGGCAGTCTAAGGAAGCCTTGCCATCCTTAGACGACAGGCTAACCAGACGTTTATTACGTCTGAATAGAAATGGCCTGCGCCTGATGACGGGGACCATCACAGGACACTGCTCGCTGAATAAGCACTTCTACACAATAGGTATAACGGACAGCCCTATGTGCAGAGCTTGCATGGAGTCGGACGAGACCGTTGCGCACGTGCTCTTTGAGTGCACAGGCGTTACCCAGATTAGAACAGAAACACTCGGGACACTCGGATCTTACACAGAGGTTCTCAACAGACCAGAAGCTTTGATCGGCTTCTGGAGGGAGGTGGGCTGGTTGGAATAAAAACCACCGACGGCCGCTATGGCCCACGTACAATGGTCCACATGTAGGACTAAGTGCGGAAACCATACCCTCTAACATAGAACATAGAACACACCGGGCGCTCGCAATAACCAGACAGCAATACGTCACTGGCGTTTGTCGCGCGCCGTTTACGCTGGTACGCAGTCCGCACAACCACCACAGTCCCGTGCACTTGCCGCAACAGCTGTTGAAACACTATGTCCACCGTGATTTGCACTTTGTTTCCAATAATAATTTGATGTTTTAAATCACTTCTATTTGTTGGTTTTTGTTATTGAACTATGTCCACACTCACTACTATATAACATATATCAACAACTCTTCAGCTAAAGATCACTGTCATCATGATCATGTTATAAAAATATTATTTTAAACTGGGGAAACTGACAAGACTGTATCTTCCTGTGAGGCGCGTTTACGAACTTTTTATCAAATTCGTCTGCTTAACAATGTTAGTACCGCAATGCACGTGGGTGACCTGTCATAAAACCCATTGCGATCAACTGTCATTTTATGTGTGCGCAATTAGCCCGCGGGTTTGTTTATGTTTTCATCAGATGCTTTTGGACCAGACAGATGACATTGACATTTTAAAACAAATGATTTAAAAATCTACTTACGAAACGTTGTAGCCAGAGCTAGAGCAGTCACCAGCTTTCTCACCCACAACACCAGTTTTGGAGCATTCAGCATAGAGACCGTTGAAGAAGAACTGTAGGTCAGGCTGTTTAAGACTCTTATCGGCGTAGCTGGAGTACAGGAGGCCCGTGAGCTGTGGACAAGGGAAACATTGTGTTGTGTTATGTCGATGTTTCTCTAAGTAAAGATGATGAGTTGATTTATTCTAAGAACCTGCATTTCGGTTGGTGAACATTTTGCTTGTTAAGGTACCTAATTTAATCTCTAGAGGAAGGCGGAGTTGTTCCAGCAGTACCAGTTTCTTGACAAACGTTATTATTTGAGAATCTGTGACGTCTGCGAATTCAACTACGTGATGCCCAAAAGAAATTTTCACCGTCTTGTAAAATGTCTTCGCGCTGGTTAAACTTTGATGTTGTCAGCTGATTAACCATACTTTCTTTTGGTGCCATGATAAATTAAGGCGTCCAGCCAGGGCAAAAACATGTAAACTAAGCGACTTCAAGCCAAGAGGGGTGCTCTTGGCGTGTAGTCGCTTCAGCTTAAGGCGCCGCTGGTGGGAGAACACCAAGAGACAGGCTGGATTATTTCTTTCTTTCTTTCGAAGGTGTTACCTGAGTAAGTCCAGTAGAAGTCAGAGGTCCTTCATTCGTCAACAGGAATTCAGTCAAGGCATTCCAGTCCAGGGCTGCGGTGTTTTTCACTGCGGTCAGTACGAAGTACAATGTGGCTCCGCAGTGGTTCTTCAAGCTCTTGCCAACGGGAAGGTCGGCTATTACTGGGATATCTAATGGCTCCAGGACCTCTTTTGGTCCTACTCCAGAGTGCAGCAGGATTTTGGGGCTGGTTAATGATCCTGCACTCAGGATTACCTGCAAATGATATTATAAGATCAGAATTAATTTAAATACTGGTAGCTTTTGTCAACTATAATATTTATTATGTCGCACTTGACTAGTGCCAATTCATTCAGGAAGACTGTTGAATAAAAAAAAATCTGTAAGCGCTTAGGTACACACGGCTACATGTCAAGCTATACATTTCCAGTATAAGCTGACTTCTCTTTGTACGAAGAGCCTATAAAATGCGAGGTCAGCTAAAACTGGAAATATAGCCAGGTGTACTCATCTATGTAGTTACATACAGGCATCAGTTTTCAATGTACTGAATACAGTTGAATTTAACGAACGTTTTGTAACTTAAACCACGTTCGCCGGCCGTAAAAATATTGCTGCAGGATTTTATCGCACACTGGATTTTCAACTCTTGGTGTTGAACCGAGCATTGAGAATCCAAGAGAGTGCATCTCAGCGCGTCGAAAAAACACACTATTAGATTTTCAACTCTCCGCGCTCAGCAGTGCGTTGAAAATGCAGCGCGCGAACAAATTCAGCCGAGATATTTTTAGGTAACGTGGAACTTATGAATGGAACGTGTCTTAATTAGCTGGATATTGTATTACATATTTATTTTGGTAATGCTATCATTTTGACAGTTCAAAAACAGGAGCAGCCGAACAGATTTTTTTCTTTAATAAGGAATTAGGTACATTAAAAGTCCTTGAGATTGTGATTGAAGTGTGTTGCACAATTTGGATGAAGCCAATTTGGTTTGGTCCGAATTTTCTTCAAAATTCAAAACGCTTCTTACCTCCTTAGTAGCATTAACAGTCTTGGTTTTGCCTTCAGCATCCACGTACTCAACTCCATAGGCTCTTGTGCCGTCGAAAAGGACCTTAGTCACGTGGGCATAGAGTTTCACGAAAAGGTTGGGTCGCTCGGAATTCGGAAGTAGGTAGGCACGAGCTGTGGTGTAACGCTGGCCATTGCTGAAGGACAGAAGCAAGATAATATGTTAGGAATTAGGCTGGTTTTTGCTAGCGAGTACCTACCTATGTTTTTTTGCGGTTGATTTACATTCATGATATTTTTAAATCGAGCGCTTCAGCTGTAATCTTTGCGCTACGCTAACACGGAGCAGGTCGGTATGTAGGTAAAAGAAGGTATGCTGTTTGGGTTGCACCTAAAGGTTTACGAAAATAAGTGAAAAACCTGTCAGCAACACAACAGTTCAAAACAAGGTCAGTCAGTGCAGTCTAATGCCTACAGGCTTATTAGATTTTTGAGATTTTCCTGAATAATGTCCAAAAGTCCGTCCACGCACTGTAACAGAGGAGACATGTGGTTCTTCCATTGTATTCAGTTATTTCCATTAAGCTTACGTGTCTGTATTTTACTAAGCTCCATGCTTAGTTTCCAACTTCGTTGCAGTTATTTTAGTTATAAACACCGATTTGATGCCACTGTGGCGGCATCTACACCACCACATGCGAACAAACGCATCAATCCTGCATCGCGCAAGCAGAGTTTACCGCGCAGATAGCATATATACAACTTCCCGACAACAATCATCGGGCAGTTGCCCACCAGATACGACATCCATCTGGTCGGAGGATCCTCCCTTTTCCAAGAGTATGAGTGAACTTTACACCCTGTTCCTCGTATCTCTTCACCACCAACTGCATCAGACAGCTTGATTTGATGCCACCAACTGCATCAGACAGCTTGCTTTGTTGCGTCACTTCTGCTTTCCAGCACTTGGAAGTAGCGAAGGGCGGGCGTTTTGGAGAACTGTCTCATGTAATTTAGAACGTCAAAATAACATGAGACCTCCTAAAAGTGATGATTCCCAGCTTGCATCCCCATTGCGTAACACATTTTCGTAAACGATTACGACTAATCTGTTTGATTTTGACAGTTCAGCTACATTCATTGCGTCATTTACATTGTTGAGCAGTATTTTTTATCGAACGTATGAAGCAATGGATTAGCAATCTGTTTCAAAACGATTCAGATTCCGATTGATTGTGTATTACGCAATTAGGGTACTGGTTTGAATGAATGATAACTTTGGTTTTAACTTGTTTTGAACTTCTTTGGTAAACGTATTTTTTAAAGTTTTCATCCTTTTTTTTAGTGTACGTTATATATTTGTAATTGTCTTCTGCAGACTAGTTATTGACGTTTAAAATTTGTCATTTTCTGATGCTACAATTTAGTGCTAAATTTTCGCGATTACGCGAACTACAATACGCGCGCTCTCTCTCGCACACCGCTCGACGTCTCGCGGTGCAACAGAGAGCGCGCGACAATGTAGCCGTAGCATTAGAGAAAAGATTTGATTTTTTGTATGTTTGTTTGTTACGCTTTCACACTAAACTGCTGAATAAATTTTGATGAAAGGCACATGTGTAAATTATGATCTGGGTCCTAACCGACAAAAAAATTCAACGCATGAGGGTTCAGCACCATGTACTGAGTCCATGATAACCGGTTGTGCGTCGATGTCCCTTCCACCCTGTATATAGGTACAATATGTAACAAAAACCCTGTCCGATACAAAAAAGGCGTATTCCTGGTTTAACATACGTAATAGAAAAAATAGTAAAAAAAAATCTAACTCATAAAAACCAAAAGCTATTGATTTTTTATTTTTAGTTACCATAACACTAAATATGGTAAATTTTCATAAGTTGATAACACTCCACCGGCCGGCGAAATCTTTTATTTTTTGCCTATTTTATTTCAAAGGACGCCGCCCTGCACTAGCCGCGCTGTAGGTACTCATAACGAGTCCTCGATCCTTTGATGTAGCCGACTGGTCGCTACTTGTTTGGACACTTCGCCAGTCTCACGTGGAGATAGCTTGCGATCGGATGTCCGTACGTATCACGTGCCGCTATCGTATCACGAACAATGTCGTATACCAATCAGGAATATTTGAATATGTTAATTTTTATTTGTGAGTGAATGTGTGATTCGGAAATCGAAGTAACAGCTCGGATTGTGGAAGCTTTCGTGTCACTCAAATCGTACACATGTGCGCTGCGAAGAGTACGTGCAAATTTAATAAAAAGGTGTCGAATGTGTACTAATGTTCTAGATAGATAAAGGTATGTAACAAGTAAATGTTTTAATAAACTGATACCTACAGTGGGTACATTGCCAAAAGTACGTCACTTTAACTCAATAATAATTGTTTCTTGATAAACAGAAGGTCAGAAATCAGGGTCATTGTGCGTAAGCCTACAATAAAATATCAGCTGATACCTACGCGTAGGCAAAACGTAGATTTCTTTAGTCCTACGTTTCTTTGGCGGCATGCGACAAAGGACCGCCGCGCTCAGGCGGCTTCTTTGACACGAAACTGTAGGTGAACTCTGGTGAACCCTGTCGAGCGATCAGTGTTGCCTTTGGTATGATTATTTTTATTTTTTTAAATTAATTGTTTTCATTGGGGAAAAATAATTATCTCGTATCCATTAAATGATTACGTATTTGTGTATGATCGGACAGGGTTTTCGTTACATGCTGTATAATGATATTATCAATGATATATGATATGACCTATGATCACGTAACGTTTCGATAGCTTGTGTCAAATCCATATATTTTTTGGCTTTATATTTTGTAGCGATGACGCTAGTCATCGCTACAAAATATACTTACTTAGGTACCTACTAGTGTGAAACTGAGAAAACAATATCTTTGAGTCGATGCCCCCAAGCCATAAGTCGGTAAAATTTGACTTTTTATTGTTCAGTCGAATTCGTCATTCGGGTTGGGATACATCTTAGTAATTTATTTTAAACTTTTCGTAGCACAGTGATATTTATAAAGTACACTTTTATTTTAGGGAATTTCGAAACCGAAATTATGACTAGAAAACATCTTTACGTACCTACTTAAACGAAAGTGTTTTGCATAAAGTATTTAGTGGGGAGTTGCTATTACCGACAAATTGGCGTAGGCAAATGAATCATGCAGTTCTTGGTAAATGTTAGAACGTTGTAAAGGCTCCCACAAAACGGAGCGACGCCACAGCGCGAAACAAAGGCACCGCTCGTCGCGCGACACGCGGTCCTTTGTGTCGCGCTGTGGCGTCACGCCAGTCTGAATGAGACTTTATTGTCGAATATTTTTGAGTAAACTCAAACCGTAATGGGAACTTACATACTTTTTAAAGAAAATAATTGATTCATAAATAATTATGTGTCCCGGTCTCGTTTTCGACGACAACAATGTGTTGTAACGATACTGATACTGTGTCAATACTAAAATAACCACAATAAAAACATAATAACAAATTACGTATCACCTTTGATAGCCTACTAATCCTTCTATACTACTTACTATCCTCCTTCTTACTTTAGTAATAATAATATTACAAACGCGAAAGCTTGTGAGGATGGATGGTTTGATGTTTGTTACTCTTTCACGCAAAAACTACTAAACATATTTTGACGAAACTATACAGTTACATAGCATAAATACATCTGAATAGTACATAGACTACAATTTACAAAGATGTTGTGTGATTTGGTCATAATATAAAGTAAGTCGTAAAATATCTTGCCATCTTTGCATTAGCAAAGAAAGTTATAGTAATAAATACAAGTATTCATGAAAAACAACAAATCGTAAAATATTTCTTGCCTACACTACGTTATTTTTGTCGTCATATATCACAGCGACTACTATTTTTGCAGTAAATACATTCTTCTTAACCACAACCTAAATATGTCGCTAAGTGACTGACAAGCAATGTAATAATCATTTTTGTATGTTTGTTTGTTTGGCATCTCGCAGGTCAACCTATGCGGTTGTCGTCTGCTTAAGCGGACTTGCCTGTGGTTGCCCTAATAAATTAAGGCCTCCAGCCAGGACTTTAACTTAAATACTAACTAAAACTAAGCGACAACGCTAAGGGCACCCCCTGTGGGGTACGAACCTCGGCTTAGGGCGTCGCTGGAAGAGGGCAGCAAATGACTAGCTGGATCAGGATTGGTAATATTTTGGGACGAATTTAAAGCTACAGGCTCAGCGGCGCGGGCTGGCTCGAGCAAGGGTCGGGAGGGGTGTAATAATCACAAAACGAGACTTTATATAAGGGTAAGCCGTACCCAGCACGTAATAAAACTTCGAGTCGAGTACAAAATTCGTTCGGAATATTACTATCTCTGTTTGACAAAAGTTGGTGTCCATAAGTGTGTCTAAAAATGTAGCAAAATGCAAATAATATATAATATAATGTAGGTAAATAATAATATTGTCAAAGCATCCTTTCGTAGAGCCAGCGTTGTTTTTTTTTTTGTATTTGTTTTGCCCATTTTGTTTTACAATATTATAACTATACTAAAGTAATAAAAACTAACTGTAAATTACAAGTATATAAAAAACCGAATTTTATAAAAACTTTTTTTCATTGAACTACTTAGCATAAGCTTATAAAGTTATAACTATAAATACAATACAAGTATTCATGAAAAACTACAAATCGAAAAATATTTCTTGCCTACACTACGTTATTTTTGTCGTCATATAGGTATCACAACGACTACTATTTTTGCAGTAAATACATTGATTCTTAACCACTACCCAAATATGTCGGTAAGTGATTGGACAAGCAATGTAATAATCGCGCGTATGAGTTACGAATTCAGGATACTTGTTGATGTTTTCGTGTCAGTAAGGTGTCTGTGTTTTTTTTTTTTTTTTTTTTTTTTTCTCTTTATTTTTTTTAAGGACTTTTATACAGGTGTACATGCCAGTCCCATCAAACAAAACAAACACAAACAGTAACAAAACAAACTTAATTAAATTATAAGCAGCTCCGGAGCCAGGTGTTGACAAAATATGATGGAACATAGAAACATCGTACATGTTTATCTCCAGCTCTCTAACTAGATCCTCTCTTGCAGACTGAAATCTGACACACTCCGTCAATAAATGCATAACATCTTCCAGTGTGCCGCACACTTCACAATTTGGTGAATCAATTTTTTTCATAAAAAATCCAAAATTATTGAGCGGCATGTGTCCAGATCTCAGTCTGTGAGCTGTAACTATTATTTTTCTGCTAAACCTAGTATTACAAAACCACGGTATATGAGGAGGCTCCGAGACTATAGACCTATACCATATTCCTTTTTCTCTAGATCTTTGATTAAAATATTCTTTCCAAACTTCATGACATTTAATTTTATACCTAGGCAATATTTCTATGTAATTAGTTCCAATGTTTTTTTCCCTTCCCTCAACAATACCTAATTTTGCTAAGCGGTCTGCCTCCTCATTACCCTTTATACCTATATGTGAGGGAACCCATTGCAATTTTAGATCGATATTTCTTTTGGCTAGATCGTGTATTTTAGAAAGAATTTCATAAGCTATTGGTGCACCTCTGTAGCCAGAGGCGCATCGAGCTATATGTTGTAGTGCACTTTTGCTATCTACACAAATTAATATTTTGCTATTATTTTCATTGGGTATAATATAAGAGAGAGCTTCCGAAATTGCAATAAGTTCCAAGGACATAACTGACACATAATTATTTATTTTAAAGCAGGTATTTGTATAATCCGAATTCAAAGGATCATAGTAAGCAGCGCCATTGCCATTAGCGCTCTTTGACCCATCAGTATAAATTTTATAAAACTCTTGATATTTATTTGATAGTTCTCTCAAAGTTTCTGCTTTTATTGAATTCACGTCATACGGCTTCTTAGGTTTTTTGATGGAGTCCAAATTAATCTTTATTATATTTTGGATGTTAATCTTAGTCACCCATACGTCAAGTGAGAACATTTCTAAAATCGGAGAAGACATAATGCTTTCTCCCCTAACTTCCTCAAAAACAATAACAAGTAGTGGAAGTTTTTTATTTGCCCAATACCTGATGTGTCTAATAGCGCTAAGTTCCGAAAGCTGTTTTATTACTACATTATCGGATATAGAATACGACTTTAGACAATATTTGAATGCTAACCATCTTCTCCTAACATGCAGTGGGGGAACACAGAGCTCGCACTCCATAACGTGAATCGGTGTGCTTCTTATAAAACTCCCTACTACTCTTAGAGCCTGATTTTGAATTTTTTCTAATTTATAAATATTTGTTTTAGCACTATTGTCATATAAGAAGCACCCATAGTCTAGCCTACTTCTAATTAAAGCTATGTAGAGTCTACGAAGATGAATCTGATGGACACCCCAAGAGGGACTCGTAAGAATTTTAAGTAAATTTAGAAGCCTCTGAATTTTTTCGACTATTTCGTTGATTTGTTTACCCCAGCGTAATGTCTTATCTAGCCAAATGCCCAAGTATTTATAATAGCATACGTTGTTAAGTTCATTATTATTTATTAGAAGCTGTACTTGCTGTTGTCTAAATCCCCTACTAAATACAATATATTTTGATTTACTTACAGACAGTTCCAATCCTAATTCGTCCAATAAAACTGTAAAAGTATTTAAAGCATTTTGAATTCTGTTTCGACCATCTGTGATCTCCTTACAAGTAAAATACAATACGAAGTCATCTGCGTACTGACATGAATACACATCAACAATGTCCCGACAAAACCTATAGGTGGCTATATTAAATAGTAACGGAGAAATGGGATCACCTTGGGCCAAGCCATTTCGTGCATATCTGACCATATCGATTGCGGACTCATCAGCAACTTTTAGGTGGCGTTCACTAAGGAAGTTCCATAAATATTGGCAAATATTTACCAACACCCAAGCTATCAAGAACCTGCAATAACTTATCTATTAATATATTATTATAGGCACCTTTGATATCAAGAAAACAAGCTATACTTGATAAATTATTAGAAAAGCCTATCTGAATTTGAGTCACTAACCGTGTAAGACAATCATAACTAGATTGTCCTCTCCTAAAACCGATTGTATTTGGCGACAAAATTCGATTCTTCTCCACATACCATTCGAGTCTTTTAGCAACCATAACATGAAATATTTTGCATGTACACGACATCAACGAAATAGGTCTTGGTTTGCTGTTAGCATTTGAGCCAGCATCCGACTTTGGTATGGGGATAACTCTAATATCACGCCACTGCGATGGAAAATTACCGGAGTTTAGTATAATATTAAAAATTTTGAGTAGGTACAATTTACCAAGAGGTGGTAGATTTAAAATCATTGAATACGTAATCTTGTCTTCGCCTGGAGCAGTATCCTTTTTCTTTAAGCAATTATTCAGCTCTTGCAGCGTGAACTCAGATTCAAGCAACACATGTCTAGATGAAAAGGTAGGTTTTAGTGAGATGACATAATCTGGTGCAAGATCACATAACATTTCTCTCTTTGACTCCTGAGAACACTTAATGTTAGACTTCCTATAACCCTTCATCCATCTCAATCGACGCCACATGTCTGAAGCTGAGACTTTGTAGTCGATGTTTTCACACAATTTCTTATGATCATTAGATCTCGCTTTTTGAATAGCCTGTTTGGCTTTCAAAGTTTTTTCTTCAAGTGATTTAAGATTCCTTGGTGTTGGATTCCCTCTAAAGTTTTTAAGTGCCAGTCGACGCTCAGCAACTAATTTAGATATATCTGGACCCCAATATCCCTTCGGCTTAAACTTATTATTTGGTATATTACAAAATTTTATCATGGGAATATTCTCATCAGCTGCTTTATTTATTTGAGAGGTGAAATAATCATACAAAACCTGAACATCACCGTCCCCGCCATAGAGAGAAAAGCAATCGAGAAGACTATTTCTGTAACCAGTCCAGTTGGCCAATTTGTAGTTACGTCTTTTATGTAAATAAACATCCTCGCAGTAATTTATTTTAAATTTAATGAATAAATGATCACTACCTAAGTTTTCGTTCATAACATTCCACTCAAAATTAATCGCGATATCCGCAGATGCAAATGTAACATCGGGTGAAGAAGATTGCAAGATGCCATTCACCAATTTAATCCTAGTGGGCTGTCCAGTATTCAATGATGTAAAACCAAATTCTAATGCTGACTCAAAAATTTGTTTACCCCTATTATCATTTTTATAGGACCAATTCGTGTGATGAGCGTTAAGGTCTCCCGCTATTAAACAATTATTTGGAAACATAGAAAAAATTCTATCCCAATCGGATTGTGTAGTATGAACGGAACTAGGACAATAAATTAGAATTATATACTTAATATAGCCACAATTGTTTAGTTTAATACATAATAGTTCAATGCCCTGATTATTTGAATTTACCTTTACTTCCTGTAAACTTAATGAGTTATGAGCTACGATAGCAACCCCACCATACGAATCATCTCTATCTCTTCTATATATATTGTATGGACAAATATTAACATAAATATCTTCCCTCAGCCAAGTTTCGCTAATTAATGCTACATGTATTTTTTCTTGCAACAGTAAACATTTAAATTCCTCTAGTTTAGGATTTAAGCTCTGTGCGTTCCACTGCATTATATTTACATTCATGTTTTTACGTGAACAAGCCATCTTTAAGTACAGAAATAAATTTTGTGAAAACACTTCCTTCCTTAAGCAACCTCCAAACTAACTGAAAACATTGTTCAAATACAAAATTACATACTAATTTAACCTTAACATCGAAGCTACAATCGGACAAACATACTTCTTTTAATTTTTTAAATAATGTTTTAAAGTCTACATTACGCTTTGTTGGCTCTTTCTTGCTTTCCATTCTTTCTTCTTGCAGATGTGCTTCCTCTTCATTTTCAAATGTAAAATTACGACTCTGATCTGACTTTTTTTTCTTTTTCTTTTGTTTCCTTACGGACTCACCCAAAATGAGTGAATTTACCGACTCTTCCACACTTTGTTCTCCTCTGTCTTCGCTTCTATTATTTTGTTCACTTATTTCTGGAATGTGGTTCTGTGGCTGAGCTTTTGTGACCAATATGTCTATATAGGTCGTCTTTTCATTATTTGATTTATGATGCCTTATTTCCTCTGTAACCTGATATTCAACTGGTGGTTTTCTTTCCTCAAAATATGTGGACAGGGCTTTTCGGTATGTAGTATTCTTCTCACACATTATTTCTCGTATCTTCTTTTCTTTAATAAACATGGGACATGACTTTTCTAATGCCATATGTGGCATCTTGCAATTTATACATTTGTAGTTGGTAGTTTCACAATTGTTATGATTTTCCCCACATTTCGGGCAGCGTATTATTTTTGTTGGACACGACTTTATTAAATGCCCAAAACGCCAGCAACCGGAGCATTGCGTAACTGGAAACATATATGGTTCCACTTTAAACCGACACCCATACATAGACACAAATGGGGGTAAAGTGGAACTTTTAAAACATAGTCGAAGTGACTCGCTGTCCACCCATTCCTTAGACATCTCAAGGCGTTTTAATCTTCTCACACTGACAACTTCATATTCACTTTCTAGGCTCTGCTGTATTTCTTCTATATCTATGTTTAAATCTATCTGCTTAACAACTCCATAAGACAAGTTGACTTCATCTGCAAATTGGCACCTGTATCCCATATCTAGAAATGTTTGACACTTAACCATTTTTTCGGCGTTCTCTCTATCTTCAAATTCTAAAATGACCTTGTATGCATTTTTATACTGTATTTTGTTTATGTTTTTTATATTTTCTGACTTTAATAACTTTGCTAAACCAAATTGTTTTGGCAATACTGTATCTTTTCCGGTAATGCTCACGACATTTGACACACTTGTATCAGATTTCCTAGATAATCTTCTTGCTAGCTTTTTGTTTTCTCTTCTAACTGTTATAAATCCATCATCTTCTTCTATAATCTCTTCACTATCCTCTCTAACTCTTTTCTCTGGCACCCTCTGAGTCTCGATCGGATTACTATAGTTCTTCTCCATTATACATGGATTAACTTGTTGCTCACTTTCTTTTAGTATTTCCTCCTCTATAATGTCACTTCCACTTGATTCACAAACAAAATCAGTTACTTTACCCATTATCAGTAAACATTTAGATAATACGATACTACGTGGGTAGATGAAAAAAAAATGACAACAGAAATATTCAATATTTATAATACGTGCGCTCGCCTCGGCTCTCTGCGCGGCACTGTGTCTGTGTTTGAAGGACTTATTTCTTCATACATCATGATTGGTTGTTGTATTTATGATTTGGGTGGGTGTAAGTTGACTTGTTGTATCTATCAATGCTCTTACCACAGTATATTGTGCTCTTAGCCTCTTAGTCGACGTTCGGACGAACGTAATAAAATCGCGGTGGCATTTTCTGCGCACTGGATTTTCAACTTTCGATGTTGAACCGAGCATTGAGAATCCAACAGAGTGCATACATTCAACATTGGTTTACAAATGTTGATGAAAGGAAAGCTAATATGTACCTATGATTTACCTATCTGCTAAATTTTATCTACAAGACTAGATCTCGAGATATCTTAGTATGTTGAGATACGGACGGTTTAAGAAATTTCCAAAAAAAGCATTACTAGTCTTATTTTAGTATTTATTATTCCCCAAAGTAGTCAACAAAAATAAAGCAAATAATTAACAAACCTAATCCATACTAATATCGATAAAATTCGAAAATAATGGGATATTGGATCCCTTTTTTACAGACCGGTTGACTGAGGCCGCATTCCAATCGCTGACAGCGCTCACATCGATAATTTGCGTTCCGATTTAATTATCACGATTATGACAGATGAGAGCTGTCAACAATTCGTTCACAGAGATATTATTAAAGGGCATGGTCGGCGTTATCGCACGATGGCGTTATCGCAAGATGGCGTATGTCATGACGTCATCTATGACGATTCACGGGACATCGTTATCGCGCTCACTCTGACTCGGAACGGGTGTAAGCGCGCTCAAATCGATTACAGCTCAATTCGGAATGCGCCCTTAATGACACTACAGCTGCCGACAGAACGATGTTACTCAATCAATCAATCAGCTGTCTAACCTTTCGACAGCTCAAGATATGACGAAACTGAAAACCTATTCGCGGGGTATAACAAAATTTCGTAACGAAGCCGCAGCCTGCCGCTATAGCTGTAATGTAGTTGAATCTGTATCAGAGCAAGAAGAGACTATTGATATTGATTGGCCACAACCCGATCCAGCCACTGAAGCTTATCAACTAACTGTGGAAAGAACTTCAAGTGACCACTTTATCTGGTTTGTCAGGGTACCGTATTGTTGACTTTTCAAATTTCAAATGGAAGAACATCGTCAGTGTTGTGAATCATCTCAAATTGAGTATGCTTGTGAACATCGGAAAGGACTCAACAGTGTGTTAACTAGGCATGGGTAGCTCGTGAGCTAGTGATAGAAAAGAGCTAGCTCTTTTCGATTCAAGTCGCTCTCGATCACTCACTCGCTCAGCTCACTAGCTCAGTTCTTCAATAGGTTTGTTCCGAGCGATACACCGATGACCAAAGTCACCGACTGAACTGCTCATCGGCTCCCTTCGGAATACTTCGGATCGCATTTGTTCGCTCTTTCAACAAGGCTCTCCGCTTGTCCGGACCAGTACGTCATTGCAATCTATGAATCTACTCATACGACACACGTCACTGTAAATCTATCTTTATTTTTATTGTGTTTAAGTAGAAAATACTTTGGCACATTTTTAAAACATGTACGTAAACTCATAATAAAAACGAACAGTAAAACTTATAACTTATTACAGTTAACTAACTAAATTGACACTTAAATTATTTCACAAAAATCAATCATGATAAGATACAAACACATACGTCGACTGTTCCTACAACCGCCACAAAAAAAAAAGATATTCTCAAGATTCGCGAAGCATGTTTATGAGCGAAAGAGTCCAAATTTCCAAAGAGCTATTGATATTGAGCGAGCCGAGCCGTCTCATTTCACGAATCGACGCGCGTGCTGCGTGAGTCAAATGAGCTAACAGTCGGTGTCTGAGCGACTGAGTTACTGAGCTATAGAAGAGCTAGTGAGCTCTTTAGAGTGAAAGAGCTAATCGCTCTTTTTCTTTTCAGTGAGCTGTTTTGCCCATGTCTAGTGTTAACATTTAAATGTAGCATGTGTAATAAAACCTGGCAACAATGAACAGAGAAGGACCAGAATATTAACACCGCATTTGTATGGGCCACTGTGACTGCTGGAAGTTATTACTTGCAGGCAGAAATTCATTTGGAACATGATTTTATTTTATTTTTATTTCTTCAGGATAACAAACAATTGCGCAATATTGCATAACATTTAAGTATAGATATTTTAACAAAGGACATAAGTAATCACGCAACCAGCATCGTTATCCACAAATTAATCCCACAGTTTAAATACGGTCCAAACAAACTTAGCAAACAATTGTATATCGTAGAATAACTATTGAATATTGTGAAATAATAACGTGTACGATAACAAAACTAGATGTGAGAATATAAGAAATACTTTGTGTAATAACTATGAGGTATTTAACAAGGATTTTTCATATTTTTTTTAAATTGTGCAAGTGACAATGCAAATATGTCAATATCAGCAAAATTATCGTTGTAACTTTTCATTAGTCGACGTAGAGGAGCTCGTTCTCCTGCGTTGGTTCTGCAACTCTTCGGTGCAAATAGACTATGAGTGTAAGTGTCACGAATACGTTGGGAACGACTAGGTATACGAAGATATGTTTTGTTTATTAGGTTATTACAATCAAATGAATTGTGACAAATCTTGTATAGGAACGATTGATCATGAAACACTCTCCTTACTTTAAGAGTTGACAGGGAAAATTCATCGAGAAGAGTGATACGATGACCACCTCTTAAACAATTTATAGTTAATATAAGATTAAGAAAGAAATAAATAATAATAAGAATGTTGATGTCTTCTTGAATAGGTGGCAGGTCCGCCTTACAAACCCATTTAATTGAAAACCTTTGGCAGTGATGTGATCAACGTGTGCATCAAAGTGTAACTTTGAATCAAAGAGTATACCTAAATCTTTAATAAGGAAAACTTTTTCCAGAGGGGAGCTACAAAGAGAGTAAGAGAATTGAACGGTATTTTTTTTTTGGTAAAAGAGATATACTTACATTTGGATAAACTTAGATGTAGTTTATTGGTCAGACAGTAGGCACTAAAACGGTCAAGATCCTCTTGCAATTTAACACAGTCTTCAACGGTTCTTATTTTATGAAATACTTTAAGATCATCAGCATAGAGGAGGAAACCACAATTTTTAAAACATGCGTTTATGTCATTTATGTATAGGATAAAAAGTAATGGACCCAGTATCGACCCCTGTGGAACACCAGATGTCACGCTGATCACATCTGAAGAGAATCCATTGACCACAACCTTCTGAGTTCTATTTTTTACATAAGACGTAAGCCAACGAAGCAAATTTCCATTAATACCATTAAATTCAATTTTTTGTAATAGCATGGTATGGTCCACCTTGTCAATAGCCTTGCAGAAATCCGTGTAGACTGCGTCAACTTGCAGTTGATTGTCCATATTCTCAAACAAAATGTTAGAATACAAAATTAGGTTACTAACTGTGGAGCGATTTCGAACAAAACCATGCTGTTCAGGGATAATATTATTATGCAAGATGGGGTAAACTACATTATGAACTAGTCGCTCCAAGACTTTTGACATTGTAGACAACAATGATATTGGACGATAGTTGGTAACATAATTTTTTGCGCCGCCTTTGTATACAGGCGTTATATTGGCAGTTTTCCACGATAGTGGCACAATACCCTCCCTAAGACTACGGTAAATAGATGAAATAAAGGCACGCTCATTGACTCAGCAGAATGTTTAAAAAATAAAGGAGGAACACAATCTGGTCCAGAGCCTTTGGTTATGTCCAGGCATTTAAGTGAATCAGCTATCGCGTCTTTAGATAAAGACAGGTTGGATATATTCACTTCGTAATTTAACGAAGACGTCGAATATTTATTATTTGCGTTACTAACATTGTTATCTGACGGCTCATACACGGAACTAAAAGCTTTTAGAATAATTTACATACATTCACAGGTCCGTTACATACCTCATTATTATATAACATAGTGTTAGGTATACCTGTTTTACCCTTTCGACTTTTTATAAACGATCAAAAACGTTTAAAATCTTTACGCATGCCGGTTTCGATTGAATGCATGTACCCATTAAAACAAACGGCAGAGAGTAACTTAAACCTCTGTCGGTATAAGGAGAATTGCTCATAATCCACACAGTTTTTATATTTTTTCCATTTAACCCAGGCCTTTTCTTTATTCCAAAAAATATGGATTAGTGATCGTGAAAACCAAATCGGGTATTCATTGGATTTTACTGGCCGCATTGGCACGTGAGTCCTGATAATTTACCATAAAAACTATGGGTAGCAGTATCCAGTGAGATTTTGTCCAGTACGGAAGTCCAGTTGACTAAATTAATGTCTTTATTAATGGCAGAGTAATCGGCTTCTACAAAACGATTTCTAGGCGTGGAGCACTGAACCATAGGACTATGCATTAGTTCAAAAGAGATAACAGTCAAAAACGTTCCATGTGAAGTATCTACATGCGTAAGGGAAATGGGTGCCGGCACACACACACACATACGTCACTAGAAATCAATAGATCCAGAATGCGACCCATGTGGTTTTTTATACAGTTATATTGTTTACAGTTTATAGTTGATAAGAAATTAAGTAGCAAGATTTCCATAGAGGCACTGTCACTGTGTACGCGCGGCATAAGTGCAGATGCATCACGTACGAGCCAGTCAATCTGTGGTAAGTTAAAGTCCCCAAAAATATATGTGTTACTAATAATGGGAGAAGCAATTTCTTTCTCAAGCAAATTAAATAGTGATTGATAGGTTGTTAGTGTTTGACTGGGTGGAACATACACGCTACACACAATGTGAAACTCATTAATAGTCTTGGAGTAAAATTTTAAAAGTACGTAATCAATATTAGGTGGCAAGGCGTCATAACAACCGTCCTGACAAGGCATCGCCGTAAACTCACAACGCATTAAATTCAAACCGCGACGCACCGCAATTAAAACACCCCCACCGTCAGATTTACCAGATAACACACGATTTCTATCACAGCGATAAACAATGTACCGCGAGTCAATGAATTCACCATCGCTAATTTCAGGTATCAACCACGTCTCAGACAGAACAATGACATCATGTGAGTCGGCCAGAATGTTATTATAAATTGTATTTAATTTGATTCTCAAACCTCGGCAGTTTTGGTAATAAATTGAAATGTCATTAGTCATTGTACTGGGAAAATATGTTAATAACTGTTACCAGTAAAAAAGAAAACAAGTGACCCATCGGAATCACCACATTTATCGCACTCCATAAATTGGTTTTGTTTTTATAGTTTTGAAGATAATTTTAGATTTATACTCAATTTGTTGTATACTATTACTATTATATTTCCTGTATATATTATTACGTTGTATTATTAATTTTAAAACCAGATATTTAATATTTAATGAAAAACCAAACAAACAAATTATTATGGCGGTGGACGTAAAAAAAAAGACAAAGGATGAGTCCGCATACCTTGTCGGTCCACAGAGTAATGCAGGAACCAGAGTCTACGCGCAGAACATTAAGTTTTACATAGAACATCATAAGATTTGCGTTACTTACGACAACTTCACTGAGATTTTTTGCACACAATATACACACACAACATATTAAACAATTAGTTTCCCGAGACACAGGGTGTAAGTTTGGTAATATCCTTTTCCGAGCGAATGGCGATCGCAGCGGTGGGGCCGTCAGCCCTAACAAGTATAATGCCGTGCTTGATCCAGACGAACTTGTATCCAATTTCTTTGGCTTTTTCCTTGGCTTGACGAAATAATATCTTGTTTTGCAATGTCAAGTGTTCATTTATCCTCCAAGCGGAGATCCTGCGGGCCAGGGCCATGGCCCGCGAGGAGTCGCTGGAGACTCTGAACAGGGACCCGTGGGGACGCCCCTACAAAATGGTGCGGGATAAACTCCGCCCATGAGCTCCCCCACTGACGCAGAGTCTCCGGCCCCAGCTCATGGAGGAGGTGGTGAGCACTTTGTTCCCTTCGCGGGGGGAGCATACTCCCCCGCCCATGACTCCGCCTACTGCGGTGCCGGATGCGGACCACACTGCCGACGACGACGACGATGCTTCGGAGGTGACCGAGGTAGAGCTGAGAGTGGCGGTACATAGGCTTAGTGCCAAAAATACCGCCCCAGGACCCGACGGCTTACCTGGAAGAGCCTGGGTTCTGGCCATGGAGGCTCTCGGGCCTCGACTTATGGGGCTCCTAAGCGCATGCTTGGAGGAGGGCCAGTTCCCACTTCGCTGGAAGACGGCGAAACTGGTCCTCATTAAGAAGCCGGGGCACCCTGCGGACTCTCCGTCCGCTTACCGGCCCATCGTGCTGCTCGACGAGGTGGGCAAGCTCTTTGAAAGAGTTATTGCAAACCGCCTCGTCGGGCGGCTGGTGCGGGTGGGGCCGGATTTGGCGGAGAGCCAGTTTGGTTTCCGCAGGGGGCGCTCTACGGTGGACGCCATCATGCGCGTGCGAGCCCTCATGACGGGGGATGCTGTTGCCCGGGGTGGGGTCGTCTTGGCGGTGTCTCTAGACATCGCCAATGCCTTCAACACCCTGCCCTGGAGTTGCATCAGGGAGGCATTGCGGTATCACCGGATGCCGACCTACCTCTGTCGTGTGGTTGTCCCCGGTCACCGGGGAGAGTGGAACCGGCGAGAGATGTCGTGCGGTGTCCCACAGGGATCGGTCCTGGGGCCGCTTCTGTGGGATATCGGTTACGACTGGGTGCTGCGCGCCGACCTCCCGAATGGCGTCAGCGTGGTGTGCTACGCTGACGACACGCTGGTCCTGGCACAGGGGCGGTCGCACCAGGAGGCGGCCGAACAAGCGACACTCGGGGTTGCTACAATCGTCGTTAGGATCCGGCAGTTGGGACTCGAAGTGGCCCTGCACAAGTCCGAGGCCATGTGTTTTCATGGTCCTCGGAACGCGCCACTGTCGGGTTCCCAGATAACGGCGGGAGGGGTTCACATCGGTGTCGAGTCGACGATGAAGTACCTGGGACTCGTCCTCGACAGCCGGTGGAACTTCGTGGAGCATTTCCGACGTTTGGCTCCCAGACTGGAGCGGGCTGGGGCTGCCTTGAGGCGGCTCCTGCCCAATCTAGGGGGTCCAAACGCCTCCTGCCGGAGGCTCTACGCGGGAGTCGTGTGCGGTCCATGGCCCTTTACGGGGCACCGGTGTGGGCGCGTTCTTTGAAGCGCCGACCGGCCCGCAGGTTGAACGCGTCCCAAAGGGTCATGGCCATCCGGCTGGTCCGGGGATACCGCACGGTCTCATGCGAGGCGGCGAGCCTCCTTGCTGGATTGCCGCCATGGGATCTGGAGGCAAAAGCCCTCGCGCACGTATGGGAGTGGCGCGAGGAGGCAAAACGCCGGGGTGTAACTCCGCTGCCGCGACAAATCACGGTACAGCGGACAGAGCTCCGGCCTCCGGCGGGATCTCATGGCGACATGGAGGGTGCGATTGTCGCAACCCAGTGCTGGGCACGCCACAATAGCGGCGGTAAGTCCCCTCTTTGAGGAGTGGTTGGAGAGGCGCCACGGCGTCCTCACCTTCCGCCTGACACAGGTCCTCACCGGACACGGTTGTTTCGGGAGGTTCCTGTTTCGCATAAGGCGGGAGGAAACGCCCGGGTGTCTATATTGTGTGGATCGCCCGGAGGACACGGTGGAGCATACGGTGGAGGTATGCCCAGCTTGGGCGGAGCACCGCAGTGTCCTCGCGGAGGCGATTGGCGGCGGCGATCTCTAGCGTCCGGCCCTGGTCCAGGCCATGGTACGGAGCGAGAGGGAATGGAAAGCCGTCACCTCCTTCTGCGAAGCAGTAATGCTCGCAAAGGAGGAGGCGGAGCGCGTGAGGGAGAGAGCCTTGCGCCCTCACGCCCCTAGTCGCCGCAGGAGACGCCCTGGGCGTCGGGAATCGCAAGCAGATTCCCGGCCACCGTAGGCGCGGGCTTGCGGACGGCGAGCCATGGGTAGCTCGCCGTCCGGTAAGGACCAGGCCCGGGTCGACGGCGCGTTGTGTTCCACGCGCGCCTCAAAGAGATGTCAGCACAAAATGACGGGGTCCGATAGGGCCGACGCCTCAGGGTCGCGGGTTATTCCACAGAGAAAACCGTGGCCCTGGCACAGGCAACTGAAGGAACACGGGTGGGTTTTAGTCAGTAAAAGTCTGACACGCCCTCCCGCTCCACCCAGAGCGGGAGAAGTCATTTGATGATTTCCCACCCAAAAAAAAAAAAAAAGTGTTCATTTATATAAATTGTCCGCGGCGATCCCTGTATGTTTATCTGCTCCGACGTGATGCCCTTGTTGAGCCGCACAGCTGATACAAAGTCGTCCCTAATTATTTGGGTTGCAAATTTGACTACTATGTTCTTTGGTCGTGAATTGTTAGGGTTCCTTTGTGGCACACGATGGATCGAGATTACATCACGAACAGATATAGGCTGTTTTATAACATTTGCGATGTTTTCAACAACCGATATTAGGTTCTCCCCACGTCTCTCAGGCAGGTTGCTAATTTCAAGATTACAGCGGCGCGCTCTCTGTTCCATGTGCTCAACTTTTTGTTCCAAGTCAGCGAGGCGTCGTCCATGGGTTTGGATGTTTCTTTCGACCACTAGAACGCGACCATTGACTTCCTGCGTAGTTTTTTCTATGTCATCATATTTGTTGCTAATGTACTCGATAGATTTTTGTACACCTGCGAACTCATCCAGTAATTTACAGAACTTAGCATCTTGTTTTGTGAACCACTTCTCCAGCATGCCCTGCATATTGTCCTGAAATAATTTGAATTCTTGCCGGAATTCGGACGAGTGACCGTGAGAAACTCCTTTCCGGAACGTGATGCAAGGAGGTGGCGATTCTTCATCAATAAGCGATCCGTCTACACTCATTTTGCCATGTCGAGGTACATCATCAGCATCATGATCAAATGTGCTGTTTAATGTTGTCATGCTGACGACTGCAGTCTCTGGCTCACAATCCACTCTATGGCAGCGGCTCGAGGGCCGCGCAGTTGCGATAACACGTACAGTACGCACACTCACACGCGTAAATAACTAATTAGCGGAGTAAGTGTAAGACCACAACCGGTTTGCACGAGCGCTTGCGGCGTAATGATGTTTTAGTTATGAACAAAAAGCAAAATTTGTTTGGCTTTTTGTTCATAAGTTATTAATTTATAATTTAATTTACTATTTTATTATTTTTTTTACTTTAATTAATAACATTCATCATAATGTTATTAATTAACACTAATTAATAACATTATTAGTTAGTGTTATTGTTATCAAATAAGTAACAAATATTATTATTTATATGGTAATGTATAAATAAAAATGTTTCTCGGATTATTTGTTTCTAATTGTTATTACTATTTTAATTCTAGGTCCAGGGTCAATTACGAATTACCAAAATGAATAAATGGTACTTCATTTGCTTTAATATCTGTCACCCAACCATTAACTGTCATAGAAGTCAACCGGGATAAGGAATTTATCAGCGCTATGATGGCGAAGTTGGTTACTTTTATATAGCATGTGTACTGCCAGAAATTATTTTGAGACGAGTTCGAATAAATGCTAGATACATCGAGGAATTAAAAGTTATGAAAAATATAACTCTTACTCATTTACTAATAGACCAAATTATTTCTCGGGTCTCTGAGGATTGGATTCAGTATAGTATAGTCTAACAAAAAAGTTTAATTAATTAAGTAGTTGTAGCCAAAACTGCGGTTTCCAGCAGTTGATTTTACTGAAGGAGATGCGGACGGAAAGGATATATATAAATACGATAGTACAGATAGTACAAAGTAAACAGTGACAAGCAGAAGATTCATCCGGCGGCAAAAGAAGCAGCGCGTAGGAGAGAAGATATTTTTAGTGTATTCATTTTAAATTTATGTGTCTTTGTATGTAGCGATGGATAGTGTAATTGTGTTATTTGTTAGTTCATAAGATTTTTGTTAGTAGAATTTTTTCATTGTATGTACCAGTCTAACAATTGTATGAAATTATTTATTGAAGTTCAAAATTGTATACATAAGTAATTCTTGAAACTATGTTAGGTTAGCAACCTACGTTTGTGTTATTGTGTAAGATACTTACGTGTGTCGACGTGTGACGATAATTATATTCTTATCTACCTACATAATTCAGAATAATAATTAGAACGTAAAAAAATTTGAAATACTCGTAGTAGGTCTCAATGTAATTTCCAGTCTATTATTTTCTACAATTGATGGCTTCTGTGAAAATTATGTCATCACTTGCCAATGTTAAGAAATAATATACTTCTACTACTAAAAACTGAAAGGCTATTAAAAAAATTGCTGACACTAGTTTTTTGACAAACCCTCCTGAAACTGTTCGTATGGTTTTGCTGAATTTATGCGCAGAATGTATTTCTTGCTTATTTTCCATCTTATACCTATATATTTTTTGGTTTTTATATTTATGTATGCAAATAGATTTAGTAGATTATTTTATTTATGTATTCTATAGATTTTTTTATATTTTGTGAATGTGAGAACGTTGTAGGCCTTTTAGAGTTCTAAACCATTTTCTATATTGTTAATAACCTGGTACTTTTTGACCGGCCTACACGGGCCTCCCATAATTATTAACACTAATTTTAAAACATTGTTAAAGCCAATTACTTTTAAAAGAGTAACCGTGGAGTTTATGTGAAATAAAATATTTTGATTTGATTTTAATAGTCTATTATTTATTTAGTTTAAAGGTTTCCTAGAAGACCGTATCCGTAACATTCATAGTGGAAGTCACGAATTCTGACATTTTCATCAGTATATGACACTAAGGTGTCCAAAAAAATGCTCTGTATTTGGCTATTACGGCTGCGTGTGGCAGTCAACGCTTTCCTAGGACACCTTAGGTCGGAACCAAATTTAGTTTCTGTCAGTAAAATATACACAAAAAACCCAATTACAGTTTACGATAGTAAAGTCCCTAATTGTATTATTTAGTTCATTAGACCTTTTTTTTTAAATTAACGTCATCTGAATATTTTAATTCCCAACCAAGTATTTAAAAAAAAATTGCCATCAAGTGATATTGCAAGTAAAACTATTTACCGTTCATGTGTGTGTATAGAATAATGTGAAGACTGCTAAATGTTTCGTGGAACAAATCTTTGTAAGAGACGAGTTAACAAGCAAAGAGAATATCTAAAAAAATTAAGGTAATACGTTAGTTTCCGCTTTTAACAAAGTTATCTCTCAATAATTTATAAGTTAGGCGTAAAAATTTAAAATGTGCTAATTTGCAACTGTGCTGCCATCTAGTGAATAGTGGCTGAGAGATGATCTTCGCCTTCCCCTTAATATAAGAATAAGCTTATTCATGTACAGCGGGCCTATTACGAACTTTTAAAAAACCAGGCAAGTTCCAGGCAATTCATTTCACGGGCTGGTTAAATTTCGTATTATGACATTCCTAGTTCTGAGCGACTTCACGCTGGGTAGTTTGTCTATGGCTGGCTTGTAATTCTCTGACGTAACGTTCAGAAATCCAATTATATATTTATAGGGAAGATACGGTTTTGTTAAAATCACGTATTTTATGATAAAAATAATAAATACCATATATTAAACTAGTTAGTCTAGTATAGTAGGTGAAAATATGAACGCAATTTATATTGTGCTATTCTAGATTATAATAATTTATATAATTTTTCCTGTTTGCAAATTGTAACGCGAAGTTTCCGAACGTATTCCACTTGAAAGTCAGCGGGGAATTCGACAACTTCAATGAAAGTATTGTTTGACAAACATTAGATAATAACAATAACATTAGCAAAAAAAAAAAAAAATTACATTAGGAAAGAACACTATCGTATTGTTTGTTTAATGGATGGATCCATTCCAAGATTTACGGAGTAAGAGTATAAACAAAAAGATGGCGAAAGTGTTATTGAGTATTTCAATTAATATTCATGTTTTTAACATGATATAATATTAATACAATGTAAGTTTTATTTTAATAGTGGATGAGCGTTCTCGCCCTCGCCTCGTTGGCGCGTGACCTAACTTATGTTCAGCTGGAAAGATTGTTGGAGTTTTTATATTCCTACCAAGAAAACTCAGTGATTTGCATAGGTAATTACTATAGAAAATGTTGGCTGGGACATTAAATGAGAGCCTATATCACCAGTGGGGCGTTGGTAGGAGCCAGTAGCATACTATGATAATGCAACCAAAACCTAAAATGATAATAATGTTTAGTTAAAACTTTACGTAAAGTTCATACTTAATAAAAACAACTACCTTAGTCTTCACGGATAAATCCGCGGATTTTGTAAGCTCGTTATGGGTTAAAGGTGAACACCAAAAGGAAAGGCCGTTGTTAGGATTTCAATAATACGTTTATTATCCTTTTATTTATTTAGTGGAAAGTGTATTTTACTATTCTTAGCCTTGCGTGCGATCACACGTCTCATGACATGTGAGGCCTCAGCTGCTCACAAAGATTCAGTCCCAAGTCGTGAACTGCACATCATCCATGTCACGAAGTCGTCTCCTTTTATTAGTTGATTCACAAGTTTTCCGAGAAGAATCACTTTCCAGGAACTCAAACAGTTCATTTTCGTCACACATTATTATATTTTCTTATGTTATATAGAAAACACTCCAATAATTTCCAAATAAACCCTAAACAATTCAATAAAAGCTCCTCTGAAGCAGCGTAAACTGAATGGATTGTGAGGTTACTTTTTGACAGTTCTAATACGGAACGAAATGTCAAACGAACGTTCGTAATACGGTATTGCCAGGCAATATTCGGCCAGAAGTCGACCAGGGTGTCACGTGATCGCTGACTGACTTGTTTGACGAGTTCATAATACGAAATTGCAAGGCAGTTCTGTTTACGCCGTAAACTGCCTGGAAATAAGAGTTCATAATAGGGCCCCAGGTAGAAAACAGAATACAAGAGCCCTCTGACACCGGCAACTGGAACTTGTGTTCACGACTCGTGCAGGCGGTCATAGTATGTTTGGTTAGTACACCTCGAATCTGCCTGTAGGTTACCAATTTCCAAATGCAACAAATGCAACAAAGAAAAAGTTCCAATAAAAACTTCGAAAACTGATAAATATTTAGCAATACTCACTCATTGAAAGCTTGTGCTATGGAGAATCCGTCGGGAGTGTTGGGGTCGTTCATGTCGTTTATGACCGGGAATCCTGTCTGGTTGATGGCTTCTATCAGATCATGAAGCGCCGGGGGCTGATAGCGGAACTGGATGAGAAAGGATACGTTGTTATCTCTTTTATCACTATTTTCACCGTGTATAAATTATTAAGTGAACATGTTTTCAGATAGATAAATAAGTTTTCTTGGAAAATAAAACAACAATAGGTAACAAATGTAAGATAGAGTAAACAAACAAAATGGTAACGGTCAACGGCCACTCCTTTTTCACTACTAGATGAAAACAATGAAATCGACAGAATCCAGCCGTTTTCACAATTATTGATAATTTCATAATTTTCCCTTCAAGTTCCCTCCGCAAAGCTGTAACGAACATTCTACGTTTGAGAGACCAATGACAATGACAAGACATACACATCCTGAAAAGCTTCTTGGCCAAGGGAAGCGTAACGAACTCCGCAAGTGTTTCAGCACCGCGGCCACGGCCATGGTAGTTAAAGATCATCGTGTGGTTTTAGTCTGTAAGACTTAGACAGATCCCTGAGTCCTCAGGCCGGAGGACATCCATGAAGATTTAAACAAGCAAAAAAAAAAAACAAGTGTAAAATGTTTATCTTGTGGCGCTGGATACTTTGCGCTTGAACTATGAACGATAGGGTGAATAATAAAAAATAAAATAAAAATAATAGGGATGATGACTAATCTTGTAAATATGAAGAAGCACGCACTGCACGCTTTAAAAGTTTTTGGAGGGGGTTATTCTCGTTCTTGTCGCGCGGTACGGACAATGTATGGCGCTAGTATGAAGTTACATAGTCGTGACGTCACTTCTACGATAGTGCTGTTCTTGTCTAACACTTACTTTAAAACGTCTATAGCTTGGATATTTTTTAAGCTTCTACACTTTTTGTGACGTTGTTTGCTCTATTTGGAAACAAACATTTATTTAAGTTAAAAAAAAACGTCATCATCCCTAAGGCAACGTTGCGGTTTAAAAGAAGATTATGCTTAAAGTCCCCGTCACGAGAAGCTATACATTTTATTCTATCTATTTAATTTTGTAAACACACATTCAGGGGTTCCAACCTTTGGGTAAAATAAAATAAAAAACAGTTTTGTACTGATTTTTTACAGGGATATAATTATATTAACAATACGGCCAAGTTTCTTTCACATACTTATATACGTTAATAACCATGTTTTTTTCATTAACCTTAAAGCTCGTTACCTGTTAAAAATATTATACAAATGTACAAATAACAAAATTTATACACTCGAAAAACCATTACTCTCTTTTTGACGCAATCAGTCAAATAAGCAGCGTTTATTTCGTGGCGAAATAATTTCCTTGGACGTACTGGGTCCTGGATCCATTATTGGTAGTAAAAAAACTAACAATTCCTGATACAATAATTAACAATAACAAACAATATAACCTAATCCGCGAAAACACCACAAAAAAAAAGACGCATTCGAAACTCGAATGACAGCAGAGACAGCGTCAGCGTGAACTTACTTCAAAATCGTGGCCCAAATGTTTACGTTCGTTATGAATCAGATGCGTTCCAGTACCACAAAACATTAGACGACAGCGCTTTATTTCGCTAAAATATAACCCGATCAAGTGAAATTGCTCATTAGTTTCGTATAACACTTATGTTACTTTGAGTTAATTGAATTTTTTGTTGATTAAATTGTCGCTACGTAATTTACAAAAATTATAGCTTCTCGTGAAGGGGATTTTAGATGGTTTGGCCATGTTGATGTATGAAAGTAAACGAAGCACAAGGAATATGTAAGGATCTTAGCAGGTGGCGTTTTGTAGTTTCTGCCTTCCCACATGGGAAGAAGCCATGAATTTATGTATCTATGTTTATATATGTACTTATACTACTTACTACGTACCGTTTGGATAGGCATTTTTCCAGTATCGGAGTGGTACTTATCACTCACGAGTGTCCCAACTTGCTTGTTGCCTTCCGCCATGTCCATGAACGGCTTAACTTCGTCCCAGGACCAGCCCTCGGCTCCTGCTGCCACCCAATCGTCGTAGTCTGCGGCGTGGCCTCGGTGATACATCATGCCGTTCAGTAGACTTGATCCTCCTTAAGATCGAAAAAAGGTAGTTTGCTTACAACTGGTGGCGGTCACGGTTTGATGGAGCTTGTATTTTTCTACCAATTTTAAGCCGTCGGCGTCGTGACTTTTATGTGTTCGAAAAGAATGGAATGAAGAAAGCATTTATGTACCCGATTATACCGCGTTGCCGGTTGGCCATAGTTCTAACCAAACCTTACTTGTTTGGTCGAGGAGCTAAAACTAGCTTAGTTCCTGCGACCAAAAAAGAGACCAAAGCGTTTAAAGAGGGTACAATAAAGGCGATCACCATAAGAATATCAATAAGATTTTAGAGGAACAATTAAATATTTATCTACTATAAAGGTTAGACACAATGCCAACCAAGTAAAGTCCGCGAGGCGTAAGCTGAGCTTTGCATTTGTGTGAGTGCACATAGCGATGCGTCCTTTGCTTGGCAATCGGTCAATCGGACAATCGGCCTGAGGCGCTGTGCGTCCCTCGCGCGATCACATTGGTGCGATTGGTAATCACTCACACAAATGCAAAGCTCAGCAAAGGCCTCGCGGACTGTACTTACCTAGTTTGGGTGGAAAATGGGCCACTTCCTAAGCTGTGTCGAATGAATCCAGAAGACCATCCCTATGAGGGGAAATCCTCATGGATAAACATCTATCGTGAAAATCCTCGAAACCCTCCGTTTTGGGAGAACGGTGGGTTACCTATGTCGGACTCCTACCGAATAAAACCCCCCTGTTCCTTCTCCTACCATGAGTCGGGGGTCCAGGAGACACTTGTACAGTAGCGCTCATAAGTCCATACGCAATCTCGCAAAGCAATAGATTGACGCTTCGGTGTCACTTACGACCACACACTCACTTTGTCTGTAATTGATAGTAGTTCATAATTTCAACCAACTTATCATAAGGCGTGCTGGCTCAATCGTTACCGTGCTTGGGTAGGAGCGATTGTGGCAAGCCAAAGAATCTCACCTGCGCCTGCGGATTTAGCTTGATGTTATTTTCAAATAATATCTATTTATAGTTTTTGATACGATAATAATATTACCTAAAAGGAATTTTTTTTGTTTGATTTAATAAAATTACTTGAAGTGGTTCGATCATGGTTCGATAATCATTCGATACTTGTCTCTATTCTATTTTAATTTTTGGCAATGGTGCCGTTGTCGACAATTCTGCCAATGTCGAATGTGATCTCAGAATACGTGCGATGGAGGAAAAAAGAAAAATTTAAAACCAACAAATAAAAACAATAATTAATTGAATAAAAACAGTTGAATTTTCTGTGAAACTTGTTGACAAAAATTTATTAGTAGGTACACTGAAACAAACAAACAAAAAATATTGTTAGTTATATGATAAATGTACATAAATAGTCGTTATACTACACAAAAACATCAAAGCCTCAAAGAGCTTTGGAGAAGAATGTGTTAGTAGGGATGAAAAGTTAGTTGGAACAGGGATCCTTTGTTTAGGGAGATGGCTAGACAAGTCATGGGCAGGGTTATTATTGCAGCAGTTAAAAAAGATGTGCTCCAAAGTACTTTGTGTATCTCTGACCCGAATTTTATGAAGGAAGACCGGCGAACAGCAATGGCCTATACGAAGACGACAAAGAATAGAGATCACTTTCTTGGATTTTTTTTGTACGGATAAAACCAAAACTTGGGAGTAACATTAGGCTGTATTGCGAGATTAAAAGCACCTTTCCGTTTACTTGAGTTTTGCCACTGTACCTGCCATGAGGTAATCAAGTTCTTTTTTGGAAGGCTCAGCAGATCATAACCCTGACATTGAAATGTTTAAGGTCAACGACTTGGGACGTAACCGTATCCTTGGCAAGAGAATCAATATATTCGTTTCCTCTTATGCCACAATGACTTGAAATCCAAACCAAGTGTACGGTTTTGTGATTCTTGCCACAAGAGAAAAGAGACTTTTTGATTTGAAGCAGTATTGGACTGTGCAGTTTGCTCTTGAAAGGATTCTGCTCCAAAGCTTGCAAGCAGCTAAGTGAGTATGTAAAGATGACCCCAAATTTTATGCTATGAGCTTCTATAAATAAACGCGCTTCTTATATGGCCACGCACTCACCTGTAAACACTGATTGTGCAGTACATCTGAATTTTAAAACAATTTTGGAGTTTTGGTAGTATACCGCAGCACCAGTGCAGCTTGCACCTGATAATTTAGAGGGATCCGTGAAAAATCTTTCGAAATTGTACCATCGCTCACCAACCGCCGCATTGAAAATAGAGTCTGCCCAAGGAGACTTTTTCGACATGCCAAAATTGTAGGAAATATCTGGTTAAATCATAGAATTTCATAGTCGAAGCTGAAAATAGGATTTTTCGGATACGGAATAATAGGAAAATCTAAATTTCGATAACAACGAAGGGATTTTAAAAACAAAGGAACTTCTTTATGGTTCCAATAATTGGAACTTCGGAATACAACATCCAAGTCATCCACTTTTTGAACAAGAGGGTGAGAGGATTTGGTTATGACTCTAGCCAGAATCTCGATGCCCTCTCAAGTCTAACGGTGGTTCTGCGCACTCTACCTGCAATGCGTTAATTGGTGAGCACTTCATACAACCCGATATGATCCGTAGACACTTAACCTGAATTCAGTCTAACCTTGCCAAAGCACCCTTGTTGCAGGGAATTAAAAGAAAAGTTCTGTAGTCCAGAACACTCCGAATTAAGGCATTGTATGCCAGTTTCATGGTGTAGGGATGTGCACCCCACCAGACACCGGCTAGAACTTTTAAAATGGGAATAGTCCTCTCGCATCTATTAACTAAATAAATTAGGTGATGAAAACCACTCAATTTGGAATCTAAAAACAAGCCCAAAATTTTACTTTTGAAGAAATCGGTATACAATGTCCTGGGATGCTCAATGAAATTTCTGGGATCAATCTCCTGCGGGAAAACACAACTACAGCACTTTTGGGGGCAAACTTAGTCCGTGAAAATTTAGCCATTGGTTTAGAGAGTCCAGGGATACGCAGAGCGATGCAGTGTCGCTAACAGAGGTATTGGTAACATATAAAACCTAGTCGTCAGCATATTGAAGAATTTGGCCATCGTTATTGGGGCATGAATCGATGTCAGCTGTATATAGGTTGTACAGTAAGGGACTAAGAACAGAGCCTTGTGGTAGGCCCTCCCATGACATCCTGACATCAAATTCTTCACCTGGGACTCTCAATACTAAAGAGCGAGACATGAGCAAACTACAGATGTACTGTACCATCCTTTCCGGTATTCTCAGCTGTTGCAGTTTGTGCCTGAGAATGGGAAGCAGGACATTATCAAATGCAGAGGAGATGTCTAAAAAGGCAGCGACTACGGAGTCATTTTTCGAAAACGATGAGCGTATATTTGAGACCAAAACCCCAACACTGTCCATGGTACTGAGTCCCTTTCTAAAACCAAATTGAGACCTAGGAAGTATGTCTCTCGATTCTAATAAAAATTGTAGTCGGTTCTTTATTAGATGTTCCAATATTTTTGAAAGGACTGATGACAAAGCGATTGGTCTGAAGCTGTTAGGGTCGTCGTCTTAAGCGTGTTTGCCAGGTTTTAAAATAGGTATGATTATTTGAGACAACTATTCCTCCCTAGAGGACGCCACTAGTAACTAAATCACACAATAAGTATTACAAATTACAAATGGATTCCATATGAGCAGGATGTAATCCAACGCTGCAAAGAAATGAAAATCTTACTTGCGTACTCTGTAAGTACACATACGATTTGGAGTGTGAAAATGTCTCTACTGGTCGATACAATAGCAAAATGACATTGTATCTTAGAAATACGTGGAATTGTCAAGCTTGCCTATGCAAAATAACCAAAATTGGAAATACAAATACCCCTATACGGCTAGAGGATCGCCAACTATCCCAGCAGATGCGAACACCTTCAGAAGATAATATCACTATTAGGAAAAGGACCTCAAGTACTCACAATTTCACAGCGAGCTCCGAAGACCTGAGTCTACTATGTGGTACGCTTCACACACACGAAACAATAGTTCAAGCGGAGGTAACGCTACAAAATTTGAGCGAAATTATAATATTGCGCCTGAAAGAAAATAATAAGTCCATCATAACGGAACTCAAACACACAATGCAGAGTGAAATTAGTAAAGCAATAACTAAACTAAGAGCAGATATAGAACAAAAAACCGATGCCTTATTGAAACAAAATGACCAAAGAATAGAAGATATAGAAAATACTAACGGAAAAATAGAAAACCTGGAAAAGAAAAATGAAAAACTAAAAAACTAAATTAAAAATCTATTAACTAGAAAAAATATCCCCAACATCACTTGCACCGAAACTAACTCCAAGAAAATAGTTATCTACAGATTCGCCGAATAGTATAAAGAACTCTGGTTCTTTAGTTCAATTAGTATGCTATGGAGACTGTATTCTGATACAGTCTCCATAGCAGACTAATTGAACTATTTCGTGACACGATGAATGTAGATCTGATGGGTTACATAGAAAACACATACAGAATAGGCAGAACGAATAACAAAAATCGGCCACTGGTTATTGAGTTAATGAGTAAAAATATGACGAAATATGTTATAGATAACGGTCAATGTCCCCAGGGAACTCGTTTGTTTATTTCTGATTTTTTAGATGACAATGCACGAAATGAATTTATTCCGAGAATAAATTCTTAAGGCAAGAAGAAACGGCTTATTTGTAATCGTCAGAAATAAACAATTATTTATTGAGGGACGAAGAATTAATATAAAACATGAATCAGAGAGAATTACACAAGGGAACCATAACCAGTTAAACCAGAATTTCAACCTACTAAACACGAAACAAGTCACTGAAAATAATTCCTTTCGAAAACACCGACTACACTATAAAATTATTTTCAGAACTTCCAAAGCATGTACAATAAACTACACATTTTAGAAGCATTCATAACAGAAAACCCAATATATAAAGCTAAATTAGAGGAGGTGGAGGTGTCTGTATCCTCTTACAAGAACACATCAATTGCATAGAGATAAGGGACATCACAGATATATCAGTCGAATATATACTAGAGTTATGTGCAATTGAATTACCTAAAGAAAACATACTATTAGTTACTATGTATTGGAATAGAAGGGAGGAAGACATTTTTAATAACCAACTGAAATTAATTTTGAACTACCTAAATAATAAGTATAATAAATGTAACAAAATCTTTTACAAATGGCTAGTAACGCAAGTCACCTAATCAATAACATCGATGAACTCGCTGTATCAGTGACTCATTCATGCACTCCGGAACAAACTCAATCGTTTTTGATAACCCCAAATAAATATCTGAAAGTCTTTTCACAAAACATTCGATCAATAAATTGTAACTTCACAAACTTACAAACTATTGCATCGTATCTCATTTGACTGTGACGTAATAGTCCTGACAGAATGTTGGCTTCCATGTTCTAGTAACTCAATTCTTCCAATTCTTCCTAATTATACGATTTTTAAAACAACCAAGCACATGAACCAAAGTGATGGCGTCGTGGTCTTTATTAAGTCGGAAATTGTAGCGGTCGGTGAGGAACTAGACTTGTGCCAATCTGCCTCAGGATTGATAATAAAAATCAATCCTGACGTAGCCTTACTCTGTATCTATCGCTCACCATCTACAGAAAACATACAGAACTTCCTCTCTGCCCTCAATCGCATACTTCCATCGCTCCATGCCCTCGGAACAGTTGTGATAGCGGGTGACTTAAATCTTGACATCAAACCTTCTTCTCTTGATACACGGTCCCACGAGTATTTGAATTCCCTCGCTTTTCATGGTTTTCTTCCAGCTCATACCCTCCCAACCAGGGGAAAAAATTGCCTGGACCATATTATCCTGAGAACAAGGTCACCCGCTCTCACATTTGTCTATGAGTCTACGGTAACCGACCATGGTTCTTCACTACTTTGTTTGGAAAGCAAACGTATCCCTATCATCACTAAGTCTAACATAACAAAACTCAATTATGAGGCACTTGGCGCATCAATTTTGAACATAGACTTTAACCCTATTCTTAGTGCAACAGACGCAAATACCGCTACCGACAAATTCATTGAAGAACTGACTTTAGCCATAGCAGAAAACACTATAACTAAAAAAGTAACTGCAAAACGGAAGATTCTAAAACCCTGGATAACTCCTGGCCTGTTACGGTGCATGAGAAACAGAGATGCCATGCACAGAAACCTCAAGCTGTCTCCAGATAACGAAACGTTAAATATAACCTATAAACGATATAGAAACTTTTGTAACAAAATTCTTAAACAGGCGAAGAGGCTCTTCGATGCGGAAGAACTTAGCAAAGCAAGCAATAACCCACAATTACTCTGGGATACCATAAAACGTATAACAAACACCACAAAAACTACACGCTCGTCCACTCAATTGCTATCCTTATCACCCACACCCGCACAGTCATGTAGCAACGTGAACTCCTTTTTTGTCAATATTGGCAAGAAACTTGCAGATGACATTATAAAAACGACGCCTTCACAACAACCACCTACCCCACAAAACAGTACTGCACCAACTTCATCCTTTGTCTTGGATAAAACTGGCCCGGAAAAAATTATATCTATCATAAATTCACTGCGACCACAAGCTGCTACTGGTTGGGATGGCATTTCATCTACAATACTACAGAAATTTTCCACCACTCTGACGCCAATTTTATGCCATATATTCAATATTTGTTTTGAAACAGCAGTTTTTCCAGCTTTCTTTAAAAAGGCAATAATCTATCCAATCTTCAAGGGGGGTGACGGAACCTTGCCGAATAACTACCGTCCTATAGCTGTATTAACAGCTTTATCCAAAGTTCTTGAACGCTTGATTAACAAAAGATTGGTTAGTTACCTGGAGCATTGCAAGATAATCTCGCAACAACAATATGGCTTCCGTAAAAATAAGTCAACCTGTGACGCAGTTCATGACCTAACCAGCTTTGTCATTGATCATATAAATGAAAATAAAAAGGTCCTTACAATTTTTCTAGATCTCGCAAAAGCGTTCGACACTGTTCCCGTATCTACACTCTTAATTAAACTTGAGAAAATAGGCGTCAGAGGGCATCAACTGGATCTTTTTCAAAGCTATCTCTCCAATCGTTCGCAAAAAGTCAGGATCGATGGCCATTACAGCGACGAGCTTTCAATGCACTACGGGGTCCCACAGGGAAGCATTTTGGGCCCCACTCTTTTCTTAATCTTTATTAATGACCTGTGTGATCTCAATATCGTTAATGCTAAGGTAATATCCTTTGCAGATGACACAGCAATAACCTTCATCGCGGATTCCTGGTCACAACTACAGCAGCAAGCTCAGCTTGGCTTTGATGTGGCGTTAAATTGGCTAAATTCCCACACTCCAACCCTTAATACCTCCAAAACAAAATTTCTGACTTATTCTAAGACCTCGGTCTCAAAATTAATATTTCAAGATTTCATAGAAAATTAAGATAAAAAATTTCAAAATTTTCGTATGCTCTCCGTGAAATTAAAAAAAAAACACCGATCTTCAAACAGCGCTCACCACCTACAATGCGTATGCTTATGCATGGCTGAGCTACGGCGTGACCCTTTGGGGAAATAGCACAGATGCACCTACACTCTTCACCCTTCAAAGGAAATTAGTTAGAATCCTGATAAACATCGATCAAACTTTCAGCTGCAAAACTCACTTCCAAAAGTATATAATTTTAACCCTCCTGATTATATACATATTAGAGACCTGCAAATTTGTTCGTAAGCATCAAGAATTCTACACAAAACGCGAAGACATGTACAGTCACGTTACACACTCCGACATAAGTCAAGGTTAAACATACCTACTTCTCGGATAAAAATACATTCTACGGGTTCCTATGTAATGTCAAAATCAAAATCAAAAGTCATTTATTCAAACTAGGCTGAGAGTCAGCACTTTTCGAACGTCAAAATTACATAAGACAGTCCCCCAAAACGCCCGCCCTTCACCACTTCCTAGTGCTTTAGCTGGGAAGAAGAAGTGGCGCAACAAACTCCCCAGCAGCACAGCTGTCTGTTTAGTTAGAAAACCTTTGAATTATATAATTATAAGGTAATCAAAGAATAAAAACCGAAACACAAAAAAAAACATACTAAACAACGTATACACAAATAAAAGCCTCCAGGCATAAGGGGCGTGACATCTTACATATGCATTATTGGCTTATTTTTTAAGTAAACACAAATGATAAACTAGGACCATAGAAGTACAATAAGTTAACAGAACAATTACTTTAACAATATCAAAACCATAGACAGCAAGACGACCAGTCACCACAAGCAGCACCCGTTCACGAGCATAACGCAAAGATCAGCCATTGCCAGCCTCGCCATATTTGAGGGAAGGAGGCAACCCGATCCCCGACGCTACCGCAAGCAGTGACATCTACGGGAGCATGACGAACTCGCTGCCGGTTGCTCAGGCAAGAATAATTTAAGATCAATTGTCGAGGTCGCTAGCTAACCACTTATTGCAATACAACTCATTGAAAAACATTGTAATGAGCGGATCATGTCAATAATAAATGAAGGTAACTAAAACTAATTGACTTATACAGTCAAATAAAATTAAAATAAATATACGAACTCGTATAACCTGTCAGTAGGTAAGCTGATTCTGGAGAAAGAACATAAACATTGTCTTGAGTTAATTACAGCGACCAGCTATTCTTATCGTGTAAGTAGTCGTTAATTGAATAATATGCCTTTGAACATAGGTTGGATTTTACTTGAGCTTTAAACGCATTAAAAGGCAAATCTAGCAAAGAAGAGGGTAGCTTGTTATAAAAGGTTATGCCTAGCCCAACAAATGAGTTATGAACCTTATGAAGCCGGCGAAAGGGAGCACGTAGTTTGTTCTTATTTCTAGTATTAACATTGTGAAAATCACTGTTTTTAGTGTATAAGTGTATATTTTGCCTAATGTATAAGATGTTGGCGAAGATGAATTGTGATGCTACCGTAAGAATACCAATATCTTTAAAAAAATCTCTAAGAGAAACTCTGGCTCCTAGTTGATAAATTGCTTGGACAGCTCGTTTTTGAAGGACGAATATATTTTGAATATCAGCAGCTTTGCCCCACAGCAGAATACCGTAGGACATAACGCTGTGGAAATAACTAAAATAGACTAACCGTGCTGTATCAACGTCAGTGTATTGTCTTACTTTCCTGACAGCGTACGCGGCTGAACTGAGCCTCCCCGCTAGGCTTGATATATGTGGGCCCCACTGAAGTTTGGAATCTACTGTTATGCCCAGAAAAACTGCCGAGTCTACTGTTTCAACCAGCTCTTTATCTAAGACGATGTTGGGTCCTAGATTTCTAACATTCGGTAAGACGAACTTTACACATTTAGTTTTCTTAGCATTGAGAACTAGGTTATTTGACGTAAACCAATCCGTAACCATTGACAGTGCACTATTTACGTCGTCAAACTCTTGTCTATTCCTGTCTACTTTAAAAATAAGAGAGGTATCATCTGCAAACAGTACAACGTCACAGATATCATTTAAATAGAATGGTAAGTCATTGATATACACTAAGAACAAGAATGGACCTAGTATTGAGCCTTGAGGAACACCTAACTGAACTGGAAGCCCGGATGATTTCACACCATCGACATCTACACATTGGAACCTATTGTGTAAATAAGAATTTATTACGTTTAGAGCTTCGTTTTGGACACCGTAATGACGTAGTTTACGCAAAAGCGTGTCATGGTGCACGCAATCAAAGGCTTTAGAGAGATCACAGAAAACTCCAATAGCATTTTGCGATTTCTCCCATGCATTAAATATGTGTTTCAGCAGAGCAACACCCGCATCTGTAGTTGAACGTCCTTTTGTAAAGCCATATTGTTCATTATGAAGGAGGCTATTTAAATTAAAATGTCTTAGCAGCTGCTTAAGTATTAACTTTTCAAATATTTTGCTAAATGCTGGTAAGATACCAGCATTTAGCAAAATATTTACTATTACTATTAAATATTTACTATTACTATACGAGTGTCCATTAAAATACACAACAAACTGCCTGAATTTGAAATTGGACTAAGTGTGAGTGTTATCATTTAAACATTTCATATTTTACTACATATAAATTACAATTTGTTTAAATTTGTGAATGATGAGTAAAGTGTTATAAACATAATTTTATGTATAATACTTTCTCTTAATTATTATAGTTAATAGTATTTTACTTTGAGATGTTCAATAAATAGTATTACATTCTTTGTTCTAGAAAAATACTGTAAGTCGGTGGGTTAAGAGATGTGAGGAAGAGGGAATCCTTGCTAGTCGGAGCGCTTGTTTATGAAGTAGAAAGCTTATTTAAACAAGATTTCACATGGTGAATGAATATGAAACAAATGGTTTCATGCCAACCAGACATTTTGCTGAGTTATTCAACACGTAATTTAAACTGTTCGCCGTGTACGCTATACAGGTTGCATCAACGAACCCCAGCAAACAATAACGTTTAAGTTTCGGAATAGTTTATCCTGTATATTGCCCTATATCCGTGATTATTTAATTATAAAAAATTTAGGTTTAGTTTCGTCCTCTTTTCTTAGAGAAAACGAATCCTTTAAGCTATCCTCAGTATATCATCAATATTCACTAAAGCCAAATAAAATATGAAATACTTAATGTAAACAAACTTCCCTACATAACCACTTAATAAAATTACTTATTTTGGGTATTAACGATCGAAGCTTAATGTTTATGGTGAAATAAATCTACTATTTTTTTTTGAACATTTTACATGTCAAAATAAAACAAATTGCTTCTATGTTGCTTGATACAGTATTGCACATCCAATTAGGATGAAGAAGTTGTTATAAATAATCGTATCGGTTTGTTATCCATTTGTAAAATATTATAACAAATAAATATGCTTTTATTTTGTTTTCAATTGTTACGCTTTTTTTTTCTAAACCCTTTATTGAAATAACAAAAGTAATAAAATAGCAGCAATGTTTTAGAAAATTGTTATCCAGAAAATCCTCATGGATGTCCTCCGCCCTGGGGCGGGCGGAGGGGTCTGTCAGACTCTTACTGACTAAAAACCACCCCGGTGTTCCATCTCACACCTACGCCGGGGTCGCGGGAACACATTATTCTTACACAACCCCAGCTGGTGCCGGCCCGCTTGCGCGGGCCCCGTCTCGGGCGGGGGAAGTGAGGTGTACTCCCCCCGCAACGTCTGTGGTCGGCGAGCGAGGAACACTTCGCGCGCCGCCTTCTCGGGTCCTGATGTTGGGGGGCGACGGATGTCCCCGAATCCGTCGCCCCTGGACCCATTTAGGGGGGCCGGAAGAGGGCGTTGTCCGCCCTCCTCCGACGCCCGGTGCGTCTGCTGCGGGCCGGGTCGAGAGTCGAGATCTCTCTCTCCCTTTCCGCAGCCTCCTTCTGCGAGATGACCGTTTCGCAAAAGGAGACCACTGCGTCCCAGGACTCTGTGCCGCCGACCATCGCGTTCACGACGGCCGGCAGCGACAGGTCGTTGCCTACTTCGGTGATGAGGGCACGGCGCGGCTCCTCCCAAGCGGCACACTCTGCCAGCGTGTGCCACGCCGTGTCCTCCCGGCAGTCGACGCAGTGGTGACACCGGGCGTCCGGCTCCCTGTTTATGCGACACAGGTACTTCCCGAAGCAGCCATGCCCCGAGAGCACCTGCGTCGCCCGAAACGACAGGGAGCCGTGCCTTCTCCCGAGCCAGCGGTCGAGCACTGGCCGGATCGCCTCGATGGTGCTGAGGCCGGCGGTAGGGCGTGAAAGCCTCACCCGCCATTCCGCCACCAGGACCTCGCGGAGCTGCAACCGATGCTGCTCGATATGTTGCTGCATCGGTCGCTCGCCCCGCTCCCGCGCTGCCTCGCGCTACCGGTACAGTGACGCGAGCACCTTCGCCTCCAGGTCCCAGGGCGGTGATCCGGCCAGTGCACAACCCGCCTCGCAGGAGATCGTGCGATACCCCCGAATGACTCTGACGGCCATCGCCCGCTGCGGCTTGCGCAGGACAGCTATGCTGCCGGCCGTCAGGTCAGACGCCCAGATCGGCGTTCCGTAGAGCGCCATGGATCGCACGATCCCCATATAGAGCCGCCTACAGGCGGCGCTCGGGCCCCCCAGATTGGGAAGCAGCGTTGCCAGCGCCCCGGCCGCGCCCAACAACTTGGGCGCCAGCCGCCGGAAGTGGGGTCCGAAGTCCCACCGGCTGTCGAGCACCAATCCCAGATATTTCATGGTGGGCTCGACAGCGATCCGGACCCCCCCGACCACAATGTGTGATCCGGCCGGCGGCGCCCGCCGGGGGCCATGAAACACCATGGCCTCCGACTTGTTGAGGGCCACCTCCAGGCCGAGGCGCCGTATGCGGCTCACCGTGAGTGAGACCGCCGCCGTCGCGAGCAACGCTGCCTCCCTGTGCGAACTCCCCCGGGCCGTGACCAGCGTGTCGTCCGCGTAACACGTCAGGTCCGCGCCCGGCGGGAGCTCGCCCCTCAGCACCCAGTCGTACCCGATGTTCCACAGGAGCGGTCCCACGACCGATCCCTGCGGAACACCGCACGACACTTGGCGCTGGTTTCCGCCATCACGTCCCATGTAGGTGACACACCTCCCCGCCAGATAAGCCCCAACGATGCGGCGGAGGTAGAGAGGCACCCGATGATAACGCAGTGCCTCCCGTATGCAGCTCCAGGGCATGGTGTTGAAGGCGTTGGAGATGTCCAAGGACACCGCCACCACCACCCCGCCCCGAGACACTGTTTCCTCCGCCAGGACTCTCACCCTCGACACAGCGTGGATGGTAGAGCGCCCATGCCGAAAGCCGAACTGGCTCTCGTCCAGGTCCGGCCCCTCTCTGCACAAGTGGCCGACGAGGCGGGCTGCGAGTATGCGCTCGAACAGCTTGCCCACCTCGTCGAGCAGCACTATGGGCCGGTACGCAGACGGCGAGTCGGCAGGGCGCCCCGCCTTCCTGAGCAGGACCAGACGTCCAATCTTCCACAGACTGGGAAACTGGCCCCGCTCAAGGCACGCTGTGTAGAGTCCTCTCAGTTGGGGCTCCAACTCCTTCAGAGAGAGGGCCAAAGCCAGGCCGTGAATTCCGTCGGGCCCCGGAGCCACGTTCTTGGCCCGGAGCCGCATCACGGCCGCCCTCATCTCTGCCTGTGTCACCTCTGGGACGCTGATGGCGTTCTCCTCCTCCTCTGCAGACTCTGCGGCTGCGGGCAAAGCCATCGGCGGCGGAATATGCTCCGCTCTCACCGGGAAGAGGGCTGCCACCACTTCCTCCAGCAGCTCGGGTTGGAGACTCTCCGTAAGTGGGGGCGCCGCGGCTCGAAGTTGCCCTCGAACCACTTTATACGGGCGCCCCCACGGATCCCCGTCCAGAGTCTCCAACATCCTCTCCCGGGATCGCGTCCTCGCCTCGTCGATGGCCAGCCACAGAGTCTGCTTTGCCGCGCGGTACACCTCGTACAGCGCGGCCTCCTCCTCGGGTACCCGACGACGTCTCCTCCGGTAGCGGGTGTACCGGCGTCTCACCGCCACGCATGCGACGCGCAGCTGCGCGATCTCAGCGGGCCACCAGTACACCCGGCGCCTTGCACCCTGTGCGTGGGCGCGGGGCATGGACGCGTCGCATATCTGCGTCATTGCCCCGCGGAACCACAGCGCCTCCAGCTCGACGTCATCGGGTCCGGTCGTTGCCGACCCCCGGAACCAGGCCTGAGCAATGGCTGCCTTCTCGAGAAGCTCCCTGTCGATGCGCTTACGCGCCCAGCGCGGGCCGTCCGAACGCGGGACTGATGTCCTGCGGCCGCCAGCGGTCTGGGCGGAGACGTCGAATCGGATATATTGGTGATCCGACAAAGTCTCCACCTCCGCGGCGACACGCCAGTCGCGGACACGGCTCGCGACAGCAGGGCTTGCGAACGACACGTCCACTATGGACCCGCCCCGCTGCCGCACGCACGTGTAGACCGAGCCCCGGTTCAGGACGACCAGGCCAGTCGTGATCGCCCACTCCTCCAATGCCTCACCCTTAGCATCGGTCACCGGGGATTCCCACGCCGCAGACTTGGCGTTGAGATCCCCGAGCAACAGCACCGGGCGAGGATGGAGCTGGCCCACGACGGCACCCAACTCGACAAGGAACCTCTCGAAGTCGGCGAGACTCTTGTTGGGCGAAAAATACGCCCTAACGACGCCAACGCCATCTGCGAGGGCGGCTATCCAGCCGTGCCCCTGCGACGGGCTGACGAGAGCCCCGCCAATGATGGCCACCAAACCGTCCAGGTCTCCCACCCAGTTATCCCTGGGCGGGACCCAGTACGGCTCGGCGACCACGGCCACGTGAATCGACCACTCTGCCATGCTCTGGAGCAAGAGATCCTGAGCTCTGGCAGAGTGGTTGATGTTGCCCTGGAGGAAATGGTAGAACGCCGTTATGCGCAATCCATTCCCTCGGCACCATTCTTAGGCCGGGAGTCGGCCGGAGGGCAACCAGGCTGAGGGGGGGGTAAAGAGCCCCCGACAGCCTTGGCAGACCCTCTCTTCTTCTTGTTGGCGGGCGCGCCACAGGCCTTACCGCCCGCTCTGTGCCCAGCGGGCCTCCCTGCAGCTGTACAGAGGCTGCAGTTTGGCGCCGCGGAGCACTGGGCCGCCTTGTGGCCGGGCTGGCCGCAGCGATAGCACTGCTCGCTGCGGTCAATTGCGGCGGTGCACCGTGCCTTAACATGCCCCACGTCCAGGCATCGGTAGCACCGCAAGGCCCTGGGCTGCAGCAGCTTCACCCTCGCTGCAACCCATCCCACCAACAGACGCCCACCGTCAGCGACCTTATTCGCCGCCGCCACCGGGCACCGCACAATCGAGCCGAGCCCAGAAGCGTCGGCGCGTATGTCGCCCGTCCGCACATCTCCTGGCGGACATCCGCCGACTCGGGCGACGGCCACCACGACTTCAGCCGGGGTCGTCGAGTCGTCCAGGCCATCGACGCGCAGCTCAGCGGTCTTCATCGGCCTGGAGACTCGGACGTCGTCCGGGTTGAGGACCTCCTTCAGCTTGGCGGCCAGGATGTCCGCCTTTTCCCCACTAGAGGCACCCGACACCTCAAGCAGCCGCGCCCCCGTAATCGCCGGCCTCATTCTGAAGCCGGACGGTGTGCCAAGGTCGGGGAATGCGACATTGGCTTTCGCCTGCGTCAGGACCGCCCTATATGTAACGCCCCTTTCGACGGCTCCGGGCTGCAGTGTAATCACTACAGCCGCGGAGCATGGGGCTCTGACCTTAGGCGGTCCTTGGGCCTTCTTTGGTGCCGGTGCCGGTGCAGCGGGTGGCGGTGGCGCCGTCTTCTTCCCGCGGCGGCGGCCCTTCTTGACCACCGTCGCCCACGTCTCCGTGGGAGGCGCCAGCGAGGCCGCTGGTGGTGCGGTCGCCCGGGAAGTGGGCACGGACGTACCCTCCGCGGGCTTTTTAGTCCCCCTCCCGGTCTGGCTCGACACAGCCGCCGCGGTTATTGGCCCCCGGTTAGTTGGCCCCTCCTTACGATTGCCCGCAGCGAGCGGTGGGCGGAGATTCACCGCCGGAAGGAGCCTCTCCTCTATGGCCTCCATGCGGGCACCAACCATCTGTCCACACTGCATCATGCAGATGCGCGCAATCTTCTCGATCTCCGCATCCGCAAGTGCAGGTGTCGACGATGGGACCGGCGATGGAGCCGACAACCGGGCCGTGACGGAAGGGGAGTCGGTGGCCGAGGGTGCTGCCCTCTGGGTGGCGAACTGCCGCTTGAGGTCCTCCAACTCGGATCGGAGACGGCTATTCTCCTCCCATAGCTTCGCCGTCTCCTCCGTAGTAGTGCGATTAAGGAGGACCTCAACCGCCTCCTTAATTCCCTCAGCCGCCTCCTTCAAAGCACGCGTGAATGTGCCCTTCAGGTTGCCAGATTTGGTGGCAACCTTCAGGACGACATCCACGCAGTCCAAAACCTGGCGACTGAGTGCCACCCCCGTTATGCTCCCCCCCGCTGCCATTCGAGCAGAGCGCCGCTCTCGGGCCTGTCGGGCCAACTCGCTGACTTCGTCAGCCGCGACAGTCTTCTGCTGCGCCCGCTTTGCCGCACTCGCCTACCATGAGTTAGGGGTCTGGGAGACACTTGTACGTTCGCCGCTATAGGCCCCATCACCAAATGCGGCCGTTTTCACGACCGCGCGTCCTCCCACAAAGGCGCGCACAGAACACTGCGTGCCATTTCTGTGGGCCTAACACGGCACAGTTTTTATATGGTACGGCGAAAAAACGTGCCCGTCAACAAGCTTCAATAGTTATCCATACAATACTGACGACCGTGCCTACACAGGGAGAATAAATCGTGGTTTTTCACGTCATGAAAAACGTGTGTGTAACCCCAGGGCCTTATGGTGCACGGAGATTGCTAAGCGAAGAAAAAAAAAAATTTGGTCTTACTTAATTTCGTCTTCTCTCTCTTACCTTACCTAAGACTTTTCCAACTGGCCATTGGCATCCTAGTCCTTCTTGATCAAGGCAGTAATTGGAAGGTACGGTGCGCATTCGCCAGTCCACTTCTTCGTTACCCCAGAACGATCTGTAAAATCCCGGAATTCGGCTTCCTATTGGTGCTGGTCCACCTGCTTCCAGTAACAGGACCTGTAATAAATAATCTGCTGTATTCTGTCACCCGAATATAATAATGTCTACTAATACTAATACATATTATAGATACGAAATGTCATGTCTTAAAACGGCTGAACAATCAGGTAGACCATGGCTTAGCATAACATGGTTAGGTTACGACATACATTACCACGTATTTAATGATTTTATCCCGGTAGTACGTTCCCATGGGATTTTTTCCGACCTGCACGCGAGCAACACTTCAGGGAAAAGTTAGACATGATACTTGTATCCGATGCTGGGAGAATGTTGGGCAGTCTTTCACTACCAAGACCAATTTTGCAATGGTTCAAATGGTGTAATTTTATGGGATCGGCAAAAGTCCATTCACAGTAATTTTGTTGTATGTAAATTTTTTTTATGTTCGCTATACTCCGATTAAAATATTAAGTGACAGAAACATTTGAAAAGTTGCCCCGAAAATCAAAGTGCATTTTCTATGGGATTTTTGTATTAATTATTGTTCGGACAGGACAACAGTGTCTGTCGGTTCAACTTGTTTAAGAATGAAAAAATTCACTTACATTAAAAGCAGTAATTTCAGTCAGTCTTGATGCAATAATGGAGCCCGCAGTTCCAGCGCCCACGACGATGAAATCGTATTCTTCGAATGTTTCATTCACCGACTCGATCCTTTTGCATGGCGTCGAGATGTCACAGCGTCCCCACAGGTACGCTTGCAGGAGTGTCATGAACAGGAAGTTACCGCTGCATACGGGGGAGTTGACTAGACTCGGCCCTTCTTCGATGATCGGGCACCCGCAATTCTGGTGGCAATAAGACGATAAGTATCAGGTAGTTTATTGATTGAGGAAGGAACAAACACAACACTAACACTATGCAAACCTAAAAAGTACCTTTTCGACAGAATTATACGGAAAATAATCCTCTTAGATCGGTAGGTTTACCCTTTTCCAGGATAAGTCAAAGTGAAAGTCAAAACATTGATTTCAAATAGGCACATTTAAGGCACTTTTGAACTTCAACATTTATATTACAATAGAATTGATTCTAGTCGCCCCTTCCAAAAGGTAGTTTCGTATGGAAAAGAATGGGCAAACAACTCCACCGTTACTCTTATATATTGGTTCACAATATTTTTAAACATTAATTATATTATTACATGTGAACTCGATATTACTTGCTTATATATAGGTAGTTAATAAAAATACCGGGTAGCAGGTTCATAGACGCGCAACCCGTAAAACAACCCATGGAGTTTCTTGCCCGTTCTTCGCCATAGGTACCTACTACGCTTTGGAATGGGCAACTAGCTTCATCTTTCAAATTGAGCGACTCCTTGACAATTCAAAAGTGCCTGTTGGCTGGTTCAATTTAAATAAATGCTTTGAGTTTGAGTTAGAGTTACTATGGATTCAGTTCATGATTCTGAACCCCTCTGCGTTGAAATTTTTCGTCGTTGCTTATATAGAACACTTTTTTTTACCGACGAAAAATCACACTACTGTCAAGAAACATAGCACATGTTTCTTGACAGTAGTGTAGAGATTTTTCATGTTAGTGTTTGCTCGTCGATGTGGGATCTGGGATGCCACCCTAGATCTATGTTTTGATAGATCTATGATTGAAATTCAGTTAGTACCGATAGCTATAGCCACTCGAAACTCTTTCAAATTTATTCACGTAAGTATAATTAATGTAGGTAATTATAATTAATGTAGGTAAGTTTAATTACGACTTAGATCGGTAGGTTTACCCCTTTCCAGGATAAGTCAAAGTGAAAGTCAAAACGTTGATTTCAAATAGGCACATATAAGGCACTTTTGAACAAATATTTGTAAAGTTTGAACTCCACTGAAACATATTATGGCACTGAAGTATATCATGATTATTTTGTTTCCTCTTAATCGTTAGAGATTGGCTCTGCCTAAATCCACACAGTTGCTACAGTCTTTTTAAGATAACTTTTATTAAAAAACGAGGAAAAATCCCTTGAAAATAATTTTCTCCGAAATTTTCTCTTCAAATCAAAATCGCAGAAAGATAAAATATGTTAAAATCTTTCACTTACCTGAGCGGCTAAAACCATGTTGGGATTTACCAATTTGGTGTTGCTCCAGAAAACCTAGAAACAAAAAATATAAATAATTAAACAAAATATATTTTTAAAACATGCGTTTTATCACCGAACAGTGGTACTTGGCTTTCCAAATACATTCTACCACTTCTTCTTTGTAAACTCGAAAAAAATCTATCTACACTAATATTATAAAGAGGAAATATTTTATTTTTTGTTTGTATTGAATATGCTCCGAAACAACTGGACCGATTTGAAAAATAGTTTTACCATTAGAAGTCAAAATTATGTCTGATGAAAATAGGCAACTTTTTTTTTTCGAAATCCACGCGAACGATTCGCGGGCGAAGTGCCAGGCCTATATAAAAACAGTAGGATTCATTAGCTCAACTGCGACGTTCATTTATTTTTTACGAAAAAGTAATGTTGTTTTACACTTGAATAACCATAAGCTATTGCTATGCCAAATGGAGGAGAATGAATTAAACAGACATCTTGCTTACCATAGTTGAAAAAAAAAGTGCCATAATAGTAGGACAGTTTTAGTCTTTTTGTCTTATTTTTAGAAACCTCAGATATACAAACTTTAAATGCGACCAAGTATGTAGCAATGATGACTATGATTTTTATGATAATTCTATTAATTCTATCCAACATTTTGGTATGGCAATCTTACCATACCTAAGTGACGGTTGACTTTGCCTTTTATGTTATTTGGGCTAAAGTATCAATAATGAATGACAAATAATGCATAAAATTTACTACACTCGGTTCCAAAAATAACGGGTCAGTCACATAAATTCTTCGATCTACAAAACTGTAAGACGATCGATGAAATAAAGAGACAGAATATAGACTATTTAGTTGTGCTTCTTATTACATAATTTTTACACTGGCTGATGAATGAAACTTATTTACAAAAAAACAAAATTTGAAACATGGAAATGGAAACTGCATTTGGTCTAAAAAACCACTTTATTTGCCTTGGTGGTAGCAATTTAAGCGCACAAACAGTGAGGAGACGTCTTACTGAGGCAAACTTGAAACCATTAGCCCGCTAATGGCTCAAAACTGGAACGGCAACATCGAATTGCAAGATAGAGATACGTGCGCGAGCACCAAGACTGGACACTGGACGATTGGTCTAGTAGGGTAATGTTCACGGACGAATCGAAATTCATACTTTACAAGCATGATGGTAGGCAGTTGGTGTACAGAAGACCAGGGGAACGCTTCCATCAAGACTGTATGGAGGAAAAACTGACACACGGCGGAGGCTCAGTAATTGTTTGGGCTGGAATTTCTGCCGAGGAACGCACCGAGCTCGTGCTAATTCAAAATGGCACTCTGAATGCAGAGAGGTACGTGGAGGAGAGCAGTGGTAGCCCAGTGGTAACGGCTGCGACTTACGAGTTGTTGGTCGTAGGTTCGAACCCAGACAGGCGCTTTACTTTGTGTAAATTATTTCATCACCACTGCTCTCAAAACGGTGAAGGAAAACATCGTGAGGAAACCGGCATGTCTTAGAACCAAAAATTCTAAGTCATGTGTCATCCACCAACCCGCACTGGGCCCGCGTGGTGGATGACGGCCCACTCCCTTTCACGGAGAGGAGCCCTGTGTCCCAGCACTGGGAACATAATAGGCTGATTACGTTACGTACGTGTCATTTTAGTCAATTTCAGAATGGGAAATCGTCGTTTGACAGGAATAAACACAATTTTGGTGATTTTTTGTCTAGTTTATAGGCATTTGTGACGAGGGAATCGGCACCAGTGACCGCGCTTTAGCTCTTGTCAGCCTCTTAAAGTGCCGCTGCAACGTTGCCCACCGTCCATCAGCGTGCGTCATGTATAGAAGTAGGAACTTCCGCATGTCTTCGTAGATATAGATACATGTATCGACCGAAGAATTATTAAATTAATAAAATAAGCGAAACTTAGGTACTGCATCTATGAGTACTATTCCTACCTTTTTTCGGTCTAACCCTGTATTTCTTACAACATTTGTGGTAGGTATCGTAAAACCTGGTTACTTTGCCACTTGATGCTGGCTGATGTTTCTCAAAATCAATCAACTAAATAGTAAATTGTATGCATCATTGATACAAAATCGAATGTCTAATGTTTTCTCTTTCATTATTGATACTTTAGCCCAAATAACATAAAAGGCAAATTCAACCGTCACATAAGGTAAGATTGCCATACCAAAATGTTGGATAGAATTAACCGAATTATCATAAAAACCATAGTCATCATTCCTACATGCTTGGTCACAGTTAAAAATAAATAAAATTCAATGCGATTGTGCATTCCCCGACGATGCTTGCAAAAATTTAGATAAGTTTATTACCAAGGCAAACAGAATGGGAACTACAATAAATATTAGTGCTATTCTGTAACCATCTCAGCGTGAAGACTTAGTTCCGATTTCACCAATGAAGCTGAACGCGATCAGCACATAAACTACGTCTAGGAATTGTCAGTGTCATTATTTTCTATGGAATATTGACACTGACAGCTCTTGAAAGCGATTTAGATGTGCTGAACGCGTTTAGTAACATTGGTGAAATCGGCACTTAGGTGAAGTGAGCGTGGAGTGAGCTGTCAGTGCCACTGATGCTAGGGATTGACCAAGACGGGATGACTCTGACAGCTCACTCCACGCAAGTCTTCACGGTGAGATTTTTACAGAATCGACATGTTGCAATGGTGTAGGAGCATTAATAATACAGTGGCCGTGCTTGTGCATAATCAATGGACGAGCAGATCTACATATTCTGTAAGAACCGGTCAATTGCGCAAGCACCCACACAAAGTAAAATTGAACGGAACTAACCTAGTGTTCTTTTCACCTCCAAACGAGTCCACTTCAGCACTGGGACTCCCTTTCAACGTTGTTATGTTGTCGGCGGAAACAAGCATAGGTGTTACACCTGATCGTAGATGGTCAACGCCGTCCTTGAGCATTAGCAGTACCAGAGGCATAGCAGATGCTGTGCCATCCCCATTAGGATCTGTAGTGCTATTCTGTAACCATCTCACCGTGAAAACTTACGTGAAGTGAGCGTGGAGTGAGCTGTCACTGCCACTGAAGCTTGGGATTGACCAACACGGAGTGACACTGACAGCTCACTCCACTCAAGTCTTCATGGTGAGATTTTTACAGAATCGACATGCTGGGGCCCGTAATCTAACAGCAACACTCAGGTATGGCGGCTGGTAGGTATGAAGTTAGTACTGCCGACGAGGTCCCTTACAAATCTCTTACTCTTCTCGATCTTTTACTACTTGGTACTCAAACGTCACATTTAACTTTAACAAAAAAAATAACACTGTTTACTTTTTACATAAAGTCACCGTACCGCGGAGTGGAAACAATCAAAGCACAACGTCTCACGACAGTGGCATTGTAAGTAATTCTATACGTTTGTAAAGTTTATTCCACCCAGGCAATTCCACAGGTATAACCTTACTGTGTACTAAATCATACAAGCTATTCTTACGAACAATAAGGTAATCACTAATTGTAAAAAATTATACGTTATTTACGTGCTAATTAATGTTCAAAATCAAGGCCTGGGAATAAATTTATTATTGTTGAAATCTTTAGGTACGTACCGAACCAATGTAAGTTACGAGTAACTTACATCAAAGGCTTGTCTAATAAGGTTTATGAAGCCATTCGCTTCATAAACCTTTTTAGCTATCGAACTGCTTTCCTTTCTGTCAAGTTAAAATGAAGTTTGACAGAAAAACAAACAAAAACAGTTCGATTGCTCGTGCAAATGTATTAGTTAAGGCCATCATCTGACATTCATTTTCCGAAATATGTTGGGGCGGGCTTCCCATCTAACTGGATGCAGCTAAACACGGTCTACAGTAATGAGATTGTAAATCCTGCGACAGTCGAGGCTTTTTAATTAAACGCTAAGACCAACACCTCCACAATCTCAAGATATGCAGTGTTAGGGAATTTTCCTAGAAGCCGATATTTCCTAGGGATGCATCAAGATTTGGTCGCGGTAGACAAGGGCCTCACCCCGCACTCCTTGGCTAAAGAGAACTGGCGCAAGCCTGTTTTACACTAATGATCTCATGCAGGTATGGCAGAGTAAGTAGCTTCGCGGACGCTTGTTCGGAGCCCTACATGGACCAATGTAGATCTTCTAGCGTCCGTTAACGTGCGTTAGCGTGCGTTTCGTTAACCCTTCGTTTCATTTCCTACCCAGTATCCAATTATCGTACCTAAACCTAGTTAGGTACTGGGTAACACGATACTCCTTGGTATAGATAAGTTGGTTGTTAGGAGCACCCAAAGGACATTGCTAATACATTTAATAATTATTTTATAGATAAAATACAACCAACAATTAACGCGGGAACAAACTCAACGTCGCTAATTGTTGGCAGAGCACAGTCTATGTTTATGGCTCCGCCTACGCCCTATGACATACTTAATATTATTTAGAAGCTAAAAACACGAACAGCGTTGGCTACGATGGTATTGCCACAAAAATATTGAAAGTAGTTGCATGTGAAATATGTACTCATTTGTGTTTCATTATTAATCTTTGCATAAGTGCTGGTATTTTTCGTGATGCATTAAAGAAGTCTATAGTGAAACCACTACATAAAAAAATTTAATCACGAATTAATGATAAAATACAGACCGATCGCACTAATACCAGTTATCTCTAAGTTTTTCGAAAAATATATATATGTTACAATAAATACCTATTTAGATAAATATTCTATATTAAGGTACGAACAAAAGAGATTTAGAAAAAACAAAAGTATAAATTTGGCTATTTATGAGTTTTTACATAATGTCATGCTAAATGTAGATAAGAGAACACCAGTCTGTGCCATATTCTGCGACATGACACAGGCCTTTGATTGCGTCCATTATACGAGTAATTCCCTGGCAGAGAAACGTTTTAGAATTAATTAAATCGTATCTTCATAACCGTACACAAGTAACAGAAATCAGTAAAATGAATAAAAAAAGTAAACGTGAAGAAACTTCAAGATCAGAGGAACTAAGTTATTTACGGAGTACCTCAAGGCAGTGTATTGGGGCCTCCGTTGTTCACTTTGTATATAAATGACTTGCCTAAAGTAGTTGAACATCCGATGTCACTTTTTGCTGACGATTGCACTGTGACAGCTTGTAATGACATAGACACATATGAACATGACATTAATAATTCACTAATATCTATTATAAATTGGTTTAATTATAATAATTTAATAATTAATTTAAAAAGACTAGCGTAATGCACTTTAGACAACGTACACAAACTATCAACAATCTTAATATTCAAATTAATAATATAAATATCAATGCAGCTAACACAACAACATTTCTGGGAATAACAATAGATTGTAAATTGAATTGGAAACCTCAAATAGAGGCACTTAGTAAAAAATTGAGTAGTGCAGCCTACGCTCTGAAACAGCTTGCTGTGGTTCTTAACACACATGCGCTAATTACTGCTTACTATGGATTAGTCGAATTCATTCTTAGATGTGGAGTCATCTTTTGGGGGAATAGCACGGACAATGAAATAGCGTTTCGGGCACAGAAAAGGTGCATTAGATCGATGTTTAGACTGCAAACAACGGACAGCTGTAAATCTTATTTTATAGAACGTAAGATATTGACATTGGCCTCATTATATATCCTGGAAACAGTAATGTTAATTAAATCCATTCCTCATTTATTTCAGCGTTTGTCTGATGCTATCACTAGGAATAGACGTGATAATTTCAAACTCTGTGTTCACGGCGCTAAAACAACCCTTATACGTAAGAGCATCTTTTGCATGGCTGCGACCATTTTTAATAAATTGCCCAAATCGTGGAAAACATTAAATAAATGTGCAAATTGAAGAGTTTACTAACTGAAAGATCATATTACAGTATAGCAGAGTTTATGGAAGAGGACAATTTTATTCGTTTTTGAGATGACGATGTTGAATTTTTTTACATGTTTTATTTTTATGTTTTATTGTGGAATAATTGTAATTTGGAATTGTAATTTTAATGATAGTAATTCATATTTTATTGACTTATTTATATAATGATTACTTTGAATTTTGATGAATACTTCCTACCAATTTGTACGCCACGATATGTGACAACATGTTAGAACTTTTCTGTACCTCTTTATTAACTTGCATGCAAATGTACAATGTACACCATGTTACAACAAATAAAAACTAACTTACTTAGACTTTCGGCCTTATGATTAGATGAGACAAGTATGTACATTTATTAAGAAAAAAATTTCAAGCGAAAATTATAATCCGTGGTCCGTTGTGAAGGTGAATGCTTTACCGGTAATTTGGCGTAGCAATAATGCTCGCGGGTTCGATTTACGGTAATCTTGATAGTTTAATTATCACATAGCCCAGCGTTGTTAGACCTACACAATAGCATAATTAGCCTATAATATTCCCACGTAATCCACCACGCGGTCCCTTTGCGGTTTGATAGATGTCACATGTCTTTGAATTTTTACATGTTTCCTCACGATGTTTGCCTTCATCGTTTCGAGAGCAGTGCTGATGAAGTAATTTACAAAAAGCAAGGCGCCTGTCTGGGTTCGTCCGTTCGACCTTACACCTCGTAAGTCGCGGCCGTTATCACTGCTTCTCCTTACACAATAAGTATCAGAATTACAATTATTATGTTTGAAAAAGAAACCATGACTATTGAGATTGTTTTGGCATTTCTTCTCAGGGATCAGACAGCTAGGAATTGCCCGCACCGCCTAGTTGTAATATATGGACCAAACAAATAATGTGTAAAGGTATCTTAGAAGATTTTAAGTACTTACAGAAATAAACATAATTTCAGTTCACATTTTAATGTCTAGTCAGTACGCACTGCTTTCTATCTCTAGATATTTTGTTTTTATTAGTACTAACTCTTGTACTTTTTAAAAACTTTTAACGACAACAAAAGAAAAATTACATTTGTTTTCGTAGAGCGACGTATCATGTAACGGTATAATATATTTTTTTCAATACCGCATGTCGACAACAAGCCGGAGTCGGGTGATATGACCGGGCCGTAATAGTTACGACTTACGGGACACCCAAATCATCAAATGACTTGTCAGACTTTTATTGACTAAAACCCACCAGTGTTCCTTCAGTTGCCTGTGCCAGGGCCACGGTTTCTCATTCGAATTTCCCGCGACCCTGACGCGTCGGCCCTATCGGACCCCGTCATTTAGTGCTGACATCTCTTTGAGGCGGGCGTGGAACACGACGCGCCGTCGACCCGGGCCTGGTCCTTACCGGACGGCGAGCTACCCATTGCTCGCCGTCCGCATTGCCCGCGCCAACGGTGGCCGGGAATCTGCAGGCGACTCCCGACACCCAGGGCATCTCCTGCGGCGACTAGGGGTGGCGTGAGGGCGCAAGACTCTCTCTCTCACGCGCTCCGCCTCTTCCTTCGCGAGCATTACTGCTTCGCAGAAGGAAGTGACGGCTGTCCATTTCCTCGCTCCGTACCGTGGCCTGGACCAGGGCCGGATGCGAGAGATCGCCGCCGACGATCGTCTCCGCGAGGTGGTGCTTCATCCAAGCTTGGCAGACTACTAATTTCGCACAAATAAGTTATGTATCTAATTTAAATAAATGTTTTACGATACTAAAGTATCTGTTATAATCCTGTGGTACCTTAACAAGAATAGGTATACATATGATAAAATTCGAAATATTTTGTAACCTTAGCTTCTGACGTTTCATAAGTGCTACTTCTGAAACGTCAGATGCTAGGTGCAGGGTTAAAAATAATTTGTTTCAACAACATTTTCAAATAACATTGTCTACAGGTAGGTATGTGAGGACAAGGGAAGAGGTAGAGGTGAAGTATTTCAAGTTAATTTAAGGGACTGTCTTGTGGGTTCGGTTATCGCAAGTGCACGCGGCTTCATAAAAAAAAAACTAGAACCCCCACAGAACGATAACCTTTCTTATTTTCTTATTTCATTGAGATTTTTTTATTTTGCAGTGCCCTTACAGGGTGCATGTACTACCTGTGTCATGAAAATTTAATGCATGCATACATAACAGTGTTATACATGTTAGCAAATAAATAAATAAACAAATGTAACGAGACGATAGTATGCGCTGCGGGCCGATAGTGTAGTGTGGGTTGTCGAAAATTCCGAATGATATCATAACATTTTACGAGTCTGAACGTTTAGTAAGAATGGACATTGGTGCCGATTCTCTTGTACACCGAACTAAACTAACTAAAGTATCACTAAAATTCCTTACTTTTTACTATGAGAATCTTGAAGCTATTCTGCGGAAAAATATCTCTAAATTTAAAAACAATTTTGACACAACTTTAATCGAATTTGACAATCGCGAGTCTACGTTTTTTTTTTCTATTGGTTTTGCAACGTCTTTGTTAGAGCTGGAGGCAGCCTGGGGTAGCCTCGACGTGTTTTGTATGGAAGTTTTTACTTTTTGGATGGAAAATATAAAATAAAAATATCTACATGTAGAGTATTGGTGGTTTCTGGCTTGCATAGGGGGTCGAAATTTTCATTATTTTTGTGATAGGACACACCGTTTTCGAGATATGAGCAAAAAAGAAAAAAGTTAAAGTACCTCTTTTGCACGTCTGAAGTCGAGGTGTTGGTGTGAATTTTAGTTCACGCCAACTAATTTTATTCCACACCTTTTTAATCGCGATTAAAAGTAGTCAGATTCATGTTCAGAATTAGTTAGACAATCAAATTTTTTGGTGAAAAACGTAAAATTCAGAATAGCAAAATTGTCATTTTCACTAAACTAAAAACTCAGTGCTGTCAAACTAAAATATAGCTAAGTTGTGTCACTTTAGTCAATTTCAGAGTGGAAAACCGTCATTTGACAGGATTAAACCAAATTTTAGTGATTTTTTGTCTAGTTTAGAGGCATTTGTGACCAGAGAATCGGCACCATTGTCTTTTTATAGTAGTATGATATTTTGTACTTACGAACATAGGCTAACCGCTACAGATTTTACACAAATGTACTTCAAAGACACAAAGCTCACTCGCGCTCGCTTTGATTCGTTTTGAAACACCCAAAAGGTCGACTGGCGCTTCGTTTCTGGATCGTATCGATAACTCCAAGACGCATCACCTGCAATGATGTCGTAAACCCCCGAGACGAGCCTCCTTCAAATTTAGCATCGGTGAGGTTGTGCGGCACCCAGCGTGAAACTATCCTCCTAACGCGAAGATGCACTTGTAGAATTTCGTGAAGGCTTTCCGATCTAATCTGCAGTATGTGCTGAATCTATATACGTAGCTCGCCTATTGTCTTGGATGAAATTTTTCACTGCTAGCATGTTTTCTTCCGTAGCAGCCGTCAAAGGGCGAGCACTTCTTTCTTCATCCCCCAAAGTTAGTCGACCGCGCTTGTATTCGTTATACCCGTTGCCTTAGAAGGACTTTCATCCATGAATACCATAAAAAGTCTACCGTACGATTCGTCCGGTTTCAGGCGACACTTGAAATCGTAAAAAATCATACCGCGAAAATGTATATAATATAAAACATAATATAAATGTTCTTGTAGTTCGTTGTAACTTTGATCGATGTTTTAATAATAGTGTTTTTTTTTTAATTGCGGTTTACGATGTATTAAAAAACAACTACGTACTAGATCTCGTTCAAACCAATTTTCTGTGGAAGTTTGCATGGTAATGTACTTCATATTTTTATTTTAGATTTATCATTCTCTTATTTTAGAAGTTACAGGGGGAGAATCACATTTTACCACTTTGGAAGTGTCTCTCGCGCAAACTATTCAGTTTAGAAAAATAATAATTTAGAAACCTCACTATCATTTTTGAAGTATTATCCATAGATACCCCATATGAATGGGTATAATGAAAAAAAAAATGAGTTTCAGTTCTAAGTGTGGGGAACTCCCAAAATATTTTTTTATTTTTTGTGAAAATCTTAATGCGGTTCACAGAATATATCTATAAGTATAGTTAAAAAAGTGGGTGTGACATACAAACGGACAGACAGACATGACGAACCCATAAGGGTTCCGTTTTTTGTCATTTAGCTACGGAACTCTAAAAATCATACCGCGAAAATGTCCTCGGCGCAGATCCATTTTTTTATAAGTCACGATAATTTAAATTAGCTCGCAAACAATGTCGAGGGAAATTTTGAAATTGAAATGTACGTATTTTTTTTTTTTTTTTTTTTTTTTTTTTCTTTTGGCTTCGCACGGTTTGTGCATTCAGCCAATGTCATGTTTATTTTACTTAGAAGGAAACAAAGCTAGGGAAACGAAAATATAACTATAATAAGTTATCACGGAATTTTGGGATAAAATCTATAGGATCAGTATTTACAACAGTGATACTATATTGAATAATTAACTAAAATTACAACTTAATATTATTTAAAGTAATGAAAGATACTATACATTTATATACAGGAAAGCTATTTGTGCAAAGTAAAGAAAGTATTGAGGAAGGAAAAGGAGTACGAAGGGACAAGAGGTTACTGAGAAATGATGAACGATCATATAAGGGACAGGAGAAAAAAATGTGATCTAAGTCACCTACGTCTGTGCCACACAGACAAATGGGGTCGTCGATGATATGAAGTTTGGCAAGATGGGCTGGAGAGCAGACATGACCCAATCTCATCCGTATCAGAATGGAGGTCTCCATCTTGCCAAACTTTGCCCTGACAAACCATGGTTTTTCCGGAACGTCTGGTTGAATATATGAAAAATAATGACCTTTCGATTTGCTTCCGATATCCCAAGCTTCCTTCCAGGTTTTCCAAAGAAAAGTCTTTGGTAAAGACTCGAGGTCAAAGTAAAAGTTTGTATAAGGAACTAAGTCTCCGCATTGCACCGCATCAACGGCGAGTGTGTCAGCCACTTCATTGCCATGGATTCCAGCATGGGCCGGAATCCACACAAACTGCAGTGTATTACCCTCAGAGATGGTTCGGAACGCAAATTCTCTTATTAAATAAATGATTGGCAACTGCGATTTGAGTACGAAAGGAGATTTATTGATGGCTAGAAGAGCACTTTGAGAATCAGTAAAAATTAAAGTTTTTTTAAGCTTTAAAACACGAATATATTCTATGGCTTTTAAAATGCCAAAACATTCCCCGGTAAAAACAGAAGTCTCAGGTGGCAGTTTTATTTTTTGTACGATGTTGTATTGAGAATGGTAAGTACCAATCCCAACACAACCCGTCGGAGAACGCTTCGCAGCATCCGTAAATATATGGTGGTACTCTAGGTGTTCAGCCAGAAAACGGTTAAAACTTAAATGGCAATTGGGATCTGATTTACTTACACAGTTATATTTTATGATGGGACTGAATTGTAAACTCTCATAGCTACTGCTAAATAGCGGAAGTTTATTGGAACGATGAATAGGAGAAGCAAGTGATAGGATTTTTTTATAGCTTACAACTAAACAAGGAGCACGTTTATGGGACCAGTAATTTGAAGATTCAATCTGCAACACTAAAGAGTCCAGTTTAGGAATAAGAGGATGAGTTGAGATCTGAAGAATCCGGAACAAATATTTGTCAGATAGAAATTGCCTTCTAAGATGTAAAGGAGCTTCCCCGCATTCAACTTGGAGTGCATTAATGGGGCTAGACTTCATGGCACCCGAAATAATGCGTAGTGCCTTGGACTGGATGCGATCCAATTTTTTAAAAGCCATAGAACTTCCAGGTTCGAGAACGAACAATCCATAATCCAGAGTGCTTCTGATGATTGCGTTGTAAACGAGTTTCAAAGAAAAGGGATGTGCACCCCACCATACACCAGAGAGGCACCTAAGCATGTTTAGGTGATTTTCACATTTGTTAACAATATATTCACAATGAGGAACACTACTTAATTTACGGTCAAGTATTATACCTAGATATCTGAAATTGTCTTTAACTGGAATAGGTATTTCCTTATAAAAGAGATTTATTAAGGGAATATTTCTCTTCCGGGTGAATAAAACAGCTGCGCTTTTAGACGTGGATAAATCCAAACCGTTAAGATGCAACCATGACTCTAAAGTATCTAAAGCAGAATTGATGGCACAGCTTGCTTGTTCAATAGATTGGCTTGAAGAATATAATAACAAATCATCGGCATATTGAAGAACCTTAACATGATTAGCTAAGGACGTGTCTCAATCAAATGTGTAAATATTGTAAAGAATGGGACTAAGCACAGAACCCTGTGGGAGACCTCTCCATACCAGACGAGATACTTCTTGATCTCCTATTAACATGTTAACAGAGCGTTCAGTCAGGATATTAATAATGAAATTCGACAAATTCAATGGGACTTTTAAGGCTTGTAGTTTATTTTGTAAAACTGATAAAACAACATTATCGTATGCTGCATTAATATCAAGGAAAACTGCAACGGTAGATTGGTTATTAGAGAAGGATAACCGAATATCAGTTGTGAAAATACTTAAACAGTCAGTTGTACTTTTACCTTTTCTAAAGCCATATTGTGATTCTGCCAAAAGACCCTTACTTTCAACGTACCATTCAAGGCGATTTTTAATTAAGTGTTCCGCTAATTTCATCAGAATTGTAGACAAAACTATGGGACGGTATGAAGAAGGGTCAGATGGAATTTTATTTGGTTTAAGGAATGGCAATACCATTTGACGTTTCCATTGTACAGGGATGTTCCCTGTTTTCATAATAGAATTAATAAGCTCTAAATAATAACTGAGGACGTTCGCATTTAAGTTAGCAAAAAAGGAATACGGGATGCCATCGATACCTGGTGCAGAATCCTTGGTTTTGTGAATAACGCCCTTTAATTCAGTGAGTGAATGGTAGGTCTAGTGTCGTGTCTTGCTCAATTGCTACGTCAGACAGGTTATGGTTAATACTCTCAGGTACAAAAGGAGGAGCTAATTTATCTAAAAATTCACTAGCTAAAGAAACGGGAATAGGAGAAGGGTTGTTATAAATGGACCTAAATCTGCGAATATTGCGCCAGACAATCGTAGGGTGAGTATTCGGCGAAATTGATGAGCAAAAACTACGCCAAGAATCAAATTTTTTCTTCTTAAAAAGTTTGTTGGTTTCATTTAATGAATTAGTAACGATTTCAAAATTAATGTCAGACATATCAAGGTTATAGTTGTATTCAGCCTCTTTACGTTTTTTGATCGATTCTGTGCACTCAGAGTCCCACCACGGAGGTGAGGGAATTGTATTATTATTGCTATTTTTTACAGGAAAAACATCATCTGCCGCTGCGATTAGTATGAGTGCTAAAGCTTCAGCACAACTATTTTCATTGCCATCAGATATAACAGGCAAGGAGCATAACTTTCTGTCAACAATGTTTCTAAATTTGTCCCAGTCATTATTATTTCTATTAGGAAGTTTATGTTTTAAGTTTGTATGCCTTAATGGTGCATTTGGTTTGGATAGAGGATAAGAAATAACTATTGGAAAATGGTCACTACCATATGTAGAGGTTAGAGTACGCCAATTTAATGAAGAGGCTAAGTTTGGAGAACAGATAGAAAGGTCAATTGCGCTTTGGTTCTGATTGGGATCTGAACGGCGTGTGGCAGCTCCAGAGTTCAAGATGCATAAATTATGTAAGTCTATTATATCTAGTAACTCATCACCATAACAATTAGATGTTGAACAACCCCAAGATTGGTGATGGCAATTAAAGTCCCCCAATATTAAAAATGGCTTTGGAAGAGAAGCAAAGAGATAATTCACCTCTTGAAGAACCGTAGAAGAGGGGTGAGGAATGTAAATAGAAACAAGACAAGTGTGGTGCACTTTAATAGCTACAATTGAAATTTCCTCACTATGAGGAGGTAAGGAAATTATAGAGAAAAGGATAGAATTCCTGATAAGTATAGCAACCCCACCATACCCATCAGATCTATCCTCTCTAATGGTTAAATAACCATTAATTTTAAAAGTATGATTGGATTTGAGCCAAGTCTCTGCTAAGGCAAAGGCAAAAGGCTCATATTTGTTTAAAATATAAATAACGTCACTCTTTTTGTTCATCAGACTGCGGCAGTTCCATTGGATTATTTTGGATGTGTTGTCCATTTTGAATGGATTGAGATACATTGAAAGAAGTGGCAACGTTGGACGGTGAAATGTTGAACTGAGAGAGAAGATTGTGTAACGCAGAAAGAAAATCGTTTATGGAAAAACTTGTGTCTTTATTTGCATTAATATGATTATTAGAAAGAGCACAAGCATTTGATGGCTGGGGAATCACAAAATCTTTAATAATGGCATTGTGAGCCTCTTTATTATATCCTTGTACAGATTTAGGAGGTGAGCGTGGTTTGAGAAAGACAGTCTTTTTATAGTTACTCGAAGTAGGCATTCTATTCGGTAAAGAGATTGATGGAATATCTGCAAAATTTTTGGAGGGAGAAGATAAAAGTGTATCGGCATATGATTTAGTTACTGGGGGATATAATTTAGTAGCTTCAGCATAAGATACTGAACTTTGTGCCATGTATGTTTTAATTGATTTTTGCCTTAAAAATTCTGGGCAAGACTTATTAGTAGCATAGTGAAAACCAGAGCAATGGCAGCAAGATGCACTTTCAGGTTCTCTTTCACAACTGTCTCCAGTGTGGTCTTGACCACATTTAAAACAGCGAGGTTTGGACCTGCACTGAATTTTAGTGTGACCAAAACGACAGCAACTGAAGCACTGAATGGTAGGGAAAATATATAAATCTACAGGTAAAGCATTGTAGCACATAAAAATTCTTTTAGGTAAAACCTGTCCATCAAATGTAACAACTATGGTTTGGGAAGGTTTCCAAGTAGTTGTACCATCAACATTCGTTTTAAAATTGAGGCGTCTGACTTTTAAAATTGGACCACAACCAATAGGCACAGTTATATTATCAATAACTTCCTCTGGAGACCATTCCGCAGGAACACCACGCACTAAACCCATTCTAGTAACATTAAAAGTAGGTATAAAAGCTTTATAATTATGTGTTTCGAATTTCCTGGACGCGAATTCCTTTATTACAAACAATAGTTGTTTGTAATAAAGGAATTCGCGTCCAGGAAATTCGAAAAAGATAAAGATATTTTATTGCGCCCGATTTTTTTGACGCTACCGTTTATTATATTTTTGAAAGCGTTGCGCTTTAAAAACTTGCCAAATGTGATTGGGTGCAATGTGGTTCCATCATCAGGTGTTATATTATTTTTTTGAATATGAATAACAAATGGCGAGTTGTCAGTTTTTTCATAACTTTTTCTGCCAATCTGAGTGGAAACTAAGGACGGAGCAGGAATATCAGGATTTTTTTTAGTGGGAACAACGTCGGAAACAAGTGTTTCGGAGCAGTTAGGCTCCAATGTAGAAGCTAATGAAGATTCCGTGCAACCACAACCCGAAGACTCGGAACCGTGGTTTTTACGGGTACGGCGTGTTTTCAAACATGTACACACGGCTTCTTTTTAAATGACGAGCTGAAGTTGACCCATCGGTATCCATGCCCGACTCGTTAGATAGTAGGGTAACAAAATTGCCTGCCGGGGGCACAAAGGCCCCCGGGTCAGGCGGTTCGTTCATTTCCCGCTAAATTAAAATAAAAAAACTTACCACTACCGAAGAAAATACACAAAACTAATATTAAAACTATATATAAAATAGAAAAGAACACTAAAACTACGACTACTGATCCTATATTACAAGTTTTTTCAATTCAAACAATTTTCTCAAAAACACATGGCACATTAGCCATGGCCAGTTATAGTCTATTTTGAAATTATAATTTTTTGTAAGTAAAAATACGTACGACGAAAAGCGCGGGAAACTTCGAACTTGGCGGACGCGTCCTGTCCGCCAAGTTCGAAGTTTCCCGCGCTTTTCGTCGTACGTATTTTTACTTACAAAAAATTATAATTTCAAAATAGACTATAACTGGCCAGTCTCTCATACATAAAAACTTTTTTTCGTAATACTTCATGAGTGGCCTGGTCTATTCCTCATTGGGTACTTAATTGTAGCTACACATTCTCGTATTATGTATCTAACATCCACAAATTGCATGTATAGGTATTCATATCATACAATATATATATATATCATTCATATCATATTGAGGCTGACTGTACATTTAAGTCCTAGGAAGGCTGGCACGGTTCTCACAGTGGCTGAGCGACTGGCTAATGTGCCATGTGTTTTGGGTTCGATACCACGCTGAACAAATATTTGTGTTCCAGGTCTGGCTGTTTGTTTATATGAACTCAGGCACGGTACGAGGGTAATTCCTAGAAATTCCTTAAATTACATTTATTACATATACGAAATTTAAAAATGTTAACTAGGGATTCATGACCTGTGGTTCATGCGCCGTTGAACTATAAGCTTTAAAAAAATACTAAAGGTAACGTACATACCTAACATTTACGTATACACGTTTCCCCAGTCGAACGAACATTGTACTATTTATAAATTTTCACTTCTAAGGCAACATAAATAAGCAAGTAGTCGAATTCCAAATGCACAGATACTACACTTTTATGCGAACGAACTGAAACATAACAATAATTACTACTTCTAACACGGTGCGAATCGCTTGACCATTCGTAATCTGAATTACGAATACGTGTGTAGAATTGAAGTTTTATGGTTCCTTCTTTGAAGGCTTTTGTTTTAGTTGGTTAAATATGGAGGACTAGCTTCTGCACGCTAATTCTTCTGCGTGAAATTTCTTGTTCCCCCGACCCGGAGTGGGTCACATCGCCTGCCCTCGCTATCAGTTCGTTTTTGCTTAGAGTTATTTCTATTTTTTTTTTCTTTTGGCTCCCAAGGGTCGTAGCGTAGCCCATAGCATTCCTCAATAATGCTAAAATACTTTTTCTAATCCGGCCGGTATATTGTTCCAAAGGTTACCCCCTACATTCAAACTTACAAACGAAAAAATTTTACCCGATTTAAAAGAAGAAATAAATGTTTATTGATGTATAAGTATCTCGAGAAGATGTAATAAAAAAATATGTACCTTTCGTTTTACATCCATATTCTAAGTCGTAACCTCGAAAGCTACTCGCAATCGAAAAGATCTCAAGGCGTGCCTGAGGAAGACCCACACAATCGGTATCCATAGTCGGCAGATTAAGGAAATTATGAGGTCCCTCGAATGATTGTGAGTCAAGGTGATACGTCATGAATTCGACAATACTCCATAAACTCATCAAAAGAAATGATGATTTGATAAAATAGGCATATTTTGGTTAAACTTCCTTGATGACTACTTCAAGGCCGACACCGGTCGGCCGGTGCCGATGTAACTTGTATTTGACAGTTGGTTCCTCAACTCTAACTCACCTCGACAGAGGAAACTTTTGAGACAGGAGTAAAATTACAACTATGAATGTCAAACCACCTAAGTGAGGTTGAGTCAAGTCGAGGAAATCATGAGGTTTTGACTTAGAATATGGGTGTTAATTTAGAATTTTAGCCTTTCCCCAAAAACGCTTTAATTGCACTGATCAGCATGTCGATTCTGTAAAAATCTTACCGAGAAGACTTGCGTGGAGTGGGCTGTCAGTGTCATCCCGTCTTGGTCAATTCCTAGCATCAGTGGCACTGACAGCTCACTCCACGCTCACTTCACTGTGAGATGGTTACAGAATAGCACTGCCGGCGTGGGCAACTGTTTCAGTATTTAAAAGAAGAGTGAAAGAACCTTTGTACCTCTTTGGGTTCGAAAAGTTTAAATAAATAAATGTTAATTATTCATCTAAATTAATTTTATCGCCTTCAAAGTATGCTCCTTCACAAACGATACAATTACGCCAATGAATAATCCAAGCATCAAAACGCTTTTTCTGGAATTAAAGTTCAGAATTAAACTCAATTCCAGAAAAAGCGTTTAAAAAATATTAAAAAAAAGCAAAGGCGTTTGAAAAAGTATCAGGAATGGATATTTTGTTTATGGTTCCCAATCCTTTTTGTTGTTGTTAGATTGGCACAACTGTTTTCCATTATGGCGCAGAGTTTGAGTTCCATTTGTTTTTTACATTAAAAATAGTGCTGTTTTTAGTTAGATCATATCTAGTTTATATTGCGAATTTCATAATGGGCAAAAACATCGATCAAAGAGTTTGTCTTAAATTTTGCATCGCCAATAATTCAATTCTGAACTCAATTCCAGAAAAAGCGTTAAAAAATGTTTTGATGATTGTATTATTCGTTGGCGTAGGTAGGTGTATCGTTTATGTCACTCATAAGTAGGTACGTGTTTTTGATAAATTCGATTCACCGTAAGCCTTCTGTAACATTTTCAATGACTCCGAACACGAAATTCCATTGGCGATGCAAAATTTAAGACAAACTCTTTAATCCAAGTTTTTGTCCATTATGAAATTCGCTGAGTTATATGAAAGCCCAGGTAAAATCCCGACATACAAGCAGTTTCGGTGGGATACTTTCCTTTCGCGCCGCGGTCAAAGGCTAGTATATTTAAAGACAAGAAGAAAAGAGCAGAAAAATAGGTAAAAAGGTGTTGTAGGTGGGTCCTATAAATTAAAGCTGAAGAAGGGGGTAGTAACTATATACCTACCAAATATGATCCTTTCAATCCAACCTAGAACTGCAGAACCCAAAGATAATCGCTATGTGAAACACGCTATTTCCCGCTTTATTATCACGATAACACTGAGGAGTTTAATTAAGTAACCCAACATTGGGTTACTTAATTAAACTCAGCAGTGTACTTTGCTAAAATAGTAGTTAATCACAATTCGTAACTTTTCCATCATGTTAGTTCATCTGATAACAAAATCTTAAAAAATAAAGAAAATCTGATTTATTTGTCACAGAAATACGTGCATACAAAAAGATAATATCACTCGATTATAAAACGTAAAAAAATGCAGATTTATACTTACGAACTCAGATCAAAAATACTTCACTCAGCGTGATGCCGTGCTATAGCGGACCCACAGCACAGCGCTGATTTTCAGTGGTCACCCAAAAATGACGTACGGAAACCAAGTCAGGTTTAGGGATTTATCAAATTAGACGAAAACAAACTAAAACATGGTGATGACCATAACAACAAAAGATTAGGTTTTATTTATACGGCGAAAAAAATCGAGTTCTATTCGGGAGTAGACATTATAAGCGTGTGTCGGAAAGGTGTGGTTATATTAAGGGTATGGTTCAGACCTTAAGACCTGAACAACTTTCTCCACGGGACCAACGCAGTAATCGCGAAAAAATAATAGGTCTTCCTATGAAATTGCCGTTTAGTATAAAGAAAGTAACTTTATATAAAGATTTTTTTTCTATCAATCAAAATATGCACACATGCTATCGATGCATATTTGCCAGCGCAGTGGTAATTTTGCAATATCCTTCTTGAAGTCGGGTGGACGGAGGCGTACGGGAGCCAAGAAACTCTTCATAGGAGTTTTGTACTGCCTCTCGGTTATTATTTTTTTTCCCTGCCAAGAAGTTGTCAAAATTTTGGAAAACATAGAAGTCAGTCGGCGCTAGGTCTGGTGAGTACGGTGCATGTCGCAAAACTTCAAACCCTAGCTCTTGTAGCTTAGAGACCGTCTATTGTGACGTATGAGGTCGAGCGTTGTCGTGTAGGTGCAGCGGGGACGAGCCATTAAACAATAACGATCGTGCGTTCGTTTGTAGTGTTCACTCCATTCAAGTAATTAATGTTGCGAGCCGTTTGTGCGGCATTGCTACCGCGACGGAACTAGTATTCATAACTCCACAATTACACGTTTTTTTTTTATATTGGCCATATTGATGAAAACATAAAACATTAGTGAAAACAAAACAATAAACAAATGACTGACATTTACGCTACGCTGTTCTACGACCTGCTACGCTGTCTACGCCGTGCTTGTGTTCAAGGCTACGATGTACTGCGATCCGTTACGCCGTACAAGGCTACGTGTTGTTCTACGTCGGGCTACGCTGCTTTACGACGAAAGTTCAGTAAATTAACCCACGAGTAATAACTTATTCCTATGCTACCTCTTTTTATTATTAGTATAGATATATATCTATATAAAAGGATAAACTGACTGACTGACTGACCTCCAACACACAGCCGAAATTAAAGGCATAAGATTTTTCAAACAAACAAAATCCCCTCTTCTCACCCCCTCAAATGTCGAATTTCCAAAAACCCCTTCTTAGTGCTCCCATACATTATAAAGGCCGTGAAAATTTCACGTCAGGGAAGCACTAAGAAGGGGTTTTTGAAATTCGACATTTTGAGGGGGTGAAAAGGAGGAATTTTATTTGTTTGAAAAATCATACTTCTTGAGTTAATAAACTTGATACCTAACCCGAATACGTTCATAGATGAATAATAAAGTTTGTCATTATTATGTGTTCAAAACTACCCCTCAAAGAGATTTTAGAGGGTGCAGAAATGACAATACCAGAAACTCCATAGAACTTTGCCCCACTCTCAATAAAAGTTATTTACGAACATGCAATATGCAGCATCTTAAAGCTTATTTATTAATGTTAACTAAAAATTTGACCTAAAGCCTGTAGAACTTCCGTTTTCTGTTAAAATCTTAAAACAATAATTACATTGATTATAGGTTAGGTAGGTAGGCAGTTTATAATTGTTAAAAAGCGATTTAAACAACAAATACATTACGCATTATAAAAATTTTAATATGAGTTTTTGTTTACAGGTATTTAAAACATTTTTAGTTGTGTATCATGCTCAATAAGTAACGCAATAGGAAATTCAGGGGTTGAATTCCTTTTATCATTGATTTGTAATCGGCAAGTTCTACTGTAAAACAATGTATAATGAAAAGGTCATTCAATCATTACATTGTTTTCGTTAATTTACGTTTCCTGTAAACAGCTGTGGCAAGATCTGGCATTGTCTATTGTACGGCTGTTCGGTTACCTCGAAGAACGGTACTAAAACTTTTGGTAGAAAATAAAGAGTTACAAGTTTTTTGGTTTTCCGAAAAAGAATCAGCTAAAGGGGGTAGTTAAGTGATTTAGGGAGGATTTCACTGCGGGCTGGCTTGACCAAAGGAAGTAATAAATTTTCCAATATTACCGGTTAAAAAGGGTGGAGGAGTTAATACATTTTGTAGGAGATAATACGAAATCCATGCGGACATGGCCCAGTGGTCGTGGTTTCGAACCCAGGCAGGCGCTTAACTTTATGTAAAAACGCCATCTATCGATTACTTACACAAATGTTAGACTCGCTCTGCCTATAATTAACTTTTATACAATATTGTACTGTAAATGTAATAATACTTTTAATTGTACTGTATTAACATTTTATACAATATTGCTAACACAAATATTCGTTAGTACCATTGGGGGTCAATAGAGGCCGTTAGGTGTACTTATTTGTAATGAAAAGTTCTTCTTGCACACTTTTTTGATAGACCGAAGCGATTGTGATAATATGAAACAAAAACTAATAATATATTTGAGTATAAAAGTTAACAATATTGGTTTCGTACTTTTTACGTGATACTTGATCTAATTAATCTCTCACATCTAAACAGACAAACAGATAAAATTTCCAAAAAATATAGAATGGCATGTGTTGGTTATCTTTTAACACCCAAACTATTTTTTTAAAATGTTTTCAATGTACAGAAACGCCTCGTCTACAGATTTATACGCCTCGTATACAGTGGAATCTCTATAACTCGAACCTCGTTAAAAAAAAGTCGAAATCCTCAGTAAGTCGAAAAAAATTGCCATTCCCTTCAGCTGAACATCTAAATATCTAAATACGCGGTATCTCAAATTATTTAGACTTTGTAACTCGAACAAAATGTTATTTCCCTACGAAGTATTGATGATTTATACTATAACTCGAATTTCAAAAAGGAGACTCCGTAAGTCGTAGTTAGTAAAATATAATGACGTCTTACTTGGAATTCCCCGAAATAATAGCAATAAAATCCAAAATGAATGTTCGGGTTCGGGGCTTCTAATCTATGTATTGTTTTTGTCTTGTACAGGTGCAATGAATGAATGCATTCATGAAACTTTCTAAGTAACACAGCTGTGAACGTGATGTTTGTTCCTTGTCGACACAGGACACGATTACTTATAGCGGAGCTTGTCCGTCAGTATTATTTTGGCTGTTAACTAACAACAACATGAGTACAAAGCGGAAACCTTTAGTTTCCGCTTTGTACTCATGTTGTTGTTAGTTTGACTTTGACTCTACGTGGCATAAAAAAAAGACGTCGCAGCTCAATACGGATTGCCAGCAAGCACTTTGTCTACAATAATTAAGAATGAAGCCGAAATATTGCGAAGATATGAATCAAGTAGCAATTTATCTAGCAAAAGACGGCGTCTAGCTGAGTTTCCTGATTTAGAAGAATGCTTACGCACCTGGTTCAAACAGTGTCGGGACAAAAACATAAGCGTATCTGGGCCTATCTTAAGGCAGTATATGTAATTTGTTTTAATATGTAAAAAATATTAAAAAACGTAAGTTGAATTATTATTAAAATTCGACTCTACAAATCGAAATATATACTTAGAAATCGCGCCTCTGTAAGTCAAAATTTCAGCAGTTAAGTCTATATATCTCGAAGTTCTTGTTAAGTCGAAAACTCGTTAACTCGATTTTTTTTGCATTTCCCTTGATATTCGAGTTATAGAGATTCCACTGTATTTAATATATATATTATATATAGAAAGATTTCAAATTGGCACATAAAAGGCACTTTTGAACGTAAACATTTACAGTAAAATAGAATTGATTCTTGCCACCCCTTGAAGGTAGTTTCGTATGGACAAGAATGGGGAAAAAACTCCACTGTTACTTTTTTTTCAATTTTCACAATATTTTGTGAACATAAATTATAAAATAATAGACGATGCGCCTAGAATAAAATTACTATACCACAAGATAGCTCTCTAAAAAGATGAGAATGTTAGTTATTTTCTTTAGCAGGTAGCTCAGATGTACCGCTCCTAAGGCTCCTGACGGACCTAAGATGATGTTAAATAGCCTTCCGCAAGAATGCACATTTTTTAAATACGAATTCCAGAGACTACATACAAACTGACAAATAAATACACACATTTTACCTCTTTATAATATTGGTACATATTATTATAAGCCATGTGCCCGATGGGGATACCCATAGGAAAAAAATACCGACTTCCATACGCTATGGGGTATAGGGTATGAATTTTCAAACTCAACTTCGTTATATTATGGGGAACTCTTGTTCATAAAGTTCATGTTTCGCACCCAACCCAACCAGCCGAATATGCTGTCCGTTGTCGGTCAGTGAATTTAAGATTTCTATTAAGTAGATTAATACTTTAAACAAAAAAATCACTCACATCAAAACAAATTCTTCTAAAGCCTGCAAATGAAAATAGGAGCACAACTTTTGCAATTCAAAAATAGGCGTGCGCTTACGCAACGCCTTCTAGATCAAAAAGAGTTCAAATGCTTAAATTATCTGCCCCATCGAGTCACATAACTTATGCCACTTCGATTAGATAATTGTTCCTTGTTCTACGTGCTCGAGTTTCTTCGAACACGTAAATGTCTATTTGAAACGTGTTTGAGTATCTTTTGGCGATAAAATTAATGAGCATTTTTCGTATGCAATTTGTATGGTCATAATACATGACATTATAATGACTATCTTATAGGGATGTGCCTCGTTGGTCATTTTGTCAGAAGCATAACTGCAGAGCATGTGCTCTTGAGTTTGATCCCCATGTCAGAAAAGTGATGTGGATCTCAGATAGAGCCAGGATCTTTATTTGTACCCATAATGTACGCTGTGGTGCCCGCTTTCCCCGTCCGATTTCCTCAACTATATAGGACGTTACAAAACTGGCAAAATGTAGGTGAACTGTAGTACACGGGGGTACACAAATAGTAGGCAGAGGTATTTATATTAGAGGGGTATATCTGTGGCCACCTCATAGGGAAGACAGCCGTGATGTTATCTTTTATTTAACCAATCATCCAGTAAGCCAGTACATCACGGGTGTTTTGAAGATTATTTGAAGATCCACTTTAGTTACAGTATGTCATCAGCTGTCGTTAAGTATTGGGCAATAGGCAGACAAAATGTACCTAGGTATGCAATATTATCAGTAGTTGCCACGGTAGGTACGGTCAGCAACAAAGTCGACTAACACTTCAGTTCTGTCATTGTCAGATCTTTGACAGTCGTCAAGTCTAGTCTTAATATCAATGGGATGATGATTTACTCCCAAATCGTTCTCAAATTTGCCAAACATGTAAACAACAGTGGCCGCCGAAATTATGTATTTTTTTATTCGGTTTAGTCATGTGGTTGTATGAATTTTATGTTCAGGGGTTATCGATATAACAATGGGAAAGGCAAATTTCAAAATACTGCTGTCGTAGTTGGTTCCCAAAACATTAAGTAAGGCGTGAGGTAGTTTTTACTTATTTTTGCGAAAATTTGAGTCTTCCATTTTCCGAAAGACCCTAACTTAGAAGATTGTGGCGAATTATTTAAATTAAACAGAGCTCGAGGAAAGTGATTATGGGGAAACAAGCAATGCATAAGGTTTTAAACTATGACACTTTCCAGGTCGAACAAATATTGAAAATCACCGTATGTTTAACGAAATAGTGGAACAAAACCAAACTCATGAATTAACGAAATTATTGTTTACCGTAGAGACCTAGCTTTGACAGCCTACCTTCCCCTTATTATTTATACGTTGTTTCTATACCATAGACACGCACACACACTCACTTTGTCTGTTATTGATAGTAGTTCATAATTTCAACTAACTTAACATAAGGCATGCTAGCTTAGTCGTTACCGTGCTTGGGTAGGAGCGATTATGGCAGGCCCTCAGTTCGAATCTCACCTGCGTCCGCGGATTAAGCTTGATGTCATTTTCAAATAATATCTATTTATAGTTTTTGATATGTTATTAATATTACCTTAAATTAACCATTTTTGTTTTTTTTTAATAAAATTACTTGAAGTGGTTCGATAATCATTTGATAATTGTCTCGTTCATCTTGTTTACTTAGATAATAACATTTTGTAGGTAGAAACAGAAAACTGAGTAAATTATTTCTGTGAGATAGATGCAATTCGTTACGACTATTCACATAATTGAACGTTGGTGACGAATGTTTAAATCTGTCAATTAGCGGTATTGTGGTTATAATTTTCAAAATGCTGTGAAATATAAATATTGAAGCGTTGGCTATATTATTGCGCTGCGTAAAAGTGGACGTAAATAATGTGATAACACAAATGGAGTAAGTGAGACTGTTTAAATAAATCGTATTTTACTAAATATAAATTATTATTGTTTAAATAAGTGAATGATGAGTAAAGTGTTTTAAACATAATGTTATTTATAGTACTTTTTCTTAATTATTATAGATTTCAGTATTTTGCTTAGAGATGTCTAATACTATTACATTCTTTGTTCTAGAGAAATACTGTGAGTCTGTGGAATCTTGCTAGTCGGAGCGCTTGTTTATGAAGTGGAAAGCTTATTTAAACAAGACTTCACATGGTGAATAAATATGAAACAAATGGTTTCATACCAACAGTACATTTTGCTGAATTATTCAACACGTCATTAAAACTGTTCGCCGTGTACTCTACGCTTTATAGGCTGCATCACCGAACCCCAGCAAACAATAACGTTTAAGTTTAGGAATAGTTATCCTGTATATTGCGCTATGTCCGTGAGGGCATAGCGCAATACACAGGATACCCGCGATACGTGGATCGATACGTGAGGACAACCGCTATTTTTGAGGTTTAGTTTCAATCCTCTTTTCTTATTTTTTTTGAGATTCTTAGAGAAAATGAATACTTAAGCTATCCTCATTATGCAATCTATATCCACTAAAACCAAATAAAATGTGAAATACTTAAAGTAAATAAACTGCCCTACATAACCATTTATAAAAATCACTTATTTTGGAAATTAAAGATCGAAGCTTAATGTTTATGGTGAAATAAATCTACTTACAATTTATTTTGAACATTTCACATGCCAAAATAAAACAAATTGCTTCTAAGTTCTTTGATATAGTATTGCACATCCTAATTTGGCTAAAGAAGTAGTTATAAAAAATCGTATCGGTTTGTTATCCTTATGTAAATATTTTAACAAGTAAATATGTTTTTATTTTTGTTATCACTTGTAACGCTTTTTCTATTCTAAACCCTTTATTGTAATAACGTTTGACGAATTTGACGATTTTTATGAATTTTAAAAATCATTCCAGAATTTAGCTAGTAACTGGAGGGGTGATTCCCGTATTTTTAAGAACGTTCGCATTCTAATCTCAGTCTCAATCTGCCAAAAAAACAATCGATTTACATACATTTTGACAAGGTTTTGACATTGAGTGTCGCTGAGGTGAGTTTGCTAATTGATTTTAAAGTTTTTTTTGTACTAGAATTGGCCTTCAATTTGGCTTCAGGAGTGGTAAAACAAAGATGACGCTGTGTTAGATTTAAGACTTATTATTGATAATAAAAGAAAAGCACTGGAAATCTTCTTAGATCTATCTAAAGCTATCAACACTGTCTCTATCCCCATGCTACTATGAAAACTACAAGATGTGGGTATACACGGCATTGCCCAAACTATCTTCCGAAGTTATTGGACAGGTCGACGCAATACGTAAAAAATCATAGCACCTAAGCAGAAAAGAGATGGTTACCTTTGGGGTACCACAGGGCAGTGTGCTTGGGCCAAGACTCTTCCTTATTTATGTGAATGAGCTGTGTTGCTTATCTCCCCCTAATTGCAAAGTAGACGATACGGCTTTTATAATTCAATACTCAATACTCAATCATTTATTAGCATTCCACATGTTTACTTAGATGGTAACTTAAAATTATATCGATCATTGTGGACCCTGTCGGGCACAGCAAAAATAGTAAGAGAGAGGAAACTTTGTAGAATTTACCTAATCTCTCTAACAAAAATCATGGCCGTGATTGGAGTGAAACTTGTAAAATCGCCAAAACAGCCCTTAGTAATGTCATGAAATGGTGTTAGCCACTAATCTTCTTACTTTAAATGTCAATTAAACTAAGTTCATCTGTTTTCCCATAAGTAAGTCAGGTAAGACCCCAAATAACGAGTAAAAAAACCGGCTAAGCCCATTTAACATAAAATAAAGCTCACCATACTGCAACAGCATGGAAAAAATGTCAAGGCAATAAAAAAACTGAATGAGTAGTGACAAAATTATACATGTCACAAAATAAAAATAAAATAACAAATTAAAAATAAACAAATGAGTAGGTACAAATTACAGGGTTACAAAATTAAAAATTTAATTAAAATTGCACTCAACTCTTGCATAAACCCTAGTTCTGACCCAAACTGTGACTGCCCTCAAACATAAGGGTCGTAAATAGACTGCTAAGTATCTTGATGTTGTAGTTGACTGTTACCTTAAATGGCACCAGCAAATTGGGTCTGTCTGTGACACACCTGAGAAAACTTTTGACTAACAGCAAACTGGGTCTGTGCCGGTAGAGTTCCTTTGCCGAAACAGGTGTAGGGTGGGGAATCAGACCAAGAGAGATACATAAACCCACACGGCAGAATGTGGCGAGCTGTTTACCCTTACACCCTGTATACTGCATAGCACGAAGTTACTTACTTTGAACTAATTCTATAATTTCATAACATTTAACATAATATGGTGTGGCGGCATCTACACCGCCACAAGCGAACAACGCATCACACTGACGTCACACAAATCCTGCATCGCGCTTTTCCAATGGTATGAGTGAACTTTACATCCTGTTCCTCATATCTCTTCAATGGTTTCCAAATCGGTACTGCGCAACTGCGAGCCTATTCTATATTTGAGGTCTACCTATGGACTTATACAAGTGTAAGAAAGTAGAGGGACGATGAAATTCTCTAGATGCTCTCATTATAAAACCAAACATCTGATATGCATTATTAGTAATACTTTCAGTATGGATTTTCAGATCAAGTTTTCAGTCCACCTGCTGCACACCAAGATATCACGGAAAACACACACACACAACACACACCCTCACTCATCATGTCGTACTCACAGCTCACACACACGGCAGTTATCTCAAAAATTCAAAATATACTTTATTAATTAGTTTTCTTTTATTGAAATATTTGTTAAATACCTTCGTTATGTATTAGTCTTGGAACAACCTAGCCTCTCACTAGGAGTCGAGCGTTGATAAATGCGCCACAGTTTTAACTATTGCAGTTATCATCGTTTGACATTGTTTGTCTTTGAATGTACTTATTATCTGTTCCCAAATCTTAAATCAAGTCGTCTTAAATTTAATAGTTGTCTGGTGATTCACAGGATGAAAAAGTGATTGTTGATAATGTGTTTGCTATTAGACGCGGTGTCAAGCAGTGACGCGCAGATATCACGTTCTATTCCTAAGCAAGTTCAATGTTATGGCTTTTGGTTCCTGGGGAACACCTATGTACATGAAATGCCGAAGCTCATATTTAAAAGTAACAATGTTAATGTGCATCTGTTGCTGACTGTACCTACATGACTGTTGAGCTGTCATGTAACTGGTTTCCGTTACATTAATTAATTTCTGAACACTAACACCAAAACCTACACTTTTGTTGATAGCCAAATGTTTAGTGTTGATAACCTTATCCGGAATTACAGAGAAAATTATCTAGGCCTACTAACAATACAAAGCGATTTTTGGCAAGAGAATAAAACAGTGCACTTTTCATCGAATTTTCTTAACAAATCGATGTAATTATGTGATTGAAAATATTGTAAAAGCCAATTATTTTTAAGAGTAACTATCGAATTATTTGCTCACTGATCTCATCAGGAAAAGACTAATTGGATCCGTGCACCTAGCTTACAGCGTTGAATACCCATGAAGTTTAAGTTTTTTTATTTTTTTGTTGAATTCGATGGATTGGATTAATTAAGTCCGCAACAATTGTAACTTTAGGGTTTTATTTTTTCAGCAAAATGACAAGAAGTGTGTGTTTTTAGACAGTGTTTATAAAGGTTAAATATGATTTATAAATTAAACAAAAATACATTTACAATTTTATTTGAAAATAAAACTATTGGTATTAGAGACTTTTATACTCATCGATACTACAGGGGTTTTGCGGCTTACTGTTAGTCCACGTAGATGATTGTATGATTGAATTATCAGAAGGTTTCCTTTACAGGAGAGCGCGGGGAAGACTTGGATAAAACTCGCAGAGACCAGGGAAGCATGGTACAAAGGAGGCAATGATGATGATGTTCTTAAAATCTTGAGGGATCTACGAGTAGCAGACACTCATCATTCCCTCATTGGACAGCGCAGCCCATTCCAGTACGTGATATAGACGCATATGCGGATTCTCGTTTTTAACTGAAAAACAAACATTACAGTTAATCATTCCGACCGATATTAGGTCATGGCGGCCAATCTTAGCGGAGGCTAGCCAAGTCATCAATTATATAACAAGAGATGTTATAGTGCGAAAGACAAGTGTGCGCAAACACAGGTGTACAGTGTCAAAGTCCGACGAGACGGCAATCCAACGCGACACGTTTTGTGTGTGACTATATAGTGTCTCTCTAGGCTTACTGCTACTGTTGCTGGGAAAATGAATTGGAGGGACCCTGCGTCCTAACCGAAAGCGACTGTCGCGAACCGGAATAGAGTAGCAACCAGTAGGCAGAGAGGCAGAGAACCGACGTAGAGTCGCTTTTCACGAAAGAAGTTCCGCGGCAATTAGTAGAACCAATTATTATTATACAGGGTGTCCCGTAAGTCGAAGTCAGGCCGCAATCGGGTCAAGTCATAATTGTTAACAGAACAATATAAAAAAATGCTATGTATTATAAAAACTTTGGTCACTTATTTGCTACAAATATTAACTTTTTTTTGCGACTCCGGCTTGACGTCGACTTACGGGTCACTCTGTATAGTTAGCAACATTCCTACAACAACTCTCCTACCTCAGACTCCTTTCTTTATTCAAGATTGTGTAAGTATTTTATTAACCAGTGATTAAGATTGATGATTCGCATGACGATCAATGGGCCAAACATTCGACGCAGTGGATCCAAGCGGGATCCACTGCGTCGTATGTTTGGCCGTGGTAGGCAGTGGCGAACGACATCGCGGAAGCCCCATACGGAGATGGAAAGAGAAGAGAGGTGGAAAGAAGTATGGGAGACCTTTGCCCAACAGTGGGATATTAATTGCTAATCCCACTCATATCATAAACGCGAAAGTTTGTGAGTATGGATGGCTGTTTGTTACTCTTTCACGCAAAAACTACTGAAAGGATTTGGATGAAATTTGCCACACAGATAGTTTATAACCTGGATTAACACATAGAGTATTTTTTATCCCGGTATTCCAACGGGATCAAGATGTATGCGGGTGAAACCGCGGGGAGCAGCTAGTAGTAAATAAAGTAATGATTCGCATGCCTGTAGCGCCGCGTCTGCGAGACTTCTTTCGTGAGAAGGTCTACGTACACAACTTGTTTAATCACACGAGAATGTTTTCCATATTTAAAACGATAACGCTATCGTCGCTATTGTTTTAAATATGCGTATATATCGCGTACTCGCGCGAAATTCGCTTTTGGTAAAGAAACATAGTAGTAACGTAGAGAAACAAAAAAAGAGTTTTTTTAATTTGTTTTCTTACCTACAACCCTCACGAACAGCTTGGTAGGTCGATCTGGGATTGGCCATTTGGGCCTTCCATGGGTAAAATGAGTCGTTGATGGTATGCCCTTGTGAAATTCCTGAAACAAAATTGTTAATGTATAAAGATGACAATTTTCCTTTCTGATCACCCTCGCATATGGGCCATCTGCACTAATAGAAGCATCCCAGATGCGTTGCTATCCCAGAGACATAACATACAATATGTGACTGCTCTCTTGCCTAACCCTTTGAAGAAAACAGGGGCGACGTTAGTTTTTGTTTATAAAATATGCAGCAAGAACAAAGCCAATAATGATTGATGAAGACACTATCAACCACATCAAATTAGACCCTGTTTTATTATAAACAAAGAATGAAATTACTTGGTCCCAAATATTCTGTCGTATGATCTGTGGTTGCTGCCGATCAGTGCGCGCAGCCTTAGGGTTATAGTCCGGAGGGTGATGTAGCATGTCGTAGGCACATAGAGGAGCTGCCTTCGCCTTCCACTGGGTATTAAAAAACGTTTCCTTCGACGTCGGGATTATCATGCCTGTTCTCAACCTGTCTGGCAGTTTCATCGTCGTCGTCAGCGTCTTCTCGTCAATTTGCTCTGACATTTTGCTCTACTTACTGGATTCTGCTTAGAATTTCTAACAGTAAAGTTTCGATTTCATGAAGTTTGGTAGATGGTATCAAATTAATTGTTGAGATACTCATTTGATTTTGAAGGCGGATTTTTTTTATGAAATTTGTTTGAAATTATAAATATTGAAATGGCATGTTCGGTTAAGTTGACCGAAATGAGCAGCACAGTTATCTATATACTAGTCAGAGAATGAGCAGTGGAAATTAGTCGTGGTAAAAATAATGATCAAAACCTAAATTGATAATGACATTCCGTGACAGTTAACGTGTCACTGACACAGAACATACATAAAATGTACCCCTAAAGGAGGTCCCTGAGCTTTGAGGTATGTATGTAAATGAGACAAAGTCGTGTTAGTTACATCATTTTTTACTCAATAACGGCGGGACGGATTTATTTCCCATTTTGTACAGTGCTAGGCTCCATTGTACAAAATGTACCGGCGAAAGGTTATAAACTACCAAAAAAAAAACCAGTACAAAAAAAATCGCCGGTCCATTTTGTTCACGTCCACATAGTAGTTTCTTTTTTGATCTTTGATTTGTCTCCGCCTCGAATAGCAGAACAAATAATAAAACATGGGAAAATTTCAAGAAAAAAAAAGTGAAGATAATATTCTGAGGCGGTACGAAGTTTGCCGGGTCAGCTATAGTTATTATGACGTAGTAGGCATCTACTAAGAAGGGGTTTTTGGAATTTCGACTTTTAAGGGGGTGAAAAGGAGGATTTTGTTTGTTTGATAAATTTTATTCCGTGTATGAATAAATCAAATGAGTTAATGTAAAGCACCGACCCCAGCATGGATTGACCAGACTCAATTTATCGAATGAACCTCATGTTTCATAGAATAGAATAGACACTGTTTATTTGAAAAATCTTATTCCACTTATCTATATTACAAACTAAAAGATTATCCCGAATACTTATTTATCTAGATCTAATGTAATAAAACTAAAGAGATTGTTTTTTTTTTTTAATCTTTTTTTTTTTTAATGCGCTAATCTCTGGAACTACCAGTCGGATTTGAAAAACAATTTTTTGCATTTGAAAGCCCATTCTCAAGGAAGGTTAGAGACTATGTTACATCACGCGACGAAGTGGGTCAGGGGAACAAAACAAAAGCCGAAGTATCGGGCAGAAACTATTTTCAATAAAACCTTTGGACAGTCCTAAAATTTTTCGCCAAAAGCTAGCCGACATATTGTCAAAAAAGAAAACAACTATGCCAGTTGTCGTTGTCAAAGTGTGATCATTGTCAAAATTGTATTCCCGAAAAATGTTGTTTCGTAGCGATATTTGTATTTAAATAGTAATCAATATTTAATGCTGCCTCGAAATTCATTATGGACTGTTATAGCGCAGAGTCTGAATTTATCGGTCTGATTTAATTTTTGTTTTATTTTGATTCAAAATTATTCGTTTTGTGTTCTGCAATTTTATTTACATTTTTTATTTGTTTAGAATCACTCGACTTCTTAAGTCCGCCAGTGAAAAGGATTAGCAGCAGCAGGCAAGCGTTTGGCAGTTCCACGTATAACACAGACACGAATGACGTGAACTTGTTAAGTGGTTTCCGCAATAAGTTCATCCGACTAACACTCGGCTCCAAAAAAAACTCGAAAGCTGTCAAAAATTCTGAATCCTCTACATCGTTGGTACTGAAGAAAACATCTAAAGGACAGGTGAGACTACCAATAATATCGATAGTGAAATTGTGGATCACTCAATTTATGTTCATAAACAGATTTTTACCATTTAATTCTGTTTTAAGCCATGACGCATTTTTCGTTTCCAACAGATTCTAGGACAGCAGTATTCATTTGTAAGTTTCCCGAGCTTACAGAAACCGGAGAAACAAATTTCTGACTTATTAAAATCAGAAAAAAAGCCAAATACTTCTGAGAAACCAATAGTAAAAGTTACAGTTATACCGAAAACGGATCAAGTACAAGCAGTCAAACTACTCAGAAGACGGAGATATATACCAAAGAGAGTTCAGATTACTACATCTAATCACGAGAATTCCATACAAACGAAGAACGTTTATTTAATAGTTGCGGGACGAAGACGAGAGAAAATTTATGAGATCAAGACCACGGGTAGCGCAAAACTCTCCACCGACCACGATAGTTACACAAAAAATGATGAGATACCCATAACAGAACTATCAAATTTCAAATATCTGATCCAGTCTCTGAACATGGATAAAAAGAAGAAGAAAGAGCAGAAGGCATCTGCACCGGCAGTGGCAGACACCTCAGACGCGAAGCAGAGAACTGGAGAGGACTGGAAATATTTCCGAAAGTGTAATAACTGCTCCTGTATGAATGAACAAAAGGAGGCGCCTAAAAAAAGTCACGTGCGAATATTCGGCCAGTTTGGTATCTCTGAAGACGACAAATATGTACTGAGATATGGAGCTACTGTTGACGATAAACAAGGTATAACTAAGTTATGTACAAATAAAAATTGCGCGGCATTGCTGCACAAAATAACATATTACAAAAAAATCTTTGCTTTTGTTACTCAAGTTAAAATCGAGCCTGCAATCCAACAAACCCATAAACGAAATAGAACTATACTACTCTGACGAGAAGAACCTGGAAAAGATCAATAATACACAAAATGTTGGTTATTCATCCAAATTTATTTTATCACCATCAACGTATGCTCCTTCAGAAACGATACACTTACGCCAACGAATAATCTAATCATCAGACAAAACATTTTTAAAACGCTTTTTCCGGAATTGAGTGCAGTACCCGCCGCGAATTTTTCTTTGTCTTCTACCGAATGAAAACGGGTGCCACGAAGCAGTAATTTGAGTTTAGGAAAAAGAAACAATCTGGTGAATAAGGTGCTTGCTCGATGGTTTTTGTTGAGTTTTTGGTCAACAATTCGTTCACAATGATGGCCTTGTGCGAAGGCGCATTATCGTGACGCAGTTTGCACTCTTTAAAAGCCACATGACGCTCATATAATGTTCTTTATTTACCGTTTGACCTTCCGGCAAGAATTCCGAGTGCACATCACAGCGATAGTAAAAAAAACAGTCAACATGACTTTGTCTTTTGATCGACTTTGGCTTGTTTTTTTCGGTTTCTGTTCAGTTGGAAGGCGCCACACCGCAGCTTGTTCACTCGTAAACCCACGTCTCGTCACCAGTAACAATGCGTTTCATGAATGTTGTGTCGGAATCGACTCGTTCTAGCATGTCCACAGCGACTCTTATGCGATTAGGTTTTTTCAGAAAATTCAGGTTTTTTGGGACTAGCCGAAGCGGCAACATGTTTAATACCCAAGTGATTATTTAAAATGGTACGAATCGACTCGTAAGACAAAACAAATTGAGCGGTTATCTCTCTCAAACTTGAATGAGGATTTACAGTCACTGTTTCCTTCACTTTTGCGATGTTAACTTTAGTTGAAGACGTTGATTGCCTACCAGAGCGAGGCAAATCATCCATCACATCTCGACCGCTTTTGAACGCTTTGTACCACTCATAAGTACGTGTTTTTGATAAAGTCAATCGTCACCGTAAGCCTTCTGTTAATTTTCAGTGACTCCGAACACGAAATTCCATTGGCGATGCATGTTTTTGTGCCAATCTAACAACAAAAAAAGCGAATTCGGAACCATAAACAAATCATCCATTCCCGATACTTGTTTGACAGAATGTACATAATAGACCCAAACCGCCTTGGCTTGGGCGTGATCTGCTTGTTGCTCATAAGAGTTAACAAGCTTATTTAAGGCAACTACGTTTTCAGCTGGTTTCTTAATGCCTCATGATTTTATTTAAGAATATACGATACGTAAAGACACTAATGTCTTATTCATTTTACAGTTCTGTCAGATGTCGCTCAGTTAACTCGCGATTTTTCGCCTGTTATTGCCAAAACTTCATACGAGACCACTGAAGAACAGTCAGCGTAAGATTTTACTGTATTTTATTTAGTAGTTAGAAACTTTTCATGACCTCTTTTGTGGTTGGCGATTTATTCAAACTAGGCTGAACATCTGCACTTTTTGAACGTCAAAATGACATAAGAAAGTCCCCCTAAAACGCCCGCCCTTCACCACTTCCTTGTGCTTTCCCTGGGAAGAAGAAGTGGCGCAACGAATCTTCATCAGCACAGCTCTCTGTTAAGTGAGAATTATAAGTTAATGGATGCATCAGCCTGCGCCAATTTTATTTGAAACTAGCTATTGCCCGGGACTTTGTCTGCGGTCTAGGATGAAATGTAGCCTTTGCCGTTACCCAGCTCATGGTATATTTATGTGCCAAATTGTTGGCATTTCTTGCATAAAACGCACACTTTGCAGCCGAGAATTTTATAAGTTGGGGGATTACATCGCTGATATAAATGCTTGGCTAATCGCTGGTCCTGCTCCGCAAGGACGCATCAACTTATTGACTAGCATTTGAAAATACTGGTGGAGCTGCTAAAGATATGAAAAAAACTATCTTTGCATTGTATAAACTCAATCTTTTAGTACTGTATAATTGCTTAAGCCTTATGTGAGTATGGCATACTATAAAGCTACCATTTACTGGGTACGTCTTTCATTGGCTTGAATGTTCCCTGGTGGCTGAGAGTATGTCATGCTCACGCTAATGTTTCGCTGATGGTGGTGCGTGTGTTGGATCATTTAGCTCCCTTCAAAATGGTTGAGTTGAATGGTGCTAATCCAAGCGTCATGTCCGTGAACGGGCGCCGTCAGTAGGGACTGGTCAACTCTTAGCTGCCACGGCGTATTTAATTAAATTTTAGTTTTAGAATTGTTTTTATCTTTAAATTACGGACGCTTTTAACGTTCTGCATCGTTAACACATGCATAATTTGAACATGAATGATGTAACCAATTTATTGTAATCACCGCCGCAATCGCCTGTAATTGGTTTATTTGAAATAAATGCTTTGAGTTTGAGTTTGGTGTGTGAGCGTAACAAACAAACAAACAAAGAAACTTACTTTCGCATCCTATCTTTCTAACTTACTATTGTAAATGCGAAAGTAAGTTTGTTTATTTGTTAGGCTTTCACGCAAAAACGGCTGATCGTATGTGGACGAAAAAATATTTAGAGGTATGAGGAACAGGGTGTAAAGTTCACTCATACTCTTTAGAAAAGGGAGGATCCTCCGACCAGATGGATGTCGTATCTGGTGGGCAACTGCCCGATGACTGTTGTCGGGAAGTTGTATATATGCTATCTGTGCGGTAAACTCTGCTTGCGCGATGCAGGATTGATGCGTTTGTTCGCATGTGGCTGTGTAGATGCCGCCACATCACTCCCCTTCGAAGACCGGAGGTCGAAAGTGGACTAAGTCTTGTATCTTGCGATGCTTGCCAATGCCAGTTGGGTTCCAGTGGGTTGGAACCGGGTGTCGCATAGTTCGCGGTGAGTCGGAACTGTCTGCGAAGATGCCCCAGTGAGTCGGGGTGGCTGACTGCTGATGTCGACCAGGAGAGGGATTAAGCGCTCTGCTTGTGGACCGGCCGAATGTGCAGTGTGCTGTGCCAAGGTTGCTGATGAGGCTGAAGGTGATGACCAGGTATGCGCTTGCGCTGCATGCTGATGGTCAGGACAACTGTTCAAGCCGTGGTTGCTGGCTGGCTGTGTGACTTGCGGGAGTGATGATGATGACGTCACGCTTAAGTAGTTGCACGAAGGCTGCGCTGACGTTCATACTCGGGGTCACCAGTGAAGGGATATGGGGCTGCGATGACGTTGATCACGTCGGGGTCACCAGTTTAGAGATATGAGGAACAGGGTGTAAAGTTCACTCATACTCTTGGAAAAGGGAGGATCCTCCGACCAGATGGATGTCGTATCTGGTGGGCAACTGCCCAACGATTGTTTTGTTTGTTTGTTTGTTTGTTTGGCATCTCGCAGGTCAACCTATGCGGTTGTCTTCTGCTTAAGCGGACTTGCCTGTGGATTCCCTAATAAATTAAGGCCTCCAGCCAGGACTTAAACTTATATACTAACTAAAACTAAGCGACAACGCTAAGGGCACCCCCTGTGGGGTACGAACCTCGGCTTAGGGCGTCGCTGGAAGAGGGCAGCAAATGACTAGCTGGATCAGGATTGGTATTAATTAGGGACGAATTTAAAGCTACAGGCTCAGCGGAGCGGGCTGGCTCGAGCAAGGGTCGGGAGGGGCGTCGATTTGGGCGTCGCGGCGGGCCTCGGCGGCGAGGGCGGTAGGACGGCGATCGGGTTTTGGACTTATGTAGCGTGCTAGTGGCCTTGCTACTCTCCTGGAGGAGGGTAGTGGCGTCGTCGGGGTCGATTAAAGTATGCCTTGGTCGGCGAATACTGCTAATGCGAGAGGGAGTGTAGCGGGCGGCCGCTGTAATCAGGGGGTTAGAATGTTTGATGCCGCAGTCGAGGAAACGCTTTGATAAGCGTTTCATGAACTGTTTTATGGTTGGCATTTTGAGGTCGACGTGAAGATCGATATTACGGACATAGAAGGGGGCACCCGTGACCCTTCTGAGGAAACGGTTTTGGAGGGTCTGCATCTTATGGAGATGACGTGGGTGAGCGTGCGCAAATACAACGCAGGCATAGGTCATGATGGGACGGATGACTGCGGTATAGATGCGGAGCTTGCATTTGAGGGACAGTTTGCTACGGGCTGTCAGTACGAATTGGAGCCTGCTAAGAGCGAAGGAGGCGCGCGCGCGAACCGCCTTAATATGAGCCTTAAAGGTAAGGTTCTCATCGAGGATCACGCCTAGGTATTTGGCTTGCTTCTCCCAAGGGATTGGCTTGCCGTACATAGTGATCGGGCTGGGAAGTGGGGGAGGGAGTCGACGACGTCTCGAGAAGAGAACCGCCTGACTCTTATCGGGGTTGACCTCGATTCTCCATTTCCGGAACCAAGCGCCTAAGACGTTTGCGGAGGTTTGGAGAGTACGAGCTATAGCGTTGGGACAGTGACCGGTATAGTAAACGGCAGTGTCGTCGGCGAAGAGAGCCAACTGAGCCTTTTTACTTTTTGGGATATCGCTAGTGAACAGCGTGAAGGTGAGAGGAGATAGTACGGAACCCTGAGGGACACCGGCGCGAATAGGATGAGGGGACGAGAGTGCTCCCTCGACGCGATAGCGAAAGGTCCGGTTCGACAAAAAGTCTCGTAAGATGAGCACGAGACGATCTGGCACTCCTAGTTGGTAGAGCTTGTATATCAAGCCGTTGTGCCAGACTTTGTCGAAGGCTTTCGCTATGTCGAAGAATAGCACACCCGTCGTCGCGTTACGCTGCAGACCAGCGCATAAGTGCTCTACGATACGGTGGACCTGTTGGGTGCCCGAGTGTTGGCTACGGAATCCAAACTGCTCGTTGGGTATGAGGCTCTTTGCTTCGGCGTAGTCTTTGAGACGCTTATAAATAAGCCTCTCGTAGATTTTGCCGAGGACATTGAGTAAGCTAATAGGGCGGTAGCTGGAGGGCTCAGACTTTGGCTTGCCTGGCTTTGGGATACCGATGACGGTGGCTTCTTTCCATGCTTGTGGGAAGATGTTGTTGCTCAAGGCGCCATTGAAGATGGCGGTCATAAGCATTATTAGCGGGGCAGGAAGGAGTTTGTATACCTTATTGGTAATACCATCCGAACCGGGGGCCTTACGAGCGTGGAGCCCTTTAATGATGTCGTGCACTTCGTCTGGAGTGACGGGAGGCAGAGGATCATCAGGGTCTTCGACGGGAGGGAGGGAGGCTCTTCGTTCGACTTCAGCGTCGACCTTGTTCAGGTGAGCTTGGTCTACTGGTTGGGAGCTGGGAGAACATTGGGACTCTAGGCTGTCGGCAAGACATTCAGCCTTATCGGGACTGTCGAAAGCGACACTATTGTCGGGGCGGATGAGAGGAGGCATAGAGACCTCTTCTGAGGAACGCAATTTCCTCTGTAATTGCCAGAAGGCTTGATGAGTGGGCTCGAGATCGCTGAGCATCTTGTTCCAGCCCTCAGAGCGAACCTCCCCTATGCGTTTCTTTACAGCACGCTGTAAATGGCGCATGTGGGCTTTGTTCGCGTCACAAGGGAAGGAGTCGTAGGCACGGATGGCCGCGTTCTTTTCGGTTATCAGGTCACGTACGTCAGTAGGTAGTTTCCAGCGATGGTCTTCCATCACCGGAACTTCCCGTGAACAATCCGTCAATACGGATTGTACGTGCTCTGTAAACGAGTCGATTGCGGCCGTCGTGTCGGCGACTGACACTAAGTGATCGGGGATGGTGTCTAAGTGAGGCGACGTGGTGGATTTCAGTCTTTCGCTTACTTTCCTCCAGTCGGTTATCGTCTGGGTCTGAGGGGGGCGGTTGGGGTCGATCGGGCCCGAGTAGGGTGCAAGATGCATGACTACAGGGCGGTGGTCAGAATTTAGCTCGTGGAACGTCTCAATCGATTGCAAACGGAGGTTCACATTCTTGAGCAGCGCTACATCGAGAACATCGGGAAGGTGATTAGGATTACCTGGGAAGTGAGTCGGGCTCATTGGAGCGATGACGTCAAAGTTAAGGGATTCGCCTAACTTGAAAACTAACCTACCTCTGGTTGAGGTTGTGCTACTATTCCACGCCGGGTGCTTGGCATTAAGATCCCCCGCCAAGATGACGGAGTCACTCATACCGAAGAGGGCAGTGAAGTCCTTTTGGAGCGAGATGGGATCCTCCGGACCATTGTCGGGTGGGATATAAGCGGAGATGATGGTGATCGGTTGGTGGCCGGTCATGCCGAGCCGACAGATAGAGGTCTCCAGATGGGAGAAGAGAGGAGGTGGGTCTATAGGGATACAATACAAAGATTTCCTAAAGTATATTAGTGTGCCACCCTTGTGACATCGAGACCTGTCATTGCGAACTAGTTTAAAGTTGGCAATATTCGGGTTTCGGTGATGTGGTTTTAAAAAGGTTTCCTGTATGAGGAGGATGTCAAGCTGATGGTCGCGGAGGAAAGTGGCGATCTCATCGCGTTGACCTGAAACGCCATTTGCGTTGAAAAAGCCTAATTTAAGGGATCGGGGTTTGTTACTATTTACTCTCGTATTATCCATTGAGAATTAATATTTGAGTGAGTGTAGAACTTGCGCGATCTCGGGATACGCGCTGAGAATTTCCATGAGGCGGATTGCGTTGCCGTTTGCAGCAACGATTTCTTCCGCCATTTTATCCGCGGCGGTGGTGAAGAGAGCCGCGTATGTACTTAATATGATTTGGGCGCTGTTTCGGCCCTGGATTGCCTGAGGTGCCGCTGGAGCGGCCGTAGGGGCCGCGGGGGCTACCAAAGGCGCTGGGATGGCGGTAGCCATCAGCGCTGGAAGTTGCGCGGATTGCGCTGGTTGCGCGGGTTTTGATGGCACCGAAGCTGCGGGAGCCTTCAGGTGGTTAAGGTTAGCCCAGGGAGACGGCCTCTGCGGACTGAGCCGCTGCGGCATCAGCGCGGAAGGAGGCTTTCCCCAGGGGCTTTCCCTGTGCTGGCGGTCGCTCGCGCGTTTCGCGAGTTTGGGAGAGGAGGACTTTGGGGCCTTAGGACAGCCCCGGTAATTTGCCGGGTGTCCCGATTGGCCGCAGAGTACACAGCTGGGAGGCTCTAAACATAGTTCCCTATCTTTAGGGCGGGTGCAGTCGGCGGTGCCATGCTCACCTAGACACTTGACGCATCTAGGGGTGGCATAGCAGTTGGACTGCGAGTGACCATATAATTGGCAGCGATGACACTGTCCAATTAGTTGAGCTCTGTAAGGCTTCTCTATTGAGATGCCTGAGAGCGAACACACCGACTTAACTTTAAAAATCGGGTGGTGCCCTTCAGTGGGGTCACAGATGACTAGGACCATGTCATAGACAAGGCCCTGCCTCGCTTTGTGCAAGCGATGGACGGCGGACACTGGGATTCCTTGAGCGATGAGGTCGCTCTTAATCTCCTCGGTGGAGATTTCTTGAGGGACGCGCCTTATTACGACGCGAGTAGGGGTTTCCTCCGGAAGGGAGTAAGTGTGAAAGGAGTAGTTCCTTTCACGTAGGGCGCGGGAGAGATCCCTAAAGTCCGTAGACGTGGGGACGGTAACTTTGATCCCCTGGAGGGTGGATCGGGCGTTGGTGTAGTTGATCTTGCGATCAACACACATCTTGGAAATTTCAGTCCATTTGGACTTTTCCTGGACGTATATCGGGGGAGGGGGCTTCTGCTTCCTCGCGGTAGGAGCGGGTGGGCAAGCCATAGGGCTGGCGGGGCGACTGGCCCGCGGACTAGGGGCGGAAGTGGAGCTGGACGGTATGTCGTCCTGTTTTTTCTGGGCCTTGGTGACCGGGCCAGCGGGGGCGGAGGATTTAGCCGCCTTCCTCTTGCCTCCTTTGACCACGACTTGGAAGTCGTCATCGCTGGAGGAGGAGGTGCGGGCTTCTTCCTCGGAGAGTGGGACTGACGTGTCCATGCTCTCCGGGCGAGTCGTGTTTATTGCTGCGGCGCGCAGCTGCGTTGTCTCTGAGACAATGGCGGCCGGAACAATGGCGGCCGTGACAATGGCGGCCGGAACAAAGGCGGGCGAGACAATAGGGGCCGGATTAGCGGCCGGAGTATTATCTGCCGGTACAATAGAGGGTGAGACAATGGGGGCAGAGATATTAGCCGGAACATTGTTGTGCGGAACAAAGGGCGGAATGCCTTGTTCGTATGCAGGTGGCGATAGCGGGCTCTCAAGCGCGTCGCTGAAGTTAGCGAGTGCGCCTTGAGACGGAGCGGGACTAGAAACTTGGCTTATTTTGGCGCCATATTTCGCCAAAAACTCGGGGTCCTTTAATAGGACCTCTTTGAGGAACGCCAAGAGGACGGCGTCCTCCATGATCGGAGCGGGAACTATATTAGGGAAGGAATGGTGGAAAGAGAAAATTCCCTACGTAGCCTAAACCCTATACCTAACTCCCCGGGTGGATTGGCCCGGGGATGAGTTCCCTCCCTGTCGGGTGCAGACAGGGAGGTGTGTACCTATTGGTGAGCCCTAAGCTTGTAACCCGTCGCCAGTCTTATTGTGCGAACGGGGCCCTGACCAGTCTAGCGCGAAGGGTGTAGACACACCCTAAAGACACTAGGTGAGTAGCTGGAAAGCAAAACTGTCACCAGAGCCGACTAGGAGATCCCCCAAGGCCGGTTATCTGGGACCCGTCCAACTAACTGCCTCGCCCTGAAGGGGTTCAGCGGGTGTGAATTGGGTCAACACCCCACTCGGCTTCGTTGACACCGTAAGGTTTCAACCGAGGACCACGAAACTGTGGTTTTACCCAGAAGGGGCCTAGTGAAGCTACTCACGAATGACTGATACAGAAAAGAGATTGCCTTGAAAAAGGCACTTTTTGATCGGTTAAAATCAAATCAATTTCTTGATTTGATTTTGAATCGGAGTAGTCGGGGCGACTACGATGACGTCACGTGGCAGCGACGAATAATAACAGGAAACACAACACTGGAGCGGGAGAGCGCACAAACACGTCCGTCCGCGGCGAGAGTCGAGCGTCGAGTGCCCAACGATTGTTGTCGGGAAGTTGTATATATGCTATTTGCGCGGTAAACTCTGCTTGCGCGATACAGGATTGATGCGTTTGTTCGCATGTGGCTGTGTAGATGCCGCCACAAATACTTTATATTATATTTTTATAAATTATATATATATTTATAATCATAATCATATTTTATTTTTGTAACATAGGTAGTGAATACAGTTCTTAAATTAAAGTTCATAGGTCGTTATGTTATGCCAAGAGGCGTACAAATATGGTTGCATGCGAACTAAAACAATGTGGAATAATTTCTTCAGTTAATTCCTAAATTAGTAATCATAAATTATGTACAATCAATATTCAATCACAAATTGTCTCCGCAGTCAAATAAAAAACTAAGTCTACATCAATTTAACATTCAGAAATTCATCAGTCGTATGTTTTGTACTGTTTTATTTTAATTGTGTAATATTTATATTTTTCATGACTTCTGGTAATTTATTGTAAATGCGCGGTGCCATGCCTAAAACATTCTTTCTCACCAAGGCAGTCTTACAACACTGGTTGCTTAAAGAGTTTGCTTATTGGCTACGAATCGCGACATCTCGTAACGTAGACACTTTTTCGAATAACTTCACGTTTGTTTTGACAAAAACACAAATTTCAAAAACATAAAATGATAGTAAGGTAAGTATTTTCAGCGATTTAAATACAGCTATCATCTATTTTCAGACCACACTTTGATCGTATGCATCTTTTTGTACCTTAAAAATAATATCTTTATCGGTAGAATTGCCCCAAAAATAATGCCATATCACAAAATAAGCGCCTACTAAGCCGTGATATGCAACTAGTAGCGCACCCATATAAATTTTTCTAGCAATTTGGAATAGTGTGTATATTGCTGATTAATTCATTTTCTTACTTAGGTCATCTATGTGGGCCTTCCAGTTAAGTTGGTTACCATTGAATAAACCTAAGAATTTTGCTACTTTAACTTTTTCAATGTCACAGTTACTATGTCTGATATTTACTTTTGGTGCCTCAGTTCTTTGGTGATAGTGCATTATTTTAGTTTTCTTTAAACCAATTAATTATGTCTGATACTGTTTTATTGATGTCAACTTGATTAATATTGCGATCAATAAATTTCACTATGACAGTATTGTCGTCTGCAAACATCATCATTTGATGTTGGCAGATCATAGATGGCCCAAGGAAGCTTCCCTGTGGGAAACCAAAATTTTATTGAATTAGATTGAGATAAAAAAAAACTCTTTTCATGTTTTGTCTTTTCACATATTCTTGCAATCTCTTTATATTGCATTCTGTTGGAAAGATAGGATTCGAGTAGTTTTAAAATGTTACCTCTGATACCATAGCCACACAGTTTGTCTAACAAGACGTCGTGCTTCACATGGTCGAAGGCTTTAGTCATATCTGTGTAAAAAGCACAAATAGGAGCCTTTTGGTCAACTGCTATCATAATGCAACGTAAAAAATAAAAAATAGCCATGTTGATCGTGGTATTCTTTCTAAAGCCATTTTGTTCCTTGGATAATAAGTTAAATTTATTGAGATAGCCAGACAGCGACTTTTATACTAAGTATATTTTTTGAAAATTTTGGAAAATATATAAATTTTGGCTATTGGCCTATAGTTCTTCCTATCGCTTTTGTTTTCTTTTTTATGAAGTGGTTTAATAATAAGTTTCTTCGAATCTACCGGATAAAGTCCGTCAGCATTGCTAAGGTTCAGAATGTGCGCTAATACGGATGCTATAAGTTCATTTACAAATTTTATCACCTTTGTTGACATACTGTCAAATCCTACAGGACTTGTATTTTTAAGTGATATTATAGCTGAAACCATGTCAGTTGTTAGAACAGGCTACATAAACATGGATTGCCTGTCAAATTGTCGAGTTTATTGTCGAATTCCATATCAGTTTTTATATTATTCACAATTCCATATCAGTGTTTATATTATTCCCAATTTGAAAAGGTCGGGTCACATTTATTAATGGTCATTATTTTTTTCTCTAGGAGAGTTATTTTTAGGTCTATTGACTACGTAACCAACTGTGCGTCATGATACCTCTCTTATTTTTTAAGTAGACAGAAATAGACAAGATTTTGACGACGTAAACATTGCACTCTCAATGTTTACGGATTGGTTTACGTCAAATAACCTAGTTCACAATTCTAAGAAAACTAAATGTGTAAAGTTCGTCTTACTGAATGTTAGAAATCTAGGACCCAACATCGTCTTAGATAAAGAGCTGCTTGAAACAGTAGACTCTCAGGGATGCTCAGTTCAGCCGCCTACGCCGTCAGGAAAGTAAGACAATACACTGACGTTGACACAGCACGGTTAGTCTATTTTAGTTATTTCCACAGCGTTATGTCCTACGGTATTCTGCTGTGGGGCAACGCTGCTGATATTCAAAATATTTTCGTCCTTCAAAAACGAGCTGTCCGAGCAATTTATCAGCTAGGAGCCAGAGTTTCTCCAGATTTTTTTAAAGATATTGGTATTCTTACGGTAGCATCACAATTCATCTTCGCCAACATCTTATACATTAGGCAAAATATACACTTATACACTAAAACAGTGATTTTCACAATGTTAATACTACTGTTTTCGCAATCGCTACTGCTGAGCATGAGGTCCTGGGTTCGATTCCTAGGTCGGGCAACGTGTTATTGGGTTTTTCTATCTGGAATTTCTCAGTAGCAGCCCGAAGTCTGGATTTGTGCCCGGTAGATGGCAATAGGCTCGCCCCCTATTACATGGGACTTAAAACATAACTGGCGAAATGTGGTTGTACTATAGGTACACCTCTGCCCAACCCTACGGGGAAACAAGGCGTGACGTTATGTTGTTGTTGTTGTAATACTAGAAATAAGAACAAACTACGTGCTCCCTTTCACCGGCTTCATAAGGTTCATAACTCATTTGTTGGGCTTGGTATGACCTTTTATAACTAGCTACCATCTTCTTTGCTAGATTTGCCTTTTAATGCATTTAAAGCTCAAGTAAAATCCAACCTTTGTTCAAAGGCATATTATTCAATTAACGACTACTTAAACGATAAGAATAGTTGGTCGCTGTAATTAACTCAAGACAATGTTTATTTTCTTTCTCCAGAATCAGCTTACCTACTGACAGGGTATATGAGTTCGTATATTTATTTTAATTTTATTTGACTGTATAAGTCAATTATTTTTAATTATCTTCATTTATTATTGACATGATCTACTCATTACAATGTTTTTTTTTAACGAGTTGTATTGCAATAAGTGGTTAGCTAGCGACCTCGACAATTGATCATAAATTATTCTTGCCTGAGTAACCGGCAGCGAGTTCGTCATGCTCCCGTAGATGTCACTGCTTGCGGTAGCGTCGGGGATCGGGTTGCCTCCTTCCCTCAAATATGGCGAGGGGGGCAATGGCTGACCTTTGCGTTATGCTCGTGAACGGGTGCTGCTTGTGATGACTGGTCGTCTTGCTGTCTATGGTTTTGTTATTGTTAAAGTAATTGTTCTGTTAATTTATTTTACTTCGATGGTCCTTGTTTATCATTTGTGTGTACTTAAAAATAATCCAATAATGCATATGTAAGGTGTCACGCCCCTTATGCCTGGAGGCTTTTATTTGTGTAGTTGTTTTTTTCATTGATTTTTATTGGTTTATGTTTTGGGTATATTGGCGTGGCTAGCTTACATATGGCAGATAATTTAATATGATCTTTTGTGTTTCGGTTTTTCTGCTTTGATTACCTTATAATTGTATAGTACAATGTTTTTTCTAACTAAACAGACAGCTGTGCTGCTGGGGAGTTTGTTGCGCCACTTCTTCTTCCCAGCTAAAGCACTAGGAAGTGGTGAAGGGCGGGCGTTTTGGGGGACTGTCTTATGTAATTTTGACGTTCGAAAAGTGCTGACTCTCAGCCTAGTTTGAATAAATGACTTTTGCTTTGATTTGATTTGCCGCTGCCCGCGTTACTCGCGTCACTATAATTAACCTAATTTTAGTCATTGTATATTAACTGTGTTTAGTCGTAGTAACTATATTATTTAATCATTTCGTGATACTGAAGAAACATTTAATTTCACCTCACTATAGAACCTAAACCAACAAAAGTAATGGTATCATCATATCTTAAATTCTTGTTACTATCTAGAAAATAAGCATGTCCATGAGTAGCTGTGTCCAGATATAACAAGTTATTGAAAGTTTCCACCATGGGATTATTACTAGTGAAGAATTTGTACGTTGGTGTGCATAAAATTATTTGAAGTAGGTTACTCACTTGTAATTTCGGGTTTGAAACCTTTCGTTTAGAACCTGGAGTGGCACACTTGGCTTCTACTGCACCAACCTTCTTATATAATTCTATAACACGATTAAACTTAACTAGATCTGACTTAAGACTTTTATTCTCACAGAGCAAGTTGTCAACTTCCTGATTCACGCTTTGCAACTTAATCCTTAGCTCATTGATCTCTTCCTGTAGCGTCGCAATGCTTGCATCGTCTGGGAGTGAAGTTTCTGGCATACTCATAACTTTAGCATCGAAAAGGGACGTTTCTGAGAACGAGGTAGTCCTTTCATCCCCCATGCTAGTAATTTTACGTATAAATACTTAATTATTTCTACGTTGGTAACACGAATAGTAGGTTTGGCCCTCTGGCGGCAAACAGCGTAGTTCTTTTAGTTTGCCTAGTCTGCACTTGTGGCTGTTATGTTGCTGGGTAGGTTGCCTGTAAAAGATCGCTTTTAGCGATAAGACCGCCCATTGTGTCACCCACCATGTAAAATGTCTACATCTATGACTGTAATTTATAAGGTGTACATAATAAGGAGTATTCTATCTATATATTTGTCTTACAATCTTTAGGGTCCAAAGTCCATTTATTAAAATATCTTTTCGAAAAGGATAATTAATTATTGAATGATTTTAAGTTTTAGTCACTTGGGTTCATAAAATTACCACTCGAGTAATTATTTGTACCTTATGTTTGAGTTTTGACGTTGTTACGTTAGACGAAACACCAATTTATTGTGCGTAACTCATTGAGCACTGGTTTCGTTGGTTGGTTTTAGTTTTGCACAATTGTCATATTTCATATTTCACTGGGTCAAAATTGTTTTAAACAGTATCACAATTGCAAAACAGTGAAATTTTGTACATGGGTAGGTCATGACCTGAAAAGGACATAGGCTATTATATTATTATATCCTGGATCGCAGACGAAGTCGCGCGCAACACCTCGTTTATAATGTTAGATAATAGGGATGTTGGGGATTCCCAGAGGTGTTAGAAATGAAATAGCGGACAGTAATTTTAGGTATGGTTCGTATATTGGACGTAAGAACGCGCGCCTCTTTGGTCCGTCATTTTGTAAGTACTGGTCGTCGCATTCGGCCGCGGATCCCCGGCTCTCGGCCCCTCGTCCCCCGTTCCCCGCTCCCGTGGTCGCAATGGCGGGCGGTGATACGTTTTGTCTCCGACAGGGATATTAACTAAACCTAAAATGTCGCATGCGTTCTTCAGCCGCCGTCGGAAGTGAAATCGATCCAAATATTTTCCAATTGCATGATGCCTATTTAAGCATGTTTTTTTAATAATTTCTTCTACAGGCTACAGCAAGACTCGTGTCTACAAGCTGACTATAACTACGACTTCGAAAAGGAAAATCCACCAGTGAAAAAAGTAGTAAGGTAAAATTATAATTACTAAGTTTATAATCAATACCTTACTCATAAAATTATGTGAAAAATGCGTTTGATTCCAGCAAGGAATCACAAGGAACTCAAGTCAACTTTGATATCCAAGTTGCTGCGGCCAAAGGGAGATGTGCAACATTTTCAGACAAGAAGGTTCAGTGCAATTGTTGTGGCAACAGGTCTGAACATAACGCTCTTATAGATTGTCAAAGCCCTATGGTCATAATATCTGTTTACCCCAAATCAAGCCCCGATGATTTAATGAAATCTGTTCACTATCCTGCTGTAAATTCACGAAGTACGTCACCGGCGGGAATGACCACGAATAAGAGTAACCACGTTTTAAAAACAGAGAAAGCTTCAAATAAATATGATTCAAGAAGAAATTATAAAAGTCCCCGAATGAGTCGTTCGCCATCACCTGTAAAAAAGGTATCAAGACCAAAATCGCCAGACGACTTGCTTAAGCCTCCAGTCAGCGAAAGGAGAAGTCCTGATCGTCAAAAAGCGCTGAGAGCTATAAAAGAAAAGATACGAGAAAAAGATAAATTAAAACAGGACGCTAGTACACGAAGACTACCATTACAATTTAATATGACTAGTGCAGCACAGGTCTCCAAAAACCTTAAGAATCTAACTGTATCGAATGCAACACAAGTATCTAAAAGAAATCAAGGTCTTTATACTTCCCCTCATGCAACACAAATGTCTAACAAAAATCAACAACTTTCCAATATATCTAATGGAACACAGGTATCTGCTAAAAGAATTAAAAATTATGCTGCGTCCAATGGAACTCAATATGTTAATGAAGCAGAAAGTTTCACAACTTCCAATGCAACGCAATGCAAGGATACTGATGATAGTCTGCAGGACATAGCTCCTATTAAACATTCGATTAATGAAATGATGGCATCTCAAAAATATCCACCACACAAGCCTCCGCCTATTAAACATCCCAGAACTCAGGTGTCTCATGCAACGCAGGTTCCTAAAATTGATCCCATAACGATTTCTTGTGGGACACAGGTCTCAAAAAATCATCCAAATGTTAATACACCGCGGATGGCAAAAAATCAAGAAACTTTTATTGCTAAACCGTCCCAAGGTTTCAAAAACGAACAAACAAGACTAATTTCAAAAACAATTGCCGAATCGGGAACGAATAGGGATCATGCTTGGACAAAAAAAGCCTTAGTAGACACTTATACAAAGAAACTAACTGAACAAATGAATCAGAAACATTATACTCCAGCCAGGTTCGACAATTCTAAGGTCACTATAAATATAGACGGCGACAAAGAGTACTATGATGTGTTGTTTAATCGAGATAAAAAGTCAACTGACTTGAAGATTCGAAAGACATTAAAAGATATGGGTTCCCAAAAGTGTATCGATGAACCATCGTTTGGAAGTTTGTTGCACTTACCCGATTGCGCGCTTGAAAGAGGAGGGTTTGAGTCTGAAGTTAAATCGCCATCGAAATTTCCGTCAATTGCGCTTAACAACGTAAGTATAAGTTCGAAGTCGAACATCGTAAGTATCTCACTTGGTTTGCTTTTCGTAATATCATTGAATCGTTATAACAAATAATCATCATCAAGCTTATAGGCCGGTTCCAGTGCTTCACTGACCGTCGGTACATACGTCGGTCGCGTTTGTCATTTATATGGAAATTAATTCAACGTTACAGTGCTACACTGAATGTACGTACGCACAAGATGCCGCGAACTGCGTACAGGGACCGTCGGTCGAGCGCTTCCGCATGCCGTACGTCGTTCGACCGTCGTGCTACGAAAATAATGAGTGGTTTCAGTGCTACACCTACCGATAAACCGACCGTACGTATACGTCCATTGTGTAAACGGCTGTACCAGTTCGCACTGTTTGTAGGTTAGGAGAACACTAAATGAATCAATCTGACGGTCGGTCCATGCGTATCTTCAGGACCGCCGCTACGCACCGACGGCAACGGTCTGTGAAGCACCGGCCTTAGAAAAGCTTCAGGTCTTTCAAAACAACTCTTTCCAAACCTCTTACTTTTTGGTTTCAGCCTTCAGAAGATGAGTTACCATTAATGAAACATGTTTCAAGACTTACCATACGAGATAGTCTAGAGATTTGTCACAGGTAGATTTATTTTTTATTGCTTTTCGCGTGTTCTCCTAACCTGACCATTTATCAAATTTGACTTATTTGTATTAGTAGTAAGTATTACATATTTTTTCTAAATTCTGCTTTTTTTTCAGACGTAATAATAATATAAAGAACACCCAAACTTGTTTTAGGACTCAGCTTGCCAACATCGGTCGAGGTGAATCGGACTTCCTAGGTGATATTTAATTATTCGTAGAATGAATTACCTCTCTGAATATAGCCGTGTTTAGAGAAGGCAATAGATAAATGCTCATTTATACGAGGGCACGTTGGGAATAGTAAAGGCAACTTCAGCCGTAGATGCGTCAACGGTAACAGTTGCCTCTGCCTTTGGCAACGTGCGGCTTCGTTTCGCTTCGTTACGTTCGGGATTCAATACGGCGCCCGAGACCTATGACACAGCTTTATCCCCTCGGTGCATAATCTACTATTATGTCTCGTTTAGGTACTCTAACCACTGCATCTAATAAGTGCGTGCTTGTCTCATTATTATTTAGTGACTTGTCTATCGTTATTTAGATATACGGTACAGTTAAATGGTATAAGATCACGTTCGCACGGACGTAAAAATATGGCGGCGGGTATTTTTCGCGCACTGACTTATCAACTCTTGGTGTTGAGAATCCGACAGAGCACATCCCAGCGCGTCGAAAAAACAGAGATGGAATTCAATTCAAGGCGCAAAGCAGTGAGTTGAAGATCCAATGCGCAAAAAAAACCCGCCGCGGTGGAACGTGGACTTACTGATTATTTTGCAGCTCCAATCAAGCACTTCACTGGTGATGATTGTTCCATAATTGATCCTATTGAGAGAGACAAACAGATCCGGGAACTACTTGGTGTGGATAAAGTCAAACCCAGTTACTCTAAAACAAGCCAGGTCAGTTCGTCATTCGATTGAAACAATTTAAAGCTTAATCTAAATATGTAGTAAATTGAACATCATCATCATCATCATCACAATTCTCCTATCCTCATCGCAATTTATTTGGGGTCGATGCAACATGGATTTTACTACAAACACTCACTTTTTTTTGTTATACTATACAAATGATAAATATTTAACAGAAAGTTAGCTTAGACTATTTCTTTGCTTTTTAGTAAACTTGTACGCCACGATTTTAGGATTCCGTAGCCAAATGGCAAAAATTGAACCCCTAACTATTTCGCCATGTCCGTCTGTCTGTCCGTCCGTGCGGCCGTCCGGAAGTAAAACAGCCATTTAACTCGGCAAATATTGGCAGTATATCGAAGAAAATTGGAAATAAGGTGGATTCTGCACCTCTATACAATGGTGAAGTGAAATTACAAACACATAATTAGGGGTGGCTCTGGCCATATCTACTTGTAAATGACGGATGAAAATAAAAACATAGCACATAAGCATGTATCATAAATTATCATCGTTGGGAAATTAAAAAGATAATGATGTTTAAAGTGACTTGTTTGTGAGATGTGGGATGTTTTTTTATATTTTTTTCGAGAAATACTACAAAATAAAAACTTATTTTTTTCATTCATTTTAACTACGGAACCCTGTGCGTGGCCAGACCCGCAATTGGCCGGTTTTTTTTCATTTTCAGTTTTTATTATAAGTTATTTAAATTACTTAATATTGTGCTCATTTGTTTTTTTTAGGGCCGTTTTTGTGAAAACGATGTTGGAATTCCGTATCAATGTATCTACCGGCAAAGATGGTTTTATATTTTCTCATTTTTTTGCAATGTTTTTGTTTGTTCAATAATTAAGTATACTAAATAAAACTTCCCTTTTTTAGCAAGGAAAGCCAAGTCACGGAAATGAATTATGAGTTCCATAAACTATTGCCTCCTTGTTTCAAACGAAGTCCTTCAAAAGATAAGGCGAATGTGTCTATACAGGTTCGGGATAAAAATGGTAAAACACGTCGCCTAAAAAAAACTCCGGAAGAAGAAGAAACTTTAGGTTTCGTCAATTATACTATAGCAGAGAAAAACGATAAGAAACAAGAAAATCAATCTGCTATCTACCAACAATTAATACTAAACCGAAACATCCAAGTGTTCCTGCAAGTTGAGCAGTTCTCGAAGCAAAAGCCTATCGTCCTGTCTCGCCAGCAATACGACAAGGTAAAGAAAACCATCCAGAAGACCATAAGTGTGAAGAAAAGTAGCCACAGTAAACGAAAGCCATTGTTGATAAAGCGTGAGAGTAGTGAAATATCTATCGGGGAAGTTAGAACCAAAAAGGGTAAGGACACCGCCGTTGACTCGCCTCAACAAAGAGTTAAGGTCACTGAGCCACCTCAACCGAAAACTAAGGACGAGACGCCTCGTAAAAGGGCTAAGGAACCTAAGGCACCTAAAACAATGACCAAGGAACAGAGCCCACCAACAACAGAAACAAGCCATGAAACTGCAGCACAGACTGAGCCCTTTCCCTGCAGTAAACAAAATTGTAAATATTTGGCTAAAATTGAACGGAGAAGTAAAAGTCGTAAACCAAATGCAAATATCTATACAACATGCGACTGCTCATCAGACGAAAGCCCCAATAGTAACAAGGCTAAGTCAAAGAAAGCAAAAAAAGATAAGAAAAAACAAAATAAAGAACTACAAACTACACATGATCCAGAAATGGACAATATGGTCATAGAGCAAGACGTAGGATTCGGCGATGAGAAGGTGGAGCGCTTAGAACCTGTAGGTCCAACGAAAGACTGTTCTGATTGCTGCGTGTGCCAAGATTTCGAGGACCGGAACAAGAATGAAGTTGAAACTTATGTTTTATTTAATGCTGGAAATACCAGAGAGAATTTAAAACACGCTGAAGAGTATGTTGGCCATACTAGAAAAACAATGTCTTCGGTGGAGATACGTTACGCGAGTGTTGCTTTTATGAAACAGGTAGCATATTCGTCAACGGATGTAGGAGCTCTGTCCGACTCGAGTTTAGGTCATTTGAACTCATTTCATACTTTATTCAGAGGTGGGTATTAGAAATTCTACATTTGGGCAATGGCTCCGCTTAATAGCATTACACTAACATTTTTCTGAGCGTACAAACACGTTTTTGTGTACTCTATACGCGCGCCTTTGCCATATACTCATGTTGTACGAGCGTAGATGCGCTCATGAGCTTGTATTGTATTAAATCTAAGTACAGTACAACAATTTTCTTAATGTCTCACTGCAAACTTTGTGTTTCGTCAGTCGTCGGATTTATATCTGTTGCCCTTTGCACTTGGAGCAGACCGGACGCTCTCAATCGACTTGGAAGCATAAAGAGTTGTTACTCTTTCAACTTAATGTAATTTATTTTTAAATCGGGAGGAAAGCTGCTAAAGTCGCCGGCACGACAGATTGCCGAGGGACATTAAGAAAATAGTTTTACTATATACAGGGTGACCAAAAAATCGTGGATCATACGCAACTAGGGGTTAGATGGGGTCATCAGCCTGCAAAAAATTGATCTACGGTAGGTCCTTAAGGTCAACCCCTGCAGACTTATAATTTATCTTGTGTTTTTATGAGATATGGTCTGCTGCGGCTCCGGTCCGAAGTAAATAAAAAGTTATGATTTGAGAAAAACAAATTTCGTAAAACTTAATATTTGTGGCATACAACCGCATTTGCTATGCTGGGTTTGGTGAGGAATAAAAACCACTGTTGCTTCTTGCTTCTATATTGGAGTGTTTTCTTCTAGAGAGCTTGCCGCCGACTGTGTCGATTGAGTTTGGTTTGTTTGTTTGGAATCTCGCCGGTCAACCTATCGGGTTTTTTATCGGCTTAATTAGGGTGCTGGTGGCCTTACTACTCTCCTGGAGTAGGGTAGTGGCGTCATCGGGGTCGATTAAGATATGCCTTGGTCGGCGAATACTACTAATGCGGGAGGGAGTATAGCGGGCGGCCGCTGAAATCAGGGGGTTTGAATGTTTGATGCCACAGTCGAAGAAACGCTTAGATAAGCGTTTCATGAACTGGTTTATGGTTGGCATTTTAAGGTCGACGTGAAGATCTATGTTTCGGACATAGTAAGGGGCATTCGTCACCATTCTGAGGAAACGGTTCTGGAGGGTCTGGATCTTATGGAGATGACGTGGGTGAGCGTGCGCAAATACAACGCAGGCATAGGTCATGATGGGACGGATGACAGCGAGGGAGGCGCGCGCGCGAACCGCCTTGATATGTTCCTTTAAGGTAAGATTCTGATCTAGGATCACGCCTAGGTACTTGGCTTGCTTTTCCCAAGGGATCGGCTTGCCGTACATAGTGATCGGGCTGGGAAGGGGGAGGGGGAATCGACGACGTCTCGAGAGGAGAACCGCCTGACTTTTATCGGGGTTGACCTCGATTCTCCATTTCCGGAACCAAGCGCCTAAGAAGTTTGCGGAGGTTTGGAGAGTACGAGCTATCGCGTTGGGACAGTGACCGGTATAGTAAACGGAAGTGTCGTCGGCGAAGAGAGCCAACTGAGCCTTTTTACTTTTTGGGATATCGCTGGTGAACAGCGTGAAGACGAGAGGAGATAGTACGGAACCCTGAGGGACACCGGCGCGAATAGGATGAGGGGACGAGAGTGCTCTCTCGATGCGATAGCGAAAGGTGCGATTCGACAAAAAGTCTCGTAAGATGAGCCAAGACGATCTGACACTCCTAGTTGGTAAAGCTTGTATATCAAGCCGTTGTGCCAGACTTTGTCGAAGGCTTTCGCTATGTCAAAGAATAGCACACCCGTCGTCGCGTTACACTGCAGACCAGCGCACGAGTGCTCTACGATACGGTGGACCTGTTGGGTGCCCGATTGTTGGCTTCAGAAACCAAACTGCTCGTTGGGTATGAGGCTCTTTGCTTCGGCATAGTCTTTGCGACGCTTGTAAATAAGCCTCTCGTAGATTTTGCCGAGAACATTGAGTAAGCTAATAGGGTGGTAGCTGGAGGGCTCAGACTTTGGCTCTCCTGGCTTTGGGATACCGATGACGGTTGCTTCTTTCCACTCTTGTGGGAAGATGTTGTTGCTCAAGGCGCCATTGAAGATGGCGGTCATAAGCATTATTAGCGGGGCAGGAAGGAGTTTGTATACCTTATTGGTAATACCGTCCGAACTGGGGGCCTCACTAGCGTGGAGCCCTTTAATGATGTCGTGCACTTCTTCTGGAGTGACGGGAGGCAGAGGATCATCAGGGTACCTTCGACGGGAGGGAGGGAGGCTCTCCGTTCGACTTCAGCGTCGACCTTGTTCAGGTGAGCTTGGTCTACTGGTTGAGAGCTGGGAGAACATTGGGACTCTAGGCTGTCAGCAAGACATTCAGCCTTATCGGGACTGTCGAAAGCGATACTCTTGTCGGGGCGGATGAGAGGAGGCATAGAGACCTCTTCTGAGGAACGCAATTTCCTCTGTAATTGCCAGAAGGCTTGATGAGTGGGCTCGAGTTCACTGAGCATCTTGTTTCAGCCCTCAGAGCGAACCTCCCCTATGCGTTTCTTTACAGCACGCTGTAAATGGGGCATTTGGGCTTTGTTCGCGTCACAAGGGAAGGAGTCGTAGGCACGAATGGCCGCTTTCTTCTCGGTTATCAGGTCACGTACGTCAGTAAGTAGTTTCCAGCGATGGTCTTCCATCACCGGAACTTCCCGTGAACAATCCGTCAATACGGATTGAACGTGCTCGCTGTAAACGAGTCGATTGCGGCCGTCGTGTCGGCGACTGACACTATGTAATCGGGGATGGTGTCCAAGTGAGGCGACGTGGTGGATTTCAGTCTGTCGCTTACTTTCCTCCAGTCGGTTATCATCTGGGTCTGAGGGGGGCGGTTGGGGTCGATCGGGCCCGAGTAGGGTGCAAGATGCATGACTACTGGGCGGTGGTCAGAGTTAAGCTCGTGGAACGTCTCTATCGATTGCAATCGGAGGTTCACATTCTTGAGCAGCGCTACATCGAGAACATTGGGAAGGTGATTGGGATTTCCTGGGAAATGATTCGGGCTCATTGGAGCGATGACGTCAAAGTTAAGGGATTTGCCTAACTTGAAAATGATCCTACCTCTGGTAGAAGTCGTGCTACTATTCCACACCGGGTGTTTGGCATTAAAATCCCCCGCCAAGATGACGTAGTCACTCATACCGAAGAGGGCAGTAAAGTCCTTTTGTAGAGAGATGGGATCCTCCGGACCATCGGAGATGATGGTGATCGGTTGGTGACCGGTCATGCCGAGCCGACAGAAAGAGGACTCGGATGCAATACAAAGATTTCCTAAAGTATATTAGTGTGCCACCCTTGTGGCATCGAGACCTCTCATTGCAAACTAGTTTATAGTTGGCAATGTTCGGGTTTCGGTGATGAGGCTTTAAGAAGGTTTCCTGTATGAGGAGGATGTCAAGCTGGTGGTCGCGGAGGAAAGCGGCGATCTTATCGCGTTGACCTGAAACGCCATTCTGGAGGTCGGTCGTTTCGTCGATCCCCGCACCATAGGTACCGCAGTGCATCTCTGTCTTCTGTTCGCAGCTTAACTTGCATGAACATCTCCTTGATGTCCGCCGTGACTGCGACCGTGTGTTGTCGGAACCGCATGACGACGGCTGGTGACTGTAGTAGATCAAGACCTTTAAGTAGCATGTCATTGAGGCCCACCCCTTTGGTCTTGGCCGCGGCGTCGTGCACTACACAAAGTTTCTCTGGCTTCATCGGGTTGACCACTGCGAAGTGTGGAAGGTAACAGGTCTTGTCAGCCGTCTTCTGTTGTGGGGCAGGTTTGCGATGAAGGCATCCATCCGTTCGACGTCGTCCATCAGCGCGAAAGTATTGACCGCTCCTTTCGGTCCCTTCACCTGGATCGGAATGATCTTCAGGTAGGATTGCTTCTTGATTGTCCAAATTAAGTTGATGACTTCTGTTTCTTCTCTTCTTCTTCTTTCCCTTCTGCCTTCTCTGTCCTCTTGTCGTAATGCAGCATCTTGTTATGCGAGTACTTGTAGCCGTTGACACCGCGTTGACTTGGGTCGGCTATTGTGTGTCTTGCTTCTGTAACGAAGACACCTGAAGCAGAGGCGCTTGGACTTGGCAATGTCCCATCTTGCGTTTGCATCCAACTTCTTGAACTGTTCGCATTCTGTTGCGTTGGTGTGCCCCGTATCGTCACATATGAAGCACTTTGTTGATTGCGTCTTATCAGTCATGTTGTTGACCCTTTACGTCTTCTTCTGTGGTGCTGTTGTAGTAGGTGCTGTCATTTGTTCAGGCAGCGCGTAAGGTCTGCACAACTCTGCTTCTCTTTTGAAGAACTTTTCTATCTTGATGAGGCAAGGATCTTCACGTGGCTGCGTGGCTGAGAAGTCGTAGTAGGTATGAGAAGTTGCGAGTTCAGGGTTGTACATGTAATTGAAACAACCCAAAGTCTTCAATGTTGCTAGTACGTTGGAGACCTTAGTGGCGAATATGCATATGTCCGTTGGAGACTCAGTAAGGCGTGGTAGACCTCGAAGCGTCTCCATCTCCAGCATGGCTATTGAGTCTGGTCTTCCGAATCTTGGCTCCAATGTCTTCATTACTTCAGCTGGGTGCGCGTTGGTTATTAGTAGGCCTTCAACCGCTTCTTTGGCCTTTCCTTTCAGGTTTCTTCTAAGTCGGTTCGTATTTTCAACTGTGCTGAACATTGCTTCTGTCTCGTATTAGGCGGCGCGGAAGGGTAGCCATTCCTGATGAGCTCCACTGAAGATCGGTAACTCGACGAACTTGGGTCGATGAGCAGCGCTGACAGCCCGGGTGATGGCTTCAGCTAGGAGGGCTAGGTCCGCCCGGTGTCACCACTGCGTCGACTGCCGGGAGGACACGGCGTGGCACACGCTGGCAAAGTGTGCCGCTTGGGAGGAGCCGCGCCGTGCCCTCATCACCGAAGTAGGCAACGACCTGTCGCTGCCGGCCGTCGTGAACGCGATGGTCGGCGGCGCAGAGTCCTGGGACGCAGTGGTCTCCTTTTGCGAAACGGTCATCTCGCAGAAGGAGGCTGCGGAAAGGGAGAGAGAGATCTCGACTCTCGACCCGGCCCGCAGCAGACGCACCGGGCGTCGGAGGAGGGCGGACAACGCCCTCTTCCGGCCCCCCTAAATGGGTCCAGGGGCGACGGATTCGGGGACATCCGTCGCTCCCCAACATCAGGACCCGAGAAGGCGGCGCGCGTAGTGTTCCGCGTGCGCCGCTCACAGACGTTGCGGGGGGAGTACACCTCACTCCTCCCGCCCGAGACGGGGCCCGCGCAAGCGGGCCGGCACCAGCCGGGGTTGTGGAAGAATAATGTGTTCCCGCGACCCCGGCGTAGGTGTGAGATGGAACACCGGGGTGGTTTTTAGTCAGTAAAAGTCTGACAGACCCCTCCGCCCGCCCCAGGGCGGAGGACATCCATGAGGATTTTCCACCCCGGGAACAAAAAAAAATAAAAAATAAAAAAGGCTAGGTCGGTTTGACCTCCCGCCGGTGACTGACGTGTATCTTCATGCTTCGCTGGCACTGGTTCTTCTGTGCGGACGACCATTGGTTCTTCTGGGGGACGGTGAGGTTCGTTGGCGATTGCTAACACCGGACGATTCACTTGATTCTCCAACCAGTTGTCCACTCTTTCATTGACTTCTGATTTCGAGTAGAGGAAGAAATCATTTTCTTCCTCTTCTGAGTATTCTATCTCCAATGTTTCTCCAAAAATTCAACTTGAAGGCTTAATAAGTCTTCTTATGCTTTCGCGAGTTTTAATTGTCTCGTTCTGCTGTGAGTAGAACTCCCCCCTCTCCCCTACTTGCTAGGGGGGCGGGGTTCCTGCTGTCCAGTCGGTTTCAATGGACCGGCGGTGCTCTTCTTAACTCGTTTCACTGTAGAGGTTTCTGTTTCTTGACGAGTTTTACTGTTGATGACAGTAGCGGGCGGCTTCATCAGCTGATCGGCCTTCGCACTCGCGGTTAGCGTCGTCGCAGTGGAGGTGCGAGGCGGGGGGGGGGGGGGGGGGGGGGTTTCGGCTGAGGAGGCGGCGGCAGCGGTCGAGGTGGTTGCGGCGGTTGCGGAAGTCACGGTGGATGGCTCAGTTGCCGCGGAAGTGTCTGTCTGTTCCGAAGTCTCCGTGGCGGTCGTCCCTGTAGCTGTCGATTCCGTGCTGGCTTCCGCGCTGGTACCGGTCGCCGAGGTGGTGGTCTCGTCGGTTTCTGTTCCCCCGACGGTTTGCGGCCCCTTCCTACGGAGCGCGTAACGGGCATGCTGTCAGCTGATTTTCTTCGAATATCTTGAATCTTGAGAACACTCTTCTATTTTTCGAAGATATTTTCTTGACTTGATGTAATCTTCGAAGTCTTCAGGTGATTATTTCCCACAATATCGGGCGTTCGAAGGACCATTAAATGTGGCATACAGCCGCATTTGCTATGCTGGGTTTGGTGAGGAATAAAAACCACTGTTGCTTCTTGCTTCTATATTGGAGTGTTTTCTTCTAGAGAGCTTGCCGCCGACTGTGTCGAACGAGTTTTTTTTTTTTTTGTGTATGCCATCTCGTAGTTGACCTTGAGAGGTCGTGACTACTTAATCGGACTATCCTGTGGCTGCCTTAAGCGGACTCAAAGCCTCCAGCCAGGGGCGTAAAACTACTTACATTACTAAGCGAACGCTCGCTAAGGGAACCCCCTGTAGGGTACGGACCTCGGCTTAGGGCGTCTCTGACGGGAGGACAGCAAGATGGGACAGGCTGGATCTGGATTATATTATTATTAGTAGGGGAATTTAAAGCTAAAGGCTCAGCTACAGCGCGGGCTGGCACTTCGTCGAGCAAGGGTCGGAGAGGACAGTTACGTCGGGGTCGCCGCGAGGGACCTCGGCGGCGAGGTCGGAATGTCGGTCTGTGTTTGTGCACTGTTGCACAATGGGATGGATGAGAGTTATGTGGTCATCGGGATCGGTGAGGACATGCTTGGGACGGCGGACATGACTGATGGAGGAGGGAATATAGCTAGCGGCCTTGACAACCAGAGGGTTGCGGTGATTCGCGGCGGTCTCGAAGAAACGCTTTGAAAGCGTTTCATAAATTTACGGATAGTGGGAATCGCAATTTGCACTTTAGTGACAATTTGCTACGTGCATTTAGGAAGAAGTGGAGTCTACCTAGAGCGAAGGCGGCGCGCGAACGAGCCGCCTTAATGTGCTATGAAAAATAGAGGTGTTCGTCGAGAACCACACCTAGATATTTGGCTCGCTTCTCCCAAGGGATCGGCTTGCCGAACATGGTGATCGGTCGACGGGGGCAGGGGTATGACGCGGCTTCGAGAATAGAACCGCTTGACTTTTGTCGGGATTTACTTCAATTAACAAGCACCAAGCTTGTTGACTTGGGTTTGGAGAATGCGAGATATGTGAGTCTGGATCGAGGCCGGTGTAGAAATGGCCGTGTGGTCTGCGAACAGAGCCAACTGCGCCTTACTGCACTTGGGCATATCGCTGGTGAATAGCGTGAATGTGAGAGGGGAAATCACAGAGCCCTGAGGGACTCCTGCGCGAATGGGGTGGGGGGAGGATAGCGCTCCTTCGATGCGGTAACGGAAGGTGCGGTTCGACAAAAAGTCCCGTAAGATGAGCACGAGACGATCTGGCACACCGAGTTGGTACAGCTTATATAATAAGCCGTTGTGCCAGACTTTGTCGAACACTTTCGCTATGTCGAAGAAAACAGCACCCGTCATCAAATCTCGTTGGAAACCAAAGTTGATGTGTTCGACGATACGGTGGACCGGTTGTACGCACGAATGTTGGGTTCTAAAACCAAAGTGTTCGTTGGGGATGATATACATAAGCCTCTCATAGATTTTGCCGAGGACATTGAGCAAACTGATGGGGCGGTAACTCGTAGACTCCGACTTAGGCTTGCTGAGCTTCGGGATACCGATGACGGTGGCTTCTTTAAATGTCTGTGGGAAGATGTTATTGCTCAGAGCACCATTGAAGATGGTGGTCAGTAGCATTATCAGGTGGTGTCGAACGAGTTTTGTTTGTTTGTTTGTTTGGCATCTCGCAGGTCAACCTATGCGGTTGTCGTCTGCTTAAGCGGACTTGCCTGTGGATTCCCTAATAAATTAAGGCCTCCAGCCAGGACTTAAACTTATATACTAACTAAAACTAAGCGACAACGCTAAGGGCACCCCCTGTGGGGTACGAACCTCGGCTTAGGGCGTCGCTGGAAGAGGGCAGCAAATGACTAGCTGGATCAGGATTGGTATTATTTATGGACGAATTTAAAGCTACAGGCTCAGCGGCGCGGGCTGGCTCGAGCAAGGGTCGGGAGGGGCGTCGATTTGGACGTCGCGGCGGGCCTCGGCGGCGAGGGCGGTAGGACGGCGATCGGGTTTTGGGCTTTTGTAGCGTGCTAGTGGCCTTACTACTCTCCTGGAGGAGGGTAGTGGCGTCGTCGGGGTCGATGGTGTCGAACGAGCAATTTGCTCCTGTTTATATACAATTTTTGCCTCGTGAACTAGCCGACTAATCACTACAGATCACATTTTAAATCAGCCAATCAGAGCGAGGCAGGATTTTGGTACAATTTAGCTTATGTACAACGAAACTTTACCGTAACGAGGACCGCGTTTACAATATTACGTTTTTGGCTCTCTATTTGTTACTGATTGCTTATTATACAACATTATATAAAACATAAAACCTGATTAGGAAACTAACTACCTACTGTTTAAACCTATATTTATTTATATAACATATTTCTTACTAAACTATTCTATTATCTATACACGTATGCACTGTTCACTTAAACTGTTTATTAGTGTTCAGCATATCACTGTCCCGCACAATATTATCTTCAACACACCCAATAAACAACCATAAATAGCATGTTTACCGCAAGGACTCATCAGTACCAATCTAGTGAAAATGATAAAAAAGATACAGGAAGTAGATTTTTTAGAATTTTGATAAGAATTATTTTTTTCATTCTCATAAAAACACAAGATAAATTATAAATCTGCAGGGGTTGAGCTTAAGGACCTCCCGTAGATCAATTTGTTGCAGCTGATGACCCCATCTAACCCCTAGTTGCGTTTGATCCACGACTTTTTGGCCAGCCTGTATAGATATTGACAGGCCTACTCTTTTGTGCAAAAACGCGGTACACACGCGGTCGAGACGTGATCGTTAAGCTATTCTGCCTTGGAAGGACCTCTTACCAGTTTTGCCTAAATATTATGCTAGCTAGACGATTGAGAAAATTTGATGATCACCCCTTTGTACCTTCTTTTTGCATAAATCAAAAAGAACACACTTAGAATTAATTCTCAACTTTAAACGATAATTTTTCAATCTTTTCGGTCAATTACAACCCTAAAATAACCCGTTACTCGTCACTTTTAATTACCAACATTTGTCCTTTACAGGACACAGAAAATGCGCCACACCAAATCTAGGAATTTCAGCCTACTCGTTATATTCCGAGGATGTGGACAACACAGTTAATAAATGTGCTAAGTTGGAGCCGCAAGATACGAAACCCAAGAAGCCGTTTTTGAGGAGACTTATGTCGTGCTTAGTCATGAGATCGACCAGAAACTCAGAGCTAAAACTACCGATAGGGCCACCACCTGACCTGCCTAGCGTCAATAGTTCTATTGATTCATATCACATTAGTACCTCACTTGGTGTGAGTATTACTACAATACTACAAATATGAAATATACATAGCTGTGTGAAATTAATAAAATTAGTTGCGGGGTATTGGCTTCATCGCCAATCTTAGCACTTTTAAGGCACACTACGCGGCGTGTAATCGCAGTGTCCATGTCAAGTAGGGATTGCAATCCGGAAAAACGGACCCGGTAATCCGGCGGATCCGGCATCATTTAATGGTTACCGGATCCGGTACCAATATACCGGATCCGAAGACCGGATCCGGTGCTAGCAGTTTGTGGGAAAATAATATAGCTGTTGCATGAGTAGGTACTTTAAATGCGTTGTGCGTAGTGTTCATGCGTTCGAGTCGTTCGTCGCCGAGTCGCCCCACTACGCTTCGTCAGTACCCTAGTTTTTAAATCCCATGTAATAGGGGGCGAGCCTATTGCCATCAACCGGGCACAAATCCAGACTCCGGGCTGCTACTTAGAAAATCCAGATAGAAAAACCCAATAACACGTTGCCCGACCTGGGAATCGAACCCAGGACCTCATGCACAGCAGTAGCGATTGCGACCACTAGACCAACGAGGCAGTCGTAGCGTAGTATACTTTATATTAGTATATCCAAGCTATAAAAAGTTTCATAACATGTCACTTTCAAAACCAATTCAAAATGAGGAGGATTATTATGGAGAGAGTGAGAAAACTATATGGCATTACTTTGAAAAAACGCAAGAAGACAATTCTGTAAACGCAAAGTGCACATTGTGCTCTAACATATTCAAAATAAGTAAAGGCTCTTACAAAGGTTTAAAAACACAGTATTGCATTTGCATTGATCAAAGTTCTGAAAGTATCCAAGTAAAACGTCCGTATTCTGTTTCATTCTCTAAACCATCTACATCAAAAACCGATTCAGCTAATATTAATTGTGAGGAAGAAATACCCAAGAAAAAGTCTAAAACAATTGACAGTTATTTTAAAAAAGAAAATTCAATTGAAAAGATGATCTCTAGAATGGTCTGTAAAAATGGTGTGCCTCTCAGTTTATTTTGTACATCGCCTGATTTGAGATATTTATTTTCAAAAAGTGGATTTCAACTTCCTCATTCACCAAATACTGTAAGATCAATAGTTACAAATTTCGAAAATACGCAAAAGTGCTTCATATTATTCGCACTGCATACAAGGATTAAAGAACCTACACTACTAAACTTTAATTGTTTTCTTGTTGTCTATTTGTCTTAACATTGGTTAGGAAATAAAGTCGATTTTATATATTTGTGATTTATTTTTTATAAACTACCTACATATAAGTGCAGTGACACTTGATTAACTCACTTATTTTGTACTAAAAAGCGAAAATCATCTTGATTTAATCAATCCGGCCGGATCCGACCGGATCCGGCCGGATTGATGGGAATCCGGTCGTAGGTATTCGGCCGGACTGAAAATGACGCCGGATTGCAATCACTAATGTCAAGTAGCTCAAATCAATACGCACCGCGTAGGTACTTGCCACACGTCCCGGCCCACCAGTCCAGCCAAACTTTGTGTACTTTACTATGAACTTCCGCATCTTTGTGGGAGCTACTACGACCAAGGTTGCGACAACGACCCGTCGTGTCCCTCTCAATGCCTAGCCATTCCGGTACTTCGACCTTCTTCAAGTCGTTGTGGGGTGTTCACCTGAGTGGAAGGTGGACCTCGAAGGTACATTTGAAGGGTCCTCGCTACTTTGGACCGGTGTTTATTCGTAGGACTTGCCTGATCAGCCGTGTTTCGTTTTTTTTTTCTACAATTGGGAGTAGGCTTTCCACCATTTCTAAATTTGAAAAGTCCTGTCAAATAGTCGGACATTTACACAATAGCCGAACTTTTTCTGGCCAAAAGTCCGGGCATGTCTTGACTAATCCGGACGTAAGGGCGTATCTTTAAACAAGCTTCTCTTATAACTCTTTCAAAGTACTTTACAACTTTAGTACTTTACTTTTTGTCTTTGTTTCTTTCAGGCTGTCGAAATAAGTTCATCGATCTACGACACGTCGGCGTCATTCTACAGCAACCACACAATCTTTCCAGTAAACAGCAAAATAAAAAGAGGGTTCTTTAGCTCAGTGAGAGGTTTCCTCACCAATCGGAAAAGCTGATGCTGTAATTTTTTTATAAGTTTTTTTTTGATACTTTGTTACACATGAATGGACTTGTATTTTTCAATGTAATTGTCTATTGTTTTATTATGAAAAATATTATAAAAGATTTGCTATCATATTCTTTTCTTTCATTTAATAAGTTAGTTATCATTTTCGGAGCAGTACTTAAGCTCCCGGCTGGTTACGGTCTCGACTTACTTAAGAGTCGTGAGATTGTGGTTTATCCTGAATTTTTCTAATCCACACTGACCAGTGTTGCCTTCCTCCAGCCCTAAAGCCCTAAGCATCCACGTTCTTAAAATGAGTAAAAAGAAGAGTAAGAAACGCGCACCTTCTTTAAGCTCCAGCAGCAGCAGCAGCACGAAGGCTATCTTCATCGCCCACCAGAAGACGAAGGACGGGACAAAAGGGTATCTCGCGAAAATGATCAGCTGACTGTGAGTACAAGGACCATTACTCTTCATAATATGATTCCTACATTGGACCCCTTAAAAGATAATATGGCTGAAAATAATAGAATCCTACATAAAGACATTCACTTGGGCTGATAGTATGATCCGTTATCAAGCTCTCAATAAATTGTCAGGTTCTTTAATAACGTGGTACGATTCCTTGTTACGTCATGAACATTCGTGGACCATGTGGAGGTGGAAGGCTTGGAGGGATAAAATGGGATCAACGTTCCAAGTAAAACGTAACATGTTTGAGTTGCTTAAGCAAATCATGGATACCAACTGAAAATCAGTGCTTGTATGCGTTTTATTCAAATTCATTTATTTGCCAGAATATTGGTTTACATAGATTTGTATGATCTTAAAACTATACATAGGTCCATATAGGTCCCTTTACATTCTACCATAACATGGAGTGCAAATGTTTTATTTAAAAAAAATTAAAACAAAATGGCAGCAACATCGATTATATGCTCATGCATTAGGATCTAAGAACAAATTTATTAATTTATGTCAAAGTTGTACCTACGTCAGTTCAAGAACTAGGGTTAAATATTGTCAGATTGAGAATTGAATAGTTGTAAATTGTTATTGATGATGTCAAAACTTTTATAATGTCAAAGTGTCGACATGGCATAATTTTAATTATTCTTAAATAAATACCAATATTGTACACTTCAGTTTCCTTCTCCGAGATCTGACATGTATTCATTAAGATCGGAAAAGCATTTTTCTTTTAACCATTGCGTTATCTTTTTTTAAACATGGTTAACCTGTCATATACCCTTTCAGCATTTATGTACGAGTTCCTTCTATAAAAATCGAGCCTGCATTGCGGTAAGCAGAGCTCATGTTTAAATTTATTTTTATTTCTAGGAGCTACATTTCGTTTGTTTTTAATGAAATATTCCGGATTTTGTTTTACAAATAGGCATAATTCCCGAATGTACATACACGGTAATGGCAAAATATTGTACTTTTAAACGAGGGCTTACAGCTGTCCGTATACGGGGCTACACAAATTTTACGCAAACATTCTTTTTGTACTCCAAACACTTTTATAATATTCACCGGATTACCCCACAATAAGAGACCGAGAGTACGGACGAAACGTATTGATATAGAGCCGCTTCTGCTAATACCGTGACTCTTAATCTTTTTAGTGCGTAGACAAATCTGTCGAGTCCAACACAAACGTAATCAACGTATGTTTTCCAGTCGCAACTCTAATCCAACAATAGCCCAAGAAATGTATGTACCTTCTTATTTCATCTTTAATGTCAACGGCTTTCTTTGATGCGTTTGGCATTGGATCATTTTAGTTTTTTGCATAATTTGTAAGTTGTTAGAATGTAACCAGAGTAATATGTTGTTCATTGCGTTATTAATTTCTGTGTCATATGTTTCTGCTTTTTCACATTTCACAATAAGGGTTGTGTCATCGGCGAACAAGTTTGTGTTATGGCAAGTGATACTTGGGAGATCATTAATGTATATGAGAAATAAGAAAGGTCCCACTACACTGCCCTGTGGCACTCCAAAATTTTTTTGCCGATAGTCACTTCTAATTATCGTCTTCTTGTTGTTATGGGTTTTAGAGATTTCCACACATTGTTTCCCGTCATATAGGTACTCTCTTAACCAGTCGTTCGCTTTGCCTAATAAGCCATTTTTTTCTGTGTAAGAGCAACTTGTGGTCCATAAAATCGAACGCCTTACTCGTGTCTAGGAAAATCGCAGCAATTGGTAAGCCATAATTTATAGCCTGAGTGACAATTTTGATCAAATTGAAACATGCCAATGAAGTAGTACGATTCTGTCTAAACCCAAATTGCTTATATTTAGTATACCATGACTGGTTGTAAAGTCTTGAAGCCAACTCAGCATAATTTTCTCAATGTACCCTAATATTTCGCCTTTCCAGCTTCCTATCTATTGCGATGTACGTGAAATAAGACTCGCTACAAATGTGCCTAGATTTAATTCGGGCACGTCGAATAGATGGTTGCCAACAAATATCCCTTCTAGAGGAGTCTCATTCCGGCAAACTTCTATAGCATAGATTCCGTGGGCTTTTAAGTGCTCCCCTTCATATGATTTATGATTGTGCTTACCTTATTTGATATGTGCTAAGAGCAATAAGTTCCATCTCATTTACTGAAACATGTAATTCAGGGAACTGTATATTTGAATATGCGATATTGTGAAACATAGTAGGTATGTCTCACGTTTAAATTATTTTGTTGGACTACTTGTGACAGTACGTAATCAACAAATATTATTTCTTAAATTATTTGGATTACTTCATTTACATTTGCGCGTTCCCTGAATTGTACAGCAAAATGGTTTATTAATGCAGCAGCAGTCGAAAAATTTTGCATCATTTATTTGGTTCACCAACAATTGTATACACTGGTTTAAGCAAATGAAACTGGATCAACAGATCAGAATAAAGTGTTACAATCACTTATAGCTAAACTCTGCATGCACACAAAACGTTGTTGTAACTTCCAAAAAAAAATTTCATCAAGTAAATAAATAAATAAAAATGTTTATTTCATCAACATAGGTATATTGCATTGTTATGTTTGGAGCCACCTTTTAAGCAAAGATTTACTTGTATTAGGTGGAACCGCTCTTCCAGTTTACATTTTCTATACATATGTGTGAGAGATTAAACAATAGATAATTTTTAAAGCATACCAATAGTTTTTAGCAATACAATAAGTGACAAAGGGAAGGGATTTATGCTTCTTCAGAGTTATAAGCAGGACATAGAGCTTTCTAACTGACAAGAGGTTCGAAGAAAAGTATCAGGTTTCGGTGGGGAATATTAGTGGTTTAAAGTACATGACTTTTAAGTAAAGCCGCGCCCTCTCTAGTTCTAAAAACTTTGTCTTTGATGCTCCACCCCAAATTAACAAACAGTACGTCAATATGGATTGACCCAGAGACACGTAAATTTGTGGGATAAGGTGTTTAGTAGGTACGTAGCGAAGGGATTTGAAGGTCCAAATAAATTTCCTGACTCTGTTCATTATCAGTTCTAGGTGCAAGTGCCACGATAGCCTTTGGTCAAGCATAACTCCAAAGTATTTAGTGCTACTTACTTTGCAGATTTTTAAACAAGAATAGTTGTTGTCACGGAAGTCAGAGCAGGTGTGTATTTAAATCTGGAGATCTTGAGATGGCTGAGTACGATTGTCAATGGAGAAACAAATGTAGTTAGTCTTTGAAACATTTAACATTAAAAGGTTACATTCGAGCCAGGTAGCTATTGTAGACAAGCCACGCTCGGCGGTGTGACCGACGCTGTTCCATTTTTCTCCCGAGAAAACAATTGCTGTATCGTCTGATTAGGAGAATATGTGAGCTCCATCGATTCTCATGTTGCATAGGCTGTTTGAACAGCGTCGGACCGAGCATACTACCTTGTCCTACTCCGTATCCGTATGTGACTAATTCTTTGGAACTACTGACTGATCCTAGGTATTCTTTAAACAGTTTAAGCGGTATTCCTCTTACTCCAATGCCTTCAAGCCTGTGTAAAAGTGTAGGGACACAGACTGTGTCAAAGGCTTTATTATGTCCATAAATACTGCCAGACACTTATCACGACTGTCCACTTTTTCAGTGATTATAGATTTAAGTGCCAAGACTGCACCTTCAGCAGATTTTACCTGTTTAAAGCCAAACTGTGAGGGCGAGAATAACATATTTTCAGTTAAATATCTTGTTAAGCGAAGATTTATTCATCTTTCAACAATTTTCGACAAGGACGGAAGTACAGATATCGGCCTGTAGTTAGACGGGTCAGCTGTGCTTACCTTTTGTGTTACAGCTTGTTTCATGGCGGAAGGAAAAGTTCCTTGTTCAAAATAGAGGTTCATAAGGTGTGAAATAATTGGCGAAATAATGGACTTTATGAAATTTATAGGGATTTTGTCCCAGCCAGTTGCACTGTCGCACAGACATGTATTTGGTCCTAAAAGTCGCTCCGCGCTCCATGCTCTCAGTCGGAAATTACCGTTCGCTTGCCGTGGTCGTGTAATTATTCGATACGCTCGAATTTCATGGTTTTCAAATATTAAATTTATGTTGAAAAAGTCAATTTCTTGTGAATTTCTACTATGGATCTTACACAACCAGGTATGTACTATTTATTTTATTTAGTTTTGTTATGAAAAGAGGGATTTTTTGTACCTTTAGCTCCATTAGTAAATAATTCTTAAAAACTCCTATAAAATAAAAAAATAGCATTTCAAAAAATCTTTAAGCGTTTTAAAGTATTTCTGAGCATTTATAAGTAAAAATTTATATGGTTTGTTTTAGAATAGACTCTGTAGTATTCTAAAATACGTAAAACAGCCACCCTAACGCACCCCTCTATTTTTGGCAATTTTTTTTTTGCATGGACTCAAAAAACCAAGTATTGTTTTTTTTTTTAATGAAAATTAGTTTATTTTATATCCAGGCTCTTCTGGGATGCGAAAGAGTCCTCTTTCAGCGGAATGCATCATCAGGCGGCATGAATCTTTTGGAGGAAAATGATATTTGCAATATTAGTATTGAAAGTAACTCTGAAGATGATGAAAATTAGAAATAAAATTTGTTAAGAATAGTGTAAGCCTTTTTTTTACTCTATTATACCTCAAAATAGAACGAAATACTTTAATAGTACTATAAAACGCAAAAAATATTTTTGTCCGACTTTTAGGGCCAAATACCTGTCTGTGTGTCGGATCTAAGGCTCATGATTACGGTTGTTACTTCATCAGGGTCGGAATTGAGAAGAACAAAGGAAGAGACCGATAAGCCGGAACGTCCTGAGGTAAGTTAGGGACGCTGTTTGGTTTCTTCTGTGGGTTATTTATTATGTCGTCAGCAAGACACTTCCCTATAGTGGAAAAGTATTTGTTAACTTTGTTTACTCCCTCCAGAGGGTTAGCGGCTGATTCCAGCAAAGCTGTATTTTGTGCTTTAGGTGGTTTTCGTTGGGAAATATTGTTTATTGTTTGCCATAGTTTTTTTAGGATTTTTGTGTAGCTTATATAGTAGTTCGCGATCATGTTTACGTTTTTGTTTTTAATGATGTTGTTGCAGTAGTTCCTATACCTCCTATATGTGATTTATAGTATTTCGTTAAAAGGGTCTACTTTTAACTTGTTTGCATATTATTGCGGTTATGTATACAACGCAGCAAGCCTAAAGTCATCCAAGGTTTAATCAATATATTTTTAAGGGGTATTCTCGTAACAATAGTAATAATAATAATATATTTATTCAAAAGTTAAAAGGCATAAAATAATTACAGTTCCGCTGCGCCGCACGCGCACCCCGCGCCACCCACACACCCCGCGCGCCCACTGCGTCGCCGCCCGGGCCGAAGGAGACTAAAGCTGTGCCAGCTCCACGCACCGCCGCAACCGGACGATTAGGGCGACGGCCCACCGTGGGAGGGGCTGACGCCCATATGCTGTCGCCAACAACGACGCAGTCGCTGGGTTTCGGGTTTGAGTTCGACCTCGAGCCCAGGGCCCAGCATGAACAAAGACGACGGAGCTCCGGAGATGTGGAGGAGAGCAAGCGACCCCGACCCACCGCGTCCACCGGTGGACGCGGCGGGGTCCGGGCTCGCCCGCGTCGCCTACATTCGCTGACGCGGCGCGCTGCTCACCGCCCGCTATAACACCGACACCAACGAAGGCCACAGGGGTAAGTGCTCAGAATTTACTCCCCGCCCCCTCCACATCTACCGTCACAACCGGCGCCGCGACGAAAACGCAGCCGGGGGCCAAACAACAAAGAAAGCTGCGATACCCGCCGCTGGGGGTTGAGAGGCTACCTGACGGGGCCGCACACTTCCGGGCCATCGCTGCCAAACTGGGCCGGCCTCCTAACGCTCGTCCATACGGGGGTGGAGTTCGCTTCACCCCAGACAGCGAAGAGGAGTACAGGCTGGTCCAAAGGTACCGGACTGGCCTAGAAAAGGACAGCGGCGTGTCATGGTTCGCCTACTCGCTGCCAGCAGAGAAGTCACTGAAGATCGCCATACGGGGCCTACCGGCGGACACGGACCCCAAGGAGATCGAGGAGGAACTCCGGACGCTGGGTTACCAGCTGGAGTATGTGCGCCACATAAAGGGCGCGTAAGGACGACCCGGCTGCGTATTCCACGCAGTCCTAAAGAAAACCCCAGACGTCCGGGCTATCTATGACACCACCGTGTTTATGTACATGCGGGGTGTCAAGATAGAGGCTTGGCGAGGCAAGCGTGGGCCCGCCCAGTGCCACCGGTGCCAAAAGTTCAGGCACAGCTCGAACCAGTGCCACCGCCTGCTCGCTTGCGTGCGATGCGGGGACGAACACGCGGCACGCGACTGTCCGCGCCCGCGGGAGGAGCCGGCCACCTGCATCAACTGCGGTAGCCCGCACCCCGCGTGCAACATAAAGTGCCCCGTATTCCAGACGGAGATCCGGAATAAGAGAGCGGGGACCGCCGCCATCACGGCCAACAGACACCGGACACAAGCGGCCACAGAGAGGCCGCAAGTGGAACAGACAGAGGCTCAAGGGCACGACGCTGATGGTGGCGGCCAACGGGCCCACAGATAGGGAAGCCACCTCCTCGAGGCGGAGGAAGAAGAGACGCGGGGGAAAGGGAGAGGTAAGAAACCCAACCCCACCCCTACCAGCGACCCAGGAGAACGCCAAGGCCGCCCCTGCCACGAGCGGGGCGCAGTTTGTGAAAACGCAACCTACCGCTAGCGCCGGCATAGCGCCGCGGACGGCCAGGGAACTACCAAGACAAGAGTTCCCCATAGAAACTAGTGGCGGCGCTACCGGCGCCAAAACAGCCACAACAAAACAGGAATTCACAACCTGCGCCATTAAATTGTTGATGGACCTTATAAAGGCCATCAGGCAGGGGCAAGACATCGAGACGGTCATCCTGGATGGCCTGGCCACATTACTAACTCTGTACCATGGCTAGGCTACTCAGAGTGATTCATTGGAACGCCCGCGGCCTATATAATAAGGTCGCCCCCCTCCGCCACCTCCTTCGGGAACAAGACATCGACGTGGCGCTCATAAGCGAGACGCACCTGAGACCCGAAGACAGGGTAAGGTTCCCGGGATACCTCGTTTACAGCAAGGATGCAAGGTCGGCTCACAGAAGATACCGTGGTCTGGCAGTATTGGTGAGACGAAGAGTCGTCCATCAGGAAATCCCCTCGACGACACTCAACACGTTTTGCGCGTTGGGTGTGCAGCTACACGTAGCCGGCGAGGACATAAACATCTTCAGCTGCTACAAGCCACCCGTGGCTTACCTGGCCGTTACAGAGCAGCGGGCACTTCTCAACACATCGACGCACGTTACCATCCTCGCCGGTGATTTCAATAGCAAACACCCAGCTTGGAATTCGTGCACAACGAATACCGGACCACACAGCAAGTCATAGACGACAATTGAAGAGTTACAATCGGACCATAGGTAATAGGTAATACGGGCTGGTGTCCGCAACTCCACGACAATGCGCGTATTTTGCGTACGGTGGGAAAATCGATCATTCGATCCACCCCAGCTCCTCGAGGAAGGACAGCAACGCCTTGGTGTTACTGACAACCTCGCGTAGGGTACCTAGGTTACCGAAGTACTTTGCCCTGTAAGTGGAGACCACCGGGCAGTGTAGAAGCACATGAGCTGCCGTCTCGTCCACCTCTATGCAGGCCCTGCACAGCGGACTGTCTGTGACTCCTATGACAAAGAGGTATTTATTAAAAGACCCGTGGCCAGTTAAAGCTGCCGTAACTATACGCAGCTGTTGTTTGGTTAGTCGGAGAACCTGTTTTGTGATGCGGCCGTCTATAGCAGGGAGTGCTTCCCTAGCCTGCCTGCACTCACCTTGTTCCGACCATAGTTTGTGATGTTGTTCCCTGGTGCGTTTCCTTACCAGAGTGCGTAAGTACCCGAAGGGGAGTGGCAAGATGGGTTCAGGTCCCACTGGTGCCTCACTCGACCCCCTTCTGGCAAGTTCGTCTGCTGCATCGTTGCCCAGCGAACCGCTGTGTCCTTTGATCCATTGAATGGTTATGCTATTGAGGCTACCCACCTGATTAAGGCGCAGGCGTGACACTCGTATATTAGCCCAGATTCAACCGTGTGGCTGTTCAGCACTTGCAAAACAGCCCTGCTGTCTGAGAGTATCCGGATCGAGTGGTCCCTAACTTCCCTGGCCATGATGGCCGAAGCAGCCAGAGAAATACCCATGCATTCGGCCTGGAACACTGTGTTATAGGCCCCCAATGGTGTGGCTATGCGAATGTTGAGGTCCTCCGAGAAGAATCCAGCACCCATTACCTGTTTTGGATCCGTCTGTGAAGATACGCAGCTCTGCAGGGCACAAACCCTCGCACCTACGATCCTCGTGAAGCTGGATCATGTATTTTTTATCAAAGATAAATTGTTTGGGTACCCGATCATTAATAGCTTTCGTAATGGGGAACTCCTTGTTGAGTCCCTCAAGTAGCACGGTGTGTGGTGTGGCTCTCTTACCCCAGAGATCTAGTGCCTTAAGACGTACCGCCGCCAGTGTCGCTTCCTGCTGTATGAACAGGTGAAGCGGTGGCAGTCCCAGCATGGCTTCAACTGCTGCAGTCGGAGTGGTCCTCATGCAGCCCATAGCCGCCATGCAGTCTAGTCGTTGCATGCGTTGTAGTTTGTTTGAGGCTGTAGCCAGCTTGGTTCGGGGCCACCATAGCGCGGACCCATAGGTGATCATAGGGCGGATCACTGTGGTGTACAGCCATAGTATAATTTTAGGTGATAGTCCCCACTTTTTACCTATCATTTTCCTGCACTGCCAGAAGGTTATGCAGGCCCTGTTAAGTTTGTTGTCCAAATGACTACTCCAGTTTAACTTACTGTCTAGAATGACCCCCAGGTATTTGACCTCATTGGCCAACTGAAGTTCTGTATTGAACAGTTTTGGTAGGCGAAAAGGGCCTAATGCTCGTTTTTGGGTAAACATGACTAGTTCAGTTTTAGTGGGGTTCACTGATAGGTCATATTCCTTGCACCAATTTTCTACGATAAGTAGCGCTTGCTGAGTGAGGTTGCAGATCATACCCGTCACCTTCCCCGAAAGAAGGATTGCGAGGTCGTCTGCATACCCTATTGTGTAATAGCGGCTGGCGTTGAGTTTGGTGATGAGGTCATTAATCACCAGATTCCATAGAAGGGGGGACAACACCCCTCCCTGGGGGCACCCTCTGGCTATCATGGCCAGTTGCTGCTCATCCTCAAGGTGAACCACTCGTTTGCTTAGCATGTTTGTAATCCAGTCCGTTAGTACCTGTTCTACTCCATGTCTGGAGTGGGCGCTGCTGATGCTAAAGAAGTTAGTTTTATCGAAAACTCCTTCGATGTCTATGAAAGTGCCCAGGCAGTGCCTTTTTGATGAATCGCTTCCTCTATCTGGTTGACTACCAGGTGGAGAGCAGATTCGGTCGACTTACCCGAGCTGTATGCATGTTGGTTACCGTGAAGCGGTATGGTTTTCAGAGCGCCGTCCCTTAGCTCCCTATCACACAGCCTTTCCAGCGTCTTTAGTAGAAAGGAGGTCAGGCTGATTGGTAGGTAGGATTTGGCGTTTGTGTAGTCACCCTTACCTGGCTTACGGATGAATATTACTTTCACTTCCCTCCATCCTTTGGGAACGTATCTAAAGGCCAGGCACACCCGCATCAAAGGCACCAGTCTTATTGCGACACCGGTGTCACCCCACTGTAGTAAGGCGGGGAACACACCGTCAGGACCAGCTGCCTTAAAAGGATGGAAGCTCTGGATGGCCCATTGGAGTTTCTCCAACGTGATCACCCTGCTGGCGTAAAGTCGATCATTGTCTGATGGTGTTTGAATTACCTCTTGCCAGTCGATACCCTGCGCGAAGATACATCCAGGGAAGTGAGTTTCAATAAGGATGCGTCTCGCTTCTTCTGGCGAGGAAGAGAGTGTGTTGTCGGGTTTCCGGAGGGTAGCGGGCCCAGGTGTGTGCTGTTGCGCCAGTACTTTGTACCCTGTTTGCTTGCTGACAGGATTCAATGCTACCACAGAATTTGCGCCATCCCGTAGTACTTCTGAATCTGATGCATTTTTTGTAGCTGGATTTGGCTGCGTAATATTTATCCCAGTCCTCATCCGCACATGTGTTCATGGCTCTATTAAGTGCTTTCCTTACCTTGCCGCGCTTACGCTCCAGATCAGCGCCCCACCAGGGTTGTTTGCCTGGTGTATTACGTGGGGTGGTCTCTGGGCAGGCAGTTTGGTAGCTGTCTATCATTGATTTAGTAAGATGACTTACTTGTACCTCAATTTGTGTCGTATCCGCAAAAGTCGTCGGAACGCTTGATAACGCCAGCTTGGATTCAAGGTTGCGTGTGTAGGTGGCACGGTCCGTGCTACGCGGATTGCGCCGTGGTGGTTTTGGGGTGACACAGACCTGGATGTCGAAGCGGATCCACCTGTGATCGGAGCAGGAGGCCTCCTTAGAGACCTGCCACCCCGTGGCAATTTCCGCCGCGCCCTCTGTTGCCAGAGTGAGATCTATGATTGTGCGGCTTTGCCTGGTTACGAATGTTGGTTCGGAGCCAGTGTTTAGTAGGGATAGGTTAGTCGAGAATAAGTAGTCAACTAAGGCCTTACCCCTCTCGTTTTGCGTGTCCATACCCCAAAGTTAATGGTGAGCATTGGCGTCGGCCCCGACGACGGCCTCAAACCCGCTTCTCTCGCAATGGCTCACGAGGCGGGCGAGGTCGTGTGGAGGCGGTGCCTCCGCCTCGGGCATGTAGGCCGAGACGAAAACGATCACCATCTCCTCGGCTTCGCCACGCTGTATTTGTAGCTTTACTGCAGAGAACTGATCAACCCTCACTTAAACCGTCAGCATGACCTTTACCTACCGCTTCGGCCGTCCGAGGACGACCTCAGCGGACTTCACGCACCTCGCCTGTGGCCCTCTGACGGGACACTATGACCATTTCCCTACCACTGGCTAATGGGTAGGGCCACCGTTTCGCTTGAAATCCAGACCAAAGGGGGCGTGTTGCCTTACGGGCACATTACAAACCAGAGCCGCTCGGCTCAACCCCCCAGGACTCCTTCATCCCCGCTCACGGTGCTCAACTGCGCAGGTCCTAGCGCAGGTACTCCTACTCGCCATGAGCTGTTTTTGTGATGGACGAGCCCGCCACCACCCAATTACACGGGGTCGCAGTTAGGAGTGGGAATTGTGGAGATGGAGGTGGAGGGAGCAGGGATGTAGGTAGGATGGGGTGGGTGAAGGATTGTGAGATTTGGGGGTAGGGGGGGGGGGGGGCATATAAAGGGAATATTAGGGGTTAAGGGACTTATGGGAAGGGATGTGCTGTGATGGTGCCTGGAGGTTTCTGTTGCGTCTAGTTCTTAAGGAATTAGACCAAGAACGGGGTGGCAACCACGGGAAGGTGCAATCTCCAGACTTGCCTTGAGGATCTACACGACTGTAGCGCTCTCCCTCAAGATCCCGCCACCTTACCGCCTCAGAAGGAGGCGGCAGGGTAGGCCTGCATCTATGCTACCAAGCAAAGCAAAGCATGTTGTTGTGCAACCGTGAAAGCATAAAAACAGGCTCCTCCCCCATCGGACCATCAACCTGTACTCGTCGTCCTATCGGTTATGCCGACCCGACTGAAGCCCATAGCGCCACGTCGCAAAACGTACTGGACAACCTTTACAGAGAAAGTAGAGACTGCCACGCCGACTCGGTCTATCGTTACCACCGCGGACGTGGACCAGACGGCGGACGATGTCACTGTTGGCATACAAAGCGCCTACGAATCGGCGACAAGCACACAGCCGCAGGGGAGAGGGCTATTGCCGCCCCTGCTGGCTCGCCTTAATGCGATGATCGCCGCGAAGAGGCGCCTCCGCTAAAGTGGCAACAACATAGATGCCCGACGCTAAAGACGCAGCTCAACCGTCTCGCGGAGAAGGTGAAGGCCGAGCTCCAGGCGCACACCGCCGCGGACTGGGAGGACCGACTCGACGCCACGACGGACAACTGGCCGTCATTACACAAACTCTGCAACCAGCTTACGAACACCCCAGTCCCGGTGCGGCCACTGCTTAACAGCGACGGGGCGCTCACATACGTAGCGGAGGACCGGGCGGAGGTCTTCGCCGAGCACCTGGATCGTCAGTTCCAACCGAACCCGACTAGCGACACCGCCCATGTCGCAGCAGTCGAGAAACACCTGGGAGACTACTTCGCTTCGCCGAATGATCCCGATGTATACCCTGTCTTCTTCTCGCCTGGGGCAGTCAGACGCGCCATCCTAAGAACGAAGCCTAGGAAGGCCCCCGGTGCTGACGGTATCACTAATACAGCGCTGCGCCACCTGCCGTTCCGTATGGTAGCGGCGCTGGCGCGCCTGTTCACAGCGATACTGCGCACCGGGAACTTTCCCGCCTCGTGGAAGGAAGGGCGCGTCATTATGCTGCCCAAGGCGGGGAAAAACATCCAGAAACCGGTGAGCTATCGGCCGATCACTCTGCTGCCGACGGTCTCCAAGGTGTTCGAAGCACTCCTGCGGCGACATGTCCAACCACACATCGCGCCCCGACCGGAACAGTTTGGGTTTTGGGCGGAACACAGCACGACGCTCCAGCTGTCGAGGGTACTGCACCACCTCGCAGCCGCGATAAACAAGAAGGAATACTCGGTGGCAGTATTCTTCGACATGGAGAAGGCCTTCGACCGTGTGTGGCACGACGGCCTCAGATACAAGCTGGCCACATCAGACGCGCCCCGTCGCGTTGTAAAGGTGGTCTCTGACTTTCTCTCCAACAGGACTTTCAGGGTGGTGGTCGACGGAGCGCTGTCTAGCGCCCGCCCGGTACTCGCGGTTGTGCCGCAGGGTAGCTGCGTCTCGCCGGCGTGTTACTCGCGCTACACGGACGACATCCCCACCACGCCACACACAACACTCGCGCTGTATGCAGATGACGCCGCGTACATTACTACATCGCTTAATGCGAAGTACGCGGCGGTCAAAATGCAGCGCGCCCTCGAGCTACTTCCGGAGTGGTTGTCCAAGTGGCGGCTGTCCGTGAACGTGGGTAAGACGCAGGTCATGGTCACCGATTCCGCGCCTCTCCCACCACCCTTGAAGCTACAAGGAGCCGACATCGAGTGGACGCCCCGGGTCAAATACCTAGGGGTCACCATCGACCGTCGGCTCACGATGGGGACGCATGTCCACAATGTCACCGCGCAGGGTAAGTTCGTCCGCCACCTCCTTAAACCAGTGCTCTCGTCCCGCATCCCGGCGCGCGTCAAGCTGGGCGTGTACAAGCTGTACATTCGCCCAATTTTGACGTACGCCGCTCCCGCTTGGTTCGCCCTCACGAGTAAGACGAACCGCAAGCAGCTCCGCACGCTGCAGAACCAGGCGTTGCAGACCATAGTAGATGCCCCTCGCTTCGTGAGGAACGATGTCATCCAGCGGGACCTCGGTATTGAGAGCCTGGATGAGTTTGTGCGGCGACTCGCGAAGGGAATGTTCGCACGTGCCGATGCCTCGGACCTGACGCATGTCAAAGACATCGCGCCCTGGCACGCGCGCCCCCCCGACGCGAGACCCCTGCCCCGCGACCGGAGCATACCGGGCGGACCGGGGCATGGTCCGCTATCAGGTCGCGCCTGATTGACGCCCGGGTAAGCTGTAATTCAGGTTACACGCAGCTTACCCGTGACACTTTGACTCCACACACATAACACACATCTGTTGCGTAACGTGTTCTAGGTTAATATAGGCACGTTACGTAAACAAACACAGACATGCGCCACTATACAGGCACCTAAACTCACACTCAGAGGCGCGGTGCGGACCGCGATTCGCGTAGACACTCGGCGGTGTGACACACTACAATACCGCCCACACACTCATAACGGCCTCTTAGCCCGGACAGTGAACGGCTAGCTCTGTGATCAAGACGGGCGGGGACCACTCACCTACTCTGTAGGCGCGGCGAGTCGGCATCTCCGTCGCTGGTCTAGCTAGGTAACTAGGGGTCTCACCTGGCGGCGACAGACCGCCGAGATGTCATGAAGAAAGCGACGCTCCACTATAAGCGTCGCGACGCTCCTAAAGAAACAAAATAGCAATCACTCACATGCGCGCCCAATCATCTTACCGGCCACTGTAGCCTACTCAATGAGGGGCCCGTTTTTACGGTCCAACGTAAAGCCTCCGCGGCCGGGGGGCATAGCCCTGGGTCGTAGCGACTTCCAACGAAGATTACAAAGTTATTACATAGCTAAATTAAGTGAAGTAAAGTGACTGAAAAAGAATTTACAAAATGCTGAGCTCCCTACGCGAGTTAATAGCGTAACCATACAATATCTGCAGTTTATGAAAAATTAACAGGGTAAGTACCAAATATTTTTTAGCGCATCAGCATTGCCATACAGTGGGGCAATGCAGCCAGCGTCTTGGGGACGCTTGTCTGCATTGCCCCACTGTGTGATAGTGATCAGTTGAGCTATCTGTAGATTGTTTGCAACAGTTTGCAGTTGCCTTAGTTGTTTCAATTGTAAAAAAATACCAGTAAATTTAACAGTTTATTATTGTTTTTATTTAGGTAGTTTCTTATTTTTTTATTTGCTTGCAAGGATTACTGAGAGTTTTATGACGGCGGACACTAAAAAAAATGCAGACAATACAGTTTGGACTACTTGAAGTTCGGATTTATTGCATCTCCATCAAATCAACACTTGCCGATGTGTCTAATATGTGAAAAAGTATTCAGTAACGATGACATGAAGCCTTCAAAAATGGATGACCACTTATCAAGAGTACATGCTAACAAAAAAGTAAGCCCTTGTCATTTTTTCAAGCACCTATGAGAAGGGCGACGTCTGAATTGTCCATACAAACGTAATACCGAAACCATTTGTAATTTAAGCATATTTCCACCACATTATGCTTATTCGGATGAAGACAGTATTTATCTAGGTTCCTACATCTTTTTTTTGCAAAATACTCATCTAAAATGAAGTTTAAGCTACGATTTCGCACTTTTTACAGCGTAAATGAAATGCTTTCTTATCGTTTGTTCTGTACTATAAACAACAATATCTGCAATGTTGTTGTATTAGAAACATAGCTTAAATTATCTTGTTGCAAAAAAACGAAAAGAAAAATGAAAAAGATTAATTCATTAGTTTTGGTATTACGGAACACATCAAAATTTATCACAATTTTTCAATAGCTAGTAGTGCTATCGCGTCAAGCAAATGTCAATGTGTGCGTGGTCGTACTGCTCAGGGTAGTAGATGTGTATCGCTCGGACAAGCACACACATAACCGATTTACCGCAACGTTTTGCCCGCCGAGCGCCGGGATAAATATTTATTCAAAATCCTTTATTTTTATTGTTTTTAGCTCAGGACGGTGTTATTGATGTACTCGTATCACGTAAACAGGTATCAATTAGTGGAATATTATTTTTTTGATACTTTAATTATTTGACTTGTATTCATTATTTATACATTTAGTAACAATTTTTAGTTTAGTAAAAGTAATAAGTACATAAATAATACAGAATAGCCTTAGTTTTTTTAAAGAGGAGACCAAGGGAATAAATTAGATATATCCCTATAATTTGTATTTACTCGACGTACAACGTCGGCCGGTTCCCCCTAAGGCATCGTCCTAATAGAACGCGAATGAGCGATCATCGCAGGTTCGCGCGAATTTCACTAGTACGCACGCGCGATCAAACATATTGAACTCGAATAGGTGTCCTAACTGACAATCGCACGACGCTGTCACTCGAACATGTTTGTAAATCTATTCGTGCGAACTACGTACGAACGCGCGATCAAACATACTGAATTCGAATAGGTGTCCTAATGAAATTCGCGCAGCGGAACACCGCGCCCGCGCCCCTCTCGCCTTGCCGGCCTAGCCGGCTGGTCGCCATTTTATTTCGTCGCATCGTGAATTCGCGCGATGATCAATTAGGACACCAGTTTTTGCCATCGCGCGTACACGCGATGGTCGCATCGCTTACTCGCGCGATGATCGCGCAATCGCGTTCTATTAGGACGGTGCCTAAGACCACGCGCGATGACGATGTATAAGTACCATAAGTAGTACCTTATATAATTTATTCAAGAACACCAACAGCATATACCTAGGTACTTTTCTTGATTTTCTCTACAAGGCCTAGATGTCGAAATATTCTTAGAATTATGTTGAAAGTCGTCAACAAAAACAACGCAAATCATGAACATACCTAATTACTAATAGATAGAAATATCTTCAGAGTCGTTACGAATGAATGGAAGGTACAGTTAGTACAGTACAGCTCATAATAGCTATCTATCTACTCACACAGTCACATACACACGGCTGCGCACCGCGTGCTTCACTCCCTTCTTTTGTCAAACAGAGATATCAATATTCCGAATCTGGCCTCGAATTTCTATAACGTGCTGTTATAACCGGGTTCCGGATTGGGTTTTTAAAAAAGAAACCACTTTTGGCTAAAATAAAATGTATATTAAATTAAGACACGAATGCAAAGTACAAGTGCACTGTAGGATGGTTGGGAGACGACTGGCGTGCTGGACTGTGTGGAAGGGGAGCGAGGACTGAGAGGATGCTGCGTCAGCAGCAAGATTGCAGCATAGACTGCTGAGTAAGCCAGAAGGGGTACAGACTAGGGATGTAACAGCCCCCCGATTAGGAGGAAACTTACGGGTGGAAGGTAAGTTGACGGTGGAAGGAAAGGTAAGTTTTTCCGGGTTAGGTTTAGGTTACTCGGAGTCTAGGAGCGGGAATTTCTTCATCATCTATGGATGTCATTTCTATGGGAGATTCAGGTATAGGTTTACATCTAGAAGTCTTAACTAACTTACAATAATAGTACAATTTATAGAAAATAGCTAAAATTATAATTAGGCTTATAATAACAGTAGTGTAGGAATAGTAGTTACCGTAAAGGACAATATGAGGTTTTTCAAAGACTGGTTTAAGGTTTGTTTTAATTTGTTCAGTTACTTTGTTATAATTTGAGAAAAGAGAATCTAAATTATTTATGTTTTTTAAGTTAACGTAAGGAACTTTAAAAGTGTCCTTTAAGTATGTTAACGATACTTGTTGTAGAACTACAACAAGCATCGTTAATTAATTCGAAATGCAATACTATTGGTTTTATTATTATTTCAATATTACGTTTAGGTATTAACTTATTGTCGTTGCAATAGGCAATACAATTGTCTGGTATAGTTAGTATACCAGTACCGGAAATAGGAGATTCTGATATATCTCGATTGTTACATTCTATTGTAATTTTAGAATTTTGACTTATCATGTAAATCCACTGGTTACTATGTAATTTATGAAAGGTTTCGAAATTACCATTAACGAATTCAGTTTTGCACAGATGCGGAACGGAAGTCAGTGCTTTTGAAATAACCTCAGTTTCACATATTGGTACGGCTGACGTGGAGTATACATTGGAAATTTCGCAAATATAATATTGTGTATTGATGACTTTACAAGTATTGAGTGAATTTAATTTACAATAAGATGATTTATCTTTGGTAATGCCCAAGTACTTAGTAGATGGTATCATTGTAGAATACAATGTATTGTTTACAGTTTTAAGGGAAATGGGATAAGGTACAGTATGATACAAATCAAATTCATTTGTATTTACTAAAGGCATCTGTAACACAAATATTATTTTGTTATTTGCATAATAACTGGATACATCGGATACGTTTGCTAAAATGTGTATATTATCTAAGGCTAAAGGTACAGGTAATTGCTTAGAACTAGGGAGAAATCTATAGTTATCCACAAGATCTGAAAACAGTTGTTTAGGGGTAATAATAGATGGATACAGTAGATTCGATTTACTAAACATAATAGCATTAATAATGTCTTCTAGCTTAAATGATAATGTTAATAAACTACTTTCTAAAATATTCGACAGTCCCGATATTTTAGATCTTAATAATAGCTTATTGGAAACTAATGTTAAATTCGTCATTTCCTGGTTCAAGGAATCTATGGCATAACTTAAGCTAACTTCATTTGCATTGATTTTATTAATGACTTCCTTTAGAGACAATAATGTGGATGAGGTAACCATCATGTTTTCTTTCATGAGGGTTGCCAGTTTGGTTTGATCATTTTCTAGAGTTAGGATGGCATTACTATATTTTTCGGCGTCATTTTGGTCCATGTTACCGAACAGTTGTTTAGTCACTGAGCCGATTCCACCAAACCAAGCTGATCTTTTATGAGATTTGGATATAAGATGGGAAATAGAATCAAAGTCTCTAACTATCAGAATACCGTGATGACAATGGTTGGAACAAATAATGACATTCGCCTTCATAGTATGCATTACTTTGATTACATAAAGATTTTGAAGTTCTTAGAATATCCCTTATACTATCTAAATGTGGTTGAATAAAAGAGATGTCAATGGGGATGATAATATCTAGAGTATCATCAGTTATTTTTAGAGAACCAATGGGGTCAAAATAAATGCCTGCGTCATCTGATGCTGGCTTAATATATCCTTGAATGTTCGACGCCAGGGTAGGATAAATGTAACCAATTCTGGAAGGAAAGGTGATTTAAATTAACTAATATTGAAATGCTATGTTTCGTTAATGATAGCTAATTTAATTTCGTCAAAATGGTGTTTGACGTGACGTCTGTTTATCAAGAGTGATGCAGTGTTATTTCCATGGATTTTCACGATTTTAAACGGGCCTTTCCATATAGGTGAAAGGGCTTTTCTAAGGCGTAAATGGTTTTTTAGATAGACAGGATCGCCGACTTTATTTTTAATTGGCCTTGTGTGAGTATCGTAATGAGTTTTGGAGTTAATCTTTGATTGTTGGATATATTCTATTGCCTTTGCTCGGCAGTATTTAAGCCTATTTTGGAGCATGCGGACATATTCAGGGTAAGTAGCGCCTGCTGTTTCTTCATATATGGAATTCGGTATATATGGTTTATTTCCAAAAATAAGTTCATAGGGAGAGAAATGAGTGGTAGAATGGGTTGCAGTGTTGTACGCAAGCATAGCTGTGTATACAAAGCGGGGCCAGTTATTTTGTTGCTCATTTACATAGGATTTCAGGTATTCTTTTAATGTAGAATGACTTCTCTCGAGAGCGCCCTGAGTCTGAGGGTGATACGGAGTGGACCATAACTGTTTAATTTTTAATAAATTGCATGTTTGTTTAAACAGCTCAGCCGTGAAGTTTGTGCCTTGGTCTGTTAGAATTGTTTTGGGTATTCCAAATAACGTAATAAAATGGACCAAGCATTCACATGTTTCTTCAGCAGTAGTGTTAGTAATTGGATAAGCTGCTGAGAATTTGGTAAGGTCATCTTGGAGAGTCAAGATATACTTATATCTGTCGTTACCGGCTTCTGGTAGTGGTCCTACGATATCAAAAGCCACGCGTTCAAATGGGCGTGTGGAAAGAGATGTTATTTGCATAGGGGCACGATTAGTTCTTCTAAGGGCTTTGTTAATTTGGCATTGCGGGCATTTCTTTACATAATTTTCGATGTCTACTCGCATGTTTTTCCAGTAATATTTTTCCTGTATGCGTTTCAGCATTCTACCAGAACCTAAGTGACCGGCTATAGGGAGATCATGATTTTCCTTCATGATTTTAGGGATTTCACTCAGTGCTGGGTAGATAACAGTATTTTTATAAATGTGTATAGTCATTTCTGAGTTGTGGAACAAATATAGGATTATGTTGTATAGTTTGATATACTGATGAGTATCGAAAGGGTCATTAAAGTCAGATATAGCTATTTCGGGGTTATTTTTACCTATGAGACTGACAACCAACTCATTTCTTACGGATTTAAGACACTTGTAGATGTCTTCATATGTACAGGTATCAAAGTGGTTGACTTTGGTAAAAATGAAATAATAAATTTTATTTTCAGATTCATATTTAAGGAAAGAATGTAATGTTCTTTCTAGTAAGGAAAATTCGTTTAAATTAGGAATATTAGATATGATCTCTTGAGTGTATGGGATGGATTCGTCCATGTCTATAGATGTAGGGATGATAACATATCTTTTATCAGTTTTAGATAAGCTTTCATTGTGTTCTATTATCGTTACGTTAGGATTAAAATCTTTAGAAGTAGTTTTAAGGAATTCTGAGTAATTACCATCTGGAGTACTGGAGCTGTTAGGGCTCGAGACATCAGGAGGTGATATTGGATTTGGACGATTAGTGGGAGATGAAGTTAAGTTTTCATTTATTATATCATCAAGGTTTCCTAGCTCTGGTAAGCTTTTTTTTTCTGGTTAATTTTTGATTTGAAGTACTAGTTATAGGGTTTATAGGATTGACAGATTTAGTTACAGGATAGCGGGATAATGCATCAGCGGCATTAATTAGTTTCCCTTTTCGGTATACTATTTCATACTCGTATTCCTCCAGTTTTAATCTCCATCTCTGGAGTTTGCTACTGGGGTCAGAATGATTGAATAGCCAACGTAAGGGACGATGATCAGTAATTATTGTGAACTTTCTACCATAGAGGTATGGACGGAATGTTTTACAGCCGTAAAGAATTGCAAGTAATTCTTTCTAAGTTGTACTATAATTGCACTCATTTTTGTTGAGTGTACGAGAAGCATAGGCGATAGGCTTATCATTGCCTATTTCGCCTTGGGAAAGAATAGCGCTGATCGCATAATTGGATGCATCAGAGCTGAGAAGGAATGGTTTGGAAAAGTCTCGATAAGATAATAATGGAGCTGTAGTTAATTTATTTTTTAGGGTTTCAAAGGATAACTGATGTTCGTTTGACCACACGAACTCAACGTTCTTTTTCAGCAGATTTGTTTAAAGGAAGGTTTTGTGATTTGTGAAAGGTTTAGCAATGCTTGAAAAATCAGAGATAAACCTACGATAATAAGAAACGAAACCAAGAAATGATTTGACATCTTTAGGAGTTTTTGGTACAGGGAATTCATGAACTGCTCTTAGCTTTTCAGGGTTTGGTTTTACGCCTTTGTCGGTAATGACATGGCCTAGATATGAAACTTCCTTTCGCAAAAATTCACACTTATCCGGTTGTAGTTTTAGTCTGAATTGACGGAGTCTAGAAAAAACGTTAGTTAGGTTATTTATATGAGAAGGGATATCACATGAGTAAATGACGATGTCATCTAAATACACGAAACATTGGATGCCTTGGAGACCAGATAAGGCTGAGTTCATTAATCTCTGAAAAGTTGACGGTGCATTCTTTAGACCAAATGGCATTCGTGTAAATTCGTAAGCGGTTGGGATTGCACATGCAGTTTTAGGAGAATCATCAGGAGACATATTAATTTGGTGGAAACCGGAAGCTAGATCTAATGTGCTGAAGTATTTGCACTTGCCTAATTGGTCTTGGATTTCGGCTATGTTTGGGATAGGATAGGAATCGCCAATGGTCACGTCGTTAAGCTTACGGTAATCGATTACAACGCGCCATTTTCTTTGACCGGAAGCGTCAAGCTTCTTGGGTACTACCCAAATTGGTGAGGACCATGGGGACATAGAAGGTTTTACTATACCTTGTTTCAACATTTTTTCAACTTGGGAATCCACCTCTTTCTTATGGCATTCGGGAAATCTGTATGTCTTTACATGAATTGGACTATCAGAAGTAGTTTGAATTTTATGTTCTATTGCATCAGTGTAAGTTAACTGGTCATCTTGCAGGTGGAAAATATCTGAAAATTGAGAACAGACGAAGTATAATGCCTCAGTTTCTTCTGGATTAAGGTGGGACACGCGAAGTGGCTTTAAAACTTATTCTGTGCGTTCACGAATATGGGGTTCAGCTATGGTACCGATAAAGACTGAATCTTGTAGTTCAAAGGGATTTAAGTGTAATCTAAGATCAGATTTAATAGTTACAGGTTCTTCTGAGATGTTAACGACAGAAATATTAACACGGTTGTTATTCTTAACTTGAACCATACAGTTTGCTACTAACAGATCTTTGGATATATGTTGGTCGATTATTAAACCTTCTCTGATTTCTGGGTTTGCTACAGTACATTCGATTACTGTTTCGCTGCGTGGTGTGATAGTATAAACGGGGTCATTGAAATGCATGTTAAGTTTAATATTTTTTAAATGCAACATACCTTCATCATAGTTAATTTGGCCACTCATGGAATTGAATAAGTCGTTGCCAATAATACCATCGTATGGTATGCTTAAGTCATTGACTAGATTAAATATATGTGTTAGGTGTTTACAATCACTATGAGATTTATCGTGTGTAAAGATAGTTATAGGGATTTGTCCTAATGTACATAGGGGATTGTCAGGGGTTGAATCGATACCCTTGATTTTGAATGTAATTGATTTATTGATTACAGGCATTTCGTCGATGGCAGATTTTTTTATTATACTTATAGATGCACCAGTATCGACGAGGAGGGATAATTCATTAGAGGACACAGGAGAGTTGACTTCTATATAAGGTAAGTATTTATCTGGTAAATTAGATGTGAACTCATATATTTCTTCGCTAATATATTTTTTATTTTCAGGGTTCTGGATGATGTCCCTGGTTTGGGTGATTATTGGAGTTTTTAAGATTTCAGAGTCTACGATTTGGGGCTGGTTATCCTGTTGCTTGGCTCTAATGGGATGACCACGAGTTTGGGGCTGGTTACCCTGTCCATGGGTCATTATTGGATTTTTTAAGGATTCAGAGTCTTCGATTTGGGGCTGGTTACCCTGTTGCTTGGCTCTAATGGGATGACCACGAGTTTGGGGCTGGTTACCCTGTCCATGGGTCATTATTGGATTTTTTAAGGATTCAGAGTCTACGATTTGGGGCTGGTTACCCTGTTGCTTGGCTCTAATGGGATGACCACGAGTTTGGGGCTGGTTACCCTGTCCATGGGTCGTTATTTTAGTTTTGGCGCCGTTTATTATGGAGTTTATCTGTCCCGTGCGACGCCTATTCGGGACATTATTTAGTTTAAATTGTTGGTTATGATACCGTCACCATAACCTTCAACATCGGCTGCGCACTTGAATTGAAAGTTTTATTTTGGTTGTATTTTTTATTATTATACTCCCGGAGTTGGCATTTTTCTAAAGTATGCCCTGATTTTTTACAATATCTGCAAAACGGGTCATTTGAAGAGGGTTGGTAAGATGCAGGTTTTTGAGATTGATTATTAAAGTTACCGGGTTTATTTGGTTTAATATTTGGATCGTTGTTGCGAAATGATTTAGCGGCTAAGTTTTGTTTATATGAGTATTGTTGCAGTTTCTCTTCTGAAATTGCGTAATTTATTGCGTCATTAAGGCTCTTCGGGTCCCTACACCTAACAATGTTAGCAATGCGCGGGGTAAGGCCCATTGTGAAAGTATGGAGAGCAAGGTCCTCCATTGCAGCTACTCTGCCGGCCATTTCACTCTTTTTGTGACTGGATATGGAGATTTCTGTAAGAAGTTGGGACAGACATGTTTCTATTCTAAGTGAGAATTGGTTAACATTCTCCTGTGCACCTTGCCTGCAGTCCTGGAGCTCGGCAAGAAGATGAGCGTAATGTTTACGCTCTCCAAATTGTTTCTGAAGGAACTCTTTAAGGGATGGCCAAGAATCAAATTCCTTAATTGAGCATGCAATCTCGGCTTTACCGTCCAATTGGCTGATGACATACTTGAAGACGATGTCGACTTGATAAGAGGAGGCTAAGGAAATGGCATTATCGCAATTGTTTAAAAAGGCATTTAATTTTTCTCGGCTGCCATCAAAGGGCTTGATGAATTTTAGAATTACGTTTAAAGGTATTCCTTCTTTAGGCTCCTCTTTAAGGTTCTCTGAATCTTTGGACATGGTTAATATATTAAAAGAGATTAGTTCACTACTACCAGTCTGGAAATAAGATTGTTATAGTCTACAATGTATGTATCGGAAGTCTTATCGCTTATGCTCAGTGTTGAAACTGGAACTCCGACGGGCGACGAGACATAACATCCGTTGATGTGACGAATGGGTTGGAATGTTCAAGATAAGCCGTTGTAAGTTAGTTTTATGTTGAACTTGGATCACTTTAATATTATGAAAAATATGTTCACAACTCACAGTATTATAACGCACATGTTCTTCATGTTTTACGCAGGAACTACATCTGGAGCTGGAGCTGGAACTGGAACTGGATTGACCTTGAACTAGGTCAGTACCGGGTTTACCGGTGAGATGAGTCGTCTCTGGAGCTTTTGAGGCACTTAAGCACTTTCACTTTTAGCACTTTTTACTTTTTGGAAAATAGCACTTTTTCAAAAATAGCACTTTGGAAAATAGCACTCTTTGGAAGGGTTCCAAGGATTTTTCTATCCCTTTTACGCTGCCATCAATGTTATAACCGGGTTCCGGATTGGGTTTTTAAAAAAGAAACCACTTTTGGCTAAAATAAACTGTATATTAAATTAAGACACGAATGCAAAGTACAAGTGCACTGTAGGATGGTTGGGAGACGACTGGCGTGCTGGACTGTGTGGAAGGGGAGCGAGGACTGAGAGGATACTGCGTCAGCAGCAAGATTGCAGCATAGACTGCTGAGTAAGCCAGAAGGGGTACAGACTAGGGATGTAACAGTGCGATGTTCGTCGTCCCCTTAAAGAAAAACTAGACAAAAGGCCATCCATAAGATCGATGTTTGCTTCATCATCTATAAAAGACGATGATGGTTTACTAATAGCGAAGTCGGGGAAACCCCACACAATTGGAGAGCAGCTTATGTTACCAGCCATTGCGGAGGTCCTTAACAATGTATTGCATAAACCAGTACATGATATTTTAAAGAGAATACCTTTGAGCAATAACACCGTTCAGAGACGCATAGACGAGATGGTACGCGATGTGGAAAACATTTTATGCAAGTTCTTACAGACCAACAAATTCTCTCTCCAGTTGGACGAGTCTACATTACCCGGCAATGAAGCTCTGTTGATAGGATATGTTCGATATATCAAAGATGAAAATATGTGCCAAGAACTGCTTTTTGCTACATATTTAGAGACTGATACCAGAGGAGAATCGATTTTTCAGGCCGTGGTACATATTTTTACTGACAAAGCTATTCCATGGAAGAACATTGTTTCTGTTGCGACTGATGGATCACCGTCTATGGTTGGTCGTCATCGTGGTTTTATAGCTCACTTAAAGCGACAACTGCCTGATGTACTGGTCATTCTCTGCGTGATTCACAGGCAGCATTTAGTTGCAAAAAAGCTGAGTCCTAGATTGCATAAGTCTTTACAATATGTAATAAATGCTATCAACAAGATTCGAAGCAATTATTTGAACTCTCGGTTATATGTTCAGCTATGTGAGAAAAACGACGAAGTCTTTACTCGATTACTTCTGCACACAGAAGTTCGCTGTCTATCAAGAGGCTCTTGCTTAGAAAGATTTTCAGCCATTTTTGAATCTGTGTTAGAGTTTTACAAGAAAAATATCCGAATTTGAAAGAAAATCTGAACAATTGTAAAACAGATATTTATTACTTGACTGATATCTTTGGAATGTTCAACAAAGTTAATTTGCAGATGCAGGGTGACGTCTTAACTTGATTAAAACAAAATCTTTAAAAACTAAATTTTGGCAGAAAAGAATATTCGCAGTTTCTGCATTTGTCAAAATTACCAGAAATGCTTCAAGATGATGACATTTTTTTATTGGACGCATTACACAAGGATTTTAAGGAGAGGTTTGAGGATCTTTTAAATTTACAAATTCCTAAATGGATAATAAATCCGTACAATACCACAGCCATAGAAGAAGCCATCATGTGATAATGCAAGAAGAGTTAATTACCATCAGCACAGACGAAGAGCTTAAGCAGAAGTTCAACCAAGGCTATCAGAAATTCTGGTTGCAACGCAACATTGAAACACAGTATCCTACATTGTGGAACATTGCTGAAAAATACCTTATCGCTATTCCATCATCATACCTATTTGAAAAAAGCTTCAGTGTGGTAACAAACATTTTGACGAAACAAAGAAACCGTTTGAAAATCTATGAACGTGGAGATTTAGGCAGGGTGTCTCGAGATTATGCTATATTAGGCTATGAGATTAGGCTATTCTAAAGTTCTCAAAATTTGTCGGCAAACTGTAGAGAAGCATTATGAACAAGCAAGCAACAAGTGTTCTGGAGGTGTTGTTTATGTGGTCACGTATATCTTCTCCTGTGGTCATTCGCTTTAGGACCAACTGTTTTAACAAGGTAGCTTTCCTCGCTGGCCCAGTAATTTGGTATGTAGCTTTTAACTTGTCCCATACAGCTTTAGATGTCGTGCAGACTTTAATTTGTTTTAATTCAGACGGTGACAATAAAAGTAGGATTTCAGCTCTTGCCTTCAAGTCCTCTTTGTTGAACGCCAATCTCGCCGCCGCATCCGGTGCTGGTGGTAACGTTTTCTCACCGCTCACGATGTCCCAAAAATCATTTTTAATCAGTACCACTTGTGCTTGCAAATACCACGTATCATAGTTTGACTGGGTCAAAGGTTCTATGATACGATAATTCGTAGTTGATGCCATTTTTCATAATTGCAATCAACCACGCTGTTCTACCAATTTGTGAGTGATTTAATAATTAAAAATATACGCATTGCCAAGATATCTCCTTTATTTGACACGACTGTTCTTAGGTAAAACCATAAACGACATGCAGTGTCAATTGGTACTGGATGGCCAGTACTCACAGTATTTCATTCTGCCATTGTGTATGAAATTTGCACCATAGCATTCCATATTCCTTTATTAGTAACTGTAAAGATGATACTTTAGCATTTATTTTAGATATTATTAACACTATTATAGACTCCGGGATTATTCCCAGTTCTTGAAAAAAGTATATTCTTATCCCAATTTTAAAGCCTAATAAGGATCCTTCAGTTTCTTCATCATACAGACCGCTATCTTTATCTAGCGTGTTTGCAAAACTTGCGGAACACCTAGTTAAAATGAGGCTTGAATGGTACTTTGAGCACAATAATATTTTACCCCAGTCTCAGTTTGGTTTTAGAAGAGGAAAGGGAGTAGCAGACAATTTAAATATTTTCACTACAGATGTTTTGTTATCCTTTAGTCAGAATAAATCAATGGTAGCGGCTTTTTTGGATATAGCGGCGGCTTATGATAACGTGAATTTGGTCATTTTAAAATTAAAACTAGAAGCATTACAAGTTCCTTCAAAGTTTTCCAACTTTATTTTTAATATATGTTCGGATCGGACTGTAACAGTTCGAGTTGCTGGTTGTCCGCGTCCTTCGAGAGTTTTGTGGAACGGTGTTCCCCAGGGGTCAGTTTTAAGCCCATTATTGTATGATATTTATACAAAAGATTTAGAAGCAGTTATATACCCATGCTTAATCCTACAATACGCTGATGATATTGTAGTCTACTCCTCTCATTCATCAATTGAAACAGCGGCTAATAATGTCGGAAATTCTTTGACTAGACTGGTAGAGTGGCTCGATCATCGCCTACAGCTGTCGTTGAAGAAAAGTGTCGTTGTCCCTTTTACTTGCATTCGCAATATTCCATCGGTTTTTATAAGTCAGTGGTGGACACATCACATCACACGCACACTCACGTACAAACACTCCGCACGCACAACACACCACATCCACACACACGCTAGCCTATTTTTGATTACCATACGTTTTCGAGTTTATATTATTTTCTTATATTGTTTTATATACATATTTTTTTCTCTTTGTTTTATTTTTATTATTTTTTGTTATATTCCTCTGTAATTTTCTTTTAATTTAATAATAATCTCTCAACGCTGTAGCAGTGACGCATAAACATTCTTGTATGGGCGTTAATGGCTGCGACACAGTTTATAACTAATGTAGTCATTATCGTACATAATTTTATTGTAATTTGTGTTTTTTACTTCCAATAAATATTACTATTACTATTTACTCTTCCAAATTCTAACGAAGTAACATTTATCGGGTGTAAACTCTATTCTAAATTCAATGGTGCCTCGCACATTAAACATATTATTAGTAAATGTGAAAAAAGTATAAACTTGATCAGGGCTCTTTCAGGTGTTTGGTGGGGGGCTCAACCTTCTACGTTACGACTAGTATATATTGCTTTGGTTAAAAGTACTTTAGATTTTGGAACGTGTTCGCTACCTTTAGTCAGTAAAACGGAGCTGCTTAAATTACATCGATTACAATCTAAATGTCTCCGCATTATTATACTCGTAGGTGCAATGAAGAGTACTCCAGTTATGACGTTACAGGTTGAATGTGCTGACCCTCCCCTACATCTTAGACGTCAATATCTGTGTGACCGTTACATAATTAAGGTGTTTCAATCTAGTACTCATCCTCTAATTCCTAAAATTAAAGATCTTTACAAACTAATATCCATATGAGGCAAATGAGTCAGCGTCAACTATAGGTGCTGCATTTATTCGACATCACACAGGTCACTTTAAATTGTTTAAATATTCTTCATTTCTCTCCACTTTTTCCGGCGAGTGTTTAGCCATTAAACATTGTATTGAATACATAATTAATGAAAAAAATCTAAATTCAATTATTAGTTATTAGTGACTGTCTGAGTAGTCTTCAATGTCTTCTCTCTAATCCATTTGACAGAGGCAACTTGTCCCCTATTATCATTTTGATCAAATCCTTACTAAAGAACTGCCACGATATAGGCTTAACTGTCGCATTGGCTTGGATTCCAGGCCATTCTGGAATAGAAGGCAATATGACAGTAGACCAGCTGGCAAAATTGGCTGCGAAGCAGGTTCTATGGATCCCGGATGTATACTGTGGGGATCTGTTGCAATCAATTCCATTAACGGCTCTGGTTAATAGTTGGTCTCAGGTTTGGGATTGTGAGAAAACAAAGGGTCAATTCTATAAATTACTTCAACCCATCATTAATTTAAAACCGTGGTTCAGCAAGTTAAAACTTAATAAGAAAATGACTTCCATTCTTGCTCGACTAAGATTTGGCCATTGCTCTTCAGCTGTGAATCTTAACATAATAGGGGTTTAAGATTCCCCTCTCTGTGCCTGTGGTGTCGGAGAAAATGGTGATTCAGTCCATATTCTTTTTAATTGCTCCAAATATAATTCCTTTCCATTATATGACTTGCTTATTATGTATAAAGCTCCCCTTCCTTGTAATCTGTCTTCCATCCTTTCTTTGTTTAATAGGTCATATGTAGCATCTCATAGTAAATTTATTTCTTTTCACAACATTTCCTTATAGTACAAATTGTTATAATTTTATTACATATAATTATTTATTGCCCATCCTTAAAAAAATATCCCGTCACATTATGCCAACCTCCCTCTTCCCACGTTTAATTTCCGCAACACTCGACACTGGCAACAATGGCTAATGCCGCTTGCCACAATCAAAAATAAGTAGCGGTGGGTAATCTTTATTCCGGCAAGTGAATTGATTCACTTATTCCGACTCCGGGTCCGGTACCGGTTCACCTTATTTATTCCTTTGGCACCATTTGGCACCGGCACTCACTCGCTCATTTTGGTTCCCCGGTTTCGCAGAACATTTTATTCATTTGCTTCACTGGATCATTTGGCACATTTTGAATAATCGAACAGTTGGTTATTTTATTGATATTATGATTTAAATTTCATACAGCGTATTATTTTTATTTTACTTCCTTCCCCGAAGTATTTTATTTAAATAAATAACAGTTTTTAGTTAAAAACTGTTATTTAATACATACATAATTTTGTTAATAAGCGTGGTCTGTCTTTTGAGCGACTCTACAATGACACAAAAATCACGTTTTATGCGTGCCAGTCAATCCATATTAAACTCTAAGTCAATTGAAATAAGAGCGCACCGTACTGTTATTGTGTCCCTACTAATGTCATAGTGCAAAGGTACTATAGCGATACGACGTGTTCCGAGTGATTTGAGCGAGTGAACAGTGAACGCGCGCTCCGGAATCATTCGGTACCGCGGTGCCGGTAAGGATAGTGAGGAATAAATAAGGTTTACGTATCCGCGTTCGGAACCGGCTCCTTTGGATCAGTACCTCCGGAGTTACCCACCTCTAAAAAGAAGAAGAAAAAAGCTAACCTCAAAATCTGACGTTTGTTTTGTGAATCTTGCGATGTTTTGAATTGAAATATTTGTAGAATAATTGACAATTCATTTTAAATTAATATGGCTCTATTAAGACGTTGTGTGCCGCTTTTTGCGAAGCTTGTTAAAATTCATCCCGGAACCACGCAAGGTAAGTTTTGTTTTATAGCGTAAGCTCAGTTTGTGTTACTTAACATTCATAATTATGAAGTTTTATCGTATAATTTATGTCTTTTAGCTCAAAAGATACATCGATGGGTGGCTCCAACATTGATGGACCTCAAACGTCGCGAAGACAGGCTCGGTGGGAAGAAGACCAACCCAAGAAATACGTTTCTCGAATGGAACTTGGAAGCTGAATTATACGCATTTGCACAGCGATTGAATGAAGACTTTGATTCAGATTTGCTACTGCAGGCATTCACAGACAGATCTTACGTTATAAAGGAAGAAATGAAACAGAAAGAAATGGAATTTGATATAAAAATGAAGGACAACAGGGACCTAATAGAGATAGGTAAACATAACATCACGCCTGTAATCCCAGAAGGGTTAGGCAGAAGTGTACCTATAGTACACCCACATTTCGCCAGTTATGCTTAAGTACCATGTAAAATAATCTTTTAAAGATTTAAGATAAACAGAAATTACTAGAATGACATAGAGAAGAGAAGAAATGAGTTTCACAAATAATATTATTTGTGAAACTTCTACTCTACCATAATTGTGAAAGTAATTTCTGTTTCATGAATATACAAATCTTGTGTTGAGTCACATGCAATACTTACAATACCAGAAATCAAATGTTATTTTATTTACAGGAGATCAGTTCATAAATGCCTACATTCAGAACTACCTAGAGACAGTGCTGCCAAAATTCCCCATAGAAGGAGTAAAAGGAGTCCGTATGTTCCTTACCAGTGAGGCCACACTAGCGAATATATCCCTGCATTTAGGCACCAAAGATATTATTCTGGCTGCTGTAAGTATTTCGACATCTAAAGCTATATTGACTTGGCCAGAAAGGGGGTGACTGGAGACTATTGTGATGATGGCCTTTAGTGAATATGATGTTTAAGTTCCGCAAATTTTAGATTTTTCGAAGCTTAATAGATGGTTGTGGTGTCAAAATAAATTGCGCTATGGTTTTGTTCAAGGCATGATGCACTAATTGGAATTTAATTTCCTTTAAACTCATTTACGTTGTTGTAACATTTATCAAGTGTTAAAACGGCAAAGTATAAAATATAATAAATCTGTTTAAGGAACTATGGGTATGCGTACAGAAAAGTAAAAGTGATCTAAAAAGTACTAAACGATTACATATTTTTTTCCGAAATCATGCCATTATACAAAAATGGTCAAGGAATAGCTGTGGTCAGAGCTTTTTTTAAACTTAACTGTTGTTTCTAGGAATATCCAGTAGACAACTTCATTCTAGCAAATACATTCAAGGCTGTGGTTGGTGCATTACTAGACTCCTCAGGTGAAGAGAGAGCAGCGCACTTTGTTAGAGACTTTGTCATCACACAATTACAAGGTTTGTTGTCAAATAGAGCTTATGTATAGAGGTTGATTTTGACCAAATGAACATAGAACCAGAGCTCAGAGTAAGGGTGAGAGCATTTTTTTTTTTTTTGTAATAGATATAATGCTCTTTAATAGAGAGGGGATAAAATGAGCATTTCCATATATAGTCTGCTCTAAACCCACCCATTGTAACATGCAAGGGGAAAACTGTTTATTTTTTTGTTATTTATGATCAATAAAACTAAGAACTTTTTTATGTAAGAAAGTTACAAAAGTGTGATGAATAGTCGCATGACTCAAACTCCTATATTGATCTCAAGAAAACCCTTTTGAGACAGACAAAAGGTGTTCTTGTAAGCATTACATTTTTAGTGTATTTAAAAAAATATATGACTATTCTTAGTGAGTTTGCTATTTATGTCAACAGTTTTTGAGATACGGGATATTTTTGGTTACAACCACAGTAATAACATTGTTTTTCATAGTTTTTTTTATTCTTCGCAAAACACCATGAAATACAAACTTATTTTTGCAGTTGATAAATCAATACTATGATCCACTGTGCGTGGTCACACGCACCTGGCCGGTTTTTTTCCTTTTTAGGTTGGAACCACAGTAACCACACCCATAATAACCACAGCTTTTGATTGCCAATTTTTCAGGTCAAGACGTCAACGAGTACCTGCCGATAGAAGACCCTTGGTCGATGCTCTCATCAATAGTACAGAAGGATGGCGGTAACTTAGAACCTCGGCTGATTGGCGAGACTGGCAGGAACACCTTGCTCGCTTGCTACAGGGTCGGTCTTTATGTAGACAAGAAAATGGTGTCTTCGGGTGAGGGATTTTATTTTTGCATCTTATAAAAACCAGGTAGAATAGAGTACTCTCTTGTTCATCCTGAATATTCGAAATATGACTAAATAGATTGCAACAAGTGACGTTTTTTTTGTATTTAGAAGACTAGCACTTTGCTGGCTGGCTAATATTTTTATCATTGCATGAACTATTTTGTATTCATCCATCATCATCAGCCTACAGCAGTCCACTGCTGGACATAGGCCTTTCCAATCGCACGCCATTCAGCTCGGTTCTCGGCAACTTTTATCCAGGCGCTACCAGTCACCCTACGAAGACCGTAGCTCCACCTAGCCTGAGTGCGTCCTACCTTACGTTTGCCGATTCGTGGTCTCCACTCAAGAACACGTCTACCTAACGGTCGCCGTATTTTTATTCAGTTCACTCCAATACAAAAGAAGAATAACCTGGCAATTTGTCTATCAATTCCTTTTGTTGTGGAACATTTACCTTCTAGCATTGAAAACTGAGATTTGTATTAACTACTACAATTTTTCTCCAGCATTAAATTCTCTTATACAATATAATACAATTCCAGGTTTTGGTGAATCCGTAGCGATTGCAAAGGAGATGGCCGCAAGGGAAGCACTCAAGAAGATATTCGGTACTGAAGACAACATGAAACCCATCAACTTCAAACTAGAAGGCATACCCAAGCCAACCTCACAAACACGTTACGAGATATCTGCCAGTTGAATTAGAACTTTATTATAATGTAGAATTAGGATTAAAGTTGTATATTATTTACATATTGATTGTTTTATTTATTACCGGGTTTCATTTGTTAATTGAATAGTTAAATTCAAAATTAAGCTCATAGTTCGGGTTTCCTAAGTTAATTGGGTGCTGTAATATACCGGCCACAAAAAGACGGTCAATGTTTGATTTACCGAAGCAACAAAAATATGACTATTCCAAATAAGTATGAAGAAACAGTCCAGTAAAAATACTTAACAAATGAGATACGAAACAAATACGTCAAATATAACATTATTTATTAAATCCGACAGTTTCCTTACAAAATTTATGATTACAAACATTTACAACTTAAATAAAATTTTCCTACAAACAACATTTAACACTGATCATTAAAAGTAATCATATAAACAAGTTGTAACTATTTATCACAATTAAACTGTTAAAAAATGTCACATGCACAGTATAGTCTACTACAGAATATTTTAAAGAAAACTTAAGAATTATGGTAGAGGCTAAACAAAATAAAAGTGTTCATCTATATAAATAAAAGAAAGTCTGGTCGGTCACACCATATCATAACTCAAGAACGGCTGGACCGATTTTTAATAGATTTGATTTTTTGGATTTGTTTCCGTCCCAAATAGCAGAACTAATAAAACATGGGAAAAATTCATTCTGACACGGTACGAAGTTCGCTGTTTCGGCTAGTTTACTATACAAAAGAGAGAGATAACTGAAAAATTAGGGTTTGTGTTTATGACCATACGATAGAAACGAAAACTGACGACGGGAGCCGTGTATACACTATTCAGCGTCACCGACCGACTGAGGCCGACTATACCCGAGTCAGCGTCACCGACCCAATCGTGACGTGTTTCGTTCACTGTTCAGGAAAAGCGCAAAGAGCGCCTAAACAATGTTTTTACTTCAAAAGAAAGTCTCTAGTGTACTTAAAAATAACACAAGAATCAGTTGCATTCGAACAATAATTCATTAAATAGTGCTAACAGTTCAACAGTGACAAAAAAAAACTTTCAAGGCACTTCATTACAATATCAACATTAATCGACAGTCAATAAGGTACAAATTCACCTAACTTCATCCGGGTGCCGAGTCCATGATGAGGTTGCCATGTTTGTCCTTCATACGCACGCGTCCAGACGCGTACCGTGTTTCAGACGTCCCGTCGTTGTAGACTAGCTTTACTGTGCCATCGGGGAACTCGCGACGCTGTAATTAGATTATAAATTGTAGTGAATATGACATTCAAAGGCAGCGTCAAATAAAATATTCCCCTCTATAACAAAAAGTCCTAATAGCAATACTACAAGCGAATGGTCCTAAAACAAAAGAACGGGAATGGTAAATTCATACCACACATAATTATGAGATGTTTAAAGGAATTCTTTTATTTATCTTCTGCTTGAGACTCTAAATATTAAAATAAAATACTTTAAAAAATAAAACTAATCTTCAAAATGTTTTTCTTTTGCGTTTGGCAATAGATACGCGATAAGTACTACACGACTCAGTAATGTATTTGTAAGGCATAGCCTTTGACAAGCGACTTCAGCAACAATTGCTGACACACATTGTCCCATACTCTATTTCCGAAGATTAAAAAGGAAGGTCAGGTTATTCTGCCCTCTAAGCATTTCAAACGCTTCCTCCGCCCCCGCGGATTTCCGTTCACCTGCACCCTTGACGATCTGAACAACGCCTCTGAAGACGCAAACGTGACCCCCACTGGGCCCAAACAGTATAAGCAACATTGATGTAACACCGAAACGAAAAGGAGAGCACAACGTTTGTATGTATCTTCGTCCACCCGCCCGCCATACAAACTGTTCTCGTAAGAACAAATTTCCTAAAAGGCTTCAGAACCATACCATTCTGTTCGGCAAGTTGTACAAAAGACCGAAGAGTACAATCAGCCGCCGTGCATGGTATTTGTCGACTACAAAAAGCCTTCTACTGCATGAAAATTGGGTAGTTCTGAAGTCAAACACAATGTAGAAACACAGCAAATTCAAAAATATTGGATTCGTGCAGAAGCAAAAATACTTATATAAATGGGACTAAAATAAAATAAAACGGATAGTACAGTACGCGTGACATAAGATAAATATGAGACTTCCTATTTATAACATGAGATCCTTAAAAGGTTTATTTGCGTCCTTTTGCGACTTTAGTTGCTACATGGCCTCCACGACTGCGTAGGCTCAGGCGTAGTACGGTCTACGAAACATACGTAAAATATTTCATTATTATTTTTCAGGTACTTTTATTAAATGTACTTTCTCAAGGTGAAGTTCTTTGGGCACATAACCCGAAATGGAGACTTAATGGAGCGTCTTGTAGTCCAGGGCAAAATGGAGGGCAAGAGATCCCGTGGTCGCTCTATGACTAGATGGGCAGATCTAATAAAATCACTCACCAACTCGACTATGACCGACTGTTCCCACAATGCCTCCAATAGAGCCGAATGGAGATGCATAGCAAGAGCCGTCTTTCGTCAGGACCCTCCCATGACCACAACCACTCTGACAGTGTCCGATTAACAAGAGAGAGACTTTCTCAAGGATGCATATCTTTGAGCTTTGGTCTGCCGTAACTGGAAGTGTTCCTCAGAAACATCAACTCGTGTTGAAAACTATTCTAGCTTCACTGGATGAAATCTAGACATTAAGAACTTAGATAGTAAGATACTCAGTTTATATAAAAGTCTTGATAGATTTTGGAAAATTTAGAAATAAATCCAAATTTTTGGCAAGTACTCAGATTAGTTAAATGAAACTGAATTCGACACATTCAGTTTCATTTAACTAAGTTTAAGTAGTAAGGGGTACTGAGAAGTGCATTAAAAAAACCGGAACCGGCCCGGGCCATCTTGCGAACGCGGACGCCCCAGGAAAGGTTTTTCAGACTTGTCTAAGCGCTCAAAACGTAGAAGACTGGCAGAATTATCTCTGCTGTGAATGCACTACTCAATTCTTCTGATACGTCTAATACTAGCTTAAGACTGAATATAAATGCGGACGAGGTCTTATACCTTTTTGTTGAGGCTAGTTGAAGCATAGTATAATATATATATAAATACATATATCTATAATGATAACCCCTTCATGAATAGAGTTAATATCATATTCAGATGTATTTCCGAACGAGGGACAATATATCTCAAATATTGACTATTTTAAAATTTTAACAGTACATATTGTACAGTTTATTGTATATTATGTATTAAATTATGTAAATAAAGCATTAATGTACATTTATGAAATATTTTTTAATATGGTTTTTTTCTTAAGGGTTTTTCTTCAGAAAAAATCCCATTTAACAAATTTAAAAGTATGGTATTTATGACCGCGCTTGTACCACCGTGCAACGCCTCAAGCCGATTGTTTGATTGGCCGATTGCCAAGTAAAGGACGAGTCGCTATGTATACTCACACAAATGCAAAGCTCAGCTTAGGGCTCGCGGACTGTACTCTTTGAAACAAAAAACAAATAAATGGAGTCTGTGCATATTTGTGAAAGTTATGCCAGAACACAAATACGGTACCAGAATGAAGACAACTATTTTTGAAACTGCATTTTTTTTACATCAAGGGTTTCCTTTCAAATAAATGCTACAATGATCCATGAGGATAAAAACCGATAGTGATTATTCAGTATTACTGTACATTACAAATGGGACGTTTTTGCTAATACGCATACTGCTGCGTAAGGATGTGTCCACATCTGGAGAATGGGCCACGAATGCGCCGCTCGCGAGCTGCTCGTGCGCTGCAAGCGTGCAGTTACTGCAATTGTTTGGTCCGCCTCTTTAGCGCAACTCACGCAAGGCTTGCACAATGAACGCGAGCGGCGCATTCGCCAGATGTGGACACTCCCTATGACGATTTGCTAATAGGACATTTTGCTACAGTGTCGTTTTGCTATTAGGACTTTTTGATACGGAGGGAAATATTCAAATGTGGCGAATAGCTTATAGCGACATCTAACATTATAGCGACCAGGGCTCGTTGGTCGAGTGGTCGCAAGCGCTACTGCTGAGCATGAGATCCTGGGTCCGATTCCCAGGTCGGAACAAGTGTAATCGGATTTTTCCATCTGGAATTTCTCAGTAGCAGCCCAGAGTCTGGATTTGTGCCCGGTTGATGGCAATAGGCTCACCCCCTATTGTATGGGGCTTTGACAAAATGAGGGTGTACTATAGGTACACCTCTGCCTTAACCTTCGACGAATACAGACGTGACGTTATGTTATGTGTAGCGACCTGCCCCTGCTCGATATATTTATTTATTTATTTATATTTCCACAATCACTGCTATCATTACAGGAAAATTCCTAATGCGGTAGCGTGGTCCTTATTATACTATCTTAAATAACATAAAACATACAATATTATTTTTGTGAATTCATTCAGATATCTTTATTATGTATAACTTTATAATTAATGTTAATGTTCATATTTAATTTTATTATCATTTATAATTAATGTACATCCATATAACAAAAAAAAATACGGAACAAAATCATAGGAATAAAAAATACAAAATTATACCTACAGTATTCAAATCTCTAAAATATTTTTTTATTTTTTATTCCCGCTTAGGTGAACAGAGATTAAGAGTAGGCTCCATAAAATGTATGTTAATTTGTATTAATATTCTGAAAAATTCACATAAAATAAAAATGGAACTTTAGTGTATGATTTATTGGATTATTTTCTTTCCATGTTTGAGACAGTTACGTAATTGTAACATTTTCGCTCGAATCATTTTTTATTCGAAAAATTTGTTTCTAAGGTTATTAATTATAAAGAAACAAAATTGCTCGGCTTGTATGTCTCAAATAAATATTATCCGGATATTTTTCCTCTAGATCAGTTATTTACTTAGATGTAAACGAAATAGGAATTGAGACTTAACACCATTTAGTTTCGTGCTCGAACAAGGGCGTACGCCATATTCAACTTTATAACTGATGGCCGACGCATCAGTTTAGCACGTAGAGGAGCTTGCGTGGGAATTATTTTTGAATACCTGGTCTTAAAGTACACACAAACTTTCCGGACTAGATTCTCTTATCTAAATTATGGTGAAAACCACATCAATATCCGTGCCGATGCTGTAGTTACACATTGTGGTTCTTTATTTTATATTAGTTTTATGTAATAAACACAATACATATACCTTGCAGTATAGATTCTCTGAATGATTTGAGTTTAGAAGAACAATGAAATGGATTATCGCACTATCATTCATAAGTTATAATACAGGATGGCCCGTGAAACGAGATCGAAAGAATTTTTTAGAAGGCTCTCTTCAAGGGCTTACTTGAAACACCTACATATAAATTCCGCAATTATTTATAGTTTAGGAGCTCGACGGTTTTTAATATTTCGAAGTCGAAAGTTTTACTAACTAACTGCCTTGTTGGTTTAGTTTTCAGTGCAACTGTTAAACGTACGGCCCCGGTTTCTATTCCTAGGTCGGGTAGTATTTCACCTAATCAGGAATTTGTCAGTAACTGCCAGTGCTGATTTGTGACTGGTTGGCAATTGGCTCATCCCTATTCCACAGGACATAAGCTAGCGAGCACCCGGCACTTCTGTGCCCTATTCCTTTGGAGAATACAGGACTATAGGCGTTATGATAATAAAACAATCACCAAATCACCTTATGATCCTTTGCATGCACTTCAACCTGCCCATTACTGAACACAATGCGCTGTTCCCCACTGGCCGCCACGGTGAGCGCCGCGCCGTCCGGAAACCGCCACTCTTCGCGGACGTGCTCATTCTTCGGGTCGAAGTACCGGACGCTGCCGTTCGGTAACCGGATCTCCGACGAACCGTCCTTGTAGCGCTTTTCTACTTGGCCACTGTGAAAGGAGATGGTGATAATGATAAACAAATGATGTGTATTTCTGTAAAAATAGGTTAAAAAAACTTTCATCCGTCAAACATTAATTACATAACATAATATCACGCCTTGTTTCCCCGAAGGGTTGGGCAGAGGTGTACCTATAGTACACCCACATTTCGCCGGTTATGTTTAAGTCCCATGTAATAGGGGGCGAGCCTATTGCCATCAACCGGGCACAAATCCAGACTCCGGGCTGCTACTGAGAAATTCCAGATAGAAAAACCAGGATCAAAAACAGGATCTCATGCACAGCAGTAGCGATTACGACCACTAGACCAACGAGGCAGTTCGAGAAAAATTTATTATGGTTTAAAACTTATCTAGTTTTAAACCATAATAAATTTTTATTACCCTGATAAGAAACACGAAACAAACTCGGAGGTTAGGCTTTTTTACGGCCGAACCCAATAACTTATCTATCTCCAATTTTGGCGTTACTAGGAGATAGAAAAACCTATCAATGTCTGGTTTTAACGGCCCAATAAAGCCAAACTATGCGGCCCTATAACGTGTTGACAGCTATTTGACAGGGACAGATAGAACTGAACTGTCTATCATCAGCAGTAATCTGTCTTACGACCATAACCCAATAACCTAAGACAGATGATACGTTAAACCAGAGATTGATAGGTTTTAGGATTGTTATCTCCAGTACGCCAAAATTGGAGAAAATACGTTATAAGGTTTGGCAGTTAGCCTCATTGGGTTTGGCCGTTAAAGTCCAGACATATTCTTGATTAGGCCATACTATGTGGACCATGCAGATCAGTGTCCAAGATGGTCTTTTGAGTAGGTACTTAGCTGTTGGAAACATGCTTATGCAGCACACAAATTAATTATTATTATATAGGGCAGGATGCTGGATGGTTGATCTCGATGACTATAAGCAGTTGCTGTTCTGTAGTTTCTGCCTACGACAATAACAAAAAGGCGTGAGGTTATTGCCTGGTAACCACCACAAATTGTTGCTAAGCAAAATTGTAATGCATGGGATACATACTAGTCATTTTTCTGTATCATGTTTGATCAAAGAATTGCCTAGAGTAAGGAAGATGTTCAAAATAAGTTGCTGCAATAAGATACTCACTCTGGAAACTCCAGAACTTCCAATCCATCAGCATGGGTAGTGTGGTAAGTTTTAGTCTCAGCATAAAAATACTTAATTCTACCCTCACTATAAAAGTTCTCTTTTATATCTCCATTATAGTACACAAACTTGCTATATTTTCCATCCGAAGATATGTACTTTATGTTGCCATTTGGAAACCTCAGTTCCCTAGAACCATCCGGTTTCTTTACTTCTGTAGGATTCAGACCGGTTCTAGTAAAACTAGTCTTACTTACAGATGGTTCTGGACTTAAAGTCAGCAGTTTGTCTCTGTACTGTTCATTGTGGATGACTGTTACTGATTTAAGTGAGGAATGGTTGAAGGCAGATGTTGGTGACTTGGATTTATTCTGTGACATGTTTGAACAAGAATGATTTGATAAGTACTCCACAGAATTTAGAGAAGGTGATTTGTTAGTAGTTGTTCGGTTGCTTAGTATAGAAACTGGAGACTTAGATCTATGTACATTTGTTTCAATTTTATTAAAACCAGGCGAAATTGTTCTTTTAGGGGATTTAGAATTTCTTGACGATCCTGAACTCGACTTTTGGATGAAGAAACCTTTAGCATTCTCATTAATATTTGGTTTATCATTTAAATTAAGCTCGAAGTTAAAGCTTGAACCACTAGACCTGCTAGAACGATTGCTTTTTGGTGATGTTGTTCTAAATCTTTCAATGTATATCTTTTCTAAATTATTGTTTTCTTCATTTCTGTCATCATCATCAATTAGGGATTCATTTGAAACAGTATCATTGTCAGCTCCTACATTCTCTTCATCAGAATGATCAAACCTTGCCACATTTGCCAATTTGTTGTGTTCCATATGGCTGATGGTGTCTCTTTGGCTAAAATATTTAGCATATCTAGAAGTGACATTTAGATTAGGAACACTTTTTGCTCTAGGCCTTATGCCTTTATTAACTGGCTCCACTCTTCTGCTTCTGCTCTGCCTTTCAATCTCATAAGCTTTATATTTTATGTCGCGGTCTACACTTACTTCCGGTCGAGAGTCTCTGTTGGACATATTCGTTAACTTTTTATTTATTTCTTCGAGATATTTTATATTTGTCAATCTTCTTGTAACTTCATTGCTGTGTTGAATTCGTCTGTTTTGCTTCTTTAATTTCTCAACCTCTTCCTGCAAGTCTTTCTTCTCTTTTTCCATAATTTTGATTTGGTTCCGGAGTCTGGCTATTGTAGAGGTCGACTTCGCGTCTTTGAGTCTTATTTCATCTTTATAGTCATTAATTTCTTTCTTCAAATTAATAACTTCATCTTTTTCTTTCTTGTTCAGTCTACCTCTCATTTCCCTCACATATCTTTCATACATTTGTTTCTGTTTATTAAGTTTCTCTTTTTCTTCTGCCAAATAATATTCTGATAGAACTTTTTCTTCATTGAACTTCTGTTCGAAAGCTGACTTTTCTTCATAAAACTTTTGCCTGTCCTGATCAACTTCTTCGCGTAATTTCGCCAGACTAGCATTTTCCTTTCTAAATGTTTCTATTTCGTCTTCTAATTCGCATAATCTATCTTTTAAGAGTTCACTTGTGGAAATTAACTTAGCATTCATTTCTGCAATATTTGCTTTCATGGCATCAGTATCTGTCATTGTGTCATCATGACATTCTGTGTTAACAACCTCCTTTTGATTTATTTTGACTGCTTTACTCTTTGGGTCCATACTCTTTCTTTTCTTCTCTTTAGAATTATTTCGATTTTGTGGCGAATCCTTTGTTTGTTCAACATTTTTGCAGGAACAGCATGACACAGAAGAGCATGCGTCACTGCAGCAGTCAGTATAATTACTGCAACAAGTTTCAGCATCACTGTGAGAATTCTCATTTCTGGCTTTACCATTGTAACCTGGTAAAATATATCTCAAATCAGGATTTTGTGACAGACACTTCTGCAGTGCTAAAGGAGTGCTTTCTCCAGAGCATTCTAAGTTACTTTGAAGGAAGCGGTTGAAGAATGAGTTCTCTAAATTAAAGCTCTCATGAGTGACTTTGTTTTCTAGCAGCTCAAACATGTTCTGTTCAGCCGTTTCTCTCTCATACCTTAACCTTGTCATTGTCTCGTCACAGCTAACGTCTGAAACCACACTTTTCGATGGTGAAGCGAAGTTTTTGTAATAGTCACTTTGTTTGAGTTGGCTTAGGAAGTCATTTTGTTCTTTAGTCAGTACTGCGGCCCATGATTTACCTTTATTGATTACTAGTGGGTTTTTATTTTTCTGGAAATTGGGTTGTTGTAACATTTTATTTACAGTTTGAATATTACTACTGTATGTGCTTACAGAATTGAAAGTCTGTTGTTTTTCTGTATTATTGCTGATAGTTTCTGAGGGTTCATCATTATTATCTGAAACCCTGTGAGTAGGTTGACTCTTTCTGGTTAATTTTGCTTGCCTTATATCATTTGTTATTATTGAAGGTTCAGACATCTGCGCATCAGTATTTGTTATATTTTGTACATTATTATTTATGACCATTTGAATGTCATTGGAAACATTATTTTGAACATAATTGGTGACATTCTTTTGAACATTATTGGTGACATTCTTTTGAACATTATTGGTGACATTCTTATGAACATTATTGGAAACATTCTTTTGAACATTATTAGTAGTGTCCTTCTGAACATTATTGCTTTTTTGCTTAAGTTTTTGTAGATTTAATTTTAAAGGTGATTCTGTTTTGCTCTGAAAAGTTTTTCTCTTCCATGGCAGAGCTTTAGTGCTCTGTATTACAAAGTCATTTTTCTTAAGTCCAAGCCGGGCTATTCCTTCACCTCGTCTTAGAAAAGGTTTCTTGTTATGAGCTTTGATAGAGTTATTGCACTCAGGGCTTTTCGGTTTAGGTACATTCTTTTCATTCTGTAATTTTTCTAACAGCAATGCCTCAAAATCTCTTTTAGGAGATAAAATAGGCATGTCATCAAGTGATATTTGTTTTTTAATTGATGAGTTCTTGTTCATAGAAGAGTTTACAGAAGTTTTGTTACTTGCATTTTGCGATGGTTCTGATGGCAGTGCTTCATCAAGTTCTGGAATACCTACTTGATTCCTGGATGGAGCTGATACTCTGCTTCTGCTTGATAAAGGAGAATTGACAATAAACTCAGACTCCTGAGAAAGGTTTAGCACTGAAACACCTTCTATTAAGTCTCTTTCATGCACTTTATGCGATAAATCGCTGGTGTTGGGTCGCGGTGTACCCTCATTCGAAATATCATTGGATGACTGCAGTAAACTACGAAATGTGTTATAACTGGTGGTGTTACTGAAATGGCTGACGATTTCAGTGATATTTGATGAAGTTTCAGAGGTTTCTTTGTACTCCAATCGTTGTTTTTGTAGTTTCCCGCGCTGTAGTAGCTGAAGTTGTCGCAACACTTGCAAACGTTCCAATATTTGTGAGGGAGAAAGCGAAACGTCACTCTCTGAGTATGTTTCATCCATAATCGTTATTTTATTAGTACATTATTTGAAACAAACACAAAATTATAAAAAAAGAATATTAACGATAACATCCAGCGTCACAGTTTTTGAAAATTGACAACTTTGACAACAATTAAAACTATCACAATGACAATCGAGTTACCAACCTAACAATGATGAAACTTGGAGATCATAGACTAAAATGTTTGGAGATGGTTAAAAACAAAGAAGCTCATTTCCGGCTGCAGAAATAAAGCTGTCTAAACCAAATGTTCTTACTGCAACTACTAACGCACAAATGAGTGGATACCTCGCTAGGCTAGTAAGCAAAATGGTGTATGATCGCAAATGTATGGAAGAAAAGCACGTGCACGTTATAACGGCATCGTGGAAGGAAATGGGGAAGGCAACTGTCAAAATGGCGCTGTCGTAGCTAGTTCCCAACACAAGCTAATAATACAAGGCGTGAAGTGGTTTTATTTTATTACCATTTCCCGAAGAACCTAAAATTAGAAGATTGTGGTTTAAAGCTATTCATAGAGATTTTTTTGAATTCGAGTTTGAGATGTCTGTTTAAGATGTTACAATAAAATACCTCCCCACATACATCAACTGAATGAAACCAAATTTAAATCTTGTATAAAACGCACACTATGCAGCCGAGCATATTATAAGTTAGGGGATTACATTGCTGATAAAAATGCTTGGCTAATCGCTGGTCCTGCTCCTCAAAGACGCATCAACTAATTGATTAGCATTTAAAAATACTGTTGGAGCTGCTGAAGATTAAAAACAAGAATCTTTGCATTGTATAAACTCAACTTTTTTAGTACTGTATAATTGCTATATGCCATATGTGAGTACTATGTACATGCTTTAAAGCTACCATTTACAGGGTACGTCTTTCATTGACTTGAATGTGTCCTGGCGGCTGAGAGTATGTCATGCTCACTTTAATGTTTCGCTGATGGTGGCGCGTGTGTTGGATCATTTAGCTCCCTTCAAAATGGTTGAGTTGAATGGTGCTAATCCATGCGTCATGTTCGTGAACGGGCGCCGTCAGTTGAGACTGGTCATCTCTTAGCTGCCACGGCGTATTTTAATTAAATTTTATTTTCGAATTGTTTTCATATAAATAACGGACGCTTTTAACGTTCTGCATCGTTCTCACATGCATAATTTCAATATGAATGATGTAACCAATCTATTGTAAACATAATTTGATTTAAAAGAGTGTCCGTGGAGTTTCTTGCCCGTTCTTCTCCATAGGTACCTACTACGCTTTGGAATGGGCAACTAGCTTCATTTTTCTGACCGACCGACCTTGACAATTCAAAAGTGCCTGTAATTGGCTTATTTGAAATAAATGCTTTGAGTTTGAGTTTGAGTTTGAGTTGGAAACATTTTGAAACAAAGTGATTACGAGGAAGTATTCAAGGTTAAAATTCTGACACTTTCCATGTCAAGTACTTGATTTATAATACTGAAATCACCGAAAATAACGAAATAGTGAAATAAAATCAAACTCATGAATGAACACAAAATGGAATGAATGAACGAAATGTCAAATTTATTGAAGACCTTAGGGACCTAGCTATGGTCACGCCATCTACAATTAGCTTTGCCCGACCTTCCCCATGCGTCTAGGCTTGGGTCTAGTATCGTTTGGCAGGAGTTTTGGGGTAAAAAGGGTTGAAGATGGTAGGGGTGGGTTCCCTGATTATAACGCTACCGCTCTTATTACAAGGTAATGCGTATTTTTCGAGAAATTAATAATAAATGTTTCTAATCTCAAATTAAATTACAGCGTAACGAAACGTTAAAATCGGCGATTGACAACCAAATCTGTACTAGTGTATTGTCTGTGGTGTAAAATGTCGTGCAAAATCGGTGAAATGGAACGTAAATAAAAATAAATACGCTATTTGCGTCATGTGTCAGTGTCATTTGTTAACGTTCATTCCGTTTCTCCCAGAGTTGTGAGAAGTTAGTGTACCTCCACTTCATGGTTAAAATAGGTCGACATTGTTCCAAAACCGAATCGGGGCACCCCGACTCCACGTAGTCTTTTGGCTCCTACCCCTAGAGTGTTTATAAAAATCCGGAGGCGCGAAGGGAGGGCAACCCCCGCCCGCTGTAACAAAGCATAGGCACCTATCCTTTGTTACGCAAGGGCGAAGGGGTTGCACTTCCCGCAGCGCCGGAGACGTTTGGAAAGCGACATTTAAGTGTTTTGAGGTTAGGTTACAATAATTAGTTTTTCTCAAAAACGGTGAGTTACCTTTTCATGGGAGTGGTACCAGGGGGAACGGAGCACCCCCCTCCATCACACGTTTGAACTCGTGATGATTTGTCGTGGTTTCTACCATGGCAAATAATAGTAGAACTTGATTTGGTAGTATTTTTAAAGATATCTTGTAAGTTGTAACACCAGCACATGCGCCAATAAATGTCAAAATTCTTGTCCATTTTTATTCAAAAATCATCTGGTTATCTGGGCACAAATCACATAATACTTGCGATGTCTAAGAGAAGTAGTTTCCACAAAACTCCTAAGTTTAAGCCCGAAGTGAAGGTGATCAATAATAAATCCAAAACAACGATGAATATGTCGTTACGACAGGAGAAAGTTGATGTGTTGCCTGAACCTATCAAATCTGATGCTGATAAAAAGCTTTACAAGTGAGTAGCATATAATAATTTAATTGAAAAATATAGTTTAACTCACTTCAAATAGTCTAAGGGCTGTGAGGAAAAAATACGTGCTATATTTATTTACAAAATATGTGTAACCAAATTAAATATTTTGGAACGTTTCTGCAGGACTATACGCTTGCACAATGGTCTAACAGCGCTTCTGATATCAGACCCGAGCCGTCCAGCGGTGGGCAACGAGACTAGCTCCAGTGAAGAGGAGACCAGTGGCTCTGACGAGACAAGCACAGACCCTGAGAGTGAGAGTGGAAAGTCGACACAGTCTGCGGCCAGCGACCACCATGGCACGAAGAGACGCGGCGAATACGACGAGGAGAAACTGGTAATTATTAGCTACATCATTTATAATCACAAATTATTTTTTCTTCACATACAAATTGTTCATAATATTAAAAAAGTTACATTGAGAGAATTAAGAATGTTCAGGTCAAGAACGCTTGCATTTATGTAAGTTCCATATAATGGCTAGTGATATAGAATCTAATTTATGAAGCAAAGTATTTTAAACCTTTACAATATTTTACTTTTTTGTATTTCTCATGCAAAATAATTTTTATTTTTCTTTGCATATTTCTGAATGGTAGTTTTTCCCATTCAGAAATATGCAAAGAAAAGATGCTATGATTCAAGAAACTTTTGACAGAATAAGGTATAGTGAAAAAAATTAATCTGGGTTTAGGAAAAGCAACATCTCAAAAAAATACATGTTACACACATTTAATCATCTTATAACATTTATCAAAACAATTAATGAACCTTTATTAATGGTAAAAAAATTATCATGACACACTATTTTTTTGTTTAAAATCAAAACAAAAAAGAAAGAATGAAGGCCCACTTAAAAGCGGCGTAAAGGAATATTTTGTAGTGAGTATGTTTTTTTTTCCATTTATCTTAATGCATGTAGGATAGGATAAAAATACCTCAAATGTAATTTGAATCTTGTTTGGGACCAGAATATATTTGAGAAATGCTAAATCACTTAGTTTTAAAATCTTGTTCTAAAATTTGAATTTTTGTTTGCTTGGTTATAAACTTATAGTATTTTATAATAAACAACTTATACGAAAATCCACTTTTATAAACATATACAAAGGCAGTACACTTAAAAAAAAAATTTGGGGTACATTGAGAAACAAAAGGCTATTTTAGAATTAACATAAGTTTTTTTTTTATCCTGATTAAATTAGCTATTACCTATAGGTGTGATTAGCTAAAAAGCAGTTTAACAAACCCAGTGTATCATTATAAAAAAAAATGAAGTGACAGTGTAGCCATAACCCCTAAAAAGATTTATACTTAAAGTAACTAGTTATAACTAAGATAGTGTGGGATAGAAAACATTTGTAAATACAAAAGAAAAACATGTTATCTATCCCATGCTATCTTTATTCATTTTGGCCATAATTATAAATAGCATTTAATATTTATTTATTTACTTTATTATTAATGTACACACCGTAAAATACAAAGGGATACGACATAATTACAATTTGAGTACAAAGATACTGTTTATTTCTTGAGAAATGTCTTCCAGCAGACCTGTGAAAGGAGAAGTGAAAACGAAATGTAGACAATAGTTATAGTGCTATGTATAAAAAATAAACTCGTTACGACCTTCGATTTAGACCTTGGGTTGGAAGCTTGCATCATAATACGACGCCGCTATTTGACCTTGATTCAGATCAATTGTATTAGCATAATGTGTGTCCTTTGCCTTGTTTGTTTTTTTAAAGTGGAAAGCTAGAAAGTTTCACTCAAGTCGTGACGTATTTATTTTTTACTAGCTGTTGCCCGCGACTTCGTCTGCGATCCTTGATAAAATGTAGCCTATATCCTTACACACGTCATGGTCTATCTGTGTGCCAAATTTCATCCAAATCCGTTCAGATGTTTTAGCGTAAAAGCGTAACACGCAATCAACTTATTTAGTTAGAATTTATAAAAAAATAGCGGAGCCCCGCGGTTTCACCCTCATAAGTCTCGATCCCGTGGTATAATTTAGTACTTAGAATATGTCTTAATTGTTATAGTCTTCAAGCTCAATGTTTTGCGTACGTTACGTTGCGCACTACCGTAAACAGCGATTTTTCACACCAAAATTTAAATTCGTTTCACAGCAATTATTTTTGTGTTATTACTGAATTTGATGTAAGTACAGAATGCGTAGTTGACAGCTTTGTGATAGGATTTTTTTACACCCTGTATATTAATTAGTATCGAAGTATGGATTTCTTAAGTCATGTAATTCAGTAACCACTTTGAAAATGCTGTTAGAATCCATCCAATGGCGGCATACATTAAATATTTCCAACCGTTTTGCTGGGCGGCCGATTCGTCACTGCAATAATGAGTAACCGCTATTATTCCTACTCTTATCCTTCATCTTCAACACCAGATAAACATTCCTGAAACTACTTACCCACTTCTCCTTATACTTCCGTCATCCATAATTTCTTGGAGCCCATTGTTTTACCTACGCATCTCTTAAGCTTCACCGCTCTACGTCTCGCTGTACAACAGAGAGCGCGCGAAGTGTAGTTCGCGTTATCGCGACAATGTAGCCGTAGCCTAAGAAAGCTGTGAACGGTCACACACCAACGGTTGTATATGTACAGAGCTTTTTTTGACACCATGTGTTAAATACGGGTATAAATGACAGATTTTCTTGACGGCCGTCAAGCCACTAGAGCCACTTACAAACCCATGAGGAAAAGATCGCAGAGGTAGTTTATTAACCTCCTTCCACCAGCGCAACCCACGATAAATGTATTTATGTGAACCTTGTCACGACTTCTTCAATTTATTCCGTGTCAAGTGCGAAGTAAATTGTTAATTGCATTGAAACACATGCTACGGTTCTGGATTTAAACAATTCAACAAATCGGTATTTCCAAATTGTAATCCAGCTGGGATCAATACGGGAGAAAAATGATGATGAGACACCTATCTTATTTTACTGTCTCGTTTTTTTTTACTTTTCTAGATCTATTCGAGAAAAGCCAAAGCCAGACTTGTCAGTCAGCATTTCAGCAAGTTTGGAAAGGGTTGAACTTTCTAAGGTTATTTTTTCCATATGTAACCCAGAGGAGAACAGTTGTGGCCCAGCGGAAATGGCCGCGATTTACGAGTTGTAGGTCGTAGGTTCGGACCCAGACAGGCGCTTTACTTTGTGTAAATTATTTCACCAACACTGAAGGAAAACATCGTGAAGAAACCGACATGTCCTAGAACCAAAAAATCGAAGACATGTGACATCTACCAACCCGCACTGAGCCCGCATGGTGGATTATGGCCCACTCCCTCTCACAGCGAGTCGGCCTTTGTACCAGCAGTGGGGGGACATTATAGACTCATTTTGATGATGATGAACACAGAGGTGGTTTTGGTATGCCTTGAACAATTACCGTCCTTGCCTGCCTAGCACTACGAGTACGGGTGCATGCGAGCCTCATTTTCGGAAGATATGGTCTGTGAAAACCCGATCATTCGTCTTGGACCTACGACGAATATTATCAAGCTACACAACTTCAAATTCGTCTTTATTTTTCAATTACAACTTCTGAATAATTGCAAACCTAGGTTTTCTGTCTGCTAACAGTGCTAGCATACAATTACCTTGTCATAACGTAGAAAATTTACGGCTGCAACATTAATGATATACAAATACAACGTACTTACTTGAGCAGAGGATGTGATTACTCGCGATCGTAATAAACCGCACGGTTCACCGCTGAGCGAACAGTCAACACGTGAATTGCGTTTTTCAGTTGTTAATTATCAAAAAAAAAAGCCGACTGACAGCGAAAGTATGCTGTCATTTAGCTGCAAGTTCGCTGACACAACACCTGGGTGTTGTGTAGGTGGACTACTGCTCGACGGTCTAAGGATCCTCCCTGCTCAATGGAGGAACTTCACTATTTCCTTCTTCCTCTAAAACCCGAACAATCTTTGACGCTGAGCTTTTACAAAGATTTGATATTCGCTAAAAACTTCTTTGTGATGCAAATTTGAACAAAAGAACAGCATCCACGAATGACGTGATTATTAAGCGGCGCAGGGCTTCTGACCCCAGCATTAACCTTACTAGGTAGTCTTGTAAAATTTTAAAAAACTAGTCTAGTACAGAAGCATCTTCCGGCTGAGAAAAAACAGATTTTTCACTGCATCGAGAAAAGTCGCCTTTATCTGCGGCAACTTGAAGCCTTGAACCGGATTAATGGTCAACGACCAATGACCTACATTGTATAACGGTGAATATAGGTCAGGAGGAACTCGGGAGTTCAACTATTGAATCTCAACAGGGAAAACTTATGTAGTCTCAGATTCAACATGGAAAGTAATAATTAGGTTGAAGTTCTCGAGATCTTCGGTATACGGCCTTGTGTAAGTACGTAGTAGCTGTTCTCAAGAATACAGTACTTTCAGAATCTTCAATCTTAGCAGTATTTTTGTAGCTCTGCTGTCCAAGCACTAATGGCTAATACAGGTATACTTTGCATTGGTTATTTCTATGTTGCAAAGAAGTTAATTAAGTTAACCGCCAGTTGAAGTAGTTAAATTACCATAATTATCATAATACAAATTGCTTTCAATAATCGTTTATTTTTCTGAACAATCGCGTTTTACAATCGATTTAAAACATCGGTTATAATCGATTGACTTTGATGTGACTGACGACACTGACGTGGTTAGTTAAATTTTACGTTTTTCATGAAAAGGATTATTTTCTCACGATACGGTTCTATTGTGTAATAAGTAATAATGTTTTGTGTGAAATAAAGAGGACCATTTTGAATTAAGGTGAATACAAAGCATAATTAGATAACCATGAAGTGCATATATTTGTACAATTTAGTACACTGCTGGATTTACAACGATTATATGTATGTATTCAGTAAATTGTATGGCCCATTGAACATACTGAGGCCATTGACTGGAACTAAAACATGCACTAAATACCTTTTCAGCTTGGTTTTTTTACTGACTCATAACAGTTTTTTGTTATTGACTAGAAAAGTCTTTATGCATAACGTTACATAACAGAACATCACGCCTTGTTTCCCCGAAGGGTTGGGCAGGGGTGTACCTATAGTGCACCCACATTTCGCCAGTAATGTTAAAGTCCCATGTAATAGGGGGCGCTCCAAAAATCACTCAAATATTATGTCATGTCTATCTATAGACGATACTTTCAATACCTTATCCCACCTTTTGTGCTCTCTGTGCCCCAAAATACAGCCATAGTGACCTCTGTGCTGCCACCGACGCAACGATGCCGTAGAAGTAGCGAAGAAATCTAATTCAGTGTCGTTCCATGCGCGAAACGACGAAAAAGACACTTCTGATATATATGTAATATATTGTTAATTGTTTAACCAGGCAATTGTTTTAACCGCAAAAACAATACCTTTATGTAATTGTAATAGCATTGATTTTCAAACGTTTTATTGTATAGTAGCCAGCCACTATTGCCAACGGTAAACTCATTATTTGACATGAAATGTGTAACAAAGGAGAATGCCAAGGTTTCCTACAAGACTCGGCCAGAACCGACAAAGATGAACTACCCTACTATAATATAAATATTTTAGTATAATACAGGGTGGAAGGGACATCGACGCACAACCTGAGACAATAGACTCAGTACATGATTCAGAACCCCCTGCATTGAAATTTTTCAACGGTTAAAGAAAAAACAGCAGTTTCATAGAAAAGTGCAATCAAAATGATGACAGAGCAATTTTTTTTTTAATAACCAACAAAAAAATTCAATGTCAGAATCATGTGTTGACTCCATGGTAACAGGTTTTGCGTGGATGTCCATTCGACCCTGTATTATAAACGCGAAAGTTTGTGAGGATGGATGGATGATTGTTACTCTTTATAATTGATGACTCACACAAATGCAAAGCGCAGCTTAGGCCTCGCGGCCTGTACTGACCTCCAAATTGCTAAAAACGTAAGATAATTTTAATTTTTGGGCTGCTCTGGCGCTTTCGCTTTCAGGTCGTGTATGATAAGTTACACCACTCACTGCCAAGGTTATTTAACAATGCACAGACGTGCATCAAATTATCTCTGAATTACTTGAATGCTTTAGAATCATAAATTGCTGTCACGTAAATGACAATAGCTTTGTATGATCTATCAGAATCCGGAGAATATTAGGTATACCTTGAAAACTCAAGTACTACACCGTTTTGATGACAATTATTGTTTGTCATGCTGTAGAGAATTTGCATAAATAATTCGTATTTTGGATTTAAATAAGCCTTGCCGATAATGTTTATACGTCTAGAGACATAAATTAATTCGGTTGTTATGGTCAATATCAGAAAAAAGACCTTTTACTTGACTTTTACAAAGATCTCCAACTTTCATAGTAATATTTTAGGAAAATCATATACTTTTACAATGTTTGTAAATATGTGAGCACAATGTAGGTACCTATCGCGTGATTAATTTATCTGACTTTGCTTTATTTTTAATTCTTCTTACCAATTGTGGTATAGTATTTTTATTTTTGATGCATCGTCTTCACTTAAAAAAATATAATTAATGTATACAAAATATTGTAAAACATTTTAAAAGAGTAACGGTGGAGTTTCTTGCCCCTTCTTCTCCATACGAAACTACCTTTTGGAAGTGGCGCCTAGAATCAGTTCTATTTTTAATGTAAATTTTGAAGCTTAGAAAGAATAACCTTCCTCAATTTAAGACGCATAAAACATAGCGTAGCCTATTCAATTAGTAAAACAAACAGATAGTGCAAACGACCTTGCTTTTCCAAGTGAATCTACGCTCAAATTATAGTCCCCGCAGTGTTATTAAGTGCGGTCACTGAGATTGCATAGTAAAAAAAGAAACGCGATGACACAGCGCTGGTAATTTAATGCAAACAATGAAGCAATTTTCTTTTTACAAAAAATCTATTGGTTGGACAAAAAGAAAACACTATTATGTTAATACGAGTATGTTACTTGTAGAATAATGTGACAAAATTCAGAATTATTGCATCCGTAGGTAATCGTTAAAATAACTTTTTGATTAATTTTCGTGTTTTTTTTTCTATCGTATCAAATTAGTTGTATTATGTTTTCAACACACATAAGCATAGCATAATCAGCCTATAACGTTCCCACTGCTGGGACACAGGCCTCCTCTCTATGAGAGGTATTGAGCCGTAATCCACAACGCGGGCTCACTGCGGGTTGGTAGATGTCACATGTCTTCGAATTTTTGGTTCTAGGATGCCGGTTTCCTCACGATGTTTTCCTTCACCGTTTTGAGAGCAGTGGTGACATCGATCACTAATAAAGAACTAGATACACAATCAGCGACAAAAAGTGTCCTCACCAAACGCGCACCCATTTGAACATTCGGGTGCGCTTTTAATCTAGTGGAATTCGAACGCTCGAACGGTAAACACGCCTCATTGCTCGTATAAAAACTGTAAAAATAACACATCTAGAACGCTAAAAAAGGATGGAGTTTTATATTTTCGGTAAGTATTAATATTATCATTATATTATTGTTATCACTTTATTGTAAATATTGATATTTTGTCAAGAAATCATCGTAAAACATTTAAAAAAATTAAATCCTAATAAACAGCACGAGTTAAAAAGCATCTTAATTGTAAAGACTCTTAGTTAACGTATTTACTCTTACTATCGCACGCCTACTTAAATTGTTCGGGTTACGTGCGTTGACTCTGTTCCATTAATGGAGACGCTATTATTTCTTTTTTTTTTTATTATTAAAGAATGATTGTTTTGTTTTTTGTATTATGAGACTACTTTACTGCTTCTATAAATATTATAGTATTATTTCATAGATTTTTATTTTTGTCTTTTTTGCTTTCCACGAGAACCAGTGAGGTGTGGAGAATGGATATCAGTCTTAAAGCCGACCCAAGGAAGCGTTGTATGTTCGAGGATTTTTTTAGAAAGTGATGACGAGTGATGGTGAGTGTGACTACGAAAAAAATGACAAGGCTATACAATACACGGAAAACATAAAAATCTATCGAAAAGACGATTATATAATAAACTCATTTCATTTCATGAAAAATAATAACATAGGTTAATTACCTATGTAAGTCAGTTGTAGCTGTATTTTCTTTTTAAATCTGAATATTAGGTCAACAATTTCTTTTTGATTTTACAAGAACTTTCTGTACCTACTTTTTATATTAAGTAACTATTGCATTTTGATATAAGTTGTTTGTCAAGCAATACCTTTATTATTTTATCACAAATTAAAGAAAAAATAAAATAATATAATTTTTAGTTTAATTATTAATTTAATGTGGTGCCCTATCCAAAACCATCAATCAATCAATCAACTTTATTTTTTCTCACCACAATATACATAAATTATTTTACATTGGTCAGATTCGAGAAAGATACATAATTCTGGTAAGTATATATATTGTGGGAGACTGGTGCCTAAGCTAGGCTCGTGGCCTGTGTTTCAGGACACCAGGATCCCACCCCTTTACATTTTCTTTTTATAAATGATGTACTAAGCGCCATACGTATATGTACAAAACCATATTTACTTTTCAGGTAAATTATAATCATTACACTTATGCAACATAGACTAAGATATGCTTTATTACCTACACCAACTTTTTGATGCATTGACAAAAAAAAAACCATTTATCATTACAAACTAAAAAAAAAAAATTGAACAGTTCAACTCCACTCACTCCTTGTCCTAGCGTCGACCCGCGGTCGTAAAGTTTTATTGCTTTCATTTGGCACATTGTATTTCCGACTTTGAAACATGCTTGTAAGGTTGAATTTGTTTTGATGTATGTTGACCAGCGAGTATCGCTCGTAAAAAATTATTGCTTTTTGTACATAGCTTTGTGAATACAACTTTGAGCGTAGCGTTTAAGGTTGAATTTCCATTACGTATATTTATTTCAACTAGAATTTCGTAAACATAATTGGGGACAGTTTTAAGAGAACTTTTGCATGGGATTGTGTATCTAGTTTTTTATTAGTGATCGATGAGTGGTGATGAAATTATTTACACAAAGTAAAGCGCCTGCTTGGGTTCGAACTCAGGACCTACAACTCGTAAGTCGGGACCGTTACCACTGGGCCACCACTGCTCACTGTTCAACACCCTATCTAACTATAATATATCATAAAGAATATCATATATTTTTCTGATTTTATTAACTGCAGTAGATCATATACTTTTAGGCATTCTATAACTTGCGTTTAGGTCCTGTAGTCCTGTAGGCTTGCATCCATTCAATTGCGTCAGACTGACTAAATTATATCCACGATATAACAGTTGAATAGTTTTACACTCTGTTGACTATATAGAACGATACTATTATTCATTAGTGGCTCACTGAAGCCATCGAGTCACCTGTTCGTTATGTATTCATGAAGTTTCCTGAAAGACTGCTTTTCGTTATTGTACAGAAATTATAGGTAGATACAGTCAACATCGAAAACACATGGACGGATTGGTCAATCAAGGATTACAAGGTTAACTAAGGTAACTGTCTGTCAGTTTCGAACGGTCACATGTAAGCAAGTTGTGAAAAGGGTCCAGGTAACCGAAGGTAGGATTCCTTTCAGCTTCCTTCCGATCTGTCAATTACTGCCGAATATTTTAGAAACGGGTGAAACAACGATCACCTTTAATTATTTCTAATGGATTTGCCTTCTGCCTTTCTTCGGTCGTATTTGTCATATTGGTGAGAGAATTTATTGTATGTTTAAAACGTATATGTTTAAAGAAAAAAGTCTTAGGGTCGGTGAGAACGTGACAAATCGCTGTGTCTCGAACTCTTTACTCTGCACATTCACTAACAGTCAATGATGTCATTTCTCACGTTTCTAAACAAAAATAATGATTTTAGAAATTAAAATGAATGCATCACAGTTGTACAATATTAAACCAATAACTGTGCAAGAGTTACTACCTCTGATAATTTTATGTAACGCACGGATATTAAAAGTAAGTGGCAATTAAAAGCAAAGATGCAAATTGCATGCAGCACCCTAATGGAGTAACACACCGTTGATTACAATCTAAATCATTTTGAAGGCTATTGCTAATTCATTGCATCATATGTTCAATAAAATTGTCTGCTCAACCACGTAACTAACGCAATGAATGTTGTTGTCTGTCAAAATGAAAGCGATTACTACGGATAGTGTGTTACGCAAGTACCTCCCTAGTAGAACGAACTCATTCCTGGAAAGCTCAAAATGTATGTCCTGTAGTTTGTCACAAGTTGGTGTCACCATAACTGATGCTATCTGACCTATGAAAGAAAACTCAAGCTCATCTCAACAATTCAAAAGTGCATGTATTTGCAGTGCATTAGTTTAATTGTAATAAAACAATTTAACCACAGGCACTTTTGAATTGTAGAAGGAGTCGGTCAGTCAGAAAGATGAAGCTAGTTGCCCATTCCAAAGCGTAGTAACTTCCTACAGGGAAAGACGGGGAAGAAACTCCATGAACACTATTTTCAATCATACGAGTAGTACTAGTGCAAACATAATATTAACTAATACAATATACTTTCGACAGGACATCAGTCACACCAAACGAAATTTGATTAGAATGTTGAAGAATGCGTACGAGAAAATAGCTTTAAGAAAGCGATGCAAGATTTTTATGAATGAACTTTCACTCGATACGGTACGATATCTCTAGTAATACAAGTTGATCTTTGAATAAAATCTGTCGCTTTCTATCTAGTTGGTAGGCCGTATCATTATTCAGTAGTTAGGTGGGTAGAATTCCAGTAGGTAGGATAGGTCAGGAGCTAGTCTAAAGACAGATTTTCATGATGTCGTTTACCCGTGTTATACCGTTGAAGCAACCATAAAGTTGCATCGTCTAACCGGCACTGTTTAGACGATGCAATTCAATTGTTGCGTCAATTTTATTGAATGCCATAAGCAAGAAGCTTGCGTAATGGAAATAGGTCTTAATATTAAAAAGAAGAAAAATTGATGTACACTTAAACATTTAAATTATGACCAGTTTTGCTGTTTTGTATTTTTTTGTCTTTTAACGTATTAAATATGTTAATTGATTTCTTAGATCTGTAGAGTTCTGCCAGAAAGTTTTTTTTCTTCGTTATTAGGTAAAAATACAAGTATATTCTCTATGTAGGTCCTTTTAAAGGAAAGCTTTTATTCTCCGACGCACTAAAAGTATGTTAAACCCTCACCCGAATATAAATATAAAATCTTTCATTTGTTCAACTTTCTCTTTTACAGTTTGTCATTACAATATTATTGCATGAACCACATTCGCTGATCTGTTTTTACTGAAATAATTCATAAAACCAACATTCTGTTTGTGACAATTTTTTTTTATTGATTCAACTTTCTCTGTAAGAAAAGTTGATGTATAATAATAACTGGAGCATAATAAGAGAAAAATACAATTGTATGCATAATTTCTTCTTCCTCTTGAAGTGGTCTTAGTACTTATACAGGAAGAGTTCACTACCGATATGCAATATTATCAATCTAGTTTATGTCTACGTTTACTTCATTAAATGGAGGTATCTAAACCGGTTTGGTTACTTATGTTACTAACTCGATCGAGCTTGTTATGGTTAAATATACCTATCCTTATAAGTTTCTATCACTTATTCACGTGAAAGTAGAAAGTCTGAATTAAAATGCAGTAAAGTTTAAAATGTCATGTCAATTTCATTGAAAATTTTCTTTTCTTTCGCTTGTCCCTGAGTCACTAAAGATGTCACCCTTTTAGGACACTTATGATTTATACCTATACGTAAGAATGATGAAACTAGTAGAGATTACTTATATTGTTATATCCCTACGTGATCCAACCAGAAATGTAGAGATCGCGTAGGAGAACCAAGGTAACCGAGATAGCCCAAAGAATTGCCAAAATAAGTGGCAGTGGGCACGGCACATTGCTCACAGAACAGATGGCCGATAGGGCCGAAAGGTTCTGGAGTGGCGACCGCGTATCGGGAGACGTAGCGTTGGGTGGATCGACGACCTTGTGAAGGCCGCAGGAATCCGTTGGAAGGACAGAACCGGTCGAAGCGGGAGAGGCCTATGTCCAGCAGTGAACGTCATTCGGCTGAAATGATGATGATAATAGGTTGGGGAAAAAGTTTCTTCGCATTTTTTTAAGAAAATACAAAACATTTTTAACATAGTTTATTTACATTTAACTAAAGTATGTAGGTACCATTTTGTTCGATAACTTTTTGCCATCTTGTAGGTAGGGACATGATCCCATTGCCATATAAATTTTGGGACTTCTGATCAAAATACCGCGACAAGGGGTTTTGGCAGTCCTCTCGTGATGTTAACCTGACACTGCCTAAAGAATTCTGAACAGTCCGAAACAGGTGGAAATCTGAAGGTGCAAGGTCAGGACTATACGGCGGATGCATTAACACCTCTCAGCCAAACTCTCTTAATTTTTGCTGAGTGGCTAAAGATGTGTGAGTTCTAGCGTTATCATGATGAAAAACCACACCCCTTCTGTTGATTAATTCCGGCCGCTTTCTCTCAACTTCTTGCTTTAATCTCATCAGTTGTTCGCAGTAGAGTTCAGAATCGATGGTCCTGCCTGGTGGTAACAGCTCATAATGAATAATGCCCTTCCAATCCCACCACACACACAGCATCACCTTGTTGCGAGTTAACCCGGGTTTCGCCACAGTCTGTGAAGCCTGATCGGCCATTGACCACGACCTTTTTCGCACGTTCTTGTCGCACGTGATCCACTTTTCGTCACCAGTTATCAGCTTCTTCAAAAATGGTTCGGTTTCATTACGTCTTAATAAAGAATCACAATAATGAGTACACGGTTCATTAGGTTTCTTTCAGTGAGCTCGTGAGGTACCTAAATATCGAGCTTTTTTGTGTACCCAGTTTTTTTCAAATGCGCCAATACTGTTTTGTGGTCAATTCCCAGTTCTTCAGCTACGTCGTAACTACTGATATGCCGATATAGCTCCACTTTTTCAAAAATTGCATCCATTTTATCCGTAATAGGGCGACCAGAGCGACGTGCATCTTTGACATCAAAATTTCCGGATTGAAAACGCTTAAACCAAATTTGTGCTACTCTCACAGACACTGCACTAGGTCCATAAACATCGCAAATTATTTTCGCGGCTTGCGTTGCATTTTTACCTTTTTTGTAGTAATTTTTTAAAATGTTTCGAATTTCTTCATTAGATTCACTCATCTTGACAGTACGAAAAACAAATAAAAATCACACATTTTCCTAATTTGAATTTGGAATTATGTTCTTTAAAATTTAAACTTTCAATGATACCAAAACCAGCCAGATACAAATAGTATAGCCAAAGAGATTTTATTACAAGTTCATACATACTATAATGCGAAAAGACTTTTCCGCCAACCTAATATAATGCACTTAGCAGGTGCCGTCTGACCGAGATAAGGCCTGTGTTCCAGCGGTGGGAACATTATAGGCTGATTATTATGTCGGTGACGTTCTAAAGGTTTTACCACGGGTTCTGCCTTCTGCCTACTCCCATGGTAACAAGGCGTGAGTTTATGTATGTACTAATATGACCCACGTTTCGACCAAACGTGTCAAATAAATGTACTGTGTGAAGGAGAAGATATTCTGCACTGACCCAAAATAGGCACATGAGATGATCTTATTATCAGGGACTCAAACTATAAACTTATTAACCCTGTTAACAGTTTTAAATTACAGATATTTATTACTGTACACTTTTGTGTTGGGGTGTGTTGTTTGGGTTTTCAACACATTGAAAAACACATTTATAAGTTTTACATATTTAATTTTGTTATAAATTAAAAATGTTACACTAATAATTCTGTAACCTTTATGAAGGTGTTTTTAAGTCTATGCAATGAAGATGTGTTCTTGCACTATGTGATAAGTTCCTCCCATTTCTCGCCCGTGTTTTTCCGTCTTGGACCAAACTAGTCCTATCATTAAACCTCTTTATTTCCTTGGCACAGGCTGCGTGCGCGATATGCGTCGGTGTGGGCAGCTACAGCGACCCGGAGAACATACAGGGACTGGCGCACTTCGTCGAACACATGGTCTTCATGGGCAGCGAAAAGTACCCTAAGGAGAATGAATTTGATTCTTTTATCAAGGTAAGATAAATGTTGCCATCAAAATGTTCGTAATCTGTTACTGTCACAAGGCTGTATGAGTATGAGTTGACATTCTAGTGTCACCAATCCGAACTGGGCCCAAGTGGTAGATTATGACCTACTCTTCCTCGTAGAGACGAGGCCTGAGTCTAAGTAGTAGGAACGTTAAAAGTAGTGTGAAATACTGAAATACCCTACCGTTTTGTAGGATATACTAAATGAAAAGGTGGATGGTTATTCCACTAACTGTCCTGTCATGATACTGTGATGATGCCTAGGGTTTAAATAGCCTCAAAATATGATTGGGTATGATGAGGATAGATAATCTACTCGACACCGTTACTAACTACGAGTATAAGAAATATTACTTCTTAGAAAGCGGTGAAAGCAGAACATTTGGGCAGCATGTTAATGAGGTTGACTTTGTTATAATACATACACGGTTTTTGTTTTCACCTGAAGTTATGATAAAAATGTAAAGTAAAACAGGTATTGTTTTGTAAGTGGACCGGTACAAACGAGCATTTGTTTGTATAATAAACAAATGTGTCATGTCGCGGCAAACATTGGCCGCCAAAGTACTCAGTATTGGAGAATAAACATAAACAAACAAAAAACTGAGTTCTAACATAACATCACGCCTTGTTTCCCCGAAGGGTTGGGCAGAGGTGTACCTATAGTACACCCACATTTCGCCAGTTATCGGGCAGTAGGCGAGCCTATTGCCATCAACGGGGCACAAATCCAGACTCCGTGCTGCTACTGAGAAGTTCCAGATAGAAAAACTCAATAACACGTTGCCCGACCTGAGAATCGAACCCAGGAACCAGGAACCCTGGGAATCGATTCGAACTCAACCTCATGCTCAGCAGTAGCTCTTGCGACCACTACAGTAACGAGGCAGGCTGACTTCTAGTACGTTATTATTAGATATACCCTTCAATATTTACTGCTTAGGGACTTATCCAACCGGATTCTCATTTTCCCGTAACTCTTATCCTTTTCTTTGGTAGATAGGTAGAATGGGGATGATGTCCATTTTTTTTATTTTTATCTCAAAAAAAAGTTTATTTCCAAATAGTGCAAATAGTATTACAAAAAGTGTAAAAGCTTAAAAAACTGCCAAGTTATAAACGTTTTAAAGTAAGTGTTAGACTAGGACAGCACTATCGTAGAAGTGACGTCACGACTACGTAACTTCATACTAGCGCCGTACATTGTCCGTACCGCGCGTCAATGACGGGAATAATCCCCTCCAAAAACTTTTACAGCGTGTATCTTCTTCATTTTTACATTATACTGATACGAGGGCGGGTCAATAAGTCCGTGACTTTTTGAATTTCTGACCGCTTTACTGAAAAAGCAACACTACTCCTGTCAGCAGGCATCTGTCAGTTGACTCCTGTCAAAATTTGAACTTGCTGTGTCAGTTTATCAGACTACCCAGTAATTTGAGGAAAAAATTGAAAAAAGTGAATTTCGTGTGCTTATTAAGCATTATATTTTGCGAAAAAAAAACTATTACCGAGACCAAGGCTAAGCTTGATAAATACTATGGGGACTCTGCAGCATCGATTTCAATGGTAAAAAAGTGGCTTACTGAATTTCGTTGTGGCCGTACAAGCACTGAAGATGCCGAACGTCCTGGACGCCCAGTTGAGGTCTCTTCACCCGAAACAATCGAAAAAATTCACGATATGGTGTTGGCCGACCGAAGATTGAAAGTGCAAGAGATTGTGGAAGCCGTAGGGATCTCGCATGGCTCAGTGGTTTCAATTTTGAATGATCACTTGGGCATGAGAAAGCTTTTCGCAAGATGGGTGCCGCGTTTGCTCACAGTCGACCACAAACGCAATCGTGTAACTACTTCACAGGAAGGTTTGGCGTTGTTTAATCGCAATATGGAGGAGTTTTTGCGCCGTTTTGTAACCGTGGACGAAACATGGATCCATCACAACACACCAGAGACCAAACAACAGTCAAAACAGTGGGTTTCTAAGGGTGAATCGGCGCCAAAGAAGGCCAAGGTGGGTTTGTCAGCCAATAAAGTTATGGCGACTGTTTTTTGGGATTTATTTATTTATTTATACTTCACGCACATTTTGTACAGCGGCGGACTTAATGCCATAGGCATTTTCTACCAGTCAACCTTTGGGTGATGCAGAGACAAGCAGTGGTAGGTGCAATTTATAAAAAACCAAGGAATAAATATTTAGTCTAATACATAGATATACATATATACCTAATTATATATAAATATAAGCACAAATACATATTCATAAATATATAATTATACTAAAACAAATAAAACAACCAATGAGAAAACATTACCTTTAAGATGAAACTGCCAGCTTCTTGCGAATGTGCTCACGAACTTTAACTTTAAAGGATAATCGGTTGGTTGCCACCCTGATTTCTTGGGGGAGTGCATTCCACAGAGAGATAGACTGAACGAAGAAGGAAGAGTGAATGAAGTCTGTGCGGTGAGTGGGACATTGAAGAAGACGATTGTGTGATGAACGAAGACTTCTGTTGTGGTTGGCGCAAATGTACTGAAAGTGGGGGGCTAGATAATCAGGGGAGGAGGTAGAAACAAGAAATGAAAACAAGGTGGTCAGCGCCCTTTGCTGCACGCGGATGCTGATGCACGCGGGATAATCCACATTGACTACCTTCAAAAGGGAAGAACAATCAATGGGGAATATTATGCCAACTTATTGGACCGTATTAATGACGATTTGAAAAAAAAACGACCTCATTTGGCCAAGAAAAAAGTTCTTTTCCACCAAGACAATGCAAGGGTGCACACATGTGCAGTTGCCATGGCAAAAATCCATGAATTGGGCTATGAATTGCTCCCTCATCCGCCCTATTCTCCAGATTTGGCTCCGAGTGACTACTTCTTGTTCCCAAACCTGAAGAAATGGCTTGGTGGAAAAAGATTTGACTCCAATGATGAAGTCATCTCGCAAACAAAGGCCTATTTTGAGGACCTCGACAAATCATATTTTTTGGTAGGGATAAAAAAATTGGAGAAGCGTTGGACAAAGTGTATAGAGCTCAAGGGAGACTACGTTGAAAAATAAAACATATATTTATCAAAAAAATCTGTGTTTTATTCCAAAAGTCACGGACTTATTGACCCGCCCTCGCAATATTAATACTGATTAAAATTAATTATAAATTAACTAAAAATTATGTAAAAACAAACATAAAAATATTGTCGATTCTGAATCATTCTAAAAATTTAGCAGGTCTTTGAAAAACAACCCTGTATAAAAGTATTTCCTGTCAGTAAACTAGAAAATTTTTTTTTTTTTAATAATGCGTAATGCTAGTTTTTAAGTTTTTATAAGTAGGTAGGTAGGTATACAGATTTGCCTTTACTTATAATCTTAAATCCTATACATGTCTTCTAAAACCCGTAAATCATGTTTAGAAAAAAGGTGGTTCTGACAACGCGTCAACTGACTGCGAGGTGACGACGTTCTACTTCGAGATCCAAGAGAAGCACCTGCCCAAGGCCATGGATATGTTCAGCCAGTTCTTCGTCAGCCCCCTCATGAACAAGGAAGCTATGCAGAGAGAAAGGGAAGCCATTGAGTCAGGTCAGTTTTAACCTTCAAAATACATGTGCACTCATCATCAACTGCCGAGCCTTTCACCAAGTATGTTGGGGTCAGCAACCAGATGCAGCTGCATACCAGTATTTTACATGGAGCGACTGCCTACCTGACCACCACAACCCACTTACTGGGTAACACGATACCCCTTGGTAAGACTGGTTGTCAGTCATTCGGTCTTCTGGCTACCCGTAAGGACTGTCAAAGAATTACGAATGATGATGTACCTGGGCAAACTTTTACATATAAAAACACCTGTTTCATACAAAAGTGCAACACCTACACGATCAATATGTATGGAATAGCAATTTTCTCTAAATGGTCTTTACATCAGAAAGATAATCATTAAAGAATTACAATTGCCTCGTTGGTCTAGTGGTCGCGAATCGCTACTGCTGAACATGAGGTCCTGGGTTCGATTCCCAGGTCGGGCAAAGTGTTATTGGGTTTTTCTATCTGGAATTTCTCAGCAGCCCGGAGTCTGGATTTGTGTCCGGTTGATGGCAATAGGCTCGCCCCCTATTACATGGGACTTAAAAACATAACTGGCGAAATGTGGGTGTACCATAGATACACCTCTGCCCAACCCTTCGGGGAAACAAGGCGTGATGTTATGTTTATGTTATGTAATTAAGGACTATCCAAATCTTTGACGATTTTTATTCTGCATTTAATTTGATGAAGTTGTTTTCACCATAGACCGTTGCAATTTAAGTTATTAATTTTGTAGCTCTAGTTATAAACGAATACCTAATAATAAAATGAACTAAAAACCTAAAAACCTGCGAATTATGAAGCTGGAAATGATTACCCTGCCTTCGAAGCTAAACTAAGTCGCAACGGTGGGTACTGGTTAGGTTAAAGAAACCCAGAATAACCTGATAGATTCCTCATAACTGATAGATAACCTACAAGTACCTTCAGCGTCAGTCAAGTGTTTGACTACTATAATGAGCAAATAATGAGACATCTCATAATTTCACGTCACTGTATCATATCACGTTTAGGTTTTTTGAACAGTAGAAAAACAACTGTATTACGTATTGTTAAAGTACATTATTTCTTAATCACGTATGGTTCAACTTCATTCAATTGTTGTTATGGCGTTGCTATGATAATATATGGATAAATGGTGATTATATGTTGGTAGATTATAAAGTTTTCATGTAATGGTGGGTTAGTACGACCACCCTGAAGATTGATCGGACATCGATTGAACAGGTCACTTGCAACTTAACTTAGTGGAGTTAAGGACTATGTGGAGTCGACAATAAGACAATGAATCAAAACACTGGCAATACTAATACATGAGAGTAATTTGGAACTATCAAATAAATCCTAACATAGTTTTTTTTTAAACGTAATAAATACTACGCTTACTTTGCCGATCTTCGACTAGCGCTTTAGTGACTAAACTATTGGATATGTTCGATTGAGTTTCTGTATGCAGACTAAGACATCATTCATCATCTATGCGAAGTTTAAATTATTGAATGAATGAAAGAAAGAAAGAAACAAAATACATTATTTTATTTGTTGTAATGTGCGTTTTGTTTGTGCGGAATAAACATTTTTTCTTTCCATTTCTTTCTTCCTTAATTTATTTGACCCAGGTTAAGGCACACAATATTCACACAAAACAAAAAACAAGAAAATTTTATTGTGTGCCTCACGGCTGCGCTAAATATCAGTTCAGCGTAAATGCCAGAAAATTAAGTGCCTGACGCTGTTTTTCAAACTAGAGCCAAGACTAATATTGTATCGTCGTCTCCACCATGTATAATTATGTATAAAATGGAACTTTGTTATTATTCATAGTGTTTTATATGTTTTTCTTGAAACTACCAGCATATTTGGAAACTGAGAAAATTTATTATTAAAAAAGCTTTTATTTTACGAGAAGAAGGGGGTTTACCTATAGTACGCCGAAAGGACAATGCCAAGATTAGGCTCGAATCATGTGTAGCGCCCGACAGACTTTCTATAAAAATTATAATTGATAATAAAAAACAGTAAGAATTATACAATATAAATAAAATCTGTAGAAGCCCACCGTTGAAAACTCATTTTAAATAGTTATTCAATATATCAACACATTTCAAAATCTACAATCCTACAATTTCAATTAGAAATGTTGCCAATACCAAAATATTTATATCGATACGAAACTGCTCTTGCAAATCGATTGCAAAAATATCAATATGTGACTATGTAAGTGAATTAATTACTTACTTATGTCACTTAACATATTATTATATCAATAAATAGCATTTAGTTACATTTTTAAACATATATTTTACAATAATGTAATCATTAAAAATAATTCAATTCGATTATCGATACCGTTTCGCATAGTTTATTCCTATAATGCTGGCAACACCAGATGTCAAACTTTAACTTGTATCTGTCACTGTCAAAAAGTTTTATTTACTTCTCCCGCGTGATATCACCAGCGACGAAGTGTTTCCGTGTTTTTTTGAGTTTTGTATTGTTTATTGCTGTGTTTCCGGACTCCGATTTTCTACCAAATACGTAGTCGTATTTGGCATTTTAAACGGAACCCGAACCTGTATTATTCATTGCTAAAATCAGAAGTATTAAGTGGTCAACTTTGCAGACCTTTAACTTTTTTTGGTGTACTTCTAATAGAAAACTAATTATACCATCTAATTCTATAATTATTTTCCTTTTTTTGGACATATAGTTCATCTTTGTCGGTTCTGGCCGAGTCTTGTGGGACACTTTGGCATTCTCCGTTAGCCAGTTATGTTGAAGTCCCATGTAATAGGGGGACCCCTATCACTTGGGACATAAATATAACTGGACCAACGAGGCTGTCAATTTAGTGATCGGTCGTCCTAGCTCAATGAACTAAATAATGCTGGAGCGATTAGACATTCAAACCAATAAGACATTAAGCACAGCTGGCTTACATGCGGATTAGGTGATCAAACGATACCGTAGATTACCCACTTACATTAAAAGCCCAAATTATGAACGCCTCAATATATAATTTGTGTGATATTATGTAAATATGGTCAGTTTTGTTAAGCTCGTCTGAGAGAAGGAAAAGAAAGCCCAATTCCCCAAATTTCGAGTAAACGAAATATTGATTTCGTAATGTTGCACAGTTTATTTTCGGTTGATACACTAGATTTACGTATTGAACGACACTGATCGAGAAACAATAAAAGTTTTACTGTTACTACGTCTGGGTGAGTTCAGGGTCCCGCAAAGTGTTAAGCGAGCGTCATCTATTTATCTAGAGACAGGGTGTAAAAAGACGTCGCGCGTTGTTCGAAAGAGATACCGTGGCCCTGGCACTGGCAATCGAAGGAACACGGGTGGGTTTAGTCAGTAGAAGTCTGACACGCCCTCCCGCTCCGCCCAGGGCGGGAGAAGTCATTTGATAATTTCCCATCCTAAAAAAAAGCGTATAAAAACACACATCACATTGCCGTCGATTACGCGTTCTGTACATACAACTAAGTAATATTGCACAAAAATAATTGCTGTGAAACCACTTATTTTTGGTGTGAACATTTGAGTTGACCGACGTACGAAAGGTACCGCTAAGGCTCAGTTGGGCGACGAGTTTCGGGGGTTGGCTAGTAGCATCTGAACAAGAATAGTCGATAATCACGATTGGAGAGGCATACGTACAGTAATAGACTCCTATGTTATGCCGATTTGAACATTTCAAAAAACCAAATATGCCTCACAAACAAATGTGGTCTTGCAATTAATAAACTTAACACGTTACCACGGAATAATAAGGCTTTGAGAAACGCTTCATCAATAGTAATTAATGAGTGACTAAACTATGCATTGCTTGCTACATACGGTTCAGCAGATTACTTCCGTGGTATGTAGTACTAAACAGTTGGATTAGACTCTTTAAAATTGTAAAGGAAAACATCGTGATGAAACCGTGATGTCCTAGAGCCAAAAGTTCAAAGACATGTGACATGTCGTAAAATGTTGATTATGAAATGCAATAATTATAACGTAACACTGAATATTTCGTTGATGTAAAAAATACATGAATCTTTCGAAATTCCCTTTTTACACCTGTTACAGAACTTAGTTCGTTGTCATTATTGCAATTCACAATAAATATTTCAGTGCATTATGGAGTGACATAAAAATAAAAAACAATTAAATGTTTGACAACCATTTACCATTTTAATGCACGCTCTTAAGCCCAAACCCGATCACATAAATCTATTTAAGTATGCCTTTAGTTACAATCCGCTTATAAACAAAACATATCACAATTGTTTACAGAATTCGCAATCGCCTCTCCATCGGACTCGAACCGTAAGGACCAGCTGCTCTCCAGCTTGTTCCCCGAAGGTCACCCGGCGCGTACGTTCACGTGGGGCAATATCCGCAGTCTGAAGGACGATATAGATGACGACGAGCGACTACACCTCGCCGCGCATGCGTTTAGGAAGAGGCATTACAGCGCGCATAGAATGACTGTTGCTGTGCAGGTAAATGTTACATCGCGCCTGTAGCCCCCGCAGCACGCGTTGCATGACCACCTTATGAACGAGATTTGTCGACGGAAGAATACACAAAATGACAGATTAATATAAGAAATCTGTCATTTTGTCTACTCTATTTGACATTTAGTTTATACTTCTGTCTACTTAAGTTGATCATGCTACGCGTGTAGGCGCAGGTGTAGCCCCAGTAATCTTGATCTTAATTCTTCCCATATAATAGGGGACGAGCCTATTGCCAAACTGGTACAAATTTAAACTCCAGGCTGATACAGAGAAATTCCTATTTAAAATCTATTATCACTTACGCCGGGATAATCTTAGATAGTTGGTCATGTTTGTTGAGAGGATAAATGATAGGTGAAAGGAATAATAAAAAATATGGATTTCCACCATGGAAATGCCGCACGGTCAGTCGGTTTCGGTATTAATTCCTTTAAGAATAAATACCGAAACCGACTGATCTTATTGGTCCTTCAAAAAGTTCAAGTGGGTAGTAGATACAAGCAAACGGCGCTCGTGTATGGGACGATATTTTGGTATCTTTGATGTATGAATGTTTAACAGGTCCACTCATTCTGTGTGGTTCTTTCCTCGAAAGACCATTTCAGATATCAATCCACATGGTCTTCACATGACCTGACCAAGATTATGTCTGGACTTTAAAAGAGACTGTGACCTCTGAGTTTGTTTCGGCGTTTCTTCTCAGAGTAGTCAGATAGGAAATGCCGATCTCACCTAGTTTTTAAAATATGATTGACGTGTAAAAGTGCTTGTACAAACCTATTTACAGTAATAAAATTATTTATCATTTATTTATCATTTACAACGCAAAAGAAGTATGCAGGTAGAAACATCAGATTCTGCATAGCACGCAGAATTCTGATGTTACTCCTTGCCGCACTGTTTTTTTTTAAAATATTGATCCATTGACCGTCTTAAACAACAACTAAAACCGCCTATAGAGAAAGCGATCCGTTTCTAATAATAAAATTCTAATTGTCTGTAGATCATTATGGTATCAAACAAAAATGTTATGTTACTAGTTTGATAACATTCCATAATAGCATGACCTGCAGGTCAAACAATACGCACGACGAACAATAAAGAAATAATAGGAAGCATAATACAATAACCACTATATATATATTTTTTTGTTTTAATTAACATCAGACCAGTAAATAAACAGCCAAAGGGCACAATAGGTACGCATTTGTGTATTGTACACTCGCTTTTAACCAGTTATGATGATTAAGTCCCAATAGGTAAGCATTTGTGTATTGTACACCCACTGTTAACCAGTTGTAAGGAGAATGATCAGTCTTCGAAATGTAGCAAAACCAAGCTTAAAAAAATAGCTTAGTTTGTTGACCCTAACCACAGATATTATAATACTACGTACAGATACCCAATCCCATACAAAGAAATTACACCTCCCTAAGTCTGGCTATTGAGCTGGCTATTTTTTTTCGTCGAAATCTTCAACAGATGGCAGCATCAGTGACTCACTAATTGCCATAGACTGAAGTTTTACAACGACCTTCTTTTAAAACGTTTTGTGCAACCTTTTTAAATAAAGTTTTATAGTTCCGGGTTCAGAAAAACATGTTAATAGATCTCTTTTATATTTCTATGTAAAGTAATAGATTTGAAAAAAAAACTGTTTAAATTAAAAACTATAGTGGTTACTGTGATGACAGGACAAATTGGGTAAAACGCCATCTATTGCAAAGAGCTCTAAGCAAAATGATAAACAGATGGCTACTCTTATCAATTTATAGGTTCGAATTGAAGAACGTTAATTAGGAGTGTAAATAGATAAATCAGCAATAAACCAAGAAGATTTGATCTTTACTAATCTTACTTCAGCCAAAATTCTGCCATTTATCGCTTTCTAATGATTGTTAATGTCAAAATGGTTACCTTGATGATTATACTTTGTTCGAGTTGAGACCCCATGCCCTAACCGTTGATGCCAATTCGATTACTTGAAATTGGCCGGGAAAGGCAACACACAAGGAACAGTGGAAAGCTATGAGGAGAATTTCGCCAAGCAGTGGGACAATTGGTTGAATTAAAAAAGAACCATTGCTATATTGTTGTTCGAAAGAAGTGTCGTTAACTGACAATCGCAAGAGACGTTTCAACTTTGTTCCTAATGTAGGCAAAAATCAGAAAATCACTTGGTGTTGCAAGATGTCATTGGCAGCGCGAATCCTTTTCTATTTATGAATTACCAAAAATATTATTACGTGTTGTGCAATTATTATTAGAACGCTGTTTTTCCTCCCGCTCATTTCCTACGTTTCTCCCCAGGCGCGGATGGACCTATCCTCCCTCGAAAACTACGTCGTCAACACCTTCGGCCACATCCCCACCAACAAGCTGCCTTCCGCAAACTTCAGTCAGTTCAGCTTCAAGGCCGACACCGTCACCCCCGAGTTCAGGAGCATCTACTACGTCAAGCCGGTGGGCGATACAACTGAGGTTTGTTATAAAATATAAAACAATCTTAAATTCATTAATTCTCTCACCTACAACATACAGCCAAATCGCTGGGTCTAAAAAAAGTATACAATAGTTAATTACCTTCGTGATAAAAAGAATGCTTGTTGAAAAAGAATGGATGAGATAAATTTTGTATGGAGTTAAGTTTGTATGGAATTTCTAAAAATTTGTCGGCGGGATATCACATCAGGCATACGGCTGACTTGTAAAACAATAATTTTGAACGAATTTTGGTCATGGTGGCTAAACTCAACGGTAAGTTAACGCTGTCGACTAGTTACAGTATACGAAAATTTTACACATGTGTGGGCGCAACACAGAATCACTCTCTCTTCCATGACTCATATGCCAATGGAAGGGCAATCTGACACCACCGTAGCGAATGAATAAACCCCAAATAAAACTTATTAAGCTTCGTTAAGTCTTGAATAGGAATTCTAGAAACAATCAACCAACTTTTGTGACACGTAAAGATGTTGAAATATGAAAAAAAAGAGTACCTCGAAACAACATCACAAATAACTTGAATTTATATTCTACATGACCAGCCTGCTATCGTCCCAATGTTGAGACTCAGGCCTGCTCGCTGCGAAAGGGAATGGTTTGATGGATGAGAAATATCTTTGTTTCTAGGATCTATGACCCTACTAGGCAAGAGAGATATGGTGCTGTCACGATGTTTATCTACACAATTTTAAGTAATTACCTATAATTTGGTCTAATTCGCAGGTACATTTGACATGGTGCATGCGGTCTTTGCTCTCTGAATACGAGTCCAAGCCGCACCAGTACATTTCATACCTTCTGGGACACGAGGGGAAAGGCAGTTTGCTGTCGTATCTCAGGAAAAAGTAAGTTACCTATTATTTGTATTATTAAACTGTTAACGGTACACAATGTCGTTGCACACCGAAACAGAAACACATCTTAGTTCAATATTCAGGAAAAATTATATTCCTGCGCTACTGGAATGTTGTAATTTTAATTACCGCCGCACACTATTGAAATGTGAACTTTGTCTTATGATGATTAAAATGATTTGACAGGAAATTCACATTAATTTGTATGCGAGAATGTGAGTATTCAACTTATGATCTATAAAGTATGCTGGTTTTTTTACATTCTACCATTACATATATGGTGTGTTAATATTTAATTTAAAAAAAGACAGCAGCAACAAATTGCAGCTCTATCTCTAGAGTAGTTGCTAACGACGCATTATCAGCGCGTCGTCGTCCACTAGATGTCGCTGTAAGTCACACGATGGGAGCAGAGGTAACGGCCTCTGTGGTCGTGGGATCGAACCCAGACAGGCGCTTTACTTTGTGTAAATTATTTTATCACCACTGCTCTCAAAACGGTGAAGGAGAACATCGGCACGACCTAGATTAAAAAATTCGCAGACATGTGACATCTACCAACCCGCGCTGGGCCCGCGTAGTGGATATTACGGCCCACTCCCTCTCAGCGAGAGGACGCCTGTGTCCCAGCAGTGGGAACGCCGGTAGTTCGCCTTGTTGCCGAGTTTTTTGCCGTTGTTTTGGTGTTTGACGGTAATCCGTTTCGCTTATTTCCCTATAAACTCTAGATGAATTCAATTCTTATATTCTACAGGGTGTGGGCTCTCGGCATATACACGGGTAACTCGGAAAGTGGCATCGACTACACTTCAATGTACAGTCTGTTCTCCACGCAAGTTGTGCTCACCAAAGAAGGACTCGACCATGTTGATGAGGTGAGTATGCAACTGTCAGTGAGAATTGAGATGCTTTATGGTAAAGAAAGAAAAATAGGTTATATCTGTCTGCGTTTTTTTTTTTGCAAAGTCAACAAATAATCAAGTCAGCCTTCTAAATTATGTTTTTGGGATCAGTCATGTTTTCATAAAATACAGCGCTAATACACAACGTACAACACAGCTGCAGTGTGCATAAAAATGTGTAAAGAAAAATCCACATACGCGTGGCTAAAGAAAAAAACAAGGCTATCAGAGCGAACGCAGCAGACATACTGTTTTATTTTTAAGAATTGATATTAACAGCGTACCGATTGTTTGTTTTCAGGTGCTAGAAGCAATTTTCTCATACATAAACATGCTCAAACTAATTGGACCTTCGGAAAGAATATACGAAGAAATAAAGGTAAATTATATTCAATAGCGTTTATATACTTTCTACCCTTTGACGACTGGCGATTAAAAGTTCACAATACAGTATATTTATCTCACGAAGCGACGCGTGCTTTATTTGTGGTAACCAAGTGTACAAGCACGTTGTGAATATGTGCATGAAGGCGAGTAGCGTCAGCACATACACGCACCCACACACACACACGTGCACGCCCACACACACACACGTGCACGCCCACACACACACACGTGCACGCCCACACACACACACGTGCACGCCCACACACAAACACACACGCGCGCAGGCAACTTCGTCCGCGTCTCGGACGGTACCGGGAGCTCTTGCGCTTACACACACATTCACAGCGTGTTTGTACACTTGGTACCAATCACTCACGCAAATGCAAAGCTCAGCTGGTGCTGGGTGACTTAAATCCATTTTTTTTCTAAATCTGTGTGTCGTACTTAAACTTATGCAACTAATAAATATTCGCGGTCTGCGATCCAGGACGAAAAGCTGCCTATTTCCTTACCGAAGTCATGGTCTATCTATGTGCTAAATTTCATCCAAACCCGTTCAAACGTTTTAGCGTGAAAACTTAACAAACAAACAAAGTAACTTTCGCAATTATAATATATGTTAGGATCAGGATGAGGAAGTTTTTATGTTTGGATGTTTGTTACTTAATCACAAAAACGGTTAAACGGATTTTATAACCTGGATACTTACTGATACTTTCTATCCCGATAGTAAGTTCTCGTGTTTCCGACATCCACTGCGCTGGCAAAACCTAATAAATAAAAATACTTTTTAATTTATTTCTTTCAACAGACAATAGAAGAAACAAGTTTCCGCTTCGAGGAAGAGTCTCAGCCGGCAGAGTACGTAGAGACGTTATCAGAGAACATGCACTTCTATCCGCCTCAGCACTACATTACCGGGGACCGACTCTACTACAAGTATGATCCCAAGGTAACAAACAGTTATAATACACAACCACAATAGACTATTTGACTTTATTTGTTTTAAATTAAATTTTAATTAGATTCAATGGATCCTTTTGGGCACAATGAAGTTTAAATAAGTAGGAGAGAGGAAGAGCTATTATGATTTTTCTTATTATATTTAAATTATATCCTATTTTTCTGATTCTTACATCAATATTAGTACATAGTAATATATTATATATTAGTATAATTATCAATTATTATTTTTCTCTGAATATAATGAATGTCAATCTATTTGTTTTATTTTTAAATTAGATTATATGATAATATTGCTTATTTAATTATTCGTTTAAATATTTTGTATTTCAATTAGTGTATTTGATAAAATTATATATTTAAATAAGGTAATACTTAACATGCTTTATCTCATTTATTTTATTATTGAACTTATCTAGTAAACAATTGTAAATATTTATAATTGAATTTATCCGTTAGATATTAGTTTATTGTGTAGTAACTTTTATGAGTTAGGAATTGTTTTAACCTATTTATAAATTATAAATGGGACGCTCAGAAAGTACTGCGTAAATAAAAAAAAATGTTATACAGGTAAATATTTCTTAATTAAATCTTTTCAAAGCCTCTACAAAGTTTCAGTCTCGAGAACCAGTTTTTGAAACATTTTTTTCAGTCCCCCGTATACCTCGTTTACAGCCTGCTCGAACGCAGACAGCGCATCTTACGGCGACGAAAATTGTACCCCTTTGAGTAGATTTTATATTTTCGGGAATAAAAAGAAGTCACACGGTGCTAGTTCCGGGCTGTAAGTAGGGTGACCCAAGAGTTTGACCGGCGTGCTGTCCTGGAAGTCCATCGTTTTGAGCGCGGTATGTGAAGGCGCGTTGTCGTGGTGGAGCCCTCGGAGCCCTGTGTTTGGTCGCTTGTTGCTCACAACAGAGAAAACGTCTGCCAAGCATTTGGTATTATGTATATCATTCAGCGTTGATGCTTATTTGGTTCCGTAAAGGAATTGACACCAAGTAGCCAGTCAAATTGAAAAAGCTCGCAGTCATAATCTTCCCCCCGCTTCTAGATTGCTTCACTTTGGTAGGCGTTGATTCGTTTTGAAACACCCAAACCTTCGACTGGCGCTTCATTTCTGAATCGTATTGATAAATCCAAGACTCAACACCTGTAATTATGTCGTAAACACACCGAAACGTGCCTGCTTCAAATTTGTTTATCATATCACGGCACCATTTCACCCGGGATGCTTCTGAGCATCGGTGAGGTTGTGTGGCACCTAGCGTGAAAGTATCCTCCTCACACGAAGATGCACATGTATAATTTCGCGAAGACTTCTCGATCCAACCTGCAATATGTGCTGAATCTCTTGATACGCAACTTGCCTGCGTATTGTCTTGCATTAAATTTTTCACTGCTAACACGTTTGCTTCCGTAACAGCCGTCAAAGGGCGACCACTTCTTAGGTTCATCGCACAAAGTTAGTCGACCTTGCTTGAATTCGTTATACTAACTATACAGGGTTGCCTTAGAAGGGCCGTCATCCATGAATGCCATTTGAAGTCTATCGTACCATTCGTCCGGTTTCATGCGACACTTTAAATCGTGAACTATTCTTCCGGTTTCGATACTTGAAATTGTTAAAAAATCATAGCTCGAAAATGATCCCAGCGCAGATCCATATTTTTTAATGACACGATAATTAATATTAGCTCGCTAACAATGTGGAGGGAAATTTCGAAATTGGAACGTACTTATTTTGACTAATAATTAATCATATTTTTAAAATAGACTATCTGGCCAGTCTCATAAACAAAAACTTTTTTCTCAATATTTTCCGAGTGGCCTGGTATATGATTGTTATATGATTTGCGGTAACATATTATTATAAATTGTTATTGACATAGATTATGGACTAGTAGAAGAGTGCAGTTAAAGCCGGGGGAGGGGGGGTCAGATTTAATCTGTTTTATGGCGCAAATAGTATTTTGTTTGTATGTTATCCCGTGTGTTCTTTCTAAAATATAAATAACAATTAAAGTGAGATTTTGGTGTTTCTTGAAGTAAGGCTTGCAACTATCTGTTAGTTCTATGTTTGTAATTATTCAGTTTTTTTTGTAGACTTCGAAAGAGGGTTTGTTTTAGCGTTCTTTTTGTGAATTTGTTTTATTTGAGCTTTTTTTGTTGATTGGGGAAGATGCTTTCTTCGAACGATTGCTTAATTAATTTGTAATATGGTAAGGTGGGATTAGTCACTGATATTTCTCTCGGTCCTGAGCCGGTTGCTAGGGTGGTATTTTTTGTTATTGTGTTTCTTGTTTGTTCGTTTTCTAACAAAATTCCACATGGTTTTATCTTTATTTGTTGATTTGTGCATTTTATTTATGTAGTGTATTTTTTTAGGATTTTTTCATACTTTTTATAGTATTTAGTAAGTACTGAATTATTTGTTTTTAAGGATAGTATTTTAATAGTCTATTATTTTTACAGGATTGCTGTAGAGATGGATAGCCAATAATTGTTAAGTTTGATTTTTAATTTAAGTCTGTGTTTAGGGATACATTCTTCTAAGATACGTCTGTATGTGTTGTGGAACGATTGATAGTTCACATCTATTTTTCTCCGTCTGTCTGAATTTTTGTATGTAACTTTTATTGAATAGTCTTTTATAGGCAAACCCAATGGCCTGTTAAGATTGTTGTTATAGTATCAAATGTGTGTGATCGGAGAATCCTAATTTTTCTACGGTTGTGTACATTTTGGTGTTGTGTAAGTTTTTGATTATAAAATCTTAACATGTTGATGTTTTACAAATTTGTACTCTAGCATTAGATTGATCAATTGGTTTGTTATTGCGCTATTTTGCAAAATATTGATGATAAAATCTCCTATTGTGCCTTTTTATACCTATTTGCTATTTATACAATGCATAATTTGTTTATTAAAACAAATTATTTTCTTTTCTTTTTATTAGTCAATTATCTATACAAATATTTTAGAGAGGAAAGATTTGATTGTTTGTTTGTATTGAATAGGCTCGGAAACTACTGGACCGATTTGAAAATTTGTTTTACCATTAGAAGCCGAAATTATGTCTGATGAACATGGGCAACTTTTTTTTTTTTTCGAAATCCACGCGGACGAAGTCGTGGGCGAAGTGCTAGTTACTAATAAAAAGTTCTTCCTCTCTTCAATTCCAGTACAGGATAACTATTAATAGATTTTACTTTGGTAGCTTACATGCACATACTTCTATACAATATTCAGTAGTAATTTCTCCAATATAGCAACATTCTATACATTATTTAAGATCCTCTAATATAATACAGACACCGCGGCCACTTCGAGAGCGGCGACGATACAATGCTGCAGTTTTATATCCGGTACATTGCAGAGTTTCCAATTTATCTTTGGTCTCATACATATTAGTTTGTAGTCGGGTTTATAGTTGACGAAAGCCTCTAGAAGATGTTGTTCGTTAGAAATGCTTTGGATGTTTTGAAACATAATTTTAAATTGTTGGTCTGGAGTTCCGAAATGTACGATTGTCGGTATCTTCATTTATTTAGTATTGAGTTTTGTTTTGTTCGTTTTGTCCATGTTTGTTGTTGGGAAATGAATTGATTGTTTCGTGTTATCTATCGCATACAACCCTTTTTTCCTAGCTGTCAGCATTTCGTCACGCATTTTCTTTCTTCCTAATCTTGCATTTTCATCTAATAATTCAGACAGGAACAATCTTGTTCCTTGGCGATGGTGTCTATTTTCTATCACGTATTTAGCCATTCTTTTGCTAATGAGGTCAATTACTATAGGCCGATTTTGATTATGATTTTTGCCTAGTCTATATGTTTTTTTCAATATACCCTGTAACCCTGTAAGATCGATATTTAGATATTCATAAACGGGATCAATTATTCTACATTGTAGTGTATCGTTGTCTTTACTACTTTCGAGTCTTTAATCTCATTCATCTCTTATTTTCTTCATTTTCTTGTTTTCTATGGTTCAGATTTTTTCGTTTCTATATCTTCTCGTCTTTGCTCGTTTTCATTAGAAAGTGCATCTGTTTTTTTCTCAATGTTATCTCTATCTTGGTAATCGCCTTGTTTACTTCAATTTTAATAATATTTTGAAGCTCCGCTATTATAGATTTGTTGTAATCTCGTAAACGAAGAATTATAATTTTACTTTAATGTTCGCTAATGTCTAATGTCTCTTTGAATAATTGTGTTCAAGGATGTTTCTTTATCTTCTGAGTACTGTGTATCACCTGACAAACTCAAGTCTTACGAGAAAGAGCAATTAATTTCAACCTTAACCAGGTTGGAATTAATTGTTCGATTTCTATGAATGAAATTGTTTTCTTCAGAAGGTGAGGCTATTAACTGTTTCGTTATTTGTTGGCGAGCGTATTGGGTGTTTATATTCCCAGTTTTTGGTATTTTACAATTGCAAGTTTGATCACCATGATTTCCTTTGCGCTGGTGTCATAGTTTTGTTGAAGCACAAGACAGTAATATTTGCACATTGTGAATCGTAATCTTTAATGCATGTGTAACAAGTGATCTTTTCTTTCTTTGGTAATTCTTGAAGACATCCTGCTCCATCTAGCTATTTTTATGTAAGCTTATGTTAATTTCAAAAGTGGGTAACTTTTTCCACCGATGTTTTTTTTTGCAAGTCTTCTTTTTTAGTAACATCTTTAAAATAAGTATTAATTCATCTATATTTTTGGTAGTAGTCAAATACTCTATTTATTCCAATTGCAGTATATTTATCTCACGAAGCGACGCGCGTATTACTTGTGATTACCAAGTGTACAAACACGCCCTGAAAGCGTGTTTCAGTACAGGAGCTCTCGGTACCGTCAGAGACAATAACGAAGTTGGAAGTGTTTGTGTGTGTGGTTATGTGCTGACGCTACTCGTCTTTACGCACGCATTCACATGGTATTTTTACACCTTCTGGTTATGAAGGTAGAAGATACAACTTTTAATGTTATAACTGGTCTTTAAATACTCCCACGACCTCCTGCACCGTTACATGAACCCATGAGTACAATTTGTTGCATGCATTATGCTGCGCGTAACTGTAAAGCAGCGAATTTTCACACCTAAAGGAGAATGCCAAGTTTTCCCACGAGACTCGGCCAGAACCGACAAAGATGAACCATATGTCATAAAAAGGAAAATAATTATAGAATTACATGGTATAATTAGTTTTCTATTAGAAGTACACCAAAAAAAGTTAAAGATCTGTAAAGTTGACCACTTAATACTTAAAATCAGAAGTACAGGTTAAGTGTACGTACAGGTTCTGGTTCCGTTTTAAAAGTCAAATACGACTACGTATTTGGTAGAAAATCGGAGTCCGGAAACACAGCAATAAACAACACAAAACTCAAAAACAACACGGAAACACTTCGTCGCTCGTGATATCACGCGGGAGAAAAAAAAAAAACTTTTTCACAGTGACAGAAACAAGTTAATGTTTGACATCTAGTGTTGCCAGCATTATAGAAATAAACTATGCGAAACGGTATCGATAATCGAATTGAATTATTTTTAATTATTACATTATTGTAAAATATATATTTAAAAATGTAACTAAATTCTATTTATTGATATCATAATAAGTTAAGTAACATAAGTAAGTAATTAATGCACTTACATAGTTACTAATTGAAATTTTTGCAATCGATTTGCAAGAGCAGTTTCGTATCGATATAAATATTTTGGTATTGGCAACGTTTCTAATTGAAATTGTAGGTATTGTAGATTATGAAATGTGTTGATAAATTGAATAACTATTTAAAATGAGTTTTCAACGGTGGGCTTCTGCAGATTTTTTTTTTTTTTTTTATATTACTGTTTTTTTTATTATCAATTATAATTAATAGAGAAAGTCTGTCGGACGCTACATGTTTCGAGCCTAATCTTGGCATTGTCCTATCGCAACAATTATTTTTCTTCAGTGTTACTTAGGACGAATTTCCTAAGTAACCTAGAAAAAGTCTTATCCTGAGAATATATTTTTTATTTTTGACAGTTCTTCCATAGTAGAACTGTCAGATGTCAATTTTATTCAACGGATAAAAGATACTTCGGTAACATCAGCCCTTAGTCTGAATGCGTAGATGACGGCTTTATAATGGGTACACCATTCTTAAGTCAAGTTTTATAGGCTACTTACTAATGGTACCTTATAATATCTCTCAGGGTATAACAGAGCTGCTGGGCTGCATGCGCGCAGACTCAGTGAACATCATGATCCTATCCAACAAGCATTCCACGCCTATCAACTACGACTCCAAAGAAAAGTGGTTCGGAACTGAATACAAGAAAATGGGTGAGTTTTGTAAAGTATACCTTAGGTATAGCATATAAAGATTAATATATAAAGTTGGTATGCTCTGTTAACAAGAAAATAGGTGTGTTGTTATAACAAGTGAATATATATCTTGTGTAGTTTGTAATCAAAGTTATACTTGGTTGTCATGGTCATTCATTATTTACTACCACTTCAGAAAAAAGTCAGTAAGTTAATATTGTTTTAAAGTGAATTAATATGTCAACCTTCTCGTTTTTCTTCTCCGCAAACTAAATTGTTTTAATTTCTACCTGTAAATAAAACATATTTATCTTTACCTTTAGAAATTTACAACATCAATTGGGGCAAGTATCACAAAGTTTATCTAAACTAGGGCCGCAGAATACGGATAATTTCGTTCCCTGGCTTATCACTGCTTGTGTCTGTCGCTTGCGTATAATTATGTTGCCGTCCCGCTCACACGGATGAATTTAGTTAATTTCGGTGTTCAGGTCTACGAGATTCTCCGTATTTAGCGATCGCGCTTTATGTTATTCCCCTACGATACAGCCATACTAACCATTTTTCACTCCCACAGAAATCCCCAGCAAATGGCTTGACCGTTGGCTGAACGTGGGCCCGTACATCAATTTCTTCCTTCCGGAGAAGAACGTTTATATAACCACAGACTTCAGTCTGATTGAACCCGATCCTGCATACACAGAGACCGCGCAAGAACTGGGCATAGATCTTCGAAGCTCCCCTAAAGATATACATAGGAAAGTCGAAGCTGCGAATAAGGACGCCACTAAGATATTGAGCCACGGTGACCTTATTGCTACTGTCAATCATTTTAGGTAGGTTTTGGTTTATTTTTGGGTATCTTTTATTATTCTATTGGGTATAGTATAGTCCAAGGGACGGTAGGCCTACGTTTTTTATATTAATTTGAACTTGATACCTTTACCGGTTCCTGAGAAAAAGGGTATTGACAGACAGACATTCGGACGGACGGACGCACAACTTTGGGACCCGGTTTCCCTTTTTTCTTTTACGGTTTAAATAAATTTATTTCTCAAAAACGAACAGACATAGTTCACTGAAATATGAAAAACTTAAGAAAAAAATATCTAAAACATAATATTTATAGTTTATTATTGTTGGTTAGCAAAATACAACTTAAACCTATTTTTGAAAATATTTACTTTTGAACAATCTCTTATTTCTTTCGGTCACTTGTTATAAAGCTGCACTCCCTCAAACTGAATAGTTCTTCTTCAATACAAAGTTCTAACTGAAGGTATACTATCCATGTTTTTGCTTGAAAGTGATTTGTGAGTGTATTTTGTTTGTTAACATTTTTAGGTATTGAACCTTAAAATGATAAAAATATTAATTACTCAGCAAGGAGGTAATGTGGATTACTACCCAGTGTACCCGGACGTTCAGGATCGCTAATCTTTTGACTGAGTGCTGTAGTGTGTACACTGGTCCGCACAGTTTTTCCAAAGGAGACATTAGCTAACGTTATCATCTGCAACTCAAATGAAGCCCAGGGCGAATTTCACCATTGAAACAGTACGCAATCAGCACATAAACTACGTTTAAGAGCTCTCAGTGTTATAATTTTCTGTGGAATATTGACACTGATAGCTTTTGAACGCGGTTTGGATGTGCTAATCCGTTCGGTATCATTGGTGAAATTGGCACTTAGACAGACTACTCTGTACTGTACAGCATTACAATTTACAAATAACAACTTTATACATTTTCAATCCTATTACATCCACAGATTGGACCAGCCTAACCTGATCCGTAAGAACCGCCACATGGAGCTATGGTACAAGCCTGATTTCAAGTTCCGTTTCCCCACCGCGTTGCTTTACTTCTACTTCATCTCGCCGCTAAGTCTCAAGTCACCCAGAGAGTGAGTATACTTACAACCAGTTGTACAGTGTGACAAGTTTGCAAGTGTGCACTTACGCAATAATTCAATTCGTTTATTTTCAATCAACTATTGGATCATAATTAATGGTATTATGTATACTTTAAATGAAAATTATTAGAAAAAATAATAAAAAAACTCAACACACAATTTCACTTACAAATTAAATTGGCAAAGTCAAACTATAATACGAAAAAAACAAACGTTGGTTTCGGAACCACAGTTCAAGAGACACGCTCGCTTGAGTGTAAACGCATCTTGCGATAATCATCGGGCGAGTTTCTCCTAGGAGACTCAAATGGACGGACTTGTCGCCCCTCGACGGACAAGAAACCTTTTTCTAATAAATAATTTTACGTTTAAATCTGAGGGGCAATTTCTGTATTTTCAAGAACTTACGCAAATGTGTGTACTTACATAAATCGTTAAATAAACATAAATAATTTTCATACATCTTTGACATTGATTGCTGCTGAGATGAGATTGCGAATTGAATTTGAACGCTTTTTAAGTAAGAGAATTGGCCTTCTGAATGGCTGAGAAGATAACAAGGGTGGCAGGAACACAGATGCGCAATCTGAAACAATGAATTCAGCACTTGATTCTAGACACCCCTAGCGTATAACATGATCGTCGGTTATCAAAAAATAAAGCAGCTGTTTCATAGACAAGCGCAATGCCTACGCGGTCGTTTTTTTTTTAAATAACTGACTAAAAAGTTCTACGCTAGGGGCGTCTAGAAACTCCCTGAATAGGGACGTTGAAAATGTTCTTGTTATTTTTGGTTCAGAATCATCTGCAGAATAGGGATGATGACTAATATTAAAAATGTTCGAACAGATAATGTAATTTCAAAGGAGGCATAGTAAAAATGAGATAATCGAAAAAATCTGTTAAATCGATGTAAATATGAAGAAGATACACGCTTTCAAAGTATTTGGAGTGGATTATTCCCGTCCTTGACGCGCAGTACGGCCAATGTACGGCGCTAGTATGAAGTTACATAGTTGTGACGTCACTTCTACGACAGTGCTGTCCTTGTCTAACACTTATTTTAAAACGTTTGAAGGGATATGAGGAACAGGGTGTAAAGTTCACACATACTCTTGGAGAAGGGAGGATCCTCCGACCAGGTGGATGTCGTATCTGGTGGGCAACTGCCCCGATGATTGTTATCGGGAAGTTGTAATTATGCTATCTGCGCGGTAAACTCTGCTTGCGCGATGCAGGATTGATGCGTTTGTTCGCATGTGGCGGTGTAGATGCCGCCACACGTTTATAACTTGGCAAGTTTTTAAGATTGTACATTTTTTTGAGGTAAAAAAAAAATGTCATCATCCCTATTCATGCTTTCAGTTAACGCGTCGTTGTCCCCGCCGCCCTTGATAACATCATTATTATTGGTTCATGTTTTTGGAAGTGAAATATAATGTGTTGTAACAATAAAAACAACTCAGTGCTTTCTTCACAGGTCGTGTCTGCTCGATCTTTGGACGGACGTATTACAACAAGGGCTAAAGGTAATAGTCGATTAAATACTTGTATTAAAAAGCCCAATGCAATATCAACTTTGTACTCGTTGATATAACGTCTAAAATAAATAGGCATTGCTCAAAACAAACCTTGTTTACAGGAAGAAGTGTACCCAGCTAATATGGCGGACCTGTCTCACTCATTGTATGTCGGTGATAAAGGACTCCAAATGAAAGTGACTGGCTACAGTCAGAACTTACACGTGAGTACACAATTAGCATTTAATATAAGCAGAGATATAACTTATCTAACATGCAAGTATCTGGAAATACAGATACAAGATACAAAATACGTATCTTGTATCTGTATTTCAGATACTTTTTTGAATGTCATTTTGTATCTTGTATTTAAATACCTGTTGTTTGGTATCTTAGTATTTTGTAGATACTATGTTTGCTAAAATAATTTTAGTAATTGGTGATTCTATTGTGACATTAATTTAAAATATTAATGTTGTAGATAAAACTGAACGCGCTATTGAATTTTTTGTCTTTTAGGGTCGAATTTATAGGTGGCGTGGCAATTCTTTCTTTTCTATTAAATGTTATTGGCTATGCCCCTTGACTCGTGCCATTTTTAATTATTCCGCATAATAGTCTATATTTGAGGGAGACAGACAATTAAAAGTTCGATCGGTTGGTCGATACTATGAGAAGATTGAGTCTTTTCTTGAGCCTTGACTTTTTCATAACAAGGTGCCGAAAACACAGGATCTACTGGCAGCACCGCTGACTTAGAAACATTGCAATACTTAAATAATAAAGATACCAACATAAAGAGCTTAAATGCTTATCCTGCAATAAAAAAAAACCTTTTTCAAATACAACACCTCTTTGCCAAGTTCTTCTCCTGTGGAGCGACTCTTTGGGGGCATGGTCATGAGGCCTCATCGAAGAAAAAATGAGTGGTAAACTGTTTGAAGAACTAGTTTTACTTAAGTCTCAATTAAAACCTTAAAAATATAATATTATGTTGTGTCACGTTTGCGCACAATCAACGCGATTAACATGTAAAAAAATAAACTTTCATTTACAAAGAGTTGTTTTTTTTTACAAAAGTATTTTATGTATAAAAAGTATTCAAAAGATACGTATTTTATATATCTAGTATTTCAGATACCATTACAGAAAGTTATTTGCATTTGGTATCTGAAATTTATTAAAGGTATCTTGTACATCACTGAATAAAAGCTAACTAAAGCTAGCTTTTTCATGTAGTCTGATAAAAAGTAAGCTTTGTTTTAATGTGCGTGCCAGATTTCAACCAAATTACAAACAGTCTAAGCCAAAAGAAGTCACGAAGTTAAAACTCCCATCACACCTCGTTTCAGGACTTAAAGGGTGGCAAGATCGCACTGGCAATCTTGAGGTCCTAGATTAAAACATATGATTCTTTTTATCATTGGACATGTCGAGTTTTCTTAGAAAGCGAGCTAATTTTGCATAAATTACGTTGTATGTTAAACTTACACTACATATTTTTCCAGTTACTAGTTGAACTGATCACTCGAGAGATGCGCTCCTCAACACAGAACCTAACGAGCGCGATGTTCGAGGCGGTGCGCGAAGTGCGCGCGCGGACTTTTCACAACGTGCTCATTAAACCGCACAAACTCGCCAAGTAAGTGAAGGACGACGGAAAGTTACGAACAGCAATAATGATCAGCCAATGGCAGTCCGCAGCTGAACGTAGGGCTTTCCAATCGTGATTCTTTAAATCATCGGCTGCTATGTTGCTATGCTAGTCGACGGAAGAATCGACAAAATGACAGCACGCTTAGCGTGACCAACTTTTGTCGACGGAAGAATTCGCATTTCATTGAGTTAGTGGCTACAAAACATTATAGTTATTTAAGATTTACTTATTTAAAGTTTCACTACAATAATTTATTTTATGCCATTGCCTCAGAGACGTTCGGATGAACATCCTCCTGACACCGTACATCTCTCCCCGCGAGAAAGCCGCCATCATTCACAACATCACGCTGTCGGAGCTGCAAGAGTTCAGTGACAGGCTGCTCAGCAAGATGTACTGTGAGGTCAGTATACAAGGTCACATTAAATTAACTGATGAAACCTCACAAATGTGACGTACGGGTTTACCTATAAAATTATGGCAAAACAAAAAAACCTATTATTTAATTCGTGTTCGTGTAAAAGTCTTAGAATCATCCTTTTGTCAACAATTAATAATCGACATTCGGTTACGGACCGTCGCATTAGACAGACGTTTCCGCCTTTGTTTTCGCTTGATGCAGCGTGCGAAATAGTGGTGCTGGTTTAACTGTGTTTCTCTGTTTGGTATGATTGTGTATCTGTGCCGCAAATACTTTGGCGTTCCGAATCTCCAGCCTGCGGCCGAGTAGCCCGGTGACCCCGAACGGGCCCATCTAGTGAGATCATTCCTTATATTTAAGGCCTTCAGTGCTGTATAAGGCTATGTTTTAGTTAGTTAGAGGTCAAATAAAGTTATTTATAATATGTGGCCTACAACAGGGGAAGAGCGCTGATGTCTGAAATACAGATATTTTATATCTAGTTCAGGCACAGATGTTCAAATCGACTCATAGAAACAAGTGTTTTAAAGTGTATCACCTTAATATTAAATAGTTGAATGTTTAAAAAAAAAAAATGCTTAATTTGAAGCCGCATTCAACATTATTTACCAGTGCTATAGTGTTCCAAAAGGGTTTTAAGTTCAAAACTGCTACAAAATTTTTGAGACAAAGTCTAAACAATGTTTTTTTTTTCTGATTGCGCATTCTATTCTAAGATATTTCGAGATTTAAGAAGGTCGATTCAGGTAGCCATACCCTTGGGCGCTGGATGTAGTCGGGGAATTTTAAACAATGAAAACTCCAACTATTGTGCTTGTATATTCTTACAAAACGAAGTGTACATTAAACTAGTGCGATACTTATTATTTAACATGAGAACTAACTTTAACCAAATGAACGGCTAGCAAGACGAAAGATAGCGTACGCCGAGCGCGTGCGATGTTGTCGGGTGTCTTTAGCCGAACCACTGCAAACACTTCGACAAGGGAATCAATTTTTGGATGGACACGGCGGAAGATCAAGAACGCTGCTAATGAGATTTACAAAAACCCGAAACGGTTAGTAGCGAGACCTCAGACGAAGACATTGAAAGCGGCAACATTTATCACAGCAGAGCAAAAAGCCGAGAAAAAGGTAGATCCCCGCCAAAAGATTCACCGGTGAAGCTCGACCTGATAAATCCGGCTGCGACATCGTCGTTCCTCCCATAGATATCATCTGTCTCTGGAGAGACCAATGCCTACTCTAGGATGCATATCCGGTACGGCTCGCGATCCTTCCCAATCCTAAGCGCACGTCTTCCCTAGCATTACGGCGCCCCCCGGTCTACTCCTTTCTCTGTAGCACCATGAAACATGAGGCTTCAGGTAATAGTGGAAATATTGGGGTTCATTTGATTAATCGAGTCTGGTAAAACCACGCTGGGGTCGGTGCATTTCATTAATTCATTCAACAATTCATCATCGACATCATTCAGCCGAAAGATTTCCACTGCTACACAATATGCCTTGCGCATCCAGCGGATTCCCGCGCACCCTTATCTATCTGTCTGTTGTGACGCCATATTTTGGCGGCGGGTCGCTGACGTCTTATTTGAGTTAATAAGTTTTTCTAATCTATACCTTTCCTGCTCAAACTTGCACAAAGTGTAGGGAAAAGAACTAGGATGGTATAATGTCTCACGTCATGTCTCTCAAACACTCCTACGATGGTTACTAGAGTGAACCAGAGTCGTGTCTCAGTACAGATTTCGCGCGCGTTCGGGCGAGTCGACGCCCCAACTCGAAAGCTCCAGTTTTTTGTGTTATAGAGTGTTGTGTTGGATTTCGGTGTGTTTCGTCATGAATGGGTAAGTAATAAACAGTTTTTAATTCATAGGTTGTGTGTTTGATAAAGATTTTGAACAGAAATAGTTATTTCAACAAACTAGTGTTCGCCATTTTGTGCGCCGTGCCGGCGGCAAGGCGGTTGTTTTGCACCCGTTACGAATAATAAATACACTAATGTAATCAAACTGTCGTTGTTACGTGTATTGGTATGTATCGTAATATTGTTTTTAAGCATTTAATTTGAATAATAACGTAATAAATTTGCGTAACATTGAAATGAAAAATACGCAACACAATGAAGCCATTTTTTGGCCGTGACACAGACCGGGTTGGGGCAAAGGTATAAACTTCATACTGCCAGTTTCGTGATTTTTTATCGGATGGTTGAATTAATGGATACGACATATTTTTTTGGTGGCTTAATTTTTCTGATTTGTGTTTTTAACCGACTTCAAAAAAAAAAGAGGTAATCAATACGACAAGTATTCATGTGTAATTTTATTTTATCATAAATATTTTTTTATTTGCACTTTTTTTTAATACATTTTTTCTTCATTTTTTTCCATTATTTTTTTTTCAATTTTTTTTCCATGATTTTTTTTCCAAATGATTCTCGTCTATTGCATTATCGTTTTTTATTTTCTTCACGTTCAGGTGTGACAGTATGGGTGTATCCATAATTTCTATCATCCTTGTGATCCGTGTACTAGGTACTTATGCATTTCGTAGTGCAATTGTTTATTTTGGTTAATGATTTTTAAATGTTTTTGTAATGCAGCATGGTTATTTATTGTGCTTATCGATTTGCAAATATCTTCTAAAAGTACAATGTCAGTATACATTTAAAATAAATACAACAGATTTTCAACTATGATGCAATGTTTGAGTGGATGTTTTTTGCGCCTCTTTTCAGGTGTTTGTTTTGGTTAGTCGATACTGTTAAAATAAACACTTCTAACAGCTGAGACTCTGTTTGTGATAAGTATGTGGACCATTTGTTATTGTAAGATAACAACCCAAGCTACTTAACCTTTAGTGTTCTGGGAATCGAACAATGAACAGACCCCTTTTTTTGCACGCGCTCGAGTCGTCCAAATGACGTAATGTTATTGTTAAGCTTGTAGCTTGTAAAAAATGTATGGGGAGGTTTGTACTTTTAATGGATTATTGTGAAATAGTGTATATTTATGTAAATTGAACAAACAGTTTTTGAAATAATGGTTTATTTTTTTAATTATGTTCAACTTTACACATGTAATTGAGAAAAAATGCCTCATCCTGATTACAAATTATAATTACTAATAGATTTCAAGGCAAAACCGGGCTAATCTATACATAATCTGTTAGCTACTTTCATAACAATCCCAACGACGTTATTTATAAACAGCTCCCATTATTAACTTACGAGTTATTGTTATTTTAATTACACGCGACATTATCGCGCGGGACCACCCAGAAGTACCTACACATATACCTCGATTCGCGCAAAATGGCCGACACAAGTCAGCGGTTATAGTTCGTCGCTCCATCTCGTGGCCCCCCGACCACAAGTTGCGCCCTTCATTTGTAGGTCGCATTCTAGAACTTTTCGGAAATGTGTATACCGTCCAATGACACATAGATACATTCATACGTAATGTTTGCGGTAGATCTTATGCATTACTTGCGCAAAATATTTCAAAGTTAACACCGCATGAAGCTAAGCGCGTTACAAAATAATGTGCAAATATTGGTTAACAATAAAACACTATTACCAGTACCTACGGTTTTGTACTTGATTGTGCTGTACTTCCGTAGTACAGCACAATCAAGTACACAGGCATTGTTTGCTTAAAAGGAGGCTCCAAACACTAAACCCTTTTTGTAAATTGAAGCAATAAAACTTTGTTTGTTATTTATTTATTATTATTTGTTTTTCTGCTTTTATTAGATACTGATGCAAGGCAACCTTCCGTGGCACGAAGCTATCAGAATAGCTGAGAATGTGCACGCGAATCTCAAGTGGGACGCGCTCACTGAAGATGAATTCCCTGACGTAAGTTTCACTGATATTTCAGGCAATTATATATATTATCTATCACAATCATTAAATAGAATATCATTCTAAGGTTAAAATTAAGCTCATGTTTCACGCTCACTAGCTGTATCATTCACATTTTTATACTTAACTCGCGAGCGGGGTACTTGCGTAACACACTACAGTAGTAATGGCTTTAATTTTGACAGTTCTATAACATTCATTGCGTTATTTACGTGGTGAAGCAGACACATTTTACGAACATATGAAGCAATGGATTAGCAGTGTGTTACGCGATTAGAGTGCAGGTTTGTTCATTTATTACGGCGTTCTGCCCCCACGATATGTATAAAAAAGTGTCCTTATAATATGTACCGTAAAGCTTGAAAGTGGTGTTGTCATATAACGGCCGCAAAATGACGTCAGCCATGTAAATTACTGTGGGCGTTTGACACTAAAATGTCAAAAAATACGCTCTCTGTATCAACGCCGTCATGAATTTATGTACCGCTTCCTTAGCTTTGTCCAGATATGTTCTTTTGTCCGTACCTTTTCTCCGTTCCATATCCGCGTCGCGACACAAGAACGCTAGTTTGGATGTAGTTCGGAACGGTTCGGCGATACGGCACCTCGGAACGGTTGGAGGTACGCCCCGATCCCTCGTGAATCGTTTTTTTTTGCCGACTTCAATGATATACGTTACGGCGTGCGCGGGGAGGTGCGCACCAGTCTGGACGTGATCGTCGCTCGCCTCACGAATTCGAAGTTCGTAATTCGAATCGTCGAGCGAATTTTTAAATTTCTCGTTTGTATATAGGTTGCCAATTGTAATTTGTATGGATCTCTTCTCTTGGTTGAGTGGCGCACGACTGAGGGACAATGCGATGCGAAGATCGCGGCGTTGACGGTACGGAGATACGGGCTATTTTCAGTGTGTCCGTAATTTCTCAACACGTAACGGATTAAGAAGCCTAAAAACTATGATGGCATTAAATGTGTTAAGCAACTGTCCTAACAAATGCAGGTGAAAGTCCACCAGCTGCCTCTGGGCGAGCGTAAGATCCGCGTGCTGAGTTTGAACGAGGCTTCGACCAACAGCATCATCACCAACTACTACCAAGGAGAGGCTACCAACTCCAAGGATACCGCCACACTTGAAGTGCTTATGGTAAGGAAAAGCATGTTATTTCATTGCTTATGGTCATTTAAAAGGCCATGTAGACGTTGCAAATTCTTGGTTTTTGTCCGGCAGTCCGATTCCCTTTCATTTGAGTTGCTTTTTGTTTGTAAAATTCAAAGCTCATCAGCTAAAATGCAATAGAAATTCCAAAGTTATATGGACTGTCCGGCTTTTGACTAACTAACCAATTTTAACTGGAATCAATGCCCGAAGGGTTCAGGTATAAAAAAAGAGCAGAAAGTCCCGTATAAAACGCGTATCTGTTATGTTGGCACGATCGCGGATCACAGATGTGACGCGTGCGTAATTTCGTCGCGTTTTTCGTTCAGCTTTGTCCCTAGCCACACTCCGGCAATAGGTATTTCGATTCCGTTTGATGATAATTTAAGTAAGGTAATTTGTTTTATCTTAGACATCACTGATATCGGTGAAGGAAAACATTTAATATAAGTCAGAAATCGCCAATCCGTCCGTCTTGAGCAAGCGTGGTGATCAATGCTCGTGCCTTCTCTCTGTATGAGAAGACGCCTTTGCCCCGCAGTGAAACAGTATTAGGCTGGTGTTTTAGTTCTCAAATGGTGGACTTAGTTAAATGCATTTTTTTTTTTGCAAGTAAGTCTATCTTACCAAACTTTTATACCAAGAAAGTCTTATCCTGAGAATATTTTTTTTTAATTTTCGACAGATTATCCATGTTAGAACTGTAAGTCGTCAATTTTATTCTAAGGATATAAAAGATATCTGAGTATGGTAAAATCCGCCCATACAAATGTTACCTTATAAGGATTTTTAAGTGTCACTGGGTTTTAAACTTGTAATTTTATATAACAGTTATTAATGGAAGAGCCAGTATTCGATAACCTCCGCACTAAGGAGCAGCTGGGCTACAGCGTGTTCAGTATGATGCGCTACACGTTCGGCGTGTTGGGCTACTCCATCACCGTCAACACGCAGGTGGACAAGTTCAGGTATAGTTATTCATTATTCAGTTCTCACCCATTTTGTGTACCCAGAATATTAAGGCAAGAAAAGTGCAAACGGCCAACCCTATTAATCTGCGACGGCAGTACGGCAACGTCAACAAAGCAGTCATATATTTCGAGTTGTCAAATTACACTTCCAGAAAATCGCCTGGGGAGTCTGTGACGTAGGAGTGAGGATATAAGTGTAAACACGTAAATGTGATAAATCGCCTGGCAATTTAGGTCTACAAGTCTTGCATGAGCATGAACATTCTCGCTTCTCGACGACGGTCGAGTAATTAAATTAATTAAAAAAAAATCCTTTCCTCAGCGTATCGCACGTGGATGCGCGCGTTGAAGAATTCCTGAAGAAGTTCACGCGTGACATAAAACGCCTCACGGAGAAGACGTTGTCTGCGACCAAACACTCGCTCGTGCAGCTCAAATACACTACCGACTACGAGCTCAAAGAAGAGGTGCGTGACCTATAAATAGTATTAGTACTGATATTCTGACAAACATAGGTGAAGTGAGCTGTCAATTGTGTCAATCCACAGCAAGGTGGGATGACAGCTCACTTCAAGCTCACTCTATGATCTATTTATTATTTTACCTTACACAAATCAGTCATTTATATGCAACTTAAAATATGGTATTGAACAATACTTATTTTTTTTTTTTTTTTTTAACATTGGTAGTTATGAGCAATGCCACTGGCACGAATGACGTACGGTTTAGAGAGCAACCTATGAAAATAGGTATAGCTTGCACTTAGTGCTAAAGTGTTCAGTCTTTGCTCGCTTGTTAGGCGGGCATAATGCGTATCTTTTTATTATATTCTTTCCCAGTTTCAGGAGTTTATCGCTGTCTGGTGCTAGCGCTGGTGGTACTTTTAGAACCGTGGTAATGCTCGAACTGAGTTGTGTGGGAAGCCTTTGGTTGTAGCGTCTCTCTCATTAAACCATTGCTCCAACAATTCCATTTGGTTCCTAGAACCTCTGTTATGGTTTGCTATCTCAAATACCTGTAATAAACGAAAATACCGTTGAGGACCATTGGGTTAGATAGACGTGTCCTTGAGAGGAGACCGCGAATCGGCAAACGTAAGATAGGACGCCCTCAGGCTAGATGAGAGTTGCCGAGAGTCGAGCTAAATGGCGTGTAATTGGAGAGGCCTATGCCCAGCAGTGGACTGCTGTAGAATGATGATAAAACGAAAACTAAATAATAAGGGGCCGTTCAAATATTACGTAAGCAGATTTATTGCAATCATTTACCCCCCCCCCCATCCCCCTTGTCAGCAAAAGTAAGCAAGGCTCTTACCCCTTCCTCCCATGCTTACGTAAACATTTTTCAATTATAAATGAATTTTTTTTATTTTGTAATTATAATGTTATAATTATAATTTTAAAAATAAGAAAATAGATTTAGGATAAAGATTAGATTTTTGAAAATGCGTTTCGTTTTCAAGCATAGACAATGTGAGGGTTGCCATTTGTGTAAAAAAGTAAATAACTACCGATGACGTAATCATCATCTAGACTCCCCTACCCCCCATGTCATCCAAAATAAACAAAACAAAGAAATAGTGCTTACGTAATACTTGAACGGCCCCTAAGATAAAGAAGTTACGTATCTATAGTAGTCGTATAACGGCACTGACGTTAGGGAGTAGCTAGAACGTACTTTTTCCGACCTCGGTTTTGGTCCAGACTTTTCGACATACGGGGTTTTTTAATTAACTTTTTACGAATACTGACAAAAGAAAATGTCAGACTTTTTGTCATGACTTTTCTAATTTGAAATGGTAACCCTTATCGCGACTAAGCTACTGTTGAACATCTCTACCTATTAGTGACAAGCGAGTGATAGTTGCACTACCACTGTTTCTTCCATTCCGTGGTCCACAATACCGTGCGGTATACCGTCTTGCCGTCTAAACTTTCGAACAGCGTGTTGCCTCGATGAGCCAAATTTACGGCGTGGCACTGTAAATTCTCAGCATATTCATGTTCTATGTTCCCCGACTTACTTTCGGTCGTCTGCAATAGATTTAGCACCGTGAAGTGCAAATAAACTTGACTATGAAATATGTTTCAGGTTGAGAGGAACTGGCGAGAGATTACAAGCAGGGAATACATGTTCCACCGGCTGTTCTTAGAGGTAAGATGATCACCGTTTTTTGTTGTTAATAAATTACTGACTTGTTCCCGTTGCAAAAAAGTCTTTAAATCCTTTAGAGTAAAGGCTTACAGATTTATAGGTTGTGGATTCAAATACAGGCAATTTATTTTATCACCACTGTGTTCAAAACAGTGGGATTTGGCATGTGATAGAACCGAAAATTCGAAGAACCGCACTGGACCCGCGTAGTATTACGGCTCACTCCCTTTCACAGTGAGGAGAGGCCTGAGTCCCAGTGCGAACATTATAGGCTGATATGTTTGCATGCATTTGTGTTTAGTTATGATGTTAAGGAATCGCGGAAATCAGCTGGATGCAAGAAGCACAAGTCGGTCGATGTGGGGAGAGACTATTAGGAGGCCCATGTCCAGCGGTGGAAGTCTTTAGGCTACCTGATGATGATATTAATTAATCAATTCATTACTAAGCCAACCTTTGTGTGAATAGTGCAAGCGTATTTATAATTTCATGAAACTCAGTAAGAAAGAAAGAAATGAGAGTATTTGATGGAGAGAAGGAAAATTATATTAATTGTGATACTTCCTGAGTTTATCAATAAACTACTCAGTCAAGAAAGCACCGGGAAAAGATCAATAATACACCATCCTCCAAATTTATTTGATCGCCTTCAGGGTATGCTCCTTCAGAAATGATACACTTACGCAAAGGAATAATCCAATCATCATAATATTTTGTTTCCGGAATTGAGTTCAGTTCCCGCCGCGAATTCTTCTTTATGTCTTCCACCGAATGAAAACGGGTGCCACGCTGTGGTGATTTGAGTTTAGGAAAATGAAAGTCGGCAGGAGACATATTTGGTGAATAATTTGCTTGCTCGATGGTATTTTTTTTATCAAAAATTAATTCACAATGATGGCCTTGTGCGAAGGCGCATTGTCATGATGCAAAATCTAAGAATTTTCTTTCCACAAATCTGGCCTTTTTCGTCGAATTTGCTCTCTTAAACGCCGCATAACGCTCAAATGATATTCTTTATTTACCGTTTGAGTTTCAGGCAAGAATTCCGAGTGCACAACTCCGCGATAGTCAAAGAAAACAGTCAACATGACTTTGACTTTTCATCGACTTTGGCGTGGTTTTTTCGGTTTCGGTTCAGTTGGAAGGCGCCACTCCGAAGCTTATGCGTTGTTAACTTCAGTGGAAGACGTTGATGGCCTACCAGAGCGAGGCAAATCTTCCATCACATCTCGACCGCTTTTGAACGCTTTACTACCACTCGCACATACGAGGGCGGCACTGAAAATTTCGGGAATCAAGGAAGTGCCACAACGTTACTATTTAAAAATGTATTTATTGCTTTTCAAAGTATTCTCCGCGAAATTTGACACATTTTTCCATACGATGGAACCAATCATTGAAGCAACCATTCCATTCGGAAATTGGGGTCTCCAAAATGGCCGTTTTGTAGGCGTCCACAGCTTCTTCAGGTGATCAAAATCTCTGTCCACGTAATTTATTCTTTATTTTAGGGAAAGTATATAAATTAGGGCTTAGGTCGGGGCTGTACGGCGGATGGTCTAATAATTCTATGTTTTCTTGCTCTAAAAACTCTTTTGTTCTGTGTGCGGTGTGAGAACTCGCATTGTCGTGATGGAGGATGATGCAGCGGTTGTAGTTCTCTTTACGGAGTTCAGAAGCGACCTGTGGCAAACAAATGCTAGCATACCATTCTGCATTAATCGTTCTTTGTCCCTCAAGAGGAATAGTCGTAACATGGCCGGTTTTGGAGACAAACGTGGCCACCATTGTTTTTGCAAAACTCCGTGAACGAACAATTTTTGTTGGCTTTAACTCATTTTCGAACACCCAAACTCGTGACTGGTTTTTTGTTTCGTGTTCGTACGCGTATATCCAGGATTCGTCACCTGATACGATGTTGTATACAGCATTTGAGGATCCTGCGTGGAATCTTTTGAGAGTTCTGATGCACCAAGTAACGCGAGCCGCTTTTTGCTCTTCACGGAGCGAATGCGGTATCCATCGGGAATACAACTTTTTTACACCTAATTGTTCATGCAAGATTATTTGTATTTGACTCATGCCCACGTCTAAAGTTGCCTGAATTTCGCGGTATGTCACATGTCGATCTTCCTCAATCAGCTTACGCACAGCATCAACGTTTTCTTGGGTGACTGCAGTTTTTGGACGACCTTGACGGGGATCATCACTGAGCTTGACACGTCCACGTTGAAATTCAGCAAACCAGCGATAAATTGTGGTTTTGGATGGGGCTTATCACCAAATGCAGAAATCATCCGGTCAACACACTGCTTTTGTGTTAAACCACTTCGAAAGTCATAATAAATCATCGCTCTTGAATTTTCTCGTGTCAATTCCATTTTCTCAACGACTAAACAAGTTTGACAAAACCTTGTGACAAGACCGAGAATCTTTTTTTAAATAAATAAATGATAATCGATTTTTAAAACCAAGGAGTTTTCAATTAAAAAGATTTAAATATGACAGGAACAGAGGAAATATTCCATTCCCGATACTTTTATTGCAGCCCTCCTTCCTTTTTTTTGATAAAGTCGTGTCACCGTAAGCCTTCTGTAACATTTTGACTCCGAACACGAAATTCCATTGCGAGCAAAATTTAAGACAAACTCTTTGTTCGATGTGTTTTCCATTATAAAATTCGGAATACACACCAGATATGACCTTACTAAAAACAGCACTGTATTTAATCTAAATAACGGATGCAACTCAAACTCCGCGCCAAAATTGAAAACAGTTGTGCAAATCTAACAATTTTTTTTAAACCATAAACACAAACCATATACTTTTTTGACAGAATGTAAGTCTTAAATCGCCAACACGTCTTGGGCAAGCGCGGTGATCAATGCACGTGCCTTCTCTGTATGAGAAGTGGGATTTGTCCTGCAGTGGGACAATAATAGGCTGGTATTAAAATGTGTAACCGATTGCAGGCGGGCGCGATCGAGAAGATAAAGCTGGCGGACATCAAGAGTTGGGTCGAGGACCACTTCCCGACCGGCAACAAGTCCAAGTTCAGGAAACTGTCCGTACAGGTATGTGAAGGGTTTTGTGTCAGACTTACAGTCGTCTTGGGGTCAGCCTTTACTATAACCGGATACCAGTATTTCACACGGAGCTACTTGACTTCCACAACCCAGTTACTGGGTTACACGCTTGTAAGACTGGCTGGCTGACTTTCGGGCTTCTGTCTGTCAAAAACCTAAGTTAAAGTCAAAGCATTTATTTAAAATAGACACTAAAAGGCACTTTTGAACGTCAAAATTTTCATTTAAATAGAATTAATTCTAGGTGTTCCTAAAGGTAGTTTTGTATGGAGAAGAAGGGGCAAGAACCTCCACCGTTACTCTTTTAAAATGTTTAACAATATTTTGTGCACATTAATTATATTTTTATATGTGAAGACGCACCCAGAATATTACTACGAATAGGTAAAAATAATTTAAAATAAGCAAAGACAGATAAATCAATCACGTGTGGCACATTGTGCTCACATATTTTCAAACATTGCGAAGTACATATATGATTTTCCTAAATATTAACTAGGAATAAGTCAGTGTGTGAGTGAAGTAAAAATTAAAAATTATACAATACAATAAGCAACTATTATGATTTTGTCTAGCCTCTAGACTGTCCTATGGAGCAGAACCAGCACGTTTCCAAGCATTTTTATCTAGGATATAACGAATACCTACGAATGAAAACTGGGACCAACGACTAAACGAGGCACGGAAAGCACGCTGTGTTTGTGTGAACTTACAGTACCCGGTCGTAAATATGGGTGGTATGCCACTCGGCAAATATCTTTGTCTAATGGGACTTTGATCAAATAGATTGGATGACTTCATCAGCTAGATATACTGAATAAATAAATAAATTGTTCAATCTTGGACAAAGATGTTTGACGAGTGGCCTACTACCCCTTGAAACATCTAGCTGTAGAAAGAGACGCACACACAGGTATGAGTGACAGACGAGGATATACAAATCCGAACTTACTACTAAAACTCGATCTGCCATATTTATGACCACGCCATGATCATTATAAAATATGACGGTATTCATGAACTTTCTTTCAAAAAAGTCATCTGTTCAATTTCACACATTTTCACGCCCTCTATAAGAAGCATAGCCTATGAAGCAGAAATAACTACGATTTACTATACACGAAAAAATGTCCCTGCCAAAATCATTTAATTTGACATTTTCTCATCCCCAGATAATGGGCCACAAATCAAGCAACGTGACTTCCGCAGACACCGTCGAAAAGAAACACTACGAACTAACATACTTAGACGCGAGCCAGCCAATCGGAGACACCAGCGAAAATAACGCGGACTTCATTCGCGATATCAAAACTTTTAAGGACGAGCTGCCGTACATACACGTACCAAAGATCAATTTAGGACAATGTTGAGGTACTAAGCCCGATTTACGGAGAGCGTCTATTTAATCTGTCGTCATTTTCCACTCATTTGATTGGCTGCTGTTTCGCCAATCACAACACCTATGAGTTTAAACAGACTTATTCGTACTATGTCATGACTCGTAGAAGTGGAGGTCGTAAAACGTGCGAGTAGGACGTCACCGTCCTATTATTTATAAAGTAAGGGATTTCCGAAAAAAAACTCGAGAAAACTCATAAAAAGTATACTTGGCTTAAAGAGTAATAATCTTGGTTGAGTCGTATTTTAAATCTTATCCATCTCGAGTGACCTTAAGTTTTTTTGGCATGCGAACTATGGCAATAAATATCAAACGATCAATTTATGTTTTGATCGATGTCTGTCTTCGACCAATCAATGTCACAGCAATTTTAGATGTGTTGGAGTATAATCGACGCTCATTGGACGATCGACAAAGGCGCATCATTTCTGATTGGCATTTACTTTTGTGCGTCTTTGACCGAGGCTTAGGAGATAACTTATATTCATTCTTACTACTTTATTAATTTTACATACAACCCCGCTTGACTTGTAATCGATAGTTAAGATTTTTTTAATTTCACTTTTTTTTCTAAAATAATTCCGTCCAATTTTCTTGTATTCGCTCAACTTTATTTTTGTTGTGCATTTCGCCGGGTTTTAACACAACAAATTCCGTTTTAATTCAGCTTTTAAATACCTTATAAATTTCTAAAATTTGTGTATGTATGGATGGGTCTTACAGGGATATTTACATGACATAATGTGACTATGTACGTCCAGTGATAATTCTGGGAGAAAGTAGCTTTTCGAGCGTGTTCCACTTATTTGACAACGTCCACCAGCTTCCACACGATTTGCAGCCAGCTTTGGCTCTGTCATAATAGAACGCGATTACTCGATCAACCATTATGAATAATGAAGGACACTTATTCGACACCTGTACGTTTGATCACGTTTTCGTAGAACGCAATTCGCGAGAACTCTATATGGTCGCGTAATCGCGTTGAATAGGACATCGCCTAAGTGAAACTATTCGCATGCTGTGTGTGTGTGCCTAGATACCAGAACGCAAACAAATACACGCGACAAATAATAGAAAATAGTCATATAGATCGCAGAATAATTTTCAATGATATTATTTGGCATGCTTAGCTTGTTACATATGTACCAAAGCTATGTACAGAATACTATAATTTTAATATTATGCCAATCCTCTTTATAGGTTATTTTATTGTATTAAAAATAAAAGTGTAATTAAGGCTTTAGGTACTAATATACCTATATTGTATATATAAAAATAGATACATAATAAAACCATAAAAACAGCAAAGTATATAAAATATTATATAACTGATTGTAAATATTGTACTTAAACTTCTGCTCACCACCGCGGAAACAAAACTACAATATCTTGCCTTCTGTAAAATATTTATGAAATAAAGAATGACTGTCAAATTGATTTAAAGTTAAATAAATGGTCTCAATAGGACACAAAAATGATTGTATTTTACTTGATACCCCATACTTAAGTTTTGTTTTAGCGTCAACTTTTCTCAAGGTTTTTTCTTTATACCTAGGTAATAGGTAGGTAACACGGACTGGTGTCCTCAACTCCACGTCAATGCGCGCATTTTGCGTACGGTGGGAACATCGACAATTCGATCCTCCCCAGCTCCTCGAGGAAGGCCAGCAACGCCTTGGTGTAACTGAGAATATCAGGTAGGGTACCTGGGTTACCGAAGTACTTTGCCTTGTATGTGGCGACCACCGCGCAGTTTAGAATCACATGAGCTGCTGTCTCGTCCTCCTCCATGCAGGCCTTGCACAGTCTGTGACTCCTATGACAATGTGTTTATTAAATGACCCGTGGCCAGTTAAAGCTGCGGTAACTGTACGCATCTGATGTTTGGTTAGTCGGAAAACCTGGTTCGTGAGGCGGCCATCAATTGTAGGGAGTGCTTCCCTAGCCTGCCTGCACTCACTATGGTCCACCCATAGTTTGTGATGTTGGTCCCTGGTGAGTTTCCTTACCGGGTGCGTAAGTACTCGAACGGGATTGGCACTCCCACTGGTGCCATGATCGACCCCCTTCTGGCAAGCTCGTCGCTGCATCGTTATCTATCGATCCGCTGTGTCCTTTGACCCATTGAATGGTTATGCTATTGAGGCTACCCACCTGGTAAAGGCGCTGGTGATACTCGTATATTAGCCCAGATTCAACCGTGTGACTGTTCAGCGCATGAAGAACAGCCATGCTGTCTGAGAGTATGCGGATCGAGTGGTCCTTAACTTCCCTGGTCATGATGGCCGAAGTAGCTAGAGAAATACCCATGCATTCGTCCTGAAACACTGCGGACCTCCAATGATGTGGCTATGCGTATGTTGAAGTCCTCGGGAGAAGATTCCAGCACCTGCGCCACTACCTGTTTTGGATCCATCCGTGAAGATACGCACCTCTGCAGGGCACAAACCGCCGCAACGGCGATCCTCGTGAAGTTGGATCTTGTATAAATTCTATCTATTTAATAATAATCTTTAAATCATTAATTCACTGACAGACAACGCACTGCCTAAACACCTGGGTCTAGAAGCATGGAAGGAGAATGTCAGTTTTACTATGCCCATAGTAAAACTGTCATTCTCCTTCCAAGTATGTTAATCATCATCATCATCAGCCTATATTCGTCCAATGCTGGACATAGGCCTCCCCTAATGAGCACCATAGCGCCCTGTCTTCAGCTTGACGCATCCATCATCTGCCTGCAGTCTTTCGCAGATCGTCATTCCAAGTGTGTTGCAGATGTGTATTTTACCTTAAACAATAGGCTATTTCTCTAGACTTTATTCATCCACATTGAACTGAACTTCGCACCGCCTCAGAATATTGTCTCTTTTTTCTTAATTTTTCCCATGTTTCAATAGTTATTCTGCTATTCACAGCGGAGACAAATCCAACAAATCGAAGATCATAAAAATCAGCCTGAGTTATAAATGGTGTAACTAACCCAACTTTGCTTTATTACACAAAAGTACAAAAATATCATTTCCTCTGGGGCTTTTTTTTGCTGTCATAAAAATAAATGTTGCACTGGTTCGTTTAAGGTACAATGCAAATCTGCAACACACTTGGACCAAAGCTGACAATGTCCTTTGGCACAAGAGAGTACTCAGTTAGTCTAAATTTATACTCAGTTAGCCCTACCGCTGGGTTCTAGACCAATTTTTTTTTTGCTTTTAGACTCGTTGGCGCATAAAACTATGCACAAGAGTGTCTAATAAAGCAAAAATGAGCATTAAGGAAGTGTTTTTGAGTGCGGACTCGTAGTCACACCAGATTGTAACACCTACTCGCGGAATATGTCTACCAGATACGAGTTTAGTCGACAGAAGAATAGACAAAATTACAGATGAATAAAACAACCCTAATGATGTCTATTCTATCCGGCATTTTGTCTATTCTTGCGTGAACATAACCCATGCTACGCGTGCAGTGTGACTAACAGGATATTTTTTCCTGTATACAACACTGTCAATTGAAACGTCATCCCCTGAAGAAGTTAGCTAAGGGATGAAAGTTTGTATGTAAGTTAAGTTGGTCATCTTTGCCTACAGGAAATCCCATCGGGCACACGGCTTGTCATCAGATAACTTTTATCTGAAGAATACAATAATTCGAGTTTTAGGTACTGAAGAGTTTGTTGTAGAGCCCTTTTTGCTCCTTTTTGTGGTAAGCACCTGGTTATTGAAATAGTCGCCTATCTGCTTTACCTCTCCTCGTACAAGATAAAAAACAATTACTCTTTACATTTTATTACATAATAATTATATAAGCCTTAGTAAACTATTTGTATTCTTCCGTCTAGGTCCTGAGTAACGATCCGTTGTCTCCGCATGTAATTTTGCAGCATCACATAGTCTACTTCATAACTTTCCAAGTTCTCTCTGTTGTCAGAAATCATCTGAAAATTAAATTGCACATTAAAATAGGAAATATTTAACTAATCCTCAACTAACTAATCCTAATAATAACTAATTTCTTATTGACCTTCTAGTGATGGACACATTTTAAAATAAATGAACCCTTAAAAACTGTTGCGGTTCTAATGTTGCACATGAGCGGTGCCGCAAGTTTGTCGCATTTAAATTTAGACCTCAAGATATGAACTATTTGAGCTTCAAGAAAATAGGCGCAATAATTAAATTAGAGTGTTCAATAATATTTTTGGGATAGATGAAACCTACCCTATTACATGGGACTTAAGCATAACTGACTAAATGTGGGTGTACTACAGCTACACCCTTCTGGGATTACAGGCGTTATGTATGTTAATGAAATACGTGTCCATTAATATAAATACAGTGCGCTGTGGAAGCGATATAAGGGAGAACGACAACGATCGTAAAAATCCTTTCGTTTTACTTTGGCGACCCATTCTTACAGACTTTTTATGGACAAAAAGTCTGTAAGAATGGGTCGCCAAAGTACCACAAACATTGGTAATACAAAACACGTCTGTCAAAAATCGGTCGCCGAGAAAAGCAGTCATCTGCTTTCTCGCTGCAGTTCAAATTCCAATGAATTAGTTTGGGTCGAGTTGGTGGTAAGTTGTTTCGGTGTGCCACTTATATTTTTTAGGTCGTGGAGTGGTTTCGTGGCCCGAGATCTAGAGGCCAAAACGGATCCCAGAAGGGCCTAATTTCATAAGACTCTGCCATAAACATGTAGACAGGGCTTTTTAGATCACAGACCTGTGTGTCTCTTTGTAAAGCTCGATTTGTCATAATTATTCATATATAGCGTCACAAGGATCTATTGGCTATCGAATGACGTTGATAGGGGCGCGCTGATGGTAAACATAAGTGGAATTGTTTTGTGAAATGTATAGAAAAAACAAGACGGCGGCCGTTTTTGGCCCTGTATAGTCGGATACTGTAGCTTCCATCAAATTTTATTGATTGCAAAATTCTATTTTTATTAATAAAAATGTAAAGCTACGGTTTTCAAGTAGAGCTGTGGCCGCCACGTAACGGTCGGCGGTCGCAGTGACGGATGTTATGAAAATGATAGTAGCTGCAAATATTTAAATCGTTAGATTCGCCCTACCGTGTCAAAAGATAGTCGTGATTCTGTTTCATTTTGACAGCTCTGTCACACAATGACGCAGTGACTTGACTTGATTGCCTTGAAAACGCTATAATAATGTGTGAGTTCACTCTTCTCAGTATGGACATTTTCGCGTGGGTTAATACAGTGAGCAAATCTAGCGATTGGCTGTACGGTGACAAAAACGCTCTCTAGGACACCGTCAGTGACGTCATTCGCCGATAAATTGCAGACGCTCTTCTAGGAAACCGTAGCAAGCAAACATACCGTGTACCCGCCGCCGCCGTCGCCGACGTAGTTCTGCGACAGCACCCGGTAGGTGGCGCTGACGTCGAGCGGCAAGTAGCGCGGCACGTCGCACTCGATGCAGCGCACCGTCGCCGTCACGCGGGAGCCCACCGGCTGCGACGCGTTGTATATGTTGCGCATACCTGGTGACATCAACATGTACACAACAACAACAAACGCAACATTACGTTTAAACAGGGTGGCAGTGACATCGGCGCAAACTGTAACCATGAATTCAGCACATGGCTATGGACACCCGTAGAAATTTTTCGTCGGTTATCAAAAAGAGTCACCTGTTACATACAAACTGTTGCAGTGTTTAAAAAGCGAGTGAAAAAACACTATCTTTCCACTGTGTCATAGTTGCATTTGTTTTTTTTTATTACATTATATTTATACATATTTTAGTGATATTTATTTTAGAAGTATCTATGTATGTAAGTATATTTTCATAGGCTGCCGGGGCGAAAAAAATAAACTATGCCATAAACTTCTACTCCGTTCACCTATTATACTCAATTTTTTAAAGACGGGAAAAAATGTCATCCGATATAGACATATAAATACCGTACCTCCAATCTGCAGCATCCGTCCACTAGAGAAGCTGTCACTCCAGGACACGCCGATGGAGAACTCGAGCGCCTCCAGCAGGTGCTGCCCCGAGAGATCGTACACCTGCACGTAGTTCTCGAACGGCATCGCCATTAATAGGGCTTCTGTTGTCACCTCTGTGGAACAGGAGATAGAACACAGAGTTAATAATTTTTACATTACCTGGCTGTTCATATGGCATGTACCGTCTTAATATAGAACTAAGTTCTGCCCGCGACTTTGCCCGCGTGAAATTTCTTGTTATCCCGACCCACCGTATATATACGACGGCGTATTGCATCACCTGCCCCCGCTGTCACTTCGTTTAGCGTACGGTTAGCGTCCTTTCAGCATTTTTATTTTTGGCTCTTAAGAGACATAACATTAAGTCTAATAGCCAGTAGCCTTCCTCAAGAATTGGGCTCTTAAATGCAAAAATATTTTTTTAAATCCGACCGGTAGTCCAGAGATTACCTACCCCATAAAAACCTCTGTACCAGGCCACTCAGAAAGTATTGCGATTGCGAATAAACTGGTAGAGAATTCCTAAGGCATTAAGTCCGCCTTTGCACCTCTTTGGGTTCGAAAAGTTTAAATAAATAAAAGTTTTATGTATGAGAGACTGGCCAGTTATAGTCTATTTTGAATATATGATTATTTGTAAGTAAATATAGGTACGTTCAACATTTTCGTGCTATGATTTTTTACGAATTCATGAAACCGGACGAATCGTACGATAGACTTCAAATGGCATTCATGGATGAAGGCCCTTCTAAGAATCATCGGGAAGCCTTCACAAAATTCTACACGTGCATCTTCGCGTGAGGAGGATAGTTTCACGCTGGGTGCCGCACAACCTCACCAATGCAGTCTTGGATTTATCAATACGATCCAGAAACGAAACGCCAGTCGATGGTTTGAGTGTTTCAAAACGAATCAACTCCTACCAAAGTGAAGCGATCTAGAAGCGGGGGGAAGATTTTTATCTCGAGCTTTTTCAATTTAACTGGCTACTTGGTGTCCATTCCTTTACGGAACCAAAGAAGCATGAACGCTGATAGGTATACTACCAAATGCTTGGCAGAAGTTTTCTCTGTTGTCAGCAACAAGCGACCAAACACAGGGCTCCGCGGGCTTCTGCTCCACCACAACAACGCGCCCTAGCACTCGACTTCCTGGACAGCACGCCGGTCAAACTCCTGGGTCACCCTCCTTATATTATGTTTTTTGGGTGGGAAATCATCAAATGACTTCTCCCGCTCATCGAGTCAGACTTTTACTAAAACCCACCCGTGTTTCTTCAGTTACCTGTGCCAGGGCCACGGTTACTTTCGAATTACCCGCGACCCTGAGGCGTCGGCCCTATCGGACCCCGTCATTTTGTGCTGACATCTCTTTGGGGCGCGCGTGGGACACGACGCGCCGTCGACCCGGGCCTGGTCCCTACCGGACGGCGAGCTACCCATTGCTCGCCGTCCGCAATCCCGCGCCTACGGTGGCCGGCAATCTGCAGGCGACTCACGACACCCAGGGCGTCTCCTGCGGCGACTAGGGACGTGAGGGTGCAAGGCTCTCTCCCTCACGCACTCCGCCTCCTCCTTCGCGAGCATTACTGCTTCGCAGAAGGAGGTGACGGCTTTCCATTCCCTCTCGCTCCGAATCATGGCCTGGACCAGGGCCGGACGCAAAAGATCGCCGTAGCCGATCGCCTCCGCGAGGACACTGCGGTGCTCCGCCCCAGCTGGGCAGACCTCCACCGTATGCTCCACCGTGTCCTCCAGGCGATACACACAATGGTGACAACCGAGCGTTTCCTCCCGCTTTATTCGAAACAGGAACCTCCCGAAACAACCTTGTCCGATGAGGACCTGTGTCAGGCGGAAGGTGAGGACGCCGTGTCACCTCTACAACCACTCCTCAAAGAGGGGACTTACCGCCGCTATTGTGGCGTGCCCAGCACTGGGTTGCGACAATCGCACCCTCCATGTCGCCATGAGATCCCGCCGGAGCTCTGTTCGCTGTACCGTTATTTCTCGCGGCAGCGGAGTTACACCCCGGCGTTTTGCCTCCTCGCGCCACTCCCATACGTGCGCGAGGGCTTTTGTCAGATCCCATGGCTGCAATCCGGCAAGGAGGCTCGCCGCCACGCAGGAGACCGTGCGGTATCCCCGGACCAGCCGAACGGCCATAACCCTTTGACTCTCCTTACAGCCCTGACCTAGCAACGTGTGACTTCCTTTTATTCCAGAAAAAAAAAAACAGCTCAAAGGGATTCAATTTTCGTCGCCGGAAGAAGGCCGTCAGCGCTCGAGCAGGCTGTAAACGGCGGACTGAAGTGTTTCGAAAACCGGCGGACTGACAAAAGTGTTTCGAAAACTGGTTCAGACGCATGAAACTTTTTAGAGAGGCTATTTTTTCATTAAATCTTTACCCATAGAACAGTTATTTTTATTTTCGCAAAACTTTCTTAGTGTCAACACGTATAAAATTGAAAACCGAGTTCGTGGTTGAAGCATTGCCTTTTAATGTGTATTTTTCAATTCTTAAGAAATGTTTGATAGTAGCGATCAATGTTCGTGCTTTCTCTGTATAAGAAGAGACCTTTGCCCTACATTGGGACAGAAATAAGCTGGTATTATTATTATTAACTTTAGTCCAAGCCTTCAAGCTCGTTGTATTATAAACTTTATTCAAAACATGGTAAAGTTTTTAACGATTATTCACTATCCCCGTGTTACCGATCGGGAATAGTAATCGGTTCCTAATGCAAAACTGACAACTTAGACTTGTGTTTGAACTTTAACCTGCACTCTAATTGCGTAACACATTTTCGTAAACGACTACTCTGTTTGATTTTGACAGTTCAACAACATTCATTGCGTTAATTTAAATTGTTGAGCATATTTTTTTCGTACTTATGAAGCAATGGATTAGCAATATGTTTCAAAACGATTCAGATTACGATTGAATGTGTATTACGCAATTAGGGGACTGGTCGGACTAGAGTTAAAAAAAAACGGATCTATGGTTTTAGTTTTTTAACCTCGGTTTAAAAATAATTCATCTTTGTAAAAATCTTCGTGCCACCAACAATCGTCTTCTACGATGTCATCACCGCTCTGGTTTTCTTCACTCTTCTTTCTTTGTCCAGGCGTTCATTATTTGGAATGCGCTCATGGCAACCAGTCGGTTATTCAAAGTCGGCTTGTTTTTGATTGTATATTCGTGAGAAGTTCGTAGAATCATCCCAGCGCTGATTTGCTGGATTCGTTTCTCTTCTACCTATCGTTATTTCTCCTGACAACGTTCTTTCTGTTTACATGTATGTTTAGAAGTATAATAATTTTAATATTTTTCGAGTTATCTATCCCTTTGTTCCACCTGCCATGTTTTGTCTCTGTAGGTATCATCATAAGGTTGACTGGTAAGTCCGCCTTTGTACAGTATTTGTTTACTTGGGCATAAAGTTTTAATTAATAAATAAACTATGCTCACCTCCCGGGTTGATCTGCACTCTAAGTCCACCGGTATTGATCAAACACACTTGCGCGTTGTTCCATGCTGAGCCTTTTGCTAGAGGTACCATCTGCAATGCAACATTCAACTTGCATAACGACACGTCTGTAATGTCTTGGTAGAGGTTTGTAGTCGTAGTAAAAATAGTTGTCAATTATCAAGATGATAGCGGGGTTGAAATACAAAGTCAAATTTGATTTGCCAGCGAAACTCCGCAGACGGGATGGTGTCGAGAATTAACCACGATAAAATAAAAAAATATAATATTTGATGTTTTTTTTTTGGGGTTCATCGACTGCTGGGAGTTTTGTTTTGTGTCCTGTATGATTTCAGAAAATCTGTTTTCTTTCTGATTTTTAAACAGATGTTTTAGATATAAATGTTAACAAAGGTGTTGCCATATCAAAATAATGACCTAAAATGTGTAGTTTATCCAAAAGCTTACATTGTAGGCATATATTTTGTGCCCGGTTGATGGCAATAGGCCCTATTACATGGGACTTAAGCATAACTGGCGAAATGTGGGTGTACTATTAGGTATACCTCTGCCTAACCCTTCTGGGATTACAGGCGTGATGTTATGTTCTGTAACTGAAACAGGTAAAATATAATATTGCACACAGTTTTCAGTTTTAAAGTTACCGAACCCTATAGCGTATCTATCACCAATTTCGGCGTAGATAGGAACTTGAGATAGAAAAACCTATCAATCTCTAGTTTTAACGTCCTAATAAAGTATGCGTCTCTACCTATATCATGTTGACAGCTGTTTGTTTGACAGGGAGAGATAGAATTATACTGTCTATCCTCAATAGCGTGATCTAACTAAATAAGCTAAGTATTACTTCATCCAGGAACCCGTCGCAGGCCCAGCTGCCCAAGTTGCACTCTCCGCGCCCGCACCACGAGCGGTTGAGAGTGACGCGCGACACGCCCAGCACTTCTTTCCCCACCGCGTCCACTTCCTCGCGCCATGGTTCTAGTAGCGCCAGTATCTTGGGGTCTGTTATTAAATGGAATACTATCAAATACGGAAATTTTCTTTAAGCGCTTTCTAAATGGCAAAGTTCCTTTGCAGAAGGGTCTTCGGATGTATATTCTTCTCTCATATAGCAAGGTTATCTATAGTCAATGACAAGTGAAATCTAAAAAAACAATAAAAAAATCGCCGTGCCGAATCTAACAACAATCCATGTTATCAAAAAAGTCCTCTAAATGCTGCTCCCAAATCAAAAACTCTAAAATGTTGTCAATTCAAATAGACGTCCCTCATTCTTCCGAAAGCCATTTGCTGTCGGGACAAATCAAATCAGTCATTGAAAACAACCTATCGTCTGGTGGTGAATTACTATGAAGAAGGAGATGAACGTGAAAAAACAAAGGTCCGAATAATTTTTTGGCCAGAGCAGCCAGGCCATACTGAAAATATTGCTGGTAATCTACACACATCCAAAAAGTCTATGCAACACATACAAATTTAAATTTTACAATGTGTTGTGTGTGTTTTGCAGTGTGTGTGTTTTTTTTTTATAATCTTAATTAACAATAATTACGAGTAAGTACCTACTGTAAGTACATAGTACAAAGTAAGGTGCCTAAATATTTTTTTTTAACGTTGCCCCACACTAGGAATTCCAATCAACAAAACTCACACTAAAATTAAATGGTTGTACAAAAATTGCATAAATTAATACAAAGTGTGGCCTCCTCTGTTATTGAGAACTTGCTGGCACCGATTATTCATAGAATCGATGAGACTGTTAATGTTATCCTGCGGCAATTGCTCCCAATGAAATTTTTGTAAGTCCATCAGTTGTTGGGTGGTGTCACTCAATCCAAGTCCTTTAAAACACGTCTTTGGAGCATGTCCCATGCATGCTCGATGGAGTTGAGGTTTGGCGATTGTGCAGGCCAAGGCAATACCAGGATGTTTTCCCTTGCCAAATACTCCCGTGTGTACAAAGCTGTATGCGAACGCGCATTGTCATGCATTAACGTGAAATATGAGCCAAGGGTTTGTGCGAATGGACGGACATAAGGCCATTGAACATCCTCAACGAAATTTACAGCGTTCATGTTACTGAAGAGATATGAGGAACAGGGTGTAAAGTTCACTCATACTCGTGGAAAAGGGAGGATCCTCCGACCAGATGGATGTCGTATCTGGTGGGCAACTGCCCAACGTTTGATGTCGGGAAGTTGTATATATAATGCTATCTGCGCGGTAAACTCTGCTTGCGCGATGCAGGATTTGTCTGACGTCAGTGTGATGCGTTTGTTCGCATGTGACGGTGTAGATGCCGCCACATTACCATATTTTTTTCTTCATAATACCCGCCCATACCATAATTGTTGAGCCGTTGTATGGATGCACTTGCTGAACGCACCTCAGTCTTTCAGTATTTCCAGAACGACGGTACACTCTTACCCTTCTAGTATCAGGCTTGAACCCAAATCGAGACTCATCGCAAAATAAAATTTTATCCCATTGTTCCCGGGTCCATGTAATGTGTTCCCTACACTATTCATTTCGACGAGCGCGATTCCCGTGACGTATCGGTGGGCACCTAATTGGTCGTCGTGCTCGTAGGCCATCCTCATGCAGTCGATTTCGCACATTTTGGCAGCTAACAACAACACCACTTGAATTTTGTAGCCTTAAAACCTTTCTCTCGGGCGGTTAGCATTGGCTGGCGTCTTGCAGTCAGTTGTATGTATCGATCTTGCCGTGTGGTTGTACAGCTTCCTCGTCCTGGGTGTTGCTCAGCAGGATCTCCCGTGTTAGTGTAACGCTGATGAAAATGGATAATAACGCTTCTGTTGACAACAAAATACCGAGATACCTGAGATTGATATCTTCCCGCTTGCAACATCTCTACAGCTCTTCGTATTTCATCTGCGTTCAAATGACGTCGCTCCATGACGTAAAAAATGTCTCAAAATCCAAATTTGTTCAAAACTTTTTTCAAATTATTGTTTAATTCATAAAATTGATACAGAAAACTAAATTTAAATAAGCAAAGAAAACGTTATAAAATTCGAACAAATGCATTCGCTTTTGAATTTGTGAAAAAAAAAATGATACTCGATTTTTTATTACAACCAGCCAGTATGTCCTCTAGATCAAAAAAGTTTACATAGGTATTACCTACTTGGTCAGAAATTATATAATAATTTGAAATAGGATGTGTTGCTTAGACTTTTTTGATGTGTGTATTTGCAAAAATATAGCCCGCGCTATTATAGCACAAAATAATATCTAACAATTTTATGTTAAGGGGTGCTACACACGTGATTGGGTTGGCTTATTCGGAAGTATTTGTTGAATATCTAACCCGACCCGAAGCAATTACTTAGGTACTACACATATTCGGCTTCATTCGGGTCGCAAAATTCGTTCGGTATCTTCTCTCGCTTATTACCTAATCACGTTTGGGTCGCCCCGGCACAATTCAAGCTAACCCGAGCGACGTTTTCCCGAACATATATAGGAAAAAAACACATTTACATTCTGTCATATGATTCTAGACCCTCTAGCGAAGAAAACCGTAGGTTATAAAAAAAATTATCAGTTTTTTTTTTTTTTTTTCAATACATGAGGGTCCAGAATCATGTAGTGAATCCTTAGTAAAAGGATGCTCGTCGATCCCCAATCTTAGCTAATATACATGTATATATGTATGTAGTATAAGTTGATTTTTGATTGACCGTTTGTAATAAATAAAAAAGATTTTTTAAACTGTAACGCATGACATTGAGCACTGGTATTTTAATACCCTGCATCTACATTTTTTTCCGCCCAGGTGTGCTGAATCATGTCAACCCGAACTAGTGAGTAACGCCGATAAATCACTTAGGATTTGCAATATTGTTTTACTTACCTTGCACGATAGAAGAACCTAAGAAGACGGGCTCGCCCCTCCAGTCCTCCACCACGCCCTGGTCGTTGATGTAAAACTTGATGTTGCCGAGGTACCGCGTGTAGCACGACGCTTGCACAATCGGAATCTGTTATATTTTTTCATTTTTATAGGTATTTATTTGAGACAAGCCGTGAGCACGATGAATTATAGGAACGTTGAAAAACATTAAATGAAGAACAAATAGCTATATGGGCCCGTATTTAGGTAACTCCTGAAGGGGATAAATAATAATAAAAAATCACTTTTGTTACACTTTTACTCGTAAAAACTATAATAAGAACAACTCATCCATCTGACTGACCGACTCCTTGACAATTCAAAAGTGCTTGTAAATGGTTTAATTGAAATATATGCTCTCGAGTTTGAGTTTAACATTAGACAAAAGTGCCCACTAAAGAATATATTTTGAACCATTTTAAAGTACAATTTCAGCTGTATGGTAAAGAGTAATGTTACAGCATACAATTAAATATTCAATGATAACATTTCTTCAACACCGACACAGCCTTTTGACCAGAGGCCCTAGTGCGAGTTTCTTTTAACAATTTCGACTTTACGCATCGACCGCGTTTGGCGCTTCGATTGGCCTTTCACCATTCGAAAGTTGCGCTCCGATTGCTAAGGGCCAATCGGAGCGCCGAACGCGTTCGATGCGTCAATTCGAGACGGTTAAAATAAACTCACTCTAGGGCCACTGAACGTACGTATGTATGGATTTGCGGGATTTCCCAGATACTACTTAACCAAGTTTGATGAATATTTCAGGTAGGTAATCTATATAGTTTGATGAAGGTTCTTACCCTATGTCCATCCGCGCGTGTCACGACAGTGGGGTACTCTCCGAGCGCGGAGTCACCATTGGGCGTCTCTCCGGTGAACAGCAGCGTGTGGGAGTGGGCGCCCACTATTATATCCACTGTCGGGGATACGCGTTCTGCTAGTTGTCTGAAAACAAAAATGTTTGGGTACATTCTTAGAAAAAGAAACAATGTTTTGTATAGGACCGAAATTAGCGCTAAGCCTTTTAAATAACACATCATACCTGTAGTGCTATTCTGTAACCATCTCACCGTGAAACCATAGGTGAAGTGAGCGTGGAGTGAGCTGTCAGTGCCACTGATGCTAGGGATTGTCAAAGACGGGATGACACTGACAGCTCACTCCACGCAAGTCTTCACGGTGAGATTTTTACAGAATCGACATGCTGTTGTATTCCCCGAAGCCGCTAGACCATTGCATCCAGTTAGTCATCATTCTCACCTTCTTATCAACAACATTGTTGATACAAAAACTGATTTAGATCCGAATCTAAGATGTCAATTTTGTTTTAAGTACCTACTTTACGTTTGAGCATAAAGTACAATAAACAATAACTGGCTCGAAGTTTTGGGACGAAATAAGTACTCACAAATCGCTGGTGTATCCGATGTGGGACAGCAATATGATGATGTCGACGCCCATAGATGTCAGTAGCGCCGCCTCGCGGTTCACTGCTTCCAACTCATCTTCCATTATCACTTGCCCGATCGGCGCTGAAAACTATCGCATTTTGTGAATTTCACATAAAATAATATCAATTGTATTTTTGACGTCGAGGGTCGAGTATTTGATTCACGGTTTGATCAAGTATTCTTATAACATCATCAAGTTTGTATTCCCCATAGGGATAGACAGGTGTGCTTAGGGTTGCCACCTTTTATTTTTGCATTTAAAGTAGGTACATTGGTTATTTACAGGTAAGAAAAAAAAGTACATAGTATCAAAATAAAGCACAATTTCTTATTCTTTATTATTATGTTTAAAAACTATTATAATATTTTATTGCTTTTCGCAGTTTGTATCAAATTGGATCTTTACAAAACAATTCACAGCATCTTTACAGTCTATATTTAAATAAAAGTAAGTAAATAAGTAATTCATTTTTTATCAAATTCAGAGATGCTCTGTTTCTTTCGTCTCGCCATTTGCTATTCATCGCAGTAAAAACTCTTTCTGTGAATGCTGACGTGGCGGGAATTGACAGTTAAAATGAAAAACTTTATACAAGTTTAAAAAAATTATGGTCACTCTTAAATACTTTGCCATTTCTGTGCAGTTACAGTTCTGCAAAACCCTTAGAAGTACATATCTGATTATAAAGTTGGTTTAATATAGCGATTTCTCCATATAGATCATCCATATCCACGTTTTTCCAGTTTGAAATTTTCAATTATGCTAACAATATTATAAAATTCTATATTGCTCTTTAAGTCTAAATAACCAGTTTGTTTTAATAAAATCAAACCATTAATTCGGGTACCTACTCTAGGGCTTTCTCAATAAATAAATAAAAAACTTGTGAATTTTCGTAGTCAGTTCTGGTGAAGATAACAGTTTAATTTTTTTTGCCTGTTTCATAGCCAAAAAAGAGATCTTGTTTTCTTTGTGTTAATCCATCTCTATGACTAACCATAATCCTATAAATATCTCAAATTGTTATGCAGTTCAGCCTTCTAGACATTTACACAGCTTTATTAAATAAATTTAATAAGTGACTACAAAAATGCATTTAATTTCAATCATATCATTCTCAGTTTCATTGGCATCAATAAATTTTGTAAAAGCATTGGACAGTGGAACTTAAATGGTAGCTTCTAATAGATGACCAATTTAATAATAATGTATCAATGCATGGCAAAAGAGAAAGCCATCTTGTTCCCACATGACGTTTTATTTCATGAAAGTCTCCATGATATAATTTTTTTTCAGTTCCTCTCTTCTTACAGCAGAATGTGAAAAATGAGCATACATTTTTAAATCACATTTTCTATGTCATATGATAAAAAGCTCATGGCATGTCTTACGCAATTATGCACTATATGTGCATGACAATTGCCTTTAATCAAACCTGCACCCTAATTGCGTAATACACAATCAATCGGAATCTGAATCGTTTTGAAACAGATTGCTAATCCATTGCTTCTTAAGTTCGATAAAAATTCTGCTCAACAATATATAGAACGCAATGAATGTTCTTGAGCCGTCAAAATCAAACAGATTAGTCGTAATCGTTTACGAAAATGTGTTACGCAATTAGGGTGCTGGTATTTTTTTTTCATAATGTGAATAAAGAACGATAAACACCAAAATAAGCATTTGTATTATCAGCACTTAACGCAGATATTTTATGAAAAGATAATTTGTATTGCTCTTATGACTTTTTAATTGCTTCATACATATCATCAGCAGATTCATTACTATTTTCATAAAAGTCTAATAATTTGTTTTCAATGCCATTTTTTGCCGTAAAATATTGAACCACTATTGTAAACAATCTCATATTTTATTTTGTTACAAGCATCTGTTTGTAAGCAGTAATACAAATTATCTGTATTAAAAGCATCTATTACATTTTGTCAAGAAAATGGGCCCAACACCTCTATAACTAGTACTTCCATTTTTGTTCTAGCTAGATGAATTGCAGTAGCTTTATCTGAATTGACATAAATAATTTTATTCAATTGTATAGTACAAATCCATGCTATTGTAGGACAAATTATGTTTCACAGTGTGATATATTAGGGCTACTACTCAGATGCAACAACATTTTCTTTATCACTGCATCGAGACGATGTGGAAGCAGAAGAAGAGGCAAGGAATTTCTCAAGTAGTCCGACAAATTTCGTTTAACGAAAAAATACTTACGGCTAAACTTTTCAAATCGCAAAGAAATCAAATCATGCGAAATAAAGTATTTTTGTATACTTTATTGTTCTTTTAAAGTATAGAGTACAATTACCTGAAATAACTTACAATTCTTTATTATAAAGTACGGGGGGCAACCCTAGGTGTGCCCCACATTTCACCAGTTATAGGTACATCCCTTTTAATAGGGACAATAATCAAGTTTATTATAAGAAACTAATCGACTTTAATTTCGTAATCGACTTTCGTTGCAAACTGTACGCAAATTACAACAATGTCGTGTTGGGTCGATTTAATCACAGTTTCGATTTAAATGGTCAGCTAAATATTGAGCTTTTGGTTAGTTTCAAAATGTTTTCTGTCAGCAAATACCTAAATTGTACAGCAAATAATGTTACATTGAGCAGCTCTATTCTAGATATTGCGACCAATTTCGATGTTTGGCTCGCACGTGGTTGGTGACCGCAATAATTAGATGTCAAAATTACTTAATAGCTGATATTTTTTTGCTAACCCAATGCATATATTGCGAATAATTTAATTCCTTCTCGTATATTATAAATTACAATCTTACCGTCCTCAGCAGCACACCAATGATCCCGATCCTTCTGTTCTGGCGCGTCACGATGGTGTGGTTCTTGATATATGGCGTCATGATGGGTTCGAACTTAGTGTTGACGTTAGCGCCTAGCATAGGGGCCTCCAAACGGGTTAGATATGGCACCAGGCCTGCCACGCCGTGATCGAACTCGTGGTTACCGAGGACCTGCAGTGAACAACAAAACGACGACTGTACTACGGAAAAAAACCTTTAAATTTAATAAAATTACAACATCTTTGGGGATTGGCCCAAGAGAGGCCCATGCCCAGCAGTACCTAATTGAAATCAGGCTGTGAGTGAATGCGGAGGAACATGTCGTGAGGAAGGTTTCGAGTATGAATGTGGTTGACTAGGGACTATAAGAGAGAATCAGACGACGAATGGAAGATGTGGAAAATGTTTCGGTTAGAATCTAAGTTTAGATTATATCGGTTCGTTACTCGCACAAGAATCAATTACAATTAATCCTCAAACACGTTCCATCATTCTCCACGACATAATAATATTTTAAAAAGCAGTACAAAGTGAAAAATTACTTAAATTTCGGAAGTCGGTGTCTTTATTTTTTTTTTTCGTTCGGCGAGTTCCGAAATTAAAGTAATTTTTCACTTTGTATTGTTTTTTTAAGTGTTCTTCTTCACTTTTTATTTGTGGTACCCCACCCACTTTGTATTCTACTTACTTGCTATGTAATTAACAGTGACAGGAAGATATCAAAACATCATCAATATACACTAAGTAGAAAAAATGCGTATTATTGAAGCTACGAGTAACAGAGAAACTATCCAAGCAAAGTTAATACAATTTATGTGGGACCACCCCTGAAGCATCCAATAAAAACAGTTTTTTTTAAATCGATTCACAATTGCCGGGGATATAGCATACCAAACAGACAAATTGAGAAACTCTCTTCTTTTGGAAGCCCGTTAGAAAGACAACATGGTTGCGCTGATCACAGTTAGATTTGGGATAAGGACAGAAGGAGAATGATGCTACTTCGCTCTCGTGTGAACGGATGTTTAATTAAAGGCGAGGTTCGATACACACTCGGCAGTTAGTCCAACACTGTAACAACATTGTGAGCCACTTAAAACATTATTACTAAACTATTGTCAACTTTCACTAACACTAGGCGATTTTCAACGCCAAGTTGAGTGCCGAAAGTTAAAAATCCAACAGAGCAATTGTATTTCAGAATTCATTCTAGCTCCTTAGTAAAACGGGCATAACTGTTTCTGAGAAGTCACTTACATGAGCATCATGCGGCAGCATGTTCATGAAGTGTTGACTGACGTTCCACCGCAAGAAGTTATACCAGATGGTGCCTTGGAAGGTGTCCCCTCCGTTCAGCAATATAGACTCGGGTTCCGCCTCGAAGGCCTGTTCGATGGCCGTATACAGACGGGCGAAGCCCCCGATGCAGGGGTTCTCCGCGGGGACGCATACTGTGCCTTGTGGACTCACCTCGTCGAAACTGGTGTGGGGGAAAGATAGATGATTATCTGACCAAGCACCCTATTGATAAGTGGAGGAATGTTTCTTTGATTAACGGGGTAAGGAGTACTGAAAAGTCTCGCAGCAGTGCTGCAGCGGGTGCATTTGGTATATTTCATGAATATGCTCAAAACATAATAGCTTCTTTTACCGTATAAATTAGAGATGATCCTTGCGTAATCAGCCTACTATGTTCCCACAGCTGGGACACAGGCCTCCTCTCTGTGAGAGGGAGTGGGCCGTAATCCACCACGCGGGCCCAGTGCGGGTTGGTGGATTACGGTTTAATTTCGGTTTTACGACATGTCGGTTTCCTCACTATGTTTTCTTTAACCGGTTTGAGAGCAGTGGTGATGAAATCATTTACACAAAGTAAAGCGCCTGTCTGGGTTCAAACCTACGACCTACAACTCGTAAGTCGCGGCCTTTACCACTGGGCCACCAATGCTCTCACTGGGCCACCACTGCTATGGGCTAAATATCGATCCGTAAATATCTTCTTACCAAGATCACCTATTTTTTGTTGAAAGACTTTACAGCAGAGCCAAACTTATAAGTAGATACCACCCGAAAATAATCAGACTTGTTGAGGAAATAAATTGATTAGGTAAATTACGACTCCATTCTGAACTATCATTAGAGGAACTTATTTTCCTACAAAAAAAATAAAAAAATACTTACTGCGCATGGAAGTCATTGTAATGTACTACATTAAGCTCGAACAACCCACTGTCCTGGGCCAGCACTGAGCTGGTCAGCAACGTTAGCACCCACAGAACTCGCTCCATGTTGGTCTAGCAGCAACAGCACACTCCACCGGGCGTTGTCACGCCAATTTGCGTAGCAAATAATACCAGCATTTATTGATAACATTATCTTAACGCCTAAGATTGTCTAATTTCCTGATGATTACGCGAGGTTGCGTTTTTTTTTTTTTAATATGTTTCCTGTTGGTATAGCGGTTCGATTGATTTCTTGAGTGCCTCCGTCGATGTATACAAATATTTGATGAAGTTATGGCATTTGAGGCCAATTGTAACTTAAAGTCCAACTTGAATATTATTATAATCATTAGAAACATCAATACAGTTGTTTAATTCTAAAACAAATATTTGTTACGATACGGCACTCGCGATAGATATCTGTTTGTCAACCAGCAGCCGGGCGACTAAATCAGCGGGGTCAGTCGGGCTGTTGACGGAGGCACTCTCCGATTTTTTTATTCAGTAGCTTGTTGTAAATCCTTGAATCGTCGACGTCAATAGTTGTACACATAAACTGCCACTACATAACTATAATCACAATGTTCGTTTCTGTCGTAGGTACCTACAACCGCAAACTATTTTCTTTGGTAGTATGGAAACCATGCCTACCTTAGTAGCATAAAGCAATTTATACATTGCTTCTTAATCGCGATCAATCGATAGTGTATCCATTATTACTGAGATTTCCATGCCTATAGCTAAATTCCTCTTTAAATGCGAAGTACCTTAAAAGGTTCTCATCCTTCAACGATTATAAATCTACAAATAGCAGTTGTCAGACTCGTGACTAAATAAAACAGCCGCACAGGTCGATTTAGGGTTATGCTACACTAGCCGCGAGTCGTTTCGTGGATGGGTAACCATCAATTTCATATCGAGACCCCTCAGTGACTCGGAAAGCACATTAAGCCGCTGGTCCCGGCTGTCATTCGTAGATCTTTGACAATCGTTACGGGAAGTCTGACAACCAGTCTACCCAAGAAGTCAGATAGGCAGTCGCTCCCTGTAAAATACTGATGTAGTGGTATGTAACCCACACATGAGTTCACATCATAGACAGAAATCGACGACGACAGTTGATTACTAGCCGCTGCCCGCGTTACTCGCGTCACATTTATTCAACCTAATTTTAGTGATTGTATATAAAGGGGCCGACGTAACAAGCAATAACACTTCGAGTCGAGTACAACATTCATTCGGAATATTGCTATCTCTGTTTGACAAAAGAAGGCGAACAAGGGACTCGTGCGCAGACGTGTGTGTGTGACTGTGTGAGTAGATAGATAGCTATTATTAGCTGTACTGTACTTTACAGTTAGTTCCTACCATTAATTCATAATGACTTGGAAGATATTTCTATCTATTAGTCATTGGTTATGTTCATGATTTGCTTTATTTTTGTTGACTATTATGGGGAATCATTTGTAAATCAACAGACTAGTAATGAGTTTTTTGGAAATTTCTTTACAATGCCGGTATTTCAACATATTATAAGAATATTTCGAGAAGTAGGCCTTGTAGAGAAAATCTAGCAGATATGTCATAACACCGACAGCGAATTTTGGAAAGGTATGTCCTTTCCAAAATTCGCTACGACCTACAACTCGTAAGTCGCGGCCGTTACCACTGGGCCACCACTGCTCTCTAAGAAATAATGAATACAGCATAACATAACATCACGCCTTGTTTCCCCGAAGGGTTGGGCAGAGGTGTACCTATAGTACACCCACATTTCGCCAGTTATGTTTAAGTCCCATGTAATAGGGGGCGAGCCTATTGCCATCTACCGGGCACAAATCCAGACTTCGGGCTGCTACTGAGAAATTCCAGATAGAAAAACCCAATAACACGTTGCCCGACCTGGGAATCGAACCCAGGACCTCATGCTCAGCAGTAGCGATTGCGACCACTAGACCAACGAGGCAATGAATACAGGTCAAATAATAAAGTGTTATGCATAAATAAATAAGCGTACATATAAATAATAGCATTCCGTGCTAAGAATAATAAAAATAACTAACGAGGATTTTGTATAAACATTTATTTTGATATGTTCTTACTTCATAACCATCATTGTTATTATTGATTTATCTATTTAAAAATATTAATCGAAACTTGATAAAGGTGACCATAAATTATCGACTAAATGAATAATACAATTATGGTAGTAGGAGTGTCAAAGATCCACACTAAACACTCTGATTTATATGATTTGGCTTTTTATCTGTAGTACCGTGCATAAGATGATAAATAAAAAAGTAAAACGCGCAAGTGTGTGCGCAGACACAGGTGCACTCCCTATAGGGCCTATACCCTCACCCTCAAAGTCATGTTATGCGTAAACAAATTTGCAAAAAAACGTTCAACAGTTACGATATTTACTTATTTTAAAGCAAGCAACAAGCATCACTTTTTGGATACTGTTGTAATCACAAAACGATTGTCCATTTATTTTATAAGCTATCGCTTCAATAAGATACTACGCTATGACCTTTGATTATACGTATAATGACAATACATAATCAATGAAATATGATTTGACCTATGATCACGTGACGTTTCGATAGCTTATGTCAACCCCATAAATTTGGCTTTTCTACTAGCGTCATCGCTAATCGAATGTTACGAATGTTACTTTGTCTAGGCCCCAGTGGTTCTTGAGATAATTACCTACGCCGTAAAAATCGCGGCGGGGTTGTTTCGCGCACTGGATCTTCAACGCACTGCTTAGCACCGAGAGTTGAAAAGCCAACAGTGTTTAGTCGACGCACTCTGTTAGATTCTCAATGCTTGGTTCAACACAAAGAGTTGAAAATGCAATTAGTACGAATTATAATAATAACAAAGAAAATAATAATGGCGGCAGTTGCGATCCCGTGAACACTGCAATTTGTAACCAATTTTTAAATAAACCATCGAATAACAATAAAATGTGTTTGGGGGATTTAAAAATAACTTTTGACGAATCAAAGATTGTACCCGTAGCTAACCCCGCAAAACTAGCAGAGTTAAATAATCTGCAACAATTTAACTCACAGGCCTGGAAGGGTATTCGATATAAGGACTTGCAAGCACATTTAGCAACACCAGGTTTTATAGGATTTTTAAGCGCTTGTGGCTTACTTATGTAGAGTATACAGGTAGGTAGGTACTATGTCGAAAATAAAACTCAGACTGGGCTGAACAGTGAACCGAACTTGACTTGATTGTCGACTCCTTTTTTATTTGTTTGTTTGTTTGTTTGGCATCTCGCAGGTCAACCTATGAGGTTGTCGTCTGCTTAAGCGGACTTGCCTGTGGATTCCCTAATAAATTAAGGCCTCCAGCCAGGACTTAAACTTATATACTAACTAAAACTAAGCGACAACGCTAAGGGCACCCCCTGTGGGGTCCGAACCTCGGCTTAGGGCGTCGCTGGAAGAGGGCAGCAAATGACTAGCTGGATCAGGATTGATATTATTTAGGGACGAATTTAAAGCTACAGGCTCAGCGTCGCGGGCTGGCTCGAGCAAGGGTCGGGAGGGGCGTGGATTTGGGCGTCGCGGCGGGCCTCGGCGGCGAGGACGGTAGGACGTCGATCGGGTTTTGGGCTTATGTAGCGTGCTGGTGGCCTTACTACTCTCCTGGAGGAGGGTAGTGGCGTCGTCGGGGGCGATTAAAGTATGCCTTGGTCGGCGAATACTACTAATGCGAGAGGGAGTGTAGCGGGCGGCCGCTGTAATCAGGGGGTTAGAATGATTGATGCCGCAGTCGAAGAAACGCTTAGATAAGCGTTTCATGAACTGTTTTATGGTTGGCATTTTAAGGTCGACGTGAAGATCTAAGTTTCGGACAAAGTAAGGGGCACCCGTAACCCTTCTGATGAAACGGTTTTGGAGGGTCTGCATCTTATGGAGATGACGTGGGTGAGCGTGCGCAAATACAACGCAGGCATAGGTCATGATGGGACGGATGACTGCGGTGTATATGCGGAGCTTGCATTTAAGGAACAGTTTGCTACGGGCTGTCAGTACGAAGTGGAGCCTGCTAAGAGCGAAGGAGGCGCGCGCGCGAACCGCCTTAATATGAGCCTTAAAGGTAAGGTTTTCATCGAGGATCACGCCTAGGTATTTGGCTTGCTTCTCCCAGGGGATCGGCTTACCGTACATAGTGATCGGGCTGGGAAGTGGGGGAGGGAATCGACGACGTCTCGAGAAGAGAACCGCCTGACTCTTATCGGGGTTGACCTCGATTCTCCATTTCCAGAACCAAGCGCCTAAGACGTTTGCGGAGGTTTGGAGAGTACGAGCTATAGCGTTGGGACAGTGACCGGTATAGTAAACGGCAGTGTCGTCGGCGAAGAGAGCCAACTGAGCCTTTTTACTTTTTGGGATATCGCTAGTGAACAGCGTGAAGGCGAGAGGAGATAGTACGGAACCCTGAGGGACACCGGCGCGAATAGGATGAGGGGACGAGAGTGCTCCCTCGATGCGATAGCGAAAGGTGCGATTCGACAAAAAGTCTCGTAAGATGAGCACGAGACGATCTGGAACTCCTAGTTGGTAGAGCTTGTATATCAAGCCGTTGTGCCAGACTTTGTCGAAGGCTTTCGCTATGTCGAAGAACAGCACACCCGTCGTCGCGTTACGCTGCAGACCAGCGCATAAGTGCTCTACGATGCGGTGGACCTGTTGGGTGCCCGAGTGTTGGCTTTGGAAACCGAACTGCTCGTTGGGTATGAGGCTCTTTGCTTCGGCGTAGTCTTTGAGACGCTTATAAATAAGCCTCTCGTAGATTTTGCCGAGAACATTGAGTAAGCTAATAGGGCGGTAGCTGGAGGGCTCAGACTTTGGCTTGCCTGGCTTTGGGATACCGATGACGGTGGCTTCTTTCCATGCTTGTGGGAATATGTTGTTGCTCAAGGCGCCATTGAAGATGGCGGTCATAAGCATTATTAGCGGGGCAGGGAGGAGTTTGTATACCTTATTGGTAATACCATCCGAACCGGTGGCCTTACGAGCGTGTAGCCCTTTAATGATGTCGTGCACTTCGTCTGGAGTGACGGGAGGCAGAGGATCATCAGGGTCTTCGACGGGAGGGAGGGAGGCTCTCCGTTCGACTTCAGCGTCGACCTTGTTCAGGTGAGCTTGGTCTACTGGTTGGGAGCTGGGAGAACATTGGGACTCTAGGCTGTCAGCAAGACATTCAGCCTTATCGGGACTGTCGAAAGCGACACTATTGTCGGGGCGGATGAGCTTTTTTTATTTGTCAAAACATCCTACTTATATACATTTATTATCTAGCTACCTCTAAACACTGGCCTGATGGTTTCCAATTAATCGACCAATAACGATGCGCCATAGGGCGAGCCGCGCGAGGGGCGCGGGGCGCTGTTTTGCACACGGCACGATTTGCCGCGAAAGCATAAATAGGAGTCGCGAGCTAGGCCTCCCCCGGCTCAGATGGAATCACCAATAGGGTATTCCAACTTTTCCCTGCCCCACCTGATAATGCTACTGACCACCTTCTTCAATGGTGCTCTGAGCAATAACATCTTCCCACAGGCATTCAAAGAAGCCACCGTCATCGGTATCCCGAAGCTCGGCAAGCCAAAGTCAGAGCCTAGTAGTTACCGCCCCATCAGTCTGCTCAATGTCTTCGGCAAAATCTATGAGAGGCTTATTTATAAGCGCCTCAGAGACTACGCCGATACAAAGGGCCTCATCCCCAACGAACAGTTTGGTTTTAGAACCCAACACTCGTGCGTACAACAGGTCCACCGTATAGTCGAACACATCAACTTCGGTTTCCAACGAGGTTTGATGACCGGTGCTGTTTTCTTCGACATAGCGAAAGCGTTCGACAAAGTCTGGCACAACGGCTTATTATATAAGCTGTACCAACTCGGTGTGCCAGATCGTCTCGTGCTCATCTTACGGGACTTTTTGTCGAATCGCACCTTCCGTTATCGCATCGAAGGAGCGCTATCCTCCCCCCACCCTATTCGCGCAGGAGTCCCTCAGGGCTCTGTGATCTCTCCCCTAGCATTCACGCTATTCACCAGCGATATGCCCAAGTGCAGCAAGGCACAGCTGGCTCTGTTCGCAGACGACACGGCCATTTACTACACCGGCCGCGATCCAGACTCGATATCTCGCATTCTCCAAACCCAAGTCAACAAGCTTGGCGCCTGGTTTAGGAAATGGAGAATCGAAGTAAATCCCGACAAAAGTCAAGCGGTTCTATTCTCGAAGCCGCGTCATACCCCCTGCCCCCCTCGACCGATCACCATGTTCGGCAAGCCGATCCCTTGGGAGAAGCGAGCCAAATATCTTGGTGTAGTTCTCGACGAACACCTTTCGTTTTCAGAGCACATTAAGGCGGCTCGTTCGCGCGCCGCCTTCGCTCTAGGTAGACTTCACTTTGTCCTCAATGCACGTAGCAAATTGTCATTAAAGTGCAAAATGCGTATCTACACAGCGTGCATCCGCCCGATCATGACCTATGCCAGTGCAGTCTTCGCACACGCCAAGCCCGTTCGCTTCAATAGAATGCAGACCCTCCAGAACAAGTTCCTCCGTAGGATAACAGGCTCCCCCTGGTACGTTCGCAACGAAATCCTCCACGTAGACCTCAGGATTCCCACTATCCGTCAGTTCATGAAACGCATTTCAAAGCGTTTCTTCGAGACCGCCGCGAATCACCGCAACCCTCTGGTTGTGAAAGCCGCTAGTTATATTCCCTCCTCCATTAGTCAAGTCCGCCGTCCCAAGCATGTCCTCACCGATCCCGATGACCACATAACTCTCATTCAGGAGAGCAGTAGGGCCACCAGTACAGTGCACAAACACAGACCGACATTCCGACCTCGCCGCCGAGGTTCCTCGCGAAGATCCCGACGTAATTGTCCCCCCCGACCCTTGCTCGACGAAGTGCCAGCCCGCGCCGTAGCTGAGCCTGTAGCTTTAAATTCCCCGATTAATAATAATCAACTAAACTTGATCCAGCCTGTCCCATCTTGCTGTCCTCCCGTCAGCGACGCCCTAAGCCGAGGTCCGTACCCCACAGGGGGTGCCCTTAGCGAGCGTTCGCTTAATAATATAAGTAGTTTTACGCCCCTGGCTGGAGGCTTTGAGTCCGCTTAAGGCAGCCACAGGATAGTCCGGTTAAGTAGTCACGACCTCTCAAGGTCAACTACGAGATGCCATACACAAAAAAAAAAAAAAAAAGGCGCGATCCTTTTCGCCGCGCGCCGTCGTCGAGTGAAGACTGCCTGCCGTCCGCGGGACGCGTGTGTCCATCTGCGTGGTCCCGAAGTGACCAATGAAGATACGGAGGGTGCTGGTGCTTCTGCTTGCTTGCTTCCGCTTACAAACCGCTTCTTTCGAAGCGAACTTGTTTCTTCATGTTTGTCAATACGTGCTCGTCTTTTTCAAGATGATTGCTTCACTGTTTCTTGCAGACTGTCAAAAACGTGGTAAGGTAATTGGTTCGGTGGTATGTGGTAACTGGTTTCTGGTGACTGTGTGACGGGTACTGTGTCACTACAGATTAAAATTGAATGAGGAACTGTGCCATCTAAATAAAGGTAGGTATTGATTATTTGTCTAGTACGGAACAATTGTTAGCGGGATTGTCAAATGCTGTATTGGAGAACAGGCAACTTTTGATAAATGGTCTGCTTTTGGTCGTAAAGTGGGCTGCTAGTTCTGACACAGAGCTCAATGCAAATACTCTGTGTAGTAAGTTGTCTGAAAAATTTGGACCAACGTCTCTGTCTTACAAAAATATTGGAATCCTGTATGCAAGTCATATGTGGCAAGCGGGCAGAATGTATTGAGGTTAGACGTGACCGCATTTTAAAAGAAGTTAATAACATAAATCTTAAATTAGCATTACAAAATATTCCACCTAGGGCGGAGCATCTCTTTAATAGAGAAGCACTCATTCCTCTGGTTGATTCTTTAGGAGGCTCCCAGGTTTGGCTTAACATGCCCAGTTATTTAAGGGATAAAAAAATGCAATAATAACAGTCAAGTAAACAAGAGAAATACCAAACCATCTTATAAAACAAAATTTGATAAAAAAATAAGTTCAACTCGGACAAAAAATCTAAAAATAATTATAAAAACATTCCTTTCGTCGTACAAGTACCCAAGACACCTCCAACGTTAAAGATAAGTGACAATCAAAGCAGTGTGTTCAAGGGGGGTTGCCTAAAATTCCATGTTCAAGCATGGAAACAACTGGGGGCCAGTCAATATATTCAAAAAGTAATAGCCGACAGCCGCATACCATTTCTAACAAAACCTCCGTTACATTACCATTACAAAAGAATTATAAACAAGTTTGCAACAAAACCATCCAAGAAAATGACAGAAGTCATAGACCAGTTAAAAGAAACAGGCATTTTAAAAAACCGAAAATCATAACACCCGGCTTTCAATCCAAAATGTTTTTAGTAAAAAAACAGATGGGGGGATACGCCCTATTTTCAATTTAAAAAGTTTAAATTTACATGTCTCGACTCGCCATTTCCAGCAAATTTCTCGACTGGAGGTAATTCAGTTCCTACAAGACAGGGACTGGACGACAAAAATCGACCTACATCAAGCATATTTTCACACCGGAAACCCACAGGCGGTTTCTGCGCATAATATATGGAGGCGAAATATTACATTTAACAGCCTTGCCTTTCGGTCTCTCTTCAGTACCTCACTCTTTCGCATCGGTAACCAATTGGATTGCGAAAATCCTTCGGAGACAAGGCATAAGAATATTAGTATATTTAGACGATTTTTTAATAGCCAGTCAAAATCAGGCACAGATCATAGAACAAACCAAAGTAACTGTGGATACTCTTGTAAAGTTGGGTTGGCATGTAAACCATCAAAAATCACTTTTCACCCCAACTCAGGAAATAGAATATTTGAGCATAGTGTGGAACACAAAAACAAAATTATTTTCCCTTCCTGTAAAAAAAGTACAAAACATAAAAGAGTTAGCATCGAGTTTAATACAAAAGAAAGAGTCTTGTCTCCGAGTAACTCAACAAATACTGGGTGTATTAAATTTCGCGACCTTAGCAACTCCAAACGGTCGCCTTCATTGTCGCCGAACTCAAATATTCCTAAAATCGTTCAGAGGATGCAGACCCAGGCAAAAGAAGGTTTTGCCACCTCTAGTGACTCGAGAGTTGCAATGGTGGGTAAAAAACGTGGGCAAAAGTGCAAAAGCAATGCACAGCCCCAAGATTACCCACTTTCTCACCACAGACGCGGCGGACGCGGGCTGGGGAGCACACCTGAACAACATCATGTTGTCAGGCAAATGGAATCGCCACCAAAAAAAATGGCATTCCAATGTGAAGGAGATGTTTGCTGTGTATGCAGCCTTGGTCAAACAAGGTGCACAGATGAAGGATGCACACGTTCTATTGCAATCCGACAATCGGACCCTCATAGCTTACATAAGAAACCAGGGGGGCACCCGGTCCTTAGCCTAACAAACAAACTCCTTCACCTAACCGAGCAGCACAACATAACGCTGTCGGCATCATACCTCCCGGGGAGGTTAAACGGGATTGCAGACCGCCTCTCAAGAGGAAAACCTGTTCCCGAATGGTAACTACAATCCCAAGCCATGAACGAAATATTCAAAAGATGGGGCGTTCCAGACGTAGATTTGTAAGCGTCAAAAGAAACCGCAGTTGTCCCACAATACGTAACGTGGGACTCGACAGATGGGTCAGCATTTTTTCGCGACGCGGTTGGGGGGGGGGGGCTGGGTGTTCCCCCCCCCCCCCCCCCAACCTGATCCCTCGGGTGTTGGATCATCTGAACAGGGCCAAAGGAACATACATTGTAATAGCACCACAATGGGATCAGTGTTTCTGGCTGACCGATCTACAAGCCAGGGCCCTGTCAAATCCAATACCAATAACAAATCTGCGGAAGAACCTCATAGATCTATCAACAGGGTTCTGTCCCCCAGTCCACAGGTGGACAAGTTGTCCCTACAGGCTTGTAAAATTGGGGGTGGTAGCTAACTAGAATAGGGATGAAATTAAGTTATTGAGTAATAGCTGGCGCAAAAGCACTCTAAATACTTACAAAGCTCCTATAAAAAGGTGGCTATCGTTTTGTGTCATAAACAATATGAACCATAAAAACCCAGATGAAAAAGACGTTGCAAGATTTTTAGCAGATTTGCATTTAAAAAGAAATTTTTCACTGAACACAATATTATTACATAAATCGGCTATTTCTACCTTTTGTGCTTCAAATACAGAAAATCTTTCAAAAATGTTCTTTATTCAGCAAGTTTTAAAAGCCATAGCATTGGCAAAACCTCTACCTTCAAAATCCCCTATTTGGGACACAAAATTGCTATTCAAATGGTTGAAAACAGTTCCAAGCACAAATTCACTTTTTAATATTCACCAAAGGTCGTTGCACGACTGATGCTGGTGTCACTTTAGTAAAACACATATTTACAGCGTGGGAGGAGGCCCAAGATGCCATAGGAATTTTCTGTGACCTCTCCAAGGCATTTGATTGCGTTAATCACGAAACCTTGCTCCTAAAACTGGAGCATTACGGACTAGGTAAACCTGGGCTAAGTTTAGTTAGATCTTATTTACAAGATAGACGGCAAAAAGCTCAAATTAATGGTGTCAATTCTCTTGGATTAAAAGTAAAATTGGGTGTTCCACAACGCTCGATATTAGGTCCTTTCCTCTTTTTAGTATACAGCATGTAACGAAAACCCTGTCCGATCCTGAAGGGTATTATGTGGTATCGTAGTGCGTACACAAATACGTAATCATTTAATGGATACGAGATAATTATTTTTCCCCAATGAAAACAATTCATTAAAAAAATTTAAAATAATCATACCAAAGGCAACACTGATCGCGTCAAAGAAGATTTCGTGTCAAAGAAGCCGCCTGAGCGCGGCGGTCCTTTGTCGCCTGCCGCCAAAGAAACGTAGGACTAAAGAAATCTACGTTTTGCCTACGCGTAGGTATCAGCTGATATTTTATTGTAGGCTTACGCACAATGACCCCGATTTCTGACCTTCTGTTTATCAAGAAACAATTATTATTGAGTTAATGTGATGTGCTTTTGGCAATGTACCCCCTGTAGGTATCAGTTTATTAAAACATTTACTTGTTACATACCTCTATCTATCTAGAACATTAGTACACATTCGACACCTTTTTATTAAATTTGCACGTACTCTACTCTACTCAAATCGTACACATGTGCGCTGCACATGTGTACGATTTGAGTGACTCGAAAGCTTCCACAATCCGAGCTGTTACTTCGATTTCCGAATCACACATTCACTCACAAATAAAAATTAACATATTCAAATATTCCTGATTGGTATACGACATTGTTCGCGATACGATAGCGGCACGTGATACGTACGGACATCGGATCGCAAGCTATCTCCACGTGAGACTGGCGAAGTGTCCAAACAAGTAGCGACCAGTCGGCTACATCAGAGGGTCGAGGACTCGTTATGAGTACTTACAATGCGGCTAGAGCACGGCGGTGTCCTTTGAAATAAAAATAGGCAAAAAATAAAAGATTTCGCCGGCCGGTGGAGTGTTGTCAACTTATGAAAATGTACCATATTTAGTGTTACATTTCGCATGGTAACTAAAAATAAAAAAATCTGTAAGTTTTGGTTTTTATGAGTTACTTTTTTTTACTATTTTTTCTAGTACGTATGTTAAACCAGGAATACGTCTTTTTTGGATCGGACAGGGTTTTTGTTACATATTGTATATTAATGATCTACCCCATTTATTAAAAAAACAACCACAAATGGTGTTATTTGCTGATGATACTTCTTTAATTTTTAAGATAAGTAGACGTTCATCAAATCTTGACGACGTAAATAACGCACTGCTGCAGGTACAAAATTGGTTTACTGCTAATAATTTAGTATTAAATGGGAAAAAAACAAAATGCATAATGTTTGCTTTGCCGAATGTTAAAAGTACTGATTGTGACATAGTATTGAATCAAGAGAAACTAGAATTCGTTGATAAAACGGTTTTCTTGGGGATCACGCTCGACTCGAGGCTGCAATGGGGTCCCCATTTAACATCTCTTGCAGGACGGCTAAGTTCAGCAGCATATGCTGTAAGAAAAATCCGTCAGTTTACTAATGTAGATACCGCGAGGCTGGTCTATTTCAGTTACTTTCATAGTATCATGTCTTACGGTATCTTATGGGGACGCGCTGCAGACATCGAGTCTATTTTTATTCTGCAAAAAAGAGCCATTAGAGCAATATATGGCCTCCGCAGGCGCGATTCTTTAAGGGAACTGTTTAAAGATATTAACATCATGACCGTACCTTGTCAATATATATATGAAAACATCATGTACGTAAGGGAAAACTTAAATCTTTTCAGTAAAAGAGGTGAAAGACACAACTATGGGACTAGAAATAGGGACCAATTGGTTCAACCGGGTTTCAGGCTGGCTAAAGTAGATTCATCCTTCATGGGGTACTGTTTACAATGTTATAATAAAAAACCTCCCCACATACTCCAACTGAATGAAACGAAGTTCAAAACCTGTATCAAACGCACACTATGCAGCCAAGCATATTATAAGTTGGAGGATTACATCTCTGACAAAAATGCTTGGCTCAACGCTGGTTCTGCTCCACAAGGGCGCCTAAACAATTGATTAGCATTCGGAAATATTGTTGGAGCTGCTGAAGATTGTAAAAACTATCTTTTCACTGTATAAATTCAATCTTTAAGTATTGTATAATTGCAAAGCAGACGTGTGAGCACTATGTAGTACCTACTATAAAGCTACCCTATACTGGGCACGTCTGTCATTGACTTGAATGTGCCCTGGCGGCTGAGAGTATGTCACGCTCACTAAAATGTCTCGCTGGTGGTGGCGTGTGTGTTGGATCATTAAGTTCCCTTCAAAATGGTTGAGCTGAATGGTGCTGATCCATACGTGATGTTCGTGAACGGGCGCCGTCAGTGGGGACTGGTCATCTCTTGGCTGCCACGGCATTTTTTTGTTTGTTTTTTTTTTGTTTTAATTTTTCTTTTCCGATTTTTATGTTTTTAATTACAGGTCTTTCTACATCGTTCTCACATGTTTAATTTCAACAAGACTGATGTAACAAATTTTCTGTAACCATATTATTTAAAATGGAGTTTCTTGCCCGTTCTTCTCCATAGGTACCTACTTCGCTTTGGAATGGGCAACTAGCTTCATATTTCTGACTGACCGACCCCTTGACAATTCAAAAGTGCCTGTAATGTTTGAAATAAATGCTTTGAGTTTGAGTTTGAGTTTGAAGCCTGGGGAAGAACATAGGCTATTTTTCACAACACTCCACATGGTCGAAGCCGCGGGCGGAAGCTAGTAAGAAATAACGTTTGGTAAGTCCGTATTGTAATGTTACGTATCAACATTTTCAACCAACTTACTGCATTACATATTATAACTTTAATTAATTAATTATATATTATATTACTGAAACAATTTACTTGTCTTATTTTTGCAATATTTATTTTCCTAAATTGCAAAGTTTTTCCCACACATAAATTAATGTTGACATCGTAATTGAATTACACAAAGAAAATTCTTTCAGTTGATGTATCAATGAACGCAATACTTCGACTCCTTGAAAAGATACATATTCAATAAAAACAAAAATATTTTTACCCTGTAAAACTTGAGTTTTACGATAACCGACTTAGTGCCGATTTGACCAATTACACGAAACGCGATCATCACTTTTAAACCTAGTTCAATAGCTGTCATTGTCAATATTCCATAACAATTTTGACAATGACAGCTCTTGAACGCGATTTAGTTGTGCTGAACGCGTTCAGTTTCATTGGTGAAATCGGCACTTATTGCTTGGGGGTGTCTATGCAAAACATTTAGTAACTAAGAACGGGGTAGAGGTAGGTAACTTATAATACTAACTATACATTTTCGTTGGTCTAGTGGTCGCAATCGCTACTGCTGAGCATGAGGTCCTGGGTTCGATTCCCAGGTCGGGCAACGTGTTATTGGGTTTTTCTATCTGGAATTTCTCAGTAGCAGCCCGAAGTCTGGATTTGTGCCCGGTAGATGGCAATAGGCTCGCCCCCTATTACATGGGACTTAAACATAACTGGCGAAATGTGGGTGTACCAAACCAAACCAAATCGTAAATAATAAGTCTTACGGACTTATAATAAGTCCGCAAGCAAAGCTAAAGTTCGTAAGAATGGTTAGGTGACCGATTCCAAATAACAAGGCAAATCTAAATCCAAGTTCACAGCATAAGTCAATTGTGTCAGAAATATTACAATACAATTTAGAAAGCAAATAAATACGCACGCACAGGACAATAAAGTAATCGTCTAACACTGACAATAAACACGGAACACCCCCGACCCACGTTGCGGTAATGTGTGTGCATGTCCGAACGATACACACCTACTACCGTGATCAGTATGACCACGCACACATTGATATTTGCATGACGCGATAGCACTACTAGCTATTGAAAATTTATGACAAGTTTTGATGTATTCCGTAATACCAAAAATGATGAATGAAAACTTAATATTTTTTCCTGTTTTTTTCGGATATTCGTAACTTGATAATATGAGCTACGTTTCTAATACAACAACATTACAGATATTGTTGTTTATAGTACAAAAAAAACGATAAGAAAACATGTCATTTACGCTGTAAATTTTCGGTAAGTATTTTTGAAAAAAAAAAGATGTAGGAACCTAGATAAATACTGTCTAAATCCGAATATAAGCATTATAAGATAGAAATATGCTTAAATTGCAAATGGTTTAGGTATTACGTTTGTATAGACAATTCGAGCGTCGCCCTGCTCTTAACTGTTTTTAGTCGTAATAACTACATTATTAAATCATTTCGTGATACTGAAGAAACATTTAATTACACCTCACTACAGAACCTAAATTACGTCCAAGTAAATGTTCGATACTGGTTTTCAGCTGCATCAGGTTATCTGGAGACTGACGGCCGTCCACGTAGTTAACATAGTTCGGAAAAGGCTAGGAAGGATGAATTTTTGAAATTGCAGTTGTGATAATAGACTATTTTTGTACTGCATTTTAGATACCAAAATCATGTATACTAATATTGTTTGTTTGTATGTACCCCATTTTTTAAGGAATGCTTTAAGCTATGCAACATCACGCTCTGGCCCTTAGGAGCCGAGCCCAAAGAAAAAAGTCACAAAGAACGCTAAACGAAAATTAAATAATCATTTATTTCAGGAAGTTAAGAATTCCCTTATTCAGCACACAAATAATATATAAATATAGGCACAAAGGATACAATGCATTCAACAACAGACATAAATAATAATTTCATTTAAAATAAAAATAAATTAAAATTAAGATTATAAAATTAAGCTACAGACCAATAAATAGTATAGATTAAAATTCAATATTGTAGATTTAAATTCATTAGTAACATTTATAATGTTATAGCAATAATCATTTAATAAATGGTGACGAACTGGCATGCAGGTGCATCCACCTCTCCAACACGACCGAGTCCCACCGCTCGGACAATACGCTCAAGATACTGTTAGTGCTGCGTCGGAATTGATAGCGCGGCAGATGATGCGATGCGACGCGGTAAGTCGGGGGAACATGAAATTTCACGCGGACGAAGGCGCGGGCAGAAGCTAGTGTAAAATATAGGTAACTTAGGTAGGGATCTTTCGGCCGCAACGTTAATTGTTCTGATCTAGGAAGCGTCTTCGACTATTGGTCGGCTTCTATCCAACGCGTAAGATGACTGGGGTTTGAAGACGGAAGAACAAGATGACAGATTTCTTTTATTCATCTGTAATTTTGTCTATTCCTCTGTCGACAATACTCGTTTCTATGGCGGGTTAGGCTACGGGTGCTGATGAAGACTTGCTTTTGACTTATCCAATGAAACTACATAAAAGAAATATAGACTTTGATACTTGCATTATTATGTTATTGTAAATATGTACGTTGTAAATACGTAATATGTGTATGACCATTCTGTCGATTGTGTAAAAATCTCACCGTGAAGACTTGCGTGGAGTGAGCTGTCAGTGTCATCCCGTCTAGGTCAATCCCAAGCATCAGTGGCTCTGACAGCTCACTCCACGATCACTTCACGTAAGTTTTCACGGTGTGATGGTTACAAAATAGCACTACAGATTTATGAACGTAAACGAGGCATAAGGAAGGAGAGGAAAAAGGTACAGTTTTTTTAAACATAATAGTACATTTTTTTTTGGTAAATGGGATGATTCGAGTAGTTAAGGTACACCTGCCATTTTGACTCTCACCAAAAGGAGTATGTAATGATCGTAGCAGGTGGCGTTCTGTGGTTTCTGCCTACCCTCATGGGAAGTGGCGTCAGTTTATGTATGTATTTAATAATGCAGAAATAAAGTGAAGTGTTCAAGATTCAAATCGCATTTTATCAAAATGAATAAATTTTCGTTGAATCTGTTTAATTGAAACAAAGTCCGGTTTGTTACCTTCACCATTTATATCTCAAGAACGGCTGGACCAATTTTTATGATCTTTGATTTGTTGGATTTATCTCCGCCCCGAACAGCAGAATACCTAACTATTAAATCATGGGGAAAATTCAATATAATAGAATTAAAAAATAAGATAAAATTCTGAGTCGGTACGAAGTTCGCAGAGTCTGCTAGTGTAAAATAATTATCCTAATCGCTTAGGGCGTGTAATTAGGTAAGTAAACATACATACCGTAGATTACATTCTTGATGTTAAGCACGTGGATAACGTGGATAGTGATAACGATAATACGAATGGACACGGCTCGCATTGTCAGGAGGTTCCTCTCTCTGGAGCCCTGACCTCCGCCGTAGCTTGGACCCTGTTCCCGGTACCGGTGGCCTACTTTTTTCTATGTATTTAAATATTTTTATATTTAAAAATATTTAAAAATGTAGTAAATAAGGAATAAAATGAATAAACGAGATAATAATACGAATAATACAATCAATATAATTATTACGATAAATAAAATAAATAATCTGTTAACAGTATCGACTAATCTTTTCAACTGTTTTGAATTAATAATCATAGGCTATTAAGAAAATAATAAGGGCGATTCACAAAATGAAATAGTTTTTTTTTAAAACATTTATTTAATATTAAGATCGATTCACAAAATTAAACAAATAATACTTTTTAAACGTTTATTTAACTAACGACTACTGAGTTCACATTTAAAAATTTCGTGCTTTCATACAAAGAATGATCTATTTCTCTAAAATGCTATATAATAAATGGATTTAGATAGATAAGTCAATTAAATGCAATGTTATTTAAACAAGCAAGCGATGATGGTATTGTGCAACACCTACTGCACATTTTATTTTTTAAATTAAGTACTTCTTTAAAATTTAATTAATATGTCGCGTACCGTATCTAAGCCGCAGAGTGCTTACAGCCTGAGGCCAATGGTGTGACAAAGTGCTAAATTTAAGCATCATTTGGAGGATAACGCAAAAAAATTGCACTTTTATTAACCAAAACTTAGACAGAGATTGACTAATGCTAGTTAACATGACAGTTTGACAGTTGTGAGACAGTGACAGGAACAATGCTTAGCCAAAGTACTTGCAAATGCTAAGAAACATTTATTTATTTCGGCCTTCCGATTAATTTACGAAAAATCATCTCTAGAAAAAATTGCAGTTGCTCCTGCTTTATTTTTATTTGTTTAAAATTAACTCGAATGTGTGACAATTTTTAATATTGTAGCTGCGTAAATGTTACGTTGTATTGAAAAAACTTATTTTAATCGGAAAGTAATTTTAATCGGTTTAAGGTGAAAGCGCCGGAGTATGCCTAGAATTTCAGATTTAATTCAGTTTTTTGCAATTTTCAAAAAACGTAAGAAAATTCGAATTTCGCGGACAACTCTGGCGCATCCCCCTTACGGTCACTGAACAAGACAGTAGGGGTTTTATTGTTATTACGCCTGGGGGCGTTCACTGTGCTAATTCAGATTTTTTACAAAGTCAAAGCATTTTTTTCAAATAGGCCCATAAAAAGGCACTTTTGAACGTCAACACAACGCAACGCAACATTCACGCAGCGTAAACAATTCCTTAAAATTATAAATAGCATAATACTTTTAAGTGAGATAATATTAATTACTTTATAGTAGCGACAAAGAGATACAAAAGCGTCTAATTATTCATATAAAGGCACTTTGTTAATAATAAATTACCAGTTAGTACATTCCTATGAATTCTACTACTAACAATCAAGTTAAAGGTTAAACCTGCAACAAGGTTTTAATTTTAAATTATTTCGTCCGTTTACAGACCAGCACCCAATTTTCAGTTAATAGAGTATTGAAAAATGGACTTCAGCTGTAAAATATGATGTGTGCTATACACAGAAAGATTTAAATTAATTATACGAGATATTTATATCGAGTGGAAGGCTCGTCATCACCACCGTGTCCACAGGTTTTATAATAATAATAAAAAGACATACATTGAAATATGACCTTTATGACACACAACTTAAAGTCCCTTTTTCAATACTCGGCCACGCTGAGTGCTCTTATGACAAAGTTTACATGAAGAAACAGATACAAAATAATGAATTGTATTTTTGGCGTTAAAAATTTAAGTCGGAGTTCTGCCATCTCTTACAAAGCGATTGGCACAGGTATAGTCTCAATAATGAGACATTCGCAAGCTTTATTTGGCGTTGCTTTAATGAGGAAAAAGTTGATATTAATCGAAATGAAGATACAGATTTCCTAGAATAAAACCTTAACTAATATTCTCGTGTACTAAGTAAAACATGATTGAAAATAATCTGGAATATTTTTGAAATGAAAACTTCTTTGTGTTCTTTTCGCTGTTTTTTAACAGTGAACGAAACTGAATCGTCACTTTCAGTTCGGTGACGCTGAATCGGGTATACTTGGCTCCAGTCGGTCAGTAACGCTGAATCACATATACTTACTAGGCGCTGAATCGCTGTTAATGTCAAGTTTACTGTAAGTTTTCACTTCTATCGTGTGGTCGCACACATCCTTTTTTTTTATCGGTTTTCTTTTTTTATGAAAATTCTTTACTGTAGGCACCTATTGTTGTTTTATTTAATTTTAATTAATCATGCTTGCTCAGTAACTTTTACCTTTAATTTGTTCAATGTTAATATCACATAAAGTAATCACTTGATCCGTAGTCGTTATCAATTAAAGTGCCAATCGAATCGTGTTGGATACCTACTGATAAAAAGTTGATTTATGGATGATGTAAGATTACAAGAGCAACAGAAGTGTTCGCAAACAATATCATTATCATAGAGGTGTGAAATATACGCCTCCTTTTTTATTACGTTCATAAAAAAATGTAATACATGAAGTATGCGTTTTTAGGGCCCGATTACACGTACCACAATCACAGCACTTCGCAGCGAAAAATGTGGGCAAACCGTGGTAAAGTGTGAATAGTGTTGCTGCAGCTTCTTGCTTAGTTGCGTTGTGGTAACTACAACATCAACACATCGACTCCAGTTTTCGTAGATGAAGACATCGACCCAACGTTGTGTGAGCGATGTAGCTAGCCGCTAGTGCGCTGTCTCGCTAGTGGTTGTGGTATCGTCCACACGGTTGATTTTGACAGCTAAATGTTGTCAGTGTGAATAAAACAATTAATTTACATATCAATTAGCGCCCGTCCAAGTGTAGTCGTTGTGGTACGTGTTCGGGCCCTTAATCGTACTTTGTATTTATGTACCAACATGTCAATAATTATGTTATTGATGTTACAAACCAAAAACCGAACATTTTATACTCATTTAGTTACACATAGTAAAATTATTTATTTTCGACACGAGTATTTGTTTTTCATTTTGTATCTTTGTTCAAACCCAAGAAATGACTTCAAAATTTATTTAAAAACATGTTAATACTATCTCTACAAAGTGTGTTATTACTTTAACGCAGCTAACAAACATTTTGATAATTAAATAACATTAACACATAATACAACGGAATAATAACAATATTTTATCACAATAAAATCATTCTACCTCATTCTAAATAGACTCGATTTAGGCAAGCTACATAAATATAATTATAAAAACTTTGATTCGATTACATTGCAAGTCATTTGCATCTCACGTCCGAGCATTTCTTCCATTATCGACAAACAGCTTGTAAGAAAAAATAATAAGAATTGTTAATAGCATGGACTTTTAATCATTTTCAAAGGTCACAAAAACTATCTGCAGAAAAACGGCAAAACAATCTAGGTATTTTTTTAACTAAACTTAAATCTTATCTAAAGTTTTTCTTGCAACGTCTTTTGCTGTCGTCACAGAGCAAGGAGACGCAACTGCTAGAGGCGGCATTTTCAACGCTAGCCATAAAAACCAAGCGTGTCAACGATTACTCGAAATAAGACACAAAATGACGTTTAGAAACTAACGGCTTTGACAAAAGTTGTACCCACTTTCGGCGCCACGAGTTTTATTAATACTGCCAACTTTAGCGGCGCGGCGACTCCATGCTCTATGGTCATCATCAGCACAATATAATAAACTTAAATAATCTCATAACTATCAAGTGTCGTATTCACCAGTTGGTGACGTCACTGCCTATGAGTAGGGCGTGCGAGGGTTTACGTTGATCATCTCGGTGGTACTGAAATATAAAACAAAAATTATCAACTAGTTGTGTAAAATGGTGGTACTAAATACGTTTCAACTGAAATTTGTGTGCAGCTAAATTGCGACGTCAACCTGTCGATGATGATCCTCTCAAAACAATAATTTTGGAACATACTGTATGGTTTGATAAATTTCACACCATCGATCAACGTTAAATAAAAAACAGTCGAGCAGTAATCCGGCTGCTATGACCACATCGGATCGATCTGCACAGTCGATATCATCAATCGACCACAATCAAGTTGCACCACTACACAAATCACGTAGAAAATTAAAGCTAAACAAAGATTTTTTGGCTCGTGGCCAAAATCGTAACTAACGCCGCCATCTTATTTGTTCAATACATTTCATAAAACAATTGCGCAAATGTTTACCAACAGCGCCCCCCTGTCAACGTCACTCGACCGCCAAAAGATCCTAGTAGCGCTGTAAAATCATATAAATCATGGATATAAATGGTGGAGAGGAAAGGAGGGATTAAAAAGGAGAGCCAAGTAGTAAACAAAAAAAAAACACAAAGACCACAAAGTCGTACGTACAAGTTGTTCTCGATTTTCTGTCGTTCTTCGTTCGAGCTACCGACCGCAATCTGATCCGAGCACTGTTTCCTCATCTCGCTACAACAATTTGATTCAAGTGTTGATGCACTATTACCTACTCAATATGCTCGGGCCAGCAACTCACTTTCCTAAAATCAGGGGTCGAAAGTACTATGACATTAATTCATAGCAGCTCTATCTCTCTGAGACCGAAACGATGACGGCTTGACTACTTTTTTTCTTTCTTTGGATGGCCCTAGTGGTGGACGCGTATGTCGCATTGTTATCGATAAAACGCATCATAATAACAAATAATCGATAACAGCATAGCACTTCTCTATCTTATCGCAGTCTTTGGCGTACACCGACCCACACTATGAACTCCCACATTTTATTACACTGCATGAGTTTTTAGCCTGAGTATAACTGGATTATCCAGGACTTTTGAGACCGTTCAGACAAATATTCCGGTAACGATGGATGCCATGGCGACTTCGCCAGCAGTTGCCCCTCAGCCAACCCTCAGTGGGTTGCCAGCCTTTTCTACAAACAGAATATTCCCTAGTAAGATCCGGTTTCCACCAAAGCGGAGCGGAGACGTTTAAATTTTGGCATTGCACATTAAGGGTCACCGTTTTCCATTGATAATGAACTACATCACAATAAGAATAGAGTTTCATGGCGTGCTCTCTTGCACGATTCTCTGTGGCGTGTGACAGCAAAAACACGGTCGTGTATCTAGCTGCTCTGTTTTCGCTGACTCCAACTGGGTTGTTGTAGAGGTCAGATAGAATCGCTTTACTTTAAATAACCATAGTTATTATATTATTTGGCGGCATCCGGTTTGCTCATGTTTTTTTATTATTTAAGACCACATTCGTCTTTTTTGTCCGCGAGGAAATAAAGAGATGGCATATTTTGCGCTAGCGCAATGTCAGTGATTCTGGCCTGGCGACAGCTTCATATCCGCGACCTATGCTGCCTTCAATATATGCTGTCGTGGATTTTTATTTAGAACTGTTTAAAACAAACAATCCCACGACACATTATCTTCGTGTAAGTCTAACGGTTTAGGTAGCGCCCGCCAAGATAGTTCTCAGAGGGCAGGATTTTTTCCGACTTGATACTTATCGTTATATTATGAACAAGTCACACAAAATCTTTATAAATGGTTGCATATGTGTTATTCTGATATATAAGCTAGTAATATAGCTATTAAAGTATATAAGCTAGTAAAGTTTCATCAAAATCAGTTCAGTAGTTTTTGTGTGAAAGAGTAAAAAAATATCCATCCATCCATCCACTCAAAATTTCGTGTTTATAATATTAGAAGTAAGTAGGATTTGATCCGCGTGGCTGTTGGCGACTTCGCCATAACATCTTAGGGTGGATTTCTCCAATAAAACTGAACGCGATCAGCAAATATAAAACGCGTCCAAGTGCTGTCGGTTTCAATATTCCACAGAAAATAATGACACTGACAGCCCTTAAATCTAGTTTATGTGCTGATCGCGTTACATTCTTATAATGATTTAAACAAAAAACGTAATATAAAGACTTACGGAGTGGGCGCTTGTGGCACGGGCTCCTCGTGTAGGAAGTAGGATTGGGAGGGAGCGTTGTGTCTGATGTCACATGCAAGTAGGTACAGTACGCCGCCGTTAATATCACACATCGGGTTCAAGGAAAACTTCGGCTTTGTTAAACGTTGTCTCTGCATCTCACTCATACCTGCGTGACACTGACGGTCTCTCTTTAAAACCCGATGTGCCATATCAACGCCTGAATAGAGTAATTATGTGATAGTTAAATATAACAACGCGTCCTTTGCTTGGCAATCGGGCAAGAGGTCTGAGGCGCTGTGCGTCCCTCGCGCGAACACATTGGTGCGATTGGTAATCACTCACACAAATGCAAAACTCAGCTTAGGCCTCGCGGACTGTAGTTGTCTTTATGACTTGTACGTAAAATATGAAAAAGTTCAAAGTATGCTCAAGGTTTTGATAGGCCACCGTTTTACAACGGCCAATCAGCGTTGTTGATGTGCATCAACCGTTGTCTTCATACCATAATATTTAGTACAGTACCCAGTCGTCACGATGACACAGAGAGTGTTAGTCCATGTTCGTAAAAATATCACGGCGGGATTTTTTTGCGCACTTGATCTTCAACGTACTGCTCAGCGCCGAGAGTTGAAAACAGTGTGTTTTTTCGACGCGCTGGGATGCACTCTATTGGATTCTCAATGCTTGATTCAACACCGAGAGTTGAAAATCCAGTGCGCGATGTCTTAGAAATAGACCGTCACACAGGTATTAGTGACATAGACAACGATCCACAAATCCGTACCTACTTCATTTATGGTTTTTCACGGCCGGGTACTGTATCTGTCATTGCTCCACTGCAGGACTCAAGGCCTCTTCTCATACATTTAGGAATGAACATCGATCACCTTGCATACTGGATGGTGGTTTTAAACGACAGTCATATTGCCTTTGTCTTCACATTTCGAAACAACTCAACTACTAATCGACTCAAATGAAAACATTACAATATGAGCTTTATATTGTGTAACGCAAAATGATTTTTCCAAAATTCAATGACAGTAGTTGACGACGCCTGGACCTCGCATTATCCCGTGTCATCGTAAAAACTGGAAAAAAAAATTGTATGCATTGTGGCGACATCTGCAACGCCACATGCGAACTGAGGGGAGCGAAGTCCATGAGAAACAGGGTGTAAAGTTCACTCATACTCTATGGAAAAGGGAGGATCCTCCGACAAGACGGGTGTTGTGTCTGGTGGGCAACTGCCCGAGGATTCATGTCGGGACGTTGTATACAGCATGTAACGAAAACCCTGTCCGATCCTGTATTACAATAAAGGGTATTATTTGGTATCGCACTGCGTACACAAATACGTAATCATTTAATGGATATGAGATAATTATTTTTCCCCAATGAAAACAATTAATTTAAAAATATAAAAATAATCATACCAAAGGCAACACTGATCGCTCGACAGGGTTCACCAGAGTTCACCTACAGTTTCGTGTCAAAGAAGCCGCCTGAGCGCGGCGGTCCTTTGTCGCATGCCGCCAAAGAAACGTAGGACTAAAGAAATCTACGTTTTGCCTACTCGTAGGTATCAGCTGATATTTTATTGTAGGCTTACGCACAATGACCCCGATTTCTGACCTTCTGTTTATCAAGAAACAATTATTATTGAGTTAATGTGATGTGCTTTTGGCAAAGTACCCACTGTAGGTATCAGTTTATTAAAACATTTACTTGTTACATACCTCTATCTATCTAGAACATTAGTACACATTCGACACCTTTTTATTAAATTTGCACGTACTCTACGCAGAGCACATGTGTACGATTTGAGTGACTCGAAAGCTTCCACAATCCGAGCTGTTACTTCGATTTCCGAATCACACATTCACTCACAAATAAAAATTAACATATTCAAATATTCCTGATTGGTATACGACATTGTTCGCGATACGATAGCGGCACGTGATACGTACGGACATCCGATCGCAAGCTATCTCCACGTGAGACTGGCGAAGTGTCCAAACAAGTAGCGAACAGTCGGCTACATCAAAGGATCGAGGACCCGTTATGAGTACCTACAGCGCGGCTAGTGCAGGGCGGTGTCCTTTGAAATAAAATAGGCAAAAAATAAAAGATTTCGCCGGCCGGTGGAGTGTTGTGTTGACAACACTCCACCGGCCGGCGAAATCTTTTATTTTCATAAGTTGTTATGAAAATTTACCATATTTAGTGTTACATTTCGCATGGTAACTAAAAATAAAAAAAAACAATAGCTTTTGGTTTTTATGAGTTAGATTTTTTTTACTAATTTTTCTAGTACGTATGTTAAACCAGGAATACGCCTTTTTTGGATCGGACAGGGTATTTGTTACATATTGTATATGCTAGTTGCGCGGTAAACTTTTCTTGCGCGATGCAGGATTTTACTTGACGTCAGTGTAATGCATAGTTCGCACGCCGCAATAAACATGGCCACCTAATGCGCCCAAACAGAACAAGTAACATTGATGTACCGTCGAAACGAAAATAAGAAGATTATCTGTTATTTCAATTACACGTATATTATACAGGGTGACTTGTAATTTGACGTATTCCTTCCAGGATGTGATAGTGTGAAGCATTTCCAATAATTAAGCACCCCATGAAGCCAAGGCGAAAACGCATGGTATACAAGAAAACTCTTGTGTTTTTTAAACTTTGCCAGAACTGTACCCTAATTGCGTAATACACAGTCAATCGGAATCTGAATCGTTTTGAAACAGATTGCTAATCCATTGCTTCATATTAAGTTCGATAAAAAATCTGCTCAACAATGTAAATAACGCAATGAATGTTGTTGAACTGTCAAAATCAAACAGATTAGTCGTAATCGTTTACGAAAATGTGTTACGCAATTAGGCTGCTGGTCACTAAATATCAACTTATTTTAAACTCTCAAATTGAATGGCCATAATAGGGGTAACGTTCTTTTCTTTTTTTGTAAATAAAATGTATATTTCGAAATAGTGCAAACAATATTATTAAAAGTATAAAAGCTTAAAAAATTACCAAGTTATAAACGTTTTAAAATAAGTGTTAGACAAGGACAGCACTATCGTAGAAGTGACGTCACGACTACGTAACTTCATACTAGCGCCGTACATTTTCCGTACCGTAAAAACTTTAAAAACCGTGTAGATTTTTCATATTTACATCGATTTAACAGATTCTTTAGATTATCTCACTTTTACTATGCCTTCTTTGAAGTTTTGAATGGCCATAATAGGGGTAACGTTCTTTTCTTTTTTTGTAAATAAAATGTATATTTCGAAATAGTGCAAACAATATTATTAAAAGTATAAAAGCTTAAAAAATTACCAAGTTATAAACGTTTTAAAATAAGTGTTAGACAAGGACAGCACTATCGTAGAAGTGACGTCACGACTACGTAACTTCATACTAGCGCCGTACATTTTCCGTACCGTAAAAACTTTAAAAACCGTGTAGATTTTTCATATTTACATCGATTTAACAGATTCTTTAGATTATCTCACTTTTACTATGCCTTCTTTGAAGTTATATACATTTTTCGAACATTTAGTTATATTAATCTTCATCCATAGTATTGCTATGGCATTGGATACCTGATACTTTAGGTCTCATGGGATGCTTAATTGCTGGAAATAGGTCACACTATCACGTCCTGAAACGTGACTTGAAGTCACCCTGTATGTCACACAATATGAATCTCACATTACAATACTTTGATTTGAGTCGAATTCCTGTAAGTGAGAAGGCCGTTTGTAGACGTCCGTTTTTTTCCCCCGGACATAAGTAGTATTTTCACATTCCATTGTAACTTTAACACCACCGCAAGCCCGGAGAAAAACACGATCCGTTTCCCGATGAGAGAAACGGACGTTTACAAACGGGCTTGAGGTGTGCGATGACCATACGCATTGCAGATTCGACCACATTAACGGCATGGCATAGCCTACTGCCGTGCATCGCGAAACTATTATTTTTATGCTAAGTAACGAATAACCCAAGCTTTCTAAATCCATACGTACCTCTTGGAGCACTTGACATGTATTACGAGCAGCACGATTCCGAGCAAAAGGCACAGAGTACCAACGACCACGTACGCCACTCCTAAGAACGGGTTCTTGCCGCCGAGCAGCGATGTCGTCGATATCACGAATGACTTGGTACCGTCGAAGTCAGTCACCGGGTAGTCTGGGAAATAATTATAAAAATAAGATGATTGTAGATAGACCAACAAATAAATAAATAAACATTTTGTTTTAAGAAGCGCTGTACAGTTGTAACGGGTGTGAAAAGACACATACAGTCCCCGGCACGTAACTTGGCAAGAGTCGTTAGATGCGCAGAAGTAGATTTTTAGGTCTCTTTGGTGGTCAAGTTTTAAAAATATTAATCTGTTTAAAAAATACAGTGATATCCATAACAAAAATACTAGGAATAAACACAAATTTGTTGTTCCCACTACCAGGCTCAAGAAAATAGGTGGCTCGTTTAAATGTCAATGTATACGTTTTTATAATAAACTTCCTAGCCACATTCAAGAACTAAGCCTTACTAAATTTAAAACTTTTATAAAGCGGAAATTATGCCAGAAAGCCTATTATACTGTCAAGGACTATATTGAGGACAAGAAGGCTTGGGATTGAGCTGCTCCAATAAGTTTACACAGACATAATTGATGTGTAATTTGCTATTTTTACTTTTTTTTTTCTTTTAATCGTTTTTTTTTCTATATACGTACCTTTTTATCTAAACAATGGCATGTATATATTTACTGTATAAAGTACACTTGGGAGCAAATAAATCGAGCCACTACCTTTTTTCACGTAAAATGGTAAATATTTTTGGGAATATGGAACGTATCAATTCGAACTATATATCGCCTAAAAGTTAAGTTAATAACCTTAACAATGAGGGTAAATTATTGAATAATAACCTTATTGAATGATAAATTATTGGCTCTGCAAGAAAAATGGTAATTTTGATAGAAAATTTAGTAGGGCTAAAACAGTCCATAAAAACAATAAAAAACAAAATTATTGCAAAAAAAATATTCTTAATAACTGGTATTACCCCCCCGTGCCCTGATGCATTCTTGTAGCCTATTAGTCATCGATCTGATCAGAGTTACGATGACATATTGTGGTATGTTCTCCCACTCTTCAAGCACAGCGACTTTAAGCTCGGGAATGGATGAAACAGCGGGAACCCTGGCTCGGACTCTCCGTTTTAGCTCGTCCCATAGGTGTTCGATCGGGTTCAAATCGGGACTTCGTGCTGGCCATACCATTTGTTGAATCCCGATCGCAGACAAGTATTCCGTAACGATCTGCGCGGTATGAGGTCTCGCATTGTCATGCATAAACAAGAAATTTTCTCCGACAAAACCAGCATACGGCATTACGTGGTCTTCAAGAATGTCAGTTATGTATCGGTCAGCTGTTAATCCACGTCTACCACTGCCATCGTTGGCGGGGTCGACGAAGACAAGTTCCGTTTTTCCGTCTAGAGAAATTCCTCCCCACACCATACAAGAACCACCACCAAAACTCACAGTTTCTCGAATGCAACATTGGGCAAATCTTTCACCAGGACGTCTATACACTCGGTTTCTCCCGTCATTGCTAAAAAGACAGATTCTTGACTCGTCAGAAAACAAAACTGACCTCCAGTCTTCTAACGTCCAATTAATGTGTTCTCGAGCAAACTCCAAGAGAGATCGGCGATGAGCTACAGTCAATTTTGGGCCAGTTGCTGGTTTGTGTGACGTTAAATTTCGTTCCTTTAGTCTTCGTCTCACTGTCCACCTACTGATTGCGACACCTCGAACGTCACGTAACGCTTGCTGTAGCTGAACAGCATTAAGTCCACGGTCGCGCAACGAATTGGTTGCAATAAAGCGGTCGTCACGTTCTGTTGTTGCCCGTGGTCGGCCAGTTCCAGGTCGCCGAACAAAAGCACCAGTCTCCAGATACCTGCGGTATACCCGCTGTACCTTTGAACGACTCAAATGAAGTCTGCGTGCCACTTCACGTTGTCCGTGTCCAACCTCAAGTAAAGCTACAACTTGGGCAGCTTCCGTCGGTGTAGTATCCATTTTATCAGGTTATTTTGATTACACAGACACAGATAAAGACAACAATAACAAGTAATATGGGTATGATTAACAAAAACCTCAAATTTAATCTTTTCATAACAGAGTACAATAAAAATGTCATAAGCAAATTAAATGCGATAATTTTATTCTACCCTTTAAACTTTAATTAAAATGAAATTTTGACAACTAACTACCCTCATTGTAAAGGTTATTAAATACCCTTTTAGGCGATATATGTTTCGAATCGATGCGTTCCATAATACCAAAAATAATAACCATAATGCGTAAAAAAGGAAGTGGCTCGATTTATTTGCTCCCAAGTGTATAATATTGTTTAAATTTTTGTGAATGTGAGGACTATGTGGGTCATTGCATTTTTTTTTTCTTCTTTTAATGATGATGGTCTGGCTGTTTGAGTACTTTACGTTGCCTCCCCAAATGTCCTTTCTTTTGTATTGTTCGTCGGATCGTTGAGCTCCTTAGTTCTGAGTTGAGCTGCACGATGATTGACAAATGCGTGCACTGACTGGACAGGTCCACTCAAATCCGTGTGGTTCTTTCCTCAAAAGACCATTTCAGACACCAGTCTACATAGTCCTCATATGATATGACCAAGATTATTTTCATATTTTATTTACACTTTGACATTGATGCACTTTATAAATGCAATGACATTTACTTTGTAAAGGATTATACTATTTTAATTATTGTGAATGTGAAGACATTGTGGATTTGTTGTTTTTTTTAATGCATTTTTTTTTAAATTATTAGTTTTAATCATGGTCTGGCAGTTTGAGTAATTTATGCGGCCTACCCAATTGTCCTTTCTTTGGTAATGTTCGTCGAATCGTTTAGCTCCTTTAGTTCTGTGTTGAGCTGCATGACAACTGACAAATGCGTGAACTGACTGGACAGGTCCACTCATTCTGTGTGGTTCTTTCCTCGAAAGACCATTTCAGATATCAATCCACATGGTCTTCACATGACCTGACCAAGATTATGTCTGGACTTTAAAAGAGACTGTGACCTCTGAGTTTGTTTCGGCGTTTCTTCTCAGAGTAGTCAGATAGGAAATGCCGATCTCACCTAGTTTTTAAAATATGATTGACGTGTAAAAGTGTTTGTACAAACCTATTTACAGAAATAAAATCATTTATCAAGCGGGATGCGGGGTATGAGGTAGCGCCGATCCGAGCGCGCGATTGGTGCGTCAGTCGACCCTTGCCTCCCACACCGCGTCTACATTCCGTTCGCTCCCGATTACACTTGCTTGCACGAAAGTTGTACCCTTTGTTTTCGTTGAGTTTTTGTTAAGAGTTGTTGTTTTTGTTCTAAATACAGTTTTTTTTACGTGGTATTGTTATTGTTTGAACTTTAGTTTTTGTTACGTTGATTAAAATGACAAGACCAAATACCGTTTTACGCAGACATGCCAATTTTTTTTTTAAATAAACTTTAAATACTTTTAAATGCATATATTTCATTTATAACAACCTAATAAATGTCACGAATTCCTCTCCTTTCTTTAACTTCATGATTTAAAAAAAAATGATGGCAATAACCATTGAATAATGACAAGCATATTATAAGTGCCCACTTTTTTGTTCCACTAAGTGCACGATGCACGAACTTACCCCCACTACGCTAAAACCTTGCAAAGTTACGTGCCGGGGACTGTAACGAAGCCGAAAGTCGCTTGTACTTCCTTTCATTGTATTTTACTGGACCATACCTGGGAACCTTCTGGTTTTGGAAGGAGACATTGAAGGTCGAAATTCCAACTTTTACTGAGTTTTTTTTTAAAACAAGTTTTTAATGTTATAACAGAACTTTTAAATACCCCCGACCCCTGTAACGTTGCATGCACCCAAAAGCACAATGTTTTACGTGAACTACGCACTACCGTAAACAGCGATCTTTAACACCAAAAATATAATTCGATACCCAGCAATTACATTTGTGCAATTATAGTTGACGGCTATGTGATAACAATCAATACAGATGTGGTTCAGCATAACGTCACGCCTGTAATCACCGAAAGCTTAGGCAGAGGTGTTTCTATCTATATTAAACCCATTTTTTTCTTTTTTATGTTTTTACTATAGCTACACCTCTGCCCTGATATGTTATAGTAGCCGGCACGTAACTTGGCAAGGTTTTGAGGTAGGTTTAAGCATGTGCACTTAGTGCAACAACTTTTTTTTCTTCACATAAATTGCTTGTCACTATTTTATGGTTCTTCCCTTATATTTTTTTAAACTTCTGTTTAGAAGAGAGTTAAAGAAAGGAAAAAAGTATAGAACGACTCTTGCCAAGTTCCGTGCCGGCAACTATATATGTTTTTGAAAGAACAGAATTATTGATGATGTGGTTGATATAATACTTACTATATGCCACAGTGAGCACGTAGGGTCCCTTGACGAGTCCGGTGCTGAAGCCGACCTGCGTGTGATCCACTCGGCGGTACAGCTTGCGGAACGTGGGCAGCGCGGCCGTGCGCATCCAAACTATGAGGTCTTCGTTCTGGAAGTGTAGGCGTATGGTTGAAATAACGTTTAGTTTGTAATTGTTAACGCGCGGTAACTTTGTATACAGGGTGTCCCGTAAGCCGGATAGGTCAAGTCATAATAGTTAACAGAGAAATATTAAAAAAATATTTTCTGAGTATTTTAAAAACTACGGGTATGTTTTTTTTTTAAACACGACAAATTCTACTGCCTGTGACGGTCTTTTAAATCCTGTTGCTACAAATTTAAACTTAAAAAAAAAATCTTTTTATTATGTAATCCTGAATAATGCTTCTGAAAACTGTTTCTTCAAATTTACAGCCATTGCTCCAGTCCAGAAGGAAATGTATTTTTTTTCTCAACCAAGTATTCAAAATTGTTTTTTTTATTAATATTAATATTTTTTATTATTATAATTGAGTATTTTTCACCCGATTCCTGCTTGCTATCGGCTTACGGAACACCCTGTATGTATTTGAATTCAGAATCTAAGATTATTATCAAGTTGCGGGAAAACAAACCCAATGTCATACATGACAAAGTTCAAAAGACCTTTTTTATTTATTACAAACGGTCAATCAAAAATCCACTCAGCGTACATAAGGTTCTCTCAATTAAAATTTCTCAAGTAAATATTTAAATAGACTACATGTGAATTATCTAAGATTGGGGATCGACTCGCATCCTGTTACTACGGATTCAGTACTTGATTCAGAGGGCCTAGACAAAGTAACATTCGATTGGCGATGACGCTAGATAGAATAGACAAAATAACAGATAGAATAAACAAAATAACAGATAGGATAGACAAAATGACAGATGTTTTATGGGTCTGTCATAGTGTCTATTCTTCCGTCGATAAAACTGGTTTGCATGCATATCAAACTTTAAATGATTCTCTTTAGGGACTGGGTCGCTCTGGCCGCTACACATGCATTCATCTTAGGTAGGTTTGGTAGCCAAGGCTCAGCGCAGTCAGTTAGGTGCTAAGCAGAGGATTCTCTGATGATTGATCTAGCGGTTGTTCTAGCAGTTCAACGGATTGGCACACTGATAGACCATGACCTGGGTAGTACTTATGATACTTTTAACCCCGATAGTTGTGTTGGATCATTTCCAAACTCCACGCGGACGAAGCCGCAGGCAAAAGCTAGTCCTCCCTATATTTTTGATGCTGATGGTACTAAAAGTACAGCTCTGCCTACCCTTTACGGAATCTAGGCGTAATGTTATGTTTACTAGAGATCAATTACCTGAAAGCCGTTGTTTTCTGTGTTGTTCGGATCCAACTCCCAAACATGGAGCCGCCAGTTCTCTGGTTTTGTGAAGTTTGCGAATGCTGCAACAATGTGTGTAAATGAGTAACTTAGCCATTTGTAAAACATCGCTCAAAATATACTTGAAAGGTTTAGGTAGTTAAATAAAGGTAAACAATCTTGATGAGTCTTATTAATCATTCACTCAGTTTAAAAATAAAATTCTAATAAATGTGTTTTTGTGTAAAAATTCACATCAAGATTGTTTACCTTTATCACAGATATTATAATACTACGTACAGATACCCAATCCCATACAAAGAAATGACACCTCCCTAAGTCTGGCAATTGAGCTGGCAATTTTTCGTCATCAAAATGTTCAACAGATGGCAGCATCAGCGATTCACTAATTGTCAGAGACAGTAGTTTTACAACGCCATCTAGGAGTCGACCTACTTTTCAATCTTTTCGTGCCATCCTTTTAAAATAAAGTTTTATACTTCCGGTTTCAGAAAAACATGTTAATAGATTTATTTAATGTTTCTATGTAAAGAAATAGATTTTAAATAAGTTGTTTGATTTAAATTTGTGACTATAAAGGTTATTTTGAAGACAGGACAAATTGAGTTAAAACACCATCTATTGCAAAGAGCTCTAAACAAAATGATTAACAGATGGCTACTTTTATCATTGTATGGGTTCGAATTGAAGGTAAAAGCTTATTTTATGTTTGTTTCTTGAAAAACGAGTGTGAATAGATAAATCAGCATTTAACAAGGAAGTCTTGATTTTTACTAATATTACTGTAGCCAAAATTCTGCCGTTTATCGCTTTCTAATGATTGTTCATTTCATAATGGTTACCTATGCTGCCATCTTTGACTTTTTTTGAAGACTAATTATAAAATGTTCTAGTTGAGACCCCATGCCTTTATTTAACTACTACCTTTCAAGTACGAGGGCTGCACTAAAAGTATCGGGAATGGAATATTTCCACTGTTCCTGTCATATTAAAATCTTTTTAATTGAAAACTCCTTGGTTTTAAAAATCGAATATCATTTATTTATTTAAAAAAAAGATTCTCGGTCTTGTCACAAGGTTTTGTCAAACTTGTTTAGTCATTGAGAAAATGGAATTGACACGAGAAAATTCAAGAGCGATGATGACTTTCGAAGTGGTTTAACACAAAAGCAGTGTGTTGACCGGATGATTTCTGCATTTGGTGATGAAGCCCCATCCAAAACCACAATTTATCGCTGGTTTGCTGAATTTCAACGTGGACGTGTCAAGCTCAGTGATGATCCCTGTCAAGATCGTTCAAAAACTGCAGTCACCCAAGAAAACGTTGATGCTGTGCGTAAGCTGATTGAGGAAGATCGACATGTGACATACCGCGAAATTCAGGCAACTTTAGACATTGGCATGAGTCAAATACAAATAATCTTGCATGAACAATTAGGTGTAAAAAAGTTGTTTTCCCGATGGATACCGCTTTCGCTCTGTGAAGAGCAAAAAGCGGCTCGCGTTACTTGGTGCATCATAACTCTCGAAAGATTCCACGCAGGATCCTCAAATGCTGTATACAACATCGTATCAGGTGACGAATCCTGGATATACGCGTACGAACACGAAACAAAAAACCAGTCACGAGTTTGGGTGTTCGAAAATGAGTTAAAGCCAACAAAAATTGTTCGTTCACGGAGTGTTGCAAAAAAAAATGGTGGCCACGCTTGTCTCCAAAACCGGCCATGTTACGACTATTCCTCTTGAGGGACAAAGAACGGTTAATGCAGAATGGTATGCTAGCATTTGTTTGCCACAGGTCGCTTCTGAACTCCGTAAAGAGAATTGCAACCGCCGCATCATCCTCCATCACGACAACTCGCATCATTGTCACACCGCACACAAGAACAAAAGAGTTTTTAGAGCAAGAAAACATATACTTTCCCTAAAATAAAGAATAAATTGCGTGGACAGAGATTTTCATCACCTGAAGAAGCTGTGGACGCCTACAAAATGGCCATGGAGACCCCAACTTCCGAATGGAATGGTTGCTTCCATGATTGGTTCCATCGTATGGAAAAATGTGTCAAATTTCACGGAGAATACTTCGAAAAGCAATAAATACATTTTTAAATAGTAATGTTGTGTCACCTTGATTCCCGAAAGAACAATGCCCACTTCCCATACATTTCAAAACCTGATAATAAAATTGTATGTATAGTTATAAGGTATAGTAGAAACACTACCTGTAAGATTAGAAAATAATGTCATATGGTCATTTTCACAATTGAAACGCTACGAAGTCCAAAAATATTAATGGTACTTTTTAGGTTAGGATTTGCCGTTATAAAGAAATAAATGTGCTAGAACGAATTATTTAACTCTCGAAGTTTAGTCCAAAATAGTAATACTTATTTAACAATACATATCTATGTTCTAAAACGTCTTTTTTACTTTGTGAATTCCTTAAAACCAGCTGCCCTTATGTCACTGATTAGACTCTCGATGATTGTCAATTTATATTGAGTGTCGAGCATTAAATGTCAAACGTCAAAAAATACGTTTCAATCGTCCTAACTCAATTACGTATTGCATGATTCATTAATTTAATTAATCATTTATTTTTAAATAATCTGTATTATACATTGACTAAAAAAGAAATACTTACTGAGTAAATAAAACGTAAAATAATGTATGAAACTCAGAAACAGAGTTGAACAAAGTCAAGTAGCAGTGTTTAAAATGGAACGTTGTAAAAAATGGTGGTTGAGATGCGTTCAAAACATGCTAATATGTTTACCCTTGAAGTAGAATAAGGATAACAAAAAACAAAATTTAAAAAAATCCTGCGTTTCTTTTAACATTGGGATAAGCGTAATTAATATAAAATTTAATTAGCTGTTTTTTAAGATTTATTTCATTTCTATACATAGTCAGGTGAAAAATGGGCATTCCTCTTTCAGTGCCGCCCTCGTATAGAGTGCTACAAGTATACTTTGGCGCTCGAATCACGTTGACTTCGAGCTGTTTGGAAGCATATGAAATGGGGAAGATGACAATTTTTTTTTTTTTTTCTTAAAAAATATGATTGTTTCCAAATAGTGCAAATAGTATTACAAAAAGTGAAAAAGCTTAAAAACTGCCAAGTTATAAACGTTTTAAAGTTAGTGTTAAACTAGGACAGCACTATCGTAGAAGTGACGTCACGACTACGTAACTTCATACTAGCGCCGTACATTGTCCGTACCGCGCGACAAGGACAGGAATAATACCCTCCAAAAACTTTTAAAGCGGGTATCTTCTTCATTTTTACATCGATTTAAACGATTTTTTCGGTTATCTCATTTTTACTATGCCTTCTTTGAAATTACATATTTTTACAAACATTTTTAATAGTAGTCATCATCCCAATTGTATACTGAAATGTATTGCAAAATCAAGATGGCGGCGTTAGTTCCGATTTTGACCACGCGCCTAGAGATCCTGAGGGCCTAGACAAATAGCATTCGCTTCGGAGCGATTCTATTCCTACCATGACCTATGATCACGTGACATTTAGATAGCTTATTTCAAACCCCTTACATTTTTTGGCTTTTCTATTAGCGTCATCGCTAATCGAATAATACGAATGTTACTTTGTCTAGACACCGTGTACACGCTTTCAGATGAGAGAATGTGTCCTGTCAATTAATTAAACGTATATCATACAGTTTTTTTAACTCTGACAGCATCAGCCCAGATCGTTGTGAATTTGACAGATTCCTCAATGGCAGCAACCCCACATCAACCTTAAAATCAGCATAGATCACTGTAATTTTGAGAGAGATTCTCAGAGTTAATAACTTTGAATAGACTGCAAATGGTGAATACAAAAGAAAACGTGTTTAATAAACGATACGAATTTAAACTTCGTGTCCCACTGACAAGTGTCAGGAACGCACCCTCTTGGTGGCCGAAATATAAAGTGCAGTACAACTATTTTCTTAATGTCACTCGGAAAACTTCGTGTTTCGTATTTCTATCATTTGCCATTTGCACTTGGTGCAGACCGGACGCTCTCAATCGAGTATATAGTTGTTAATACTCTTTTAACGTAATGTAATTAATTTTTTAAATGGGAGAAAAGTTGCTAAAGTAGCAGCCACGACAGATTGCAGAGGGACATTAAGAAAATAGTTGTACTGTGACATTAGTAAATTTTGCGATACATACATAATGTAAGACAAGTGCCAGGTACACGGGACCATCAAGGAGTGAAAATGTTAAGCAAGTTTTTTAACATTCATTTCCTTTATAGCAGGCGCAGGACACAATAGAAGTTTTATTGTTTTTACGTCTGGGGGCGTTGTTTCCCTCAAATTGTTAAGGTGCTTAAAATAGTTCCTTGAATGTACATAAGAGCGGCTTTTTCTTCATTCTGTTTTATTGTTTTGCAGTGACTTCTTAAACTGAAATATTTTTAAACCCAATTCAACCACTTAAAAAGAAAATCTATTTTATTTTAAAGTGGTTTTTGTTTGAATATTTGTTTTGACAATATGTTTGTGGTGCACTCACAGAACAGAAATGGTGCATTACTATTTGGATTATTACTTTAAACAGTACTTACCAGTCCTGAGATCTCCAGGTGGGTTTCTAAACTTGATTTCCTTGTCAGAGTCCCATGCGATCCCTGTCCGAATAACGGGCACATCCCTGTTCAGATCTTGTGAGCGGACTGTCAATGTATCTGGTGAAACAAGTGCACATGCATAGCTTTAATATCTTTATAAAAACATATTGTTATTTGATTGTAAGTTGATTATTATTGCAATAAAGAATGCCAATTGTTTTATATTAAATATTGTATTTTCGAAGTCATTGCTTGTAAAAATATATTAAATTTCGAAAAAAAAAGATGGTAGACATGTTTAAAAAATGTTTTATTTTTAAAATTCATCTTTGTCGCTTTTCGAGCCTACAGGTTTTTTTTAGTGTCTCAACTATTATTTTACTCTAAATTAAGGTTACGAAATACCATTAATTCAGTTTTTAAGACATTAATACTGCGCTTATTTCGTAATTTTATATATTGAAATGAAAATACAGTATTTATAAAAATTTAAATACAGTATAAAAGCCTCTAATATAGTAGGATAGTATTTTATATAGTAGGCTTGGCAATCTTTCCCACACTATAGTTTGATCTACAACTACCCGAACAAGAAATACTACAATGCCTAGTAGATTATAAAATTAAAGTCGCCTTTTGTGTTGTCTGTCTGATTGTGTTGTTCTTCTAAACTAGGCAACAGGTTTAGTTTATTTTTCACCAATATTTTGTGAATTTATTCCCGAAGGTGTATAAAACATTAATATTAAACTTAACCATATATTAATAAACTGTGCGAAGCAAGGGCTGGTCACTGGTTTTCTTATAATATGATTTTACTATTAACATTAGGATGGTTTAAGAATAACACAGACATTTATCTTAAATTATTATTTGTATGTACATAATGTATATATACCTACAGGAAATCTTGGCATTTAATATGAGGATAAATTCCTCATATTATTTAAGTTAACTCTGGCAAACACTGGTAATATTTTTGTGGTAATCCTAAATAATGTGTTAGTTTCCTAAAATTATTTGTTAGTTGTAGAGGCTAAAAAAGAGACTTAAAAAAGGCTTACCATTGAATAAAGAGTTAGCAATAGCCCCACATGGCGCCACAGGTTTTTGCTTTCCATCTTCAACCGCAAACGCAAATGGCAAGCAGTCAGATGAAGGTGCCAATGACAGGCGACCTAGAAGCTGACTGTCATCCCTGTCAAAATAAGAATAGAACAAAACATTTAAAGTGAATTTATCTCATTCTTCATTTTTTTTATTGGCTGAATGAACAACTACATTATAAATGATAAAAAATATTTTCTGTGAATAGGTTTGTACAAACACTTTTATGCGTCAATCATATTTTAAAAACTAGGTGAGATCGGCATTTCCTATCTGACTACTCTGAGAAGAAACGCCGAAACAAACTCAGAGGTTGCAGCCTCTTTTAAAGTCCAGACATAATCTTGGTCAGGTCATGTGAAGACCATGTGGATTGATGTCTGAAATGGTCTTTTGAGGAAAGAACCACACAGAATGAGTGAATCTGTCCAGTCAGTGCACGCATTTGTCAGTTGTCATGCAGCTCAACACAGAACTAAAGGAGCTAAACAATTCGACAAACATAACCAAAGAAAGGACATTTGGGTAGGCTGCATAAATTACTCAAACTGCCAGAGCATGATTAAAAGTAATAATTTTAAAAAAATGCATTAAAAAAAAACAACAAATCCACAATGTCTTCACATTCACAATAATTAAAATAGTATAATCCTTTACAAAGTAAATGTCATTGCATCCATCAATGTCAAAGTGTAAATAAAAATATGAAAAGACTGAAATGGTCTTTTGAGGAAAGAACCACACGGGTTTGAGTGGACCTGTCCAGTCAGTGCACGCATTTGTCAATCATCGTGCAGCTCAACTCAGAACTAAGGAGCTCAACGATTCGGCGAACAATATAAAAGAAAGGACATTTGGGGAGGCCACGTAAAGTACTCAAACAGCCAGACCTTCATTAAAGGAAAAAAAAAATGCAGTGACCCACATAGTCCTCACATTTACAAAAATTAAAACAATATTATACTTTATAAAGGTTTTAATGTTACCTAGACTTGACATATCGACGATGATTCTGGTAGTAGTTGCTGAGTCCGTAGTAGAAGTACACATCTCCTTTGAAATCCTCTGTCAAGTTGAAGGAGAGGCGGCAAAAGCATTGGTCCATAGAGGTCTGTTTGATGTAGTCCGCACATGTGGTGTTTTCTCCCTCTTTCATGCAGTTTGTGTAATCTATGACATGTTCTTTGACCTAAAAGAAGTTCAAAGTTGATATAATATTTCAGTACAGACCCCATCAATCAGTTTTTGGTTGCTGCACAGCATAGCAGATAAGAATAAATAACGAAACAACCAAGGGAAAAAGCCAGTAGGAAAGAAATTAATAATAATAATAATTTAATATTAAGCAGCTACTTGCTAGTTTTTTAACTTTCTGAAATATCCTTAGCACTTTGTAGTAAATCACAGGTACTTAGACTGGAAATTTACTAGATATAAGGTGAGTAACTCGACGGTAAATTAATTTGACATTAGTCAACTTATGGGCGCACCTCATCAGAAAAGTAGAGTAGGCCAATACCGACAGGTATGAAAGCAATGCCAATGACGAAGAAGGTTGGCAGGACTGTCCCCGCAGTCAGGATCGGCTGCCAAGCAGGCAAGCGCTGCTGTTTGAACGCAGACTCTACAATCAAAACAATAATTGAGTCAGTCAAATTCCCCAATCGATACCACAAGGCCATTTCAAAGGTGTGCCAGGTAAAACCTTACCAGCAGGACGCCTGGATTTCACATTTTGATCGGACGCTTCGCTTGACGTCGCCATCGTTACCAACTTTAGGTTTCCATACGTAATCCAAGCTAAAATTAAAAATTACGAACACTTCACACAATCAAATCACTGTATGTTACCGTAGTGTTGCCAACTAATAGAGAAATATTTCCCAGTCCTGAAAGGAACATAAACCGAAATGTCAAAAGTCTACTTTAAAGAAGTTTACATTTGCTTAATCAAGGTCTGCCACAGAATAAACATCAAAGCGATCTAGGACTCATTAGGAGTTACCTTCAACAAAGGCTAAGAATTTTAACAAAAATCTATTCCTACTTTTCTGTTGACAGAAAAATGGTTACCAACTTTATTGGGTAAAGATAAAGAATGAAGGTGGCAACATCAGTTTCGTTGTGTCATTGTGGAAATGTCACAATTTAGTGTCGCAAGCAGTAAAAACAACAAATGCCAACGTAGTTAGCGGTGGGTAACTCCGGAGGTACTGATCCAAAGGAGCCGGTACCGAACGCGGATACGTAAACCTTATTTATTCCTCACAATCCTTACCGGCACCGCGGTACCAAATGATTCCGGAGCGCGCGTTCACTGTTCACTCTCGTTCACTCGCTCAAGTCACTCGGAAGTACTCGGAACACGTCGTATCGCTCTAGCTAACCAACTGTTCAATTCAAAATGTGCCAAATGATCCAGTGAACCAAATGAATAAAATGTTCTGCGAAACCGGGGAACCAAAATGAGCGAGTGAGTGCCGGTGCCAAACGGTGCCAAAGGAATAAATAAGGTGAACCGGTACCGGACCCGGAGTCGGAATAAGTGAATCAATTCACTTGCCGGAATAAAGATTGCCCACCGCTAAACGTAGTTGTAGAATAGACATTATTATTTATAATAACGGCCGGCGGACCTTTTGAAGCATATGTCTGCCCGAAGAAACAAAAAGCGTATTCTAAGCTACTTGCAGCTTAGAATAGGATTTTTGTTTTGGAACTTACGTAGGGTTAAATAATGAATGTGAGAAATAATAGTTTCAATTTTAAAATCAGTATAAGTAAGTGAGCCTTCATAGATTGAATTTTAGAACATAAAGTACTTTTTCCCCATGGCAGACTAACGGCCGAAACCCACTAACGTCACCAATTTGGCCAAGTCAAATCTTGAGCTTCATTTATCATAAATTATCTGCTTTGGGTAAATAATTCGACTGTGAAAAAAAGAATCGGCAAAAATGTATGGAAGCTGGGCCTAGGCACTAATAACAACTACACCCAAGTGTGTCATTACATAGGTGTTAATATAATACAATAACCACTATGGTGGCTGATTTCAATTCCGTGTGTGAAAAAAGGTGTGGCGATGTTTGACTGACGGACGCCATATAACGGAACTCGTGAATACTAGTAAACCCATCAAGTGTGGGCTCATTAGATGTCTGTTCATTTTACACGATAGCAATGACAAACCGAATGGCCGAATCTCTACAAATGCGCTGCACCCGTGCAGTTAGTTACTTCTATTAATGCGTGTAGAGTCCGGTTTGCGTCTCTATTTAGCGCAACTCACCGCAAAATTCACGCACAACTTTAGTAATGATCACTATCGTCGCATTATCAGGGGGCCTACCATCACCTCTTGTAACAATTTTATTAAAAACTAGCTGTGCCTGCGACTTCGTTCGCGTGTATGTCGGAAAACAACAATGTGTCGCTTTGAGAAGGTGTATGTACCACTACTCCGTTGAAAGGGAAGACTTTCTATCTTGCCTGTTGGGAAGCGCTACATGGGGTTCTCTACCACGGTCCTTTCGAATGCAGCCACAGCGTCTTTAGTGTTTATAATGTTAATGCAACGACGTGTCACTATGATTTTTGAGAATAATGAAAAATTAACGCGACAAGCTGTACCCGCGGTACTCAATAAATCGACTGGACTGGACTGGGCATGGTGAAGAAGCATCACGCTTTCAGAGTGCTGCTGTTGACATGTAAACCAAAAACAGGCAAAAAAACTACTTATGACATTTTCGACATCATAATATTGTGATTTCTATTGTACCTATCTGAGTATCGTTTGTCGGGGATTCCAAATAAATACCTAAATATCTTGCATGATTGTTTTAATTTAGAAAATGCTTCACTGTAAACGATGTTAGAACCGCTCTAACATCTGCTTGCCTCTAGAAAGACCCCCTAAAATACACCCACTTTAGAATTAATTCAGTATTAAACTTAAACTGCTATAAAAAACAACAAGTGTAAATAACTTTAATTTGGAAACTCTTCAGCAAGGAAACGTATGGAAGTCGGTAAAAGAGTTTTTAATTGTGGAACCGACCAAACAAAAATCTGTGTTTCATCTTCCGTACCCATTCATAAAAAAATAATCCTCCGAGTAAATTGGCTGTGTTACATACGAACAGACATACGGGCAGGACAACATTATAAGATTTCCGTTTCTACAGAACAGCATCTACATACGAAACTACTTTAATTCCGACAATGTTATTGCAAAAATTACAATTTACGTTTAAACGAATGAGACACTCTTCTGCGGAAAATCCACCGTGATTCAGAAAATAAAGACATTTGCTCAACGCCATCTATCGATTACAACAACTGTAAGATTCGCTCTAAGTACATAAAATTAAGTTTTTAAATCAAACTGAATCCAATTTGATGAAAAAAAATGTTGTTATGATAATTATAACAACAACTAATAACTAACACGTGACAAATTGATATATAACATTGCATTCTTTAACACTCAGAATACCACTTTAATTTATCATCTTACAATTGGTGCCGATTCTCTTGTACACCGAACTAAACTATCACTAAAATTCCTTACTATGCTATGAGAATGGGAATGAAAGGCTATGAGAATCTTAGAGCTATTCTGCAAAAAATATTCTCATAATTTAGATAATTTAGACACAACTAAAAACGAATTTGACAATCACGACTCCACGTGTTTTTTTTTTCTTTTGGCTTTGCAACGTGATTCTTGTTTGCCCCAGCCCGTGAATTTTAGAGCCGGAGCGCGGAGGCGCGCTGAGGGTGCAGCCATGTACTCTGTGGTTGCAGCCTCGACGTGTTTAATATGGAATTTTTCACTTTTTGTATGGAAAACATGAACATTTTGTTACCTACATGTTGAGTTTTAGAGGTTTAAGAGCATTATAAGGGGGGACGAAATTATCATTATTTTTGCGATGCGATTAGGACACACCATTTTTGAGATATAAGCAAAACAAAAGAAAAAAAAAAGTACAGAAGTCGAGGTGTTGGTATGAATTTAAAGTTCATGACAACTATTTTCATTCCACACCTTTTTAATCGCGATAAAAATTGTCAGATTCATATTCAGATTTAGACGTCAAAGACAGAATAGCAAAATTGCCATTTTCACTAAACTATAGCTCAGTGCCATCTTAGTGACGACAAATTAAAATGTAGAGTTGTGTCAGTGTAGTCAATTTCAGAATGGAAAAAAAAACTTGTCGTTTGCTATAATAAACCAAATTTAAGTTATTTTTAGTCTAATTTAGTGTGGTGGCTGGGTTAGATTCCCAGGTCGGGCAAAGTGTTATTGGGTTTTTCTATCTGGAATTTCTCAGTAGCAGCCCGGAGTCTGGATTTGTGCCCGGTTGATGGCAATGGGCTCGCCCCCTATTACATGGGACCTAAACATAACTGGCTAGTGGCGAAATGTGGAACCCTTTGGGGAAAAAGGCGTGATGTTGTGTGTGTGTGTGTGTTTAGTGGCATTTGTGACAAGATAATCGGCACCATTATCACTTATAACTGAAATTCTTTTAGCGCCACTAATGAACCACCAATGTAAAGCGATTTTTATAACATTATAATAACTAACATTAACAATTTTATTAAACAAACCAGTTACGTAAAAAGTAAATGACGAGTTATACAATAATGTTATCACATTTATTCGTTAGTACCATTTGGCGTCAATAGATGTCATTACGTGTATGTGTTATCATGGGGTCTCAACTAGAACATTTTAAAATTAGTCTTCAAAAAAAGTCAAAGATGGCAGCATAGGTAACCATTATGAAATTAACAATCATTAGAAAGCGATAAACGGCAGAATTTTAGCTAAAGTAAGATTACTAAAAATCAAGACTTCCTTGTTAAATGCTGATTTATCTATTCACACTCGTTTTTCAACAAACAAACATAAAATAAGCTTTTACCTTCAATTCGAACCCATAGAATGATACAAGTAGTCATCTGTTAATCGTTTTGTTTAGAGCTCTTTGCAACAGATGGTGTTTTACTCAATTTGTCCTGTCTTTAAAATAACCTTTATAGTCACAAATTTAAATCAAACAACTTATTTTAATTATATTTCTTTACATAGAAACATAAAATAAATCTAGTAACATGTTTTTCTGAAACTAGAAGTATGAAACTTTATTTAAAAAAAATGGCACGAAACGTTTTAAAAGTAGGTCGACTCCTAGATGGCGACGTAAAACTACTGTCTCTGGCAATTAGTGAATCGCTGATACTGCCATCTGTTGAACATTTTTATGCCGAAAAATTGCCAGCTCAATTGCCAGACTTAGGGAGGTGTCATTTCTTTGTATGGGATTGGGTATCTGTACGTAGTATTATAATATCTGTGGTGTTATGAAAAGTTTAAATTGATTACATCTTTTGATAGACCGAAGCGATTGCGATGAAACAAAAACTAATAATTACTCAAGAGTTATACACAATATTACAGAGTAGTGATGGCAACGGCCGCGACTTACGAGTTGTAGGTCGTAAGTTCGAACCCAGACAGACGCTTTACTTTGTGTACATAATTTAATCATCACTGCTCTCAAAACGGTGAAGGAAAACATCGTGAGGAAACCGGCAGGTCTTAGAACCACAAATTCGGAGACATGTGACATCTACCAACCCGCACTGGGCCCGCGTGGTGGATTACGGCCCACTCCCTCTAATTGAGAGGAGGCCTGTGTCCCAGCAGTGGGAACATTATAGGCTGATTATGCTATACACAATATTTGAGTATAAAAGTTAACCAAATTGGTTTCGTACTGCAAAAACGATAGAAATGCCATCTGTTGGTTATCCTTTAACTACAGATTTATTATATGTATATAAAAAAACTAAATAGATATAATAATACCTATCTATTAGATATGTAAGGTGAGGTGATTCTGAGAGAAAACAAATATTTCTGGACTTATACGTTTAATAAGTTTTTGTTTTACATACATATGTACTTAACTCTATAAAATTCCGTGGGTAACCGGTATATTACTATCAAAACTTGGTGCAAAAAATACAAAATAACGACGCAAAAATAGTCCTGCAGCCCGTAACACATTCCCGTAAATGATTAAGACTGTTTGATTTTGACAGTTAACAACATTCATTGCGTTATTTACATTGTTGAGTTACCGAACATATGAACCAATTGATTAGCAATCTGTTTCAAAACGATTCAGATTGATTGTGTATTACGCAATTAGGGTACTGAGATCAGATGAGAGATTTAGTATTACTTACTATTATTATTCTTTGGTATTGGTTGTATTTCCCGCGTCCGTTCCATAGCGATACGTTATTACGTATAGCCAGGACCGGCGGCGGGCGGATTATGATCTCTACCGAAGCATGTAGAAAAGTCCATTTTGAAACAGCGATCACCAATTCAATATTATTTTGGCTCCGATGACATACAAATGGTCATTACTTTTGCTAGTGTGAGTTAGTCCCTCCTCCGAGCCCTTCAGTTGGTGGTGTTACGATCTACTTGGTCCGAGGCGAGTGAGTAGGTAACTATATCCCGTTCGCTCTAATTTTGCCGCTGACTAACAAATATCAAGAAAAACAGTAGTAATCACACGCGCCTTTGACGTTGCTTACGGTACTGAGAGGGCGACTCAGCGGTGAGTTAGGCGGTAAAGAGGATTAGACGCGCATTTCATGGGCGGTCAAACTTAGAGCGAACGCGTAGTTAAGGTTCGTCACACTGCACTGGTGCGATGCGACAGCGTGACTCAAAGGCAACGCAAGTCGCGCGACGACTGGTGCCTTTGTGTCGCGCGTGTTTGTGGGATCCTTAAGCCTCGAATCTCCGAGCACAAGCCCCGCGTCGTCGTACCATTACAATAACTTGTGGCTTCAGCCCTTACACTATTTATAATCTAACAGAATTGACAAAAAATATGCATTATGGAGGTACTCTGGTTTTCATTATTTGATAATAGTTTTTCTTTTAAATATTACAAGGCACTATTCATTAACTATTCTAGATGTCGCACACCGTACACTTGATTGGTTCTTATTCACGGAATGTGATAATGTTTTAAGAAAATGCAAATCAGACAACTGACTTAAATAATTTGTGAACACATTATTAATAAAAACATGACACAACCACACAAGCACTCAGTAGCAGCAAAACTTTTAATGCGGTTCACAAGGACGGTTTTTGTGCAAGAAAAATAAAACAATAGATATCTATGTTCTTGAAAAAAAAAGGAATCTACCTCGACACTACTGCCGTCTGTCAGAAGAACAATGGGCCAAACTCACGACCCAATGGGTCGCTCTTAATGGCAAGCGACATTGCGGGAGGCCCAGTCGAAGATGTCAGGACGAGCTTGACTCCTTCAACAAAAATTGGTTTCTAGCCGATAGTACCTACATCGAGAGAAGTGGAAAGAGAGTAGAGAGGCCTTTGCCTGGCTGTATGGGCTCATAACTGCTCATAGTGAGCAGTGGTGGCCCAGTGGTAACGGCCCCAACTTACGAGTTGTAGGTCGTGAGTTCGAACCCAGGCAGGCGCATTACTTTGAGTAAATTATTTCATCACCACTGCTCTCAAAACGGTGAAGGACAACATCGTGAGGAAACCGGCATGTTCTAGAACCAAAAATTCGAAGACATGTGACATCTACCAATCCGCACTGAGCCCGCGTGGTGGATTACGGCTCACTCCCTCTCATAGATAGGAGGCCTTTGTCCCAGCAGTGGGAACGCTATAGGCTGATTATGCTATGGGCTCATAACATAATAAGAAGGGGGGCCTCACTCTACTTAAATAAAGAGAACAGGCGCAAGCCTGTAGTACTTGGCACTAACGATCGCAGGGAGGTATGGCAGAGTAGAGCTTCACGGACGCTTTTTCCGGGCCTTACATGGACCAAATGAGGTCTACATTGGGTTCATGTAGGGCCCGTTCTAGTTGTAACGTCTGTAGCTAGAAGGCGTTTCAGTGATCTCTTTGGGGAAGGTTTTCTCTGTGCAATTATGGGCGAAGTTTTCATAACAAATAATTACCGGAGATTTTATTGTGAAAAAGCACGTCTTTCACAATAAATGATGTTGACGGTTTACGTATGTCTGGCATGCCACCCGGGGGAATCAATCCGACAATATCCGGATATTTTCGTGTCGCTAACGAAGAGTATTTGCATATTGTACCTTGTAGTCAGGATTATCCATCAGCAACTTGCTCTGAAATACGACCTTGAGGAAGTACTGTAGTACAGGTATGTGCCCGACTCAGTTTTCACAATTATCGCAAAAACCACATTGTATTGGGATCGGTTCACAATCACTGACAGTGCTATTGTAGTCCTGCTGATATAGTGAAGGATCGAATGAAACGGCGTGCACTGATAGTTGACATACCGGTCCTCACGACGGGAACGTCGTGAAAGTCGAGAAAGATAAGCAAAACAAGTGCCTATCTTAACTTGACTCGGAATTTGTCGACATCATTGTGCCGATAGTCGCGACAGCCAATGGCGTATGGCTTACAAGCCAAGAGCTTCGAACTGAGGAATGAATACCCGAAGATTCAGAAAGCGGTAATTCTGGACACGGCTCGTATTGTTAGGAGGTTCCTCTCTCTGGAGCCCTGACTGCCGGTAGCCTCCTATTCCCGATACCAGTGGGATCCTGTTTTTAAATGATTTTTTAAAGTTTGTTTTTATATGTTAGAAAATGAATAAACGAAATGAAAATTATAAAAATGGTTTTTATACAAGGTAGTTTAGGACTCTTTGTAAACAAGTTTTCAAGCACTTCTTCCTGGCATTCGATTTACCTGAACCTTGAGTTACATAAGCAACTTGCGTGAGAACGCAACGAACGCTTCTTCGGTAATATTGTACCATGCAGCTGGCCTGATGATGCAGCCGGAAGGTGGCAAAAGCCGTTGTGTTTGAGCTCGTTGTTTTGTGTCTTGACAAGTACCCTACTACAAGCCTAAGGTCCACCTTAGGCTTATAGTACTTCTAGGGTCTTCTATAGTTCTTCTTCTTTTTGTCTAGGGTCTAATAATGGAGCTTTAAAAACGCTTTAATAAAAAAGGTTATAGACGAAGATACCGTGAACAAAACTAACCACACACACACAAGTTACAAATAAAAATCGTGCATTGATACAAATTTGGTTTTATACTAAAACTACAATATCCAGCGTTAAGTTATACTTAGCATGGATTTCACCAATGAATCTGAACGCGATCAGCAAATAAATTAGTTTTTGGGGTTTTAAGTGTCATTCTATTCTGTGGGATATTGACACTCGACAGCTCTTAAACGCCTTCAGTTTCATTGATGCAATAGGCACTTAGTTAAATAAATAATAATGATAAATTAAAATTACATCATACTTAATATAAACGTTTTCAGAAAATCTGATCGTTATGCAGCATTCACTTCGATTCGTTAAGTCTTTAAGGTCAGCACTTATTCGCCAGGTTTATATTTTTGCGCGTAACTCTTTTATGAGCAGTTCCCCTTCGGCCTGGTGAAACATATTTACGATCGACTGGAAAAGTGTGAATCCGGGCGAATAGGTCTGTCTCAGCCTTAAAACAAAATTTCGAGGCAACAGAAAAAAAGCTTCAAACAATGGAGCAGTTAAAAAGACGAAGAAAGATTGACATTATACATTGAAGAAAGATAGACAAAGAAATAAACGATACAAAAAAGGTATGCTTTTATTATTAGACTCGGACAAAATATTTGAAACACATAAAAACAAATTCGAAAAGTAGATAATGGTGCCGATTCTCTTGTCACAAACGCCTCTAAACTAGACTAAAAATCACTAAAATTTGGTTTAATTCTGTCAAATCACCATTTTCCATTCTGAAATTGACTATAGTGACACAACTTAACTATATTTTAGTTTGACAGCACTAAGATTGCACTGAGTTATTAGTTTAGTGAAAATGGCAATTTTGCTATTCTGAATTTTACGTTTTTCACCTAAAAATTTGATTGTCTAACTAAATCTGAACATGAATCTGACTATTTTTAATCGCGATTAAAAAGGTGTGGAATAAAATTAGGTGGCGTGAACTAAAATTCACACCAACACCTCGACTTCAGACGTGCAAAAACGGTACTTTAACTTTCTATTTCTTTTTTTGCTCATATCTCGAAAACGGTGTGTCCTATCACAAAAATAATGAAAATTTCGACCCCCTTTGTAACCCAGAAACTACCAAATCTCTACATGTAGATATTTTTATTTTATATTTTTCACACAAAAAGTCAAAACTTCCATAGAAAACACGTCGAGGCTGCCGCAGGCTGCCTCCGGCTCTAACAAAGACGTTGCGAAATCAAAAGAAAAAAAAAACACGTGGACTCGCGATTGTCAAATTCGATTATAGTTGTGTCAGATTTATTTTTAAATTTAGAGATTTTTTTTCGCAGAATAGCTTCAAGATTTTCATAGTAAAAAGTAAGGAATTTTAGTGATAGTTTAGTTAGTTTAGTTCGGTGTACAAGAGAATCGGCACCAATATGTACGTTGTAAATGGTTTACATGAATACACAAATTACAGTTCATTATTTCAGGATTATTAATTTAATTTGCATTGTAGAATAAAATAAGTCTGTTAGGAAGGCTACTTAATAAAAATAATACCTTGAATCAGCGATAACACATTGCATTTTTTTTTTAACTAGTAGATTCGACCAATGTTGGCCAAAATCGGATCGGGATAGTTGTGCCTGTGGTCCGACACTTATTAATGTAGTAATAAAATAATTAAATTGTAGAAAAGTAGTGAATTTGAAATGTTACGTTCGAAAACAGTGCCGTCATTAAATTCACACAAAAAGCAAGAATCAATAAGTATTTCTAACGCGATATAACATATATTAGAATTTTACAAAAACTCCCACACAAACAAAAACAATTTTTATTCTAAGAACAACCGTTTGGGAGTCACAGATTCATAAGATAAACTTAAAACACCCCCCCCCCGGCCCTCTTTTTCCGTCGGGGATCAAAAACAATTATAACAAGTGATTTTCGTGTGTTATACATTTATATTAAACTTATTTATAAATAAGGGGCGGGTCGCTTGTATATAATATTAATATAACACTCAGATCATAGAAACAAACAGACATGACATGATGGCGGCGGCGTGCAACGCTTACGAACCCATGAACTTAGACGGCAACTGTACTGACTGTGACGGCTACGTTACGGCCATTTTTGAATTACGGACTTTATTCCGCCTTCGTTAAATTTCTAAATACCAAAACTGATTTTAAACCCGAGTATAAGTTATCAATCTTGTATTCAGAACTTTGCGTAAGTCGGAATAAGGTTCGAAATACAAAAACTGGCTGTAAGGTTTAGTTAAGCATAGATAGACCAAAGCTAGAATTCATTTTGTAATGGTACGTTTTTGAAACAATTACAACGGAGTGTTTTGTTTCTATGAGCTGAGTGAAACTTTGACGGTCAACCCTTGGGTTACTTTGTTTCAAGATTGATGGGACCAATACAAACTACTGCTCCAGCGGGGCAATTGCATGACACACTCAGAATCCAAATACCACTCATTTAGACAATTCAACCATATTATTTGCGTTATTTACTTTGTCGATTTTTTTAATGATATGAAGCAATGGATTTTAAAGCAGAAGTAAAATCACTGTGAAAGGTTTGGTCCCCCACATATACTCGGATCCATAGATCTATGAGCCTTGACCATGGAATAGAAAAAACAAGTGGAAGTGCCCGTCCGTTAACCCGCGTGTGTCCCACTTCAGACATAATGTTGTATGAACAACAAATTCAACTTTGACGAAAAGCTTATTTGTTGTACATACAAAATTAAGATTTATTACACCGGACGAAGGTTGTTATTATTTTACATAGTTTCCGTATAATTGTGACACGCGTGTGATAGTTGCGTGGTCACTTCCACTTTTTTTATATTCCGTGGCCTTGACCATGTAAAATAGAAACTTGACTCATTTGTGAGCGACGTATCTTTTATTTAATCCAATGAAAACGTAAGTTCATTTACTGACAGACAACGCACTGTCTAAACTGCTGGATCTAGTAGCATGAAACGCACAAACAAGGGTTCCATGATCCTTTTCTTATATTTATACCAAAAGTGAGCACAAATGATTTTTGAAAATTCATCCCCGAAAGGGTATTTAAAAGTTTATTTGAAAGTAGGTACGTCATTTTTGCCAGTGGAAAATACCATCGAGCAGACGGCTTGTAAAGGATATGATGTTACATAATTATGATCTTAAATTTATGATAGTGTAATGTTATCCCTCTTTGGCCCAGTGCAAACGGAGGACGGGACCGGGAACGGATGAGGATACCATAAATATTAAATATACATTGATAAAAATATCCTCAGCCCTCCCCTCCATCGTTACCGATGTTCTTAAGGAATGTAAATTCCGCGGGCTACCTCAGCGCATCCGTCCTCAATCGATGACGTCTCTTCTATCGCCAGCTGATAGTAGATCTTCTAATAAATAATAATACTCCAGCAAAAACAAAACACGGCACACCGATGACCAATAGGGCGACTCCAAACCCGTAATTGAGTGGATGTACGATCTGATGAACAGAGCTAATGATAAATTTCCGTCGACCGTCGTAGCGCGATGGTGGGTATCCTGTAAACAATGGGTAAAATTAGATGCATGACATCGAAAAGATACGTTTCATAAAAAGTTGGGCCTAAAAGTGCCAAAATAAAATGTGTCTCCCTGGTCAGAGAAGTCCTCCCTCCTTATCATTTTTTACTATCGCACCGAATCTCTACGACCATTCCTTCAGCTGTAATTTCAAGTTGTAAAATCTAGTTTTATATACACACATAACATAACATCACGCCTTGTTTCCCCGAAGGGTTGGGCAGAGGTGTACCTATAGAACACCCAAATTTCACCAGTTAGGTTTTAAGTCCCATGTAATAGGGGGCGAGCCTATTGCCATCAACCGGGCACAAATCCAGACTCCGGGCTGCTACTGAGAAATTCCAGATAGAAAAACCCAATTACACGTTGCCCGAACTAAATACGTATTTTTATAAAATATAAAGCTATCGATTGGCGAAAATAAATGAAAGCTGACCTTGAACAAGTATTACTATTACTACTTAGTATTAACACAAGGAACACTCGCAGAGGATATGTCATAGTACTACTATGACAACAAACCTCTGCGAGTAATATCTCTCCTAAAATATTGTTTTGCATACCTATTTCAGTTCTTGTTTAATCACATGGATAACGTTTTGGCACAAACGAGGCGCACGTACACCTCCCACTTTTCTCGTCGTCTAGCATGTCTACAAATGATGTTATCGAATGCTTAGGCCTCCAGCCCTATTCGACTACACGTTAACGGTACTGAGTACGTAACATAGACAACAGCTGTATGAACGGTCGTAGAGATTTAGTGCCGTCGTGAAAAATGCTTCGGTGGATCTCCCCGACTTTGGTGACCTTTTTGTCGTAGGCCGGATTAGATTAAATTATTTTGGTCCCAATATGGCTTATCTCCTTACAATAAAAAAGGGGAAGAATCTATTTAGGCTCATCATGACAAAAAAAAAAACAAGTGAATCATATATCATTTACTGGCTACGCGGTATACCTATTATTGCCTTCTTTGAAATTACATTATTTTTACGAACATTTTTAATATAAGTCATCATCCCTATTTGGTTAGTTTTCGGTACCTACACCATACATACTTAATCATTCGAAACTAACTATGTCTGTTAGTTCGTCTGTATGTTACCTTTTCAAGCTACCACAGAACGGATTTCGATAAAATTTGGGAGGTAGATAGGGTATCCTACGGAACGACAAAGGCTACTTTTTTATAACAAAAATCCTTAAAAAGTGATGAAAGTTTGTATGGTAAACTTAGCATTCCTTAAGATAAGGGTATGAAAATTTTTATTTATGCATTTGGTAAGATCAAAAAAAAAAACAATTCAGCGTATTGTAAAATCATCACCCACGGGGGTAAAATAGGGGATGATTTTAAAATTCACATGATTATAAAAAAATGTACTTCTTTTCGTATCGAAAATATTGTCAGAACCCGTATCTTGGGTTATTATTTGTTTAAGTATTTATTTCATTTAAATCGGTCCACCGCTTAAAATTTTATTTCTTATATAAGGTGTATTTATTCATACACGAAATATTTGAAGAGGTACTTCTATAGGTCGAACAGAAGCTATAGAAATGAAAAAGAATTTTTTATCTAAGCATCTAATTTAAAAAAAAAATTACTTGACACATAAAAATACTGGCTCTTTCATATTTTGTAACATCCATTACGCTAGTTTCTACGAAAATACTACATAGGAACTACTTTCATTGAAGCGGGCGAGGTCATGGCGGCGCGCTTAGCTGTCGCGTGGCTTTTACGAATGATCAAAAGAGACCCAAGCCGCGGCGCCGGCGGCGCGCATGTGTGTTGCTTCAGTTGCCTCGCCCCCCGCCCGCGAATTCGCGTTGCGTCAGCTGTTTATTAGTTCTTACCTAGTTTACATCTAGTAGATTGATAGAGAGTGTAACACTGTAAAATATGGATGTTTTAATCGCATCTAGGATCCTTTTCGTAAAAAAATAAGAAATGATTGAAACGTCTCGATACTCGCTCGTGAAAGTCGTGACCTCGCAGAGGTCATTGCGCCTGCGCCTCTGCCCCGCCGAGTCTGTCGTTCATAGAGTAGGCCGTAAAGGTTTTATGCAAAATATCTCAAGCAGTTTTAAATTATGATGATTACGTAAAATAAAAAAAAACATTTAGATAAAAAAATTTTTTTCGTTTCTATAGCTTCTGTTCGACCTATAGAAGTCCCTCTTCCAATATTTTGTGTATGAATAGATACACCTTATATAATTTGAAGTTATAAAATGACTTAATACGTGGTCAATGGCGACGGCGACGCTGGAGTATCTCTAATTCATGATGATAATATTCAATGTTTTTTTTTCAAACTTTTGTACGTAGAACAAGCATTTCGCCCGCGAGTTCGTCAGCGTGGGTTTCGTATTTTCTCCCCTTCACCCCGTTTAACCGGTAGTTTTGGAAAATTCATGATTACAATATTTTTACTTCCGTTGGCTTAATCCAGACATGCAATACCCCATTTTGCTGATCCTTTTAAGAAAAACCCAAAAACTTATGCATTACTCTTTATTTTCTGTCAACCGTTTATTCGAGGTAAACGAATAGCCGTACAAAGAACAATGACAGGTGCCCATACATCATTTTATTTTGAAGTAAAAAAGCTTGTTACATTAATGAAAACCGTAAAATGTTCGTAATAAGTTCCTAGACTTATATTAGAAAAGATTTTCGTCAAAAAAACTCCGTTGATAAATATTGAGACTTTAGTATTTTTGGCGGGAACTTTGAATTTGATACAACTTTTATGTATTAAAGTTTTTTGACTATCGTCAATCGTGTGAATTTTCGTTTCTTGAATAAATGATAAAATAATGAATTATTTAATAAAGAAATAAAACAAGTCATCTGTAACCCAAACCTATAAAACAACAGGTGTGACACAGACGTAGGTGACTTAGATCATGCCCTGGTAACTTAGAACAATTTTTTTTTATTGTGAAATTTGCCATCTGTCCCGCACACATGGAACTTTTTCATGGCAGTGTTGCCACTTTTTTTTGCTTAAATTGCACAAATTTTGAATTTACTATTTTTATTTAGTAAGTCCAGTCGCACCAAAATTTATGATATAACAACCACGTGTAATTTATTCGTAATTTTTTAATATAACATTTTGTATTATAAATGATATTTTCACGATGATAGAATTTTATCAGTAGTTTTCTGGTATCATACGTTAGCAACACAAGTCCGAACGTCACAGGAAATTTTCCACTGGTGTGTTTACATGCTCGTACGCATTTTTCTTGTAATTTTTGGTGTTTTTGTGTTTTATTTCGTTAAGTTATATTTGTTTCGTTTTATTTGTGTAATGCAAGTGATGAAACCGACACCATCTTTCTACGGGCTCGAGAATATTTTATGAAAACAAAGGGTGCGAAACGACAGAGGCAAACTGGTGTCGAAATTAATGTATGATAAATAAATTAATTCAATAATATATTTGTGTATTATTAACTCATTCCCTGTACCCCATATAACCCAAGATAGGTACTTAAACTTGTGTGTCTAAAAACATCCATAGAAATATAAATAAGACAACAATTCATGAATTCATACGTAAGTACCTATGCGTAACGGCCTATACGCACCTACCTATACAAATTATATATATTCATTTAGTTCATAGCTTGGCGTTCAGACGGCGCTGGTCGCTAACTAAAACCGAGAACGTCAGTTGCCAGTCTATCTCATTTTATATATATTAGTCTATGACTTAGATCACAATTTTTTCTCCTGTCCCTTATATGACAGTTCATACTTTCTAAATAACCTCTTGTCCCTTCGTACTCCTTTTCCTACCTCAATACTTTCTTTACTTTGTACCAATAGCTTTCCTGTATATAAATGTATAGTATCCTTCATTACTTTAAATATTAAGTTGTAATTTTAGTTCATTATTAATTATGGTATCACTGTTATAAATACTGATCCTATAGATTTTATCCCTAAATCCCGTTATAACTTATTGTAAGCATTATTTTTTTTATTTTTAGCTTTGTTTCCTTCGTAATAAACTAAACGTGACACTGGCTGAATGCACAAACCGTGCGAAGCCAAAAGGAAAAAATAAAACAGCGGCTCGAGAGCAACTGTCACTGTCAGTGTTGCTAACAACGCAAAGTCTGAGGTGCCATATTAATCATTCATTCGGACAACTAAAACAAAAAACTTGTTACCTCTTTCAAACGACGACATAGTAAATAAATAGGTATTGCGTTTAGGTCAATTTATTTATACCACCAGCCACCTCCTAGTACGTATTTCTTAGACGTATAACTGCAGTCCACAGCTAGAAAAAGTTCTAGATCGCGCGAAAAGCATTCAGTTAGCAACATTCTTGAGATCAGTTGTTTTAAAATTCATATTTACCGCTAAAAAACCAAAGAATTAAACTCTCAATATTTATTAACCACGGAGTTTAAAATATAAAAACTTTTATAGAATGTATTTAGGAATTAGAAACGAACATTTTACAATATTTTTTATTTATGTAACAAACTTTTATTGTTCAAATAATTAGCCCCCATTGTTCTTTGAGCACTCTCTACCTTTTGAGTGGTAGTTTTGAAAACATAATAAGGACAAACTATATTATTAATTTAAGAATATTTTTGGGCTAAGTTTCAAGTTTATTAACTCAAGAAGTAAAATTTTTCATACTATAAAATAACATCTTTTCACCCCTTTAAAGCTCAAATTCCCAAAAACCCCTTCTTAGAGCTCGCCTAAATTATTAAAGGAAGCCCTGTGAAAAATTTCACGTTTCGACTGGAAACCATTAGTTTCGGCTGTGCATTGGTATGTCAGTCAGTCTTCTTTTATATTAGATAGATTGAGATAGACAAGTCTTATCCTTTTTTTTTTTTTTTTTTGGATGGGAAATCATCAAATGACTTCTCCCGCTGGGTGGAGCGGGAGGGCGTGTCAGACTTTTACTGACTAAAACCCACCCGTGATCCTTCAGTTGCCTGTGCCAGGGCCACGGTTAACTCTTTTCGAATCACCCGCGACCCTGAGGCGTCGGCCCTATCGGACCCCGTCAATTTGTGCTGACATCTCTTTGAGGCGCGCGTGGAACACGACGCGCCATCGACCCGGGCCTGGTTCAGCCGTTTCAAGCGTGAAAATAAAATAGATAATAAAATCTTTTTGAGTTTTAATAAACAAGTTTTTATGAAAAAATGTGGAATAAAATTTACGTCTGACAGTTCTAGTATGGAAAAACTGTCAAAGTCAAAAATTTATTCTCAGGATAAGACTTGTCTCACCTTTCGCCTGACACAGGTCCTCACCGGACACGGTTGTTTCGGGAGGTTCCTGTTTCGCATAAGGCGGGAGGAAACGCCCGGGTGTCACCATTGTGTGGATCGCCCGGAGGACACGGTGGAGCATACGGTGGAGGTCTGCCCAGCTTGGGCGGAGCACCGCAGTGTCCTCGCGGAGGCGATCGGCGGCGACGATCTCTCGCGTCCGGCCCTGGTCCAGGCCATGGTACGGAGCGAGAGAGAATGGAAAGCCGTCACCTCCTTCTGCGAAGCAGTAATGCTTGCGAAGGAGGAGGCGGAGCGCGTGAGGGAGAGAGCTTTGCGCCCTCACGCCCCCACTAGTCGCCGCAGGAGATATTTCACGTGGGATATTTTCCGCAAACCACTCGGGCATAGCCGGGGGCAGAAATAGTACTTAATTATTAATCTTTATTAAGAGTTTCCGTTTTATTAGGATTGTATTTAGGAATTTCTTAAAATATTTTTAAATGTTGATGTAATAATCAGAAGGACTTTAGAATTAAAAAAATTCAGAAGAGGTAACTTTCATCAAAGGAGTCCACTAAACATTGTTTACAAATCGGAAACCCGATTTTTTTAATAGTTTAAACCAAATGGACGACCGCTATATTATCGCTAGCTGTTTGCAGGTAGAGTCTAGGTAAATCAGAAACCCGATTTTTTTAATAGTTTAAACGAAACTGACGACCGCTATATTATCGCCAGCTGTTTGCTGTTAGAGACTAGGCAAATCAGAAACCCGATTTTTAAAATAGTTTAAACGAAACTGACGACCGCTATATTATAGCCAGCTATTTGCTGTTAGAGACTAGGCAAATCAGAAACCCGATTTTTAAAATAGTTTAAACGAAATGGACGACCGAAATATTATCGCCAGCTGTTTGCTGTAAGAGACTAGGCAAATCAGAAACCCGATTTTTTATAAGTTTGAACCAAATGGATGACCGCTATATTATAGCCAGCTGTTTGCTGTCGATAGAGACTAGGCAAATCAGGACTAATACTGAAAACGTTCGTATAAATACTGTGATTTCAAAGAAGGCATAGTAAAAATAAGATAATCGAAAAAATGTGTTAAATCGGTGTAAATATGAAGAAGATAAAAAAGTTTTTGGAGGGGATTATTCCCGTCCTTGTCGCGCAATACGGACGATGCACGGCGCTTGTATGATGTTACATAGTCAAGACGTGACTTCTACGATAGTGCTGTCCCTGTCTAACACTTATAACTTGGCAATTTTCTAAGCTTTTACATTTTTTGTAATATTGTTTGCACTATTTGGAAACAAATTTTTTTTTGAGAAAAAAACATTATCCCTACTCAGATAAATTTATAGCAAAGCTTCAAATCAATTATACAGGGTGGCATATATCGACGCGCAACTTCTTACCATGGGTATAGTATTATTTTACTTGCACATGGGAACGGGAAAATAAATTTTATAAAGTAACGCTGTAATGCGTGATAAGAACTAGAATAGGTACGTCTTAGGGAAAATACACAAGCGGAAAATCCCTATCATTATGGCTTTTAGTTGGCAGCTAATACGCGTTAAACTGTGGTCATCCAGCTGGTTTTCGGCGACAGCTTCCGCCTGTCGCATGATCATTCTTATTATCTTTCACCCAGTGCGGGTGCGGTGCTTCTGATCAGACCATGGCCTACTTGCTGGAGTGTCCTAAGTGCCTGTCACAAAGCACGGCCGCAGCCTAAGATTGGGGGGGGGGGGGTCATCATAGGTACCGAGGAATATTTTTAGGGAGGTAGATCTCGTTGGTTTAGTGGTCGCAAGCGCTACTACTGAACATTAGGTCCTGGTTCGAGTCCCAGGTCGGGAATCGTCATTGAGTTATTCTATCAGGAATATCTCAGAAACAGCCTGGAGTCTGGATTTGTGCCTGGCTGATGTCATTAGGCACGCCAGCTATGACATGGGACTTAAACATAACTGGTGAAATATGGGCGTACTATTATGTAGGCACACCTCTGCCTAACCCTTCGGGGATTAAAGGCGTGATTTTATGTTAATGTTCATGTACAACTCCAGCTCCACATTACTTATGCTATTCAGGGACGCACGCAGATTTTACTTAATTATGCTGGCAAGTTAGTCACAGCACTTTTGGATAAATAGTAGGTATTACAACAGTAGATTATGTAGGGTGAGAAAAGCGGGCGAAGCGAACTTGAAAATTTTAACAACCCGCCTCGGTTAAGTTAGGATTTGTTTATATATTCAAACATAAATAGGAGTTACATTGTGACATATGTATGAAGGCCCAAGCAACTATGAAACTGAAGAATGCAAGAGCGAGCGAAGCGAGCTCGAAAATATTGACACTCACGGATAGGTTACGATTCTCTTCTGATCATTCCAAAAGAACTAGGAGTTAGTTGCTTTTGTTTTCAGGAGAATGTAGAATCCAAGAGTGAGCGAAGCAAGCCTGAAAATTTTAGCAGCCTACCTTGAATAGGTTAGGAAATAATAAAATCATTTATCATTATATTATTTATCATTTCTTTTGACCATAAAACAGAAAGAAAACTTACTTTGTCGAGTTATGACGAAACCTTAAACTTGTTTTACAGCAGTTTAAGTTTGGAATCTGGTCTAAAATCTGGCCTGGCCTTTCGAACCTTTCGTACGAGAGGGCTGCCCAAATTCCTGAGCTTGCTTTGCTCGCTTTTTCATCCTAGATTCTATATTTTATAACAGGCTTTTTGTGAATATTTGGGGGAAAATATTATCGGTACGGCTTTATACAGGAGAATGTGTTGCGCTTGTGGTTGCTCGGAGTGCCGATAGATATAAAAACGAGACTTATATGTTAATAATTTCGATTAAAAAATGAACTTTTTAATTTTTGGTACTATAATTAATAATAATAAAAACTGTTAATTTTTAGTTTTAAGTTTTCACTTCTGTCGGCAGTCCCCATGTTCTTAATGTTTTTGTATATGCCCCATCAGGGTCTCCGTGGCTCAAGTAAAGTTTTATGTTATAAAGACAAGTAAATTCAGGCTCTCGACAGCTTGAATGATTTTGGGGGGGTCCTGGGGATTATGATCCCCTGGGACCGCGCCTGCCGTTCACTTGTACCTCGGATGACCTTAAGAATGCTACTGATGCCGTAATCAATGTGGCCACCTACTGGGTTCACACTATTTAAAAAATAAAATACAAAACAACGAGGAAAAGTACCATCAACTCGAAAATAAGAGTTATGTCATGGTAAACACCAGCAGGCCACTTGTGCAGAGGGGGGCAGGATCTGGACGAGAACCAGTTCGGCTTTCGGCATGGGCGCTCTACCATCCACGCTGTGTCGAGGGTGAGAGTCCTGGCGGAGGAAACAGTGTCCCGGGGTGGGGTGGTGGTGGCGGTGTCCTTGGACATCTCCAACGCCTTCAACACCCTGCCCTGGAGCTGCATACGGGAGGCACTGCGGTACCACCGCGTGCCTCTCTACCTCCGCCGCATCGTGGGGGCTTACTTAGCCGCGAGGTGTGTCACCTACATGGGACGTGATGGCGGAAACCAGCGCCAGGTGTCGTGCGGTGTTCCACAGGGGTGTGCGGTGCGTGCGGTGTTCCGCCGGGCGCGGACCTGACGTGTTACGCGGACGACACGCTGGTCACGGCCCGGGGGAGTTCGCACAGGGTGGCAGCGTTGCTAGCGACGGCGGCGGTCTAACACACGGTGAGCCGCATACGGCGCCTCGGCCTGGAGGTGGCCCTCAACAAGTCGGAGGCCATGGTGTTTCATGGCCCCCGGCGGGCGCCGCCGGCCGGATCACACATTGTGGTCGGGGGGATCCGAAATATCTGGGATTGGTGCTCGACAGCCGGTGGGACTTCGGACCCCACTTACGGCGGCTGGCGCCCAAGTTGTTGGGCGCGGCCGGGGCGCTGGCAACGCTGCTTCCCAATCTGGGGGGCCCGAGCGCCGCCAGTAGGCGGCTCTATATGGGGATCGTGCGATCCATGGTGCTCTACGAAGCGCCGATCTGGGCGTCTGACCTGACGGCCGGCAGCATAGCTGTCCTGCGCAAGCCGCAGCGGGCGATGGCCGTCAGAGTCATTCGGGGGTATCGCACGATCTCCTTCGAGGCGGGTTGTGCACTGGCCGGATCACCGCCCTGGGACCTGGAGGCGAAGGTGCTCGCGTCACTGTACCGGTGGCGCGAGGCAGCGCGGGAGCGGGGCGAGCGACCGATGCAGCAACATACCGAGCAGCGTCGGTTGCAGCTCCGCGAGGTCCTGGTGGCGGTATGGCGGGTGAGGCTGTCACGCCCTACCGCCGGCCTCAGCACCATTGAGACGATCCGGCCAGTGCTCGACCGCTGGCTCGGGAGAAGGCACGGCTCCCTAACGTTTCGGGCGGCGCAGGTGCTCTCGGGGCATGGTTGCTTCGGGAAGTACCTGTGTCGCATAAACAGGGAGCCGGACGCCCGGTGTCACCACTGCGTCAGAGCAGTGAGGACACGGCGTGGCACACGCTGGCAGAGCGTGCCGCTTGGGAGGAGCCACGCCGTGCCCTCATCTCAGAAGTAGGCAGTGACCTGTTGCTGCCGACCGTAGTGAGTTCGATGGTCGGCAGCGTCGAGTTCTGGGACGCGATGGTTTCCTTCTGCGAGACGGTCATCTCGCGGAAGGAGGCTGCGGAAAGGAAGAGAGAGATCTCGACTCTCGATCCGGCCCGCAGCAGACGCACCGGGCGTCGGAGGAGGGCGGCAACGCCCTCTTCCGGCCCCCCTAAATGGGTCCAGGGGCGACGGATTCGGGGACATCCGTCGCCCCCCAACATCAGGACCCGAGAAGGTGGCACGCGTAGTGTTCCGCGCGCGTCGCTCACAGACGTTGCGGAGGGAGTACCCCTCACTCCCTGCGCCCGAGACGGGGCCCGCGCAAGCGGGGCGGCATCGGCACCAGCCGGGGATGCGGATGAATTATGTGTTCCCGCGACCCCGGCGTAGGTGTGAGATGGAACACCGGGGTGGTTTTTAGTCAGTAAGAGTCTGACAGACCCCTCCGCCCGCCCCAGGGCGGAGGACATCCATGAGGATTTTCCACCCCGGAAACAAAACAAAAAAAAATGCTAAACACCAGCCACCCATAAAAATGTTGCTGTAACTAAGCTTATCTATGTCTAACAATTTTTATTTAATATTACATTCAATATGAGCATGAACGCGATAGCTGTGTTTAGAAGAACGGATCCAGGATTTATTTCTGAGGCAAGGGTAAAAAAGAGTGGATAGGTTTTCTTTGGACCATTCAAACTGAAATAGGAGAGATACGTTGTCACAGTATTTAGAAAAGTTTGAGAATGAAGATAATGTTGACAATAGCGAGCAACGCAAGCTCTAAATTTTAAGCCCCGCTTTGAAGGTTCAGGTTAGGTTTTTTCGAGTACTTTCAACCATTCTGAAATAGGGGTTCGTGGTCGACACATTATGCTGATAAATTGGAGGTATAAGAGAATGTAAGAGCGAGCTAGGAAATTTTTGCAAAGGTCCTGCAACTCCATACTGCTTCGTACTGAACCTACTTTGACCTTGTTTACCAACCAAGGGCCAGGGGCGGACCGCCCAATTATTAAGCTCGCTTTACTCGCTCTTGCTGCCTTCAAGAGCGAGTAATGCAGGCTTAATAATTTTAGCACCACACCTCGGATTAGTTTGGTTTAGTTTTTCTTATTACCATTCATAGTAGGTACATATTACTTAAATACAGGGTGGAAGGGAGATTTATTCACAACCTGAAACCATGGATTCAGTACATGCTTCTGGAGCCCCTGGAGTTGAAATTTTCATCAATCAAAAAAATCATCAAGAATCAATCAAAAAAAGTAACTGCTGTTTCATAGAAAAGTGAATACCTACGCGATCAAAATGTATGGCAGAGCAATTTTTTTTTAAATAACCGACAAAAAAATTCAACGCCCAAATTTTTTCAATTGGTTCAGAATCATGTACTGAATCCATGGTATCAGGTTGTGCGTCGATGTCCTTTCCGACCTGTATATTTTATGAGTTGAAGGAAGGGGTGTCGAATCGCTGTCGAGTCAACCATGAAGTACCTGGGATTGGTGCTCGACAGCCGGTGGGATTTCGGACCCCAATTTCGGCGGCTGGTAATAATTAAGTAATGTTTACTTTTATTCCGTTTATTTTTATATTGTTCTTACAACAACTAGTAGATCTGTTTTTTTATCTGTGGATAACGTTGTGAGTAGTGTGTTTGTGTCCCTATGTAAATAAATAAAAAAACTCCAACTTAATCTTTAATTTATCCGCTATAAGCTGCCAGGTTGGATTTTATTCGTTTGTCAAAATATGACGAGTACCTAGTTTAGGTGTGAACTGACGAACATACAAACATAAATAGCAAGTAAAAATCATATCCTCCATTGGCTTTGCCGTAGTTCAATAAAAAGTAACTATATATACATACCATACGTAACTCGCAGGGTGTAGTTGGCTGGAAAAACGCCGTGTTCATACAAGTCCGTGTGATTGACACGCCAAGCAGGCTTTCGTTTCAAATCCGTTTTCATCCATATTATAAACGCCTCATTCTGGAATAGCGTTAATATAAAACTATCGTTAGTTTTGTAATATTCGTAAACAGATAAAATATATTTGGACATGTTAACAACGTTTCAAAACATTTGTTTAGGTCACGGAATAGAAAAAGACTTGTGGAAGTGCCCGCCAGTTAACCCGCGTGTGTCACAATTATGCGGAAAAATATGTAAATGAATAACAACTTTCATCAGTTGTAATAAGTCTTAATTTTGTATGAACAATAAATAAGTTTTTCGTCAAAGTTGAATTTGTTGATCATACAAAATTAAGTCTTATTACAACGGACGAAGGTTGTTAGTATTTTACAAATTTTCCGCATAATTGTGACACGCGCATGATAGCTGCGTGGGCACTTCCACTTGTTTTTTCTATTCCGTGGTTTAGGTACATTTACCGCTTTGACATCGTTTTCACAAGTTAATTGGCCATTAAGTTAGTTAATTTGATGTCACAATATTACATTTATTGTAAAGGATTTATTACCTAAAGCAATTAAAATGGAAAATAACAATCATAACAAGCCCGCTAAAATATTCCCAACCACTGTAACTCCTGAAAGACAGAATCTAGAGTGGCAACCGCCAGAAAACAGCTGAGGCAATGAAGCTCGACGACGAGTCAAAGAGAGAGTAAGAAGGACCGTAATTTCCACTTCCTCCATATCAAGCAGGAGAGAGAACAGAGGAAGGCCAATAGGAACAAAAAGACGTCACACAACCAACTTTATCTGCCTAGACTTTCCCCAATTAATTATGTTGGGGTAGGTTTCCAGTCTCGGAGTGGCATACGCTGGCAGTGTGCCGCATGGGAGGAGCTGAGCCGTGCCCTCGTATCAGAAGTCGGAACCGACTAGTCGATGCCGGCAGTCGCTCCTTCGATGGTCGGGAGCGCCGAGTATGCGCCTGGGATGCGGTGATATCTTTCTGTGAGACCGTCATTTCACAGAAAGAAGCTGCCGAAAGGTTCAGGGAGGTTGACACCACTCTCCCGATGCGCAGCAGACGTGCCGGGCGTCGGCGGCGGGCGGACAACGACTTCTTCCAGCCCCCATAGACAGGTCCAGAGGGACGGCGGACTTGGGGACGTATATTAAACTGGACCCGAGGCGGTGGCGGGACGTCGCGGGGTGATTTCACACCTCACTCCTCTCGCGGACATGAGGAGGCCCTCAGATGCGCCGGGGATCGTGGAAGGCGCACAAGTTCCCATGATCCCCGGTGCAAGTGTGAGAAGGGAACATCGGGGTGGTTTTTGGTCAGTAAGAGAGTCTGACAGAAATCTCAGCCCGCCCCAAAGCGGGGGGCATCCATGAGGATTTTCCACCAGGAACAAAAAAAAAACAAGTCTGATCGGATGCCACTGAATACCAGTGTTTAACATAGAGCGACTGCCTATCTGACCACCACAACCCAGTAACTGGGTAACACGATACCCTTTGGTAAGAGTATGTAAGATTTTCGGGCTTCTGATCGCCCGTAATAACTGTCAAAGATAGAATCTTCGAATGTCAGCCGGGACAAATGAATGTCAGGCTTTACGTGCTGTACGAGGGACGGTGTAGTCTCGGCGTGAAAATAATGGTCACACATCCACAGACCAACCTCTGTACCGTACCGTAACACATCCTATTTTAAAAGTTATTAATGGATCATTAATTGATTCACCTTCAAATATTTCAGCTTGATAAAACTTTGGATCATTATTGGCTTTATGTTTAAGTATTCAAATTTTAACAGGATTATTTTTAGATATCTAATATACTGCTTATATTGAAATAGCATTTAATAGAGTAAATTACATTTGTCGAAATGTGAATTATGGTCGATTACTACGAACTATTCACGCAAATGGAGCTTAATTTTTTTTTCCATTTGTATTTATTTACAATTGGACGAGGAATTTATTATGAATAATTTAATTTAAAATATACTTGAATATTAGGAGTCATTATTTTATTTTTATTAATAGCATCAGAATTCATAGGATGTGTTTTACCATGAGAACAAATGTCAATTTTGTTTGACAATCGCACGGGTCCCCGACTCGACCCGTGCGTCTGATACCTACTTAACCACGAGCCCCTCAGACCAACCAACAACAATACGAACGTCCGGACGGACGTCGTCGTCGTACGTTTGATTTGAACACAACCATAAGACAATATCAGTCACGAGGGTGCTGCCTGTTGTTAAGAGTCCTCAATAAACTTACCTGAAATCCATTATTTTCTGGGTTCTCAGTATCCAACTCCCACACATTATTCCGCCAGTTTATTGGCTTCGAGAAATTTTGAAATGCTAAAATAGAAATAAACTTTATACACACAGGGTGGAAAATGACCCATCACATAGCCGTCAACTATGCATTCTGTAGCGTCTTCAGTAGCGTCCATCAACTCCTGTAGCTTGAAGACAACAGGACAAGCTGGACATTATTAATTTCCCTTATTTTAGTTTGTTAATAGTAATATCTGGTTAGGATATCATTTTTATATTTAATGAGTCAAAAGTTGTTAATTGTGTGCACAGTTAATTTTAACCTTAACTTATATACTAAACGGTAAAATTTTGATTTTTGTATGTTCGTTACGCTTTCACGCTAAAACGGCTGAACGGATTTGATGAAATTTGCCACACGATGACCTGGATTAGGACATACATATGTTATTGTATCTCGTTATTCCCACGGGATCGAGGCTTATACGGGTGAAAACGCGGGGCGCAGCTAGTTCCTAATGAATAAACTAGAACACTTAAGTTCAGTAAAAGTTGTTCCTAATGTTGAGTAGATACATTTTACATTGTAGGTACATAAAGAATACCAACCTTGTGAGAGGTTTCCGGACGGATTGTGAAACTGTTTCTTATCATCTTCTGATATTAAACCATCGCGCAAATTTAACATATAATCGTTGTTAGTTTGTAAAGTAAACGTATCTGTAAAAACCAATAACCATTTTAAATCACTGTAGGTACACAATAAAGGAAATGTAAAACTTTTTATCATCGCTCGTTGTTAGAGTTGCTTCCTTCAAGTCCATCGCAGATTCGCGATCAGTAACCATTATCATCATAATAGTGGTTACTGTACCATTAAACATAGCGTCAGCGAGCTGTCCGCATGGGGCTATGGGCTTCTTCTCCGTGTCGGTGTTGACGTAAGTGTATGCCCCGCAGCTAGGCGACGGTTCCAGGGAGAGATGGCCTGCAAGCTGATTGTCGTCTCTGTCAGAGGAAATTTTGGATATTAGTAAGGTAGGACATTCATGATCGACGTAAAACCATTAGTCATTGGAAGACTTATGAATGTTTCATTCAAATTTGATCGTGTTTGCGCTGCCTAAAATTTATGTTAATTTGCATTATTTTAATGAAACAGTCACACATACAATCAAAATGGAACTTTAGTATATGATTTATTGGATCTTTTTCTTTCCATGTACAAGAAAGTTCCGTAATTGTAAAATTTTCGCTCGATTAATTTTTTATTCGAAAATCATATATTTTTTTAAGAATATTTAAAAAATTACAAGATTGCTCGGCTTGTCTAAAATAAATATTAACAGTAAGACAATATAGTCTATTATCCAGCCACAAGATATATTTTCTCTAGATCAATTATTACTTTAGTTTGAGACGAAAGAAGAATTGAGACTAACGCCATTTAGTTTTGTGCTAGAACAAGACTACTATTCCAAAATTAACAGGGTGTAAGGTGGTTCCTGAGTTGGGTTGGGTTTCTATACGGGAGACGTGGACGAGTAAAGGAGCCTTATCCATTGCCGAATATTTCACACGACCAATTTGACTTTTTTTTTTGTTTGCTTGGAGGGGAAGGTGTCAAAATATCTTCGTTACCGGGACGTTTGCGGGAAGACTGTTTTAATTGAGATTGGGAACATTGTGGAATATCCATCTCTGTAATACTGCAGACAACATCCGCAAATTGCGATAGCGGATTAGGGGAAAGAGGGAATGGAGGACCTGCTATGTCGGGCGGATCAGGATCAGGAGGTTTATTTCTATCCATCATGGATATAACGAATTTAAAATAAAACAATCACAATACAAACCTGTTTACAGACACAAGGACAACACACTTATATAAAAACAAGTAAAAAAATATCAACAATAACTTTAAAAAACAACAACAAATCCTAAACACACGTGCTAACCAAGAACACCGTGGCGAGAATCTACAATATGGTTGCTGATGGACTGCTGCCACTGACAAGTCTGTCAAAATCACAGTGATATTTATTCTCGTTACTTTAAGGTTACTGTTGGGTTGCTGCTGTCAGACGAAAAAAAACCGTCAATTGGGATGATGACTACTACTATTAAAAATGTTCGTAAAATATTTTTCAATTTTCAAAGAAGGCATAGTAAAAATGAGAAAAACGAAAAAATCTCTTAAATCGATGTAATTACGAAGAAGTTACACGCTTTAAAAGTTTTTGGAGGGGATTATTCCTGTCCTTGTCGCGCGGTACGGACAATGTACGGCGCTAGTATGAAGTTACGTAGTCGTGACGTCACTTCTACGATAGTGCTGTCCTAGTCTAATACTTACTTTAAAACGTTTATAACTTGGCAGTTATTTAAGCTTTTAAAGTTTTTGTAATACTGTTTGCACTATTTGGAAATAAACATTTTCTTGAGATAAAAATAAAACAAATGTCATCATCCCCATTGACTGTACAGTCAACCGTACATCAGTGGCAACACTTGCACTGCGAAATCACTCTTTACGGTGCAGCCACATTGTCGGGATAAGGCGAACTACACTTCGCACGCTCTCTCTAGCACACCGCTCGACTTCTCGCTGTTAACCGAGAGCGCACGAAGTGTAGTTCGCTTTATCGCGACAATGCAGCCGTAGCATTATTGCTACGGCATAAAGGCGCTGTCAATGTCAAATTATTACCACTGATGTGATGTGCGTTTAAAGGTGAGCGAAAATTAGAGTCACTACAGTTTTAAGTACAGACCAGAGTCTGTTTTAAAGCAGACTTTAAAATTCTACACCGCCACATGCGAACTACGCATCACACTGACGTCACGCAAATTCCTGCATCGCGCAAGCAGAATTTACCGTGCAAATAGCATATTTACAACCCGACATCAATCGTTGGCAGTTGCCCACGAGACACGACACCCGTCTGGTCGGAGGATCCTGCCTTTTCCATAGAGAATGAGTGAACTTAACACACTGTTCCTCATACCTCTATATGTCGACCACGCGGTGCACACCACGGAAAACGAAACTGTTTTGTCTACGACGCGGCGAATCGAATCGCAATTCGCAACGCTCTTTCTATCTTTCTTGCCGTAGGAAATTACAATCCTGAGCGAGCATGAAAAAAGGCGATTCCGTGCTTTCCGTGTTCCTGTACGCATGTGGGTTCAATCCTTATTGTACTAAGCGACTACATAGTTAAAATCTGTCCAATAAGTCAGTTATCATATATTATATCTCTATTCATGTAAAAGTCTGACTTTTTGAACAGAGACTATAACTTTCAATTGGTACCGACCTAACATACGACGTATGCATGATGAAATTACACTAGGCATATGATATTACAATATCACAATATTACAATAACTAAATCCCGTTATTTACTACCATACATTACAATGTACAATGTAGGTACAACGAATGCGTAATTAATGAGTTATTCACTTAATCATATCCTCGTTGCCCAGGAAAACAGGTTAAATTAAAGGCAACGGAGTCGATAAAAAATACATATGTGGGATAAAAGGGCATTAATTGTACGACCCAAATGTACGAAATAGCTTTTTTTTTAATTATCCCCATGATCGGCTAGGTAATTAATAACTAGCTGCTCCCCGCGGTTTCACCCGCATAAATCTTGATCCCGTAGGAGTATCGGGATAAAAAGTACTCTATGTGTTAATCCAGGTTATAAACTATCTGTGCGCCAAATTTCATCCAAATTCGTTCAGTAGTTTTTGCGTGAAAGAGTAACAATCATCCATCCATACTCACAAACTTTCGCGTTTATAATATTAGTAGGATAATGATTTGTTTGCTTTCTCCATATAAACACAGCTGGTTAGCTGTATCCATATCCAAACTTCCATACTGAATTACAAATTCGAAAGTAGCTCTGTCTGTATGTTATATTTTCACGCCTAAACCACTGGACGGATTTCTATAAATTTTGGCAAGGGGATAGATGGCATCCTGGGGATGTAGGCTACTTTTTGTCCCAGCAGCACGTCCTCGTGCATAACGCATAATCAGCCTATTATGTTCCCACTGCTGAGACACAGGCCCTGTTAGAGGGAATGGGCCGTAACCCACCACGCGCGCCCAGTGCTAGATGTCACGTCTTCGATTTTTTGGTTCTAAATATCTTAGAACCAAAAAATCGAAGACATGTGACATCTAGCCGGTTTCCTCACCATGTTTTCCTTCACCGTTTTGAGAGCAGTGGTGATGAAGTAATTTACACAAAGTAAAGCGCCTGTCTGGGTTCGAATCTACGACCTACACCTCGTAAGTCTGTTTTTGGCTATGCATTATTAAGTTATTTATTAAACTATCACTCGTGTAGGAGATTGTGTTTATTTAATACATATATATATATATTTTTTCATTAATTATTTTTCTTTCATTTTTTTTATTTTTTTTTGTAAATGTAAGAACGTTGTAGGACTTGTAGACTCAGCGGACAGAGCTCCGGCGGGATCTCATGGCGGCATGGAGGGTACGATTGTCGCAACCCAGTGCTGGGCACGCCACAATAGCGGCGGTAAGTCCCCTCTTTGAGGAGTGGTTGGAGAGGCGCCACGGCGTTCTCACCTTCCGCCTGAAACAGGTCCTCACCGGACACGGTTGTTTCGGGAGGTTCCTGTTTCGCATAAGGCGGGAGGAAACAACCGGTTGTCACCATTGTGTGGATCGCCTGGAGGACACGGTGGAGCATACGGTGGAGGTCTGAGGCCTTGTAGACTGTAGATATCCCATTTTCTATTTTGTTAAGTACCTGTGTTGACATGCCTACAATACTTAGTAACACTGTGATTTGAACATTGTAAAAGCCAATTATTTTAAAAAAACTTATGTTTTTCCTATCTGGCCTCAGCGCAGCTGAGCAATGGCTGAGGCTGTAATCTTACACACAAAATAAAAACTTGTTTCGTAATATTTCTTACCTCGATTGAGCATAACTGGTGCTAATCTGTTCATATGAATCCAACTCGTAAAAAACAGTTACAGGAGCTTTCATTAGTTTTTTTATTTCTATTTCTATATAACAGGCGCATTCCTTCCATGTAATGTTTAAACTGTCCTTACATTTCATTTCATTAGGTACATTCTCTGTGGGTGTGCAGTCAGTGTAATCTTTAACAATTTCATAGCCGTCATCATACTGCAAAAAGAGCCTTATTTTAGAATTCTTATTATTTATTCCTTTGATATCTTAATATTAGTATGGGTTGTCTGTTTAATTCCGAAAACTATTATGACATATTGTTTTAAAATAAACGTTGCTCACCGAAATATAATTAGACAGCAATATTGCTCCCACTATAGAACATATCAGACCAAATATTGCTGTACTTAGCAATATAGCATTTGTATGTTTGTCACTCCTTTTACCTACAAAAAAAGAAAATGATGTAGGTTACTAGCACCAACGAGACAAACATAAAAGTGCTACGATTTCTCCATCCAAACTTTAAGCCCGAGACGCAGCTAAGGTAAGGCACCGCAGACGAGTTGAGAGACGACAAGATGTGCAGTGAAAAACAAGAACATGCTTCAATAGTTTTAACATTTGATTGCCGGATTGATGACTGTTTGTCAAAACATGTATACACAACACATTTACTCAGATAATAGTATACTTACAATTTAAGGACCTTAAAAAAACCGTATTGTAAGCTAAATAAGCTTTGGACCGTGGAGTTTAGATTAAAAGTGGATTGCTAAGATCATCTGCCATATACGGGATCATAGACACCTGACCGTAAAAACTAGCACAACCCTAAAAAAGTAAAATTACCATAGGTTTCTTGCGCCGAATTCATTGTCGGTTCTTCACGGTTTCTCTTTTATTCCTTTTCGTCAGGATAATGAGAAAGATTCCTTTTGTTCGATTTCGTGATGGCCAATTTTCCTTAGCTGATATAAAATCGGACAAGTGTATCTCAGACCACGTAGAGTTAAGTGTTCCGCAGAAGAAGGAAAAAATCTGCTGTAACAAAAATTATCTAATTTTCTCTAAAATTTCAATAAAAAAAAGTTACCTACTTAAAAACAACATAATCGTTTTAATTATACACATGCTAATGCGCATGTTTGGATGTTACTCCAAATCGTTTTATCTAAAGCGTACGGTATGAAAAATAGATGGATAGTAAAATCAAGCGTTAGCAAAAAGTGAAACCTATATGCCAAGATAGTATCTGCGAAAATTAAAAATTTTACGTCATGGGTGTCGTTTTCATAGTTTTCGAGGGTGCTAAAGCCGATAGCGAGGTCAACATGTAAATCCAAGATGGCGGCTGCGTTTTTTATTTTTGTAATGCGTTTCGTTTTCATGGTTTTTAAGGGTGATAAAGCCAACAGGGAAGTCAAAATGAAAATCCAAGACGGTGGCTGAAACCATTTTCTTTTTTTTTGTCATGGATAAGATTATACATAGTTTTCTCGGGTGCTAATGCTAAAGCCGATAGTGAAGTAAAAAGGAAAATCCAAGATGGCAGCCGTGTTTTTTTTTTTCAATTTTTTCTTCATGGGTGTTGTTTCCATGGTATTTGAGGGTGCTAAAGCCGGTAATGACGTCAAAATACGAATCCACGATGGCCGCATTCACGTAATGAATTATTATAAGGTACATACTTTATTAAATCATTATAAATAAATATATGGGTTCATGTACTTCCTTTGCCTATAGTATACATAAGGTAATCGTTTTATTGGAGTAAACTCCAGTCAAGCGTCGGAGCTATACTCGTAGTAGTAAAGCAACGGTAGAAAACGGACATTTAACAAAAGTTGCCGCTGAACAACGAGTGACTACCGGTCGTTTATCAGACTGCAAGCCAAAAAGGTTGGTTATGATTTGAGCTTAAAATGGTTTCTCAAGTTAACTAATTGGTGTTTATTATATATATACAAGGACTCGTTGTAGTTTATTACTAACAACTGACCTTCAGTTGTTAGTAATAAACTAAATTAATCAATCTCGAAAACCCGTTTTAAAGTTTTGTATCTATTCACTCGTGGGACTCTATGGACCGTGTTTTACCCGGTAGGTACAGTCCGCGAGGCCTAAGCTGAGCTTTGCATTTGTGTTAGTCATTACCAATCGCACCAATGTCCCACGTTATGTAGCCAGGTCGTCGCGACCAGTGCCCTTATTGTGTAACACACAATTAATCACAATCTGAATAATTTTGAAGGAAATTGCTAATCCATTCAAAGTCAAAGCATTTATTTCAAATAGGCACTAAAAGGCACTTTTTAACGTCAACATTTACATTTAAATAGCATTGATTCTAGGCGCCCCTTCCAAAAGGTAGTTTCGTATGGAGAATAAGGGGCAAGTAACTCCACCTCTTTTAAAATGTTTAACAATATTTTGTATACATTTATTATATTTTATATGTGAAGACGATGCACCCAGAATAAAAATACTATACCACAAATAGGTAAAAATAATTTAAAATAAGCAAAGAGAGATAAATCAATCACGTGAGGTACATGGTGCTCACATATTTACAAACATTGCGAAAGTAGTAAGTATATGATTTTCCTAAATTATTTACTAGGAATACGAGTATGTCCGTGTGTGAGTAAAGTAAAAATAACAAATTATACAATTTAATAAACAACTAGTATGATTTTGTCTAGCCTCTAAATTGTCCTATGGAGCAGGACCAGCATGTTTCCAAGCATTCTTATCTGGGATATAATCCTCTAATTTGTAATATGCTTGTTTACAAAGTGTACTTTTAACATGAGTTTTAAACTTTCTTTCGTTTAATGGACCCCATATTGAACCTTGAGGAACCTCCATTGTTATTACTTCATATGTTCGAAAAAATTGTCTTCTACTCAACGTAACGCAATGAATGTTGTTGAACTGTCAAAATGAAAGCGATTACTACTGATAGTATGTTACGCAATTACCCCGCAGGTCGCAATTTGAAACATCACTTTCGAGTGGTAAGTATTACTCGCAGTCGATGATCTAATCACCGATAATGTGTCGCTCTGTTCGCGTGGTTTTAAACTACTGCGCACGTAGTGTTAATTTTTGAACATACTTCGGTTTTTTAAACTTTTGTCAAAGAATCTTCTATTCTATTCATTAATCTGCAACGTAGACTCTTCACTATATAATTTTTACAAACTCAAACTTTTTACGACATCCAGTAGTAATGGTTCAACCCCCAATTTAATTACCTCTGTCTATCGTAATTCACAGCTGGACCCTAATTGAGTAAAACAATATCAATAACAAACGTGAATCATTTTGAAGGGTAATCCATTGCTTCATAAGTTGGAAAAAATTGTCTGTTCAACAACGTAAATAGCGCAATTTATGCCGTGAAATGTCAAAATGACATTGACAGCTATTTCTACCGTTAGTGTGTTACGCATTTACCCGTTCCGTGGTGGCGGCTATTTTGGGCCAATTGCGCGCATTGGCGAAGCAACTTCTGGGTGGTCTGGCGCGAAAACGGCGCGTGTGATTAAAACGACGATAACTATACGGGATCTGTACAAAAACTACGTCGCTGGAATCGATATGAAATAAGCTAGCAGATTATGTATAGATTAGCCCAATTTTGCCTTGTAATATATTAGTAATTCTAATTTGTAATCAGCGTGAGGGAATTTTTCGCAGTTCTTGTGTAAAAGTAATATTAATTTTAAAAAATATCAAGTTTTTGCTTAGTTTACATACATATACACTATTTCACAATAATCCATTAAAAGTAGACACATCCCCAGACATTTTTCGCAAGCTATAAAAGCTTTACAAAAACATGACGTCATTTTGTCGACTCGAGCGCGAGCAAAAAAAAGGGCCTGTTCATGGGTCGATTCCGCGAGCACTAAAGGCTTAGTCGCTTGGGTTGTTATCTTACAATGACAAATGGTCCACATACTTATCACAGACAGTCTCAGCTGCTAGAAGTGTTCCGTTTATGTATCGACTAACAAAAACAAACACTTGAAAACAAGCACAAAAAACATCCACTCAAACATTGCATCATAGTTTAAATTCTGTTGTATTTATTTTAAATATAAATTGACATTCTACATTTTCATGATGTTTACAAATCGATAAGCACAATTCAATGGCATGCTATGATGGAAAAACATTACGAAAAAAAATAAACAATTGCACTACGAAATGCACAAGTATCTAAACAAGGAACGACAGAAAACGGATACGAAATTATGTTCCGATTGCAAGTTCCCAGATTTTTGCCGTTGAGTGACGCATGGGATCTCAGGATCCCAAATGACTTTTTTTTTTGTTTACTCGTTTCATCCTTATTCTACTACGTGGATAACCTTCTTATCCACCCATTTCGATCATCGCGGTTTTACGTCAAAAACCCTTGTTGTTGGTGGCGTTGGTGCAGACTGAATCAGTCTGATTCTTTTGTTGCGTATTTTTTATTTCAATGTTATCTAATTGCTTTCGTTATGAGTTAAAATTAATGTATGATACGAATAATATGATACATAACGACGTACGTAGTAGCAACAGCTTGATCACAATATTATAATTATTAATTGTAATAGGAGCAGTGGTGGCCCGGTGGTAACGGTCCCGACTTACGAGTTGTAGGTCGTGAGTTCGAACCCAAGCAGGCGCTTCACTTTGTGTAAATAATTTCATCACCACTGCTCTCAAAAACGGTGAAGGAAAACATCGTGAGGAAACCGGCATGTCTTAGAACCAAAAATTCGAAGACATGTGACATCTACCAACCCGCACTGAGCCCGCGTGGTGGATTACGGCTCACTACCTCTCATAGAGAGGAGGCCTGTGTCCCAGCAGTGGGAACATAATAGGCTGATTATGCTAATTGTAATACGGGGAAATGCAACACCGGCTACAACAAAATGGCGGTGTTTGTGGTAATAACAATTTCTATCCAAATTCCTTAACAAATACACAATGTAAGCATTAAAAACTGTTTATTACATAATTATCCATGCTCAGTCCCAGGCTGCATAAGTTTTTAAATAGAGAATAGATAGGTCTCCGGAGCTTGGCAAAATGTGCGTCAACCGGTCGAAAACGGGCTGCGCGGGCGGTCTACAAATGTTTATGGCAAGTTTGAATGCTTAAAATACAGAAAATTAATAATATTTAACGTCAAAACAGACTGCGTCTCAACCAGACTACTTCCGACTGCTCCACCAACAACGGCTTTTTGACAGCAGACTATTTCAGCCTGGTCCACCGCGGAACGGGCCAGGGGCCTGACAGCTTTAGTTCACGTTTCCGCGTTTTGTCGCTACTTTCGCGTTTAATAATTATGTTATCTGTGGTATTTTAGAAGTAGTATTTTCTTTTTTTGAAAGATTTTTGTTCATTTTGTTTTTGATAGGTTATCTTAACAACAAGTGTCGGTTATCTTGTGATCTCTCTATTTTAGCTGTTTCGATAAAAAAATATTTGACCAAGATGGATGCGACTTCGTTATTCTTATCCCTGTATGTTTTCTGATTTGGAAATAGCTCTTGGTGAACCTCGAAGTGCGGCGATTACTTCTTCCGTTTGCCGTTTTACAATACTGGCCATTTGAAACGTCATTTGTTTATGGCGGACTGTTATAGATAATATTGTGTCTATGATAAGTTTAAAAAGAAGTGTGCTTCTATGACTAGAGATGGGTAGCACACTCTTTTAAAATGAGGATCGTGCGGGGCACTCTTTTTACAAAGTGTTCTAGCACACTGTGCTACCACGAATGAGGCGAGGCTGCGGTGGCCTGGGAGCACGTACGTTCTGTGAGTGTGTCAGTGAGTCGCGTGACTCTCCGAGTCGCCGCCGCCGTGCGAGTCGCGAGTGTGATGTGTGGTGTATAGTGACGACAACACGACACAGCACACATACTCAATAGAGTTGGCTTGGCTGGCACACGCGATGAGCCGGTGAGGCGGTGACTAATCGGTTGAGCGCGTCACACAGCTCGCACGAGTGATGATGAGGGAAAGAGAAACGGAGAATGATTACGATTCGTTCAAAACTCACAATACGATACAAAATGTTCTGTGTAGCTAATCTGTGGTGTGTGCTAGCACAACAAAATGAAATGAGTGAGTGACTCTATTTAACCAAGTGAGTAGCTACAACTGTGCTAGCACATATGCTGTGTTACCCAACACACTTCTATCACTTGTACATTGTCAGTCTACAGAGACGTCAAGGAAAATAAAATGTTGATTTCCTTTCTATTATAAATGCTTTATTATTAATACTAGTTTCTTCTTATACATTAGGTTATGGGCCCAGAATAAACGTGAGTAAAAATGAGTCACATAAAATATTGAACCACTAAAAAGGGAAAACTATGACACATGGCGAGTACACGCAAAAGCCCTTCTATTAAAAAAAGGGGCTTATGGAATTACGTCTCACTAACATTATAAAGACCTACTAGTGACGGTGACGAACTAAATAAATATTTAGAAAAAGGCCGCTTTCGTAATCGATTTGAGCGCGCTTACATCCGTTCCGAGTCAGCGTGACCGCGATAACGATGTCCCGTGAATCGTCATAGATGACGTCATGACATACGCCATCTTGCGATAACGCCGACCATGCCCTTTAATAATAACACTGTGAACGAATTGTTGACAGCTCTCACCTGTCATAATCGTGATAAATAATTCGGAACGCAAATTATCGATGTGAGCGCTGTCAGCGATTATGGTCTAACTCGAAATGCGGCCAAAGATGTCTTGGCTTGGCAAGTTGGCACAAGCAGAATTATTTTTGATCATCTCACCGATCGAACTGAAACAAGTGACGAACGGTCAAAGTGTCAAACCAGCAAAGATGTCTGGGACACACTTGAGGGTATTTACTACAACGTCATCTCTCCTACATTCTAAATTCAAATGAATTTTATTTAAAAAATTAAGGAATCCTAATTTCAAATTCAGTCATTTGTATATTGATTAGTGTTTTGTTTTCACTACATTTGAATATTTTTAATCAATATGATGGACACGATAAAATTACGAGTTATTATGAAATACGAGTTCTGTCGCAGTAGCAATGCCGCAAAAACAGCTTGCAACATTTACGTGTACGGAGTGAACACTACAAACGAAGGCAAGATTCGTTAATGGTTAATAATCGCTCGTGCCTGCTGCTCCTACAAGACAACGCTCGACCTCATACGGCACAACAGATGGTCTCTAAGCTACAAGAGCTAGGGTTGGAAGTATTGCGTCATCCACCGTACTCACCAGACCTTGCGCAAAATGCCTTTGAAGAGTTTGTTGGCTCTCGTAAAAATTACTTCTTCAAAAAGGACATTGATTAATTGCTGGCAGAGATGCATCATTATCATGGGTCCTATACCCTCATTGGTCTAGTGGTCGCAATAACAACTGCTGAGCATGAAGTCCTGGGTTCGATTCCCAGGTTGGGCAGTGTAATTGGGTTTTTCTATCTCGAATTTCTCAGTAGCAGCCCGGAGTTTGAATTTTTGTGCCCAGTTGATGGCAATAGGCTTGCTTCCTTATACATGGGACTTAAGCATAACTGGCGAAATGTGGGTGTACTATAGGTACACCTCTCTGCCTAACCCTTCTGGGAGAACAGGCGTGATGTTATGTGTTTGTGTGTTAAATAAAATGGCTACATTTGACCTATTATTAATTTGGTATAAGTTACTTTCCACCCCTAAAACAACTGAAAGTGGCCTTAGTTTCTTAAATTTTTATTAATATCCACTACCAAAGCCAACCTTTGAGTGTCGCGATGTTTCAATGAACACCCTGCTTGAAAAAAAGATTAATGATTGCAGTTTGCTGCTTATACCCCAATTTATCCATCTTCATAGTTGCATTATCCCTTAGTTGCCTATTACACACCACATTCTTTGCAAAACACATTTTTTGTCTGTCATATTTTATTTCTAATGGTGTATCGGTTGAACCGCGAGGACATTTGTAAGTGAATTATACAAAATAAACGGAATTCAGGAGTTTATTCGCCACCAGCACCATAATTGCGGAACACATTTTCGTAAACGATTACGACTAATCTGTTTGATTTTGACGGTTCAAGAACATTCATTGCATTCTATATATTGTTGAGCAGATTTTTTATCGAACTTAAGAAGCAATGGATTAGTAATCTGTTTCAAAACGATTCAGATTCCGATTGATTGTGTATTACGCAATTAGGGTGCTGGTTGGTGCCACTTACAAGTAGACTTGACTGTTCAAACAGATCTCTATGCATGAAAAAGTTATTTGGCCTATGTACTGCAGCAACTCAAATATAATTTTGCCGCATGCGGAACCAACTGACTCCATTAGGGGCAGCTAATTTCCATAAACAAATAGGCAGATTACTATTAACTAGTCCTGTCAACGAATCTTCTGCTTCACAAGCTTTTCAAGTATGTTTTGTGTTTATCTAATAAATGATAACATTAATTAATTCAAGGAAGTTTACAGAAATTCAATTTTTTTTATGTTAATGTGATCCATAATGAAGACTTGATGAGGGCGGGGCTCCAGTCCTAAAAGTGCTAGCGGTAGCGAGTCTTCAAAACTCCGGCGTAAACCAGGAGGGAACAACGCCCGAGGCGTGTAGTTCGATATTTATGACACAGGGTACATTATATAGACGGACAATTTTTTTTTTTTTTTTTTCTTTTGGCTTCGCACGGTTTGTGCATTCAGCCAATGTCACGTTTATTTTACTAAGAAGGAAACAAAGCTAGGGAAACGAAAATATTACTATGATAATTTATCACGGAATTTTGGGATAAAATCTATAGGATCAGTATTTACAACAGTGATACTATAATGAATAATGAACTAAAATTACAACTTAATATTATTGAAAGTAATGAAAGATACTATACATTTATATACAGGAAAGCTATTTGTGCAAAGTAAAGAAAGTATTGAGGTAGGAAAAGGAGTACGAAGGGACAAGAGGTTACTGAGAAAGGATGAACGATCATATAAGGGACAGGAGAAAAAAATGTGATCTAAGTCACCTACGTCTGTGCCACACAGACAAATGGGGTCGTCGATGATATGAAGTTTGGCAAGATGGGCTGGAGAGCAGACATGACCCAATCTCATCCGTATCAGAATGGAGGTCTCCATCTTGCCAAACTTTGCCCTGCCAAACCACGGTTTTTCCGGAACGTCTGGTTGAATATATGAAAAATAATGACCTTTCGATTTGCTTCCGATATCCCAAGCTTCCTTCCAGGTTTTCCGAAGAAAAGTCTTTGGTAAAGACTCGAGGTCAAAGTAAAAGTTTGTATAAGGAACTAAGTCCCCGCATTGCACCGCATCAACGGCGAGTGTATCAGCCACTTCATTGCCATGGATTCCAGCATGGGCCGGAATCCACACAAACTGCAGTGTATTACCCTCAGAGATGGTTCGGAACGCAAATTCTCTTATTAAATAAATGATTGGCAACTGCGATTTGAGTACGAAAGGAGATTTATTGATGGCTAGAAGAGCACTTTGAGAATCAGTAAAAATTAAAGTTTTTTTAAGCTTTAAAACACGAATATATTCTATGGCTTTTAAAATGCCAAAACATTCCCCGGTAAAAACAGAAGTCTCAGTGTCGGTGGCAGTTTTATTTTTTGTACGATGTTGTATTGAGAATGGTAAGTACCAATCCCAACACAACCCGTCGGAGAACGCTTCGCAGCATCCGTAAATATATGGTGGTACTCTAGGTGTTCAGCCAGAAAACGGTTAAAACTTAAATGGCAATTGGGATCTGATTTACTTACACAGTTATATTTTATGATGGGACTGAATTGTAAACTCTCATAGCTACTGCTAAATAGCGGAAGTTTATTGGAACGATGAATAGGAGAAGCAAGTGATAGAATTTTTTTATAGCTTACAACTAAACAAGGAGCACGTTTATGGGACCAGTAATTTGAAGATTCAATCTGCAACACTAAAGAGTCCAGTTTAGGAATAAGAGGATGAGTTGAGATCTGAAGAATCCGGAACAAATATTTGTCAGATAGAAATTGCCTTCTAAGATGTAAAGGAGCTTCCCCGCATTCAACTTGGAGTGCATTAATGGGGCTAGACTTCATGGCACCCGAAATAATGCGTAGTGCCTTGGACTGGATGCGATCCAATTTTTTAAAAGCCATAGAACTTCCAGGTTCGAGAACGAAAAATCCATAATCCAGAGTGCTTCTGATGATTGCGTTGTAAACGAGTTTCAAAGAAAAGGGATGTGCACCCCACCATACACCAGAGAGGCACCTAAGCATGTTTAGGTGATTTTCACATTTGTTAACAATATATTCACAATGAGGAACACTACTTAATTTACGGGCAAGTATTATACCTAGATATCTGAAATTGTCTTTAACTGGAATAGGTATTTCCTTATAAAAGAGATTTATTAAGGGAATATTTCTCTTCCGGGTGAATAAAACAGCTGCGCTTTTAGACGTGGATAAATCCAAACCGTTAAGATGCAACCACGACTCCAAAGTATCTAAAGCAGAATTGATGGCACAGCTTGCTTGTTCAATAGATTGGCTTGAAGAATATAATAACAAATCATCGGCATATTGAAGAACCTTAACATGATTAGCTAAGGACGTGTCTAAATCAAATGTGTAAATATTGTAAAGAATCGGACTAAGCACAGAACCCTGTGGGAGACCTCTCCATACCAGACGAGATACTTCTTGATCTCCTATTAACATGTTAACAGAGCGTTCAGTCAGGTTAATAATGAAATTCGACAAATTCAATGGGACTTTTAAGGCTTGTAGTTTATTTTGTTAAACTGATAAAACAACATTATCGTATGCTGCATTAATATCAAGGAAAACTGCAACGGTAGATTGGTTATTAGAGAAGGATAACCGAATATCAGTTGTGAAAATACTTAAACAGTCAGTTGTACTTTTACCTTTTCTAAAGCCATATTGTGATTCTGCCAAAAGACCCTTACTTTCAACGTACCATTCAAGGCGATTTTTAATTAAGTGTTCCGCTAATTTCATCAGAATTGTAGACAAAACTATGGGACGGTATGAAGAAGCGTCAGATGGAATTTTATTTGGTTTAAGGAATGGCAATACCATTTGACGTTTCCATTGAACAGGGATGTTCCCTGTTTTCATAATAGAATTAATAAGCTCTAAATAATAACTGAGGACGTCCTCATTTAAGTTAGCAAAAAAGGAATACGGGATGCCATCGATACCTGGTGCAGAATCCTTGGTTTTATGAATAACACCCTTTAATTCAGTGAGAGTGAATGGTAGGTCTAGTGTCGTGTCTTGCTCAATGGCTACGTCAGACAGGTTATGGTTAATACTCTCAGGTACAAAAGGAGGAGCTAATTTATCTAAAAATTCACTAGCTAAAGAAACGGGAATAGGAGAAGGGTTGTTATAAATGGACCTAAATCTGCGAATATTGCGCCAGACAATCGTAGGGTGAGTATTCGGCGAAATTGATGAGCAAAAACTACGCCAAGAATCAAATTTTTTCTTCTTAAAAAGTTTGTTGGTTTCATTTATTGAATTAGTAACGATTTCAAAATTAATGTCAGACATATCAAGGTTATAGTTGTATTCAGCCTCTTTACGTTTTTTTTATTGATTCTGTGCACTCAGAGTCCCACCACGGAGGTGAGGGAATTGTATTATTATTGCTATTTTTTACAGGAAAAACTTCATCTGCCGCTGCGATTAGTATGAGTGCTAAAGCTTCAGCACAACTATTTTCATTGCCATCAGATATAACAGGCAAGGAGCATAACTTTCTGTCAACAATGTTTCTAAATTTGTCCCAGTCATTATTATTTCTATTAGGAAGTTTATGTTTTAAGTTTGTATGCCTTAATGGTGCATTTGGTTGGGATAGAGGATAAGAAATAACTATTGGAAAATGGTCACTACCATAAGTAGAGGTTAGAGTACGCCAATTTAATGAAGAGGCTAAGTTTGGAGAACAGATAGAAAGGTCGATTGCGCTTTGGTTCTGATTGGGATCTGAACGGCGTGTGGCAGCTCCAGAGTTCAAGATGCATAAATTATGTAAGTCTATTATATCTAGTAACTCATCACCATAACAATTAGATGTTGAACAACCCCAAGATTGGTGATGGCAATTAAAGTCCCCCAATATTAAAAATGGCTTTGGAAGAGAAGAAAAGAGATTATTCATCTCCTGAAGAACCGTAGAAGAGGGGTGAGGAATGTAAATAGAAACAAGACAAGTATGGTGCACTTTAATAGCAACAATTGAAATTTCCTCACTATGAGGAGGTAAGGAAATTATAGAGAGAGGGATAGAATTCTTGATAAGTATAGCAACCCCACCATACCCATCAGATCTATCCTCTCTAATGGTTAAATAACCATTAATTTTAAAAATATGATTGGATTTGAGCCAAGTCTCTGCTAAGGCAAAGGCAAAAGGCTCATATTTGTCTAAAATATAAATAACGTCACTCTTTTTGTTCACCAGACTGCGGCAGTTCCATTGGATTATTTTGGATGTGTTGTCCATTTTGAATGGATTGAGATACATTGAAAGAAGTGGCAACGTTGGACGGTGAAATGTTGAACTGAGAGAGAAGATTGTGTAATGCAGAAAGAAAATCGTTTATGGAAAAACTTGTGTCTTTATTTGCATTAATATGATTATTAGAAAGAGCACAACCATTTGATGGCTGGGGAATGACAAAATCTTTAATAATGGCATTGTGAGCCTCTTTATTATATCCTTGTCCAGATTTAGGAGGGGAGCGTGGTTTCAGAAAGACAGTCTTTTTATAGCTACTCGTAGTAGGCATTCTATTCGGTAAAGAGATTGATGGAATATCTGCAAAATTTTTGGAGGGAGAAGATAAAAGTGTATCAGCATATGATTTAGTTACTGGGGGATATAATTTTGTGGCTTCAGCATAAGATACTGAACTTTGTGCCATGTATGTTTTAATTGATTTTTGCCTTAAAAATTCTGGGCAAGACTTATTAGTAGCATAGTGAAAACCAGAGCAATGGCAGCAAGATGCACTTTCAGGTTCTCTTTGACAACTGTCTCCAGTGTGGTCTTGACCACATTTAAAACAGCGAGGTTTGGACCTGCACTGAATTTTAGTGTGACCAAAACGACAGCAATTGAAGCACTGAACGGTAGGGAAAATATATAAATGTACAGGTAATGCATTGTAGTACATAAAAATTCTTTTAGGTAAAACCTGTCCATCAAATGTAACAACTATGGATTGGGAACGTTTCCAAGTAGTTTTACCATCAAAATTCGTTTTAAAATTGAGGCGTCTGACTTTTAAAATTGGACCACAACCAATAGGCACAGTTATATTATCAATAACTTCCTCTGGAGACCATTCCGCAGGAACACCACGTACTAAACCCATTCTAGTAACATTAAAAGTAGGTATAAAAGCTTTATAATTATGTGTTTCGAGACTATTGTTTGTAATAAAGGAATTTGCGTCCAGGAAATTCGAAAAAGATAAAGATATTTTATTGCGCCCGATTTTTTTGACGCTACCGTTTATTATATTTTTGAAAGCGTTGCGCTTTAAAAACTTGCCAAATGTGATTGGGTGCAATGTGGTTCCATCATCAGGTGTAATTTTTGAATATGAATAACGAATGGCGAGTTGTCAGTTTTTTCATAACTTTTTCTGCCAATCTGAGTGGAAACTAAGGACGGAGCAGGAATATTGCATTTTATATGCAATACGGCATTTTTTTAGTGAGAACAACGTTGGAAACAAGTGTTTCGGAGCAGTTAGGCTCCAATGTAGAAGCTAATGAAGAGTCCGTGCAACCACAACCTGAAGACTCGGAACCGTGGTTTTTACGGGTACGGCGACGCTTATTGCAGTGTTTGCAAACATGCACACGGCTTCTTTTTAAGTGACGAGCTGAAGATGACCCATCGGTATCCATGCCCGACTCATTGGATAGTATGGTAACAAAATTGCCTGCCGGGGGCACAAAGGCCCCCGGGTCAGGCGGTTCGTTCATTTCCCGCTAAATTAAAATAAAAAAACTTACCACTACCGAAGAAAATACACAAAACTAATATTAAAACTATATATATAATAGAAAAGAACACTAAAACTACGACTACTGATCCTATATTACAAGTTTTTTCAATTTAAACAATTTTCTCAAAAAATGACGTGCCCGCCAAGTTCGAAGTTTCCCGCGCTTTTTTTCGACGGACAATTTATGATCATTTATATGGCCAGGCCATAGATAAAACACTCTAAAGTAATATCAAACAAGGGCAAGGGCGCTTTATTCAGTTGTTATTTGGCCGGGCTGTCTAAGTAGAGAAATAAATACCTTGTTCTGCCTGTAGTTGTACCGCTATTATATGTGTGGCATTGGTGCCAGTCATCTGGATATCCTTAAATTATCTCAATAAAGTCACAGTTTGGTCACATTCAGTCACATTCACTGTTAAAATATTGTAAATATTCACTGTACTTATTTATCCTCCTTTTTCCACAGACTAGGCATGGCGATCTGAAATCGATTAATCTAAGAATCGATTTTTGGAGCCAACAAGATCGATTTTTTAAATCGTTATGTAGTACTGAATCGATTCGGTGAATCGATATTTCACCCTTGAAAATCGACATACGATTTTTTTTGGTATAAACCATAAAACTATTTACAATTATTTGAATGTATCCGTATTATAAGAGTGCTGCCGGTTAAAGAATTAATTATTCAAAAACTCGCGAGATGGCTGTATGTTTAGATTCCTTCGCATCTCTTGAATAAAAAAAGTTACGTTTGTAGTCTTTGACTTTTTGTTTTTGTTTGTATCTGTGACTGGACTGAGTTGCGTCATGCCAGCCATAATTTATTTTTGGTATTTATTTAATTTGTTTATTGTTGATTGATTGAGTGATTCTCGTAAAGCGATATATTAAGCATTGGGAACTATAAGCTACATTATCTATTAACTTTGTAAACGATTTCTCTTAACCATTTTCTTAACTCTGTAAAATTTCTAAATGTAGAAAATAAATGTCTTATTTTATACTTTACTTTATCTGTTAGTTTGACATGGTAATGAAAATATTTTTTATTATCGAATTACCTGATTTTACTGATAAGAGATCGTTAAATTATAATATGTACCTTGTTTTTAATAAAATATTACATTATAAACGAAAACTTGAAAAAAAGATCGATTTTTCGGAAATCGATCTTATAGACCTCGATTTTTTTTGTGAATCGATTCATTAGGTCACGATTCGAATCGATTTAAAAATCGATCTTTTTCGAAAAGAATCGCCATCCCTACCACAGACCACAAAGCTTTTTTTTTTTTGATTCGCACTGTGTGCATTCAGTCCATGTCAAGTTTAGTTATACGGAAACAAAGAGGAAACGAAAATAGTTATAACTGGTTATAACTAGCTGTGCCCGCCATGTCAGAAAACAATAATGTGTCGCTTAAGCCGGAGCTCACACCTGTCAATTAAATACACCAAACTGTAAATGTCCCTTATTAACTACTGATTCAATTAAATACCTTTTCTACCATACCACTCTAGCCAGGCTGTGTACGTAAACAGTTTTTTGTTTAACTCTTATACGGTCCGTATATTTTGCAAAATGTGCCAGTCTGTAATCTCTTACTGCATTACAAGTTGGGGTGGTGATACCAAATAAAATCTCAAGGCTCTCGAGGTAGCGCAGCGAGCAGTCTTGAAGGTAGCTAACCATTCGATCAATACTTTACCCTACCTTTGACCTCTATCAGAAATGTGAGGTCGTTAACGTTCTCCAAATGGTCATACTCAGCACAATTTTACAACAGCACGCTAGCACTTCAATTGCACGTCGGCCGACAATACCCAGAAGAAGAAACAGGGTATGTTGTATCTCATCCATACTTTACTTTTACAAAATGATAATTTATATATCAAGGACCATTTCTTTATCTATACTTATATTATAAAGAGGAAAGATTTGATTGTCTGTTTGTATTGAATAGGCTACGAAACTACTGGACCGATTTTGAAAAATTGTTGTACCATTAGAAGCCGAAATTACTCGGGGTGAGCTCGATCGCTCCAACGCGAATGTATGCGTACATCCGCGGTGGGGCGACCTAGTTCGCCAGGCACTTCTTCTCCTGCAACCGAGCGGGAACCTGCCTAAGGTTGTGGATAGCCCAACTCCGGCTGTGGGACCGACTAAAACGGTCGATACCGCGGCCGGAGCATCTTGCAAGAGATCCCGGACATGAGAAGTTCCCGAAAGCCAAATCCCAGGCTCAGGGTCACCTAGGCACCCTCTTTCCCATGAACCCAACGCATAACCAAGCCATCCCTCCTTTATCCACACATCCTGTCTCTTTCCCAAATCCTTAGGCCAAATCCCAGACCTAAGGTGACCCCCAAAAAAAACCCAAACCCTCTTATCAAATGCCTTCCTTCTTGTCCCTATGCCCCGTCGGTCCCAGAGGAGGGGTAACCTCGATTCCAAAAAAGTTCACCCCCAAATGATGACAAAACCTGCATGGATGTAAAAAAAACTACCCAGGTGGGTTCCGGCCAAGCCGGGGAATCCCACACCGCCACGGCGGTCAGCCCCCAACGTAATCTGGGGGGAGCAACGGACTGCACCAAGTCACCGCGCTCTTCAGCGCCCACAACTCAGGCAGCGTCTAACGCGCCCAACAAACCGACACTGGCCGCGACCAACGCGCCTAAACTCAGCGTATGCCTCCCACGAGCTTCTGGCAACAGAGCATTGTGCGGAACTGCATCACCAACCCCGATTATGACACAGACAGACAAAGACAGAGGGCGACGGGGAATGATGACGGGCCTGGTAGCTCTACCACCCTCCAAGCTGATGAAGTACGACTGCTGAAGAAGCGCGGAAAAACATTACCCGGGAGGAGAAAGTAGGCGACCGAAAGCAGGACTGCGAAGGCACTAGCCGGCGCGAAATGCGATTGGACGCCGAAAAAGCAGTACGCGACCAGCCACGAGTACGCGAAGGGGAAACCCGGCGCGCAAAGTGGCCGGACGCGGAACCACGCGACCAGCCGCAAGTACGCGAAGGGGCAACCCAGCGCGAAAAGCGGCCGGACGCGGAACCAAGCGGGCAGGGACAAGTACGCGAAGGGGAAACCTGGCGCGAAAAGCCCCCGAATGCAATAGAGTCTGCCAGGGCCGCTAGTCGACCCCACTTCCGCGGTTACCCACGGGTAGCGGAAGGCACCGTGCAGATGTGGTGCGAAGACGACTACGCCCTAACTTGGTTGTCGCAGAATGCGCCCAAGATACGACTCCCTAACACCGACCTCACACTAACAGTACTGAGACAGTCTGACGTGCCCACCCGTGTCCGAGCCTCGCTTTTCGTCCCTCGTTACGGAGGTGACGTGGCCCGGCTCCAAAGTGTTCTGATCCGTCAGAACACTTGGTATGACATTGCCCGGTGGTCGCTGTACAGGGCAACTACCGTCGCCGTCGGTGGCAACAACAGCGGGACTTTTCTGACCCTGGGGGTGCCACCGGAGGAAGTCGAAAAGGTATTGGCCCGGGAGCGACGGATATCGTACCTTCTGGGGTCGATATACGTACGCTTCTGGCCCACTACCCAGCCCGCTGACTCAAAGACCGACAGTACGGAACTGACAACGCCGACACCGACACAGACGACCGACTCAGACATCGCCCATCTCGAAGAAGTCATGGCCCGTGCGGCTATGGCCGATGCCGAGAACACCACTTCGCCCGAATCACCTGGCTGGAACGAGCAGCTCCTAGCCTCGTCGCCGGGTGACCTACACAGCGACCAGGCCAGAGCGGAGGTAGCAGAGATACTGTCCGATGGATCAATCTCCGACTAACCCCACCCCACTGCCTTCACCGCCCCTAAGCATTGTACAGACCAACCTCCAGCATAGCCAAACTGCCACGGCTAGCTTACGCAGGGCACTGGAGGTAAAACCCCGAACCATCGCACTGATCCAAGAACCGTGGATCAGGTACAACAGAATATGCGGCCTCAGCAACATCGGAGGTAAGCTAATTCTCAGCACACAAAACTCAGACAAACCAAGAACCTGCGCCTACATACCCAAAGGAATTCCTACCACACCACTTACTCAGTTCTGTTCCAGAGACCTGACAGCTGTCAGGCTCCAGACCGCAGGCGACTTTCCCGACGTTGTACTGGCCTCGGTATACATGCCGGGCGAAGACGCAAACTGCCCGCCAAAAGAGATGACCGACCTGGTACAACACTGCGAGCGCGCCAAACTAGACCTGATCATCTGCACTGATTCAAACGCTCACCACTCACTCTGGGGCAGCGACGCACCGAACTCCAGAGGAGAGGTACTATCCACCTATTTATTCTCTACTAACCTTAACATTGCTAATCGTGGCTCCTGAACCCACTTGGGTCACAGCCCGTGGACAAACAATCATAGATCTAACCCTTGCAACAGAAAATGCGACAAATCTTATCACAAACTGGCACGTATCCGACGAGCCTTCCTGCTCAGACCACAGAAGGATTCGTTTTAAGGCAATCCAGTGCCAACGGCGGAACCCGCGGCGCATTATTGTACCCGGGTATAAACGCCGTAAATAAACTATCAGAATACCTAACCGAAGCATACCATGCATGCTGCAAACTAAGAACGCTGAACTTAGTAAACTCAGAGATGCATTACGTAAGCAATTTAACAGAGCCAAAAACACTAGACTCCCGGACGACTGGGATTTATACAAAGAGACCCAATATATATACAAAAAGCAAATCAGAACTGCCAGGAGAACAGCATGGCGGAAATTCTGTGAATCCATCGAAACCAACAACGAAGCCGCAAGGGTAAGGAAAATCCTATCAAGTGTTCAGGACCGAACCCTCGGCACGCAGAAAAAACCCGATAACTCATACACACTAACTGACCATGAAACCAGTAAACTCCTCTTAGAGACTCACTTCCCAGACTGCGAACTCCTAGAGGACAAGGTATGGGAAGCTGAACCAGACTGGGCCCCAACAGACCAAAACTGGTCTAGAGCACACAGTATAGTAACAGAAGACCGGATAAAGTGGGCCATCAACACTTTCCAGCCCTATAAATCTGCAGGGCTGGATGGCATCTTCCCAGCCCTTCTACAATGGGGGTTGATTTACTAGCACCATGCCTGGTGGAGACCTATCGGGCCTGCATAGCACTCAGACACATACCCCTAGCTTGGCGCGAAGTGAAAGTCATTTTCATACCCAAACCAGGCAAATCCGACTACACGCAACCCAAGGCCTACAGGCCCATAAGCCTCACATCTTTCTTACTGAAAACCCTCGAGAGACTCTGTGATAGGAACATTCGTGACGGACCTCTTCAGGCAAAACCATTTCACAAACAACAGCATGCGTACTCCACAGGCAGGTCAACGGAATCTGCGTTACATAGCGTCGTATCCAAAATTGAATGCGCCGTGGATCACAAATGCTCAGCACTAGCCGTCTTCATTGATATCGAGGGCGCCTTTGACAAAACCACTTTTGGTAGCATCAACATGGCCCTCGACAGACACAGCATCGACCCGACCCTGAGCGGGTGGATCACCAATTTGCTCAAACTGAGAGCTGTACAGGTAAAAGTGAACGACACCACAAAGGCCATTGTGGCGAAGGGCTGCCCGCAGGGGGGCGTCCTCTCGCCGCTTCTGTGGAACCTGGTTGTAGACAGCCTCATCAGAACACTAAATGACAAAGGCTACTTTACTGTAGGCTATGCCGATGATATAACCATAATAATAAATGGCAACCAAGAATACCTTATGCCTTGAAAATAGTAGAGGACTGGTGCAACAGACACCAGCTATCCGTCAACCCCACAAAAACCGAACTGATTCTCTTTACAAAAAAGAGGAAACTAATGACACCACAACTACCACGCTTCTTTGGTACTACCCTAAGCCTGTCAACCGAAACCAAATACCTAGGCATTTATTTGGACAAACAGCTGAATTGGGCGAAACACACCAAATATATCACTACAAAAGCCATATGTGATATGACATATGTGACATTACAATAGAAAGATGCCAGATTATGATAACATCACTAAAGAGTTTGGTTGGTATACCACTTTCTTCCGACCTTATTATGAAACAACGTAATCTCCAAAACGAAAAGGCAGTCTGCGTTCTCTTGTTGAACGACGGGGTTCTGAGAGTGGCGTATTACCCTGTGTATTGTCTTGCATATTATCTTGTTGTTGGGATGGCACTACAGTTATGGGTGCCACCTCGGTAACTTGGACAGGAAGCTCATTTTGTGGAATGGAATCAGTTAACTAGTCATTAGCTGTTTCGCTTTCGATTATTTATCCGTCTTTACCTAATGGTGCTAAATAACGATTAGATACGGTCATTTCGCGACCATTCGGTAAGCGTACGTATGAATAATCTGAATTAACTTGAATCAGATCAACTTCTTCTACTATTGGTTGATATTTATTAGTGCGATCGAATCTCCGCATCAGTACTTGGTCTGAGTTTGTTAACCAAGTAGGTATAGAGTCGCCATTCGGTGACCTCCTCGTGTGTGTAAACTTCCTTGTGTTTACTTCATATGATAAGAATGATGTCCCACGATCAGAATGTAGGAATGCAGGCATTCCGAATAGCATAAACAATTCATTGAGATTCTTGATGACCGTTGTCGACCTCATGTCTGAGCATGGAAATGCAAAGGAATAGCGAGAGAATTCGTCAATCACTGTCAGGATGTATTTATTCTTTGTATTACTAGGTATAGGACCATCCTTATCCCATAGGTCAATACTTAGTCTTTCGAATGGAGATGTCGCCTTAATTAGATTGGGGTCGGGTTCATTTGATTTGTAGTATCTTGGCTTCAATTCCGACCAATACGACAAGAGTTTGTCATATTTCTGATTTCTTCAACAGAATAGGGTAGATTTTTTGATCTCGTCCAATGCACCATCCTTGTTATGCCTGGGTGACAAAGGATCTCATAATCCCTACATGAGAATCTCATGTTGGGAAACAAGGTTTGTTGATCAAGATTCTATAACAGCGCATACACGCGACAATGTATCAGCAACATTATTCTCTTTACCTGGACAGTAAACAATATCGTATTTAAACGGAGCTGGTCTAAACGCCATCGTTGAATTTTCTTGTTTTTGATTTTGCTATTTAGCTTGTTATTGAACATAAAGGCTACCGATCTGTAATTAAACGAAATTGTTTTCCGATAAGGAAGTGTCGCCATTTCTTTAACGATTCGACTATGGCGTACGCTTCTTTTTCAACAGCGGAGTGGTTTTGTTCACTTTGATTCGGGGTTCGAGAGAAAAATGCTACGGGTCGATTAGTTTGTGATAAGGTTGCAGCGATTGAATGTTCAGATGCATCCGTTTTAACGAGAAATGGTATATCGTTATTGATAGCGTGAAGATTTTACTATATCAGCTTTCAATGCTTTGAAATTTTCGGTAATTTGTTTATTTAGTGGGAATATTCTTGTATTTGCTAAAGCGTGGATTCTTTCCGAGAAGTTTGGAATCCATTTGCTATAATGTGCAAACATTCCTATCACTCTTCGTAATGTCTGTGTTTCATTTGGCGGTGGAAGATTGAGAAGTGGGCGCAGCCGTTCAGAATCTGGCTTTATGACATGGTCTTTGATGGTATAGCCTAGGATATCGATGCTATTCTGCGATAACTTGCTTTTCTCTTTATTGAGAGTAAGACCATATTTTTGTGTGGCTGCTAAAAATTTCTGCAAATTTGCATCGTGTTCAGATTGAGATCGCCCACAAACTGTTATGTCATCTTGATATGCAAAAGTACCTTATAAATTTTCTTTTCGAATAACCCAGTCAATGGTTCTTTGAAAACTTGACACTGCTTTCGTTACGCCAAAAGGAATGCGACGAAACTGGTAAAGATTGCCAGCAGCTTCGAAAGCTGTTTATGGTTTTTCTTCTTGCAGGATCGGCACTTGATGGTAAACCCTCTGTAGATCGATTGCGCTGATGATAGAATACTTTGAAATATTTGAAACTTGGTCCTCCATATTCCATATCGTCAAGCTGTGTATACTGTTTATGACAAGGCGCTTCTTGTGATTGGCGTTCTTTGTAATTAATACTTGAGCTCGCTCGATCATCTAGGAGTTTTGCGATCTCTTCTTTAATAAACTTTTTATCGTCTTCACTATGGCGGCGAGATTTAATCGAAATAGGCTTGCAATTTGGACTGATATTCGTAAAAAGTGGAACAGCAGGGACAGACGCTTCTGCAACGCCACATACTTTTAGTGGTTCTTTAGGTCCGCCGAATGAAAATTCGAGAAAGGAATGCTCGTCTAATATGTCGTGACCAATTATCAAGTCAGCACAGAGATTTTTTACCATTAGTAAATTCACGTTTCTAAAATCATGTTTTCCGATACGAGCTGACACACATGTTTGACCTTCGACTTGTGACATATGACTGGTTGATGCCATTGATATAGTTTGACATAACTGAAAATTTTGCTCATTAATGAAGCCTATAGAGCTACCAGTATCGATTAAAGCTTCAGCTTTTATAGCGGCATTGATATGGCTCTTGCTTCGACATACAACAGCGTAGTGACCCTTCTTGTTACAAAATTGACAGATAGAGTCTACTGCGGGACAGTTTTTACGAGGATGGACATTTCCACCATAAAAGAAACATTTGCGTCTCTGATAAGTTGGCGTCACTGCTATTGTACTATTAGGCTCATGTGATTGTTTAAGTACAAAAGATTTTCCAGATTCCTTTTGTTTGGTAGTGGTGGCAATGGCAGCAGCAGTATTTAAAAGAGAAAGTTTGTTGCATTCACTTCGCTCGACCGATCACCATGTTCGGCAAGCCGATCCCTTGGGAGAAGCGAGCCAAATACCTGGGTGTCGTACTAGACGAACACCTCTCTTTTTCAGAGCACATTAAGGCGGCTCGTTCGCGCGCCGCCTTCGCTCTTGGTAGACTTCACTTTGTCCTCAATGCACGAAGCAAATTGTCATTAAAGTGCAAAATGCGTATCTACACAGCGTGCATCCGCCCGATCATGACCTATGCCAGTGCAGTCTTCGCACACGCCAAGCCCGTTTGCTTCAATAGAATGCAGACCCTCCAGAACAAGTTCCTCCGTAGAATAACAGGCTCCCCCTGGTACGTTCGCAACGAAATCCTCCACGTAGACCTCAGGATTCCCACTATCCGTCAGTTCATGAAACGCATTTCAAAGCGTTTCTTCGAGACCGCCGCGAATCACCGCAACCCTCTGGTTGTGAAAGCCGCTAGCTATATTCCCTCCTCCATTAGTCAAGTCCGCCCTCCCAAGCATGTCCTCACCGATCCCGATGACCACATAACTCTCATTCAGGAGAGCAGTAGGGCCACCAGTACAGTGCACAAACACAGACCGACATTCCGACCTCGCCGCCGAGGTTCCTCGCGAAGATCCCGACGTAATTGTCCCCCCCGACCCTTGCTCGACGAAGTGCCAGCCCGCGCCGTAGCTGAGCCTGTAGCTTTAAATTCCCCGAATAATAATAATCAACAAAACTTGATCCAGCCTGTCCCATCTTGCTGTCCTCCCGCCAGCGACGCCCTAAGCCGAGGTCCGTACCCCACAGGGGGTGCCCTTAGCGAGCGTTCGCTTAATAATATAAGTAGTTTTACGCCCCTGGCTGGAGGCTTTGAGTCCGCTTAAGGCAGCCACAGGATAGTCCGGTTAAGTAGTCACGACCTCTCAAGGTCAACTACGAGATGCCATACAAAAAAAAAAAAAAAAATGCATTCACTTCAGACTCGACGCTCGACTCTCGCCGCGGACGGACGTGTTTGTGCGCTCTCCCGCTCCAGTGTTGTGTTTCCTGTTTCAACTCGTCGCGACCACGTGACGTCATCGTAGTCGCCCCGACTACTCCGATAAAAATAAAATCAAGAAATTGATTTTATTTTTAATCAATTAAAAAAGTGCCTTTTTCAAGGCAATTCTCGTTTCATTAACAGACGTTTGTGAGTAGCTTCACTAGGCCCGTTCTGGGTAAAACCACAGTTTCGTGGTGCTCGGTTGAAACCTTACGGTGTCAACGAAGCCGAGTGGGGTGTTGACCCAATTCACACCCGCCGAACCCCTTCAGGGCGAGGCAGTTAGTTGGACGGGTCCCAGATAACCGGCCTTGGGGGATCTCCTAGTCGGCTCTGGTGACAGTTTTGCTTTCCAGCTACTCACCTAGTGTCTTTAGGGTGTGTCTACACCCTTCGCGCTAGACTGGTCAGGGCCCCGTTCGTACAATAAGACTGGCGACGGGTATACAAGCTTAGGGCTCACCAATAGGTACACACCTCCCTGTCTGCACCCGACAGGGAGGGAACTCATCCCCGGGCCAATACACCCGGGGAGTTAGGTATAGGGTTAATAGGCTCTAAGTGTAAACTTAATTTCCACCAGTCCCTCCCTTAAGCTTTCCCCCCACTCCGACCATCGAGGACGCCCTGATAGTGGCGTTCTTCAAGGAGGTCCTATTTAAGGACCCCGACTTCCTCGCCAAGTATGGCGCCAAATTCGCTGCACTGCAGCAGTCCGTCCCCGGTCCCTCTGACCTAGTAGGCACCGACAGCTCTGACATCGCTACGTTTAGCGATGCCCTCGAGCCCTCTCCGTCGCAACTTCCAGGTTGCTCGCCGCCGGCTGTCCACATGGACACCAGCGAGCCTTCCCCTCGCCCGACCTCGCCTTACCTAATTTCGAGCGACGACCAGAGCTCCTCCCCCTCTTCCGACGAGGGCGTATTCAAAACGGTCGGCTCCAAAAAGAGGAGCCTCAAACCGAGTCCTGACACAAGGACAAAGAAACCGGCTATCGAAGCCTCCTCCGCTCCCGTGGCTCCATCCGCCACCGCCCCCTCTCAGGCCGCCTCGGCCTCAACCTCTTCCCTCAGCCACAGTGCTGCCAAGCCCGCTGCCCAGCCTTCTGCGGCAAAGAAAATCGCCCCCCCTCCCCCTGTGTAGAGACAGATGTGTCCAAATGGTGCAGCGACCTGCGTATCGGCTACACCAGCGCCAAATCTACCCAACAGGGTATTAAGGTAACTGTCCCGACGTCAAACGACTACAGAGAGCTCACGAAGACTCTCCGTCTTAGAGGTGTGTCCTTCCACACCTACGCCCTCCTCGAAGACCGTCAAATCCGAGTCGTGATCCGTAGGATCCCGAAGGAGATACCCGCGGAGGATATAAAAGCCGACCTTCTGTCGCAAAACGTCCCCGTTGCGGAAGTCCACCGCATGCACCGCGCCCGAGGCAGGGTACCGTTCGACATGGTCCTCGTTGTCTGCCCTCCTACTGAGGGTCACCACCCCATTTTCAACGTCCGTTCTATCTGCAACCTCACCGGCTTGCAGATCGAGAAGCCGTTTAAGACCGGTGTCATAGGGCAGTGTCACCGCTGCCAACTTTACGAACATTCGCAGATGCACTGCCACGCGAAACCCAGGTGCGTCAAGTGCCTGGGCGATCACGGCACTGCTGATTGCACTCGTCCTAAGGACCGCACCTTGTGCACAGAGCCGCCAAGCTGTGTGCTTTGCGGAGATTCAGGTCATCCGGCCAACTATCGTGGGTGCCCCAAGGCTCCCAAAACCTCATCTCCCAAACTGACGAAGCGTGCGGACGCCCGTCAGCAAAGGGAAAGCCCCCGCTACGCCCACGCGTGGCCTACCACACATCACCAGGAGCGACTCAGTCCTCAGAGGCCCTCGCCCTGGAACTACTTCCACCATCAGCAGGCTTTTCCAGCCTTAGCTCCTAGACCCGTTCCTGCGGCCATCCCTCCACTTATGGACCCCCGCATCCGCGTCAACGCGCCTCCAGGCATTCCTGTGCCTCTCAACAAAGCCGCTCCGGCCACGTCAGCTCCACCCGTAGCCACCCGGGTGGTCGGTCAGAACCCGATGGACGCCTTTAACGTCATCTCCAGCACTTTTACGGCCTTCCTCACCCCTAGTGCCAGGAAAATGGCCAGTGAAATTGTTGCCGCCAGAAATGCCGGCAACATTTATATGATTCAAAATATTTACAATGCGTACCCGGACATTACGCAAGCCCTGATGTCCTTTAACAATCAACCCAATCCTAATAATGGATAAAGGAATCCTCGCGCGAACCAAACCCCGATCCCTAAAGTTAGGTTATTTCTATGCCAATGGCATCCTTTTTTTTTTTTTTTTTTTGTTCCCGGGTGGAAAATCCTCATGGATGTCCTCCGCCCTGGGGCGGGCGGAGGGGTCTGTCAGACTCTTACTGACTAAAAACCACCCCGGTGTTCCATCTCACACCTACGCCGGGGTCGCGGGAACACATTATTCTTCCACAACCCCGGCTGGTGCCGGCCCGCTTGCGCGGGCCCCATCTCGGGCGGGGGGAGTGAGGTGTACTCCCCCCGCAACGTCTGTGAGCGGCGCACGCGGAACACTACGCGCGCCGCCTTCTCGGGTCCTGATGTTGGGGGGCGACGGATGTCCCCGAATCCGTCGCCCCTGGACCCATTTAGGGGGGCTGGAAGAGGGCGTTGTCCGCCCTCCTCCGACGCCCGGTGCGTCTGCTGCGGGCCGGGTCGAGAGTCGAGATCTCTCTCTCCCTTTCCGCAGCCTCCTTCTGCGAGATGACCGTTTCGCAAAAGGAGACCACTGCGTCCCAGGACTCTGCGCCGCCGACCATCGCGTTCACGACGGCCGGCAGCGACAGGTCACTGCCTACTTCAGTTATGAGGGCACGGCGCGGCTCCTCCCAAGCGGCACACTCTGCCAGCGTGTGCCACGCCGTGTCCTCCCGGCAGTCGACGCAGTGGTGACACCGGGCGTCCGGCTCCCTGTTTATGCGACACAGGTACTTCCCGAAGCAACCATGCCCCGAGAGCACCTGCGTCGCCCGAAACGACAGGGAGCCGTGCCTTCTCCCGAGCCAGCGGTCGAGCACTGGCCGGATCGCCTCGATGGTGCTGAGGCCGGCGGTAGGGCGTGAAAGCCTCACCCTTCATTCCGCCACCAGGACCTCGCGGAGCTGCAACCGATGCTGCTCGATATGTTGCTGCATCGGTCGCTCGCCCCGCTCCCGCGCTGCCTCGCGCCACCGGTACAGTGACGCGAGCACCTTCGCCTCCAGGTCCCAGGGCGGTGATCCGGCCAGTGCACAACCCGCCTCGAAGGAGATCGTGCGAAACCCCCGAATGACTCTGACGGCCATCGCCCGCTGCGGCTTGCGCAGGACAGCTATGTTGCCGGCCGTCAGCTCAGACGCCCAGATCGGCGCTCCGTAGAGCGCCATGGATCGCACGATCCCCATATAGAGCCGCCTACAGGCGGCGCTCGGGACCCCCAGATTGGGAAGCAGCGTTGCCAGCGCCCCGGCCGCGCCCAACAACTTGGGCGCCAGCCGCCGGAAGTGGGGTCCGAAGTCCCACCGGCTGCCGAGCACCAATCCCAGATATTTCATGGTGGGCTCGACAGCGATCCGGAACCCCCCGACCACAATGTGTGATCCGGCCGGCGGCGCCCGCCGGGGGCCATGAAACACCATGGCCTCCGACTTGTTGAGGGCCACCTCCAGGCCGAGGCGCCGTATGCGGCTCACCGTGAGTGAGACCGCCGCCGTCGCGAGCAACGCTGCCTCCCTGTGCGAACTCCCCCGGGCCGTGACCAGCGTGTCGTCCGCGTAACACGTCAGGTCCGCGCCCGGCGGGAGCTCGCCCCTCAGCACCCAGTCGTACCCGATGTTCCACAGGAGCGGTCCCACTACCGATCCCTGTGGAACACCGCACGACACTTGGCGCTGGTTCCCGCCATCACGTCCCATGTAGGTGACACACCTCCCCGCCAAATAAGCCCCAACGATGCGGCGGAGGTAGAGAGGCACCCGATGATAACGCAGTGCCTCCCGTATGCAGCTCCAGGGCATGGTGTTGAAGGCGTTGGAGATGTCCAAGGACACCGCCACCACCACCCCGCCCCGGGACACTGTTTCCTCCGCCAGGACTCTCACCCTCGACACAGCGTGGATGGTAGAGCGCCCATGCCGAAAGCCGAACTGGCTCTCGTCCAGGTCCGGCCCCTCTCTGCACAAGTGGCCGACGAGGCGGGCTGCGAGTATGCGCTCGAACAGCTTGCCCACCTCGTCGAGCAGCACTATGGGCCGGTACGCAGACGGCGAGTCGGCAGGGCGCCCCGCCTTCCTGAGCAGGACCAGACGTCCAATCTTCCACAGACTGGGAAACTGGCCCCGCTCAAGGCACGCTGTGTAGAGTCCTCTCAGTTGGGGCTCCAACTCCTTCAGAGAGAGGGCCAAAGCCAGGCCGTGAATTCCGTCGGGCCCCGGAGCCACGTTCTTGGCCCGGAGCCGCATCACGGCCGCCCTCATCTCTGCCTGTGTCACCTCTGGGACGCTGATGGCGTTCTCCTCCTCCTCCTCTGCAGACTCTGCGGCTGCGGGCAGAGCCATCGGCGGCGGAATATGCTCCGCTCTCACCGGGAAGAGGGCTGCTACCACTTCCTCCAGCAGCTCGGGTTGGAGACTCTCCGTAAGTGGGGGCGCCGCGGCTCGAAGTTGCCCTCGAACCGCTTTATACGGGCGCCCCCACGGATCCCCGTCCAGAGTCTCCAACATCCTCTCCCGGGATCGCGTCCTCGCCTCGTCGATGGCCAGCCACAGAGTCTGCTTTGCCGCGCGGTACACCTCGTACAGCGCGGCCTCCTCCTCGGGTACCCGACGACGTCTCCTCCGGTAGCGGGTGTACCGGCGTCTCACCACCACGCATGCGACGCGCAGCTGCGCGATCTCGGCGGACCACCAGTACACCTGGCGCCTTGCACCCTGTGCGTGGGCGCGGGGCATGGACGCGTCGCATATCTGCGTCATTGCCCCGCGGAACCACAGCGCCTCCAGCTCGACGTCATCGGGTCCGGTCGTTGCCGACCCCCGGAACCAGGCCTGAGCAATAGCTGCCTCCTCGAGAAGCTCCCTGTCGATGCGCTTACGCGCCCGGCGCGGGCCGTCCGAACGCGGGACTGATGTCCTGCGGCCGCCAGCGGTCTGGGCGGAGACGTCGAATCGGATATACATTCTGTGTACTAAGTATCGGGAATTTGTCAATAAATCAAAAAATACAAATTATTCATCTAAATTTATTTTATCGCCTTCAAAGTAGGCCCCATCGCTTGCAATACAACATCTCCACCGCTTCACCCAGTCTTCCATACATTTTTCATAGGCTATTTGCGGTATGGCCTATAGCTCATTCAGCGAATTTTCTTTTATGGCTTCTATCGACTCAAAACGTTTTCCTCGAAGTGGTAATTTTAACTTGGGAAATAAAAAAAAGTCAGACGGAGCCATATCAGGTGAATACGGTGCTTGGTCGAGAACTTTTGTTGAATTTTTCGCTAAAAACTTTTGGAAGCTTAATGGGGCGTGTACAATGAAAGAGGCGCGAACAGGAATTACAATGGTATAATTCTGGAGTAAACAAAATGCGTTACAGTAAACAGTTAAAACGAAGTTAATTCTAGAAACAAAGTATGATTCTACTACCAGAAGGGTCACGATGTGATACTAGGAAGTTAACGTTATAAAACAATTGAAGTGAACTAATTACGCGGACGAAATATAAAAGTTCGGTGCGGATCAATGTAGCGTGGACTCGCTTTGAAGGCTTGAAGTTAACTGTTCGAGGGACGGTCTCGACTGCCGCAGCCGACGACCGCGGGACGGCGGCGGGGCGGCGGCGGCGCGGGGCGAGGTAAATGTCTGCACAGGTGTGGCGGCAAACTCGTACGCACACCAGCGTAGGACGTACTCCGGCGCGCGACAATCGCGCTTCGCCTAAACCCAAAAGGGTAAGCAGAAACTCTGTGGACACAAAAATACAACGTTAGTGTGGTCTTATTAACATGACGCCACAAACTCTTTCACTATAATGGCTGTGTGTGATGGTGCATTATCATGGTGCAGCATCCATGAGTTGTGTTGCCACAAATCTGGACGTTTTCGGCGGATACTCTCACGCAAACGCTTCATGACGCCTAAATAATATTCTTTATTCACTGTTTCTCCCTCTGGAAGGAATTTGGAGTGAACCACACCACGGTAGTCAAAAAAAACTGTCAACATCACCTTGATTTTGGAGCGACTTTGCCGCGGTTTTTTGGGTTTCGGCTCGTTTTCGAGACGCCATTCTGAAGACTGTTGGCTTGTTTGCATGTCGTACTCATAAACCATGTCTCTTCGCCAGTTATTATACGTTTCATAAAGGTCGGATCCGTAGAAGCTCGGGAAACCATGTCTTCAGCGACATGCTTTCGCTGCGCTTTTTGAACAAAATTGAGCTCTTTTGGAACTAGTCGAGCGGCGACGCGTTTCATGCCTAAAATGTCAATGGGAATGTTGTGGACGGACTTAAAAGATATTTTCACCTCACTAGCCAACTCTCTCAGACTCATACGTCGATTTTCGAGCACTAGCTTCTTGATTCTGTCGATGTTTTCTTTGGTCGTAGCGGTTGAAGGTCTACCAGAACGAGATAAGTCTACTACTACTTCTCGGCCTTCTTTAAAAGCCTTATACCATTCATAAGCCCTTGTTTTCGATATACATGATTCGCCGTAGGTATTTCGCAACATTTGTAGTGATTCACCACATGAAATATCATTTGAAACACAAAATTTAAGGCACACTCTTTGTTCAACAATATTTTCCATTGTAAAAATCGCCGAGGACTCAAAACTATGACCAACAAAAAGTGTAGTATAAAACAAATTAAATGACAGATTCCGCTCAAATTATGCGCGCTAAATCAGTACAGTGCTACCAACCTGCAGTAAAAAAATTAGAACGACCTCTTTTACGCGGGTCTTTTTATTGACATATTCCCGATACTTTTTACACAGAGTAGTATCGGTGATCCGACAACGTCTCCACCTCCGCGGCGACACGCCAGTCGCGGACACGGCTCGCGACAGCAGGGCTTGCGAACGACACGTCCACTATGGACCCGCCCCGCTGCCGCACGCACGTGTAGACCGAGCCCCGGTTCAGGACGACCAGGCCAGTCGTGATCGCCCACTCCTCCAATGCCTCACCCTTAGCATCGGTCACCGGGGATCCCCACGCCGCAGACTTGGCGTTGAGATCCCCGAGCAACAGCACCGGGCGAGCATGGAGCTGGCCCACGACGGCACCCAACTCGACAAGGAACCTCTCGAAGTCGGCGAGACTCTTGTTGGGCGAAAAATACGCCCCAACGACGCCAACGCCATCTGCGAGGGCGGCTACCCAGCCGTGCCCCCGAGACGGGCTGACGAGAGCCCCGCCAATGATGGCCACCAAACCGTCTAGATCTCCCACCCAGTTATCCCTGGGCGGGACCCAGTACGGCTCGGCGACCACGGCCACGTGAATCGACCACTCTGCCATGCTCTGGAGCAAGAGATCCTGAGCTCTGGCAGAGTGGTTGATGTTGCCCTGGAGGAGACGGAACAGCGCCATTTATGCGCAGTCCATCCCCCCCTCTGCAGCATTCTCAGGCCGGGAGTCGGCCGAAGAGGAGCCCTTCTGGCCCTTTCCCCTCCTTCTGTTGGCGGGCACGCCACAAGCTTTCGCCCCCCATCTGTGCCCTGCTGTGGCGGGCCTCCCTGCAGCCGTGCAGAGGCTGCAGTTTGGCGCCGCGGAGCACTGGGCCGCCTTGTGGCCGGGCTGGCCGCAGCGATAACATTCATCGCTGCGGTCCGTTTCGGCGGTGCACCGGCACCTGACATGCCCGACGTCCAGGCACCGGCAGCACCGCATGGCCCTGGGCTGCAGCAGTTTGACTCTCGCTGCAACCCATCCCACCAACAGACGCCCAGCGTCGGCCACCTTGTTCGCCGCCAACACCGGGCACCTCACCCAAATCGATCCGAGCCCGGAGGCGTCGGCGCGGATTTCACCCGCACGCACGTCGTCGGGCGGGCATCCACCGACACGGGCGATGGCCTCCACGACCTCAGCCGGGGTCGTCGAGTCATCCAGGCCGTTGACTCGCAGCTCCGCGGTCTTCATCGGCCTGGAAATCCGAACGTCCTCCGGGCTGAGGACCTCCCTCAACTTGGCGGCCAGAACGTCCGCCCTTTCGCGGCTGGAGGCACCGGACACCTCGAGCAGCCGCGCCCCCGTAACCGCCGGCCTCATCTGAGGCCGGACGGTGTCCCAAGGTCGGGGAACGCGACCTTGCTCTTAGCCTCTCGGAGGACCGCCGCGTAGGTGACGCCCCTCTCAGCGGCTCCGGACTGCAGTGTGATCACCACAGCCGCAGAGCGTGGGGCCCTACGCCGTCCTCTCGACTTCTTTTTGGTAGGCGTCTTGGCCGGTGCCGGTGCTCCGTCGGCGTTCTTCCCGCTCTTCTTCCTCTTTTGTTTCCTCCTCTTCCCCACCGTCGTCCACCCTTCAGCATCCTGGGTGGGAGGTGAGGTGGGAGGCGGTGCGGTCGCCAGAGGCGCGATAGGTGCGGTCACCGGAGGTGCTTTTGCTGGAGGCGCGATCGCCGGAGGCGCGGTCGCCGGAGGTGGCGCGGGAGAAGCCCCCGTGGGCTTCCTGGGCCCCTGCGTGGGCTTTTTGGGCCCCTGCGCGGGCTTTCTGCCCCCCAACGCGGAGTTCGTCGTTAATCATTCCGCCGCACTGCATCATGCAGATGCGGGCGATCTTTTCGATCTCCGCATCCGCACGCGCAGGCGACGGCCGGACCGCCGGCGGGATCGTGACGGGAGTGACGCCGGTGGCGGCGGGAGCCGCCCTCTAGGCAGCAAACTGCCGCTCGAGCTCCTCGAGCTTGGATCGAAGACGGCGATTCTCCTCCCAGAGCCTCGCCGTCTCCTCCGTGCTGGTGCGGTTCACGAGGAGCTCGACCGCCTCCTTGATGTCGTCCACCGCTTCCTTTAGGGCACGAATGTACGTGCCCCTCAGGTTGCCTGACTTGGTGGCAACCGTCATGACGACATCGACGCTGTCCAGAACCTGACTACTGAGCGCCACCCCGGTAACGGTCCCTCCGGCTGCCATTCGGGCAGCGCGTCGCTCCTTGTTCCGACTGGCCATTTCTGCCACCACGTCGGCTGCGGCAGCCTTCCGCTGCGCCCTCTTGGCAGTGTTTGCCTCCGCCCTGTTGGAGCATAAGCCTAAGCCTATGCTCGCGAGGTCCTCCCTCCCCAGTTCGGCGTCGCTCCCCGCGCTCTCCGACGGAGCTGGCGAAGGAGCCGGTGACGGAGCCGGCGATGAAGCCTGCGATGGGCCCGGCGTAGCAGGGCGCGTGAAGCGGCCCGATGGGTCACGCCCCGGCTTTGCAGCCGCACGACCCCGACCACTCGTCACCTTGGGCGCCTTTGGTGCCGGCAGGATTTCTTCCTCCGTCTGCCGCCTCTTCGCCTTGCCGCGCCTGCTCAGATCCGGATCGGACCTACTGTGGTCCCCGGAGGGACCGGAGCCTCCTCGGCTCTGGTTGCCATCAAAGGTGGCAAGTGGCTCAATCACCACGCGCGGGAGCTTCAAAAGGAGCTCCGTTTCTCGCTGGTGACCGGCGGCAGCCACTCGAGGGCCCGCCAAACCATCGTTCAGCGGGTCCCCGAATGACTGCGACCGGGTTCTTCCTCTCTCTCCTCCCTCGAGACAGCTGTTGCCCCCCCCCAGAATACGAGGGGCATGACGCATCCGAAACTGGATGCGTGGCGGATTCTCCGACTGCTAAGCAGTCGGTACCGCCCTGGGGTAAAATATTAACAACTGACTTTTTTTCCATGTTGGGTTTTTTCCTTTGAAGGGTGCGGTCCCTTTGATCCCCCTGGATCCCCCCCCAGCGCTAACGACCGGATACCCTCCGGCCATACACCCCCTCGGCACGCTCGACCTTGGAGTTGGGGTTATTTTTTAAGAGGTTTTCTTCCTCTCCTCCCACAAGATCACGCCCACACAACTCACCCTCTGAAAGCAGAGGGGGGGTGGGCGTACGACCTACACCAACGGCCCTTCCCTAGCCCGGTTCCCTTCCACGACCATCAAAGATGATCGGGGAATGGAACCGTGTCCTTCCCCGTTTGTTGGGATTTGCCGCCAGCGCCAATTGTCCACCAGAACCGGTGGGCGATTGGAGCTGACGTTGCCCAGGATGCGCCACGAGGAGGCTCTTCAACTGCACCCATGCCAATGGCATCCTGCGACAACGCGCTGAAATCAGCGAGTTCCTCGGCGACCATCACATCGACATCCTCCTTGTTCAGGAAACGTTCCTCAAACCGAGTTACCGAAATCCGTCAATTGCAAACTATCGTACAGTTCGCAATGACAGGACGCGTTGCCATAAGGGCGGTACCCTTATCTATTACAAAAAGGAGCTATACTGCATTCCCATAGACCCTCCCACACTCTCACGATTAGAAGTGTCTTGCTGCCGGCTTGGCATGACAGGTCATCAACCGATCACCATAGTTTCGGCCTACCTCCCCCCCATTAATACTTCGGAGAACTTCCAACTCCTTACTGAAGATCTTTCTGTCCTTTTTAGCCTGAGTGACTCCGTTATCATAGCGGGTGATCTCAACGCTAAACATCCAGCAGGGAGACACTTGTTCAACCTCTCCTCCTCTCAGAATTTCGATGTCATCGCGCCGATGACTCCCACTCATTTTCCCCCCGATCCCAATCACACCGCCGATGTTCTCGACGTGGCGCTCCTACAGAACGTCAACCTACGGTTGGACTCTATAGAAGTGGTACAAGAGCTCGCTTCCGATCACCGTCCAGTAGTCATGAAACTGGTCCCCCGCATAGGTCTGCCCGATTCCACCCAACCCCTTCCCAACAAAGTGGTAACGGACTGGAGGAAAGTAAGCGATTGCTTAAAATCCACCACGTCCCCCCACTTGGACCCAATCCCCGATCATTTTGACTCTATCGCTGACACGACGACCGCGATCGACTCATTCACAGCTCACGTACAATCAGTCCTGAACGATTGTTCAAGGGAAATTCCAGCGACGGATGACCGTCGCTGGAAGTTGCCGGACGATGTACGCGAACTGTTGAATGAGAAGAACGCGGCTGTCCGTGCCTACAGCAACTTCCCCTGCGACGCGAACAAAGCCCATATGCGTTACTTACAGCGTACTGTAAGAACACGCATAGAGGAGCTGCGTACCGCCGGCTGGGACAAGATGTTGAGCGAACTAGAGCCCACCCACCTAGCCTTCTGGCAACTCCAGAGGAAGCTCAGATCCGGAGAAATAGCCTCCATGCCCCCCCTGATCCGTCCCGACAAGACCATCGCCTTCGATGATGTCGACAAGGCTGAGCTCCTAGCCGACAGTCTAGAAGTCCAATGCTCGCCTAGCTCTCAACCAGTAGACCAAGCTCACCTCTCTGAGGTTGACGCTGAAGTCGAACATAGAGCCTCCCTCCCTCCCGTCGAAGACCCAGAGTATCCACTGCCCCCAGTCACGCCCGACGAAGTGCACGACCTCATCAAAGGTCTTAAGGCTCGTAAAGCCCCCGGCTCAGATGGAATCACCAATAGGGTATTCCAACTTTTCCCTGCCCACCTGATAATGCTACTGACCACCATCTTCAATGGTGCTCTGAGCAACAACATCTTCCCACAGGCATTCAAAGAAGCCACCGTCATCGGTATCCCGAAGCTCGGCAAGCCAAAGTCAGAGCCTAGTAGTTACCGCCCCATCAGTCTGCTCAATGTCCTCGGCAAAATCTATGAGAGGCTTATTTATAAGCGCCTCAGAGACTACGCCGAGACAAAGGGCCTCATCCCCAACGAACAGTTTGGTTTTAGAACCCAACACTCGTGCATACATCAGGTCCACCCTATAGTCGAACACATCAACTTCGGTTTCCAACGAGGTTTGATGACCGGTGCTGTCTTCTTCGACATAGCGAAAGCGTTCGACAAAGTCTGGCACAACGGCTTATTATATAAGCTGTACCAACTCGGCGTGCCAGATCGTCTCGTGCTCATCTTACGGGACTTTTTGTCGAACCGCACCTTCCGTTATCGCATCGAAGGAGCGCTATCCTCCCCCCACCCTATTCGCGCAGGAGTCCCTCAGGGCTCTGTGATCTCTCCTTTAGCTTTCACGCTATTCACCAGCGATATGCCCAAGTGCAGCAAGGCGCAGTTGGCCCTGTTCGCAGACGACACGGCCATCTACTACACCGGCCGTGATGAAAATTCGATAGCTCGCATTCTCCAAACCCAAGTGAACAAGCTTGGTGCTTGGTTTAGAAAATGGCGAATCGAAGTCAATCCCGACAAAAGTCAAGCGGTTCTTTTCTCAAAACCGCGTCGCAACCCCTCCCCCCCTCGACCGATCACCATGTTCGGCAAGCCGATCCCTTGGGAGAAGCGAGCCAAATACCTGGGTGTCGTACTAGACGAACACCTCTCTTTTTCAGAGCACATTAAGGCGGCTCGTTCGCGCGCCGCCTTCGCTCTAGGTAGACTTCACTTTGTCCTCAATGCACGTAGCAAATTGTCATTAAAGTGCAAAATGCGTATCTACACAGCGTGCATCCGCCCGATCATGACCTATGCCAGTGCAGTCTTCGCACACGCCAAGCCCGTTCGCTTCAATAGAATGCAGACCCTCCAGAACAAGTTCCTCCGTAGGATAACAGGCTCCCCCTGGTACGTTCGCAACGAAATCCTCCACGTAGACCTCAGGATTCCCACTATCCGTCAGTTCATGAAACGCATTTCAAAGCGTTTCTTCGAGACCGCCGCGAATCACCGCAACCCTCTGGTTGTGAAAGCCGCTAGTTATATTCCCTCCTCCATAAGTCATGTCCGCCGTCCCAAGCATGTCCTCACCGATCCCGATGACCACATAACTCTCATTCAGGAGAGCAGTAGGGCCACCAGTACAGTGCACAAACGCAGACCGACATTCCGACCTCGCCACCGAGGTTCCTCGCGAAGATCCCGACGTAATTGTCCCCCCCGACCCTTGCTCGACGAAGTGCCAGCCCGCGCCGTAGCTGAGCCTGTAGCTTTAAATTCCCCGAATAATAATAATCAACAAAACTTGATCCAGCCTGTCCCATCTTGCTGTCCTCCCGTCAGCGACGCCCTAAGCCGAGGTCCGTACCCCACAGGGGGTGCCCTTAGCGAGCGTTCGCTTAATAATATAAGTCGTTTTACGCTCCTGGCTGGAGGCTTTGAGTCCGCTTAAGGCAGCCACAGGATAGTCCGGTTAAGTAGTCACGACCTCTCAAGGTCAACTACGAGATGCCATACCAAAAAAAAAAAAAAAAAATGCATTCACTTCAGCCATTTCTAGTGACAGTGCTTGATTGTGTCTTTCTTCAAGCGTTTACGTCAGATTTTCTAGTAACCTTTGTCTTATCGTACTAGATTTTATTCCAGAGATAAATGCGTCACGTATATTGTCGTTCTTATTTGTTTCAGCATCTACAGTTTTAAAGTCGCAGTCTTTGGCTAATTGTTTTAAAATGATTGTAAGTAGATGTCCATTGTTTCGTCGCCCAGTTGTTTCCTTAATGCGAGTGCATGCCGGGCATAAATTAATTTTTTAGGCTTCGTGAATAATTTTCCCAAAGTAATTATTGCCTATGATAAAGTATTACACTCGCTGATCTAAATGAAAACGTTTGATGAAACGTGGTTTATGAGAATATCTAGTGATCTTCTCATAAACCACGTTTCATCAAACGTTTACATTTAGATCATCATATACCGGAAGAAAACAGGAAGATGGTAAGGCTTGTACCTTCTCACCTGTCAAGACGCCTTCCGACGCCTTAAGAAAGCTTTCAAATGTTTTCTTCCAATGTTCCCATTTTATTGATGCGGAACTATCAACAGGATCGATATCCAAACGTTCGGGTTTTCAAGTATTTTTGCATGATGGCAAAATTTTAAAACATTTTGCTGATTAAATTGTAATAAGATAAACCTTTAGAATAACGGTTTTAATCAACAAAATAAACGATACATAATTTGATAAAGTAAGCTATGACATAGGTGACATTACAATACAAAGATGTCAGATTATGGCAAAGAATATAACTAACGTACCTACTCTCTTGGATTATGGTAACATCACTAGAAAGTTTGGTTGGTATATCACAATAACGAAAATGTTACCTCTTTTTACTCCCGAAAAACATAAAATAACACCCCCCATTAATGTTTCCACCGTTAAATAAAACTCATCGGCAAGCATATTAGATATTTGGAAGTCGGTGTAATATTTTTTATTGATTCTTAGCATTTATTTCACATAAATTTATGGTTTCGAATGAATTATTTGAATATAATTTATATTGGCTCGACCCTGGCACAAACCACAAACACTGTTTTTAAGCTGATCGCCACATTCGCCACTCACATTCGTACAAATATAAATGTTCAAGTACGTTGAAATGAGTGACCCGTTTTAGGTCCTGTGTGTAAACAGCCTAATACAAAGGTAGCTTTTCATTTTCTATTTACCATTATTTTTACTACTTGCCTACTACTACTACTACTACTCTACTACTAAACCTAGTTCAAAATGTCATAAGAGCGAGTGATTGTCTGTCCTCCCTTTTTTATTACCCTTCTCGGACCAAATTTTCCTACTTAATGTTCTGTGGTCATTAATCTGTGGTGTCTGTGATAAATCTCTGTCATTGTCATTTAAAATCTTATTGTTCTGTCTGAGTGTCTGTGCAGTTCTGTGTCGATGTGATACGACATGTAGATTTCCATTCCTTTTCATAAATTAAAAATTAAAGTAAATAGCTAAGCTAACAGAACAGTGCAGGTAAAACCATTTACGACATTCTTACACTGAAAACAGCAAAATGTCCAGTGAAACGGCTAACAAGAACGTAAGTAATGGTTTTCGAAATAACACGACGAAGCGTAGTCAAAAATGTTTATGTGACGTTCATCGAAGGAAACGAGTTTGTTAGACATTTTATAACGTGTATTTGCAGCAATATCCTGTTTGTGTTGATTCTCATGTAATTTTATGGCAGTTAGTGTTGATATTTAAGTCGTGAAAGTGGGTCGGTGAGAATGCGAACTGAATATTTAACTTGTATCTTTCTGTGAATGTGTCACAGTGCATTATATACATAACTAATATTTGTGCCTGTTCGAGGTAACGATCGTTGATCTTGAAGCGGTGTCCCTTGCTTATCAAGTCCTGTGATAAGGGAATATGTTGGTATGTACTTGTGTTAATTAGTGTCCTTCTTCTTTGAGTTCTTTTGTTTATTTTTATTGTAAATATGAACAATGAAATCTATTTGTAGATAGCTGTTGTGCTAATATCAATACTTATAATTTGTGTTGTAGTCTTGAACTATAGTTTTAACTTTAGAACACAGTCTGAGTTTGGAATTGGATCTCCAGAATTTGCAGATATTCTAGGGTCATAAATAAGTCTTGTAACAGAATGTTCAGAGTAAAGGAAGAGGATGCATCTTCCAATTTGAAAGTTATAAAAGCTGGTGTGCCTCCAGGAAGTGTGTTAGTCTCAATCCTGAATTGCAACCTTTGTAGATGACAATGCTATTATGGCTACCAGATCAAACCACAAAGAAAGAAGCATTAGAAAAACTTCAACTCACACTACTTAGTAAACAAAGTTTAAGACAAGACACAAATGTGGAAGATCAAACTGAATGAGTCAAAATCAATTCTTCACTAACAAGCACTGCAATTTCCACCCAATCTAAATAAACGGTATGCAAGTGCTTTATGCTAATACAGCAAAATAGTTGGCATAACTCTTGACGCCAAGCTGCGTTGGAAATCACTTGTCAAAGAGAATGGGCAGGAACTCAACAAATGTTACAAAAGTATGTATTGGTTAATCAGAAGGAAATCCTGTTTATCAAAATATAATAAAATTATATTTTAAAAGCATATTCTTATCCTTTGTGGCTGTAGTAAACAAAGCATTATTAAAATAATACAACAATTCCAAAATAAAGTACTTAGGGATGTTGTAAATACACTTGGTGGAGGTTGTCATTTCTAATGTACCATACATTAGAAATGACAACCTCCACCAAGACCTTAAAATGGAACTCGTGACCACCATCATCCAAGATATTATCTTTTTGTAAATGTAAAGTATGCATGAGGTACAGTACATACCCTGTTTCTTCTTCTGGGTATTGTCGGCCGATGTGCAATTGAAGTGTTAGTGTGCTGTTGTAAAATTGTGCTGAGCATGAACATTTGGTGAACATTCAGGACCTCACGTTTCTGATAGACGTCAAAGGTAAAGTAAAGTATTGGTCGAAAGGTATTGGTTGAGAGTACCACCCAAAACAAACTTGTAATACAGTAAGAGATTACAGACTGGCACATTTTGCAAAATATGCGGACCGTATAACATGGACGTGGTGTCTAAGAGTTTAAAAAAAACTGTTAACGTACACGGCCAGTTAGAAGATTAAAATGTGCTCTTAAGTTAAGGTGCTTGGCTAGAGTGATAGAAAAGGTATTTAATTGAATCAGTAGATGTTATTAGGGGATGGTTACAGTTTGGCGTATTTAATTGACAGGTGTGAGCGTGCAGAGTTACGGGAGTTAGTGGACCAATTGGTTCAACCGGGTTTCAGGCTGGCTAAAGTAGATTCATCATTCATGGGGTACTGTTTAAAATGTTATAATAAAATACCTCCCCACATACTCTAAATGTTATAATAAAATCTATCTCGTAAAATATTAAGTTAAATTGCTTATTACTCTATTCAGCTAGATTGTAATCAATTACTAAGAACTTAAGTTCTTATGTATACAGGGGAAAAAAGATGAATTCTGGCGATATTAAGTACCGATGTTATTTTAAACGAAGTACAGCTACAGAATATGACATACGAGTATCGAATACAACTGAAAGAATGTCTATTCCTTATTTTTTTGGTCGTATTTTAGAAACTGTTTCCATGTCTATAATGTGCTTTCGTAAGGGAAACAGCTCAAATGATACTTAAAAATATTAAAAAGAGGTCTCGGCATTCAGCATATTGACCTGAGAAAATAATCTTTACGGCATTATAGTATTTAAAATTGTTGCTCCTTGATCAATGCGTAATGTCAGTATAGTCAACCTTATTGCTTTAACACATTTGACAATAATTCTCAATAAATTAAAATGTTAAGGTCGAAACTATCTAATCGTCACAACCAATTGGCATTCAACCTTTGGGTGGTAAAGCAATTACGAGATCAACTATACATCCGACTGTCAGTTTACATCTTCTCTTTTTGTTTCAGTTTTCCAATCTGGAAACTCCAGGGTATGTTGGGTTCGCCAACCTACCCAACCAGGTGCACCGTAAATCGGTTAAGAAAGGCTTTGAATTTACTCTAATGGTGGTCGGTGAGAGCGGGCTGGGCAAGTCTACGCTTGTCAATTCATTGTTCTTAACTGACTTGTATCCTGAACGTGTTATACCTGACGCTATCGGTAAGTTTAACATCAGATTAAATACTTACACTTTTATGTAAATAATTCTTGAAAAGATGCGCGGTTGAGTTACATAGTTAAATACATAGACTAGACAGGCACGGAACGGGAGAATTGAATCGGGTTGGAGGGGGGGTGTGTATCCTTATATATACAATTTATACAATTTATGCTCGGTTCCTTTAAACAAAAACGAATCGTTTTGCTTACCAATGGTAGCATTTATTTTTTGCCAAACTAAGCATTTAAAGAGATTAGTAAGCTTATTTTACTTTTTGTTTTTGGGTGGGAAATAATCAAATGACTTCTCCCGCTCTGGGTGGAGCTGGAGGGCGTGTCAGACTTTTACTTTTACTGACAAAAACCCACCCGTGTTCCTTCAGTTGCCTGTGCCACGGCCACAGTTTCTCTTTCGAACCTGAGGCGTCGGCCCTATCGGACCCCGTCATTTAGTGCTGACATCTCTTTGAGGCGCGCGTGGAACACGACGCGCCGTCGACCCGAGCCTGGTCCTTACCGGACGGCGGTGGAAGCCTATTTTACCTGTCATATACTTCCATATGACAGGGTCTACTATGCGAAACTACGAGTTTTTCGCTTCATTATTGGTAAAGATACAATAAGAGTTAATTTTGACCCATAACGGTCAATAAATTATAGGAATCGGCCATTATTGAGCATCTTAACATTAATTATTTGACAGCTAATGAACATGTTTGTATCTATTCTAATGTGGATTATAATTCATAGAAACTTGCCACTGATGCAGTTTAACAAATACCCTAACTTTTCTTTAAATTTTAAAAAGGAGAGGGTAATACACAATGGTGTATTAAAAGTGTTGAAGCTCATTCTAACTAATAAATATAACTTTTTACTATCCTGGACCACCCTAACCACTGGAAACCCTTACTTTCTCATAGTGACTGTATTATTCTGTTAGCCTTGTGTGGGGTCACACGTCTCACGTAATATTATTAAATACACCTTCCGATATAAAAAAGGATAATAAAAGTATTATTGAAATTATAGAACGGCTTTTCCTTAGACCCTAACAAAAAGCTGCAAGTGAAAACCTTAATAGGTTTTGTTCTAACTGTGGATATATGCTGTGTTTTTGCTTTTGTCATATTTTAAATTGGCCCTTAGCTATGAGCCGTTACCATTAAATTATTAAACACTTTATTGTACACCACATAAAAAAATATCAAAATGAATATTAAGTACTACAAGGAAATAGATAGATTGAACTCTTTATTTAGGTGCATTTTACCTGTTACCTGTTACTCTTCAACAAAACGTGCGTCGTTACGCAGAAATTAACGCATTAAATAAGACATTGAAAACACAGACAGAAGGCATAGTAATAAACCCTTTCAGTCTTATTACAAAAAAATGCTTTTGTACTGGTTTAAACCACGACTAAAAGGTCTAGGATTGTTACGGTAATAACGTTAGTAACAGGTTCAAAATGTGTTTCTATTACAAAACAAAGACTTTCTGAGGATCAGTTAGGACCAAAAAAGGTCCATGATTTTAATAATATCCACAGATAAGAAACAAAAATTGCATTCTTTTTCATTTGAAATGAATTAATAATTATGTATCAATACAAAATTAAGTCAATAATTGTTATTTGTTTAGGTTAAAATATATTTACCAAGCACAACTTGTACTTTTGACGCGCTTTTATATATTTAATAACACCTCTAGCGTGAAGTGGATTGAATTAGGTAGGCGACAGCGCGCGTTATTTGAAACGAGCGTTGACGCTGCGTCCTTCATAATATATAAATGCACTTCTTATATTCATTTATTGTTAAATATATAAAAATATACTCTTACGAGGTTTGTTCGTGAGTTGTTCGGTTAAATCGTGAGCTACGATAAAAAATGGAACAATAAAAGCAAAAAAAAAGGGGTGAAAACTGGAGTTTTGAAGAAAAAGTTAGTAAAATATGGATTTTTATTATTATTAGGTAAACAATACTTCGTTTAATCTTATTTTGACGACCTAACGCGGATGTTCTTATTATTATAGAAAATATTACGACAACTTATTGCCCACTCGGCACATATTATAGAAGATAAGACTACAAATAAATCAATAAACATGCAGAAAATAAAAGAGTGGAAGAATATACAGATTAAGTATGTACTTATTGCATTTGATGTGGGTACAAGTACGTTATGGTTTACGTGATATTAATTAGCATATATTTATTATTTTTAGATTTAATGAAATAACGGGTAAATGTAGATCAGATGGCGAGTTAAGGTTGGCTTGGAAAAGAATGGAAAAGTTGTCCGCTAAATCCAACTTATCGACCCATAGGAGGAAACAATCAAAGACAGGCGGTGGCGAAAAACCACCATCACCTTCTCCTGAGGACTTAGAATTAATGGCGATTGCTCCTCACCACTTTGTCATTGAAGTTAATGACTATTTTAATAAAAATCTCCGCTACCTTTTTGCATGTTTTGCTGACAGCTGGTCTCAACACACCATTTAAATCAGCTGTATCATCTTGAATCTACGATTAAAACAACACTTTTAGTTTATGAATTGCATTTTGTCCAATGTTATGATAGCATTGACCAAGGGTACGTACTTCATGGCGAGCCCAGTTGCGTATTGCACAAACCACTTCAGGACTCAATGGGCATCCTCGAGGGTCGTGGGATAAATCCTCACGTAGAACATGCACAATTTTTTCTCCAAAACGTCTTGTTAACCTATACTTATATCTAAAATCTTTGTCACTCAATTTAAAGGGATTTTTACACGATGACGATGTCTGTAAGATCGCCGAGACATCTCCAACGTATCTAAATCTTCCATATCCGTTAAGTCAATCCCAGTGATATCCATTTTTAACTATTTGTAAATATAAACACACAAAAATCATCAACGCTAACCTCAAATAAATTAGTACCGAAGTTTGATCCATAGTTAAACTAGGGGTCTCGGCGGTTTAACTTTAGTACCATAGATAGTTCATGAACTAGTGATAAACTTCATTTTATAATAACGTTTTATTTAGTATTGGTTTAAACCTAGCAATAATCCTCGTACTAAATTTAGATCGTGTTTTGGAATAAGACGGTTTGGGTATGGAGCTCTGCTAAGACAAAGAAAATATGTAATATTATAAATTAAAACGACGAAAAAGAAACTATAAAGCAGAAATAAAAAAATAAAATTTAGTCTGAATAAGCAACAAAATTAGTGCAAGTTAAATTTTTTTGGGCGGCGTAGATATTACGGTCAACGTTCTAACTTATTTAAACGTTGTTTTTACGAAAACAAGTTTTAAATGCTAATATTTTAACTTAACTTTGAATACTCCCACGAACCCTGTGCCGTTGCATGCACCCACATAATCACAATGTTTTGTGTGCGTTACATTGCGTACACCGTAAATAGCGAATTTTCATAACAAATCTAAAAATCGTTTCCAAGCAATTATGTTTGCACAACTTCAGGTACTCAGTTTGATGTACAGAAAGCGTAGATGACGGCTTCGTGATGGGTCTTTCCTGACGGCTTCGTGATAGATATTTCAACATCCTGTATCGTTTACAGAGAAGACCAATCAGACGGTGAAACTGGACGCGTCGACGGTGGAGATCGAAGAGCGCGGAGTGAAGCTGCGTCTGACCGTAGTCGACACTCCCGGCTATGGAGACGCTATTGATAACACCGACTGCTTCCGAGTAAGTTTACAATATAAATTATTATTATTGCCTCGCATTCATTTTCGCCTGCGTGGAGGTCTGAAATTATCCCATGGGAACATACTACCTGAACCGGGATCAAAAAGTATCCTACGATCTACTCGTAACCCTAGTATGAAAGTAACCCTATTTCCTATTATTTAAAGTTCCAAATGCTCACACACACTCTCACCCATTCACAAACACACACACACCCTCGCACGCGCTCACTAGACTCACCACACTCCACTTCTCATTTTAATTTGTCATATTTAATTTAAATTGTAAGTTTTTTTTACTATATATTATAAGATCTAAAGCATAAGTAACATGATTATTGTGATATCCCAATTGGAAGTCTAAACTGTCTCGCCTTAATACAGATCACTCAGTGATCTAGCTAGGTGAGCAGCGATTCACCCAACAATTAGTTGTACCTGATCCATGTAATCAATTTTGCATAGTTTGAAAGTCCCTCATGTACCTAAATAAATTATTATAATTATATTATTAACCCAGGTCATAGTCTATCCGTGTGCCAAATTTCATCCAAATACGATCAGTTGTTAAAGCTTGAAAAGGTAACAGACATAGTTTTGCTGGTATGGATTTTTGTTTCGGGCTTTTCCAACGACGTTGAAAGGTTTTCCATTGACTTGCTATGCATTCTGTAGGGAAAAATGTCCCGCGACATCTTACTCCAGAAATGTTGTGCGACGCCGCCCGTTTTCCCACTGTAGGTTGTATGGTCGTGGAAAACGAAAAATGTCGTGTTGACCTCAAATCTCCATGACTATTTTCTTGATTATTCTTTCGTTGGCTTGGCTTAAAACTTCCAGTGACATTGATGGCCGTTTCACTTAGGCTAGGCAACACCTAATTTTAATGCCTAAATGAAAGCGCACTGTTGGATTTATAACTTTCGGCGCTGACCCTAGCTTTGCATTTCCAAAAGCGCCTTGGATGTCGCCTAGTGTTAGAGGAAACTGGCATGAGTAACGACGCCTGTAGTGTATCGCCCAGACGCGAATGGGCCAACTACAGCTTTTCTTCGGTACGAAATAGGCAAAACAAGAAACTGGTCTTGTTTAAGAGATTCCTATGTATACTACGATGCTAGTTTATTCCTTTCATAATTATAGAACTTTGCATTTTAATTGCCGATGTAAAATAATACGGTGCATTCTTTGACGAACTGCGCTCGATCAAATTAAATATCGCAGTGGAAATGCCGCTTTGGAATTACCGCGTGCCACTTTATTAGTTTAAGGCCGAGGATGTTATCGCGCATTTAAATAAGTGTAGGCAGACAAACATATAGGACGATAGAAATGCAGGGTTCAAAACTTAAAGTCTCTTTTGATTAAAGTCGGATTTCACCAATGAAACTGAACGCGATTAGCACATAAACCACGTTTAGGACCTGTCAGTGTCATTATTTTCTGTGGAACATTGACACTGACAGCTCTTGAACGCAGTTTGGGTGTGTTGATCCCGTTCAGTTACATTATTGAAATTGGTAAACATTAACATTCAAATCATCTTCCTGCCCTTTCTCATGTTACTTGGAGTTGCAGTGAGCAACACATTTTTTTTTGCACAACAACAACAACACACATAAAACAAACATATTCTATTTAGAAACATAAAATGAAATAAGTCTGCCAAACTGCCTAAAACTGATAAAAGTTTGTCGGCAGTGGTTCTCGTTTAACAATCCATACCAATATTATAAATTCTAAAGTAACTCTTGTCTGTATGTTACCTTTTCACATCTAAATCACTGAAAGGATGCATAATCAGCCTATTATTTTCTCACTGCTGGGACACAGGCCTCCTCTCTGTAAGAGGGAGTGGGCGTAATCCACCACTCGGACACAGTGCGGGTTGGTAGACGTCACATGTCTTCGAATTTTTGGTTCTAAGCCATGCCGATTTCCTCACGATGTTTTCCTTCACCGTTTTGAGAGCAGTGGTAACGAAAAAAAATGACACAAAGTAAAGCGCCTGTCTGGGTTCGAACCTCCGACCTACAACTCGTAGGTCGTGACACGTCACTGAACGGACGGATTAAGATAACATTTGGCAAGGAGATAGATTACACCCTGGGAAAGGGTTTTTAAGGCTATATTTGTCCCGGTAGCACGTTTACGTGGGATAATATTGCCGCGATCCACGCGGACGAATCAGCCTTTAACATAATAGATGCTCTAGTATAACTTAATAATGCTTTATATACTACTCGTATACCTACAATCGAGAGCAAAAATCTTAATCACATTCTACCATAATGAACATCTTTCCTTGCCTTGATACATCCGATCGGTAAAATTTTCATACATGTTGTAAAGAGTTGTTTTTTTTTTCATGTCAATCGTATCACACGGATAGATGTTCATTAAGGCGAATGTCAGTTAGAACGATTTTTTCACGAATTACTATTGCAGGTGACTAAGTGTCAATTTCACCAATGAAACTAAACGCGTTCAAGAGCTGTCAGTGTCAAAACTCCATAGAAAAGAATGACACTGACAGCCCTTAAACCTAGTTTACGTGCTGGTCGCGTTCAGTTTGTTTCATAAGTGAAATCCGCCCTATGTAAACAACCTGTCTCAATCTGCCAATCATTAAGCAAGAAGTGACATTCTTCTCATAACCGAAAAAAAAATGTACGTAATAATAGTCGCAAAAATGTGGAAAAACGTTTGTTTGTTTACAGTCGATAATTCAATACATCGACGAACAATTCGAGCGGTTCCTGCGTGACGAGAGCGGGCTCAACCGACGTAATATTGTGGATAACCGCATACATTGCTGTTTTTACTTCATATCGCCGTTCGGACATGGGTAATTATTTAATTTTACTGCTTTTCCTCTTTACTTTTGGTCGTTACTTAGGGTTGATTTCACCAGGCGCGAATATAGGTTTTCGCTCAAGGGGGGCAAATGTTTCTCATTGAGAAAAGGGGGGGGTCTGAAGAAAAAGTACTTTAGGCAACTATTTTCCCCAAACTCAACATCCCTTTTCGAGAATGTCTACGACATATCTATATCTATACCTATATCTTAGTAATATACTGTGTAAAGAGTAAAAATACAGGTATAGTACGTTTCTGTCTGATTTACAGTTTTAGATTCAGGTTGGTCGAAGCCTATTGGGGGGAGCAACTGCCCCTCCCTGTATCCGCTCCTAGATTTAAATGAAACTGAACGCGATCAGCACATCTAACTGCGTTTAACAGCTCTTGAACGCGGTTTAGATGTGCTGATCGCGTTTAGTTTCGCTGGTGAAATTCGCTCTTAACCCATAAAGTATGATTAAATGCGACGAAACTACTGCACAAGGTTGACACTTCTCGACTTAGCAGATCGTTAGTCTACTAGCTGCGAATACTTCTCACAGACTGACATATTAGGAGTTAAAGTTACAATTAGATGAGGTTTACCACCTTGCTCGCCAGTAAGGTGGTCAAAAATCGAAAAAAAGAAAGCTGAAAATATAAAACGCAGAATGTAAGTGCAGGTGCGCACTAGGCAGCCAGGCTATGGCAACCAATCCAACATTTAATGGCTAATTGGAGCCCGTGCACTAGGCAGCCAAGAGTTTTCTCAATATTCCGGCTGCCGCAGCCTTGCTGATGCTTCTTGGCTGCCTAGTGTGCTGGAGCTAGCTAACTATATGCATCGTTTTGAATGTAGCTTTTGTAACAGATAATGTAGCCGGAGCTACACTTTCCTACAAAAATGTTCAAACTGCGTGAATTAGTATTACACAAAATTACCTCCCACCTGCCAGGTTGAAACCTCTCGACATTGAGTTCATGAAGCAACTGCACAACAAAGTGAACATCGTGCCTGTCATCGCTAAGGCCGACTGTCTCACTAAGAAGGAAGTGCAGCGGCTGAAGACCAGGGTAAGTAGAACTGGGCAACATAACATCACGCCTATATTCCCCTATGGCGGTATCTTCACCGCCACATGCGAACAAACGCATAACACTGACGTCAGACAAATCCTGCATCGCGCAAGCAGAGTTTACCGCGCAGATAGCATATATACAACTTCCCGACATCAAACGTTGGGCAGTTGCCCACCAGATACGACATCGATCTGGTCGGAGGATCCTCCCTTTCCAAGAGTATGAGTGAACTTACACCCTGTTCCTCATATCTCTTCACCCCGTTGGAATAATCACGATCTAGTCTGTATAAATCTTACCGTTAAAACATTAGGTGAATTGAGCTTTCAATAGTGGCACATCAGTAGTACTATTCTGTAGCCATCTCACCGTGAAAACTTCAATGAAGTGAGCGTGGTGTGAGCTGTCAGTGCCACTGATGCTAGGCATTCAACAAGACGAGATGACACTGACATCTCACTCCACGCAAGTCTTCATGGTGACATTTTATAGAATCGAAGTGCAGGTGGAAAGACAGCTAACTTCACTTCGATGTGAGATTTTTACAGAATAAAAAAAAAAAAAAAACTTCTTTATTTGCCAAATAAACATAATAACCTTGCACAACTCAAGTTAGTAACAGATAAGCAGTAAAGGTAGGTAGCATTTTTGTGAGGTATGTTTCGGTACATATCATGGTTGTTAGTACGGAACTGATTCACCCTGTTCCCCGTACTAGTATAAACTGTATTACGGTGTTATAGACAGACAGGTACTTATACAGGGTGTAAAAATACTCATCACATAGCCGTCAACTACGCATTCTATACAACAAATTAAGTTACATAAGCAGCATAGAGGTAGTGCTCAACGTAACGCACTCAAAACATTGTGCTTGTGGGTGCATGCAATGTACAGACGTCGTGGTGTATATAAAATTGTGTTTATAATATCATTAAAAACTGGTTTTCGTAAAAAAAATTATTAAAAAAACTGTAAAAGTTGGAGTCCTTCAATATCTCCGTAACCAGAACGTTCCCGTTAGTTCAGTACAAAAAATATATTTTAATGACGTGGAGTACAATTGGCTCTCGGCTTCGTTAAGTGTTTTTTTGTTACACCTGTTATAGTATTGTCGACTTACGAAAAACTTAAACTTATTTAGAACCATGTTATTTTAAACAATGCAAATGGCGTCGTCAAAAATGTAAGGCGTCTACGAACGAGTTTAATGTGATAAAATTCAAATGTGAACCACGTTTTAAGTGAAATATATTTCTCCAGTTATGTTTAAAAGTCCCATATCCCATACATACGCGCTAGCCTATTTCGTTTAAACGGGCACATATAACCTGAGTTACAGACTGCATAAAAAAAACAGCACGCTGAGAAAAAAAAACACTCACTAACTTTTTCATGACGTCATTAAAATCTTAATTTCAGCCGCTATGTGGCGAAACCGTTATAACAGGAAACCCTATATTTGAATTCAGAATCTGAGATAATTATCAAGTTTAGAAACAAGAAACCCAACACTATTCATAATTAAGTTCAAATTCCATTGAAGGGATTTTTTAAACTACGTTTTCGTTTTAATTGGCCTTTAAAAGAACAACTTTGAATACATAACGCTGAAGTAGATAGTCGATTAAGGATTCGTTGGAAAATCAATTATCTGAGACTCCTGATAAGTGAACTAAATATGTAAGAAGATTTGCAGCACTTGGGATGCAGTAAACAAGTTTTGTTATCTATTTTTTCCAAAGGTTATGGAAGAAATCGAGCGCGAAGGCATCAAGATCTACCCTCTTCCTGATTGTGACAGCGACGAAGACGAAGATTATAAAGAACAGGTAGGTAACTATACAGGCTGGAAGGGACATCGACGCACAACCGGTTACCATGGACTCAGTAATGCATTATACTTGAAGATCGTTCTAAAATTAAAACTTGACTCATAAATTGTTTAAAACAGCGATCAATGCTTGAGTTTATTTCTGAAATACAGTCTTGAAATCGTTAGATTCGCCCTACCGCGTCCCGTTGACCCCTCTGACACACAATGTCGCAGTCGCCATGTACACTTTGGACACTTTTTTTGCGACATAAGTACAGTGAAGGCAAATCTAGCGATTTAAATCTTTGCATTTATAATATTAGTGGGATGTTGTCCTCATTCTAACCACATGTGTAAGTATAAGTAGTGAATGAACTGTGAGTCAACTCAGCGTTAAGTATGCATCTGCCACTATCACAGCTTGATGAGCTCATTCAGGATTAGTGTGAAACAGATAGGAAATTTACTCACATTTACGACTTTATTTTTAGGTAAAATTACCCGCACGGCCGAATTTACTAAAAGGACGAGATTATGCATTTAGCGAGTGTTTTTTTTTCTTTATTTATTTATACCGATTTCTCCGTGAGTACTGGGCCGATTTGAGTGATTCTTGATATGGGACCAAGCGCGGGCATCCTCTACCAAATGAAAAAAGAATCACGGAGAAATCCTTAGGGGGAAGCAGATCTAAAAACTAATATTAACTTAAGTAGCAAACTTTCAATCGAAAATTTCATAAGCCTAGGGTAATTAAGGAACGGTGAACATGAACAAAAAAACCTAGCCGAATGCATAACCTCCTCCTTTTTTCGAAGTCGGATGAAAGTAGCCTTTGTTTTTTTCGTCAAACTTCTATCTCACAAATTTCATGACGTTCGGTTTAGTGGTTTCGGCGTGAAAATGCGGACAGACAGACCGACGGAGTTACTTTAGCATTCATAATATTAGTATGGGTAGTACGGATTAATAAACGACTCTCCTTAGTAAACTAAACCTTGTATTCGTCGTGTAGGTCCGTCAATTAAAAGCAGCAGTTCCATTCGCGGTGTGCGGGGCGGGACAACAGCTGGAGGTGCGCGGGCGCCGAGTGCGCGGCCGCCTGTACCCCTGGGGGGTCGTTGAAGTCGAGAACCCCGAGCACTGCGACTTTATCAAGCTCAGGACTATGCTCATGTGAGTTCTACTGTCTTATTTTTATTTAATTTCCATTTGCATAGTCGACCTCTTAATTGCTTTACCACCATAAAGTTGAATGTTTCGTGGACGTCATAAAACTTCAAGGACTATTTTAGGTTTACTACCTATGTGACAGATACTTTCAAACCTGACTGAAATACCAATTTACTGAGAGTTTTTGTCAAATGTGGTCCAGCAATAGGGATGATGACTAATATTAGAAATGTTCGTACAAATAATGTAATTTCGGAGAAGTCATAGCAGAGATAGTCGAACGTATCTGTGAAATCGATGGAATTATAAAGAAAAGTTTAAAAGTTTTACGATGGGATTATTCAGCGCGACAAGTACGGTGAATGTATCGCGCTAGTATGAAGTTACATAATCGTGACGTCACTTCTACGATAGTGCTATCAGTTATTTTTATACGTTTATAACTTGGTAATTTTTAAAGCTTGAACACTTTTTACGACACAGTTTGCACTATTTGTAAACACATATTTGTTTCGAGTTAAAAACATAATATGTATATACATCATCCCTATTTCGAGGTCGGCTATACCTAGAAGTAGAGATCTTTGTGAATGAGTGCGTCGGGAAAGCCTTTTTTACCGACAAGCAACGGTGTTGTGTTCTAGTTTGAAACGGCAGTACGGCAAACGAAGCAGTTATGGCTCTGGTACTCCAGATCTCCACCACGGTCAGCGCTGACCACTAACCATCAGAGGGGCCGTCAAGATATCTCATTCACTAACACAGCCAAATACAGAATAGCTTAATCAGCTTATAATGTTCCCACTGCTAGGACACAGGCCTCCTCTTGGTGAGAGGGTGTGGGCGATAATCCACCGCATGGGCCCAGTGCGGGTAGGTAGATGTCACATGTGTTCACATTTTTAGTTCTAGGACATGCCGGTTTCCTCACGATGTTATGATTCACCGTTTTGAGAGAAGTGACGAAGAAATAATTCACACAAAGTAAAGCGCCTGTCAGGATTCGAATCAACGTTACCACTGCTCACAAATACGGAATATATCTCACATTTTAGGAGAGTTTCATTTAAACTGAATGATAAAAAGATCTCATTCTCTTGAATGTACGTCTATTCGTTCATGCTGCATTTATTTTGAACCGTTTACACAGTTATGATCACACGTCAACATCCCACAAACAAATATGAAACTGCCATGTGCTCCCAAAATTAAATAGTAAAATGTCGTACTGTTCCAAAGTCGCGTGAACGTGGCGTTAAGAAAGAAATTACGTTTATTCGCGGTAAAATATGACATGAAGAAAAGACACAAACACAGAAAAGAGTTAGTGTCTATGTAAACTATTCACTTCACGTAATGAGTGCTAGCAAACGTGAAGTCATGACAAACGGTAAATAGTGGAATAACTTTCCTACTTGGGCTGTTGACGTGCTTAAAATTATTGCTACACATCAACTTTTTCGTTATTAACAGTGAGTGCATTTACAGAAAAAAAAATCTCACATGCAGTACATTAATATTTCGTTTCAGGCAGTAATTGCTAGTCTTATGCCCTGTTTTACAAACACGACATCTACATGAGATGCCTTCAGAAATGATTGCAACTCTTGGATTTTCAACTCTCGGCGCGTTTAAAATCCAATAGTGTGCTTTTATTTAGGCATTAGATTTTGGTGTCGCGCAGTGCTAGTGAAAACGAGCTTTAGCGCAGAACACAAACATTTCACCTCTGTTAGGTTATTTATTTTAGCGTCTCCTACACTGTAGGCTTATAGAACAGAATACTTTTTATTATGACCGTATTAGTGATGTTCTTACCTTCCTCTCACAGAAAGAGGATGCCTGTGTCCCAGCAGTGGGAGCATTATATGCTAATTATGCTATGGTGATATTCTTCAGAATGGTCAGGTGCGAAGTGCTCGCAACCGGCGTGCGTGTGTAACTAGATGTATGAACGTAAACGTAGCGACAGTGGGCAGTTTAATCGCTAATAGCGCGATTTCGAACCAGTTGCGGAGCAGAATTATAACTTACTTAAGAAGTGTCTTTTGAGCATCAAACAGTAATATGAAGCAACAAGTGTAACAAAAAGTTCATTTTTGTAAAGCGTCGTCTCTGTCACTCATACCTGTGTGTCAGTCTCTTTCTAACCTGAGGGCCACGAAACGAACTCCAGTAGGCTTTTTTTGCTGCGCTTCAAAAATCAGCGTCGAGCAGCAAAAAACAAAATCAACTTTATTTACACCACGGTAAAGCTGCTATTTGTTGTTTAAGTGGAAATATTTGTTTATGACGCGTGGTACCCCCAATCGGTTGTTTAGTCAATACAATAACTGTGACACTCACAAACGTTTACTAACAAGAACGCCTCATGTTAATGCCAGTCAAGCGCCAAAGGACCCTTGTAGAACTCTGCGTCCAGATATTATAACCTGGCTTTATTTTATAGCACTCACATGCAAGACCTGCAAGAGGTGACTCAAGAGGTTCACTACGAGAACTACAGGTCGGAGCGGCTCGCGCGCAACGGGCAAGTACCCAAACGACACACGTAAGTATACACATTTCAGGATTTACTCTGACAGGTGGACTGGACGTCTTTTGACATAGCTATAGCCTGGAAGTCTTCTAGTCTACAGTGAAAAAGTTACTTCTAGATAAGCATCACGAGTGTATACAGACAGTCACAAGCATTAATATGTATACACTTAGGTAGCAACTTTGGAAAGCGATTTTCTTTTATTGTGTCTAGTGATGTCCTTGTCTAACACTTATCTTAAATCATTTATAACTTGGCATTTTTTAAGCTTTTTCACTTTTTGTAATTTTGTTTGCACTATTTGGAAACAAACAATTTATTGAGATAAAAATGAAAAAATTGTCATCATCCCTATTAAAAGTGACACGCCCTCCCGCTCTGCCCGGAGCGGGAGAAGTCATGTGATTATTAAAAAAAAAATGGGGTTTCAGAATCATGTACTGAATCCATGGTAACAGGTTGGTTCAAGCCGATACGAGAAGAGAAGACTTGGATGGGTGGGTAAAAAAAATGAATCGGAGAAGCTTATGTCCGGCAGTTGAATTTTAAATTCTGATGATGGTCCTTGACTGACTGGTAAATAAATTTACCAAGCCTACTGTTACTATAATTATTATATTTTATGAAATAATTTATCACATACACTTTCATTGTTTGCATGCCTAAGAATCATGGCAAGATTCTTACATTCATTTATACGAAAAAAAATATAATAGAGTGTTCAAAATATTTTCCAATGTTGAGAACACATTACCAGGAGTAGATTGATAGACAAAAATTTTTTTTAAACCCCGCATAATTAAACAAATAGTGAAATGAAAATATCTGTTTTTCGTTTTTTCTCGTTGCCCATTTAGTATTTATTTTAAAAAAAAGTGACAACTGACAAAGGCTCTATCAAACTAAAAGGCAAAAGAGTGATGACTGATGTGAATCGTTGTTTACAGTTGCGATATGAGTTGAAAAAGTATATCGAAAAATCATTATTTGTGACATTTTCCATAAAACGATGTCTGGACTGCGTGAAAGACGATAGGGCCTGTAAATAAATAAATAAATAAATACCCACAATTTTGAGGCACTTATGAGTATAAGAATTAGAATTAGAACTTCTCAAAAAATCTTTGTTTTTGTGCAAATCCTGCCATGATTCGTTAGGGGGATCGCCAGGTTGTCCGCCAAATTAAAATTCCTATCCTATTGATTGTTATTTTATGAAATGGTCATTCAACAGGATTTTATTAACTTGGAAGGGTCGTATTGATTATTTTAATGATTATAATTCTGTAAATACATACTTCTTTCGGTCGCGAATCATATTTTGTTCAACATACAACCTGACACTGACGTGCAGATTGCAAAAAAACGTATGAAAATTTGAATTTCGCGGGCAAACCCCTGGCGCTTCCTCCATAAGGTAGATTGTACTTACAATCTATGCAAATGAATTTGACTTTTCTTAACTGTCTAAAGGTCAAATGAGAGCGGGTTGAGTGAGGTTGACTCCAATGGAATGATGAACGGATCTGAAGCCACGGGCGACCGCGATCGCGTGCTCCGTGAAAAGGTAAGTCCATTACTGAAAAATTAAACTAAATATTGAGCACTAGACTTTCTCCCTGTATCTGAAAGCAAGCTTTTGAATCAAATCAGAACATCATAAATCGCATGCTAACATTACAGGAGGCTGAGCTGCGTCGTATGCAAGAGATGCTGGACCAGATGCAGCGCCAGATGAACTTGCAGGCCGCCGGCGGGGCCAGCACCACCACCACCGCATAGTGCATGCGCACCGCACAGGTAACCTAACATCTTGACATCTTTATTGAGTATGTGTCCCTGGTACAGTCAAGTCTTTTATATCTTCGTCAGTTTTCAAATTCTTTCCTTTATCTAGTCAGCCGAAATATTATATTTTGACGATGCGGCACTGAGCAGACTATTGCGTAGAAAACTTTGTTTATTTACTTGAAAACAAAGATCAAAGCTCACACCTTTGATTAATGTCGCGTTGACATCAAACTCAATTGTTTTTAATGGCCTGTTTAAAAAAAAAAACTTGGTGTCTGTCAGTGTCACATTCTCAATTCGGTCTGACATGTAAAGAAAATGACTACGATGAACGCAATACCCCGGACACACATAAAGTTTTTCGAAAATAAAAATAAATGTTCTATAGGTCTCTCCACTAGCCTCCATATAAAGTTTCATGCGTCAGAACCAGCATTCGAAACACTTTTTCCAGCCCGCCGTAGACACCACATTTACATCCTGCTCGAACACTGACAGCGCATCTTCCGGTGACGAAAATTGTATCCCTTTGCATTTAGCTACACGACTGACCGTCGACAGTCGATATCTACAGAACGAGCGGGGCTTGCTAACATCCTTGAACGATTACTTATAATATAATGCCTGGGTGATCCAGGAGTTCGACCGGCGTGCTATCCAGGAAGTCCCTCGTTTTGAGCTCGGTGTGCTATCCAGGAAGTCCCTCGTTTTGAGCTCGGTGTGCGAAGGTGTGTTTAGTGGTGGAGCAGTAGCCCGCGGAGCCCTGTGTTTGGTCGCTTGTTGCTCACAACAGAGAAAACTTCTGCCAAGCATTTGATAGTAAACCATTCAGCGTTGTTGCTTCTTTGGTTCCGTAAAGGAATTGACACCAAGTGGCCAGTCAAACTGAAAAAGCTCGCAATCAAAATCTTCCCCCCGCTTCTAGATCGCTTCACTTTGGTAGGCGTTGATTCGTTTTAAAACACCCAAACCATCGTCAGGCGCTTCGTTTCTGGATCGTATTGATAAATCCAAGACTCATCACCTGTAATGATGTCGTAAACACGCCGCGACGAGCCTGCTTCAAATTTGTTTATCATATCACGGCACTATTCCACCCGGGCCTGCTTCTGAGCATCAGTGAGGTTGTGCGGCACCCAGCGTGAAACTGTCATCCTCACGAGAAGATGCACGTGTAGAATTCCGTGAAGGCTTTCCGAAACAACCTGCAGTATTGTGCTGAATCTCTTGATGCGTAACTCGTCTATTATCTTGGATTAAAATTTTCACTGTTACCATGTTTTCTTTCGTAACAGCCGTCAAAGGGTGACCACTTTTTTCTTCATTCCCCAAAGTTAGTCGACCGCGCTTGAATTCGTCATATCAACGATACACGGTTGCCTTAGAAGGGCCTTCATCCATGAATCCCATTTGAAATCTACCGTACGATTCGTTTGGTTTCAGGCGATACTTGAAGTCGTAAAAAATCATTGCGTGAAAATGTTCCCAGCGCAGATCCATTTTTTATGAGACACCATAATTTAAATTAGCTCGCCATAATGTGGAGGTAAATTTTGAAATCGGAACGTATCTACCTATTTTTACTTACAAATAATCATATTTTTCACAATACTTTCTGAGTGACCTGGTATATAATGTTGTGTCGGTAAAGCAGATTCTATCGTGCAATGACCAGACAAAAAAATGAAAACTTAAATTCCATAACGAACGAACATGTTTTGGCTGTGACTGTACATTGCATTGTTTTGACAGTGACGTCACTATAACTTTGCTGACAATATTGGAGGCATTAAATGATATGTGTTTGTTTGTAATCCCGGCCTTATCGCAACTATATTAATATGTTTTCTTTCCTTAGTTGGACATTAGTACGACTGTCCAACTGCCCGCTACGTGCGACTTCGTCAACTCGATACTTCGCGCCATCCCTTATTGCGTTACTTCCAACTAAGATGTAACTGATGTAACTGTCGTACGTCCTGTAACGTTCATACAAATATATCACTTTGAGTTAAAATTTAAAAAAAGAAACTCGTGAAATGATATTAGATGTGTTGAGATTATTGTTATAAAATCGCCTAACAGACTAGTTTAGTCGTAGTAGCTGTTCCCGTCACTAGAAATGAGTGTTGCCATGTAAACTATAAGGGTGTTTTCTTACTAGCGTTCTGCCAGCCTCGGCGATCGTAATTTGTGAATCTGGACGAACTTTAGTGCGACAACACCCGTAGGTTAATAAACCATGTGAGGTCTTCTAGAAATTCCGTCAGTTATAGTTAAAATTAGTATATAATAGTTACTTGCAATACTCATGAAACATTCGTAGCTATGTATTTTTGTGAACGTTACAGAGTTAAAGTATTATCTTTGTAACTCAAATATTATTTTCCTTTTCATATTATTTTATAGGACTATTTTATTATAGGTATATCCATATCTATAGACAATAGAATGTTTATCTCTCTATGTAGTGTTAAGATAAATGCAATATTTACACAGTGAAGTATTCCATGCTTATTTGTAAGAAAGTGCACATCAATCGTGATAGTGGTCTAAATAAACCAATACAGATCGCCTACGGAATAAATTGATCAGCATATTCCATTTAACGCCTGAAATGACTGGAGTACTTTGCAGAATCTCACTATGTCTACGTCTGCGTTTAGGTAATTGTATCGTAAATAATTTCAAGACACATGTGAACTGATGTAATGTAAGATGCACAATGTGACATTTGTATTTAGTCGATTAAGGGCCGATTGTACCCGTTAGATATATTTTATACTTGGAATAAAGTTGACGTCTGACAGTTCTAGTATGGATTAACTGTACAAAAAATTAAATTTGTTCTTAGGATAAGACTTATTCTAGGTATAAAGTTTAATGAAACTCGATTTTTTCAATCGTCAGATACAATACGGCTGATGAATCATGACCGGTCTGTACACACGGCTACACATCAAGCTAAACTTTTCCAGTATAAGCTGATCTCGCACTGTATAGGATTTCCGTACAATGAGAGGTCAGCTTATGCTTGTCGCCGTGTGTACACTCACACTCGCCTCATGCCACTATTTGGTTCCCAAAATAATTTATTGCGCAGCCTTCTGCGCAAAGTTCGGACCGGCCATGATTCATCGACCGCATTGTAACTTTCTCCTGAAAAATAAATATGTCGGTTTGACATTAAGTTCTGTACAAAAGCTGTCAAACAGCAATTTTTATTCCTCATCTAAAAGTTAAATAAAATCGGCCTCTAGAGTAACTTTAACGCAGACTTAGCTCTAGATTTTGGTCGATTAAGATACTAATGCCCCACATCTAATATGTAACGATAAGTAGTCAATAATGGCCTCAAGATATTGATCTGATATGCATTTATTATTATTGCTCTGTGCCATTACGTTCTAAATATGTTCTAATACACCTTACTAAGTAAATCCCGTATTATTCAGTTTTATCAATTAACAATCTCCGAAGTTAGTTATTAAGTAAACTTTAGATTCAGTGATTCAATACCAGTACCTAATACAATGTTCGAAAAAAAATGTATTTACGAGATTTTCCTATTGAGAAGTTGATACTGTCCATGCATTTCTCACTCATGACAAAAGTATTATTTTTACTTTGATGACTGACATTATATTTTATTTGAGTAATCCATTTTTTGTATTGTCAATTTACTCTTTGATAATAGGAGGTTAGAATAGTATGTCCTACTAGATAGTTGCATGAAAATATATTATTATTCTTAAGGAATTATTGGAATGATTGTATCGAATAGAAGGCTGAAATGCTTCTTGGAAAGTCGAAACTGAATTGAATTATCAAATTATAACTTTAGTAGGTACTTAACATTCTTAGTATCTCGTATATTTAGAATTTATTCCCACGTTGGTGCATTTATTTTGTACTTTAATGATATTGATAACTACTCATTATTGTAAACTAAATGATGAATCGAATATAAATCTCATAAATCCTAGAAGTTAAATTGGTGCCAAAGTTTCGAAAAGTTATTTAAAAATCATTAATATAAAATTAATTAATAGTTTCTGGATTATTTGATTGTGAATTATTACTAGGTACCCATGTAATTTTTATGTAAAAGAAACTTCTATGTAATCATATTTTTATAGTAAATATAAACGAATCATACCAACCTGTGTTTATTTCATACCACCTGCACCTTTGAGTCCTTTTCAGAAAATTGTCAGACTTAATTAACAAAAGCAAAGCAAGGCAACTGCAAGGATTTCATCTTCGTGCCTCCTCTAAAGTGTTCCGTATTGGAGCGCATTTTATAACATGGTCATCAACATGACAATATGGAAGATGCACGCTCGTCACAGACTTCTCTAATCATGATATCCTTCTATTATATTACATTAGCTTGGGACGAAATTGGTTAGCTGGTGACATAGCAGGTGATAACGTAGCAAATAGAACCATCTTAACATCACTCGTAGCCCGTGGCGTTCTCAATCAAAGAGGCACGTCCTCCAGCCAGGCTCCTATTCAATATACAAATTTAAGACATCCATTCATACGAACAAAATCAATTTTATGCATGCGGCATGAGGTAGGAGTTGACTGGCAGAAATCGTCACGTGGGGAAAATGCGTTATGCCTCCTCCATACGAATTTCTCTCTCTGTCTCTTTCTGTTCTATCGACGGTATAATATCAATATCTAATAACTACAAATCCGTGTTTTTATTGGAGGCGAAAAAAACGTTACACAGTATAGTTTTTAAAATTTGAATCAAAAAGTTACATTTAATTTAATTTTTTTGTAATTTTTTTTCACAACTTTCATAGGTTACCTATGAATTTGCATTATGGTGAAAATCGCTAAAGTGTTTGTTTGTAGATATTGAAACTTCACGGTCGAAATACGAGTGGTTGTGAGCACGTTGCGAGTATCGCGTAAGGAAATTCGTTGCCAACGGGGCGTCCCCCGATCGCACAGGTTTTTTTTTAAATTATACTTTATCGGCGAATGATGTATATTGCATTTCATAAATGTTCGTGTTAAAGTTGGTAGGTTTTAAAATTAATGAAACAATAATGGACCTTGTCGGTCACAGCATAGTAGGAGAGACGAGGAAACGCGTTAACCTATTTATGTGTTCTAAATATTTATTTATTTTATTATAGGTATTTAGATAATTTAATTTAATTGTTCTTAGATGCGTTAGTAACAATTTTCATCTATGTTAGTAGGTTTACCACATAATTTAAGAAATAAAGAAATTTATTTTTACAATTTCCCCGTAACTATTCCCACTCAGTGTGCCTGTATGGGATAGTCATGTCGGGATGCTATCATTTAGAAAATGTTGTTGGTGCTACCGCGCAGTCTTTGGGGAATAATGACGCCACTTTCTTACGCATTAAATCGTGGAAACCGTCAACGCTTGCATTTGCAAACATTTGTGACGCACTGCAATGCCGCGGCAACCCCAACAGCATTCGAAAAGCATTATACTGAATACACACGACGTTGTAGGATCGTTGCGTATACTGAACCCACAGGCTGCTCGAGTAAAGAGATTGGCAATATGCCCTTAAAAGATAATTTTTGAGTTAAATATTTTGGCTATAACTCTAATACCTGCTTGAGTAAGCAGGTCTTTTTCAAGTTGTAGGTACCTATACATATAAATTAGTTATAGTTTGTTATTCCTGTTCTTCAGTATTCACTTTGTTAATTGGTTTATTTATTCATGACGAGAAGTGGGGTTTACAGCTTTACTTTACTTTTATTTTATTAACATGAAAAGTAAGACTATAGCAGTTTTATTTTTTGATCTCGTGGCATGCGAAATATTTGATAGTTACGCTTTTATTTTTTAATGTGAAATTTCCAATTAATAGGTCAGTCTATGTTTAGTTCTAATACAGTGGTTTTGTTAACAACTTCAAAATTTCAGAATATTGATGTTTGAATACTTGTTTAATTTAAGTGCTCTATGCTTGAGCCCCTTTAATTTACTTTTAGATTTAGTCGATTTTATCCATAAATTGTTTGACTAACCTTGCATAACATCCCTAAAAAAGTTTGACAGACAACTGGCAAGCAAATGCTTTCGTCCGCCATAACGTTTGCAAAATTTGTTATCAAACAGCAGGCGAACAAAACCCGAGTGTTTATAGTTTTGTAGTTAATAATGGCTATCGTGGAGGACGAAGTAAGAAATGAATCGGAAGAGGAAAACGAAATAGAAGTGGTAGTGGAGGAGGAGGAGGCTGATATACCGGAAGATACCGACGACTCTGATGTATGGACGCCCGCACGATCCAACATTTGGCACATATCTTACTTATTTTTCTAGAAACTATTCGTAATTTGTTGACAATTGACTGTTTACTGATGATGGTATGAGCTTATTCTAATGAGATAGTCGAATGATATAATTTAACGAGTGAAATAAGTACAATATTATGGGATCCCATAAAACATTTACAGTTTGCCCAGTGTTTTTGATAGGTTTTGCTGACTTATTTCTACTTATAGTTGTTAAATTACTTAGTCAATACCTTTAAGTCTGAGATATATCAAAGTAATCACCCATTTTGATAGTAAATTTAATTATAGTTATTTGTTGTGGTTTGATGCAAGATGAAATGTCTGCGAATTTATATAGTACAGGGTGTAAATATGAGTACACTAACTAAACTAAACTTGAAAGCAACATCTTATTAACAAAAAACATACAAAATTAATAAGTTATCATTCATGTGCAACCTTTGGTGATAATTATATGCTATTATTTACAGGTTCAATTTACTTTTGAAAGTGGCAGTCATAAGAGAAATAATCTTAATTCCATTGTAAACAATGGACAATTGCCTTAATCCTTTGTCTGTAGGGAGTATCAGCATAATATAATACATTATTTAAGTAAGATGGTGTCAATATGTACTTTTCTTTATGTTAGTAGTTTTTTATTTTTCTAGCTCCATTGGAATCAAAACAAAGTAACTGTATAGCTATATTTTAATAACAGCATAATCAGCCAATAATGTTCCTACTGCTGGGACACAGGCCTCCTCTCTCTGAGAGGGAGTGGGCTGTAATATACCATTCAGGCCCAGAGCGACAACCCGCTACCAACGTAGATGTCTTTGAATTTGTAGGTTCGAGGTACTAGGACATGGCAGTTTCCTTAAGATGTTTTCCGTCACCGTTTTGAGAGCAGTGGTGATGAAATAATTTACACATAGTAAAGCATCGCCTGGTTTGGAGCTCACGATATACAACTCATAAGATGGGGCCCATACCACTGGGCCACCACTGCTATCATATTATGCCGGCCGTTAAAAGACTTTTGGGTTGGTTAGTGTGTGACCAATGTATTAGTGGTTACAGAAATGTGTTCATTGGTTTTGTTTTTTCAATAATTTTGATATTTGAAGAGGTTGTATTTCAATGATATCTAAACACATGAAGAACTCACAGTACATTTGTTACTAATGTGGACAGCAAATTCCAAGACACTGCATCACAATAAAATAGGGAAGCAAAATGTGTGGAAATACTTTTATGAAGACACTTTTAAATTTCCACCAAAACCACAAAAATATTCATGTTAGATTAAAAAAAAAGAAGTAAATTTTTGTGTTAAAGATTTGACCATTCACAAATCTAGTAATTCATCAAACTACATATGAACTTTGTGGAAGCTGTGGGTGGACTCCCACAAAGTTGATAGTTTTCATTTGCTTCTTTTTGTTTGTAACTAAATAAAGAAGCTCAGCGTCATACAAAGATCGTAATATTTTGTTATCAGGATGAAGATGAAGATATGATCTTGGAGAGGAAAGTGACAGAACTGGAACGGCGTATTGCGGAAGATCCTTACAACTATGATGAACATATTGACCTTATCCAAGCTTTGTGGTAAGTCTACCATTGTTTTATGAAATACAAATGCTAAGCACAACCATACACACTTCAACCATTTCACCAGTTAATGGAACCATTCTTTGGATCCCAGGTACGCAGTGGCGTACCTGGGGTCAAAATTATGGCAAGCCAACAGATTTTTTACGAAAACAAAAAGAAGCCGACTGAGGGATTGGCTGATTGTCTAAAATAATGGTGCCTTGGTTGTTATTAGTACTAACACCGTTATTATCACTTTGGTTAGAAAAGTTTTATATAAGAAGCTACATATTTCAAGTACATACTACATACAGATAGATACCCAATCCCACTACAGTCCACTACAGTACATTGAAACTTCCCTAAGTCTATTGGCTATTGAGCTGGCAATTTTTCTTCGTCCAGTTTTTCAACAGATGGCAGCATCAGCGACTTACTAATTGCCCGAGACTGTAGTTTTACAACGCCATCTAGGAGTCGACCTACTTCTATAACGTTCGGGGTTCAGAAAAACATGTTATTAGATTTCTTTTATATTTCTATGTAAAAAATAATAAAATAATAGAGTCGTTTGATTTAAATTAGTAACAATATTGGAAAATAGTTAAATCAGCACTAAATAAGGAAGTTTTGACTTTGTTTTACCAATCATAATTCACCCAAAATTCTGGCATATATCGCTTTTTAATGATTGTTAATTTCATAATAGTTACCTATGCTGCCATCTATGATTTTTTTCAAGACAAATTCAAATTTGTTCGAGTAGAGACCCCATGGTAATTGTCATAAGCGCCATCTATATTAATGAATGCGCATTACCAATCGCGTCGATGTATTCGACTTACAAAAAATACTTTTTTTTATTTCCGAGAAATACATACAATAATTTGAGGATGGTTGCGGTGAAGTAAAGTCACTTAGTATCAGGAAACTCAATGTATTTCGGTACATACCTTTTCAACGACGACAGTTTCCGAATTCACATTTTGATAAAATGAGAACACTATATTCATTTACAAACTCATAGGGAATGACATCGCTGCAATAACTATCACATCATTTTAAATAATAAAATTAATTCATAACCACACCTAGAACATACTCTTTCAAAACAATAACATATTGAGTCGCGTTGTGTCATTGCGTACGTTCGCGTTCCTAAGCTCACAACACGCTCACTTTACGCGGTGAACGCGGATAGTGCACTTACGCGAACGTAATGCCTGTCAAATGCTGGGCTTTTATGTTCATAGAAATCTGCTTCTATGTACTTACCAATTACATCAACAAATGTAAACGTTTCTATAGCAATTTGTAGGCGAAAATTGGGAGACAAAGGTAAGCAAGGCAGTAAGTAAGACAAGCCGGATTTGAAGCCGACTAGTGTGAGCGAGAAGGCGGATATGAACGCATTGAGTAGCGCCAGAACGAGATAGCGCGGAATTTAAATGTCATAATAGTTTTGATTACTGAATGATTGGAGTTCACTGGGTGCGTAAATCTGGCAACCTAGTGCGCCCGGCAGAATATGCGGGAATTTGGACATTTTATTATTCCTATGACATGAATGTTTGAATTCAAGATCATTGACTGGTATAGTTTTTGTTTTGATAGGCTTAGGTTTTTTGTTGTGAATTATAATATTATTAGGGCAAGCCGGGCTTTTTGGCTTCTATGAAAGTACCGCTGCTGCCAGGTAGCGCTATATTAAGTTTGTAAAAAATTGTTTCAAGTACAAATCTTTATTGTAGACCACATGATCGTTATAGCAAAAACAACATTTTAAAAATAAGCATTAAAAACAAAAAAAAACAAATAGAATTGCAACACAAAAATATTCTTATGAAACATTAATTTATGAAATAACAAAATAGGATCTATCACATTACGCATATCTATCTTCATAAAAACTTTTCTTTGTAGGGGCCTATCCTCACTGGAGCGCTGGCGCTCCGCCTACGATCGCCTACAGCAGTTGTCATCGCTGCGGCCGGAACACTGGCTGCTTCGTTTGCAGACTGAAGTGTCTCTCGCGCATACGGAAATATCACGAGAACGCGTAGCGAAGTTGTTCCAGGAAGCTGCACTGGACTGCTACTGTAAGTAGTAATAAATAAATTTAATAGAAAAGATTTATAATTCTTACAAAAAAAAAACCATCTAAAGCATTAAAAAAAAACTAACTAGCTAGTAGCTTCTACGAGGGCGGCACTGAAAATTTCGGGAATCAAGGAAGTGACACAACATTACTATTTAAAAATGTATTTATTGCTTTTCGAAGTATTCTCCGCGAAATTTGACACATTTTTCCATACGATGGAACCAATCATTGAAGCAACCATTCCATTCGGAAGTTGGGGTCTCCAAAATGGCCGTTTTGTAGGCGTCCACAGCTTCTTCAGGTGATGAAAATCTCTGTCCACGCAATTTATTTATTTCATAATCAACAGGTTTTAGCAAATACATTTTAGAGGCCTTCTTTTAAGTATGGAGATACCTGTGCCAGAAGACCTCAAATTTATTCTTTATTTTAGGGAAAGTATAGAAATCATTAGGGCTTAGGTCGTGGCTGTACGGCGGATGGTCTAATAATTCTATGTTTTCTTGCTCTAAAAACTGTTTTGTTCTGTGTGCGGTGTGAGAACTCGCATTGTCGTGATGGAGGATGATGCGGCGGTTGCAGTTCTCTTTACGGAGTTCAGAAGCGACCTGTGGCAAACAAATGCTAGCATACCATTCTGCATTACCCGTTCTTTGTCCCTCAAGAGGAATAGTCGTAACATGGCCGGTTTTGGAGACAAACGTGTCCACCATTTTTTTTGCAACACTCCGTGAACGAACAATTTTTGTTGGCTTTAACTCATTTTCGAACACCCAAACTCGTGACTGGTTTTTTGTTTCGGGTTCGTACGCGTGCGTATATCCAGGATTCGTCACCTGATACGATGTTGTATACAGCATTTGAGGATCCTGCGTGGAATCTTTCGAGAGTTCTGATGTAACGCGAGCCGCTTTTTGCTCTTCACAGAGCGAATGCGGTATCCATCGGGAAAACAACTTTTTTACACCTAATTGTTCATGCAAGATTATTTGTATTTGACTCATGCCAATGTCTAAAGTTGCCTGAATTTAGCGGTATGTCACATGTCTATCTTCCTCAATCAGCTTACGCACAGCATCAACGTTTTCTTGGGTGACTGCAGTTTTTGGACGACCTTGACGGGGATCATCACTGAGCTTGACACGTCCACGTTGAAATTCAGCAAACCAGCGATAAATTGTGGTTTTGGGTGAGGCTTCATCACCAAATGCAGAAATCATCCGGTCAACACACTGCTTTTGTGTTAAACCACTTCGAAAGTCATAATAAATCATTGCTCTTGAATTTTCTCGAATCAATTCCATTTTCTCAACGACTAAACAAGTTTGACAAAACCTTGTGACAAGACCGAGAATTAAAAAAAATAAAAAAATAAATGATATTCGATTTTTAAAACCAAGGAGTTTTCAATTAAAAAGATTTTAATATGACAGGAACAGTGGAAATATTCCATTCCCGATACTTTTAGTGCAGCCCTCGTATAAAGTTATAAAGTTATTTTAAGCAACTTCAAAAAGGAGGAGGTTCCCAATTCTCCCTGTCAGTCACTATGTTCATCCACTGTTCGCCAGCCACTTGTATTATCTCGTCTGCCCACCAGGCAGTAGGTCAACCTCTTTTCCTAGTGCCTGATGGCCCATTCTATTCAGTTCTATCTTGCAGTGTTATTTTAGTTTGAAAATGTTTTACTGCTGGGCAAATGCCCCCCCCCCCCCTTTAATTTCTAGGACATGTTTTCTTTAAATGTTTTGAGAGCAGTGGTGATGTAATAATCACTGACTGCCCTTACCCATTACCAATTTGCAACGCATTGATACAAGCTTGGGTTTCCTTGAGACGATTAACACTTCGAGACTTCCTAGACATTCAAAGATAGGAAATAAATTTATTTGCTATAAGTGTCTGTATCATTTTGTTCTTAAATAAATAAATACAGATCTATTACCCTTCCCTAATTTCACCAATGAAACTGAACGCGTTCAGCACATAGATTAAGAGCTGTCAGTGTCATGATTTTCCATGGAATATCGACACTGACAGTTCTTGAACGCGTTTTAGATTCAGTTTCATTGGTGAAACTGGCACTTGTCATGATAATGTGACATGCATACATTTTGGTTAATACTTTGGTTAAAATATTGTTCGTACTTGGTTGACCTTTAATTGAATTTATCTTTCAAATCTTTATTGCTTATCACATGTGTTTTCAAGGTCTTATTATGGTTATACAGTTCACATGGACCCTGTCGGGCACAACAAATTAATACAATATGAGTAGTAGCATTCTCAATGAATAAAGTAAATAAGAACATTTAAAAATAACACATATTTTACAAATTATAACTAGAATTCATTAGAAATAATTCATTTAAAATAAATAATATCACACACAATTAAATTAAATTGTAAAAAAAAAACCGGACAAGTGCGAGTCGGGCTCGCGCACCAAGTGTTCCGTACAAATCTGTAGGTATATATGTAAAAGTTCACACGCGTTCATGAGGAAAAGGGTAGTAAGTTTAAAATTATTAAAAAATATATATTATATTGTAACTAAAAATTTATGGTTTTCACAATTTATCCTTTATCTGTGCTGTAAGACGTTGCTTCGTACCAGATTTCAAGATTCTGAGTTCACGAGAAGTACCATGTAGGTTTTGATTCCCTTGCGAGTGTCGAAAAGGACATGGCCAAAAATTGTATGGGCTTGTACCCCAGAATGTACAGATACAAAATATTTGTAATTTAATAGTACTGATCTTCTACAAAGAAAATTAAAAAGAGGCATATTGCTGAGCAGTTGTGGACAAAAGTTATGAACGTTTGAAAAGGTTGATTTTTGCACTATGGCTAAGGTATTTCATGTAAATTAATGTGTATATATATCTGTGCCAGGCGTTTAATATACATAGTATTTTAGTTTAAAAAAATATTCGCATTTTTTTAAAATCTGATAAATCTATAGTTTGTACCTATTGTTTATAGCACTTAAAGTAAAATATCTACAGTAGCATATTCTGCATATGGCAAATAATAAAACAAAGAATATTATTTTAATCATTTAATGTTATCAAAACTTTCAATTCCAAAATGTCGTGTCTTCTTGCACGTGTAACTGATCTCCAACAGCCATAACAAACATTGGTATGACCAAGTTGTCTTTCCCTTGAATTGGTTACAAGGCGTCTTGGTTTATTGTCATAACAGGCACCACATACACAGCTATGAGGTGACAACTGTGAAGGTAAAATAGGAACCTATTAGTCTTAGATTTGACCACGACGCGACGTTAGAATATGGAGTAAATAATACCTGTCGTATATATTTTAGTAAGAGGTACTTATTGAAACTAGAACTTACCTCAAAAGTAACCACTCCTATAGAAGAACTCATCACATCAGGGGGTAATGATGATATTACATGCCGCCTGCGCGCGTTCTCTTATTGGGAAAACTACAGTCAACACACGCTTGTAAAAGGTCCATTTTCGTTGTTTGTAATTATACAGTTTACAGTCATTATTAGTTAGAGCACTCGTGTGGCGCTACGACACTATAAAATATAAACGTATAAGCGAAAACAATTAAACAAAAACACGATTCGAACGAGAAAATCGGCGCAAACGTCAAAGAAGGAATATGGTATTGACAATTGACATTTTTCAGCGGTGTTGCCAGTAATAACGTCATATTATCCTATCCGTAACAGCACTAACATCTATAAATTCAGTCATAGATGGTTCGATTTATAGACAAGAACACATACAAAAAATACGTTTTATAACATTATGGTTACGAATAGTTTACGTGTATATTTAAGGCCTGCTAAGCGTTTATTTATTATTTTTAAAACCTTCATATAATATTTTTTCCCTGTTCTGAACTTATCTAATATTATATGGCAACATTAAAAGGTATATAAAACGCAAATCAAAGAGAAAAACTTTTAATTACGATTATTTCTCCACTTCTGCTATGATGCATAAAAAGTTATTCAAAATTCTTTATTTATTTTATTTTAATTATCTGCATTAAATGTAAGTTTGTACTCCGTGGGGCACATTTTGTCTAATGTAAATGATAATGATAATTTTTGTAAATGGTAAAAATAATATCAAATGTAAAAATTAAAAAAGCCAGGTCACACATAAAATTTAAACTAAAAATGTTACTTAAGATTCAGTCAAAATCAAGTCGAATAAAAATATGAATTTCTAAAACTGAATAAATGGTAGAAGTCATCTCATTAAGATGTCATCCTAGAAGAATTAATTTAATGAATAATATCATCTATCCACCAGTGGTTTCCTGAGCTGTTTAATAAATTTATTTTAGCCTAGATTGTGGTTTTACGAGTTTTACGAGAGTGTTTTCTTCTCAATTATGCTGACTATTCTGTCTCTTATGTAAATGATTCCGTTTCTGATGTCTCTATGGCATTCATATGAAATTAAAATCTAATTTATTTATCACACAGCCATCCCAATCCTAAGCGAGTGGTGTTCATTCACACTGACGGTAGGTGAGACTGACAAGGCGCGCGCGCAGCTCGACGAAGTGCTGCGACGCGCTGGCGCAGATCCCTTTAGTGGCAAGATCTTCTGGGACGCTAAGTACGAGTTGGAGAAGGAGCATCTAGAGACTATCAGGTTCGTAGAATTCAAAATCATTTATTCCAATTAGGCTGAGAATCAGCTCTTTCCGAAAGACATAATTACATAAGACAGTCCCACAAAACGCCCGCCCTTCACCACTTCCTATTGCTTTAGCTGAGAAGAAGTGGCGCAACAAACTTTCCAGCAGCACAGCTGTCGGTTCAGTTACAAAAAAAACTTGATTCGATACAAATTCGAAATTAGTAGGTATGCAAAGTAGGTTATTAAAAATAAAAGACTCAGAACATTAAATTATATTATTTGTCACAACGGCTAGCCACGCCATTAAACAAACGAATACAATGACAATATACTTAAGCAAAATAATAAAAATGTAAACAAAACTTAATACCTAAATAAAAGCCTCCAGGCATAAAAGGCGTGACAGCTTACATATGCAATGCTGGACTATGTACACACAAATGATAAACTAGGACCATGGAACCGAACAATTACTTATAACAATAACAAATCCATAGTTAGCAATATGACTAGTCACCACAAGCAGCACCCGTTCACGAGCATAAAGCAAAGATCAGCCATTACCCCCGCTCGCCATATTTGAGGGAAGGAGGCAACCCGACCCCTGACGCTACCGCAAGCAGTGAAATCTAAGGGAGCATGACAAACTTGCTGCCGCTTGCATTGTTTTTATCGAGACCGTTCATTGGTTTAGGCGTTAAAAGGTAACATACAGACAGAGTTACTTAAGAATGTATAATGATTATTAAGATCCGGTCAGTCCGTCATGTCACGGGTACTTATCAATCACCCGGATTGATAAGTACCCGTGACATGACGGACTGACGTGTAATATGGATGTTTTTCTTTAGTGTCATGAACAACGACGTTCGAAATTTCTGATAAATTCATTGTTTAATTTGGTTGTAGTAGCTGTAGCAAGTGAGCAAGTGTAAGTTTTTTTATAAACTATGGAAAAAGTGCACTACCGATCGGTGATTAGATTATTGTAGGGAAATTAAAGAAAAGATGGACACCGTTTATGGGGACCTTTCTCCTTCGATGACAACAATACAATCCGATATTGGTTCGATGAATTCATCCGTCGTAGATGAAGAGCGTCCAGGTCGCTCAGTTGAAGTGACCACCGTTGAAATGCATAACAATTTCCATGGCCTTGTACTGGAAGACCGGCGAGTGAAGATAAGAGAGATTGTTGAGATCATAGGCATCTCATTTGAACGTGTGCATAATATATTGCATCAACATTTGGGCATGACATAGCTATCGGCAAGATGGGTGCCGTTTTTGCTCACCGTCGACAACAAGCGCATTCGAATGACCACTTCATAGCAGAATTTGGACCTGCTTAAGCGCAATCCGATGAGTTTCTGCGCCGCTATGTGACTGTCATCTACCAACCCGCACTGGGCCCGCGGGGTAGATTATACGCCACTCCCTCTCGAAGAGAGGAGGCCTGTTTCCCAGCAGTTGGTGTTACTACTACTGGGACACAGGCCTCCCTCCATTCCTTCTACTTCTCACGGCTGTCTGCTGTTGTGGTCCAATTTTCATAAACCGGTATAATTCCTCGCATCTTCGCTTGAGTCTTCCACGAAATCAAATTGCCTAGCTATCATCTTCCCGACTCTGTTGTCCCATCCACGGCGTAAACCGTCTTATTCCGAGGCACATAAAGTTCATTACAAATACTGACTTCAGAGAAGTCCAAGTTGACAATTATGTATTAAGAACATTAATAGGCACTTTTACAAACAAAAAAATAATTAGAAATAATTTACAATACAATTTATTAAAAAATTCTATCACTATAGAATCGAACCTTTTGAACTTAAGTGAGAATTCGTTTTTCATTGAGACGGATAATGGTCATTGAAATAATAATTTGTTCATCAGGAAGGATGACACCGAAGAATACAAGGCACAGGAGGAACGCGTTCTTTGGTGCCTCGAGGAGACCGTCTCGCGGCCTCTTCTGAGAGGAGAGAACGCGTTACAGCAGATGGAGAAACTCGCACTCACGATGCATGATCAACAGTATGTCGATAAGGTATACAACCTCTTTACAACTATTTTTTTCTGGGTTATTGACTGATTCGTAGACTGTTAAAATAGTTCTGTAATGGTTCCATTCAACCTTTGTTAGCATCAATCATATTATTTGTAGCAGGAATAAAGATCACTGTGATTTTGACAGATTTATTAGTAGCTGCAACCCAACATCAACCTTATTACAAGGAGAATAAAAATCACTGGGTTTTTGATAGAAGTGCAAATTCAAAGGCAAAATAACTGTGAAAGGACTATATTCTTTATTTGCCAGAAGGCAAGGGTTATTTCAGCACAAATTCAAAATCTTTTTATAAAATAGTGAGACATATTCGTGTTAGCTCGCATTATTTATTTTTAACTGGCGACCTGACACCGCATTTCCCGTGTTTAAAATGTTCACTTTCTAATCTCAGTGTCAATCTGTCTAGAATACAATAAAAAATAATATTAAAAAAAAAACAAGTTTTTACATTGATTGTCGTTGAGATGAGGTTGCGATTTGAATTTGAACGTTTTTTAAGTGCGAGTATTGGCCTTCTGATTGTATAAGTAAATAGCTCCATTAGTAAGAGCTCAATGAAGTAACTTTATTTTTGTTTAAGGTGAAGAAGCAACATGAATCAGCAGCAGATTTCTTAAACAAAATAACACCGTTTGAGGACAAATTATTAACTTTAGAGTAAGTCGAAAATCTAGTGTTTTTTTGTTGTTAGGCGAATTTATAATATTAGTATGAATAAAATAATCCATTGAAAATAAACGTACGAATAATAACGAGTTCTATATGTTTAGATATAAAAATATATAACGCACGCTGTTATTTGGCATTTTGTTTATTGCAGTCCATTTATGGGACAAAAGTCCCAAACTTCTGAATTTCGAAATGTTTTTTTTTTTCAGGGATCCAGTTCTTAAATGTCAAGTGTACCAGGAGTACATAGATTTGGTGAAGGATCTGTCTCAAGAAGAAAAGTATGCTGAATGCGATGCCAATGGAATATTGAGGGTAAGTCTTTAAATAAATTCTTTATTAATTAAAATACCAAAAAATATATATGAAGAAAGGCAAATGATGTACGTCATACACACACACACATCCACATCACTGATTAGTTGCGACACATTTAGTTTAATTGGAGATCCAATAAAAAAAATGTGTTAAGAATTATCTGTGTGGATGTCACTGGGTCACAAATAAATCGAGAGGAAAGGAAAACAGTGTATGATGCAACATACTAAAATTTATTGAAAATCTAGTTTCAGTTTGAAATTAATCCATATAAAAAAAAAATATCCGAAAGTTACTCTGTGTTCCCATCACGGCTTAACGGCTGAACAGATTCTGATCGAATTTGGCACACAGGTAGACCATGCCTTGGGTTGGGTCTTAAGCTACTTTTATCCCGGTAGCACGTTCCCGTGGGATAGTTTCAGACCGCCACGAGGGCGAAGCCGCGGGCAAAAGCTAATAAAAATTACAAGGATTTCAAATTTGCCCAAAAGAAATTGATAATATTTTTATTATTCTTCGCCTAGGTACTCTACGACCGTGCAACTACAGACTGCATAACCTGCTCGTCGTCGTACGAGCTACTGGTCGCGTTCGCCCGCCACACAGCTCGCTACTCGTCGCGCGGCACGTACGCGCGCGTGCTGCTCGCGTGCGCGCGGCGCTGTCCGCGGCGCGCCGCCTTCTGGCTGCTCAGTATGCAGCAGGCGGAGCATGAGGGGAAGAACTTCGAGGAGGTAGACATACATTTAGATATGATCGGTTTTTTTTTTTACTTTAAATAGTCTTTACAGAGGATTGACAGCCCGAACTTCGTGCCGGACGGTCGTCTTTGTGCCCTTTGTGGCGTCTTGGTCAACATGTGGTCGAGTGGTGTGAGTTTAACGGTCTTTCATTTGTTTTTGTGTTATACAATGTTTATTGTGTGTGCCTCTGTGTCGCAAATTAAAATAATTTAAAAAGGCGCAAAAGTGATATGCGTGTGTTCCTGATCTCTAGCCTGAGGCCGAGGACCCCGAGACCCGGAACGGGCCTTCGGTGCCGCATTAGGCTATGTTTTAGTTTTTTTTAAATTTAATGCTGCATTCAAAACAGAATGATTTTAGATATTTCGAGCGTGCAGTGGCTGACTCAGGTAGCGTACTCTTGGGCGCCAGATGTTGTCGGGATATTTTAAACAATGAAAACTCCAACTAAAACTGGTGTGATACTTATTATACAATATGTAACAAAAACCCTGTCCGATCCAAAAAAGGCGTATTCCTGGTTTAACATACGTACTAGAAAAAATTGCAAAAAAATCTAACTCATAAAAACCAAAAGCTATTGATTTTTTTTATTTTTAATTACCATGCGAAATGTAACACTAAATATGATAAATTTTCATAAGTTGACAACACTCCACCGGCCGGCGAAATCTTTTATTTTTTGCCTATTTTATTTCAAAGGACACCGCCCTGCATTAGCCGCGTTGTAGGTACTCATAACGAGTCCTCGATCCTTTGATGTAGCCGACTGGTCGCTACTTGTTTGGACACTTCGCCAGTCGCACGTGGAGATAGCTTGCGATCGGATGTCCGTACGTATCACGTGCCGCTATCGTATCGCGAACAATGTCGTATACCAATCAGGAATATTTGAATATGTTAATTTTTATTTGTGAGTGAATGTGTGATTCGGAAATCGAAGTAACAGCTCGGATTGTGGAAGCTTTCGAGTCACTCAAATCGTACACATGTGCGCTGCGAAGAGTACGTGCAAATTTAATAAAAAGGTGTCGAATGTGTACTAATGTTCTAGATAGATAGAGGTATGTAACAAGTAAATGTTTTAATAAACTGATACCTACAGTGGGTACATTGCCACAAGCACATCACATTAACTCAATAATAATTGTTTCTTGATAAACAGAAGGTCAGAAATCGAGGTCATTGTGCGTAAGCCTACAATAAAATATCAGCTGATACCTACGCGTAGGCAAAACGTAGATTTCTTTAGTCCTACGTTTCTTTGGCGGCATATACGACAAAGGACAGCCGCGCTCAGGCGGCTTCTTTGCCACGAAACAGTAGGTGAACTCTGGTGAACCCTGTCGAGCGATCAGTGTTGCCTTTGGTATGATTATTTTAAATTTTTTAAATTAATTGTTTTCATTGGGGAAAAATAATTATCTCGTATCCATTAAATGATTACGTATTTGTGTACGCACTACGGTACCAAATAATACCCTTCAGGATCGGACAGGGTTTTCGTTACACCCTGTATACTAATATATAAAATTCTCGTGTCGCAATGTTTCTAACCAAACTCCTCCGAAACGGCTGCACCATCATCATCATCATCATCAGCCTATAGTAGTCCACTGCTGGACATAGGCCTCCCCTAATGAGCGCCATAGCGCCCTGTCTTCAGCTTGACGCATCCAGCATCCTGCCTGCAGTCTTGCAGTCTTTTACGGCTGCACCGATTTATATAAAATTTTGTGTGCATATAGGGTAGGGCTGAGAATCGGCCAACATCTGTTTTTCAAAAAAAAAAAAGAAGCAAAACAACGTTTGCGGTTTTTGGCTCACAAAGCGCAAGAGTGCGTACGTACGCCGAGCGCGTGCGCTGTTGTCAGGTGTCTTTAGCCGAACCACTGCAAATTCGCTGAATTGAAATCCGAGTCGGGCATGTTGCAAGCCCTTCATCGCTATCCAGCGACAACATTTGTCATAAGGACGATAACTGCGGACACGAAATGTAATAAATGTTTGGATAGACACGGCAAGAGATCAAGAATGCTGCTATTGAGTTTTACAAAAACCAGTAACGGTTAGTAGCGAGACCTCAGACGAAAATATTGAAAACAGCAACATTTATCACAGCAGAGAGAAAAGAAAGCAGTTGAACCCCGCCAAAAGATTCACCGGTGAAGCTCGATTTGATAAACCCGGCTGCGACACCGTTAAAAAATAGCTTTCCATAGATAAAAATCACCTTTCTCTCCACTAGTCCAATGCCTACTCTAGGATCCATATTCAGTACGGCTCGCAAACCTTCCCAATCCTAAGGGCACGTCTTCCCTACCTATTACGGTGCCTCCCGATCTACCCCTTGACATGCACCATGAAACATAAGGCTTCAGCGGCTAGTGCAAATCTTGGGGTTCATTCGATTAATCGAGTCTGGTCAAACCACGCTTGGGTTTGGGTCGGTGCATTTCATTCATTCATCAACTTCAAACAGTCTTTACAGAGTAGTGCTCGACGAAACATTTGCAGAAAAATATGATTTATGTGCTTAGAATTCTGGCAAATCTTTTAGTCAACCTAAATCATCATCATTATCATCTGCCTGCCTTTTCACATGGAGCAACCTAAAAATGTGGGAATATGACGAATCAAGGGGATCGTTAGACAGAATTAAGATCTGAATGGTTGTCAAACGAGAAAAATCAACGCCGTACCCAGGCGTAGATTACGAGCCTTTGCCCAGCCGTGGGACAGTATGCCTTTGGGCGGATATAGTAAGCTTAAGATTAATCCGCTGAAATAGAAAATCCATCAGAATTTCTTATGAGTTTACTAATTCAAATATTGCCCTCCTCTTGTATCGATACCTCGAGCCTTAGGCCCGCGTCCTCACCAAATCACGTAATGCGATCAGCGCTAAACGTGTTTAAAACATTGTTCTGTTTTTGTGTTAAAGATTACTGAGGCAGATCGACGTTTTAAATTAGTGTCTAATACCAATTACAATTTCAGGTAAAGTCAATATTCGAGACGGCGCTATCCAAAGGCATGGAAACGTACAAACAAAACGAGGCCCTATGGATGGGATACCTCGAGTACACTCGACGCCGCACCCAGTTGGACAATGAGGATGACGTGGAGACGCTTAGGCGCACCTTCAGACTTGCTTGGGATTCGTTAGCTGAGGTATGATACAACTGTGAATACAACTGAATGCCAATTCTGGCACATAAAAATAGTTCAAATGGGATTCGCAATCTCATCTCAGCGACAATCAATTTCAAACATCATCATCATCCACAGCCTGACTTCAACCACTGCTGAGCATAGGCCTCTCTTTTCTTGTGCCAATCTCCACGCTACCGTGCCAGCCTCATCCAGGTTCTACACGCGATGGCAACAATATCGTCAGCCCATCTCGCCGCCGGACGACCGATATTTCGTCTTCCAGTCCTTGGACGCCACTCAGTCACTGCCTTACTCCACCTGCCATCACTGCGCCTTGCCAGGTGTCCTGCCCAATTCCATTTGAGTTCCATAACTTCAAACACTTTTGTCAAAAAAATATGTAAATAAGGGTTGTTTTGCACAATCTGCACGCTCTCAAAATGCGAGAGTTGTTCCTCTGATTGCGGGGTCACGTTAGGTAAAGTGAGCAGTGCTGGCGTTGTTCGAACCCAGGCAGTCACTACTTTGGGTATTTAATTTCAAACGGTTAAAGAAAACATCGTGCGAAAGCCATCGTGCAAAATGTCCTAGAACGAAAAATTCGAAGACATGTGACATCTACCAACCCACACCTGGCCCGCGTGGCGTATTACGTTCCCATTCCATCTTACAGCAATTAATTTTAGAATTAGAGAGAACGAAGCATTAATCTAGCAATGTAACACACACATAAATTAAATTAAATCACCCTCCACCCTCTCACAGAGAGGAGGCCTGTGTCCCAACAGTGGGAAAATTATAGGCTGCATACGATATGCTATGTTAGATAAAGCGTAAGGCAAAACGTAACGTTTTTTTAGCATTAGATAAAGATACCTATCACTTCTGTGATAGGTATCTTTATCGCCAGTCAATTTTATTTGCCCATGTCTCTAGGTAGTTTACAGCATGCGCTGTTTAGTACCATAAAAAGGGCGCATGATGTAAAAAAAAGTGTAATAGGACAGTAGGACTGTTGCATTTGCGATTAGAAGTGCATCAAACGTAAACTCTTTTTTTGTCGTAACGATTACATTTCTAAAATGCCGGCCACGTCAACAGTTAATTACCCTATGCCAACACTAAGGTATACCTTGGAAAGGTCGATTCCGTAAAAATCTCACCGTGGAGCCTGACAGTGTCATCCCGTCTTAGTCAATCCCTAGCATCAGTGGCACTGACAGCTCATTCCACGCTCACTTCACCTAAGTTTTCACGGTGAGATGGTTACAGAATAGCACAGGAGATAGGGTAGCCCTGAGGTACATCTCCGAAATTTCCCCTTGTGTCAATATTATTCGGGCTACTGACATCTAAGTTATTATAACTCTGTTTATTAAATTGCTACAGGCATGGGGAGAAGAGGCGAATGATTGTGAAGTACCGCTGTATTGGGCTCGGCTCGAGTACAAGGTCTTGAAGGAGCCCAAACAAGGCAAAATGATCTTCGAGGAAATATTTAGTAAGTTATCGTACTGCTAGATTTGTTTGGTGTAGTTTAGATAGTTTTAAAAACTAGTTATTTGAAGTGATTTCACAAATAAGGAAACCAATCAGTTTTCCGATTTTTTCAAATTCGAATTTCATTCTACCAATAACTATTGACCGACGTCTTTGTTGCAATAATATGCATTATTTGACATATTTTTAGATCATCGAAGTATTTTACGGAACTATGTTTCGCCGATTAACGAAATAACTTTATGCTATTGAACCCTCTTTTGGACTTTTTTCATTTGCAAAATGATTCATTTGCCATTTTTCACCACACCTAAACATCATTTTACGGAAATTTATTTGGTTACAAAAATACAGGGTGGAAGGGACATCGACGCACAACCGGTTACCATGGACTCCTGAACATGACTCTGAACTACGCTGAAATTTTTTGTCGGTTATAAAAAAAAATGTTCTGCCATACATTTTGACCGCATTGCACTTTTCTATGAAAAGTCCGTTTTTTTTTATAACCGACAAATAAATAACTGCGACAACGAATAAATAAAAAATGTTCATAATCAAAATACTAGCGAATGTATATCTATTTTATGTAAATTCAAGGAAAACGTTCGTGGCAGGAACGGTCATAAAACGTGTGAATAGGACGATCAATATTTAGTACGGGATTTTTACTGAGTCTCGTGTCTTCTCGCTCCAACATTTTATGTCCGCGTCTGTCACGAACGTTAGCGTTTAGCATATTTCAGTAAACTCACACAACTTTTTTTTATCCACCAACCAGCACTCGTAGATTACGGATCATTCCTTCTCACAGAAAGGAGTCCTGAGTACCAGTAGTGGGATTACAATAGTCAGATTATGCTTATACAACTTTTGAACTGTCCCACAGAATACGGCGAAAATAAAACAATGTCAAAATACTGGGAAGCTCTCATAGCGTTAGAAAGCAATCGTTCACCTCCACCGTCGGAGAACAAACTGCGCGACCTGATGCGCCGCGCCCTCCGCGCAGTGAAGGACTACCCGCCGGCCGTCGCGCGGCTGTGGACCGACTACGAGCGCGACCACGGACACCTCAGCACGCTGCGGGAGTGCTTGGACGCGTGTGAGGTATGTACCAAGAGTTCGGCTATGTATGTAGTCAAAAGGGGCCTGAAATATGTTTACACACATTTTTCAGTATTAATATTTGTTTTTAAATTCTTGCACACATACAAACTTGGTATATTGATATAACTAGTTATTCAACATAATATCAACTTCTTGAACTTAACTTCTTGAAGATAACCTTTTGGTTTCGAACAAAGAGAATATAACCACTAGAGAGCTTATAGGCCGATTTCTTCTAAGCGCAGGACTCACTACTGCGGGCCGGGGGACGAGGAAGAACGCGCGGCTGCAATTGGTCAGTTCAAGGCCAAGTTGCGTAGGTATGCCATCGTTAGGGCTGCTCTACTAGTCGATATCGATCAAACATACTCAATAAAAATCATAGAAATTATATTTAATCGTAATCTATCCAATTATATTTGATTTTTAAAATGAATTAATTTCGTACATGTTTTCCGAATTAAAGTTTTAGGGTCCTGATTGTTCTTTGTAAAAAATGATAAACGAGAGTACCTACATATTTCTGAATTCTGCATCTTGCTAATTCAATTAAAAGATTTGTTGATTCTATCTCAAATTGATGAAAATTAATATCCGGGAATAAATTATACCCAATCAGAGATTTTAAATCCGATCTCCTCGAACCTCCTCCTTTTTTTGAAGTCGGTTAAAAGTAGATAAGTAGGTATTTTTTTGACAGTATGTGAATTGAATAAAAATTTTATTCGTTTAAATTTTATTATTTTCGATATCGCTTTTCAGCTATTCAAGGTAACTGCTCTAATTTTTACGATAAACATACAAAGGGAAAGAAAGGGATAGAAACATTAGAATTGTCTAATACAAGAACGAGACTTTTCTAAAAGACATCAACGCGCGACTCAATCGTGTGCTCGAACACCCATCCACCATTTTAAATAGACCCCTGCGGTGGCTCATTATTCTGATTAAAAACGAAAATAATTTTCGTAGTTTTATTACCGATGAAAAGTTATGCATCCTTTTTGTGTAACTGTCTTGGAATGTTTCCCACACCACTTCACCGCGCATGAAGGCATTTTGATGCGTTATAATTGCATATTAAGTTATATAGTTTTTATTTAATTTTGCTTGCACACAGGTCTAACTCTTGGACACAACTAAAATGATTATTAGTACCGTAGCCTCTACATAGGCGACAAAATACTAATAGTTTGCGAGCATCGGGGCACTCTATGCGCAGTCAAGTGGTTATATTGTCATTGGTTTCGAAGCTTGAAGAAAACTTTTAGAAATTCCAAACTATTATTATTTTAATTTGTATTATTCATCATCCTACTCGCACGTTTTATGTCCACGACTGACGAATAAGAGCATTTTCTAATTCCCAATATTTTTACACCTAAACTTGGCTACCAAAATGTCGGATGTTGTGGTTTTGTTGATAATTATATTTAACAAGCCGTGAGCCCGATGGGATTTTTCATCTGCAAAAATGCCTTAACAACTTTCATCCCTATTAAACTCCTTTAGGGTATGAGTTTAAAAAAATCATTCTTTAGTGCTCACTTTCGTTGAAAAACGAACTCATGTGCAAAATTCAGTCAGTGAATGAATGAATTTAAGATTTTAGTTATATTTCATTCCCAGGCAAAAACAAAAGAATGGCGCGAGAGCTACCAAGCGATGAAAGACAAAATGATCGGCAACAAGAAACAAAAAGGCAAACAAGACAACAAAAAGTCCAAATTCGACAAGAAAAAGACTAAAGAGGATGCCAAAGACAAGAGCAAAGGGAAGAGGAAGTCGGACGGAAGTGACGAGGGGTCTAAGGGGAAGCGGAAGAAGGATGTTGAGATGGAAGTCGATCAGAAAGAAGAGGATAATGCGGGAGGAGTCAAGAGGTCTCATAATGATGAAGAGGATGATGGTACTCCTTTGTTTTTTGTTGCATTCATGTTTTGATCATTGTGGGCTAAATTCGGTCCTTCTTCTGTCTCGGTCTTGCGTTTCGTTTCAAGCTAACCGTACGAACTAAATTGTTTGTGATAATCGTCAGTGCAAAACGGCTAGCAGAAATACGGCCGCTAATTACGCATCCTATACATAAAAGTAACTAACATAGGACAAAAATGATTGCTATGAAAGAAATTTTATATTTGGTGTGAAAAAATCGCTGTTTGCGGTAGTGCGCAACGGTACAGGGGTCGTAATACTCGTGGGGGTATTTGAAGTTTTGCTATAACATTATTATCTGGTTTTAGTAAAAAAAAACAGGAAAAGTTGAAATTTTGTCCTTCAATACCTCCGTAACCAGAAGTACCCGATGGTCCAGTACAAAAATAAAAATACGGGGAGAACAAGGGACTTTCTTCTTCGTTAAGAGTCTTTTTTACACTCGTTATGTGGGTTTTTCACGCTGATGTTATTAAACTTTTTTCCTCCCCTTTTTTTGTAACAACCCTTTCAAAAATCTAGGCGTTTATGGCCCATCATCTTTTTGGTTATATTGGTGATGATGGCAAATTATGTTTGTGTAATAATAATGAATGGTTACATACAGTTGGCGAGAGCAAGCGCCAGCGCACAGATAGTACGAGCCCACACCGGCTCGGCACGCGCGATGCCTGCACACTCTTCATCAGCAACCTAGAATTCAAGTGAGCATGGTCCTAATCAAATGCGTACTTACCTAGCTATGTTTGTTATCTTATACAATATAAGAGTCTTAAAAACCATAATAACTTGTCAAATAATGTTGCAAAACGATATTTTCAACTCCCGACAGTTTTCTATTCCCGACAATTAGACTTTTTTTTCATAACTTTTTTTGTGGTGTACCTTTTATCATAATGTTTTCAAATTTTTCTTAATCCCCTCTCATCCTTACTTGTGTAAATAACAAGCATCAATAAATTGTCATAAATCCCAAGTTTCTGAAAGACAATTAAATAAATTAGTTGTCAAATTATTTGATTCCAACACATGTATTTTTAAAGCAGATTTACCAATAATAATCGCAGAAAATGAAATAAAAGCGAATAGAACAACGCTAGTACCCAACGGTTCTTTTAATTTATCTTTTTATTGCCGAATGGGCCATCTCTTGACCACGATCACGCCTGGGAAAGCGATGGATCAGGTCTTTGATGGAACTATCGTGCCCAAAAGATACCTATCCACTCTTGCTTTGAAGGCGGGTTAAATGTGGAAAGAAACACAAAACGCTGGCATAGAGTTCCACAATTTGACTGTGCCCATAACAAATGTGGAGGAGAAGCGCTGAGTACAACTGGTTGGGATATTAACCAAAAGTTTCGGTGCGGACAGTGTCGCATCTACTACAGAAGAAATACTTCATTTTTTAATGCCACAGGCTATCAGAAACTACAAAGTTATTTAAAATATGTTTCTAGAGTGGACGAACAGAATCTTCGCGACAAGATGTCACAATACGGTGATATCATCTCACTGCGGGTCCGGAAGGGGATCAAAGCTTTCGGAGGATCCATCTGCTATTGCCAGTATAAAACTTCTGTTAGTATTCTGTTTTTAACGACACTTCTAAGTAGGTTTATGTTTAGAATATATTTTAAATATTGACAGTTTTTGAAGAATGATCCTCTCTAAGTGATCCTTAAATTATCGACAATTTTCTGTTTTTTTTTCCTATTACGCATTTAAGAATGTGAATACTTGTCTGGTTTGTATTAAATTATTTAATGCTTCATGCACACGTAATCAAACTTCACCAAGGCGGACATGCCTAAGGCATTTTGCCATATTATTTTAAATAAATAAATATCGTTAATTTATTGTTCCTAATCTTAGAAAATTAAAATAAATTTGTTTATAAAATATACAAGATAAAACACATAATTCATTTTAAACAACATAATTTTAAACTTTTCTCCTAAAAATATTTTCATGCTATTATAGGAAGCAGTAGACGAAGCCATAAAACACGACAGGATGCCTTTAGACGGCCGTCCAATGTTCCTCTCACGGTATTCCGCAAAGAAGTCCAAGCCTACGTTCAAATACTCGACGGAAGCGGAGAAGAACAAGTTGTTCGTGAAGAACTTGCCTTTCGCGCACTGCACCAAGGACGCGCTGGCCGATGTCTTCGATAAGTACGGGAAGTTGAAAGATGTACGGGTTGTGACTCATAAGTAAGTGATGAAAATTATACAAATTAAATTAACTGGATGAATTCATATTATACAGGTCAGATCAGAGCAATAACGTCAAACTTGCCTGGCAAATCGGCAATTCGATGCGCTACGTGTCACTGATTAAAAATGCAATAAATAGCACAGACATTCCCTTTTTTATACTGTGGATCGTCATCAATAATAATAAAATCTGGGACGATTTTTGAATTCATACAAAACGTCAAACGAGTGACATCCATTTGTCTCGTCTAAATATTTTTTGTGATTGAAATAAACATCATCGTCATTGAACTTAAAATTGTACATTGTGATACAAGTGTGCTCTTTTGGTCATTACCCCTGAGGCGACAAGGGAGCCGAGTGGGTAATGATGAATAAACACACACGTGCGTGTCACACGACGTTTTTCAACACATTTGCGAGGACAAAAACAGACTCGTATTGTTATTATCTTTGATTATTGAAACAATTAGTGAAAGTACAATTCTCAAAATGATACCGAACAGTTTTGGTGGCATTAGTTGGCATTTTTACAGTTTGTGTTATGGTATTGCTATTATTAATAATTTCGTTGTTTTCATTTTCTTGGGTATATGTCCGAGATGATAAAATATTCATTGTAGTTAGACATAAAAACTCTTTACGAGATGAAAGAAAAAAAAAGTTCAAACAAAAACACGAGTGCGGTAATGTAAAGTAAAAAGCACGAGTGTTTAATACACTGCATTATGAACCTAAAAGCGATGTAATAAGAGCTACTTTATGAGCAACTGTGCTGAACATTAGATTACCGCATCACTAAACCCTGGACAATTTCGAGTGGCCATTGCTGTTAACATCATTGCAATATTTGAAAACCTGCGCATGATGGGTGCAACGTTAGGTAGACCTAGAAACGTGAAATATATTACATAATCAGCCTATAACATTCCCACTACTGGGACACAGGCCTTGAAATGTACACCGCAGCGAAATGATTTGGTCTTGGTACTAAAATCGTTTAATAAAAGAAAAGAAAAAAAATGGCAGATTGTGAAAACCAAGGCTTATTTTGCATCGCGCGGCGGCCCGTGCGTTTCAAGTACTACAATTCATCTAGTAGATTACAATTGTTGGTCACGCTTTCGAGTTTTTGCATATTTTTTTAATTATTTGAAATAAAAATACTCACATGATTCGATAGTACTACTGAGGGCAAATCGTTCTGCTGCTGGAAAACAACCATTAAAATTTCACCGTGTATGTAAGTTGAGAAAATAAGTTTCAAATTTTTTTTTTTCGTGTTTAAATATTGACCCCTCATATCTGAAGTTAGTGCAGCTAATTTAATTTGGCCCCATAATTTGAAGTTGTTATAAAATCAACATCATCAGCTGGATGAGACTTCAAGAGCAAAAGTTTGACCCCTTGCTCGATAGATGGCGTTGTAACATTAGGGCCTGTTTCTGAATCGCGCTATGGTTTCGTTCACGCGGATAGTCTAAGTAGGAAAAAATTTCGAGTTGACTTTGTGCCTCAATCTATTGAGTAAGGAAATTATTGGGCCTTGGTAACTCTTGGCAATGTCCTAAAAGGGCGAATTTATTTTTGCATGGTATAGGTCGTCCCGTGGACTGTTCGCCTACTTTGTGAGCGGTCTCGGTGAAGCGATCTATCCTATATTTTCCGAAATTATGACTGTGCTAAAAGGATCTTTTGGCGCGTTAATGATAATGACAGTAAACACTTGTGCAATTGTTTTGGGAAACAAGACGGTAGCGTTAGTTCCGATGTTGGCCACGCGCCAAAACATTTGTACATTTATTTCAATGTACTTACTTAAATATTGTCAATGTAGTTATTGTTTTATCATAATTCAGAATATACCTTGGTGATTATCACTATATTATAGCCTCGTATGTTCTGTGGTGATTTATAGATAGCACTGTGACTAGTTGATAACAGCCGCATGGGTCGGTCGTTACGCTATGCTTGCCGCGGTCGTCTCGTGGATGGGTGAAAATTTTTTCTTCAAAGAATAAAGGAAATTAATATAATAAAACCCATAACACTGCCCCGCCTGAGATCTTACCCAGACCCCATTGATTATAATGTTTTGAACCTATGTTATTTTTTGCCCCTGTCCAAAGGCATAGCAGTATAACAAATCAAAATAGCGCACGATTCAAAATCGGACTGCTTCTTTAGCAGACATCGGAATAGGTAGAGTATAATCATATTTACCTAAACTTCGAGGACGTAAGTAACAGAGTGGATAATACCTCCTGCAAAATTCCGGAATCATTAACTTGAAGTCCCGGGATTTAAGAAATTGCAAATTATTTTATTGCACTTTGAATACATTGGTAACAAATTATTATTTCGTAGAATCATACAATGTTTTAGGGTTCCATACTAGAACAAATTAAAGTGGTTGGTTTTTCATGGCTATAGGTAAATTAATTCTAGAAAAGTAGGCTGCTTATTGTGGTTCACTTGAATATATTGCGATAAAAACGGTAATTAAAAAAATAAAAAGCAATATATCTCATCAAATCAATATCTTTACTAATATTATAAAGAGGAATGATTTGATAGTTTGTTTGTATTGAATAGGCGATGAAACTACTGGACCGATTTGAAAAATTGTTTTACCATTGGAAGCCGAAATTATATCTGATGAACAAAGGCAACTTTTTTTTTTTCGAAATCCGCGCTGACAAAGTCGCGTGCGAAGTGCTAGTATATTATAAAACGTTCAATAAAATTAACTTTTGAACACTACACAAAGAACCATAAGAAATAGTTATTTAACCTTCAAAAATATATTTAAAAAAAAAAAAGTTTTTCTGTCGCGCCGTCCATTATGTAAAAATACAAATGCTCGTAACATATTAACATAGAAACCAAATATCTGTACAACGAAATGTTACCTAAACTAACCTAACTTTCCTTCACAGAGACGGCAAACCCAAAGGCCTCGCCTACATAGAATACGAAGATGAATCCTCAGCTGCAGAAGCTGTGTCCAAGGTGCACGGCATGATGTTAGCGGACAGGAAGCTGGACGTAGCACTCAGCGCGCCGCCGCCGCGACAGTCTACGTCTGCCGACATGCCGTCGCTGGGTCTGGCCAAGAGGGACTCGGGGGGTGGCATGTAAGTACTAATTAATTAAGTATATTCAAATGAATTTCATTCAGTTACACACAATTCCTGACCTAAAAAGTACCAAAAAATAAAATTGTAACTAACAGAAGACTTGACAGATTTAACAGCGGGTTCCAAACTATCTACAGCCTGTATCTTGGTGTATCAAATTTGTAGAATTTGGTTCACCAAGAATAATTTAACACTCTAAGATAATCATTTAACGTTATATTATTGTAGTAATTTTACTAACAAATACTCAAACGCCACGTATATTTTGAAGTCATGCCATAAACGCGTTGGTGTGCTCTGTATCTCAGGCCACAAAACGATATAAAACCTTTGTCTATTTCATTTCCTTAAGTGGCATCTGTGGCATTTTTGCATTTTGTCGGTTATAGCCTACATTGGCGCTCGGAGGTTAACAATGGCGTCAAGTCCGCCTCTGTACATTTCTGTGCTTAAAGTAATAAATAAATGTATAAGTCACGAACTGACATAATCAAGTCAAGTGGTTTGATTGGCTGTTCTTATTTCAAACAGCCAATCACAATGGTTAGCATGAGTTTGACAATGTTTTATCAAATGTTTGTCTTGATAGGCCTTTCAGACATCGGGTGTAATCACAATAAATAGTAATGAAAAATCGAATGTTTTTCCAGGCGACGAACACAACTCAGCAATTTCATCCCGAGTGTCCTTCAAAAGGCGTCGACCAGCGCATCTCGACCAACCACAAGCGAGGCCAATGGCTCTTCAGCCAGTGGCGACCAGCCCAACGGTAACCATAGCAGCGGCGACGACAAGCGACCACTCAGTAACAGCGACTTCAGGAGCCTCTTGCTCAAGAAACAATAGATTTTCAAGTCAAGTTAGTCCTTGTAAATAGAGTCGAAAGTCGATCGTGTGAACTTCAAACTCATTAGTGTCGATACTTCTTGTTCTAGAGGTGTACAGACTTTTTTTCGAAAACCATGGGCATTTTCTATCAGTAAATGGGAAAAGACACTCACCAGAATGGCTTCTAAAACCATTCTACCTCTAATATACAACTGATAAAATGACTATTCGAATTTCTGAAAACACTAGATTTATGGAATTGACAAATAAGTCAGTACACCTCTAAAAGCCGCCGTATGTGACTCTGTCTTTAGGATAGCCTTACTAGTTGGAAATCCGTACTATTTAAGACGTATTTCCCTTCGAAGAATTATTGCCAGAAGGATTAATTTACTACCTAGTGCTAGACTATGTTAGTAGCTTATCCAGATCAAAAATAATCCTCTTTATGGTGGCCTCGGTAGTCTTTAAGGCGACGAACGTTACGACTTAGGTACCCTTATATATTTCACGGCAATGAGCCCTACATACAATGCTTCAATAATATTTTGGCGCTAGAATGACTTGACAGGAAGGCGCTGTTGATAAACACAAACAAGATGGCGGCAAGTTCCGATTTTGGACACGCGCCAAAACATCCTTGTACAACTATACCTATATGTTTATAACACTGTATAAAGCCCGGGTATATTAGAAAGAGGACTTTGAAAAAATTTAAAATAGTACTATTTGTGAGAAAATATCACAATAAATATAATCATCAAGCTTCTTAATTTTTCTGTTAGTTTTTTTATTGTACAAATTAAAATTACAGTTTTGGTTTTTAAAATTTTTATTTCGATCTGTCTGTTTTTGAGAATGTTTTTGGAATTGACGTGTTTTGCAGCGTTTGATGTGTAGGGAGAAAATACCTATGGGATTTAATCTTGTCATTACTAATGATATGTATGATAATTAAATGCCTGTCAAATAATGGCAAGATTAAAAAAAAACGATTCTTATTCCTGATTTATGACTTTCCGGGTCCTAGCCTACGATTTGGATATAGAAGAGATAATTCGTTGATATGTCGATTTTTGGAAGCAGGGTGATGAAATTAATAGATTTTTTTTCTAATTTTGCAAGGGCACGTCAATTTTAAACAACCACAATTGATTTTTTAACTCTTCTTACCCTTTTTCAGATTTACCTGTTAGTTATATCCCACATCGGATTGTTTAATTTCGGGTTTGCTAACACGCATTCATTCCATAAATGTTTAATGCGAACTTTTGTGATATGTAATACAATCAAAGTCACAATTTCATAATAAGTAATATAGCATTAGTCTACTTCACGTATATTATGTAAATGATGTATCAACAATGATTGTAGCGATATTTACTCAGGCACCCTGTGACACCGTAACATCTAATTATTATTTTGTTTTTATTAAACTGATTTGTTTTGTATTCGGAGTTTTAAGTTGCAGTGTGATTGCGGACGAAGAATGATTCAGAATAAATGCGTTTTGTTGTATTCTGTTGTTTTACTGGTCGTCAACGTTTTTTTTTTAATACTTTATGCACAAGTAAAAATGCTGTTCAAAAACGGAAGTACGATATTCTTTATTTCGGACCTTAGTACTCACAATCCATAAAGTAACAATGACTTAAAGTTGACGCTGTTCTCTCACTAATAAGGCCTGAAGTATTTTCTACTAGTCGACCTTAGGGTGATGGAGAGACAAAATATGGCAGGTGCAACATACAGGAGCATGGATAGTTCAGAAATACCTATAAATACAAGAATAAATACTAATACATACATATAAATACTCAAAATAAGTTTTGTCAGGAGAAATAACGGTCGGTAGAAGAGAAATTTTGTATGGATATCGCCAAACTTTTGACCACCCGGCACTGGTAGGTAAGTTACATGCAGGGCTAACATGACAGGCGCGAGAACGCTCTACATCTCGATTTGTCGAAATTTGTCTACGAATCTGACGTTATTAGAATGCCTAACATGACCGTTAGGCTCGAGTGAACTCGAAAAAGGCACTTTGACATTTCTTTATCTCGCGACGAGATCCCGATGTAGCAAGTTATTAAAAGCAAATAATTTTTATCATTGCAAAATCGGTCGATTTTCCTCATGGAATTAGTACTTAATATAATGAATTTACGTTTACCTCTTTTAATTTGTGTTTCGTATCTTGTAACCGACTTTTTTTACCAAAACTTAAAATACAAAATTGGTGGCTTTAGTTATTATGTTTCGAAAGTTTGATATTGCCATACATCCACAACCTCCTAGATTTCGATAATCACCATAATTGGCAAAGAGACTAGTTATTACTGCACGTGATGCTCATCCATGGAATAGTGCTCCCCTCCGCCACAGTTTTTCTCGCGGCCGCCGAAAGGCACTGCGTTCCAATGTAAATAGTAGTTTATAAACTAAGTATTTTTATTAATATTATGTTTTATCATAAAATGATGCGTAAAATAAGTAAAATTATGAATTTGCAATGTTATTTTGGAGTTTTTATTTTATTTTTATTGTATCATAATTTTGTCTACTCTTCTCGTCGTCAAAATTGAGGACGACTAAATTAGAGAAAATCGGTGATTTTCTCATGTTGAATTGTCAAAATGCTAGATATATGATGTGCCATGTTAGGGTTTAACGAGAAAACATCAAGTTTGACAGAACGAGTCGAATATTTTGTATGGCAGTGCTGTCAGGAAACGAGTAAAGTGACGGTATAGACGCGACGAGAAAATACGATAGTGAGTAAGTGTCCCGTCTGGCATTTTAGCCCTGATGGTCTACAAAACCGGTTCTCAGAACCGTGATTACAAGTCATTTCATTGATTAATTAACGATGCAAAGAAACAAAGATTTTATAATAATAACATTTATTTAAAAAATACAATTTACTCTTTACAATCTCAATAGAGAAATATATAATTATTTCTTCTTATATACATCGAGAATCGTTTACAATAAATAACTCTAAAAGCATTGCGTAACTGGAAATTATACTCTAAACAATACACTAACTTTGTACTTTTTTTGTCTAACATAAAATGAAGCTGAGATATGTGTAACATAGCCCTTTAGATCCTTATAAGGGTCTTATGGTAATGGTTATTGTCGCATATTCTTAGTTTTCCAATGAGGATATTATGCCTACCTTTTGAACGCCACGGTACAAAAGCATTGGCGTGGCCTGTATACACTACGACATAATTAAGTACTTACATTTTCAATATAGGTTTAAATATAAGCTTTTTTCCCATTGTACGGAGTATATGAAGGTCAGCTTATACTAGAAATACATGCTTTTTATTATATCGTCATGTATCAAGCCAAACGTATTTCGCAATATTTATAACATTTATGCAAAAAAGTAGATTAGTTGTTTATAATTCGTTATGTTATTTTTTGACGGCTATAATATTGACATTTTCGTTTGACATAAAATAGCCGTCGGTGGCGTTCAAAAATCACGCCTGTCAAAAATGGAGCTAATGACATGTTTCAAAATTTCGCTTTCAACTTTTTAAGCCAATAAGGCGGTAAACTTCATATTATGTATCACATATTATTCGTTTGTTACCCAAATATTTTGAATGTTCGAAGATTTATCACTACGACTTCTACTTCAAATAAAAGTATAGAAGTGTCGAAAATTTCCGTGCTATGCTCCTATTTGTAAAATGTGTGCTAAATACATACAATTCAACAATGGCACTGCCATTTTTAGAAAATGGCAATTTTATATTTTTATATAAAAAGAAGGATAACAGATAACAAAATACAATATGCTAAATACATATTGTTTTTAATACTATTAGCGTTTATTGCACTATTTTTGTTAATACCTTGGGCGAACAAAACATAACAGAGTGGATCTAGGGGGTTGGCACTTGGGATATGAGCCCTCCTGAACTAGGTTCATGGCAATATGACCTGAGGGGTTAGTCACCTGGGCTTGATGGCTTGTCATTTAAAGACAGCCGTGTTTCAACCGCTGAGCCTATACTTTGAGTATCTTAAAGTAAAGGAACGTCGTACTACTGCTAAAATAAAGCAATTGTCAGTAAATATGAGCGCCGTCCTGCCACCGCTTCTTCGAGCGGTTGAATGCTTCTTTGATGCAGGCTCTGTGGAAAAATATTACAGAATTATGCGTACTATAAAGCATCCTAGCATCTTTTTAGCAACTTTTACTGGCTACATATCTGTATTACTTCTCCTTTGTCGTTGGTACGAGTAAAATTTTGCAACGACAATAGAGGTCAAAGTAGCTTACAGGAAATTAGTCCCTGTGACGTATGCTCGCGTATATTTCTGCTATGTCTGCGCTGATCTTTAGAGTGCAAGCGCTTACCTAAACATAGACTGGTGCAGTATGTAGGCGGACACGTGTCCCGCGTCCACGTAGCGCACCTCCGCGCCGGGCCAGATCTCCTCCAGCGTGCCCACATCGTCGCGCGGCACGTACGCGTCATGCTTCGCGCATACCGCTGTTGGATGAAAGGTTATATAAATTTAATACGCTTGAAGCGACACGCATACGGCTATAATGAGGTAATTCCATCAGAAATTTCACAACAGCAGTCTGGAGTCTGGGTTCTGTCTCAGTAATTAACATAAATGCCCTCAATTTTTTGGGACTTCAAAATAACTAATGAGAAGTGTTTGTTTTATTATGCACATCCCAGCCAACCGGGTCGGTGTACCTTATTACTGTTTTATTCTATCAGCTCTGCTTTACACCGCAAAAAATTGCCCAATCATTTACACACTGGATAGTCGTTAAAATTATTGCTACATAACTCATTGCATTTGGCAAACGGCTTTAATTCCGGAATAATGTTATTGCGAAAGATAGGATAGCGCTGCTCATCCACTTCAATTAACCGACGTAATAAATCTACTTCGATTTTCCATAATAGGTAAGTTGTGTAGCCACAAAGTCGCCGGAAATCACACTTGAAAGATTTATCACACATGCACACGTTACGTTAATGCAATGCTAATAATGTGAAGGAGTTGCCAAAACATGTATTGGTTATAAATATAATTTAGAACGGCATCTGGAGGTAAGGCTACTACAGGCCGTTATTGAAATAGTGATGATGACAAATTATTTTTATTTTTAAGTCAAAAAAAATTTAGTTTCCAAATAGAGCAAACAATATTATAAAAGGTGTAAAAGCTAAAAAAAAAGTGTTAGACAAGGACAGCACTATCGTAAAGTGACGTCACGTCTGTGTAACTCCATACTAGCGCCATACATTGTCCGTACGACACGAGCGACAAGGACGGGAATAATCGCATACAAAAACTTTAAAAGCGTGTAGCTTCTTCGTATTTTCATCTATTTTACAGATTTTTTCGATTATCTCATTTTTACTATGCCTATTAAATTTATGAAATTAAATAATTTTTTCGACCATTTTTAATATTAGTCATCATCCCTACTATGGGCATCCTTTCAGGGGTGGAAGCGCTTAGAACATAAATAACTGTTACACTGGGCCAATTATGGAAAAGAGAAAAAGAAGATTCATCATCTGCCTGCCTTTTCTCAACTCTGTTGGGGTCGACTTCCAGTCTCACCAGATGCAGCTGAATACCAGTATTTTACATGGAGCGACTGCCAACCTGACCTGCACAACCCAGTTACTGGGTAACACGATACCCCTTGGTGAGACTGGTTGTCACACTTTCGGGCTTCTGAAAACCCTTAACAAAGATCCACTATTGACAGCCGGGATCAACGGCTTAACGTGCTTCCTGATGCACGAAGGAGTCTTGATATAAAAAAAATGGTCACCCATCCATGGACCAACCGCGACAAGCGTAGCTGAACCTGTACCCTAATTACGTAATACACAATCACTCGGAATCTGAATCGTTGTGAGATTGCTAATCCATTGCTTCATAAGTTCGTTAAGTGTTAATAACGCAATGAATGTTGTTGAACTGTCAAAATACAACAGATTAGTAATCGTTTACGAAAATGTGTTACCTACGCAATTAGGCTGCTGATCGATCGACCCGTGCGGCTGTTATTACTTGGCCACTAGTAAAAAAAAAGATTATTCATACAAAAATGCAATACTTATCAAAACGTATGAAAGACATGCTTCTTTCGTTTTTTCAGAGTCTGTTTCATAGAAGAAGTTGTTCATATTCATGAATATTTTCTGCCCCTTGGCCCTGGAAGGGTGCCAATGATTTCTAAGACATCATGTATATTTGCAGGTGTGATTAATATATTTTATTATTATACCTACTGTGCATAGGTACAAATAAAAATATGATTAGTTTTGCTACACTGATGCCAACATGTCACCCTAGGAAATAAGGCATTTTTTTTTTCTGACATTTGGATGATGTCTTTCGACAGAAGGCTATTAAAGTTACGAACCAGTTTTTGATGTTAAATTATGTTTTTATCTTCAGGAAGACACCGTGTTTGTGCAGTTTTGTATCAGATTTGCTTACAAAACAAATACGCAATTAATAGCTCCCTTTTTATCGTTCGGGTCCTTAAAACTTCGGGACAAAAGTAAAAGTGACTTCATATAAACTGACGTCTGTGAAGGAAAACATCGTGGCGAAACCTGGATTTACAATTACTATAAGTCTGAAATCACCAACTCGTGATGATGCTCGTGCCTTCTCTGTATGAGAAGAGGCCTTTGCCCTGCAGTGGGACAGTTCCAGACTGGTATTGGCTTGGTATTATTATTTAAAACTTACCAATAATTAAAGACGTGTCAAACGGAATCGAGAAATTACTAAGATGTGTGCATTCATCCATGATCCCTCTCATGAACTGTAGTGTTTCTCTGTCCCTCCAATGTATTTTTGTTATATCTATCTTCTTCCCACTTTTCGCACTCGATCTCAAGAATGGCAGGTTTACCCAAAGATCAGAAGTAAAGTCTGATATGTTCCATGATTTCTCTTTTCTTACGAGTACTTTCTTTGGCGCTTCTACGACTTTTATTAACTCTTTGTTAGCTTCTTTCGAACTGTTTATGGTAGGTTTCGGCCTGTCTATCACGATTGGAGTTTGGCTGACACACTGCTCTATGTGGTCTTTGGCTGCTGAAGCCTTTTCTTCGGCCTGTTTCTGTATCGTAAGTAATAAGTCTTGTAGGTCGGCTGGAAGAAAAAAATATATTTTGAAATCACTGGTTATAATTAATGAATAGGTTTGACGAGAACCTTTGAATTCTTTTCTCTCTCGTTTACATTGGTTACAAGTTATAACAGTTAAAACATTTGTGTCGGTTTGGCGAAAGCGAAAGCGGTTTGGTGTTAATTTTATTTATACAAAAGCAGACAGGTCACCTGAAATTATACCTACGTCTGCAAATTATCGTAGGTCACGTTTATTAAGGCCCTTTGTATACGGCACAGTTTCTTTACGGTACGGCATGTAAACCGCGCCGTCCTGTACACCAACAAGCTTCCATAGTGATCCATACACCACTGACGACCGTGCCTACACGTACACCTTAGTTTTTCACGGCAAGAAAAACGCGTGTGTACAAAGGGGCTTTAAGATGTGCCCTACGCTAAATTGCATAGCGCATGTTATCTAAACAAAGTGAAAGTTTAGCAGGCTTGTACTTTCAAAAACGGTGCGGTAATGCGATGGTCACATTGTCCTGACAAGTGGAGGCGAAGATAACATTGATCCAGCCAAGAAGATGAATATCTCACTATAACTTTAAACCCACAATTTTGCCAAATGAAGTTTGAAACTTCGTAGTCAAACACTACGACGTTTCAAAGTTTGTCTGTTCTTGTAACTTACCTGTAACGGTGGATGTTGCATTCACGCATCTACAACTGAACCCGTCATTACGAAAAGGGCACGAGTCACACTTTTTTAATATCACATGAATGTTTTTTTATTTATCAACCTTTATATTCAATTTCTTCAACTCCAATTACTTTTTTTTAACAAGAAACATATTTTTGTTGATTCTGTGAAGTTTTAATTAATTGACTAAAGCCCTTTTCAAAATGACGGGTTCAACTGATCCAAAGAGCATATGTATCTGGCATACCTTCATATACTGAGAATACATGGTATCCGATATAAAAAGCATAGCGAATTTCTATTGGTAGACTACATACTCGTATGATTTATGTAGATGCGTGACTATTTGGTGAGAACGCAGACGCTTTTACTAGGCGATCGATTTTAAACCAATGTTTTTTAAAATTACCGATTTTTGTGGAACTTCTACGTTACTAATGAATTGAATATCATTATGTTCTATTCTAACAGATTTTTTACGGACCGGACGTTTGCGTTCTCCCTTACGACACCCAGCATTATTAAAGACAAATACAATACTTACCGACTTTACATTTTAGTAACACTTCCTTGATCCTCTGTTCACTCAAGTTGTTGATGTGGTCGATGTCTTCCGGCTCCAGCACAAACTTCTCGTTCGAATTCAGCTTGTTGTACAACTGAACACTAATTTTTTTTTCGTCCAACAACTTTTTCAGCTCTTCGTGTAAATTCTCGATATGAGCTAAAGTTTCAGACTTTACAACATTTTTAGGCACTTCGTTTTTTAATTCTATAATATTTCTATTTACGTCTATTATGTTTTGCGGAGTTTCGTCACCATTTTCTTTGTAAGTTATGTCTAATTCTTTTTTCGTTTCACTGTTGTTGGTTTCTATTGTTTTTTCAGTTAGTGGTGTCTCGATGGTTTCTGAGTAGGTGCGTGCGAACTTCTTACCGGCAAGGAATGCTTCGTCCACTATGGTCACCATTTTGGACAGCTTCTCCCTGTACGCACCGTCAGATAGGTACTGGTCCTCTAGCAAGTCCCAGTTTATTGAATGCGACATGACGCCCTGGAATTTGAAGACGGCTTGTAGCATCAAAACCATTAGATGTTGAACCTTAAACTTAGGAGCACAGAGTTCAAAATTGTTTTTACTAAACATGTTAAAGTTATGACATATTTGAGCTTATTGCTTTAGTTTTATATTAGTAGCTAAATCAAGATACATACCTGTAAAAATACCGCAGAGGCTGTCGACCAAGAAAGGCACGGGACTAGCACTAGAGGCTTCGGCCAGTTTGTAGCTGCCAGTGACGCCATCTGTAGAGCAGTTGTAGAATCAACAAATTATGTTATTAATGACTATTCATTAGTGATTGCGAACACAAACCACTGATTTTGGTTTTCATAATCAAGTTTGGAAATATATGCCATGTCTCCATTAACAGGGATCGGAACTGGTATAGTATATCTAATATATAAAATTCTCGTGTCACAGTTTTCGTTGCCATACTCCTCCGAAACGGCTTGACCGATTTTGATGAAATTTTGTGTGCATATCGGGTAGGTCTGAGAATCGGCCAACATCTATTTTTCAAAGAAAAAAAAAAAGAAGCAAAACAACGTTTGCGGAGTCAGCTAGTTTACCTATAAATAACAAGGAACTAAGTAATAAAGGTTGAATAAAATAGCTCTCTCTAAAATATTGGATCATAGTCACGATGTTTTCGTCCAGGGGACATAAGAAATTACAAAAATGATATATCACACTTTGACTGCATTCGTAACAAGTTATTTAATTTCGAAAAATCTTATTACGTTTTTACTTCAGCATTTCATATAATATCTAAGAACGTTCTTTTTATTTTGCTTCTGTTGCAATTTTGATTAAATGTTTATCTTTAGTTGTGTAAAAGTAGTAGTGGTAAGGCTAGCGCACATAAGAGCCGCAACGGGCCGCAGCGCGACGCATTTTCAGACAAAAAAGTGAAGTGCGGCCGCCTGTAGTGTACGTTGGTTCACAGAAATTGCATGAAAGTAATGAAGGAAGATTTTGAAGGCGTTGTCCATATGTAGGACATCGTAAAACTCTCAGTTTTTTTTACGCACAGGTGGACCCATATTGGTACATATTGCATGCCAGATTTTTTTAAGTAGGTATTATAATTGTTCAAAGAAAAGACTTAAGTATTCAAAATTATTTCATTAAAATATTATGGTATCGTGATAAAACAGAGCTCATTTTTGTTATCATCGTATAATTCTTAAAGTTTTTCGCGTGTTTACGCTCGTGTTTTATCATTTTTATGTTATGATAATAAAGGGAATTCAATCAACTAAAGAAATACCTCAAAATAATTTCACTGAGCCGTGCAAATTTAATTTAATAAAACTGCAAAATTACTTTTATTTTGGTGGTCATTCGATTCAACTAATATCAAAGGCATCGCTACTTCGAACTGTATTTGTTGCCGCGATGCGTTATTGTCCTTCGTTCATCACTGCTGCTTCTTACATAACCATACATAATCAGCAGGACGTAGGTCTCCAGGAAAGTAGGCCATAATCTACCAGGCGGGCCCATTGCGGGTTGGGAGATGTCACGTGTCTTCGAATTTTTGGTTCTAGGGCATGCCGATTTCCGCAAGATGTTATCCTTCACGGTTTTGAGAGCAGTGGTGATGAAATAATTTACACAAAGTAAAGCGCCTGTCTGGGTTCGGACCTACGACCTGCAACTCGTAAGTCGCGACTGTTACTACTGGGCCACTACTGCTCACTGTTGCTTCTTAGAGCACCTTCATAAGACCGTAAAAGTTGTAAAACCGTTGGGTGATACTAACATGTCCGCCCATAGAGAGGCCGGTGACGCCAAGCGGGCCGAGTCCATTCCGCTCGCACCAGTGGAACAGCACCAGCGACTCCAGGATCAGGCAGCCGCCCATCACGAAGATATCCGACACGTTGTGTAAGGACGAACGGCTGAGGTAATCAATATACCAAATATTTTAACTGTTTATACATATATACACGGTATGTAGCCTTTTAAGGATAAATTATATGATTTAATTTCTAAATCCAGACATAATCTTGGTCAGGTCATATGATCTGATGTAAAAAAAATGTGTCGGAAAATGGTATTTTGAGGAAAAAAGCCACACAGATTTGAGTAGACCTGTCCAGTCAGTGCACACATTTGTCAGTTATCATACGCTCAATCGGGCTAAGACTACTGGGGTATTCTTTGTAGAAACAGCTACCAATTATGATATTTAAAAGTACAGCAGAGGAACGAAAGGGTAAACCTATTGTCTAATAAATGACTCGTTCGTATTCGCAAGTGTGTAAAAAAGCCGCGAAATGGTTCAAAAATTTTGCATAGTTATTCACAACCGTTTGAAACGCTTGCGTGCCGAATCAAACATCAATTAATATTATAAAAAGAGTCCCCTAAAGGCGGTTCACAAATCCAAAACCCGAAAAAAATTCTGTTAAAATCAAATAGACGGAAGAATTCTTCCGACAAATATTTGCTTTCGGGGGCAAGACAAATTAGTACATGTCGACCAACTTATCTGTGCAACGGCCGTGTTTGGAACTAAAAATTTTAATGGGTTTTGTAAACTGTTTGATTTTCGTGTACAATCAGCGCCACCAATAATTGCACGGATAAGTTGGTCGTACTATAAATGAAAATGTGTCATGTTCGATTCGACAACCTTTCTTTTGTAAATAACGCTATTTATTCGAATTTATTTACTTTCTTATCTTTTTGTGTGCACTTGTTTTTGTGACAAATAAAGCAAGTTTTCTTTCTTAATACTAATTTGCCGATTGGCTTATATATCTACAGAATGGGCTATTCTTTTATGTATCGTGCTGATGCTAAATACAATAAAAGAAGTTAAGCTTTCATTCATCATCAGCTAGAGCAAACGTAGAAAATTATGAACAATTGGTGTAGAAACCTGTATTTGGGTTATCCGCGCGTCCCAGCTTACGTAAGCCCAATATTATGGTGATGGCGCCGTACAATGATTGTTAATTTCACTGTCCCTCAAGACGAGAATGACATTAAAGTGGGTTGGATACTTAACAAAATACTTACACTTGGTCAGTCGGCTTGCGTAGTCCGTAGAATGGGTTCTCCAGAATGATGCCACCGATACCAGCTTCCTTCAACAGCGGTTTCACCATGAGGTTTCGCCGTCGCCAGAAAAACTGTGGACACACATAGAAATGTTAAAAAACAAAATTTATGAGATTTATAGTAGGCACCTTTGGCTCACGCGTTGGGAAAGAAAGGAGGCGTAACTTTTTAAAGTTCTTACTAATTTTAAATATGATACCTTTAACACTTAAACGAAAGAAAGAAAAGTATTTATTGCGACTCGCACAGGAATATCACGAACTATACTAAACACACTCTTAAAAACATTAAAAAAAAACACAAAGTCCTTTATGAGGGCAAAACAATTGCCTTTATCTCAGCATGATGCTGCGATTTAAAAATAAGTGTCGCAGTGCTGCCGCTGATATTCTGTTAGGGCTCGCTGTGATGTCACAGACAGAAACAGAAAAAAAGAATAAGTTTAAGTAAAATAACATATTATAAAAAAAAAATTAAGTATAGCGAGCACGTCATACAGAACATTGGCCCTTGAAAACCAATGCAGATGTATCGAATCCCACGCATTGACGCTTGGTTGAACGGGACTCGATACTTATGTACCTATTTTATTATTTGTTGTTTTGTAATATTTGCGAAAATTATGACTTACACAAGACACTAATCCATGTGTCAAAAAGTTTTCACGAAAAACTAGGCACTTCAAATTTATGATTTGAAGTGCCTAGTTTTTACAGAATCACGTTTTTTTTTGTTAAGATTTTGTATTACTAGCTGTACGCGCCCGGGGTAAATTTCATACAAAATAGCATCCCAATTTCTTTTCATACAAGTCTTGTCCTGACAATTACATACAACAACAAAAGAATTAGGTAGCCAAATAGGTGCAGCCGCAGTAATGCGCGGACAAACTTTTTTGGATTCTGATTTTTATTTAATAAAAATATTATGATATAAGACGTATTATTATTGACATGTAGTTGACATTAGAATGGCTCGTACCTCTAATAACATGGGACTTAAAATTAACCAGCGAAATGTGGTTGTACCCCTATAAATATCCCTTCGGGAATACAGATGTGATGTTATGATATACTTAGGTACGTATTTTTTGTCGGTAAAAAGCATTATTGTAGATGAATTGGTACGCCGGGGCAGGGACGAGCTAAGTACAAGCAATTTGTATGAATGAATTAATAGGTATAGTGCAGGGAGTGGGTTCTGCGCTGCACATTATGGTATTGTCCGATACATTTAGATAGAGTTGAGTTTAGAGAACGAAATTTGACAGCTGTCAACTTGACGTAACCCCGGGTACTGATAAAGCGGCAAAAAGAAAAGGGATCGGGAAGACCGATCGAAGCTGGCATTGATGGCGACGGTGATATTGTGGTCGTGATCATTGTGACTACCCTTGCAATGCAGTGGTCGATTGATTAGCGCCCGGTCCACGCCGCATGTTGTGTAAGTGGCTGGTCGAAGGGTTCAAAAATATACGTGACACAGTGCATTATGCATCCGCGTGTCGGCTTGGGCCAGACAGTCTATCATACATCATCCTTTAATTGTAATAGATTAGGTCCCAATATAATAGACGTAGGCGCTTGTTTTAATCATTTATCTTTGGGCACATTTCCAACATTTAAACCCACATGAAACACTTTTATGTCGTTTAGTAAGTCAAAAAAAGCAAGGCTTGAGCAGTGTTTGTTGGCCCGAAGCCAAAAAGACGAATACCTAAATTCGTAATGATGATTTTTCAAGTCTTTTATTTTGGTCTGTAACATTGACGTTTGTATGTCATTAACCGGTTGTTATTGATAAGTAAAATCGATATTGGTGTTCATGCATCGTCGTGTTATCACAGCATTACATGTTCTTGAACACTGATAAGATACAAAGTTGATACATAAAATAAAGTTCTTTTATATGTAGACTTTGGATTTGCGAACACAGGAAAAACAAATGGGCGTTTAGTTACGCTGCTTTACAAACACAGTATCCCAAAAAAGATGTATGTACTTTAGCTAGTCATAAAAATGATAACAATAGAACAAATAATTTATTATAATGTACAAAGTTATGCAAATTGCTGCTGCAAATGCGCCTCGTTCCTTTTCGTCGTGATATTTTGTTTTGCAGAGGAGAATGCAGCGCAGCGATTACGCAACCGTACCGCGATGCCCCAGTTTCCGCTACACTTTCCGGCCAGTTTGCCCTATGCAGACTGGAAAAACGTTTCTAGCTCGGCTAGAATACATTGAGTTGAGTAAGAAAATTATTAAGTCATTTAAATGTTTAGCACGTAGATGCAGATAAGGCGACAGTTAATAGAATTTAGGACTGCTCTGACATGGGACATCTACCAATCCGCACTGGGCCCGCGTGGTGGAATACGGGCCACTACGTCTCACAGAGAGGAGGCCTGTGTCCCAGCAGTGGGCGCGTTACAGGCTGATTATACTTTATGCCTAGGCTTATGTTGACTGATGCAGTCTAGACCTAGTCTTTTGCGAAGTATGTTGGAGTCAACTTCCGCCCTGTGTAGCGACATATCAATACTGTCACGCGAATGCCCTGACCTCTGCAATGCAGTTGTTTACTGAACACTTTTCAAGATTAAGGCTCGCCAAATTCAAAACTTTGGAAATGAGTTCAAGTCCTAAGAATTTTCATGAAATATTCTTAGGATGAAAAAAAATCCAAAGTTTGACGATTGGTATGAAATTCATGATTATTATTCAGTAAATATATCAGTCCTTCAGTCGCGAATCGCATTTTGATCAACATACCACGTAAAACAGAGCTGCAATTAGCAAAAAAAATAAAAAAATTTGGCGGGCTACAGCTTATCATCCACATTCCGGCTTAGCACCCGGTAACAGACTGCATAAAGTTCAATCAAAGAAACCTACTCTATATAAAACATTTGCCTGGCATCCAGCCGGTTTTTTTTTTCTTCAGAAAAGTGGATTCACAATCTGCTATTCACGGTAATTTTCAACGAAAAGCAAAAATGTGGGGTGTACGAGCGAGTGAGGCTTGCTCTTGATTTTTTACAGCCCTTCTCTGAATTCTACGGTTAAGTCTTTTTTGAATATTCATACGGAAAAAGAAGTTGCTTTGTCGACAAATGCAGAAATTTTACAGAACTAGCAGAACATACGATTTTGACTATCCGCAAGAGCGAGCGAAGCGAGCTCTAAAATTTTAGCATCGAGTTACCCCGCGTTGGAAAGGTTATGTTTTCTTTTGTAAATTTTGTGTATATAAGTAAAAGTTATTTAGTCGACATATACTGACACTATAAAAAAAATTAACAGAATGTAGGCTGCAAGAGCGAGCGAAGCGAGCTCGAAAATGGAAAGACTTGTTCGAGTTATTTATGCAAAAAAGTTTGAAAGTAAACGAAAATGTTTGCACCCTGCATTTATATTTTGCATTTGTAACCTCCAACTGTTTCTTACTTATTTTGGCGCTTTATGGGATTTGATAAAAAAAATACCTACTTCTCATTATTTTGGGGTTGCCCCTGCCCCCCTTTTTATCCACCAGTGGATAGACAGAAGTGTACCTACTGGTAATAGGTACAGGAACATGTCGGTAGGTACTTTTAAGTCCCACCCTTCTTTCCTCACGATGGGAAACGAGTTTGTTGCCCTTAACCGGGCACTTACTGCCACCGCCCGATCTGGAAATTTCACATAGCTTGCCAACACTGCATACTTTTGTGACTACGACAATATACGATAAGTATAACATGTTATAGAGATCAGAGAGTCTTCCCTTTCCAAGCCTCAGATCATTCTCTCTTATCAATCATCTGCTACACATTATCATACGATGATAATCTTTGAACAACCTTTACTTTCGCGTCATTGGTTCACTGGCTCGCAAACACATGACGCATCGCATCACATTCATTGATCATTATCGTGCCAACGCCTTCGGTATAAGCACTTGTTTACATCGTAAGCTAGATAAATCTAATATATCATGTCCAATTATGAATAGTAATCTGTGATGCCATATTTATCTTCCGTTTAACGACACGTAGAGAAAGTGGATTATTAATATCTTTTACGGCATAAATATTACAAAGGGTCATAGGCATTAAAATTTGAAAAAAAAAATTATGACATACACTGAAACATACTACAGATCTCGATTGGCCAGTATGCGATGGTTCAGGTAGGTACTGGCAATCGAACCTCTGCGTGAATGCCCTCAGGATGCCAAACAACTGCAACTGTTTTTTTTTTAAATCATATTTCTGGCTGGACATGTGCATTCTCCCAATCCTTACTTAAGGCGCACAAACCTGGTCATTGACAGTTCAGCACAGAACCAAGCTCAAGGTTTGCACGCGAGCTATGGAGCGCAGTAACCTTGAAGTTTTGACTAACGTCACTCAAAAAGCAGCCAAGTTCAAATGGGACTGCACCGGTCACGTTTGCCGCATATCGGGCGCATTGCGGCCTAAGACCACCAAATCATAGGTTCCTGAAAACATCTAACGGCATCGCGGACGACTCAGGCGTAGATGGTGGGACGAACTTGACGCTTATATGAGGGATTGGTCCATATTGGCTCAGAATCGAGTTGAGTGGAACAAGGAAAGGGAGGCCCTTGCCCTGCAGTGGGAGTGGGACAATACAGGCTGATTATTATTATTATTCTGGGTACACATGATTCTAGATTCCCTAGTGTAGTTAAAACGTAATCACTAAAGTTAAGGATAATTGATGACAATTGTGCCTTAGATAGTGTATTGCTTGCTAAAAAAATAATTATGTATTATGGACGAACTCAGATGCTTTTGAAGGGGGCTAGAGCCCCTTAGCCCCAAGCAACATACATGCCTAGAACCTTCACAGTAGTTTTAAAACAATCTGCTTAATTTGCATGGTAATACGAGCATGGTAATACGAGTATGAATTGTGACTTCTATGTTTAGTGTCAAAACACGCCCACCGCTGCAGAGTCTTTACTTAAAGAAAACGTTCCAGTTTGTGATTCTGAATTTAATTTCCAATATGTCACCTGTAGAGATATAATTAAAACCTTTCACACATTAAATGTTAAAAAATACCGCAGATCTATAGGGTAATTCTGTGGACGTTGCTAAGTCAATTATAAATATTGTAGCACCTACTTTAGCTGATATATTTAATAATTGTATTGACCGTGGTGAGTTTCCTGATCTTATGAAAAACAGTAAAATAATACCATTGTTTAAATCGGGTAGTACATCAGACCTTACTTATTATAGACCTTTAGTAAATTTTTTGAAAAACTTATTTTAGATCAAATGCAAAGATTTTTTAATAAACACAAATTACTGCATAACAAACAGTTTGGTTTTACAAAGGGTCGTTCGACTACTGATGCCTAAAAGTTCAACTCCGGCGAGATGAACTTTTAGGACATGTTTATAATGCATGGGAGGACAAATGCGATGCTTTGGGCATCTTTTGCGATTTGTCCAAGCCATTTGATTGTGTTCTTCATGAAACATTAATCAGGAAACTGCACCACTACGGAATACGGAACGCCTCTCTGGATCTTCTTACTTCTTACTTAAGTGATAGGATTCAAAGAGTTGATGTTAACGGAAAAAGATCACCTGGATCGGTAGTAAGAATGCGGGTCCCCCAGGGCTGAATTCTTGGCCCACTTTTGTTTCTTATTTATATTAATGACTTGCCTTACCTCATAAAGTATAATCATGATATAGTGTTGTTTGCAGACGACACTTCACTTTAATTTAAACTGAAACGTCAGCAGCTGGTTACTGACAATGTAAATAGCGCCCTCGCTAAGATAGTAAACTAGTTTAATGTTAATAACCTACTTCTTAACGAGAAAAAAACTAAATGTATTAAGTTTGCGATACCTCATGTTAGACAAGTAGAAACTAGTGTTCTTTTAAAGGGTGAAGAGTTGAAACCCGAAAACTCCACAGTATTCTTAGGCATAACTTTGGATGCCAAGCTTCAATGGGACCCCCATATAGATAAATTGTCAAAAAAACTAAGCTCTGCAGCATACGCCGTTAGAAAAATTCGTAATTTAACTGATTTAGAGAGAGCGCGTTTAGTTTACTCTAGTTATTTTCATAGTGTGATGTCGTACGGTATTCTTTTGTGGGGAAATGCCGCCGATATTCAAACAATTTTTGTTTTACAAAAAAGGGCAATTCGTTCAATTTATAAATTAAGTCCCAGACACTCCCTCAGAGACAAATTTAAAGAGATTAATATAATGACTGTGCCTTCTCAGTATATTTATGAAAATCTTTCAAAAACTATTAATCTGTTTAAAAAATACAGTGATATCCATACCATAAATACTAGGAAACACCCCCAAATTTGTTGTTCCCACTACCAGGCTCAAGAAAATAGGTGGCTCGTTTAAATGTCAATGTTTACGTTTTTATAATAAACTTCCTAGCCACATTGAAGAACTAAGCCTTAATAAATTTAAATCTTTTATAAAGCGGAAATTATGCCAGAAAGCCTATTATACTGTCGAGGGCTATATTGAGGTCAAGAAGTCTTGGGATTGAGCTGCTCCAATAAGTTTACACAGACATAGTTGATGTTTAATTTGCTATTTTACTTTTTTCTTTTAATTTTTTTTCTATATACGTACCTTTTTATCTAAACAATGACATGTATATATTTACTGTATAAAGTATAATATTGTTTTAATTTTTGTGAATGTGAGGACTATGTGGGTCATTGCATATTTTTTTTTCTTTTAATGCAGGTCTGGCTGTTTGAGTGCTTTACGCGGCCTCCCCAAATGTCCTTTCTTTTGTAATGTTCGAATCGTTTAGCTCCTTTAGTTCTGTGTTGAGCTGCATGACAACTGACAAATGCGTGCACTGACTGGACAGGTCCACTCATTCTGTGTGGTTCTTTCCTCAAAAGACCATTTCAGACATGTGAAGACCATGTGGATTGCCACATGGTCTTCACATGACCTGACCAAGATTATGTCTGGACTTTAAAAGAGACTGTGACCTCTGAGTTTGTTTCGGCGTTTCTTCTCAGAGTAGTCAGATAGGAAACGCCAATCTCACCTAGTTTTTAAAATATGATTGACGTGTAAAATTGTTTGTACAAACCTATTTACAGAAAATAAATCATAAAAGGTTCAATTTTGTTAGGTCTGCATTACATTATTGTGTATGCTTATTTTTCGATTTCTGACTAATTAAAATTAAACCTATTTTCTTAAAAAAAGTAGACATGCACTAATTTACAATGATCAATTAATTACACCACCAATTATAATTATAAAAGGTGTTTATTTCAAATTCATTAGGAAGTTAACCATAATGAGAGAAGTAGTATATTAAATTACAGTTTAGTTTCAAAAGTAAGACATATTTTATTATATTGATATATTTATTAATTCAAAAGGGCAAGTTTATCAAAATAAATTAAAATTTAAGTGTCTTTTTGAAACTTTAAAATACCAGTTTTTTACTAAGTGCCTAAATAATATTTTTACTAAGTATACACACCTCAACAGAATCTAGGGATACCTTAATCCTAAATTATTTACGAAACTATAGTTTAAAATCTGTTTAGTTTCTATAAAAAGTTTATATACAGTTTGAAACCTCATTTATTATATTCTCTAAATTTAAAAATGGAAAAAAAAAGAAACAACAAATTACGGCGGCAAAATTGTTAGTAATTCGTTACGATATGAAAAGTTAAAATTGTTTTATTAATAATAATTTATGAAAAGGGATTAGATTGATTTTCTTTTTTAATTTAACGTGTCGTGCTTTAAGAGTCATGTCACGTCGTCATTTGAGTCGAGATGAAATGTTACGAGCCGTGGGCATGTTAGAAAATGGTGCAATTCAACGCATCGTTGCTGAGGCCCTATACACCAGCCAAAACGTGATATCAAGGTTGTGGTCACGTTATTGCAGTTCTGGGGATGTGACTGAACGGCACACTGGTAGATATCGTGTTACTACGCAGAGACAGGATCGATATCTCCAAATGACCGCCAGAAAAAACCTAATATCACAGCGATGCAACTAGTACAAAGGCTCCAGGAGGACCATCAGCTGCTGGTAAGCGACCAAACCGTGCGAAGGAGGTTGCATGAAGTTGGTCTTCATGCTCGAAGATCGCTCCGTGTTCCAGCATTGCGACGTGGCAATCGCAGTCGGCGGTTTTCGTGGGCTCGGGAGCATTTACCATGGAGTGACGAACAATGGTCTTTGGTGCTGTTTACCGATGAGTCCCCGTTTGGGTTTCATCCGGAATCACGAAGAACACACGTTTGGAGATCTCCAGGGAGAGTTAGCCGTCTACGGCACCCTCAGGAGGTCCACTCATACCAAGGCGGGACAATCATGGTGTGGGCAGGAATTCGTTTTGGCAGACGAACCCAGATCGTTTGGATCCAACGCAACATGACTGCACAAAAATACCATGAGGAGGTAAATGGGCCAGAAATTTCTACTCATGCACGATTATGCTCCTTCCCATACGACGCGTCTCGTGTCGGCCGCCCTCCGAGACCACAATATTTAAGTTTTGGATTGGCCTGCACAGTCGCCCGACTTAAATCCTATCGAGCATGCCTGGGACATGTTAAACGAAAAGCTTTGAGAGATTTCCCGCTAAATTTTACGACGGAACAACAACTTTACACGAACACTTGCAAAGAACATGGGACCTCATAACGCAGCAAGACATTGACAATTTAATTTTAAGTATGAACAATCGATGTCGATGTGTAATTAATGTAAGAGGTGGCAACACTGATTATTTTTAATTAAAATTGAAAAACTCTTATAAAATCTTTATAAGAGTTTTTCAATTTTAATTAAAATTAATAGTTATAGAAGAAGAAAAGAAGTTTTTTATCAGACTAATTTTCTACGGCGATTTTAAAAATATATATTTTTATTTAAAACAGAAATCACGAAATAGTTTTTTTTTATTATTATTAAAGACCTTAAAATAACCTATCATTCTTCCATTTACTATAACAGAAAATTCTTCATAGATTAATAGATATTTGATTAAATATAAAATATCCCTAGATTTTGTTGATGTGTGTATATGGTACTTATAAACATAAAACCAAATGTTTTGTCTGTCTGTCACTTTCACTGGCAGATAGCTGATGTTTTAAAAAGTGATTAAGGCTACTTTTATTTTAAAAAAATTTAAACCTATTAAAAGCAGGCAGAAGCTAGTCCAAGGAATTAAATAGATTTTTCACAGTTTCTTGTTAGAATTAAAAGTTATTTCTTGAACAAGTTATCACACAGTTGATTAATCAATCCTTAAATAAATAATTAGGATTAACTTACATGGTCACCGGTGCCTGCTAGATGTAAACACACAGGCTTGCAATTCTTATCAGGCCAGTGGAGCGGCAGCAACGCTTGGAAATGTGCCTTCCGGGCTATTTTGGGCACTATGCCAGGTAAGTACCGCTCCAGAGGAGTTTCAAAGTAGCCTTCGTAGAGCTTGCAGTCTGATAGCGTTTCTTGCTGCAATGATTGCATCAACAGTTATGCGGAGTTACATGTTTTAAGTCAGCATTCACAATTACGACTGATTATTATGAATGATTTTAGTAATTATGTTAGAAAACCATTTATAGTATAAGGAAGGTTCTAAAACTTTCCATGACCAACAACATAACATAGGTTGCCTGGAAGAGATTGCAGATAGCGATAAGGCCACCCATATTTTGTAGTTTTTGTTTTGTGCTATTCAATAAAGTATATCTAATAAAATAAACAATATTAAATAACAAATAAAAAAGGAAATAGCATTTTTTGAATTCTAAAAGTTTTCAAATGTCTTCAGTTTTTAATTCCATTCACCTTCAATGACCTCACTTCTGACCTGTATTTTTCTTGGAGTTATGACAGCAATAAATTCAAAGTAAGGTTATGACTCATGCTGCACTTTAATCACTAAAAAGTATCAAAACAAAAATATCAATCAAGGAAAATATTATCAAAAGCGTCATTTACCTTTGTAATCGTAACAGGGTAGTCTCTTTCCACTAATTTGAAGCATTCATCCCGGTTCGATACCACTTTCCTGAACTCGAATAACCTTAAAACATAACATTGAAACGATTTGTAAACAAACACAAAATATCACTTAACCTCACCACTTTACAGCTTGGCGGTAAACTTATTAGACAACAGCTGCACCACATGTACCATCATCATGAATGACCTGAACTGACCTTCGCAAGTTCTCTGGTTTACCCCATCCTTTAGTAAAGAACTTGGTTAGAAGTATACGTCTATACATGGCATCTAACCTACTAGCCGACATGTTTTGAGACCCGGACTGCAATGGCCTGTTTCACTGACAAGTTTAATTTATGAAATCGTTTTGATTTCTCTGATAAGATTACTCGTTAACAATACATTTTGGTTGAGAATGACTGAGATTGAATGACAAATGTCAACAAGGTTTTTTCAGGGTGGTCAGCTGTTTGCTGTCACTTTGACTGAGATTGGCTTGGCAGTGACAAGTGCCTGCCAGACGTGTTAGATTCAAGGTTTTTATTTCAATTCAAAACATAAAGATTTTAATGTTTTAAAATACGAGTAAGCTTAAACACCACAGCATTCAAAAAATAATGTCAACGCCTAAAATTTCGACCTTAGAACCATCCCTATTGTTTTTAGGATTATCCGTAGTTTTTTTTTTTACTTGTCTTCAATGTCTTGGCTGCGACTGGTGTGATTAACATTGAACACCGTGAACCAAACGCGTGGAAGAGCGTTCCATAACTACCTGTTTTTTTATCATTTAGGAACGAGAAAACGTCTGAGTTTAAGTACGTGTATGTTATTATTTTACTTAAACAAAAGAAATAAAAATTTATATCATCAGATTCTAAATAGCAATTATTATTTCGGATGATTTCGAACGGATTTTATTCCACCACGAAACTGCGCGCGTAAGGTTTGGCGGGAAATCAAAAAGTTTTTTGATTGTTAATTTATTTATAACTTGTTAGTTAAATATTTTGTTTGTAAATCACCAGGGAGATCAATTATATTCATTATCTTCTATTTCTAGGTACTAGTCTAGATCAAGCATACCCGTATGCGGTCGGGAAAAGACCATCTAGTTAGAAGTTCAGAATCCATAACGAACTAATAATATTATAAATTCGAAAGTAACTCTGTATGTATGTTACATTTTCACGCTTATACCACTGAACGGATTTCGATAAAATTTTGCAAGGAGTTGGATGGCATCCTGAGGAAGGACATACTTTTTGTCCCAGTAGCACGTTTCCGTGAGATAATTTCCGACATCCACGCGGGCGACACCGCGACTTTTTATTTTACTATCGTCTAATCTACACTCCACACTTGGACAAATAGACATGGGGATGCAAATCATGATGTTTATTGTCAGTCACGGTACCGAGGTAGTAAGGAAATCGGCGTTTACGCTTATCTTTATAAGTAAGTATAGGTTAGTCCTATCATCGTTTTTTGATAACTCATTCCATAAGGCCCCTGAAGAACTCAACCGATGGTCAATCCCATGGGTGTTAAATATTGATGAAAGTTTGTATGTAAGTACGTAAGTAGGTATGTAGTTTATCAATAAATTACAATTATGAGATTGTTGATTGAGAGACTGTTTAGTTTATTATTGCTGTTAATTTAAGTATCAGCACCTAATGTGGATGGCTATTACGGACATGTCTTGTTATTACTGCATAGTTTATGAAAACTGTGTTTCTAATGATATCGTAATCCCACGTACGTACATAGTTAAGATAATTAAATGCGAATAACTAGCAAGTACCTACTTGAATAAACAAAATGACTATAAAACTGACAATCAATAGATGTATTGTGGTCTCCATAAAAGGAGTGCTCCCAATACTTTAAAGATGTAATATATTACGTATTATAAATGTAAATGTTTACGTAGGATGATACAATCCGTGATGGTCTGTTTTAATGAGAATCATTTCTTTTATATGGTAACGTGAAGTCGTTTATTGTATAAATTTATTTGAAGATCATTTATCAGAATAATAGGAGGAATTGGAAATATCCTCGGACTATATTTAAAGTAAAATATTTTTTATTAATATTATTTTGAGTTACTACCACTACAGTTCTACCTACTCTATAAAACAATAAAACCAAGATGTAAAAAAGTGTGCGTAAACACATACTTACATGATGTAACCTATGTCCCACTTAGCGCTTTGTCTCTAAAGATTTGATGTTGAAAACAGAAGCTGGCAAAAAGTTCAATAGAAGTTTGGCTGTGCTCATACTGAAGTTAAGTAGAGCTAGCGGGATCGCGATAGCCCTTTTGATGAATAAAAATAAAACGATAGCATTAATTTCTAATAAACTCAAACTCAAAGCATTTATTTCAAATAAACCAATTACAGGCACTTATGAATAGTCAAGGTCGGTCGATCAGAAAAATGAAGCTAGCCCATTCTAAAGCGTAGGAGGTACCAATGGAGAAGAACGGGCAAGAAACTCCACGGACACTCTTTTTAAATCAAATTATGGTTACAATATATTGGTAACACCTTTCATGTTGAAGTTATGCATGTGAGAACGATGCAGAACGTTAAAAGCTCCGTAATATAAAGATGAAAACAATTTAAAAGTAAAAATTTAATTAAAATACGCCGTGGCAGCTAAGAGATGACCAGTCCCTACTGACGGATATAAAGATATTCTCAGTTATAATAGCTACCTATTATAACTTTAAATGACAAGTCTTTTTTCAAATATAAAAAACCCACAGTATCAGGTGTAAGTAAGTATATGCAAAAGCAAACAATATTATATCATCGTGTGGGCTGGAACTGACTCAGTTACCTACGACTGATCGTCCGTTGCCAAAAACTTATGCTAAAATTGGTATTTAAAACCGTATTATGTTTTCCGAATCTTCAGGATTGATAATTGAAAGGATTTTATTATTAAATTTTTGTTATGGTTCGCCATTATTGGAACTTAATGTTTTTATTTTGTTACTAGGCATCTTTACGTTGGTTTGACGTCATTTGAAGATTAATTTGGGGATTTGTCATTGGTTACTTTTCAACATAACAATACTCGGTATCGAATATACGCGTGACGCTGTTTAAGGAAAACAAATGAATTATTTACCCATATTTTATGGTGTTTTTGTTAGTTCCTGGATATTAGCTTTTGAGAAGAAATCATTGCGGAGACCTTTAACTATTTAATCCAAAGATTGTTTTTTTTTAAATAAATTGACGAGTAAGTACCTAACACCAAAAGTCCATTTATGAAGTCAAAGAGGTATGACAAAGTGTAAAAGGCGAATAAAATATAAACATCAAGTGGTTAAAATAAGGAGTAGAGGAAAGGAAAACCCTAGTCCACTGACCATTCAGCTCAGCCTTTCGCAGTCCACTGCTGGACTTATGCCTCTTCCGGGCTACGCCACAACACCCTGTCCTCCATGCAGCCAGTCTGTACCAGCCAGATTTTTAAGGTCGTCGGTCCACCTAGCTAGGGGGCGTCCCACACTACCCTTGCCGACACCTACGCGGAGCATTTCTTAATAAATATTTTGCCTAGTTCAGCTTAAGACTAAATAATTAGTAGAAATGACATCATTGCTCTGGTGATTTGTATCACTCACGATCATGGCCGACAAAGTTCGCGAGCACCAAATATGGCGCTAAAGAAAAGTCGTTGGAAACGACTAAGATATAAAATAAAGACTAGATTTTGTTCCACGTTCCGCTTGCTGGATACTCTAAGTAAATGATTTTATCATTTGGACCAGCATTGGACTCTTTCACTGTGGAAAAGGGCGTGGAATTTGGGTACAAAAAGATGGATCGATACGCTCTAATTATTTCATTCATAACAGCCTAAAAAGTCCACTTCACACATTTGGCATCTATTGTAGTGATACTTGGGAATGGGAGCAATTAATTGCCGACAGCATTTTTAAGTATTAGATTTTAGGATGATAGAAAAAAAAACAAAGATCGAAAAAAATATCACTGTTACATCGTCATTGTCGACATATAATCTAGTCATATATGCGACTGAATGTCTGTTTCGTCGCCGAACATAAAATTATTTGATGGGTAATATCACGATAATACTGGAATACTTCATGGTTCATAGAACATAACGCTTCTGCTCATTTCTTTGGCTTCCATTGTATACCTAACGACAAATATAAGAAATCCGGAAAGGGAAGTACCCGAATTGCCGGACTAACACCGGACAACAGATAATGTATTACTACGTACTTTAGTTACCTACATTGTACGTATTTTATATAAGGAGTAGAGTAGACCCTTTCAATTTCAATTCATGAATAAAATTACTGTTATGTACTTAATGCCTTCAATTAATTCTTACGTCATTAAGACTTTTCCTGTTTGGAGATCACAAAAATAAACAACTCTTCTTGGTTGAAACTATGAGGGCCACTCTAAGAGAAGGGCCTGAATGTTCCGTCTGCTCGGACAAAGGCCTCCTCTTGGTGCGAGGGAGTGGGCCCATGGGCGCCGCCGGTAAGTTTATTGGAAGGAGGGTGTACTTTCAGCTCCACGAAGTGAGCTCGATCATTCGTTTTTGCACTTCACTTCACCTCGGATATGTAAGGTTATGTTTTGTCCATTCATACAAGGAGTAACTCTGTCGACTTATGCAGAAAAGCTTAACAATTAAGAGAATGTAGGATGGAAGAGAGAGCTATTTTATTTTGTCCATTCATACAGGGTGGAGCCTCTTGCACACCGCTCCTGGCGCCCATGAGTGGGCCGTAATCCATGCGGGCCCAGTGCAGGTTGGTAGATACCACATAATGTCTTTGATTTTTTGGTGCTAGGACATGCCGGTTTCCTCACGATGTTTTCCCCAACGTTTTGAGAGCAGTGGGGATGTAATAATTTACACAAAGTAAAGTGCCTGTCAGGGTTCGAACCTAGTGTCCTCGCGGAGGCGATTGGCGGCGGCGATCTCTCGCCTCCGGCCCTGGTCCAGGCCATGGTACGGAGCGAGAGGGAATGGAAAGCCGTCACCTCCTTCTGCGAAGCAGTAATGCTCGCGAAGGAGGAGGCGGAGCGCGTGAGGGAGAGAGCCTTGCGCCCTCACGCCCCCACTAGCCGCCGCAGGAGACGCCCTGGGCGTCGGGAGTCGCCTGCAGATTCCCGGCCACCGTAGGCGCGGGCTTGCGGACGGCGAGCAATGGGTAGCTCGCCGTCCGGTAAGGACCAGGCCCGGGTCGACGGAGCGTTGTTTTCCACGCGCGCCTCAAAGAGATGTCAGCACAAAGTGACGGGGTCCGATAGGGCCGACGCCTCAGGGTCGCGGGTTATTCTAAAGAGAAAACCGTGGCCCTGGTACAGGCAACTGAAGGAACACGGGTGGGTTTTAGTCAGTAAAAGTCTGACACGCCCTCCCGCTCCACCCAGAGCGGGAGAAGTCATTTGATGATTTCCCACCCAAAAAAAAAAAAAAAAAAAAAGGGTTCGAACCTAAAACTCGTAAGTCGAGGCCGTTACCACTATTGCATAAATAGGTCCAAATATGGGTGTATGAAATACAGCCGATAGAGAGTTATGTTACTTATATTTTCCTGGTGTAAGTACTTACCTACCTAACTTCTAAGTTCGTTAATGAGTTCACAGCGATTGCTCAATGTCGGAAACCGATCTAGGACGTACCTAGGTACGGAATGCGCAAACTCGTCACGATATTATTTTGATAGTAGGCTGTCCGGAAGTGCGCAGATTTTTGCCTTCGACATCTGTGCGTCGTTCTGTTTTAACTTGTGTGACGTCAACGATATGCATCTCACCAATAAATGGAAGCGGTTAAACTGACGCCATTGCTATAGAGAGAAACCAGCAGGCTTAGCATGGCGTTTTCTGTTTCTACTCTACTGTAGAATAGAAATCGCTTTCTACGCTCCTCGAAATCTCTTTTTCGCGAGCACAAGGACACACTTAGACTCAGGTTGCTTTATAGACAGTGATTTTCCATAGCAACGGGTTAGTTGCTAGTGATGCGTATAACTACCCATTTTTACCGTACAATTGCGTTTCGTTTCTGTGTAGACAGTAGAAAACTTTCTACTGTGTACACAGAAACGCCATTTTTGTCTACTCTTCCGTCGACAATACGCTTCTCTAGGGCGCTCGTGCTAAGCCTGCAGGGGAGGGAGTCAGAATTTAGGTAACTACATTTTCGGTATGTCTCCCGTTCCCTAGATTGGTCGTGGGTATCTGCTGGTTGCGGGAAGCAAAAGAGCGGTCATTGAGGCGATGCTTAAGGTGACCTATAGTCACGAGCATGAGGTCCTGGGTTGGATTCCCAGGTTGGGCAAAGTGTTATTGGGTTTTTCTATCTAGAATTTCTCAGTAGCAGCCCGGAATCCGGATTTGTGCCTGGTTGATGGCAATGGGCTCGCTCCCTTTTACATGTTACTTAACATACTTAACTGGCGACATGTGGGTGTACTATCGGTACACATCTGCCTAACCGTTCTGGAATTACAGGCGTGATGTTATGTTATAGTGTCTAGCAGAGGATGATGATGAGGGCCCCAAAATAATGTGCTGTTCCATAACTTCCGTTTCTGCTTACAGGACCCCCTTCTTTCTATAGCCGGGTTCAACAGCTGTCTATAGCCAGTCACACCTCCTAAGTAGGTAGGTATTATGCATAAGTTTACATCTGTATAAAAAGTTCGCATCTACAGCTGGCGGCGTAGGCGCTTCCAACAGTATAAGGTCAGTCTGCACGCGACACGGATTGTTATCTCACCGCGAGAAAATACACGAAACAGACGTAAGTGTCAGCTGTGGAGCCTTTATAAAAATAACAGTGAAAAAAGTAAAATTAAAAAATATTTATTAAACTTATAATTTTTGAAAGTGCAGTGAGTGATACTGGATTGTTAATAACAATGCTGTATGCTAAGCTTTTGGTAATGGTTATGGAATCTTGGTTAATGAGCCGTAATGTAAACATAATTATTTGGTCGTGAATCATAAGTTTTGCGTGTCTGTAGTTGGTCTCTACTTAAAAATATCCAGGCTCTTACTTACCTGTGCTTGCTTAGAAATATTTAGTACCTAACGATTTACGTTTCTCTATATTGTCATGTCCATGAAACTACTCGTATAGTTAAAATATTTATTGAACATTAATTTTGAAAACAAAAAAAGTTTTCTTCAACTAGCCTGGATCATTCAAAACATTGTCTAACATAGGTTTTTTACTACATATTTAAATATGAAAAAAAAAATCTAGTCTGTAGATATGGTATCAGTTATGTAGGTAGGTAATAAATTACAATTAATGCACTAATTCCATTAAAATTTAAACTTCAAGTAAACTGCATAAGTTTAATTTTGGTAAATGAAAAGTGAATTGCACAAGATTGTAATCCTCTCCTCGTTATGCCTTATTCAGAATAAAATGTGGGGGTCACTCATTCGTACTTATTTATATTTACTTTATGACTCAGTGAACCATATGCAACCTTCAATGAGGTTGTTACTTATTCATTATTCACTTCAATGGTGGAAAACTTACGTGTACGATGACAAAGTTTTACAATGAATAGGACACCAGAATATTACGCGACAAATAGTTGGCATAGCAGAACCAACTAAAAGTTTGAAAATAACTTGAGACTAACTTCAATTTATAGTTTATAATTTAATACTAATGGATGTAACACAGTACGTAACGCTTAATTAAGTTAAATGCATGCCAAACAGCTACCCAAATAATAACAAAATCCAAAAAAGGTTTGAGACAATTTTCTCAGTTCTAAAAAATTCTGCCACAGCAAATCTCTGGTGCATGTTTACGTTATGTGGTGGCGGTTAAGTTTTTAATATTGATAAGGCTGTTGGGAACAAACTTGAATAGTTCAACTAGCGGTAACAAGAATAATGAAATAAAGATAATGTGAGATCATGTAATTCTTCTAGATGGGCGAGAAGGTGTTGCTATTGGCGCCGTTGGTGCTCCTCGTTTTAGGAAGCGTTGAAGGTAAGACAACCAAAAAACAATGAAGATATGAAAGTCCACTCCGTTAGAAGTATTCAAATCACAGTCCACTGCTGGACATAGACCGGTCCGCATCCAGTCGGACGGACCCAGTCCCGGTCCATTAATCGTCGGGGCCACTGAGGGATTCTCCCACTTGTTTATAAATGTTGCTTAAAGTTACGTACCTACCTAATGATTAGCGACTGTTTAACCATACTATTTTGATATTTAAACGTCGCTTAACTTTAAGCAACGTTTTATAAATAAGAGTCTGTGTTTACGGGGTGTAAAAGTAAATGCCAGTTTAATCTATATATATAAGCCACGCTTCTCGGCTCTTGTAGGACACTCACCATTTCACTTAAAAACTTAAATAGAATATTAGTATGCTCCTGTACAAAATGCAGAGCAAAAGCATTTCTATTTTTTTGCGTTTCCAATAATCGAAAACGCTTTCAAAAGTAAAATATTAAAGGCCAATAACTCCGCAAATAAATATTGCGAAAGTTGACAAGTACCTCTGTTGCAATCAGGACAGTGTGTGCCATTCAACTCATTCAAGACGACCTCTGACCAAAGTGACCTTTGCTTTCGAGTACCGTTGCTGAAGATGTATCTTAAATATAGTATCCCTACGTACTTACGTTTTCCTACTGCAGTTCAAAAGTGATTAAAGTTAAGTTATAACAATTGCTGCGACGTACGATATCCTCATCTTTCTAAAAGAAGATTCACCGTCTAGTACTTTTCTATCTTGTGAAATTTTGTGACTAGTTATTTAGTTGCCAGGGTCTTTCTTTTCTTCAGTAGTTATTATGATTCATATTTTCTACCTTTTGCTTTTATCTCCCATTAGGACCATCCCAGCTTCATTATGTTCTCTAGTTGAATTAATCATTTAATTCAGCTGTATCCTTCTTCGTTAAATCGTCTAAAACTGTTTTTGATCTTGGTGTTTGGTTCCTTACATCATTTCAACAATTCGTAGAATCCGAATGTTAATTTAATTGTCTTACGCAAGGTCTTATTAGGAATTATATTTTTATCTTGTTTGATATTTGCGCGCGCACCATGAGGTAAAAATACCAAGAAACTCTTATATTCATCTTATATACATATTTCTTGGAATAATAATATTGAGTAATGAAAATGAGGATAATCATAACATTCAAAATAGATGTTATGTGGAGTTTGACACAAAATTTGCGGCTCGATACTCGGGCCATGTTCAAAATAATTTTAAGAAGCGATGACTTATAAGGCTCAGTCCTAACTATTCAAATAATAATAAACTATTATGAATCTATTGTTATGTCATCGAGTCCACGAAGGTTAAGCGGCCCGAGACTGACAGACCACGCGGAATAGTACACCCACAGCCTTCTTCAACGTGCATAACATAAGGAGAAGCATTCGGTTCTGCTCTAAGCTGGTACTTAGCGAATTTCAATAGTGATTACCTCCGACAGTAGGATTTTCTATTATTCTGTTAGGATAGGCGAGGGCCTCTCCCCATTACGTTCAGAATTTTCGAATCAGGCTAAGTAGGATTTGTTTGAATAAATCCTGATCTCCATTTAACATTGTGTGCATCTAGGTACTAATAGGCATGGTCGGTATGCTATTTCGATTTTTCATTTGGTTGGAAACAGTTGGTTGGAATTTACGGTTGTATTTTGCTTATTGTGTACTTGGGTACATGACGCGTGTCAGTCCGTGTAAATATTAGGAACGTACAAAAATCCAAGCAGCTGTAGCATGTTTTGCCTCGTACTTACTAAGTCATGATGGTCTTTTGGTAAGGACTTAATTTTAAGAAGGGGTAGTGTACAAGCACGGTTTAATTCTACACAACCATCTAAGTAGGGATATTGTAGATACCTACCTAGTTTAAAACTTGGGTAATACATTTTCACTAGAAGTTTGCTGCACTGCATTTATCTGTGTAATGTAACAGCTATTAAAGCCAATTTTCCATACCTGTCAAAAATACAATGCGTGCGAAATTTTAGTATTTAATTATAGGTAGGCAACGAACAAAAAGACTGAAACTTAGCATTCCTATCGTGAGTTTAGTCTAAGTATTACAATGTAGATAATGTAGGTACTCGTATGTAGGTAAATCCGTCATTGCACGTCAGCAAGGACGATATATCTCGTGTAGGCGGAGCCTTCCACACTTATGGATTGTTGCCAAGGCCCCTCTATGTTTTTTTATTGGTCTGTTTTTGCTAGATTGCCAGCTTCATGCAAATTGATTACGCGTGTAGGTTAAACAGGTACTATTTACTCTAATATGTTTGTTTTGTTATAATGATGTTGTTGTTAACTTTGTGATCTATTTGTGAGCCTACTTCCTTAATGATAAATTTTCGTATAATTTTAACATTAATCATTCGATCGATGTGTAGTTTGACATGAATAGGTTTTTAATTCAAGCAAATTACGTCATTTACCTTTCTGGTTCTTCATTGTTATTGTTTTTAAACTAGTTAATTTAGTTCAACTGGTATTATTGGTTATAATATTTCGATACACACCCATAAATTGATGCCAAACATTACATCCATTTTTAGTATTTCAACATTATTTTCTATAAAAGCGCTCGTCCTATAAGTGATAATTGGTATTTTTATCCGAGTCCTTTATCTACATCAATACCATCTTATCCAGGTCAACGCTACTACAACTACAATGCCCGGAACTACTTGGGCCGCGACCTGTATGAGCACGGGCGCTCGATTTCCGACAACCTGGTGACCTGCGGGCCCCACACCTGTGGTGTAGGGGCCCACTGCATCCACGGCAGTGTGCGGCCCGTCTGTGCTTGCCTGCCCGGCTACTCCGGAGATGCGCTGACACAGTGCGTCAAGATCGAGTGCATTGGTAAGTAATTTTGATTCATTGATCTATCTTCAATGGATGTTATATGGAGATCCGAGTGTTTTGATTCTCGAGGCTCCAAAGATAGAGCATATATAATTAATCCTCGAACTGGTCGTCGTTACTACCTATTTCCCAACTTATTTGAGTAGCAGCTTTCCGAATTACTTCATTAATCTAATCATTTATTAATTTCTTTGTAGACAACAGCGAATGTCGCAGCCACCAGAGCTGTGTGAACCAGCACTGTATCGATCCCTGCGCTGGAGCATGCGGCGTCAACGCCAACTGTGATGTAAGTTCGTAATTTTTTATTGAATCAACCATTTTGTACCCATCCATTCCTAGTTTCGATACATATCTTCTTCATACCTACCTATTCAGAAAGTTGTTGAGACTCCTTACACTATGGTGATGCTGGTAATATATTCATCAACCATATTATACAACATGGTCTATTAAGATTCGATTTATTATGTTCAACAGGTGCGTAACCACATTCCGGTGTGTACTTGCCCACCTGGCTACACTGGCAGTCCTTTCAGCTCTTGCAGAATTGCTGACCCAGGTAAGATCACGACAATAATCTTCACTATCGCAATATTCAGTATAACTTAGACCTATCTTACATAATGATTCTTTCTTCATTATTGTTTGTCACTGTCCACAGAGGAGGCTTGCCACCCATCTCCCTGCGGTGCTAACACTAAGTGTCACGTCGCCAACAACCAGGCTATTTGTACTTGTCTGCCAGGATACAGGGTAAGTGTTCACATGGGTACTTTAGCCTTACTACCTAACCTATTGCACTAGGCCAGGTAAACGCAAACATTATCGCCTATATTTTATAGAAAAGTTCGAACAATGAGTAATTTAATTAAGATCAAACTGGAAATATTAAGTGACTTCACTTAAGATTTCCAGTTTGATCTTTAGGTGCTCTTCAAAAACTAAATTTACTCTTATGCTACGTGTCCAACAGAATTATGCATACTTAAACAGGAGACTGTGTTTGAATCAAAAACCACTTGCAGTATAGAATCCGATTCTAATCGTTGCACTTTTGTTCCGTACAGGGTAGTCCTCTGACCGGCTGCCACCATGAGTGCGAGTCTGACGGCGAGTGTAACGTCCAGCAGTCGTGTCGGGACTTCAAGTGCATCAGTCCGTGTGGAGACTGCGGAGTCAACGCTGACTGCGAGACTGTTGCCGCTCATCGTGCCGTTTGCAAGTGCCCAAGAGTAAGTATATAGTGCTGCAATATGACCTATATGAGCAGGGTGATTTATTGCGTCTTCCACCTTACACTTAAACATACGTGTTTAAGTCATCATTCAGTGCGAGCAAGTACTCTTTCCTGCACTAAAACAAGGACGACTTTAAAACTTTCAAATACGACCCCAGTTACCTCAATAGTGTCCGAGAGTTTTGAATAGCGGAGTGTTCAGAAAACGGAATCCGTTTTAAAAGTAAACACCATTAACATGTAGGTATCATGAATTTCAAAATCTGATCAAATTAACTTTTACCATCAACAGGGCTACCACGGTGATCCCTACAGGATCTGCTCCGCTGAATGCACGTCTGACGGCGAGTGCCCCAGTTACAAGCCTGCCTGCGTCTACAACGCGTGCATCGACCCTTGCATCAACGCCTGCGGAACCAACGCCGAGTGCCACCTCCGTGGACTCACACCCGTCTGTTCTTGCCCCAGAAACATGACCGGAGATCCCTTCTCTTACTGCAGACCTTTCGAAGCCCGTAAGTTGTTCAAATAATAAGTTGATGATTTGGCGAAAGCATTTGACATGGTTGCCTAGGTATCTACACATAACTAGTGTCCCTCGAGATACCAAACTCGGTCCTATAATTTTAACCCTACATTCATATTATTTTATTGTCAGGTGACCTTTGCGAGCCCAACCCTTGCGGTGCTAACGCCAAGTGCACTCCCGGACACGATCGCACCGGCGCTGAGCGTCCCGTCTGCACCTGCCCCACTGGATACATCGGCAACGCTCTCGTATCTTGCGAACGTGTAAGCCATTGTCCCTACTTTGAAATTGATGAAATGACAAAGACGACGACGCTTTTCAAAATAACCTTTTATGGAACTCAATGTGTCATATTAACGTCGGCGTACTAAGCCTGACCCCACGTCCTATAAAAAAAGCGATCGTCGCGCGAATCCACGAATATCGCGTTTATTATGTCACTTTTTGTTCGGAAAACCGGAAGGCGTCCTCTGTCGGCGCAACCACGCGTTCCAGTTCACCGAACAAACAGTGACATATGAACGCGACGATCGCTTTCTTATAGGAAGCGGCCTTAGTGTCAGAATTGTTTTGTACTTATTTAGTTATTAGTTGATGCACCTTTTAAAATCATCACAACTTATTATGTTTGTCTTACGCAGGGTGAATGCGAGCTGGACTCTCAGTGTGCCGACCATCTTGCCTGTGTCGGCTACAGTTGCGTGGACCCCTGTCTCGGAAACACTCAATGCGGCTCTGGAGCCGTATGCATGGCCCGCAGACATATTGCTGTCTGCACATGTCAAAATGGTAAGGAAGTTAAATCTATTTGTATGACTCGTGGAAGACCGTGTTGAGATTACTAATCTAACCAAAATACAGATTTGCTTGATGATTATACCACCCATTTTTTTATATCAGGACGCAACGGTGATGCTCTAGTGAACTGCTACGACGCCCAGTCAGTGGTAGCTACTGGCCGTTACTACAGATACAAACGCGACGGCAACTACTCCAGCCAGCCTGAAACCGAAGCACCCAAAAACCCCGAAGCTCCCGCCGTCGTCATCACAGAGCTCAAGGAAGCCAAAACTGAAACGAAAGTCGAAGAAAAGAAAGAATAATTAAACTGAACAATTGACAAAAAGTATCGTAAATCGTAATAAAAGCGCGGACCGCTAATTCATCATTCATGTCATATTGACAGGATGTTTGTTGTAGTGCCAGTGCTATCGAATAAATAAGTAAAAAAATTTATCGACCGCGCTTTCATTATGAAAACAAATGAATAGGTTTTCCAAAATTATTATTTTAAACTTTCAATTCGATAATGTACAAAGTTGTTATTAAATCGAAGCTTATTTTTATAAGTTGTGAATTGTTTTATAAAAAAAAATAACACGGAAATGATGAGATGCACATTGCTGTCTTTTTCTACCGTTCAATGAAACAAAAAGAAGAGGCAATACCTAATAGTGTGCTTATATTGAATTGAAAGTTTGAACTAGGCTTTCTAATGTTTTACCAGTTAACGCCGACTGTTGAACAATCATGCTTTCTTTTTGTTTTATGTCGAAATCTAAGTTGTTGGTTAATTATGGTTACTAATAAGTAAATACTGCCAATTACAATAAAGTTGTCGCTATTATTTTTGTGTTTTACTTTGTAACTTTCTATTTTAAACTATGACATTAGAACTCGCGAGTTTGTTAAAAACAATATGCTATGACTACCGGTCATCGAAAAATACGAAAAGACAATCGATCTACAGACTACTTATGTATTATAGACTAAAGATTTTGCCCGTCCCTATCTAAGTGAAGAATTGCGAGTCTTGCTTATGGAGTCTTTGGTTTTATCAAAGTTAAATTATGCGGACATGGTGTATGACCAAGTACGACTACTGTCAAAAACTGAAAGAATGATTCAACGACTTCAAAACGCCTGTGCACGCTACTGTTTTAAAGTTACTTAAGAAGGACATGTTTTTTTAATGTTGCTACATTAAAAAAATAAAGCTAGACGTAAACTTCGCTTGGCGCGCCGACACCCCTTCTTACTTATATGACAGATTATCGTGTACAAGAAAACAAAGCCGCTCCGGCCGCGTCAGCTCCGCCCGCAGCCACCCGGGTGGTCGGTCAGAACCCGATGGACGCGTTTAATGTCATATCAAGTACATTCACGGCCTTCCTTACCCCTCGTGCCAGGAAAATGGCAAGTGAAATTGTTGCCGCCAGAAATGCCGGCAACATTTTCATGATTCAGAATATCTACAATGCGTACCCGGACATTACGCAAGCCCTGATGTCCTTTAACAATCAACCCAACCCTAATCATGGATAAAGGAATCCTCGCGCGAACTAAACCCCGATCCCTAAAGTTAGGTTATTTCAATGCCAATGGCATCCTGCGACAACGCGCTGAAATCAGCGAGTTCCTCCGCGACCACCACATCGACATCCTCCTTGTTCAGGAAACGTTCCTCAAACCGAGTTACCGAAATCCGTCAATTGCAAACTATCGTACAGTTCGCAATGACAGGACGCGTTGCCATAAGGGCGGTACCCTTATCTATTACAAAAAGGAGCTATACTGCATTCCCATAGACCCTCCCACACTCTCACGATTAGAAGTGTCTTGCTGCCGGCTTGGCATGACAGGTCATCAACCGATCACCATAGTTTCGGCCTACCTCCCTCCCATTAATACTTCGGAGAACTTCCAACTCCTTACTGAAGATCTTTCTGTCCTTTTTAGCCTGAGTGACTCCGTTATCATAGCGGGTGATCTCAACGCTAAACATCCCTCCTGGAATAGCACCAGGACCTCTTCCAGAGGGAGACACTTGTTCAACCTCTCCTCCTCTCAGAATTTCGATGTCATCGCGCCGATGACTCCCACTTATTTTCCCCCCGATACCAATCACACCGCCGATGTACTCGACGTGGCGCTCCTACAGAACGTCAACCTACGGTTGGACTCTATAGAAGTGGTACAAGAGCTCGCTTCCGATCACCGTCCAGTAGTCATGAAACTGGTCCCCCGCATAGGTCTGCCCGATTCCACCCAACCCCTTCCCAACAAAGTGGTAACGGACTGGAGGAGAGTAAGCGATCGCTTAAAATCCACCACGTCCCCCCACTTGGACCCAATCCCCGATCATTTTGACTCTATCGCTGACACGACGGCCGCGATCGACTCATTCACAGCTCACGTACAATCAGTCCTGAACGATTGTTCAAGGGAAATTCCAGCGACGGATGACCGTCGCTGGAAGTTGCCGGACGATGTACGCGAACTGTTGAATGAGAAGAACGCGGCTGTCCGTGCCTACAGCAACTTCCCCTGCGACGCGAACAAAGCCCATATGCGTTACTTACAGCGTACTGTAAGAACACGCATAGAGGAGCTGCGTACCGCCGGCTGGGACAAGATGTTGAGCGAACTAGAGCCCACCCACCTAGCCTTCTGGCAACTCCAGAGGAAGCTCAGATCCGGAGAAATAGTCTCCATGCCCCCCCTGATCCGTCCCGACAAGACCATCGCCTTCGATGATGTCGACAAGGCTGAGCTTCTAGCCGACAGTCTAGAAGTCCAATGCTCGCCTAGCTCTCAACCAGTAGACCAAGCTCACCTCACTGAGGTCGACGCTGAAGTCGAACATAGAGCCTCCCTCCCTCCCGTCGAAGACCCAGAGTATCCACTGCCCCCAGTCACGCCCGACGAAGTGCACGACCTCATCAAAGGTCTTAAGGCTCGTAAAGCCCCCGGCTCAGATGGAATCACCAATAGGGTATTCCAACTTTTCCCTGCCCACCTGATAATGCTACTGACCACCATCTTCAATGGTGCTCTGAGCAACAACATCTTCCCACAGGCATTCAAAGAAGCCACCGTCATCGGTATCCCGAAGCTCGGCAAGCCAAAGTAAAACAAAACGAATACAGATATTTTGCAAACGCTCAAGCTTATTTAAAAGCTCCTCGGTGGCATCAAAAAACCAGGCATCAGCGTAGTCTATGATGGGCTGTATGAGAGTTTGAGCAAGGGAGATTTTTGTGTTAAAGGGCAAGAAGCTCTGAAAAGGTTTAATAAAAAATGTTTACATTGAACATTTATTTTTATTTTCGCAAAACTTTCTCAGTGTCCCACGTAGATACATGTGATGTGTATTTTTTTGTTCTTGTCTGTTTTTATGTGTTTAAATACATTAACATAATAAATCTATAAATAAAAAGCACCCCACTACGTATTAGGCAAAATCGTGTGCGGTTTTCATTATCACACGGACAATAAAAACCAACCACCACTAACCAAAATAAAAATTGATAAAATTGGAAAAATAAAAATGCTAAAATTGATAAGTTGGTTGTTTTTTAAGGCAGATATTATGTCGGCACGAACATTTTCAAATTCTTCCAGATGGTGTAGTAAAAATTATTTTAATATCAATTTGAAATTCAAGCAACTTTTACTATTCTATAGGGGAGGCGGGATTTTGTTCCAGCTTAAGAAGCTGCGTAGCGAATACTGCCTCTAAAAGCCGCCGACTTGTTCTGTGGGATGGAAAGTTGTTGGGTACATTTTCGTCCCTCACCGATTCTGAGTCTTCTTGTAATTTTTTTTTTTTTTTGTATGGCATCTCGTAGTTGACCTTGAGAGGTCGTGACTACTTAACCGGACTATCCTGTGGCTGCCTTAAGCGGACTCAAAGCCTCCAGCCAGGGGCGTAAAACTACTTATATTATTAAGCGAACGCTCGCTAAGGGCACCCCCTGTGGGGTACGGACCTCGGCTTAGGGCGTCGCTGACGGGAGGACAGCAAGATGGGACAGGCTGGATCAAGTTTTGTTGATTATTATTAATCGGGGAATTTAAAGCTACAGGCTCAGCTACGGCGCGGGCTGGCACTTCGTCGAGCAAGGGTCGGGGGGGACAATTACGTCGGGATCTTCGCGAGGAACCTCGGCGGCGAGGTCGGAATGTCGGTCTGTGTTTGTGCACTGTACTGGTGGCCCTACTGCTCTCCTGAATGAGAGTTATGTGGTCATCGGGATCGGTGAGGACATCCTTGGGACGGCGGACATGACTAATGGAGGAGGGAATATAACTAGCGGCTTTCACAACCAGAGGGTTGCGGTGATTCGCGGCGGTCTCGAAGAAACGCTTTGAAATGCGTTTCATGAACTGACGGATAGAGGGAATCCTGAGGTCTACGTGGAGGATTTCGTTGCGAACGTACCAGGGGGAGCCTGTTATCCTACGGAGGAACTTGTTCTGGAGGGTCTGCATTCTGTTGAAGCGAACGGGCTTGGCGTGTGCGAAGACTGCACTGGCATAGGTCATGATCGGGCGGATGCACGCTGTGTAGATACGCATTTTGCACTTTAATGACAATTTGCTACGTGCATTGAGGACAAAGTGAAGTCTACCTAGAGCGAAGGCGGCGCGCGAACGAGCCGCTTTAATGTGCTCTGAAAACGAAAGGTGTTCGTCGAGAACTACACCAAGATATTTGGCTCGCTTCTCCCAAGGGATCGGCTTGCCGAACATGGTGATCGGTCGAGGGGGTGAGGGGTTGCGACGCGGCTTTGAGAAAAGAACCGCTTGACTTTTGTCGGGATTGACTTCGATTCGCCATTTTCTAAACCAAGTGCCAAGCTTGTTCACTTGGGTTTGGAGAATGCGAGCTATCGAATTTTCATCACGGCCGGTGTAGTAGATGGCCGTGTCGTCTGCGAACAGGGCCAACTGCGCCTTGCTGCACTTTGGCATGTCGCTGGTGAATAGCGTGAAAGCTAGAGGAGAGATCACAGAGCCCTGAGGGACTCCTGCGCGAATAGGGTGGGGGGAGGATAGCGCTCCTTCGATGCGATAACGGAAGGTGCGGTTCGACAAAAAGTCCCGTTAGATGAGCACGAGACGATCTGGCACACCGAGTTGGTACAGCTTATATAATAAGCCGTTGTGCCAGACTTTGTCGAACGCTTTCGCTATGTCGAAGAAAACAGCACCGGTCATCAAACCTCGTTGGAAACCGAAGTTGATGTGTTCGACTATACGGTGGACCTGTTGTACGCACGAGTGTTGGGTTCTAAAACCAAACTGTTCGTTGGGGATGAGGCCCTTTGTCTCGGCGTAGTCTCTGAGGCGCTTATAAATAAGCCTCTCATAGATTTTGCCGAGGACATTGAGCAGACTGATGGGGCGGTAACTACTAGGCTCTGACTTTGGCTTGCCGAGCTTCGGGATACCGATGACGGTGGCTTCTTTGAATGCCTGTGGGAAGAAGTTGTTGCTCAGAGCACCATTGAAGATGGTGGTCAGTAGCATTATCAGGTGGGCAGGGAAAAGTTGGAATACCCTATTGGTGATTCCATCTGAGCCGGGGGATTTACGAGCCTTAAGACCTTTGATGAGGTCGTGCACTTCGTCGGGCGTGACTGGGGGCAGTGGATACTCTGGGTCTTCGACGGGAGGGAGGGAGGCTCTATGTTCGACTTCAGCGTCGACCTCAGTGAGGTGAGCTTGGTCTACTGGTTGAGAGCTAGGCGAGCATTGGACTTCTAGAGTGTCGGCTAGAAGCTCAGCCTTGTCGACATCATCGAAGGCGATGGTCTTGTCGGGACGGATCAGGGGGGGCATGGAGACTATTTCTCCGGATCTGAGCTTCCTCTGGAGTTGCCAGAAGGCTAGGTGGGTGGGCTCTAGTTCGCTCAACATCTTGTCCCACCCGGCGGTACGCAGCTCCTCTATGCGTGTTCTTACAGTACGCTGTAAGTAACGCATATGGGCTTTGTCCGCGTCGCAGGGGAAGTTGCTGTAGGCACGGACAGCCGCGTTCTTCTCATTCAACAGTTCGCGTACATCGTCCGGCAACTTCCAGCGACGGTCATCCGTCGCTGGAATTTCCCTTGAACAATCGTTCAGGACTGATTGTACGTGAGCTGTGAATGAGTCGATCGCGGCCGTCGTGTCAGCGATAGAGTCAAAATGATCGGGGATTGGGTCCAAGTGGGGGGACGTGGTGGATTTTAAGCGATCGCTTACTCTCCTCCAGTCCGTTACCACTTTGTTGGGAAGGGGTTGGGTGGAATCGGGCAGACCTATGCGGGGGACCAGTTTCATGACTACTGGACGGTGATCGGAAGCGAGCTCTTGTACCACTTCTATAGAGTCCAACCGTAGGTTGACGTTCTGTAGGAGCGCCACGTCGAGAACATCGGCGGTGTGATTGGGATCGGGGGGAAAATGAGTGGGAGTCATCGGCGCGATGACATCGAAATTCTGAGAGGAGGAGAGGTTGAACAAGTGTCTCCCTCTGGAAGAGGTCCTGGTGCTATTCCAGGAGGGATGTTTTGCGTTGAGATCACCCGCTATGATAACGGAGTCACTCAGGCTAAACAGTACAGAAAGATCTTCAGTAAGGAGTTGGAAGTTCTCCGAAGTATTAATGGGGGGGAGGTAGGCCGATACTATGGTGATCGGTTGATGACCTGTCATGCCAAGCCGACAGCAAGACACTTCTAATCGTGAGAGTGTGGGAGGGTCTATGGGAATGCAGTATAGCTCCTTTTTGTAATAGATAAGGGTACCGCCCTTATGGCAACGCGTCCTGTCATTGCGAACTGTACGATAGTTTGCAATTGACGGATTTCGGTAACTCGGTTTGAGGAACGTTTCCTGAACAAGGAGGATGTCGATGTGGTGGTCGCGGAGGAACTCGCTGATTTCAGCGCGTTGTCGCAGGATGCCATTGGCATTGAAATAACCTAACTTTAGGGATCGGGGTTTGGTTCGCGCGAGGATTCCTTTATCCATGATTAGGGTTGGGTTGGTTGTTAAAGGACATCAGGGCTTGCGTAATGTCCGGGTACGCATTGTAGATATTCTGAATCATGTAAATGTTGCCGGCATTTCTGGCGGCAACAATTTCACTTGCCATTTTCCTGGCGCGAGGGGTGAGGAAGGCCGTGAACGTGCTCGAGATCACGTTAAACGCGTCCATCGGGTTCTGACCGACCACCCGGGTGGCTGCGGGCGGAGCTGACGCGGCCGGAGCGGCTTTGTTTAGAGGCACAGGAATGCCTGGAGGCGCGTTGACGCGGACGTGCCGATTGAACAGCGCAGCTCCTTTTAAAGGCGATCGCTTGGTAGCGAAACGTCACAATATTTTATTAGATTGGATTAAAGTCTTTTAAGCCGAATGATCTATAGAGTGAATGATTTCTTTATGATGCGTCTGGTGCACGTTCCACTAGCGCCATCCAGTTGCCGTCTATCGCAGCTGCTTACTATCAGTTTCGAAGCAGTTACGCGTGATCTCAAGACAAGTGAAACACAGAAGGCACAGATGGTCATCGCTCAGCTACAAAAAGAAGACGTCGTCAAGTCGAGCAAATATGTGACTTGTTAAACAATCCGTCTGCCGATCCTCAATATTCAGTCATGAAGAAACGGCTTATTACTGTGTGCGAATAATCTGATGGCGAACAGCTACAGAAGCTACTTTCGGATATGGAACTAGAAAGCCTAGCCAATTACTACGTCACATGCGCAATCTCGCTCACAATAAGTTGCCTGATAACACACTACGGCTCATGTGGATGAACTTACTACGCGCACGTCCGCTCAGTACTTGTAGTAAGTGACACAATAAGAAAGGATACAGCACTCGATGAATTAGCCAAGCTCGCCTTAAAAAATGCTTCAACGAGCAAGTGAAGTTTCAGCAGTATCTGTCATATCAGCGTCAACGTCCCAGCAAAGGCACCTGTGAGCATACAAAATCACGTTGAAGAAATTTGCACGTAGAGATCGCCGAACTGAACAAGTCATACCGCCACAAGAACCACGACCGCTCGCACACGCCACCGCCGCGACACCACACGCACAACTCGTATCGAGCGCGTTCGACGTCACGCCTCCGCTCTCGTTCAACTACACCGTCAAAGCGTTCAATTTTAACAAAGCAGGGAAGACGGACAACTAAAGGAGGTGTGGTTCTATCTTCCTATACAATATTCCTTGTCTTAAATCTTGCGTGATATCTCTTCAAGTAATTGATTATTGAGGAATTGTTATTATTTCAGAAAGAACCGAAACGCGCTTCCAATCTTTATCTAAATGTAAAGTTTGACTAATTGCGAGACAAGAAATCTGCATGAGCCATCTTTCTTTGTACACGATGTCAAAATCGTAAGCCTGCAATATAGCCCCCACCAAAGAACGGCGAAGCCGTGGAGTCAAATCACTTTTTGAGTAAGAAGCCATATGGGAGTTCGGTAAATACAGTGAATTTTCGTCCATGCAAATAATGACGAAGTGATATCGTGACTCTGCATCTATGGTCTTCCTACTATAATACGATACTACATAAGGGGTATCATTATATTTTTGGATAATAACTGAAAAGAAACTACTTGCATCGGTAACGATCGTGCGATCCATGGCGCTCTACCGAGCGCCAATCTGGGGCTGGGGGTCTACCCTGACGGCCGGCAGCATAGCTGTCCTGCGCAAGCCGCAGCGTGCGATGGCCGTCAGAGTCATTCGGGGGTATCGCACGATCTCCTTCGAGGCGGGTTGTTCGCTGTCCGGATCCCCGCCCTGGGACCTGGAGGCGAAGGTGCTCGCGTCACTGTACTGGTGGCGCGAGGCAGCGCGGGAGCGCGGCGAGCGACCGATGCAGCAATATATCGAGCAGCGTCGGTTACAGCTCCGCGAGGTCCTGGTGGCGGAATGGCGGGTGAGGCTGTCACGCCCTACCGGCCTCAGCACCATCGAGGCGATCCGGCCAGTGCTCGACCGCTGGCTCGGGAAAAGGCACGGCTCCCTGACGTTTCGGGCGACGCAGGTGCACTCGGGGCCTGGTTGCTTCGGGAAGTACCTGTGTCTTGGGACGCAGTGGTCTCCTTTTGCGAAACGGTCATCTCGCAGACGGAGGCTGCGGAAAGGGAGAGAGAGATTGTGACTCTCGAACCAGCCTGCAGCAGACGCACCGGGCGTCGGAGAAGGGCGGACAACGCCCTCTTCCGGCCCCCCTAAATGAGTCCAGGGGCGAAGGTTTCGGGGACATCCATCGCCCCCCAACATCAGGACTTACATATAGTTGTGTACAAGTGAAAGCCCTTTCTTCAAAAATCAAACAACTTCGGTCCGAGATATGTCGTCTGCGAAAGAGGGGGCTATCTTACAAGTCAAGACTGGCAAATGCTGCTAAATTATCCCAAGATACTGCATTCCAGCAAGTTGTCAAAAATTTGAAAACACCGGCCCAGCTGTTTGTCCATATGCAACTGCAATCGGCAAAAAAATCCAAAGGTAGGCGGTTTACTATGGATGAAAAAATACTTGCATTGTCTTATGTATAAGAAAAGTCCAAAAGCCTATTCTTTACTTTATAAATACTTTACATTACCTTCAACAAAGGCAATGAAACGTTTGCTAAGTCAAATAAAACTCCATCCTGGCATTAATCCTTTTGTATTCAATAAATTTAAGAAAACAGTACTTGAAAAAGATGCTGCTGATCGTGTGTGCAGTCTAATGTTTGACGAAATGTCTGTAACACCTCAAATATTTTATAATAAACAGAAAGATGCATTTGAGGGTTTTGCCACAACCAAAGACAATAAATTTGCCGACCACGCTCTCGTTTTCATGGTGAAAGGTTTAAAACACAATTTCAAACAGCCAGTAGCATATTATTTTACCAATGCCTTACAAAAAATAGAGCTGAAAACACTCATAAAATGTGTAGCATCAGAGGTGCAAAAATCTGGTTTAATTATTATAAACACTATGTGATCAGAGTTCTGTAAATGTAGGGGCAATAACGGATTTAAATAATAACACGAAGGCGAATTATTTGCGGCTAGGCAAAGAGTGGCGCCATAATCTTTTCAGGGTAAATGGTCAGAAGATAATACCGTTGTTCGATGCTCCCCATTTAATCAAAGGAATAAGAAATAACTTACTCACTAAGGATATGGCGTACACCTCTGATAATATAGTTAATATTTTTAAATGGGACTATTATCAGCAGGTATACGCTGCAGATAAATCCAAAGGGGAGCTTCGACTACTAAATAAAATAACAGAAGAGCACATTGTCCCTGAAAAAATTAATAAAATGAGGGTAAAATCCGCGACCCAAATTTTCAGCCACAGTGTCGCTGTGGTAACAGACCATTTAATAGCTAGAGGAGATTTGCCCAAAGAGTGTAAACAATTAATAGAAATAACATTATTACTAGACAATTTGTTTGATACATTAAATGTTAGTAGTTTTTCAATACACAATGGTAAAATGTATAAAGGGCCGATTAGGAGGCACTCACCTCACCACCAATTATGGCTAAAATCGAAAGAAATATTGAAAACTGTTAAATTTGTTCAGAAAAAGGTTACTGGTAATAAAGTACGATTAGTGGAAACGACTATACCATCTGTAAAGAATTTAATTAAAACTATCGAAGGCATGGAAGCAATTTGCAAGGTGTTGTCTGATAAATATGGTTACGATGCAATATTATCACGGAATTTTAATCAGGACCCTGTAGAAAACTTTTTTGGGAATATCAGAAGCTATGGAGCCAGAAATATTGCCCCAAATACAATATCATTTGAAGGGGCATATAAAGCACTGCTATTAAATAATTATTGTACTCCTCATTCAAAAAGGGCAAATTGCGAAGAGGACACCAACAAGTGCCTACAAACTCTTAGTTTTTACGTCACAGAAAAATGTGATGTGACTGATGTTCCCAAGGAAGACAACATTAATTTTACTACTAATGTATTAATTGATTACTGCAAAGAGTCTGATGCTGGTCAAAGAAATTATATAAGTGGTTGGGTCCTGACTAAATGTTTGAAAAATGTTGCGAAATCATGTAAACATTGCAGAAAAGACCTTTTAGATAAGAATAATGAAAACATTAATAATAATAGTTTCATAAACTCAAAAGAATATGGTAATAAAAAATGGTTAAGTTATCCAAATGAACTCTTGCAAAATTATTTCCATGACCTGCAAAATATGACAGAATCTTTTTTAATAAAAAGTGTTCCGAAACAAAATGTACTTAAAACAATTAATTCGTTTGCAGATGTTTTAGTGGATACCCCTTTTAGCTGTAGTATGCACAAAGAAAAATTAAAAGATTATTTCTTTAATTTAACAGTTAGTGTCTTACTACATAGTTGGTGTCGATCCGTTAATCGTATTTTAACAGGAAAAATAACATATAATGGAGATCACGAAACAAAAGTTATTGCAAAATTGTATTGCATAAACATAATAAAAATAAAAAATGACATAAACATTTGACTTGTTTCATTTCACATCATTTCTCTTAGAGACAAGCCTACATGATATATCAACGGCATATCAATGGTAACAAAACTAGTAAAAGTAGATCCTGTCTTCTGTAAAACCTATGATACAAAGCCAGTTCTGCTTAAAATGGTTTTGTTACCTTTGATAAACTGTTGCACCGTACCTACAACTACAAAAACCCGGATTTAAAAAAAAACCTGTATTAGTTCGGGCACAAATTGTAGACAGCGCCACTGCGCTTATTGGCATAAAAATGACCTAAGATGGCACTCTTTACCCGTCTAATTATAGTACTCTTTGGTACTGACTATCGAGAGACAGTGGTCCGTGCACCAAGACGCATCCGTTAGAAGTGAGTGCCGATTGTTTTTTTTTTTTTGGGAATGGCATCTCGTAGGTCAACCTATGAGGTTGTCGTCTGCTTAAACGGACTTGCCTGTGGTTGCCCTAATAAATTAAGGCCTCCAGCTAGGACTTAAACTTAAATACTTACTAAAAACCAAGCGACTACACGCTAAGGGCACCCCCTGTGGGGTACGGACACAGAAAATACTGGGTACGGACCTCGGCTTAGGGCGTCGCTGGAAGAGGGCAGCAAGAGACTAGCTGGATCAGGATTTGAGTGATTTAGGGACGAATTTAAAGCTACAGGCTCAGCGGCGCGGGCTGGCTCGAGCAAGGGTCGGGAGGGGGCGTGCCGATTGAACAGCGCAGCTCCTTTTAAAGGCGATCGCTTGGTAGCGAAACGTCACAATATTTTATTAGATTGGATTAAAGTCTTTTAAGCCGAATGATCTATAGAGTGAATGATTTCATAATGATGCGTCTGGTGCACGTTCCACTAGCGCCATCTAGTCGCCGTCTCTAGCAGCTGCTAAGCAATGTGGCAGCCATCATATAAATAAACAATTATTGTTATTATTTTTATAATAAAAGTACTCTGTGTACAGCTGCGCGCGGGCGCAATGTTGAGATGCTGTGTGTGTTTGTCCGAGCGATACACACATATTACCTCGAGCAGTACGACCACGCACACATTGACAATTTGCTTGACGCGGTAGCACTATTACACACGGTAGCTATTGAAAATGTATGATCAATTTTGATGTGTTCCGTACATCGATCACTAATAAAGGAACTAGATACATAATCCCATTCAAAAGTTCTCTTAAAACTGTCGCCAAATTATGTTTACGTAATTCAAGTTGAAATAAATATACTTTAATGAAAATTCAACCTTAAACGCTACGCTTAAAGTTGTATTCACAAAGCTATGTAGTACAAAAAGCAATACATTTTTACGAGCGATAGTCGCTGGTCAACATACATCATAACAAATTCAACGTTACACGCATGTTTCAAAGTAGGAAATACAAAGTGCCAAATGAAAGCAATTAAATTTTACGACCGAGGATCGCCGCTAGGACAAGGAATGAGTGGAGTCGAACTGTAATTTTGTTTTTTTTTTGTTGGTACTGTAATTATAAATGTTTTTTTTTAATTTCGTCTATGCATCAAAGAGTTGGTGTAGGTAATAAAGCATATCATTTATTTATATATTCAATTTTTTATTATTATTTCACTTTATACGTAGCGAAGCACGTACCGGGCCGCTAGTTAATAATAAAACTAAAAATTATACAGTCATATTTTTTTATATATTCTTTCATTTGTGACAAAATAATAAAGATATTGCTTGACAAACAACTTATATCAAAATTCAATAGTTACTAAATATAAAAAATAAGTACAGAAAGTTCTTGTAAAATCAAAAAGAAATTGTTGATGTAATATTCATATACACAGATTGATGTAAAAAAATACGGACACAACTGACTAACACATTTAATTAACCTATGTTATTAATTTCCTTGAAATAAAATGATTTTATTATATAGTCGTCTTTTCGATAGATTTTTTGTTTTTCCATGTATTGTGATTCTTTTCGTAGTCACACTCACCATCACTCGTCATCACTTTCAAAAAGTTCTTCGAACATACAACGATTCCTTGGGTCTGGGAAAGAATTCTTCGGATATTTGTCGTGCTATAACTGATATCCATTCTCCACACCTGACTGGATCTCGAGGAAAGCTAAAAAAACAAAAATTTAATCTACAAAATGTTCTATAATATTTATAGAAGCAGTAAAGAAGTCACATAATACAAAAAAACAAAACAATCATACAATAATAAAACAAAATAAAGAAACAATAGCGTCTCCAACAATGGAACAGAGTCAACGCACGTAACCCGAACAATTTAAGTGGGCATGCGAAAGTTTGATTAAATACGTTAACTATGAGTCTTTACAACTGAGATACTTTATAACTCCTGTTTTTATTAGGAATTAATTTCGCCCCCGACGACGCCACTACCCTCCTCCAGGAGAGTAGTAAGGCCACCAGCACACTACATAAGCCCAAAACCCGATCGCCGTCCTACCGTCCTCGCCGCCGTGGCCCGCCGCGATGCCCAAATCCACGCCCCTCCCGACCCTTGCTCGAGCCAGCCCGCGCCGCTGAGCCTGTAGCTTTAAATTCGTCCCTAAATCACTCAAATCCTGATCCAGCTAGTCCCTTGCTGCCCTCTCCCAGCGACGCCCTAAGCCGAGGTTCGTACCCCGAAGGGGGTGCCCTTAGCGTTGTCGCTTAGTTTTTAAGTTAGTACATAAGTTTAAGTCCTGGCTGGAGGCCTTAATTTATTAGGGCAACCACAGGCAAGTCCGTCTAAGCAGACGACAACCTCATAGGTTGACCTGCGAGATGCCATTTATAATATAAAAAAATAGGAATTAATTTTAAAAAATGTTTTACGAGGATTTCTTGACAAAATACCAATATTTACAATACAGTGATAACAATCATATAATGGTAATATTAAAACTTACCGAAAATATGAAACTCCATCCTTTTTTAGCGTCCTAGATGTGTTATTTTAACAGTTTTTAAACGAGCAACGAGGCATGTTTACCGTTCAAGCGTTCGAATGCTACTAGATTAAAAGCGCACCCGAATGTTCAAATGGGTGCGCGTTTGGTGAGGACACTTTTTGTCGCTGATTGTGTATCTAGTTCTTTATTAGTGATCGAAGGTTCCGTAATACCAAAAATTATGAATGAAAACTTAATCTATATTCTTTGTTTTTTCGACTATTCGTAACTAGATAGTATGACCTATGTTTCTAATACAACAATATTACAGATATTGCTGTTTAAAGTACAGAAAAAACGATAAGAAAACATGTCATTGACGCTGTAAAAAATTGTGAAATACAATTAGCTGAAACTTCATTTCAGGTAAGTATTTTGGAAAAAAAAAACATGTAGGCACCTAGAGCAAATGGTTTAGGTATTACGTTTGTTTGGACAATTCATGTGTCGCCCTGCTTTTAATAAACCTGCTTCTCCTACATTCTCAGCTGGGCTCTTCAGTTCTGCTGTCCCTCATAAACATTAATACGAGGCATTAATACACCCGAAAACCAAAAACTTTTGCACTTATCGTCTTTACAATATATCTCATATTACAACCCTATCGTTAGAATGTGAAGACTTTACAAAGAATTAAATTTCAAAAGTCATTAACAGTATTGACATCTTCGATTCTCGTGCCGCTGTAGGTAATCAAAAGACTACATGTCTTTTGATTACCTACAGCGGCACGAGAATGTACTATTATTTTTAATATTGTAAAGCTATTATACTAAACTGTATTTTTTCAAATAATGTAACTTTGTGTCAATTATTTACCACAGAGTACATTATATAGACGGACATTATTTACTTTACTGTTTGGTCGCAGCATTCCCTGCCTAACTAGAAGTATATCTAGTGTAGTGGCTGGAGGGCAGACGCACAGACCTTTTACTGTAAGCTTTTTACTGTAGTTGGAGGAGACTGGAACCAGAACCATTAAATAGTGAAGCTATCGTATTCCTTTTCAAAAGAAACCGCCTCTGGTGCCGTCAAGGCAGGTGAATCGTTGCAATGTTACATATTCTACCATCGCCGGAGATGGACAGTCATTCAAAATTAGTTGAAACAGAATTTTAGAATATGACTGACTCCGAGTTTCATATCAAATTATTTCTGATTCCCAAAGGCCAAAAGCGACGAAACTTATCTTCCGTTTTCAATTCTACCTGAAAATAAGCAAATTTCGTACGTTATAGATTTCTGTAAATCAGTTCCCGTTTTCATTCAGTTTTATCTTCAAACAAAACGCTTTTTGTGCCCGACTTGACCAGACTCATTCGAGGTCATAATTTTAAAGACTGCCTGTTTTAATTGGTTTCTCAAGTTTTAGATTTTTGGCCCCAATTAACGATTTGGCGCGCTGCAGCCACATGGTGAACGCGGGCGGAAATTACGTCAACATAGTGTTGTCAAGAAGGAGATAGTTGCCTAGAATAGATGTGACATGAAAACGGAAAATGCTAGATTCAAATTATGTTTAGATAAATGACCCCGAATGACTCATTGGAATAAACAAGTGTTTTGTTGTCAAGGTAAAACGCTGCTATTATTGTTGCCATCCAGTCGCTAAGGGTTATTAGAAATAACCAATACAATAGTTGCCCATTTATCATTGGAACGACCACCTGTAATTGTAAGTGCAAAAGATTGTTAACTGGTACTATTTACGGTTTATATTAATATTTATTAGCATTCGATAGGTGTTGAACCTATCCAATGCAGGGTATTTAAAATAATAACTAAACGTTTTAATTATGGAAACGCCTACCAAATAACTCGGAAGTAACGGAACGCAAATCTGACATTTGAATTTGATGGGTTGATACGTCCTGTCGTTCGATTATCGAATGATGAGTGAGCCAGTGTTTTTAACTATTAATTACGAGTAGAAACTGTAAATATTATATTTTAACGATGTCCGACATCAACATGGAGAAGTTCGCAGTACCAGACTTTGTGCCCGAGCGTTACGTGAAGGAGCTGGCAAAGTCCTGTGTCGGAGGGGAGGAGCTCCAACAACAGAAGGATAAGATACAGTCGTTAGCTGAAGAGACCGCCAGTGCCCTCAAGAAGAATGTGTACGAGAACTACATGCAGTTCATCGAAACGGCGGCGGAGATATCCCACCTAGAAGCTGAGATGTACAAGCTGTCCCACCTGCTGAGCGAACAGCGAACTGTGCTCACGACTCTCTCTCACGCGTCAGTTCTAGGTAACGAGAACGCGATATCCCGCGAATCACTCGATAACCACGACGTCGAAGCAGAGCGGGCCGAGGAACAACGCAAGAATAAGCTCAACCTCATATCTGAGAAAGTGGAAGGTTGCATGAATTTATTAGATGTCCCAGATCGAACTTTGCTTCACGAAGGCGACCTATTAGAGATAGACGCCGAGGAGAACACTGCCGTGCAGAGAATGCATGTATATTTATTCAATGACTGCCTTATGTTGACATCATGGATTTCAAACCGTAGAGGTCCTAATAGATATAAGTTTCAAGCTAGCTATCCTATTAGTACTCTAGCAGTAGTGAATGTAAGAGACTTGGGAAGTGTCAAACAAGCTTTCAAAGTGTTAGCCTTCCCAGATACAAGAGTGTTTCAGTGCAATAGTTTTGCCATCAAGAAAGATTGGCTAGATAAGTTTGATGTTGCAAAAAAAATTTACATTGAAAAGGAGAACTCAAAGCAAAAGAAAAAAGATGGTCTTGATAAGCCTAAGCCAGAGTTACTGGAGTCTCCCAGTCTCTCTGTTGAAGAATTACCTTCACCCCAGGTGGCTCCCCTGCCTGAGTGGTTGGCTGATGTCACAGAGGAGTTAGATGTACTAATTGTAGAAAGACATTTTCAAAAAACTTATGAACTGATGGTGTCAGCCCAAAAAGCATTAGACACTGAAGAAAATAAAAGCCATCCACAGAGAACTGATTTATTGAAGAGAATTGAACTGAAACAGAAAGTTTTGATTGAAATATTATTGAAAGAACTTGATGTTACTCATAATTGGAGTCCGAGGGGCGGGCTGCAGTCGTCCAGACAGCCTGTACACATACTCAATAAGTTTAACATGACCAGTCAGGCATGTGAGTTATTTCTTGCTATATGCAGTCATACTGTAAAGGTTCATGTGAAAGGAGTCCAACTAGAAGGATCCATCAACACTTATGTAAAGCAAGTAGGTGAGGTGTTCTTCTGCTCACTCAGCGATGCCTTAACAGAGTTCATTACATTATTTCCTAAGAATAAAGTTAGTGCTTTTGTAGTGTGGGCTAGCATGCAACTTAGAATGTTAATGAGTCAAATTATTAAACAAGTGTTCACTCCGCAGTGTGCGTTAGATTCTGTGTTAGACTGTGTGCAGAGTTTGAGGGATCAGTGTACTCTTTTCTGTGACTTTGGTCTTGATTTGAGATATCAGATGAACAGCTGTTTACGAGCACCTATAGTAAAAGCTCTGAGAGAGTACCGGGAGAAGATTATGGATTCTATGAAGAGTAAAGTGTCAGAAGACAAGTGGACACCTGTGAATATGCACACTAAAGCTGGAGTCAATAAATTCTTAATACAGATGGAAAATTTGGGCCTTATCTTAGCTAAGTACATAATAAATGAAACATGGGTGGACTTATCAAGTAGTACAATATGGTTTGCACAGTCTGTCATAACCATACAGAAGGTTGGGCTAAAACTGGTCACTAAGGACATGATGGAGGTGCTGGATGAGTGCATCCATGCTGTATTCAACTCTCGCCTCATGCTCTCCTTAGGCAACGACTCTAGTTACGCTCAGAAGAATTTTAAGTTTATTTTAGACACAGTGATGCCTTTAATGCTCAGATGTTATAAGGAGGAAGTCGGCTACGATAATGAGAAGCTGGTTAGTCTAGCCAAGAAGTTTGGTGTCTACATAGCACCACCAAAGAAATCCAACATCACAAAATACACAAGTAACGAATATTTATGAGAATAGTCATTAGATTACACTTGTATGTATGTTGGTGTACGAAATTATTTTATTATGCTGAAAGCTTTAAAATTGTAATATATAGATGGTAAGCGTGCAGGATTTTGTAAGTTTATTTAAAGAAAAAACTGATCAAATTGAAGTTTATATTATATGCAAGTTATGAATATGAAATTTTAATAAACCAAGATTTATGGTTCACGTTTAATTTTATTCCGTATTCATGAAATGTGTGGAGTCATGAGAATTAAAAGATTATTTAAACTATTATTTTGCTTTTATTAAATACAGTAATATACAAAGTTACACACAAACTTATTAATAGATGGAATAATAACATAATTTATTGAGATATATTTAGACACAGTATTTTGATACTAGATTAATTTATTCGTTTTCCAGCAAAGATTCTATAAATGTAGTTCCATTGATTAGTTTAGTGGTCAATATAACAAATTCTACATTTGAATCTTCTTGCTGGCTGATGGTCCGAAGTGCCGATATCTCTTGATAAGTGCATCCTCCGATGAAGAAGACGATGATAACGCGGGGGTTCTCCATGGAGGATGAATTTTCGCTTGATATGGAGTTGCGACGCGCCATGCGCGGTTGTAATGTCTGTAGTTCATCTACTGTGGGCCCTGGGAGCAGGCCTAGAACATCCTGGATACCTAGAATAGATGAATAATTTGTCTTGTTAGAATTAAGTTCACTATGGTCATGCGATTGGTGTTGATTGATTGATATTGCTTGTTATTATTTGAATTTGATTAAGAATATGTGTTTGTAAGTGAGATATCAGCTTGTGGGTGCCAACTACATATGCACTAAATTCACATAAACGTTTACACTGACCAATCATGACAAGATAATGCATGTAAAATAAAATGTACAAATGATAATTTGACTGAATGAACATAAAATTTTTACATACAGAATCACGCTTTCTTCCCTTGGGGGTAGGCAAAAACTACAGAACGCCACCTGCTACGATCCTTACATATTCCTTTTGCCTCTTTTACGTTCATACATCTAGTCATAATCGCACGCATTAAAGTTGTCAGAGGTGTACCTGTGAGGTGTATTATTGTGGGTGTACCTACTATAGGAACACCTATGCCCAACCCTTCTTTCTATATTTAGAAAAAACCACTAATATATACTGCAGCGTACAAAATTTCTTAAACTAAATGAATACTTCACACAGATATCTGTATTAATAATTACCTGTATTAATTATCTGTATTAATAAAATTAATGATTACCGAAACATTTCGTTTCGGTAATCATTAATTTTTTGCGTAAAAATCTATCCAAAATGTAGCATAGCATTGTTGGGCTAAAAATAGCAAAATAAGGAAGTTGATTAGGTCAGCGGTAGGCTAATTGGCTCAATGGCGTACTGTTAATATGGAAGGTAGGTATCTACATTATTAGCATACGTAGCGCGTGGCCTGCGTGGTTGATAAATAAATGTGTTTTTGTTATCAGGAAATGATTCATACTGACATGGGTGTGTGTTTTTTTGATAATAATGATACCTCATATTTTCATTTTATGTTGGGCTGTTATTGTACCTAAAATATTTAAAAAAAATACGTATCGGCTGGGTGCCGCACAACCTCACCGATGCTCAGAAGCAGGCCCGGGTGGAATGCTGCCGAGATATGATAAACAAATTTGAAGCAGGCTCGTCTAGGTGTGTTTACGACATCATTACAGGTGATGAGTTTTAGATTCGAAGCGCCAGTCGATGATTTGGGTGTTTCAAAACGAATCAACGCCTACCAAAGTAAAGCGACCTAGAAGCGGGGGGAAGATTTTGATCGCGAGCTTTTTCAATTTGGCTGGCTACTTGGCGACAATTCCTTTACGGAACCTAAGAAGCATCAACGCCGAATGGTATTTTACCAAATGATTGGCAGAAGTTTCCTCTGTTGTGAGCATCAAGCGACCGAACACAAGGCTTCGCGGGTTACTGCCCCACCACTACAACGCGCCTTCGCACACCGCGCTGTATATGAGGGACTTCCTGGACAGCACGCCGGTCTAAGTCCTGGGTCACCCTCCTTACAGCCCTGACTAGCACTGTGTGACTTCTTATTATTCCCGAAAATAAATAATCTGCTCAAAGCTCGCTCGCCGGAAGATGTGTTGTCAGCGTTCGAGCAGGCTGTAAACGAGGTATCTACGCTCTACGGCGGACTGGAAAAAGTGTTTCGATAACTGGTTCAGATGCATGAAGTTTTGTATAGAGGCTAGTGGAGAGTACCTACTTTGAAAAGATTTAATAAAAATAAAAAAACACCTATTAAACATTTATTTTTATTTTAGCAAAACTTTCTGAGTGTCCCACGTAATCATCTTCTTATTGGATGAAACTAATAATACACTTAGGTAAGCCCATTTTCTTAAATAAGTACTTTGACCGAGGTTATTTTATCAAACTAGAATTATTATATTAATTAGGTATTAGTAAAAAAGATTGGGGGATGACTCCTCAGCCTCTATTGACTAAAACTACACACTGCCTATCATATAATATTCCTACATTATAGGCTAGCCACACGCATTGTCAACATTTTCCATTCAAACAAAAATAATACAGAAGAGTTAGATTTTTGAACGCGCAACTATTTAACATCACGCTATGACCCTAAGGAAACGAGAAAACGAAATCACTGGCGGGCGATGCGATGCGACGTGGTTGGTTGAAGGCCGAAACTTCAGCGGAAGACGCAGGAGCTAGTGACGGATAAAACTGACAGCTTTGGAGGCTATTCGTGACAGAAGTTGTGCGCTTACGCACAGTCGTTGCCAGCGCCACGATTTTATTATTAGGTACTGCCGTCTCGACCTACTGTAGACGGCCAGCGCGGCGATTCCGTGCATAGAGCACGCTGGCCTTCTCACAGGGAGTAGCCGTCAACTGTCTTTTAATGTTTTGTTCTAGAACATTCCAGTTTCATCACGACGTTTTAGAGCAGCTATAGAAAACAACTGACTTCCAAAACAAACACTACAAAGTGAAAAATAACGTTAACTTCGGTGTCTTTGGTTTTGTATTTTCAAAAATACGTCACTCAAAGGCGAAAAACCACTTATCAGTACTCAACCAAATTTGTATGGGACCATAAGTATACCCTTTCAAATAAAATAAGCTTGTTTTTTAAACAGTTTAGAATGACGGAGTTCTGAGGTAAGACACATAAAAAACAACATAATTGAGAAAGTCCTCCTTTTTTAAAGTCGGTTAAAAAAGTAGGTAAGTATCTTACCCGTCCATCCTTTGTTCTTAGCGATATGTTCGCTGAGGCGCACTGTCAGCGGTGTGTACTTGTTACACAGGTAGCCTTTATCCTTTGCGTTCATCTCAGTATCGTCCATAGTAAGGTGCAGCGTCTGTGGGTTATCATTTAAATTACAAAAAAAAAACGAATACAGGTTCATTAGAAAACAATCGTCAGACAGCATCTGTCTGGCAGTTAAAGCTGGAACGATTTTGTTGTTAAAACATAATTTTTGTTTTGTAAGAGGGTCAGGCAATGCAGAGCTCTGACTCTACGGACAGGTGTGACATTCTGTTATGTTATGAATAGATAAATCTGACCTTCCGCAGCACAGCATACTGCCTGGTTCCCTGCTGTGGCTTCAACAGGCCGCATTTCTCCAGATTACAGAGAGTGAGCCAGGTGTTCAGACCGTAAACTTGAACCAACTCTTTCTTGTAGTATTCTAGAACTTTCGGCTTCAGACCTGATCCTGTGACGCATTGGAGGCAGATTAGGCGGAGGACCTAGACGGGAAAAATATAGTTATTTAATGGCAACCAGCGTAGTTATTTTTAAAATCGTTGTTTGTTTTCTGCGACGGATGCATTCATTTTTGTTTATGTTTTTTACTCGCGTGTACAAGTATTTCGGGGTTTTCCAAATTTTTAGGTAGACTTACGAATCCGAAATTAATACGCAGACATTCTTGTATTTGCGATGCTGGATTGGATTTAATGTGTTCAATGATCAAATCGTTACCATTAATATTTAAATTAAACTTGAATTTCGGTGAGCAATGACTTGAAAATACCAGGACAACTAAGTAATTTGTTATAGATTCTAGATGTTTAAAATTTTCATATAGCCACATGTTTTAAAGAAATAACTTGCCTTAGTCAGTGGCTCTTTCTGTGCGATGAGATCTTCGATATAAGAGCACGTCTTCTCATTGTCCACACAGTTGAGAAAGTCTTCCTCACACTGAATCATGTCGTGAAACTCGAAACCGTCTGTTGTCTGAAAATAAGCAATGAAATATATGAAAGCTTTCCTCAACTTTTTAAAGCCTGATATGTTTTAAAGTGTATAAAAATATACTTAACGAAGACGAGAGTAACCTTCAATATCTCAATTAACCAATTGAATTTAATTTTTCGAATCTGAATTCCAACTTTTACTGACGTTTTTAAAGAAAACAATTGTTTAATGTTTTATTACAACTTTAAATTTAATACCATTACGACGCCTCTACCGCTGCATGCACCCAGAAGCACAATGTTTTGGGTGCGATGCGTTGCGCATTAAAAGCGTAAACAGCGATTTTCACACCAATAATTTTGTACTGTTACTTAATACTTAGTTTGATCACAGATATTACAATACTACGTACAGATACCCAATCCCATAGAAAGATATGACACCTCCCTAAGTCTGGCAATTGAGCTGGCTATTATCCTTCGTCCAATTTTTTAACAGATGGCAGCTTCAGCGACTGTAGTTTTACAACGCCATCTAGGATTCGACCTACTTTTAAAATGTTTCGTGCATTCCTTTTTATTTAAAGTTTTATCGTTCCGGGTTCAGAAACATTTCTATGTAGTAGTAATAGATACAAAATAAAGTTTTTTGTTGTTTAAAGTTGTAACGATAGTGGTTACTCTGTATTGGGTGTTCGATTTAAGTTTAAGGCTTCCTTAATTTTTTTTGTTGAAAATTATTAGTGTAAATACATAAATCAGCATTAAATAAGGAAGTTTTGATCTTCACCAATATTCTGCCGTTTAACGCTTCTTAGTGATTGATAATCTCATAATGATACCTATGCTGCCATCTATGATTTTTTTCAAGACTTGTTATAATTTCTTGAGTTGAGACTTCATTGGTTGATGTACAGAACGCGTAGCTGACGGCTATGTGATGGGTCTTTTAACACCCACCGTAGTGTCCCCTGTACATAGGCTGTAGGCCAGTTAGATGGCTACTGTTTGGTCATCGGACGCTGTTCTTAATGACATCCCTGCAGTTTTTATTCTACCTTGTTGGAGTTACGGACTGCAACACTGCATTCCCATACCTATTGTAATTAAATTCTGGTGTAGTTTTGTAAAACAATTGCGTGTCGGACCACTTACAATGAAGGGTAGTTGGGATGAATGTGTGGTGACCCCGAGTATGAACGTCAGCGCAGCCTTCGTGCAACTACTTCAGCGTGACGTCATCATCATCACTCCCGCAAGTCACACAGCCAGCCAGCAACCACGGCTTGAACAGTTGTCCTGACCATCAGCATACAGCGCAACGCATACCTGGTCATCACCTTCAGCCTCATCAGCAACCTTGGCCACAGCACACTGCACATTCGGCCGGTCCACAAGCAGAGCGCTTAATCCCTCTCCTGGTCGACACCAGCAGTCAGCCACCTCGACTCACTGGGGCATCTTCGCAGACAGTTCCGACACACCGCGAACTATGCGACACCCGGTTCAAACCCACTGGAACCCAACTGGCATTGGCAAGCATCGCAAGACACAAGACTTAGTCCACTATCGACCTCCGGTCTTCGGAGGGGAGTGATGTGGCGGCATCTACACCGCCACATGCGAACAAACGCATCAATCCTGCATCGCGCAAGCAGAGTTTACCGCGCAGATAGCATATATACAACTTCCCGACGTGATCATCATATCTCTTCACTGGTGACCCCGACGTGATCTGCATATCTCTTCAAATGTATCCCAAGAACAAACTTAACATTGTAGTTGAAAAACATATTCTTCTATACATCGATGTACATACATCACGGACAATTCTTCAACTGCAAATGTTTTTTTTTTCATGTGATAAAACTACAAATTAACGTTTTTCGGACTTTTTCTTGTACTAGTGCTGTGAGGCCTTCCTTCTTGCCAAAAATAACGGGAAGTACCGTAAATTATTTTCGTTTTGATTTATTTGCGAGTAACAAAATATGTTGACTGCCTCGTTGGTCTAGTGGTCGCAATCGCTACTGCTGAGCATGAGGTCCTGGGTTCGATTCCCAGGTCGGGCAACGTGTTATTGGGTTTTTCTATCTGGAATTTCTCAGTAGCAGCCTGAAGTCTGGATTTGTGCCCGGTAGATGGCAATAGGCTCGCCCCCTATTACATGGGACTTAAACATAACCGGCGAAATGTGGGTGTACTATAGGTGCACCTCTGCCCAACCCTTCGGGGAAACAAGGCGTGATGTTATGTTTTTAAAATATGTCGCATAAATCGTTTTTTTTTATTGCGTTCACTTAGAAGCTTCATTTTTTTTGAGCTCCAAGGGACTGTAGACTTACGTATGATATTAGTTTCAACTTGATACCTCTATGCGTTCCTATGCAAAAGGGTGTTGACAGACAGACGCACAACGAAGTGTACCTCAGAAGGTAAAAACGTAACCCTTATAGGATTATAAGGGTTCCGTTTTTACCTTTTGAGGTACGGAACCCCAAAAAAAAAAAAATTAGGACTTTGTTTTTGTCATACAGTTTACCTGGACCCGGTTAGACTCGAAGCCGACCGAAACGGGAAACGGGCAAAGATGATTTTGATTTGATGTTTCTTGGTACATAATATTCCATACCTCTTTAATATACTCTGCGATGCCTGTGTGAGTTGCCAGCGACTGTTTGTTGGCCAACATCTGCGGCAGACGCGACACAAACAGCTTGATCTCCTGCACCGACTTGTCGCGGTGTCGCTCGTCTAGTTGAGTCTTGATCACGCGAGCTTTCTTTGAGAGGGCGGCTCCGACCTGTTATAAACATGAAGGTTTCAAACAATCACTTTATCTACGAAAAAAAAAACATGTATAAAAATGGGTACAGTCAGTAGTAGCACTTGAATTACGATACCGCCCTTACTTCTTACGAAATAAAGACGCTGTCAATGTATTTTTTTTAATCATTTACGTGCGGGCGAATACAGCTCGCTTTTTAAATCGTTATTTTGTTTGGAGACAGATACAATTGTATACATTTAACTAGTTCATGATTAAAGCATTGCATTTGCTGTTATTTTTCAGCCTTTGTGTTTGATATACCAAAGTAACCTTGAATTGAACCGTTCTACGCGAAATATGTCTGCTTGGTTTAAGCATTAACAAAAAAACATACTATAAATTTCAATGTAGAATACAATGTATAATTAACGTAAACATTTTATAACTTCAGCGTTCGAACCCAGATTGGCACGTTACTTGTGTTAATTATTTCATCACCACTGCTCTGAAAATAGTGAAGAAAATCCTCGTGACAAAACCGGCAGAACCAAAAAATCGAAGACATGTGACATCCACCAACCAGCACTGGGCCCGCGTGATGGATCTCATAAAGAGAAGGCAGTAGGAACTTTATAGGCTGATTATGCTATGCTTATGCTAACTTCATCGTTAACTCACTGTCGTAAAGCTGCAGTCCCTGAGTTCTGCGAACAGCTCCTCACTAGAGTTGAGTATGATGCGTTTCTTCTCGCGCGCGGTGACTTCGGGGCTGGCGTCGTCGGGGCTCACGAACTTATGTCCCGGGAACGTTGCCGTCGAGTTCTTTATGCCGTAGAGCTCATCTGTAATGATTAAGTAGGTGTTGACACTCATTCGGCCATTTTACAGAACAAGGTAGTTCTAAATGGTATGGTTTAAACTATCGAGCCTAATTTTGAAATTAGAACCTAAATATAAAACGAAATACAGTTCCTTTTACAAAACTGACAACTAAGTCCGGTCTTAGGTTGTAAATTTTGTATTAAGACCTTTGCTAAGTTTAAATATAAGGATAAAGTTCGAAATACAAAACTGGCTTACTGGCTGTATATTTAGATCGTATTTTGCAATATGACGGATTAAGCTTTAATCATACTTTCGGTCATTGCGGCCAATCTCAGTGGAGACTAGTCTTCGACGCGGGAAGTATTATAGTGCACAAGTGAGTGCGCACAGACACAAGTGCACCATCTCTTCCCTCAATCTTATCGAGCTTCAGAAAGAGACATCCAGCACGAGGATGAGTGATCAATCAATCAAAATATTTTATTTCACATAAACCTACATGGGCACATATGAAACGTCAGAATCTAGGTGCACGGTTCCAATTGGTCGTTTCCTATGGAGAAGAACCGGCAAGAAACTACTCTTTTAAAAATATTTGACTTCTACAGTGTTTTCAAATCATAGTGTAATAGGTATGGGAGGACAGTGTAAGCCTGTTAATAAGTATCATATGTTTAACAAATAGACAATGGTCTATAAATTTACTATTTATAACCATACAACGTTCTCACACTTCACACAAAATATACAATAATCTAATAAAGAAAAAAATAAAAACCAATTCAAACCAAATGACAGGATTGCCATTTCAAACACAAATTTGTAACACAAATATGAATTAACATGCTGTCCACAAAAGCAATTATGAAGAGTTGAAATTAAAATTGTAGGTATATATTATGTCAAAGAGTTATGTAAAAAATTCATATCTAAAACGCGTGTTAGAGACGGCGTTCCATAAAGCCTGTATTTTTCTGAAACTCGATGTAGGTATCGAGATCTACATTTCGGAATGGACAACTAGCCGCAAGTTTGCACGGTGTAGTGGGCATGTGAAGGTGTTTCTTGTTAATGCTTTCTGCCAAACCATATGCACGTGCAGCTATTGGGTGAAGTATACGCACAGGGCCTACAATGTCCTACGAGTTCGGTATAATAATGGATTTAGGTGGTTGATGAGGATTCCGCGCTTCTGCAGCGCAGAAGATGCTAAGATGTTATGTTTAGTTATAATTTGTTGTTACTATTATTATATGGACTGCCTCGTTGGTCTAGTGGTCGCAATCGCTACTGCTGAGCATGAGCATGGGTCCGATTCCCAGGTCGGGCAACGTGTTATTGGGTTTTTCTATCTGTAATTTCTCAGTAGCAGCCCGGAGTCTGGATTTGTGTCCGGTTGATGGCAATAGGCTCGCCCCCTATTACATGAGACTATATGGATTGTGTGTACTTTTATGTGTGATACGCAATAAACGTAATACATTTATCATCTATCCATATACTAATAAAGCTGAAGTTTGTTTGAACGCGTTAATCTCTGGAACTACCATCGGATTACAACATCTCATCATCATCTGACTATATTTTTTTCCAAATACGTTAGGGTCGGCTTCCAGTCTAACCAGATGCAGCTGAGCACCAGTATTATGTACATGGAGCGACTGCCCAGTTACTGGGTAATACGATACCCCTTGGTAAGACTGGTTGTCAGACTTTCGGGCTCCAGACGACCCGTAACGACTGTCAAAGATCCACGAATGACAGCCGGGACCAACGGCTTAACGTTCTTCCGAAGGTATGTAGGGTTCTTGGTGTGTAAAGATCCAGACCCATGCACGGACCAATCGCGGCAAGCGTAGCTTAACCTGATCGATCGACTCGTGCGGCTGTTATTACTTAACCTAACAAATCTATACCAATAATAAAGATGAAGAGTTTATTTATATAAAGGCGCTAATCTCTGGATCGTCGAAGACTGTTTTTTTTTTAAATTTGATTGCCCGATTCTTGAAGATGGCTAGGTTATATTAACATCACGCTAGGCACCGAGCCGAGCAAAAAGAAAGAAGAACGGTAAGCAAACACGAAGTAATGTTGGTCGGGAATTTTCGCGGCTCGCGGGCCTGACTAGTATATAGTTATCTGTGGGCAGACCGTAGAAGCTAGTATCTTAATATGCGTTAATAAGTTTTGTGGGATCAATTTGAAATTTCTCCTATAGGTTTAATTGTAGGCTTTTGTATGTGGTTGAAGACTCGGTTCTCATGCGAAAAAAATGTTTTTAGATCTTTACAGTGGCACGATCTCTTTTCTCTGCTTTTGCTATTTCAACGTTCTGACTAGGGATTGCAATCCCGCAACTCACTCAATCCCGCGGGATTGATATGCGGGATTGATCAATCCCGCGGGATCCCGCGGGATCCCGCATATTTGAAATTATTCACAGTAGTTCAACTTTTTGCCCCGTTTGTATGTAAGATAAAGTATACATTTTTTGATCTTATAGGGCTATAAGGTCGAAAAATTAATACTTTATCTTATTTAAAATTATGTTATAAAATCGAATTGAAACTACAGGATTTTGTTTAAAAAATCACTAATTATTAACTAAACATGTGTTACATTATGCAACAAAAATTCTTTGTTTTCTAACAAAATAACAATGAAATTATAATTAAGTAAGAGTAATTAGTAATCAGCCTTATTAGACCTTAATTTTTAAATGTTTAGCATCAAAAGTTTTGTAAAATTTTACCCTTACATCTAACAACAGTTTTATGATGTTTGTAATTCAGTCTTAATAGTCTTATTCATATAATGACTAATGCACGCAAAACTTCACGAATGTTTTAGCGGTAAATTTAAATTTGCGGGATCCGCGGATCCGCGTTTTGAAGGTGCGGGATCCAGCAGATTAATAAGTGGAGCGGGATCCCGCGGGAATGCCGGATCCCGTTTTGCGGGATTGCAATCCCTAGTTCTGACAGGTTGTAGAGTTAAAAGTTCTTTCAAATTATCAAAGATTTTTTTTTACTCACCAATAAGTCCCTCATAGGTGAGCTGTGTCGCCATGACGCTAGTGAAGTCTACCGCCCTGTCCAGCAGTAGGAGCTGGTCTATGCACGACGTCGCGGCGCCCTTCGGACCCTGGCCTTGCTCCTCCTTGTTCAGACGACAGAGGAGGTCCCATACCTCGAAAAGTAGGATTTAATTTTTTTATAAGGCTCATTCTATAAACAGAATTAATAAAAGTAAATAAATATTTCGATTAGGCTCAGTTTGAACATATTGTTTTATTACGATTGGAAGTTGTATGTTTGTTACTCCATCACGCATTAAGGGATGAACAGTTTTGGCTGTTAATTGTTACACAGGTATAGTATGATTTGGGTTATATAAAGGATACATTTTATAAGGATACATTAAAGTGAAACCATGGGCGCTAGTCCTTATTTCCATAAAATTTCAAGTTCAATACATATTAAATTCAATTAAAATCTTTATTACCATAAAAACAAGTTACAGAAAATTATGAAACCCTGGCTCTAGAGCTAGGTAGAGTATCTGTATTTCAAGAGCCAGTCAGAACATTATGGTGTCACATAATTCTACTCTACCTGTTTGGCAGCGACTCCCTTGCCGAATACCCTTGGTATGATCCCGTACAGTTGTTGTATAGTCCGCAGCGCCTGCGCAGCGTTGTACACGCACGTTGGATCGCCTTCTAGATAGTTCTCTCTGCAATAATAAATATTTTCTTCACATAAAGTTCATAACTGACGTTTTTAGTCACCATTTGATGACACCAAAATAGTGTGTCCCAAGATCAAAAATTTACTCGAGTGATGGTTCATCTTTGTTCCATTCCACGTTTACACAACACCGACGAAATTATACTACTATTAGCTTCCGCCCCGACTTCGACCTCATGAAATTCCTTGTTCCGCCGAGTCCCGACCCACCAGGACGCATTGCATCGCTTGCCCGCGCTATTACCTCGGCTCCTTAGGGATCATAGCGTGATGTTAAATATAATTTAAATTCTAGAATTGGGCTATCAAATGCAAGAAGATTTTTTCAAATCCGTCCGGTAGTTTCTGAGATTACCCCCTACTTACAAACAAACAAATTTTGCTTCTTTATAATATTAGACTAGATAAATTATATTATTTCGTTTCGTCATCGTGTTATTTATTAAACACATTTCTAAATGTTTTTACAAAACTCATACTAAAACATTTATAAATATAAAAAATTGTGGTCCATCGGTATCAGGAACAGGGTCCAAGCTACCGGTGGTCAGGGCTCAAGAGAGGAGAACCTTCTCACTATGCGTGCCGTGTCCAGGAGTACTGCTTTCTGAATCAAGCTCTTGACCCAGCCGCGCAATGAGAGACTACTGAGGTGTTGGTCGAGGCTTTCCGTTCTTAGGCCATTTACTGTAACGTTTACGATTACACATGTCGACAACCTCGTGTTTAGCACACGAGGCTGAGAAAGATAAAAAAATCAAGTAACTTATACTTGTTTTTTTTTATCTTTCTCAGCTTTCACGAAATTTTCGTCATGATGGATAGCGATATCGGCGCTCTCGTCGATCTATCACCATTCACCACAATCTCAGGCTTATTGGCTACAATAGTCCTGTCAGTGATGATAGATTGATCCCAATACAATGTGGTGTACTCCTTTGGGAACCTGTAGTTTGGTACTTCGGACTCCACAAGGTTGTACTGCAAGGCATGTTGCTGGTGGATAATCCTAGCCACTAGATTGTGTCTGTGCAAGTTCTCGCCGTTAGCAAGACGAGAACAACCGGAAACAAAGTGTCCGATAGATTCACCGGGACGATGCCATACCCGACAGAGGTCAACCGTACCGTCCGTGATAATGTATTTCCGATAAATACTCGTCATGATGACTTCATCCATAATCGCACACACATAACCTTCTGTTTACCTTAAGAGGTCGCCGAAACTTAGCCAGGATACAGAAGCCAAAAAGTCAACATCAGGCCCATGCAGGACCCAGAAGAAGCGTCCGTGAAGCTCTTTGACTTGCCATAATTAATTTTTGGATCGCTAGTATCTAGTACTGCAGGTTTGCGTAAGTTCTCTTGTGCCAAGGATAGCGGGGTAAGGCCCTTGTCCACTGCTACATCTCGGTGCATCCCCACGTCAGTTTAAAGGAAATATTCCATGAGACTGCAAATCACGCTGTTGTGGAGGGTTTGAACATTCAAGAAACCTCGACCCAAACACTTCCGCGGGATGTACAGTCTCATCACAGATGACCGTGGGTGATGTTTTTTTTTATTGAAATAGTTTACATTTGTTATCATGCAAACATACCACACAAACCATCGCGGGTTTAACAGCGGTATGGCCAGACACGGCAACTCGGTGCCACAACTTAGGAATTAACTATACATGACAGTTTGTTAAGTACATTTTTTCTAGATCGCGCTGCAATCCAGAAAGTATCTTTTTAAAACCTTCGAGCAGTTCTTCCGATATGCCGTCAGCGTATCTAGTGCGTCAAATTCCGTCTGATCTCGTTTGTGTATACCAAAAGAATACACCAAAACCGGCATGACCAAAACAGTAGAAGCATGCATCTTGATTCCGCCTGTTAAAATACTATTTAACGCTTTATTCAGGCTGCAAAAGAGGCGCTCTCTCAACGATTGTTTCATGTCAGTAGCATTGATGTCTAATGCTTCCGACATACCCAAATACTTGTAGGTTTAGGTTGGTTTGGTATCTAAGGTGTATGGATGCGAATGTTGCGTTCCCTTGGATTCCATAACCCCCCCTTCGCTTTACATGCATGATTGCACATAAGTCCACACTGAATTTCGTCCTGATGGCGCTACTGAATGTTTCTGTTACCTTCTGTAGCTCCATGAGTCGCAAATTGCTGGGGGCAAAGCGACCCAAACCATCCATGTAAAGGAGGTGTGATGTCACCTTACCACCTCGTCTCAAACGATAGCCTAGACCTGAATCCTCCAGCAGTGTGCTAACAGGATTCAAGGCTAAACAAAACCAAAGTAGACTCGAACTATCGCCCTGAAATATTCCGCGCTCAATCCTGATCGTTTCATCGATACTCCGGATCTGTTGACATCCTGGATAGAGCAGGACCGTCCTCCACTGCTACACAACATCAAGAAGGTGCGTAGAGTTGTGTTTATTTTGTAAAACTCCAGCACACTAACGAGCCATGTATGTGGCACTGAGTCATGGGCCTCCTTATAATCTATCCAACATGTCGACCATTCCTTTCGGGATCTGCGAACTTGTTGGCTTATGGCCATGTCTATTAGGAGCAGCTCCTTGGTAACGCGGGACCTTACCTTAGACACAGACACAATTGAGTTACTTTGAATATGGTTTGCAATTTTTGGTATAAGAATGAATGTTAGAACTTTATAGACCGTCGGTAAACCTGTAATTGGTTAGTTTTAAGGTTCCGTAGTACTACCCGATTTCTGGAACAGGTGGGTAACTCCTGTCGTAAAGAACAGTGGTAGCGAACCAGTCTCTAAAGAGGAATGGAATTGCGAGGCTAAGCAGGCGTGTGACCTGTGAATAACCGACAAAAAATACAACTTATGTCGAGAGATTTTTTTTTTCTTTTTATTTAACAAACCCCTAAATTATATGAAAGGACGGGCAGGAGGATGGTGCTGTTAAAAATACTTTATCTGATACCGGAATTTTTCAGCTTGGTTTAATCCGACCACCATAATTAGAGTACATAGAGTTCCCTAATCCCTGCAGACGTATCAACTAGACGGCAACGTATATGTGGTTAGGTATACGAGTTTAAATAAAGACGATAATCAGCATTAAGTATACCTTGTTATCGCCAAAAATACATTATGCAAAGGGAACATTAGTACTTCAAATACACCCGGTTTATCTGGCTAAACAGATTTCGAAGGAACCTTTGATTGAGATTTTATTCAGATTCAGCATTATTTTTATTTAGCAGGTGCTACCTTCCCCGGGATACATGTGTAAGTTTAAGTAAATATGTGTAAATAAGCCATTCTGCTACTAAATAATAAATCCATGCCCAAACTACTATTAGATTATAACCTTCTACATTTCATATTTTTCCTCTCCCATCTTCTCTAACCTACTTGCCATTTGCTTTTTTGGTAGCCTTGTCGTTCTTTAACTATTCATAAGTTTCTATAATATACGCAACCCCTATCAATGGGTCCCAAATTACATGAAAGCTCGCCATTCTCCTTTGGCAAAAAGCATCATCTCACAGCACAAGTAAAGGAAAAACTCTCTTTGTCGTTAATTTGTAGAATGTCTGTTATCAGTTTATCACAAAAAAAATATGGTTCAAACATACATTTGCAGTTGGAGAATTGACCGTCACGTAAATCGATATATGGGAGAAAATGTTTTTCGACTACAATGTTAAGTTTGTTTTTTGTATTAATTCATCTGTCAAGCGCGTGTTCCGACACGCACTTAAACAAAAAAAATTGGCTCCTTAAAGCTTTGTGTTGGTAACTCAAACTCTAAAGCTCTATAGTGTGTCATATTTTCGCGATCATTATGTGATTTGTTAAACTCATACAGATTCATATACTCACGCCTTCTTCCCAAGGGGGTAGGCAGAAACTACAGAACGCCACCTGCTACGATCCTTACATACTACTTTTTCCTCATTAAGGCACGTCATATGACAACCAGCAAGTCGCTTGCTATAAGGTCACTATAAATTATTTATTTATTTATTTATATTTATTTAGCAAGTAACATGACTCAAAAATTATGTTAGTAACAATATTTCTTAACAACTATGTTAGTAATATTAACATACACACTTAACCTAACACTGCCATATATATATACATGTATATCAATGAGAACCCCTGCTACAAGCTCAACACCGATGTGGAAAGCTTGCAGCAGCGATTCACACACAAGCAGTCCAGTCTGCTCGCGATACAACGCAGTATAATGTTGGGGCTGGCCCGCACCCGGCGCACCAGGGATGCGCATCTTTTTCGCATCGTAGCGTAGAAGCAATCAACACGAGCTTCAGCAAACATCCCTGATGCGCTACAGAAGCGGAACAGCCCCATCAACACCCGGAACGCATTGTTATACTGAATGCGAAGGGCGCTGTACGATCTTTGAGTGTAATCTACCCACAGGCTGCACGTGTAAAATGAGGTGCAATATGCACGAAACAAGGTTTTCTTCACTTCTTTAGAACAACGTGCAAACCTGCGAGCGATCATATTAGCTCTGACCGACAGCGCCCTTCTTTCTCTTTCAATATCATCAAAGTCCTTGAGGTCAGCGGTCAAAAGATGTCCCAAGTATCTCACCTTATATACCCTTACCAGCGGTATTCCGTTCAACTTGACCGGAGGTATAGTATCAGAACATCGACCGCTGACACCAAAGACCATGACTTCACTTTTAGTGACGTTGTAAACTAATCCGTGAACTAACGCATACTCTTCACAGATGGCCAACAACCTCCTAAGACCACAAACCGAGGCGCTCAGCAGCGCCATATCATCGGCGTAACTAATGTTGTTAACACAAACTCCGTCAATGTAACAGCCGGCACGCTCTCTGCTGAGCGCCTCGATCAGCTCATTGACATACAGATTGAAGAGTGTGGGTGAGGTCAAGCCCCCCTGCCTCACCCCGCACTCCAACCTATACGGCTCTGAAAAGGCCCCGGCCCAGCGTACCTGATTGACCTGGCCCCCATACCAGCATTTGAAAGTATTTATCAACTCTGGAGGAACTCCAGTTCTCTTTAACTTCCTCCAAAGGATACTGTATGCGACCAGATCAAAAGCTTTGGAGAGGTCGAGGAAGCAAGCATACGTAGGGGTTTTCCTATCCGAGTAGTACCTCACCGCCCACTTTAGACACATTATGGCACTCTCAGTTGATAGTCCGGATCGAAACCCGAACTGATTGTCGTGCACCTGAACAAAGCTATTAAGTTGTCTGTTAAGCAGGCTGTCAAGTACTTTTGCGATCACCGTTGCCAAAGAAATGGGCCTGTAGTTGTTCAAGTCCGCGATATCACCCGTTTTGTTTTTAATAATGGGCACTACAATAGTTTTAGTCATATGACAAGGCATATACGCGTGACTTACACAAAAGTTGAAAAACATTGCTAACACTCTTGGTAAATGAGGGCCCGCGAACTTGAGGTGCTCGATGCTCAGACCATCGTGACCTGGAGACTTGCCTCTTGTCATACTTTTGATAACACGTTTAACGTCCGTGGCTGTGAATCTCGTTCCAATTTCACCATGGTCAACAACATCAAGCTCGGATACGCATTGACCCAGAGGCGACTTAATTCTAAAATGTTCCTTAAACAGGTCAGCAATGCCTACGGGATCGCTCTCGCCACTGACCGACACAGGGAGGCCAGGCTTACTGCTCAGCCTGTTCGTGTGTTTCCAGAAAGAGCGAAAATCATTTCTTGAATGTTGTAAAGCCAAAATATCCATTTTTATTTGGTCTTCATTATTTTGACACCATTTTAAACGAGATTTATACATTCTCTTGGCTTCACGCATATCACAAAATGTGGGACCAGCAGAAGGCTTACCAAGGTCTTCCCACAATTTAAACTTCTGCCTGGCGTCCCTGTAAGCCTCACCAACATGCGTATTCCAACCTACCACTACTTTCTTTTTCCCACGCTTAATGCGCCCCCGACCCACCGCAGCTGACTCAGATAAAGCACTGACTATATCTTTATACATATTATCTATAACAGCGCGATGACATAATTGTTTGCAACTTTTGCCACAACATATTCTAAAGACATCAGGGAAATCAATAAGTCTAAGTCTTTCATGACATGCCTGCGTGTAAAACTGCGACTGTTCAAGACTTCTATCTCCCCAGACAACAAGATTTTCCACATAATTAAAATCACATTGCTTTACACAAACATTGTCAAAAACACATTCTAAAACAAGCGGGTAGTGATCCGACCATAACGTATCGTATATAACACTCGCCGTAACTACCGACTCACGGGCTGCTTTAGTAACCACACAGTGATCAAGCCATCTCCGTGAGCCGTGTGCGTCACTCACAAAAGTATAGGTATCCGAGTCTAACCCCAATATATCTGTGTCCACGCAGTTCCACTCAAATTCCTGACAGAAGTCTATCAGTTCTGCAAAAAAACTTTCTGTTGGGTGTGCATTGAAATCGCCAAGCACATAAGAGTTTTCAATATTTAAACTATCTATAATGGCACTCACCAAACTGAGGCAATCCGTGAATTCCACTAAGTTACTAGCAACGTCCGTGGGCATGTACACATTAAACACTAATATAGTCTTTTCGTTTAGCACCAATTTAATCGCGCACACTCGCGGATTGCTGCACTGAACCACCGACACATTATTGAACGCACTTTTTCTCCAAAGCAAAGCAAGGCCGCCGTGCGGTCGCCCCCGAAGCATTCCCGCCGTCGTATCTACCGCCGACGTACCGGTGCATCCGAACTCATCGCTGATACAATGTAGGTACGCAAGCTCCTCTGGTAGCAACCATGTTTCTTGAAGTGCGATGATATCGTTATTTAAACAAAGCTCCCTTACGCCATCAATAGACCGTTTAACACTTTTACAGTTAAAGGTCACCAACTTATACGTGTGTTTATCCATTTATCGTAGGTGTAAGGTCGACACTAGAACTTTCATTTTTTCTAGTCGCGTACATATTCCTATAGTACAAGAAACGTCTAAATATTATGCCCTTCGGCCACAAGTTGTCATCCAAAAATACTTGTATTTTAGACTCAGGCACATAAAACTTGTAAGATTTGTGCATATTCTGTTTCTTCGTTATTATTCTGTCTAACTTTACAGATATCTGTGTTTTAGAAACAACATAATCTGCTATGTCTTTCACACTGGTATTGATGTGTACGTTCGAAATAAAAATAGGTACTTTTCTCTCTGCCGCTTTGAAATTGCCCGCAGAATCATTTGCTAAACCTATTTTCCCTTTCCTACGACTTTTCGTACTTGATTTTCGATATGTCACAGTACTCCACTGCCCGTGTTCAGACCGCTCTTTGGCTAAACCGTTCTTCAATACCGACGCAGCGGTTTGTTTACATTCATCAGGCGCACCGATCAGCTGCGCGCTCGTCGCACTGGCTTGCGCAGTCCCCTTCTCCGCTAGCAATGACGTCAGCGCTTGTGAACTCGTTGCAACGGTCCTAGGGCATCCCCTCCCGACGTTACCACTCACATCTGCCTTGTAAATACCTTTTGTTAGTCACTTTTCATTCATGCTCTCTACTTGACCAAACCATCTAAGCATACAAAACTCATTCAAATATTAATGAAATATCGGCACTATGTAGATAAAAGTTTATAATCTATGTTCTACGCCCACAACTACATTGGTACCTACTGATAAGTCTCATTAGAGGTACGTAGCGGATTGTACATGCATTATAAAATAAATGTACTGTTAAAACTCAGTTTTTTTATCTATCCTAACTTTTTAGTTAGGATAGATAAAAAAACTGAGAATACACACATCAACACTAGGGATATTTTGCATAAGTTCTTAAACTTTGAATGAATGAATGAAAAACTTTTATTTCGACCAACAAAGGGTCATAAGCATAAAAATTACAAAAATAAAAAATAATGACATACACTGAAACATACAACACAAACATACTACAAATCTCGATTGGTCAGTATGTGAACCAGACAGCAATGGTTCAGGTACTGGCAATCGAACCTCTGCGCGAATGCCCTCAGGATGCCGTTGGAGCTAGCCCGAACCCTGCGCACCAGGGATGTGCATCTTTTACGCATAGTAGAGTAAAAACAGTCTACTTGCGACCCGGCGAACATCCCTGATGCGCTGCAGAACCGGGGCAGCCCCATCAGCACCCTGAATGCATTATTATATTGCACACGCAAAGCGTTGTACTGTCCGCGCGTGTATGAGACCCACAGGCTGCTCGTGTAGAATGATGTACAATATGCTCTAAACAATGTTGTTTTTACTTCTGGGGTACATCGAGCAAACCTGCGGGCTATCATATTCGCCCTTACAGACAACGCCCTGCGTTCTCGCTCTATGTCCGCATCGTCTTTCAGATCAGAGGACATCATATGTCCAAGGTATTTAAAATTTTCTACCCTCTTCAGTGGTGTTCCACATAATTTTATGGCAGGTATCGTTGCCGGACATTTTCCTCTAGCCTGAAAGACCATGCATTCACTTTTTTTTACATTATATGTCAGGCCATGGCTGTGAGCGTACTTTTCACAGATGCCCAACAGCTTTGAAAGGCCACATACAGAAGCACTCAGCAGTACCATGTCGTCCGCGTAACTGATATTATTGAGACAGACATCATCTATATGGCAGCCGACACGGGTGCTGCTCAGCTTCTCTATCAGCGCATTGACGTACAGGTTGAAGAGTTTGGGTGAGGTTATTCCCCCCTGCCTCACCCCACATTCCAACCTGTACGGCTCGGAATATGCACTCGACCATCGCACAACATTGACCTGGTTATGATACCAAAACTTAAAGATCCTGCTGAGTTCCGCTGGCATGGATATATCTTCAAGCTTCTATGCCCTCGATAAGTCGAGAAAACATGCATAAATAGGCGTTCGTCTTTCTGTGTAGTACTTGATAGTTTGCTTCACACACAAGATGGCTGTCTCTGTGGAGAGTCTCGGCCTGAAACCGAACTGGTTGTCGCTAATGTTCAGGTATTTATCCAGTTGATTATTAAGCAAACTATCAAGCACTTTCGCTACTGTGGTGGCAAGTGAAATCGGCCTGTAGTTGGATTTATCAGAAATATCACCAGTCTTATTTTTCACAATTGGCACCACCACAGTTTTCATAAGTGCAGAAGGTAAGTACGAATGTCCCATGCATATGTTATAGAACATTGCGAGCACTCTAGGCAAGTGAGGGCCTGCGTGTTTGAAATGCTCGATGCTGATGCCGTCATGGCCAGGAGACTTCCCACGCGATATAGCTCTTATAGCTTCCTTAACATGTTTAGCCGTAATTAAAGCTCCAATCTCCTGACAAAGCGGCCCAACATCGTTCGCCAACCGTGATGGTCCCAATGGCGATCTTACAGTGAAGTGATCCTTAAACATATCAGCTATACAACTGTGATCATTGATACCGTTAACGCTCACTGGGAGGCTAGGCTTGCCATTGAACTTTTTTGTGGATTTCCAAAAGTGTTTAAAACTATGCTTCGAATGATGCGATGCCAAAATGTTTATTTGTTCGCTTTGATTCTGACACCACTTTAAGCGAGACTTAAAAACTTTTCGACTAACTTGCATTTCCTCAAAAACCCGGCCCGACTTTGGTTTTCCACACCATACCCACAGCTGAAATTTACACCTAGCCTTCCTATGAGAATCACTAACATGTCTGTTCCATCCAACTACAGGCTTCTTAATGTCACGCCGTGCTACGACTGCAAAACTGTCAGTGGCAGCCTTGCTTAGAACAAAAATTATACTGTCGTAAAGTTTGCCAATGTGTTTTTTGTGATCCACATTACTACAAACATGGTCACTACAGTCGCGAAACACACTAGGAAAATCAACAAGTCTCAATCTCTCATGACAGATCTCACTAAATAATAAAATTTGGTCTGGTTTTCTTTCACCCCATAGTACCTTATTGACTAACGATCCCGTGTTAAAGGATATTTTTGGTTTTATAACATCAAAATTACATTCTACAATTAGAGGGTAGTGATCTGACCACATGACGTCATACTTTATGTAAACATTTACTACGGATTGTAATGCGGCGTTCGTAGTCACACAGTGGTCCAGCCAGCGTCTAGAACCATTCGCCTCACTAACAAAGCTAAACGTGTCCGAATCAAGTCCTAATATCTCAACGTCCGCACATGTCCACTCTAATTCACTACAGAAACAAGTAAGCTCGTTGTAAAATAATTCATTAGGATGAGCGTTAAAATCACCCATCACGTACACCGACTCAGTATCCTCATTAATAACAATAGCACTCACCAAACTGAGACAATCCGTGAAATCCGTTAAGTTTATCAACTTATCTGTAGGCATGTAAACACTGAACACTAAGAATGAGTTTAAGCCCATAGTTATTTTAATTGCACACACCCGCCGGTTATCACATTGCAAGACCGACACATTTTGAAAAACTCTTTTGTTCCAAAGTAGTGCAACCCCTCCGTAGGGCCGGCCGCGAAGCATTCCGGCGGTCGTATCCACCGCGGATGTACCGGCGCACCCGAAGTTGTCGTCGATTTCGCTCAGAAACTGTAAGTCGCCGGGCAACAGCCACGTTTCTTGTAACGCAATAATGTCCGAGGACTGGCATAGTTCTTGAATGCCTTGAACTGCTCGAACTTTATTTTATTTTATTTATTTATTAATTTCAGACAATAATTGTGTCCCTTTTGTTAGTAAAACTCCTTAAATACTGGCCTATTGTTAAAACCCATGTAGGAAGCTTATTTTGTGGGGCTTTTTCGATGATTCTTAAAATTATGCTTTGTTTTTCAACGTTTCTTGAACAACACTTCCATCGTTAGCCCAAAAATTTATGCTCAAAAATATTTTTATTTATTCTGAAGTCTAGTCTGATAAATTGCCTATAAAAAGAATAATAAATGGTGTGTCAATTAAAAATCCGAAATATTATAAACGGTTGATGTGTTTATATTATAAATGCGAAAGTAACTTTGTTTGTTTGTTACGCTTTCAAGCAAAAACAGCTGAAAGGATTTATATGAAATTTGGCACACAGATAGACCATGACCTGTGTAATGACATAGGCTATAGGCTTTTCATCTTGGATCGCAGGCGAACAGCTAGCGTCACGGGCAACAGCTAGTGTATAAATGAATTCGAGCTTTTGATCCATGGCATTAGCAGACTAACAAACATATTATTATTATTTACCTGAAATCGTTCTGCAGCTCTAAAGACATCACATCACTCTCGAAGGGAAAGATGTCACACTTGAACTCCTGGATGGACAGGTTGCCCATCACTCCTCGGTTTGTCAGGAGGTTCTTGCAGAACTCACTCTTGCGAGGCACGAAGAACAAGTGGAACTCTACTGGAGTCGTCTGCTTGGATCTGTTGATAAAAAAAAACTCATATAAATTACCAAACAATATTTGAACTCAAATTGTTTGATTTTGTTTTTGAGATTTTTCTGGGACAAGACTCCTTATTGCACAATGTATTCGGCGCACTTGGTAAACAAGAGCTAGACCAAATTAAGAGTAACATTTTGCCCGTATTTGTTGTTAAGTAACAAAAGTGTGCAAAAGCTAAACAAACTCTATTCCAACTGGGTGTCCCATCACAGCATTCGTTTTTTTGAGGCTTCAACACTCTCTGGGTGACTTTGTCAGCCTCATAGGGTTAAACATATCATAGAATAACTAAAACCATGCAAGCTGTAGTTGCTGCCAGCATGCTATCAACTATGTCTATTTTAATTAGATTTTACTATTATTATTCTTCTCTTCCCGTTTTCTAGACTTTTATAAAAAAATGTTTTGATTAGTCAAAACTTTTTTTTTATAAAAGTCTAGAAGTATTTGGGGTTTTCTGGCATGACAAGAGATTTAAGGTTTTTATTAAGCTTTCTAAGAAGAAGGAAAATGCTTACAAATGCAAAAATATGTTTATTTACGTGACAATTACCAATTATATAATGTTGCAGCTACAGGCTTACTTAGCTACTTACCTAAGTGACAAGACGTAATCAGCTACTAAGTCCATTAGTGCTGGTTTAGGTCTTGCAATAAATACAATATGCTTCACTGAGATAGTGGGCAGGCTGCCAGGTTTCAGTGGGAACATCTCCGTCACTCCATGGTCTTTTAGTAGAGAGTACTGGGCCACTAGGCCAACTGGACCAGCTAGCCATTCGTCCCATATAGTGACCTATTGAGGAAATAACGTCTAGCTATGTATAAATATTTTCTGGTTGGAATTTGTCAAGTTCTTCATAGATATTTATTTTGGTGCTTAAGTAATGAGACAAAATGGTGTTTCTATTGGATATGATCATTAGTGCTATTCTGTAACCATCTCACCGTTAAAACTTAGGTGAAGTGAGCTGTCAGTGCCACTGATGCTAGGGATTGACCAAGACAGGATGACGCTGACAGCTCACTCCACACAAGCCTTCACGGGGAGATTTTTACAGAATCGATTTGCAGGAATTATTAAGATTTAAGTGCAGTAACTGTACATATAAAGATTTATTCAATGGATTTCAAATGTTACTTATGTTTAATTAGGGATCATGATAATAGTTTCAATTCGCCACATACTAAAAAGTACAGAAGAAAGGAAGGACAAGTACCCTTGTTTATATGTAATTTTAATTTGCTTTTTCATGAGAAAAACCAATGCTTGATAATGTGTGAGTGAAATCAATAGAAGGAATACATACTTTTGGACCTTTGTAAAGCTGTAGTAGATTCAGTAATTCAGTCCTCATTGACTCTTGGACTGATGCAACGTTTAGTCTACCACCAGACAAATGCGTACTCATCTTTGTTTCACGCATTTTGCTGTATTTTATTTAATTTTCTTCTGAATCACAAACGGGCAGGCAACTTTGTTGTTATTTATTTTCCTTTCAACTGTCACTCATTCTATTCTATCAGTGTTGCCAGGTTTTGTTTTTGTTTTACCCCAAGTCTGATCTCAATTTACCCTAGATTTTAAATTAAATGAAAAAAATACCCTATTTTTTTTTTAAATTGCATTCCTGCACGGTACTATCTATATTTTATACATTTTGTGCAAGATCTGCTTAGATATAGACAAGTTTTACTGTATAATTGAAACCATGAATAAATCTGGTATTTTCAAAAGATCCTATTTGTACCAAGTACTTGACTACTTCATTGAGTGTAATAATGTAACGAGAAAGAAGTTTTAGTACGCGCCGAGCCAGTGGGATTCAAAGTACTTTGTGTTTGCTAGCGGTCAGCGGACACAGATAAATAAGAAGTAGGAAGGAACAAAACACGCGGAGAGGGAGTCATAACAAATTAAATGAGTGCGTTCATGAAATCTCGAATCGATAATAATTGTGTTTTGGTGCGTTACAGAAACATAAAAACGAATAGCTCACTCGATCATGACTTGAGCTACATAAATATGTGCATGACAATTTATTCAACTTAACCCTTGACAGTAAAAATTACTCTAAAATTACCCTCACCGAGTTTGTACCCTAAAAACTACCCTGTTGATTTTACTTTACTCTAAATCTAGGGTAAATTACCCTAAGTTGGCACCACTGTATTCTATTCTATATTTGATTAGGGCAAGTAAAGCCGATGTCGACTATTCTGCCAATGTCTAAGTGAACAGGAACAGCAAATGTGTATTGAAAAAAAAAAAAAAAAAAACATCGATGATACTTAGCGAAGATCTTGTGGGGTTAGTACTGGACTGAAACAAACAAAAGGATAAAAAATACATACATAATTATAATAGTTAGAACATTTATTTATACATAAATACATCTTCCACACACAAAATAATTAGGGAAATAGATCATAACTTTATATTATTGTGGCGGATGAAAATCATCAGCGCCACAAGCAGTTCAGGAGAGGGATATGTTAAAAGGGAGGGGAAATTAATCGGTAGGGGGATCTTAAATTTTGGGAGACGCTTATACAAGTCTAGAGGGGGGATGTTGTTAGAGCATTTGAAAAATATGTGATCCAGGGTGCCCTCTTCCAACCCGCACTCGCAGAGAGAGGAAGTGTCACTCATTTTCTTTGGCATGATCATTCATGTCAATCTGCCAATGTCAAAATAGGAAGTTAAGTTTTTCTGAATTTAAATCTTTAGCATGAAAATGAAACAGTAAAAGGTTCCTTCTTAGACCAACCAAGCAGAGAACGAGAATCGTAAAACGGGAGCGTTATGTCACGCAAAGTAGTTTTTTTTACTGCAGTTTGATTGTTGATGCAAGATAACTTCATGGAACTTCGTTTTACCTAGCGTAGAGATTGATTGATTTGGGTACGGAGTTTCTGGATTCCTCTATTTCAGCCTGGTACTTCGGTCTAAGTTTATCGCTCTTCCGAAATAATGTTTTTGTTTAGGATTGAAATAACCCTAGAAAACAAAAACAAATGGCAACACTTGATAATAAAATAGCGGCAAGATTTGAAAAAACGTTTTTTTTTGCGCAAGTTGTTTGGTGGATTGTTTTTCAATTTTAATCATTACTGTTTTCGGTTTTATAAGTGTTCGTAGTAATAGATATCTTATCAGTTACATCATTTTTCCAGCGCTAGAATCGTTTAAAAGAAATTGTGCCAGTTTTTAAAAGAATAAGGTAGTGCCGACCTACCTCTGGAAAGCTGATGCTAAGTACTGTTAAATCACTAAAACAAATATTTTATGTAGATATCTATTTCAACAGCAATACTACGTAATTTACAGAAAACAACATTAGTATCCCGCCATTTCCACGAATATACGATAAATACGCGCAGCTATCCTCATAACTCTCGAATCAGCTGCTATTAAATATAACCGTAAAGAAACTTCGATGACTACATAGCTATTAAAGCCTGTAAGTATGTATGTAGGCAGGATAGGATAGCTACAAGGCTGTTGCTGGCGCGGCTCTTGCCTGTTATCATTCGTGTGTAGCTGCTCACTGCGCGCGGCGTCGCATCGATTTTTCCACCAAACAAGTCATTTCCAACCATCAGTTGTATTGTAAACACGTTTCATAAACAAGTGACGCTAGCTGAAAAGATAGTACAAATTATTAACGTAGTGAAATGTGAATGTTTTGAAGCAAAATAATGCGACACTCCCCGTGGGCAGAAAACGACAATGGCCGCCCAAAATAAAGGTAAGGCGTGCTTCACGCAGATTTTCCCCCGATAATATAATAACTAAGTGTCTTTACAACTATTTATTTTATTTTTTAATGGTTGAATATTTATTTAAGCTGTTGTTATTGCTGGTTTTGCTTGTAAATATTTAGTTCGGCTTGAAATTAATTGATATTGTCGTTTTGACGTTAGTTAGTTACGATAACAGAAAGCGTAGGCGAATGTCGGCCATGTGAGTTGTTTGCAATCTTGTTTTTATAGTGGGTGGAGATAAGGGCGGGTTTCGAAGTTTCAGGGTCGAACCATTAAGAATCTATTCATGAAAAATATAGAACTAAGAGGTACAAAAAACCTGTTTGACCTGATGAATGTTATCGTGGAAGATTTTCCTTCCTATGAAGGAGTGGAAAAGTTTGCGTGATAAACTTAAATTTAATTAACATTAAGAAAATTTATCACAGAGGCTAATTAATCGTTTTATCTAGATTATGGCCTCAAATACTTTAATAGAGTTCTATATACCTTTAAAAATGTGTGATGGTCACGAACTGTGGTCACGAACAACACGATTTTCAGGTTTTAAATAAACTCTGTACATATAATTGAACTCATAATGTTCACTTGTTGATACACATACATACGTTTAATTTGTAGGAAAAGATTGTGCCTATTCTATCACGTTGCCGCGTTGCTCTGTGGATGACCGTGAAAGTATCCAATCAATGTTTTATTATTATACCTATTCATAGTACGTACCTATCTACATTGCTATCTTTGTGCTTTCACGATAGGTAGGTAGGTTGGTACGTATCTATCTTATGTGTTTTGAAGCATTAATTGAAGAGTGTATCTACATAAGTAACTAATATAAGAAATTATTCATAACCTACCTACTTACCTACTTCCATATCTTCAGGTCCTCAGGGTAATTCTAAGAATGAAAATAAAATGTGGTAGGGTACTGTAAAGGTTATTTGCAAAAGGGAACCATACATCAAGCAGGCTGGCAGATAAAATATTCTGGTTAATTCGATCATTCATATGAATTAAGAATTAATTAATTTGAGTGATCGATAGGCGCGTAAAAGTGAGCTCGTCCTCTTAAAATAAATAGAAAAAAAAACAATATTGCTTCTTATTTTAGTGCCTGGATGAAAACCTAGAACGTTTTCTCGAATGTATTAGAAATCAAAGAATAAAATGTAGCGGCATTTTAAGTGCTTCATAGTAAGGTTTGTTGACAAAGATACAGATAGTGTTCATAAAAAGATGAAAAACATTAATAAGGTCAAACATTAAAAGAAAATTACAGTGTGAGCAGTCCATTGCACGAACACTAATGCGTTTCTAGAAAATATAGAGCAATGGAAAGGTTCCATTAAGGCTTTCAAATTCCATGTCGATTTTTCAACACTTCAAATAGAATCACTATTTAATTACAAATGGTTTTATATCTGTTTGTAAAAACATTACTACACGTCAATCAAATTTTAAAAACTAAGTAGATGAGGTCGGAGTTTCATCAAAGAAAGGCCGAAACAAACTCAGAGGTCACAGTCTCTTTTAAAGTCCAGATAATAATCTTGGTTAAATCATGTGAAGACCTTGTGAGTTGGTGTCAGAATTGGTCTTAAATAGGTCCTACTGGTTGTTGGCTAGAAAATATAAACGCCAGACAGATAACAAAGATGAAGATATTCAATATAAAGCTATACACTAATAAAAGTACCGACACCACAGGTGGATCACAAGTATTTTTTATTGATTCTCATGATTGTGTTGATTTTATTAGCATTTTGAATGACTTATTCAACACTGTCCATTCTCAAGGCATTGTTTTCCACATTCTAGCCTACAAAAAAAATATCGCTGGCCAGGAGTTTACAGTTGCCAAATATTTAGTAACCACGAAAAATTGTCGCCGAATACCTTCCAATTTCAAACGGGTGGCTTAGGCCCCCAGTCAGTAGTCGAGGCACCTGTTTAAGAAATCTAGTAAATAATTGTTTTATAAATCACAGTTTTCATCACCTATAATCAAAAAGAAACATTGAATGAATCAAATGTAATAAAATAAAATAGATCAATCGATCGATCTATTCTCTCTGCTATTTCATAGAAAACTTTTGTTTAGCAAGGAAAAATACTTTATTATTATGGTGAAACGCTTTTCTCCTTTACTACAAAGTGAAAAAGCACAAAAAAAGTATAAGAAATTAAATTAATCGACACGCCACAGGTGCCTCGACCACTGGGGGCCTAATCCACGTACTCCTTCAAACACCATGCAGATTTTTTCTAAGGCAATTTTTACACTTGATAAATATTTTAGATTAACCACAAAAAATAGCGTGGAATACTTTCCAATTTCAATATTGCAGATTTTTCAAACGAATTTCCCCGCAACCCTTCTTACGCTCGTAACACAAACATACAGGGTAAGGCTTGATTGATGTCTTCAGGCAATTTGGTAGGCTTTCTGCAAACTGTGCGCCACAAAATTGCTACGAGCAATTTGGTCGCCTGTCGCCCGTTGGTTTGAGACAATTAATCTTACCTCTTTCAAGTACAGTTCTGTTATATATTTTAGGGGTTCCGTAGTCAACAAGAAACCTTTTAGTTTTGCCATGTCCGTCCGTCCGTCCGTCTGTCCGCAGCCTAGCTTAGGGACTCTTCGTACTAGAAAGCTGTAATTTGGCATGGATATACATATTATTAATCACGCCGACAGTGAATTTTTTCTCGTCTATCCCGTAGTGTGTGTGAGGGGGGGGGGGGGTGTCGTCGAAAAATATTTCGGAAGAATAGAAAACATTTTTGATTCAGGGATCCATTTGCGAAGTATTTAGCTTTAAAGTACTAATTTTAAATGGTTGTTTTTGGATATTTGAAAAAATTCACGCCAGTAGTATATATATATATATATAACGAAGTTATACAATCACAGCTTAGTAGGCTTTACAAATTAATGAGTAGTATTCGACCAACTTACGTTTGCAGTTGGAATGTATGGGAGAACCCTTTCTTCCTCATAGGTACCTAATACGCTTTGGAATGGGCAACTAGCTTCATGTTTCTGACTGACCGACCCCTTGACAATTCAAAAGTGCCTGTAATTGGTATAATTTAAATGAATTCTATGAGTTTGAGTTCATGTTTTAGAACCACAATATTCAGTTTGTTCTTGGCATCAATTTACCCAACTACGGAACCCTTCATAGTGCGTGGTCCGACACGCACATGACCGGTTTGTTAAGGCTTTGTTTTTGTTAGCCATTCGTCTTAAAATAAAGGAAAAGAACAGATTTTGTTTTAATGGCAGCTAGGTTAAATCGTTACCATTCGTAGAGGGGTATTTTCCCCGGTTTTTCAAATGTAAACGTATTTATGCAGCCGTAAATATGGGTTTTTAGGGAATAGTTTCGTTTTGTAGAGTCCTTTTTAATGATTGATTTTTAATATGCGATGCGTGACCTTCACAGCGGGTTTCAAGTTTAATCCGTCCAGAAAATGTTGACGAAACAAACATTGAAAGTAAACAAGATATCACGTAGGTAGAGAGAGGTTGGTACATGCTAAATACATTAATCCGTCGCATACTAAGTTTAATATCCCGTAATAGGAAGCAGACTGAATACCTATTCAAACAAACTTGGTCTAGGTAGACTAAGCTCGGACACGGCGTGGCATACGCTGGCAGAGTGTGCCGCTTGGGAGGAGCCGCGCCGTGCCCTCGTCTCAAAAGTAGGCAGTGTCCTGTCGCTGCCGACCGTAGTCGGCAGCGTCGAGTCCTGGGACGAGGTGGTTTCCTTCTGCGAAACAGTAATCTCGCAGAAGGAGGCTGTGGAAAGGGAGAGAGAAATCTCGTCCACTCTCCCGATCCGCAGCAGGCGCACCGGGCGTAGGAGGAGGGCGGACAACGCATTCATCCAGCCCCCCTAAATGGGTCCAGGGACGGCGGACTCGGGAACGTCCGCCGCCCCACATACATTAGGAACCGAGGTGGCGGCGCGAAGTGTTCCACGCGCGCACCTCTTAGACGTTGTGGTTGGAGTCAAACACCTCACTCCCCCCCGCAACCCGAGGAGGCCCGCAGAGGTGGGCTGGCACCAGTCCGGGTGGCGGAAGAATCGTATGTTCCCCCGACCCCGTAGGTATGAGATGGGACTCCGGGGTGGTTTTTAGTCAGTGAGAGTCTGACAGACCCCTCCGCCCGCCCCAGGGCGGAGGACATCCATGAGGATTATCCACCCCGGAACAAAAAAAAAGATAGACTAAACTCCCAACGTCCCGTTGACTCTATTGTAAAGGCGAGAATATGCGCAAAGCCTCTTGAGAGCCTCCGTAGTCGGCTTATCTAGTCCTTTCAGCATGGCACATTTCAGGGAATATTTCGTCCTGTGGCTAGAATTTAAATGAGGCTTTCCTAACTGTGTTAACAGAAACATCGCAGCAGATTCACAATACGAGTAAATATTGAAATCACGCAACTGTAACTGAAAACAAATGAAAAACTGGCTTCGTTTTCGTCGGAAATTAAATTAAAAGCTTTTGCCTGCGCAAATAAAATAAAAAAGCCGTGTGACCAGAGAGATTGCTGGGTTCGATTTTGAGTGCCGAATTAAATCTTCTTTGAGAGTGACGGCTCTGATTTTTATATAACTTGATGGAATTTCGTCGTAATTAAATTCGGTGATGAGATTGGAGGTTGATAGAGTGAGTAATTATTTACTTTATGTTAGGCTTGGCAGTTCTCCAATAAATAATTTATCTACTTGGCTTCACCAACTGCGTGCGTACTTACTTTCTACTTAGTTATTCATCGGGACGTTCTTTCAGTGCTGAGAATAAAGTGAAATCGATTATTATTTGTGTGTGATGATGGAGAACAGTTGGAATTTATAGCTGTACCTATGTGTAGGTAGATTTTCGTTAATCCACCAATATTCATTTTCATAAACTAAGTTTTTGGCTGGTGTTAAAGAATTACGTTCTCAGCACGTAAGCTGCCTGATCCCAAATATGTCTTAGTTTGTTTGACTGGAATAAGTACCTTGAGAATGATACCTTATTTCCTGTGTGTCTCTCTTTTTAAAGCATGATGTTAATGTTTACGTCCAGGTACTGTAAAAGCTAGGTAGGTATGACTGTCATACCTTAATTACCATACTGTGACATTAGGAAGATACACGTGATTGTGCAAAATGTTCATGCAATCGGATTAAGGGGATGTGGGCGAATTCGATAACAATAATCGACTTTAAGTTTGGTAGTTTAAGATTACGGCTGAGAAAACTGAATTTCTTAAATTTGTTTCCATAAACATTGGCATTGCAAGCACAATTTCCTAAAAATTATAAATAAGAACCTAAGTTGTCTATGGAAAATCCAGGTGTAATTATGATTAAACCCGAATTTTCCATAGCCAACTTTTGTTCCACTTTTTTTTTGGGAATAAGACTTCTGGATGAGTGTGTCAAACCTAGGTACCTGTTTGTTTTGACGGTTGACCCACTTCATTAAGAACAAATTTAAAGGGGCTCGTCCTTTGGAGAATTGACAACCTTCATTTGCGTCTTAAAAGGATTTCTCTAGGCACAGGTATGATACTTTCAGCCTAGTCCAATTTTACGTTCCTTATGATACCAGTTAGTAAATAAAGAATACATAAGACACCTAGGTAAGTACGAACTCATAAAACAGGTAGGTTTTTTTCCCCTAAACTCACGTAATACAATAGGGGATAGTTCTGGGGATTTTCTACGACACCTGCCCATCTTATGCAAAAAGGGTAACCATAAACATAAATGGGTAATATCCTCAAGGTAGTACGAGGACTAAAACACGGTAACTTGATAACACTGGACTTTATTATAAGGTTCTACATTGAAAAACAACTAGATTTAAATCGGCGAGAAAGAATAATGCAATCGCTCAGTAGCGGACCATGACTTTTTTCTTCAGTGATAATATAGGTATGTAAGTCTATACGGCCCAAGTTTTGTGTTTACTTGGGAATGTTTTAGCGTGTTTTCCTAAAATTTAATTTTGGAAAGTTTCTTTGACACAGAATTAACTTTAGTGAACATCTGACAGACTTAAATAATAATAATAATATTTTTTTGTAAACTCTAAAAGAATAAATGTAAAGCTTTTTCTGGTCTCTTTGAGATCTTATCAAAGACCCGAATATTGTTGATACTACTTATACATCAAGTCTTGGAAGCAATTTTATGCTTAGTAAACTATAAAATTGGTTTCCAAGACTTTATGAAATTTACTTGGAACAGAACCGAAAAAACACCACACCAAATGCGGATAAACTGGGTGCGTAAGGTTGAAACCGGGTATTGTCGCGGAACTTAAGATCAATGCCAGTGTCGGACAGCGAAAGGCTGAGTTGATATATTGGATTTCAAATAGTCACTCTTTCTCATTGGCTGAACTAAAACCAAACTAATGTTATAAAGAGGGAAAATTTTGAAAAAAGTGCCACAATAAACTGTGACGAATGTCCAATGGCTAGTCCATTCGATGTTCCTTAAACTGGTGTCGAGAATGAAGTTAGAGCAGTAATTATGTCATTGAATAACACAAACTCCAAAGGTTATGACGAAATAACAAGAACATCATTAAATAATGTAAACTAACCTAACCTTTTTTTTTTTTTTTTGTTTCCGGGGTGGAAAATCCTCATGGATGTCCTCCGCCCTGGGGCGGGCGGAGGGGTCTGTCAGACTCTTACTGACTAAAAACCACCCCGGTGTTCCATCTCACACCTACGCCGGGGTCGCGGGAACACATTATTCTTCCACAACCCCGGCTGGTGCCGGCCCGCTAGCGCGGGCCCCGTCTCGGGCGGGGGGAGTGAGGTGTACTCCCCCCGCAACGTCTGTGAGCGGCGCACGCGGAACACGCGCGCCGCCTTCTCGGGTCCTGATGTTGGGGGGCGACGGATGTCCCCGAATCCGTCGCCCCTGGACCCATTTAGGGGGGCCGGAAGAGGGCGTTGTCCGCCCTCCTCCGACGCCCGGTGCGTCTGCTGTGGGCCGGGTCGAGAGTCGAGATCTCTCTCTCCCTTTCCGCAGCCTCCTTCTGCGAGATGACCGTTTCGCAAAAGGAGACCACTGCGTCCCAGGACTCTGCGCCGCCGACCATCGCGTTCACGACGGCCGGCAGCGACAGGTCGTTGCCTACTTCGGTGATGAGGGCACGGCGCGGCTCCTCCCAAGCGGCACACTCTGCCAGCGTGTGCCGCGCCGTGTCCTCCCGGCAGTCGACGCAGTGGTGACACCGGGCGTCCGGCTCCCTGTTAATGCGACACAGGTACTTCCCGAAGCAACCATGCCCCGAGAGCACCTGCGTCGCCCGAAACGTCAGGGAGCCGTGCCTTCTCCCGAGCCAGCGGTCGAGCACTGGCCGGATCGCCTCGATGGTGCTGAGGCCGGCGGTAGGGCGTGACAGCCTCACCCGCCATTCCGCCACCAGGACCTCGCGGAGCTGCAACCGATGCTGCTCGATTTGTTGCTGCATCGGTCGCTCGCCCCGCTCCCGCGCTGCCTCGCGCCACCGGTACAGTGACGCGAGCACCTTCGCCTCCAGGTCCCAGGGCGGTGATCCGGCCAGTGCACAACTCGCCTCGAAGGAGATCGTGCGATACCCCCGAATGACTCTGACGGCCATCGCCCGCAGCGGCTTGCGCAGGACAGCTATGCTGCCGGCCGTCAGGTCAGACGCCCAGATCGGCGCTCCGTAGAGCGCCATGGATCGCACGATCCCCATATAGAGCCGCCTACAGGCGGCGCTCGGGCCCCCCAGATTGGGAAGCAGCGTTGCCAGCGCCCCGGCCGCGCCCAACAACTTGGGCGCCAGCCGCCGGAAGTGGGGTCCGAAGTCCCACCGGCTGTCGAGCACCAATCCCAGATATTTCATGGTGGGCTCGACAGCGATCCGGACCCCCCCGACCACAATGTGTGATCCGGCCGGCGGCGCCCGCCGGGGGCCATGAAACACCATGGCCTCCGACTTATTGAGGGCTACCTCCAGGCCGAGGCGCCGTATGCGGCTCACCGTGAGTGAGACCGCCGCCGTCGCGAGCAACGCTGCCTCCCTGTGCGAACTCCCCCGGGCCGTGACCAGCGTGTCGTCCGCGTAACACGTCAGGTCCGCGCCCGGCGGGAGCTCGCCCCTCAGCACCCAGTCGTACCCGATGTTCCACAGGAGCGGTCCCACAACCGATCCCTGTGGAACACCGCACGACACCTGATGCTGGTTTCCGCCATCACGTCCCATGTAGGTGACACACCTCCCCGCCAGATAAGCCCCAACGATGCGGCGGAGGTAGAGAGGCACCCGATGATAACGCAGTGCCTCCCGTATGCAGCTCCAGGGCAGGGTGTTGAAGGCGTTGGAGATGTCCAAGGACACCGCCACCACCACCCCACCCCGGGACACTGTTTCCTCCGCCAGGACCCTCACCCTCGACACAGCGTGGATGGTAGAGCGCCCATGCCGAAAGCCGAACTGGCTCTCGTCCAGGTCCGGCCCCTCTCTGCACAAGTGGCCGACGAGGCGGGCTGCGAGTATGCGCTCGAACAGCTTGCCCACCTCGTCGAGCAGCACTATGGGCCGGTACGCAGACGGCGAGTCGGCAGGGCGCCCCGCCTTCCTGAGCAGGACCAGACGTCCAATCTTCCACAGACTGGGAAACTGGCCCCGCTCAAGGCACGCTGTGTAGAGTCCTCTCAGTTGGGGCTCCAACTCCTTCAGAGAGAGGGCCAAAGCCAGGCCGTGAATTCCATCGGGCCCCGGAGCCACGTTCTTGGCCCGGAGCCGCATCACGGCCGCCCTCATCTCTGCCTGTGTCACCTCTGGGACGCTAACGGCGTTCTCCATCTCCTCCTCTGCAGACTCTGCGGCTACGGGCAAAGCCATCGGCGGCGGAACATGCTCCGCTCTCGCCGGGAAGAGGGCTGCTACCACTTCCTCCAGCAGCTCGGGTTGGAGACTCTCCGTAAGTGGGGGCGCCGCGGCTCGAAGTTGCCCCCGAACCGCTTTATACGGGCGCCCCCACGGATCCCCGTCCAGAGTCTCCAACATCCTCTCCCGGGATCGCGTCCTCGCCTCGCCGATGGCCAGCCACAGAGTCTGCTTTGCCGCGCGGTACACCTCGTACAGCGCGGCCTCCTCCTCGGGTACCCGACGACGTCTCCTCCGGTAACGGGTGTACCGGCGTCTCACCACCACGCATGCGACGCGCAGCTGCGCGATCTCGGCGGACCACCAGTACACCTGGCGCCTTGCACCCTGTGCGTGGGCGCGGGGCATGGACGCGTCGCATATCTGCGTCATTGCCCCGCGGAACCACAGCGCCTCCAGCTCGACGTCATCGGGTCCGGTCGTTGCCGACCCCCGGAACCACGCCTGAGCAATGGCTGCCTCTTCGAGAAGCTCCCTGTCGATGCGCTTACGCGCCCAGCGCGGGCCGTCCGAACGCGGGACTGATGTTCTGCGGCCGCCAGCGGTCTGGGCGGAGACGTCGAATCGGATATATCGGTGATCCGACAACGTCTCCACCTCCGCGGCGACACGCCAGTCGCGGACACGGCTCGCGACAGCAGGGCTTGCGAACGACACGTCCACTATGGACCCGCCCCGCTGCCGCACGCACGTGTAGACCGAGCCCCGGTTCAGGACGACCAGGCCAGTCGTGATCGCCCACTCCTCCAATGCCTCACCCTTAGCATCGGTCACCGGGGATCCCCACGCCGCAGACTTGGCGTTGAGATCCCCGAGCAACAGCACCGGGCGAGGATGGAGCTGGCCCACGACGGCACCCAACTCGACAAGGAACCTCTCGAAGTCGGCGAGACTCTTGTTGGGCGAAAAATACGCCCCAACGACGCCAACGCCATCTGCGAGGGCGGCTACCCAGCCGTGCCCCCGAGACGGGCTGACGAGAGCCCCGCCAATGATGGCCACCAAACCATCCAGATCTCCCACCCAGTTATCCCTGGGCGGGACCCAGTACGGCTCGGCGACCACGGCCACGTGAATCGACCACTCTGCCATACTCTGGAGCAAGAGATCCTGAGCTCTGGCAGAGTGGTTGATATTGCCCTGGAGGAGACGGAACAGCGCCATTTATGCGCAGTCCATCCCCCCCTCTGCAGCATTCTCAGGCCGGGAGTCGGCCGAAGAGGAGCCCTTCTGGCCCCTTCCCCTCCTTTTGTTGGCGGGCACGCCACAGGCTTTCGCCCCCCATCTGTGCCCGGCGGGCCTCCCTGCAGCCGCGCAGAGGCTGCAGTTTGGCGCCGCGGAGCACTGAGCCGCCTTGTGGCCGGGCTGGCCGCAGCGATAACATTCATCGCTGCGGTCCGTTTCGGCGGTGCACCGGCACCTGACATGCCCGACGTCCAGGCACCGGTAGCACCGCATGGCCCTGGGCTGCAGCAGTTTGACTCTCGCTGCAACCCATCCCACCAACAGACGCCCAGCGTCGGCCACCTTGTTCGCCGCCGCCACCGGGCACCTCACCCAAATCGAGCCGAGCCCGGTGGCGTCGGCGCGGATTTCGCCCGCCCGCACGTCGTCGGGCGGGCATCCACCGACACGGGCGATGGCCTCCACGACCTCAGTCGGGGTCGTCGAATCATCCAGGCCGTCGACTCGCAGCTCCGCGGTCTTCATCGGCCTGGTAATCCGAACGTCCTCCGGGCTGAGAACCTCCTTCAATTTGGCGGCCAGAATGTCCGCCCTTTCGCGGCTGGAGGCACCGGACACCTCGAGCAGCCGCGCCCCCGTTACCGCCGGCCTCAATCTGAAGCCGGACGGTGTCCCAAGGTCGGGGAACGCGACCTTGCTCTTCGCTTCTTGGAGGACCGCCGCGTAGGTGACGCCCCTCTCAGCGGCTCCGGACTGCAGTGTGATCACCACAGCCGCGGAGCGTGGGGCCCTACGCCGTCCTCGCGACTTCTTTTTTTTTGGCGTCTTGGCCGGTGCCGGTGCTCCCTCGGCGTTCCTCCCGCTCCTCTTCTTCTTTTTATTTTTTTTCTTCCCCACCGTCGTCCACCCCTCGGCATCCTGGGTGGGAGGTGAGGTGGGAGGTGGTGCGGTCGCCGAAGGTGAGGTAGGTGCGGTCGCCAGAGGCGCGGTCGCCGGAGGTGGTGCGGGCGAAGCCCCTGTGGGCTTCCTGGGCCCCTGCGTGGGCTTTTTGGGACCCTGCGCGGGCTTTCTGCCCCCCAACGCGTAGTTCGTCCCGGCGGCGGCCTCCTCTGCTCTCCTCCTATCCGCCGCAAGCGGGGGTCGGAGGGTCGCGGCTGGTGGGAGTCGCGACTCCAGCGCCTCCAACCGGGCGTTTACCATGCTGCCGCACTGCATCATGAAGATGCGGGCGATCTTTTCGATCTCCGCATCCGCACGCGCAGGCGACGGCCGGACCGCCGGCGGGATCGTGACGGGAGTGACGCCGGTGGCGGCGGTAGCCGCCCTCTGGGCAGCAAACTGCCGCTCGAGCTCCTCGAGCTTGGATCGGAGACGGTCATTCTCCTCCCAGAGCCTTGCCGTCTCGTCCGTGCTGGTGCGGCTCACGAGGAGCTCGACCGCCTCCTTGATCCCGTCCACCGCCTCCTTTAGGGCACGAACGTACGTCCCCCTCAGGTTGCCGGACTTGGTGGCAACCGTCATGACGACCCCCACGCTGTCCAGCACCTGGCTACTGAGCGCCAATCCGGTAACGCTCCCTCCAGCTGCCATCCGGGCTGCGCGTCTCTCCCTGTTCTGGCTGACCATTTCAGCCACCACGTCGGCTGCGGCAGCCTTCCGCTGCGCCCTCTTGGCAGCATTTGCCTCCGCCCTGTTGGAGCATAGGCCTAAGCCTATGCTCGCGAGGTCCTCCCTCCCCAGCTCGGCGTCGCTCTCCGCGCTCTCCGACGGAGCTGGCGAAGGAGCCGGTGACGGAGCCGGCGATGAAGCCTGCGATGGGACCGGCGTAGCAGGGCGCGTGAAGCGGCCCAACGGGTCACGCCCCGACTTTGCAGCCGCACGGCCCCGACCACCCATTACCTTGGGCGCTTTTGGCGCCGGCAACATTACATCGTCCGTCTTCCTCTTAAGCAGCGCCTTGCCGCGCCTGCTCAGGTCCGGATCCGACCTGCTGTGGTCCCCGGAGGGACCGGAGCCTCCTGGGCTCTGGTTGCCATCGTAGGTGGCAAATGGATCTATCACCACGCGCGGGAGCTTCAAAAGAAGCTCCGTTTCTCGCTGGTGATCGGCGGCAGCCACTCGAGACCCCGCCAAACCATCGCTTAGCGGGTCCCCGAATGATTGCGACCGGGTTCTCCCTCTCTCTCCTCTCTCCAGACAGTTGTTGCCCCCCCCAGAATACGAGGGGCATGACGCATCCGAAATCGGATGCGTGGCGGATTCTCCGACTGCGAAGCAGTCGGTACCGCCCTGGGGTAAAATATTAACAACTGACTTATCCATTTTAGTTTTTTCCTTTGAAGGGTGCGGTCCCTTTTATCCCCCTGGATCCCCCCCCAGCGCTAACGACCGGATACCCTCCGGCCATACACCCCCTCGGCACGCTCGACCTTGGAGTTGGGGTTATTTTTTTAAGAGGTTTTCTTCCTCTCCTCCAACAAGACTACGCCCACACAACTCACCCTCTGTAAGCAGAGGGGGGGTGGGCGTACGACCTTCTCCAACGACCCTTCCCTAGCCCGGTTCCCTTCCACGACCATCAACGATGATCGGGGAATGGAACCGTGCCCTTCCCCGTTTGTTGAGATTTGCCGCCAGCGCCAATTGTCCACCAGAACCGGTGGGCGATTGGAGCTGACGTTGCCCAGGGTGCGCCACGAGGAGGCTCTTCAACTGCACCCCAAACTAACCTAACCTTTTTTTTTTTTTTTTTGTTCCCGGGGTGGAAAATCCTCATGGATGTCCTCCGCCCTGGGGCGGGCGGAGGGGTCTGTCAGACTCTTACTGACTAAAAACCACCCCGGTGTTCCATCTGACACCTTCGCCGGGGTCGCGGGAACACATTATTCTTCCACAACCCCGGTTGGTGCTGGCCTGCCTCGGCGGGCCTCCTCGTGTTGGGAGGGGGAGTGAGGTGTTAGACTCCCCCCGCAACGTCTAAGAGGGGCGCGCGTGGAACACTACGCGCCGCCACCTCGGGTCCTGATGTATGGGGGGCGGTGGACGTCCCCGAGTCCGCCGTCCCTGGACCCATTTAGAGGGGCTGGAAGAGGGCGTTGTTCGCCCTCAGCCTACGACCAACCCCTTGCCCCTTGCGACGGGTCTGATGAACGAGCGGCCAACGACATACCGTCACTCCTCTTCCCCTGCGGCCCCACCGCGTCAGCCATCGTACGGTGGCGACCCCGTTAAGGCCGCGGAAGGTAGGGAGAGCGGCGCACCGCAATACCGGCACTCCTCTCCCGCCGCGGCCCCACCACAGTTGCGATGTCGCCCAACAACACCGCAACCTTGGCCGCTACGTCGTCGGCTTGTCTACTAAAGCCCTGACGAGCGGCCCCTCCTCGGGTTCCTCTTAGCTTCACCGTGGGGTCCAAACCACGGCTACTGAGCCCCCCCCGCCTCGTCAATGCGGGAACCCATTGGGGGGGAAACTAACCTAACCTAACCTAACCATTGAACTTATTGTAATTATGACCTAATACTCTGTCAAGAAAGTACCGGGTAAAGATCACAAAATGTTATTTATTCATCCAAATTTCTTTTATCGCCTTCAAAGTATGCTCTTTCAGAAACTCTTACTTACACACACTTACGAGTATAAATTTAAATTCTCCTTTATGTCTTCTACCGAATGAAAACGGTTGCCACGAAGTGGTAATTTTGGCTTAAGAAAAAGAAAGAAGTCGGCGGGAGACATATTTGGTGAATAAGGTGCTCGCTCGATAGTATTTGTTGAGTTTTTTGACAAAAATTCGTTACAGTGATGGTTTTGTGCCAAATCCAAGAATTATCTATCCACAAATCTGGCCTTTTTCGTCGAATTTGCTCTCTCTTAAACGCCGCATGACGCTCAAGTTTCTTTACCGTTTTACGTTCCGGCATGAATTCCGAGTGCACAACACCGCGCTAGTCAAAGAAAACAGTCAACATGACTTTGACTTTTGATCGACTTTGGCGGGCAAAGCTTATTGACTAGTTTGCATGTCAAACTCGTAAACCCACGTCTCGTCACCAGCAACAATGTTTTTCATGAATGTTAGGTCGGAATTGACTCGTTCTAGCATGTCCTCAGCGACTCTTATACGATTGAGATTTTGGAGAAAATTCAGGTCTTTTGGGACCAGCCGAGCGGCAACATGTTTCATACCCAAGTGATTATTTAAATTGGTACGGATCGACTCGTGAGCTATCTCTCACAAACTTGAATGATTTTCAGTCACTATTTCCTTCACTTTTGCGATGTTTTGATGGCCTACCAGAGCGAGGCAAATCTTCCACCAGATCTCAACCGCTTTTGAACGCTTTGATAAATCGACTTTATCAAAAACACTTACTTATGAGTGTACCACTCATATGTACATGTTTTTGCTAAATTCGATTTACCGTAAGTCTTCTGTAACATTTTCAGTAACTCCGGACACGAAATTTCAATACAAACTCTTTGTTCGATGTTTGTGTCCATTATGAAATTCGCAATACACGGTAGATATTATCTGACAAAAAAAAAACGACGGGTTGCACTCCGGGAGTGCCGGCTGAAGTGAAAACTTGAATATTAACGTGGTGCATGTTTGATATTTTGGAATAGTTAGGGAATAATTTTGCACGAATTGCTTTAATTATCAGTATAAAAGTACTATCATTTATGTGATAGAATACAATATTTATTTATTGCGCTATCGTACACAAACATGACAATTTATATTACATTAAAAAGTTTATCTCTCAGAAAAATCAATCAATAAAAATAAAAAATCAACAATCATCCGTCCTACGAATTTTCGATCAGGTCACGTGTCCTGATGCGAGTTTTTTTTTTACCCATTACAAAAAAGTGTACACCGCCGCTAAAGAAGTGTTCACTTCAAAAAGCACTGTATTTAATCTAAATAACAGATGCAACTCAAACTCCGCGCCAAAATGGAAAGCAGTTATGCCAATCTAACAAAAACAAAAAAAACAAAATTGTAACCACCAACAAATCATCCATTATCGTTTTTAAGCCACTTTATAAAACCGGTAAAAAATCAGACGTTAACAACTATGGCCCAATAACTTTGATACCTATATTATCGAAAATATTCGAAAAGTGTATGTTTAACAGACTAATTGAGTTCTGTAATGAATTTAACATTATTAGGAAATATTTTTTTCCAAAAAAAAAAGGCCTTTGATCTAGTCTCTCATGACCTGTTACTACATAAATTGGAGGCAACTGGAATTACAGGCATTACACTTCAACGGTTATCCTTAATGGATACAAGTGACAATATGACATCTCACTATTCTGAATTAAAATCCAATAAACACGGCGTCCCACAAGGAAGTGTACTAGGCCCTATTTTATTCGTATTGTATACAAATTCTATCACTACTATAACTAAACATAAATCATATAAATGTATACTATTCGCTGATGACACGACATCTCTATTATTGTGACATCTGAAAAAAAATACAATAGAATTAATGACCACGAGACTGAAATTAATCATGTGATTGAAAGATTGATTGAAAGGCTAAAGGAAAATAACTTATCTATAAATATACATTTTAATAAGTCAAATAATGCAAAACACAATATTAAAATGAAAATACATATAATTCACGAAGTAACGCAAATTAAATTTCTAGGCGTAACCTTGGATCAAGACATCAACTGGAAAGCACATGTTGATACAGTATCCAAACGAATTAATAAGTTTGTTTATATTAGAGCATTATCTGGCCTTACCCGACGAATCTTGCCGGTGTTTAAGAAACTTGATTTGTTACCGATGTCGTCCCTTTATATTTTTGAAATTGTTTGCGAAAGCAAGCGATGTAAATTCTCGCAACAGGTGCGACCCTTACAGGCTCGTGTTAGATGTCCTCCCAAGGCTTGCAAAATAATACAAAAGCTGCACGTTTATGTGTGTCCAGGTACGCAATAAAATACCAAATGAATTAAAAACATTAAATACAAGATTGTTTAAAATTAGTCTTCTAATAGTTTTTACAGTGTTAAGGAGTTTCCGGAACATAAAATCGCATGATGACTGATTGTTTAGTTATGCATGTAAAATTTTCATGCTTATATCTATTAAGAAAAACGTATGTTCAAATTATTAACCATGTTTTAGCAAATAAACCATATTACTATTACTATTTATACCTATCTCAAATTTTCTATACTGCTAAAATCTAGAAACACAAAACTCAACTACACTTGGCCCTAATATCTTTTGGGCATACAAATATTAATATTTGGTCCAAAGAGTAGTGAAACGTGCTGTTTACTCAGTTGGAATTAGATTATACGATTAGTTTTAGTAAATTTGATGATTAAAATGATAAATATTCTCAGTTTTGTATCGAAAATCCAAACATCCGAAATATAAAAACCAACCAACGCAAGGAAATAAAGACGTCGTCTTATTTAATTAACATGGACAGGTTTTATAAAGCCTTTATGAAAACTAGCGGCCTGCCCCTGCTTTGCATAGTTTTTAGGACTTAACAAAACATCGAGAAATATTTATGATTGCAAGCTTCGCCCGCCCGTGCTGTTACTTCGTAATCGCTTAGCGTTCTTTCTTTTTCTTTTTGCTCAACTTCTAAGGGTCGTAGCGTAATGTGAAGATTTGGGCTATCAAATGCAAAAAGAACTTTTTAAATCCGACTAGTAGTTTCAGAGAATAGCGCGTTGAAACAAACAAATTCTTCAGCTTTATTATTAGTGTAGTAAAGTATAGTATACATATAGATTTGTAAGTTTAACATCAATGTATTTTAGACTTATACCTTTCTGAATAAATCCTCTGAGTGATGGCGAAAACCACATCAAAATCCATTGTTTCAATTCAAGTTAAAAAGAACTAAGCGACACGATAGTGACTTTGTTTTATAGATATAAGACTAGCTGCTCCCTGCGGTTTCAAACGCATAAATCTTGATACCGTGGTAGTATCGGGATAAAAAGTACTCTGTGTTAATCCAGGTTATAAACAATCGGTGTGCCAAATTTCATACAAATCCGTTGAGTAGTTTTTGCGTGAAAGAGTAACAAACATCCATCCACACTCGCAAACTTTCGCGTTTATAATATTAGTAGGATAATGATCAGGGGACAAGAGGAAAATAAACATAAACATCAGCCTTCTAGTCTGAATACAGTATTTTACTCGATATTTGACACGTACTTAGATGCAGGCAATATTTTGGCATCATTTCTAGACAAATTTAATTTGAAATTAAACAAACCCCTGACGCAAACGAAAACCTCTAAAAACGGCTGAACAGATAGATTTTCTTCAGACGTTTTTTTTACCTAACAACATTCTCGATCAAGTTACCTTTCGAACAAAATAATAGAAAACAAAATCGGTTCAGCCGTTTGGGAGCTACGATTTCACAGACAGATACACAGATACACAAGTTACACTTATAACACCCCTTATTTTCCGTCGGTGGTTTAAAAGCAAGAATTTCCAGAAACGAACACGCTCTTTTTTACACTTTACTTTTCATACTGAATTGCAGGTCAAGGGCGCGGGAAAAGTGCTTATAGCCTGACTGTGAAAAGCTTGCCTGAACACTGCACTTAACCCAAGAATTTATGTAAATAAACCTCACATATCATCACGCCTGTATTCCACGAAGGGTTGGGTAGATGTGTTTAGTAATAGTCATTACATTTTACATTCACATTTCGCCAGTTATGTTTCGTACCATATATAAAGGGTGAGTCTATGGCCGTCCATTCTCAAATTTGTTACGGAAAACCAAAATAAACTTCAAAATCCAGGCATTTTTTGTTAAACGAATTACACCTAATTATTAATCTAATCGTTTTTGCGGGGCCAACATGGCCAGAGATCGCAAAAAAGAGAGGTTTGAAGGAAAAACGGGAGGCCATTGACAAGCTGTTGGAAACAACATAACCTAGGCTAAACAAAAAAAAAAAACGAAAAACAAGCTTCTTGAATTGTCAAGATGTCGGTCAGTCAGAAAGATGAAGTTAGTTGCCCACTCCAAAGCGTAGTAGGTTCCTATGGAGGATAACGGGCAAGAAACTCCATGAAGAAGTCTCTTTTAAAATATTGGTGACATGGTTCTTTTCTTTTAGTTTTTAGCAGTCAGAATGCAACCACCAGGCCACCATTGCATTCACTTATCCTTATAAAATTTCCATTAATTAAATCTATACATCATGTGACCACGTTGTTCTTCTAAACTCCGCAATGGATTTTGATGATTATGTGTATATTACATTCATCTTAAATTAACATAATATAAATCAATCTGGATGTTTTGGCAAAGTCGTAAAACCGTGCAAAGCAGGGGCTGGTCGCTAGTTAATTTATATTGTATCGCTTAATTACACTTCGCAGTTCTCGGACTTCGCGAAACGAAGTGCTCTATAATAGAAAAGTTCTTACAAAGCCCTGACTGACGTTGACAACAAAGACAAATGAAATGAAATTAGCCATTAAAGTGCTTTTGTACGAGGTGTCGAGTATTTTTCTCATTAATTAATGAGTTAATTACAAGCTTTTATGTGAGGTTTTTCTGAAACATTGAAAGAGAAAATTGCGAGTGTTTGACGTTTGGAAGAAAGCCACAGTAATAAGGAATATTTAATTGAATTGATGGTGGTCAAGCTAAATACGGTTAATCATATTGATAGAAATTAAATCGTAGTAATTCTAGGTTGTTTGATAAGGTTCTGCATGGATTTCTTGATAACTTTTTGATAATTACTATTATGGTAAGAGACACATAAAGAAGACCCAATCAATGATATATAATACCAGCTCGCCGTGCCTTGTCACCTTTACTGGGTGCACTATTTGAGCTTTTGACGCGTCCAGGCGTCGAAATAAAAGCCAACTTGGCCAAGAGATGAAGTTGTCTGGTTTTCTGTAAAAAAAAAACCTTCGAGCCGGATGGCAAATAGTCTAGTGTAAAATGTTGTTAGAAACAGTTGATGCCTTTAGATGTTCGAATATGTTACTACTTCATCATAATAACCATTATCTTGCCTTCTTCCCAATTTATTTGGGGTCACCGGCGAAAAAATGTATTCTTCATCTCGCTAGTTTCATATTTGTTTATTTATTTTATCAATCTATATACCTAAAATAAAACAAAGTCGGGTTAGTTGCACCATTTATAACTCAAGAACGGTTGGACCGATCTTTGATTTCTCTCCGCCCCGAATAGCAGAATAATAACTATTAAAACACGGGAAAAATTCGCAAAAAAACAATTATGAAGATAATATTATGAGGCGGTACGAAGTTCGCCGGGTCAACTAGTTGATGATTTAAAGATTTAGGTACATAAAAATAATATCCACGATAACCTTGTTCTAGGCCGCATTATGATTTGTATTAACCTGTAGCACCCGCTACGCCGTAGCGCTACGCTGCTACGAACGTTCAACACTATGTAGACGAATTAAACTTTATTCTTTCTTTCTAATTAAATTAAATACCCTTAATTGATACTAACCACTGCTTGATTTAGCTACTCATTACGGTATAGGCGTGGGTATCTAAGGGAAGCCCGGTTTGACCTTGGACTGTATTAAAAGAAAAGGTCTTGCGGTATACCAGACATGATCCATAATGAACTGTCTTATCTTGGCAAACAATTGCAAGGACGTCAGTGAAGGGTTTTTCTTTATTTGGAAAGTTTTTTTTGGTATTATGGTACTATGATGTGGGTCAAATTCCGTAGCAGATTTTAATAAGGAAAATCTTTTTGTACCGGTTTTTTCGATGTTGGTTATTTGTTCCAGAATGTTATTTAATTTCCGATTTACGTAAGATTATTAGCATATGAATTTGTAGGAAAATCTTTAATTTTATTCTTATTGGGCTTTTCGATAAACAAACAATTTTATTTATATTTTAAGTTAACTTACAGTTATTTGAGTACATCAATCCACTAGATAACAAACTCTAGCCCTCAAAAATAGCGTAGTTACCTACATGTTAATACCCTTTGTATTAAATCGACAAAGTACTATTAACTCTACAGAAATAGAATATAATATTGATTGTCCCATCGGCTGGTTCTTTAACAACATTAAACATTTTATAGATATATCGATCGGACTATGGTATCAGTCATGAACAAATTACTATCCACATATTATAATAATCATAATAATGTATTAATTAATCTATCCGTCTAATATTAGTCTTCGGAAATCCGCTATAATGATGCTTGTACCAAATGAAGATGAACAGGCAAGTTATTATGAAAGGAAGGAATGAACACAGAAAATGAGCACAAAAAAGAAATGTTATGAACGAATTCTAGAGATTATTTTGTCCTTTAAAGAGTTTGCTCGGTTTTAGTTTGAATAGAAAAGTAATAGGGACAGAAATTAATGGCTTATACGTAAGGGCTCGCGTCACGATATACCACGCGTAAAGTCGAGATGATTTAAAAAACTTACACTAGGGCCTCAGAAGGCCTGCGATAACACATTCTGACGTACAACCGCCTCCAATTCACCACAAACATTGTTTACATTGATTGGTGTTTTGATTTTTCAACTCGTACACTATAAATTCCACTTTGTCTCCTTCTCTTTATCAAAATGATTTCTATTTCATATTTCTACATTTATATCTGTATTTTTTTAAGTACATCATCATTTCAGCCCAAAGACGTCCACTGCTGGACATAGGCTTCCTCGAAGCATCGCCACTTTGACCGGTTCAGTGCATCCCACATCCAGCGGATTCCTGCGGCCTTCACAAGGTCATTGGTAACCACCTTGTGCGAGGCTTTCCAACGCAAGGCTACCTTGGTCCTCCTGCGGATCTCTTCATTTCTGATTCGATAGGGAAACTCCATTTGATGTACATAATAAAGAGTTTTCTATCTATTTTACTATATCTTGCCCTTCTCGCAATTTCTTCTCAATATTCAGTTAGTCACTCCCTTTCTAGCCATATTATCATAACACAGTCTTTACATCGTTTCTTTGTTTAAAATAACAAAGAAACGATGTAAAGACCCGAAAACCGCGGTGTGAATGTAGGTTGCTATAGGAAAACTTACTCCTATAGCCACCTACATTCACAGGCTCGGATCTAGATTTTCGCTCAAGGAGGGGCAAATGTTTCATTCTGGGAGGATGGGGAACTGGGAACGGGCCCTTTTAGAGAAAAGCAACGGCTCCTATTATCTGTAAGCTCAACAATGTGCCTCCCTTTCGAGGATGACTACGACTTGTAATATTTCATAGTAATATATTCTACAGAAAGTAAAAATACCGGTTATAAATCTATGTTTATGAACAATTCAGCGTCTTAGACTTGGTTAGGTTGAAACCCAGTGCCCTCCCACTGTATTCGCGCCTGCAATTTCATACTTAAAACAAACTAAACATACCATAACTATCAATTTCCATATTCCTCTCCATTACGTACCCATTATTGGTTCAATCACGAATGGTTAGAGATATACTTACCGAAATAATCAGACTCGCGTTGCTCTCACATGTTATTGAGTATTGAGAAATGCCTGGACAATAAAAGAGTGACCTTGACCTCTTAGTTCGTTTCGAGAATTCTTTTCAGAAGTAGCGAGATATGAAATATATGCATCACGATGTAGAAGTTACATAACCAGTGCTTCTAAAATATATTATAAGGGAAGAAATTGGTTGTTTTTTAAATATTTAAAGATTTTGCACTAGCACCCTTTTGCGCAGTTGGAGAACGGTAGGATTTAGTTTTTTTTTTGACTTGTTGTATTCTCCTCGGATTGTCTCATGTAAAATACAGTTAGGTATGTTTTCATTTTAGACTATAGTGCAGTCTGTGTAATTTGAATTATGATATCTTAAAAGGTTCCATTAAATAAAGCCAGACGAGTAATACTTATTTTAGATGGTAAAATATGTAAACAAAAACGTAACAACAAGTAATGTTATCCCAGAAAACCTTTTCGTTATTATAATAAAAAAATTACCACTCACTGTTACTGAAAATTCACGAATCCCTCTCGGGAATCTGAAGAATGTCTAGAACACACCCTTTGGTGCTTTAAGTAGCAAATATTCCTGACGTCATATCTACGAAAAGGTCATTGACGGGAAAATTATATTAATTTTATTTGAGAATTCCAGAGCACATGATCTGACGTCCCTTAGGAATGTTTTGCTCAAGAAGACCCCTGTTTCGTTGCGTGCAGGGTGCACAATGACTTGCAGGTGTAACGTTGCGCACTTCACTTACCAAAAAAGCAAATTTTCATACCTAATTTAAAATTCGTTTTCCCAGCAATTATTTCGTACTTTATTACTAGATGTACATAATGCGTAGTTGAAGGCGTTGTGATGTTTTTGTTTTGCACCCTGTATAAATATTTCGCTCTTGTGGTAACAATATTCTTTATTGTACATAATGTACATAACTTTAAAGTATACCAGCACCCTATTTGCGTAACACACGATCAATCACAATCCGTTTCATTTTGACAGTTCAACAACATTCATTGCGTTATTTAGGTTGTTGAGCAGACAAATTTTTCGAACATATGAAGCAATGGATTAGCAAACTGTTTCAAAATTATTTAGATTATGATTGATCGTACATTAGAATGGTTCACGTATGTTTTTTGAAGAAGGTAGGTAGTAGGTAGGTTCGTTTTTTCTCCATCGAACTTCATGCTATTGACTTGCGTCTTCAGTAGATTTACACATTTAGCTGTTTAGATTTCGAAGCGATCGGCTTGGCATTTGTAATTTGAGACATTCTGTTGTCGTTGAATCGATAGCCTCTCTATTTACCAAGATAAACTGAAACTGGTGATTTCCAACTTGGTTCAACAGAGTGACCGTAGTTTCCTGCTATAAATATATGCTATGGAACTACCTTCAACTTCGGGCTAACTGACCAACTCTTTATCAACTCTTTAAAACACCTGTTAATATTTTAACCAAGCTTCGACTGGAGACTTTATAATAATTATGTGACTTACTTGTACATAGAGTATTTTCACACAGTTTGTCACACTTGAGCTTTAAACAATCACAGTGTGTGTGTATATATGTTTGTCACGACATATCCAAACTTTTATACCTAGAATAAGTCATAGCCTGAGAATAAATTTTGAATTTTTGACAGTTCTGCCATACTAGAACTGTTAGACATCAATTTTATTCCACGGATAAAAGATTTCCGAATTTGGTAAAATCAGCCCCAAACCGAACTAGTTTAAAGGGAAGCGCACTTTTAACTTACTTTGATGATGAAAATAAGCATTTCATATGAATATGATCCTTATTCTTAGAAGCGAATTTGTGCAACCTTCGAATACTTCACTTGCGCATATCCTAATTAATTTGGCGTTGACGCAAAATCTTTTTTTCTCCCAAAAGTACACACGACTAGCTAGCACGATGTAGCTGTGTGTACTTAGTCGCTGAAAGGTTAATATTTGTACGAAACTATGTTTACTTAACAAGTGAGATTTGTGAATCATGCCCTTAAGCTCCGTGTGCTATATTAACAGCCACGTACTGTTATAACTATTGCTTTTGACTTGAAAGGCTAACTGAAACGAATGCTTTAAGTTTGAGTTAAGTAATTGGTATTAATAAAAACAATAGTACTGTTGTTGTAGCCGCGGGAGGGTCTGAGGAGATGCCGGCGGCCACAGCAACGGACCCCAGCGCCGAGCAGAAGGAGCGGCTCATCGCGGCCGTCAAGAAGGAGGTCAAGCAGTTGATGGAAGAGGTAACTAACTGCTAGCTTTTTCACATTTATTTTACCTCTGAGTTTGCGTCACTGTCAAAATCAAAGTGATCCTTATAGGCGTTGCAATAAGGTTGCTGTTGAGATGCTGCCATTGCCACGACAAGTCTGTCGAACTCACAATGATCTTTAGAAATGATAAGATAAGGTTGCAGTTGGGTTGCTGGTGTCAATGGTAAAATAGCAGTGAACAGGCTGTACAAGGATCTTTTGGCGCTCGAATGACGTTTGTGCAATTGTTAAGTAAAATGTCACTTGAAATCAAATAATAGTCAGGAAACACCGACCTCATCTAGTTTAAAAAAATATGATACAAATATGGTACTGTCAGCTGTGAAGTTACCTTATATAAATAAAATAAAAAATAAATAAATAAAATGATTGACGTGTAAAAGTGTTTGTACAAACCTACTTACGGAAATAAAATCTGCAATAAAAGTTGCAATAAAATTGCAACTTTAAGATAAAACCTATTTCATTATAATAGATACTTAAAAAGAAAATATACTAATGAAAATCGTCAATTCATAATTCACTGACGTCTGTCAGTGAAATATGAATTGACAATTTCAGCCTAAATCACTGGTCTAGAATACCCGTCTAATTATAGTACTCTTTGTCTAGAAGCATGAAATGCACAAGAGTTCCTTATCACGAAAGCTGAGCACTGAGGAAGGATTTTTGAAAATTCATTCCCTCTGGGGCTTGCTTAAATAGGGGATGAAAGTTGGTATGGATCTTCATTTTCCAGAATGGAAATCCTACCAGGTACATGGCTTGATATTAGATAAGTTCTTCTTTACTTGTACAGGGTGATGAGGGTGGTGGGTGCTCAAACTGTAACCATCAATTCAGCATATGATTGTAGACCCCTAGCGCAGAAATTATCGTCATAAAAAAAAAATTAGTGTAATAATAGATACCAACGCACAGTGGTACCGCCGCCGAACAAAGGCGGTCATAAATACTGAAAATCTTATTTAATGCTTTTTTTCGTGGGAAGTGGTTCAGGTAGCAATAAAAACTCATAATATATTAGTGTATATGTAACTTAATTCATAATGATATATATTTGATAATTTGTTAACACGAAAAGAATCATAAAATAAATATCAAAATATTAAGTGTGCTTGTCCCCCGTTCTGAAGCGTTTTTGACAATAAATCAAAACTCTTCATGTTGGGGTGTATTCTCTATGTGTCAAAAAGACACAACTAAATAGATAATTGAAAAAATAAAAATGGAATTCAATAGACATTTTACATGAAATTGACTTAAAATTAGAATTTACATAACAGATTTAAAATTAGCTAGACTAGCAAAAAATCTTTTTTTGGACGCCCGCGAGTTGGTCCCGCTTCTGGTTGAATTTCTTCATGAACACGTTGCTCAACGCTCCTTCTTAACTCAATACATTCAATGTCTTTCATCCAATCAGAATACTTAAGTAATAACTTTGATTTAGTCCTACCTACTTGATTCCAATAATAATCAAGACTTTTACATAAACACAGTATATGATCATCTAAATCCTTAAAGTCTATATTTTCGAGATCACTGAATGATGACAGCAAAACTTCTAATATACCTTGGTGTTTTTTGGTTGCTTTTCCACTCACAGCACTCCAAATCTCAAAGATATACATCCTTGAGAAGGAACACTTGATCAAAGTACCTGAAAGAAAAGTTTGAAATTAGTTGCGAATTTCGTAGACCTTGCTACGATTGTGTCTACCCAGGCGTAAGCCCTTTATAGCAGCCGTCGGCGCAGAATGGCGCAAATCGAAGTATAATATTTTTAAAACATACAGTCTCAACTACAATTTAAGATAGTTGCGAATGTTTGCAAAATCTTGTAAAATTTTGTAGCTCTAAGCAAAGTTATTATATTAGAAAAAATATACAAAAAAATTATGTATGGCGTAGCACGTAAATAATACAAATATTATACTGACAATTTATTCAAAATACAATCAAATGTGACAAACATACCTTGCTCTTGAATTTCCATTGCACAAAACAACAACACAAACATAAGAATTCCGAGAATTCACTTGTAACCAAATACTTTAATGATGAGTCACCGATAACAGCGAGTGCAACGTACCGATGCGTTCACTTCCGAGGTCAAAATTAAGTGATAATTAAAGCAAATAGGTGACATATTTATATCACCGGATAGCTCGTTTAATGGTTTATCGAAATATGTAACTTTTTTCTGGAAATTCGAAAATGAGTTTTATGGATTTACGACCTATGGCGGAACCACTGTGCAACACCCTCCAAATGTATGGAACAACGTTTTTTTTTTCGTTTAACATCATGAACAGAATCTATGGTAACAGATTGCTCGTCGAAAGCCAACCTGTATATGTCTGGTCAAATCTAAGGATCTATCCAAATATTGCTCGGGAATCTGAGTTTTTTCATAACAATTTAATGAGAGCACTCCTGCACCTTCATAACAATACCTATCAGTAAATACTGACATTTTTGCAAAAGAAAGTAAGATTTTTTTTTATTCCATACAAACAAAAAGGCACATTACTAAACAAATACATAAATTACACACATACTAATTAGCCAAAGTCCTCGTATTCAGAATATAAAAAAAAAGTTTGTAGCATAGATATTACAAAAAACATTCAACACAACACTCGCCCCCTAATACATGGAACTTTTAAACATAACTGGCGAAGTCTGGGTGTACTATAGGCGCAACTCTGCCCCTAACCCTTGGATACATGCAGGCGTGATGTTATAATATGTTATGACTATAGATTTAAAGTGAGTAGTAAAAGCTAGACAGGTTTGACACTAATTAAGATAAGTTACAGCTTCACTTTACAAAATAATTTTCCACGTCCTTGGAATAATAATCAATCTTAAATCATTGTAACGTTCTGAAAACAAAGACTGTACGAGTTTATTTGACGTTAAGTAAAACCCTTTTGTTTTACTTAATAATTTAAGCCTTATAAATACAATTTGGGAGTACTAATAAGGAACATTAATATTCTGTGAAGTCGGACGCTGTTAATTTTAAGTAATTCCATGTTCACAGGGTAGTCAACTAAATACATTTAAACCTGCGAAAGGGTTCATTTCAGTCATAAATTTCAGTGCGAAAGGGTTAATTTCAGAAAGTTTCAGTGACAATTCAGTGGAAAATAATTGGTCTAAATTCTCTTTTATCAATCCTTTTTTTGTTTTGCTTTGATTGGGAAATCATCAAATAACTTCTCCCGGTCTGGGTGGAGCGGGAGGGCATGTCAGACTTTTAATAACTAAAAACCAGCCGTGTTCCTTCAGTTGCTTGTGCCAGGGCGACGGTTTCTCTTTCGAATTTCCCGCGACCCTGAGGCGGTTTTTTATCAATCCTAAATTCTAGATTCTGGATCCAGTTTTCTATACTTGATTACCTTTATCACGTTTCATACCGTTCACAGTTATACATTTTTTTCAAACATGCATGAAATTCGACCAATATTTTGACAACTATCTTCGAAATAGATCGAAAATGCTGTACTGGTCAAGTACATGCGAGCAGTGGCCGGCAATGTTTGTATGAAAATCCATATCTGTCGTGTTTAGCGGCCGAATAAATTACTGTGAAAACTCATATCTGTCGTGTCATTTAAAAATGGAACGCACTTTTGACTTCCACTCGTGGCAGCCACGGAGGTAACATAGTAACATGGTAACATTCAAAGATTTTGTTTAAATCATGAACTGGCTTGGCAAATAGAGCTGTTTAAAGTGAACAAGAAAAAAATAAACATAATGGCGCGAGAAAAGTTATCGTTGTTCGTCATTGATTCTGGAATGTTTATTTTTTATTAAATGAACTTAGTTTGAATTTCCTCGCATTATTTGAGAAAAGTACTGTACAAGCCTTAGCCGCAACCAGGCATTGATGAACTCACGTATGTGTGCCTTAGCTTCGCCTCGGCCCACATTTTCAGGTTCGTCCATCAATGTCTCTGTTGTCGGCCGCTGCATTAATGTACTATAGTTTAGTAAAACTATTTGCAATCAGTAAGAGCTGTCGAAAGTAGCTCCAGCTAAGTTCTAAAGTATTTTATAACTCATTCGATTTGCCGGATATTTCCATGTAAGTAGGTACCTAGTATATAAAATATCAATAGTTTCTCTATACTAACATTTGACTGTCAGTGAATAAGTATTTATATCATTTTAAGATTTTCGCAAACAACGAAAGTGAGCACTAAAGAAAGATTTTTGAAAATGCTCTAAAGGGCTTTAACAGGGGATGAAAGTTTGTTTTAAAGTTTAATGAATTTCTTGTCATCTCCCAACAACGTCCATAGTGACATATAAAAGCGAAGGCAACCTTGAAACAACCTTTTTAGTATTTCCGATAAATTCAGCTGAAAATTACTTTTCAATTTCAACAGGATTTTCTTTCTGAGCTCTGGATATCGGTTTTAATTTGTGAGACATTAATCTTTTTCGATCGGGCTTTGGCAAGTTTAGTTCCCTTTTTCTGCTCATTATAAAAGCTCAGTCATTTAGAGCGAGATATGGAAAGGGAGAACTTTTCTCCTTAAAGTCTCATTATTAATGATGCCGAGCAAGGTCTTCATATTATCGTGAACAGTTATTTAAGTTAATAGCGATTTACTCTGAAACTTGCTTATCCTTTGTTCAAGGAACTGAGCTCCAGCGATACAAATATTAAATTATGTGAACTGAAATAGCGCCTACAGTTGCAAACAATTTGCTGAAGGGAACGGTTTGATAAAAACTGTTGATAATTTTTTGGTATCGTAGTGTTCGTTTGTGAATATGTACGAGTAGAGCAGTACACTGTGTTTCACAATGTTATCCTAGGTAACTTTTCCTATTGGTGGTTTTGTGGTTAGATTGTTCTCGACTCGACATTGGATCCTTTTTGTGTTATTGGATACTTCTTGAGATCGTAATATCGGTATCAAGTCTCAATCTCACCTCAGCGATTATCAATGTTAAAACATGTAAAAATGTATATAAATTGATTGTATTTTTGGCAGATTGAGACTGGGATTAGAATGCGAACGTTCTTAAAAATACGGTCTTGCCCTCAGGTATCATCAATAGTACGTACCTACTAATTCCATGGATATCGTATAGCTAGAGCATGGAATTAGTATGCACTATACCTACAGAAGTTACTAGAGGAGGCATTGACAACAGCTCTTTCCATAGAAAACAAGCATTTCTCCGGTTTCCCGCTCTACGGCAAAAATGACATAAAATATATGTAGAAACTGACGGATTTTAAGTTTTGGGCTCTATCTGCTCCTCAAATTGTATTAGTAGACGCAGCGTTTCCGTGCTTTATGTCTTCAACAGTTGTACATTATTAAACGTGATAATTTGTATCCAGGCTGTTACGCGAAAATTCGTGCATGAAGAAAGCGGTGGCGTGACTGCTCTCTGCGGCGCCGTCGAGTTGTGCCTCGGCCAAGGCCTGAGACGCAGAGCTCTGGGGCTCTTCAAAACAAGCTCCACTACTGCTCTGCTGCATAAGATTGCTAAGGTATGTGCTTAGAATAACTTGTGATGTAAGATTTAGAAAGAGTGTCTCGGTTTTGTGACTGCTTCGGATGCAGTGTCCTCTTACCCAATAGTGTTATTCTGGGCCTAATCACGGATTCCGTATCCAACTTTAAGTAATACTATTTACCACCAAGATTTCCCACCTCGACACTGTTCGAATTTGAAAATGACGTTTAGAGAATAACATCCTAGTATTTATCTTTTAAATCTACAAAATAAAAATGAAATGCTGTTCGTTGGTCAACACATCACTTTAGTAAGGCTGTACCGATTTGGCAATGTTCTGTTTTTAAAATGTTTGGAATAGTCCGAATTAGGTTGTTATGAGAAGAAAAATTGGAACGTCCTTATTTCTATGGGATTTCTGTACGAACTCAAGAGACTATGTATACGTTTGATTCTTTTTGGTTTTTTTTGGTCACGGAAAAAAAACGGGAGAAAAGGGAATATTACGCAAAACTAAATCTACTATAACAAACAAATGTATTTATATTTGGACAGGACAACTTCCATCGGGTCAGACAAAATAAAATCAACATTACCCAACAGCCTTTGCATTTGGCTGGACGTGCCTAGCCCTTAATTCCGTTGGTCTCGACTAAAATGGCGAATAATGTCGTCGGTTGTCGTACGTTCTACCTATTTCGCTAAGTGGACCATCTGGAAAATGGACGTAACGGAGGACGAGGACGTAAAGGACTATCGAAGAAAGTTTCGAGAAACTTCGTGTGTTTATTTATCTATTATTTTGCGGTTACAGATAGACACGCACTATTGTAGGTTCGTGAGTTTGCTAATTTATATAAATTGTTCAGAACTAAGTAAGAAGACCTCGTAAACCATAAACTCATAGTAGCTTCTAAACCACACGATTTATTTAAAGTTTGTTAGGTACGTATAGCGTTACCAGGATATTTTGGCGCGTGGCCAAAATCGGAACTAACGCCGGCCGATCCTGTTTTTTATTACAACTCTGTGACAATTTCACAAAGGATAACCAACAGCGCCCACTTGTCAATAGCTTTCAGGCGCCAAAAGATTCTTGTAGCACTCTTCCTAGCTACGAATGTAATTTCGATCTAGAATATTCACAAATGTGGTACCTTCAGATTTATGAACATCCTCCCCTTATTAATAAAGTCGGAAAAATGTTATGGCAGAGGCATGTCGTAAACTCTTTCCAAGTTTATTAATAAAGGTTTTATTATACGGTGCTGTTTGGTTATAGGTTTTAATATAATGGATTTAATATAATCGTAATGAAAAACTTGTTTTGAATCTTGGAATAAACTGTGATATTGAATAAAAAATTATAGCTGCCATTTTCTTAAATGCAGCAATTTCATCACTTGGCCAAAGCACCTTAACTTTCCTACAAACTATCATCATCATCATCATCAGCCTATATTAGTCCACTGCTGGACATAGGCCTCCCCTAATGAGCGCCATAGCGCCCTGTCTTCAGCTTGACGCAACAAGCTATAAACAAATATAATCCGAGAGAATGTCAGTTTTTGGTGCTGGTCCAAGTGTGTTGCAGATGTGTATTTTACCTTCGGCGGAAGGTCTGGAACCAGTGCAACATTTTTTATAACGGCTGTTAAAATTAATATTCCAGATTGGCTGATATTTTTTGTACTTATGGGCATTTACATAAATAATTTTGAAAATGTAAAAGGTCTCCGAGGTCAACGATCCGTCACACGACGCTACCAGATCTGAAGGACATTTCCGTAGACCATTAAAAAAAAGTCAAAACCGCCAGACAGTTAGAAAGTCATGTATTCAATACGTTGTTATATCGCATTTAGGATACCACGATGTCTGTCTTATAGGACTTGTGCTAGCATGTAGTCTCTCCTTCGCAGCACAGGTTGATCACAAACAACACAAACAAACACTTTAAAAACATTTACAAGTGAAGCTGAGTTTTAACGAATTAACATGACACTTGGCTCGAATGACGTGTGTGACTTTTAGCTTTTTTAATATTTTTTAAATGTAAATAAAAACACATAAGGACAAAAATATCAGTTCCTTTGGGATATTTTTTAAGGTATAATACACATCTGCACCACACTTGGACCAAAGCTGAAAATGTCCTTTAAAATAGCGCCCAAAGCTAGACAAATTGCGTAGCTTTACCTGCGTGTTACCAATGGAACAGCAGCGTTTTACAACTGTATTAAAAACAAAAACAGTATTCCCGAGCTAACACCGCTATTTGTCTGCAAACGACTGTGTTTCAAATCCGCTGAGTACACAGTACAGTCGAGAAATGAAATGGTTAATCACCTACACGTAAGCATTGGTAGCGAGACCACCATAGAAACAAGTTTTAGGCCCGGTTTCCACCAAAGCGGAGAGGAGCCGAGACGAGAGGAGATGTGTTTTGGATAACCAATCAGATGAAGTTGTTTCCACATTTCCTCTCCACTTAGCTGTGGTGGAATTGGATCGAGCGGAGAGGAGAAGAAATGTTTTGTTGCGTGAGCTGACAAGCTACTCGGCAGAGCAGAGATGTGTCTAGTCGGACGGCCGGGCGGCGACAAATCGTGGCGGCGGCGGCGGCACCCGCGCTCTCGCGTCCCATTCCCCGCTGCCTTCTCCTTGCGCACTTGACTGATTTCGATCTCTCACAGCTCACAACTCCTCTACACACAGCTCACATCTCCTCTCCGCTACACATCTCCTCTCCGCTTTGATGGAAATAACCTGCCAGCTTCGCAGTGTCCTGCGAACCAAAACGCAGAGGAGCGGAGACGAGCGGAGATGTGTCTCCTCTCGTTTCCGCTCCTCTGCTACGCGTGCTGGGCAAACTTTTATTGCACAATGCATGAGATTTATCCAACCAACCAATATTATGCATCCTTAAGACATGCGCCAGCAGCTATGCGGGATTGTAATGAATTTGAAAATTGCTACCTCCGTGTTACGAATGGGAAATATCAGCGAATAATGACACAATTGATGTTCCCGAAAATTGAACAAATGACAGAGCGGGTAATTTTAGATAATGGTAGATACGAGAATGTCGATAGAATAGACTTATCTACCTATGACGTAGACCTCGTATGACTAAGCTTTTTGTAGATGTATGTGGTATCAGTATGATTGGTCATAATGTGGCAATTTTTACAAACAGTTGAAATTGTGGCAAACATTGTGCTATTCAAGAATGCTCATGTTTAACTCATAGCACCAAATCTACTAGTACTAAAAGTGAGCTGTCAATAATGTGAATTCCTAGCATTGGGTAGAATTCACTTCAAGCTCACTTCACCTTAATTATCAAGGTGAGATTCTTCAGAATATACCGGCTGGTCTCGTAGTGCGGATTTCACCAATGACACCGAACGCGTTCAGCACATAAACTACGATTAAGAGCTACGCGTCAGTGTCAAGTTTATTAACGCGTTCAGCACATCTTAACCGCGTTCAGGAGCTGTGTCATTATTTTCTGTGGTTAAATTTACACTGACAGCTCTCGAACACGGTTTAACTAAACGCGTAAAATTGGCACTGACGATGCATACAAACCCAGTATTTTGTAGTCAAAGACATTGTACTATTGCCAAACAATCATAAATCTCTTTGTTTCTAGTCTTTGATTGTAAGGTTATTTGCTCATATGTAAGGTGCTCCTTCGCGTTAGCCTGTATGTATTATTAAGCCAAGATCTTTGCTAACAGTAGGTACTAACATTGTGTGTAACAAAAAAAAATTGGCCATGTTGTAGCTACAAAAATTTGAGTAACGTCAACATAAAGTATTCTTATTTTCCTCGCACTACACAACCATATGATTTACTCACATAATGTAACAGGGAATTTCATAAATGTAGGTACATTTTCGCTCATTACTGGTACCAACCAACAAACATCGTCTAATTTGCGCTCAGTGAGCACATTACTAAATTAATTTAAAGTGTCCGGCCGCGTGGGGTTTTCGGCGGGTTTCAGCGAGTTGCAGAGAAATTTGTCGGGCTTTTAGTTAAGGCTGCTATGGTCTCCATTATGTTCTACTAGAGAACAGTGTGAAATGTATGAGTAAGGCATCTGTCCTACTGTCGACGAGGAAGCGTCTAGCTATCAACGAGTTTCTCGCTCAAAAAAAAAAAAACAATCACAATAACTTACATGGGCACTTATGAAACGTCAGAATCTAGGTGCACGGTTCCAAGTGGTCGTTTCCTATGGAGAAGAGCCGGCAAGAAACTCCATGGTTACTCTTTTAAAAATATTTGTCTAATTTTTTTTCAAATTACAGTTGTAGTAGGAATGTGAGGACAGTAGGCCTGTTAAGCATATGGTACTTACCATATGCTTAAACTGTGATAAAACTACAAATTAACGATTTTAGGACTTTTTCCTTTACTTGTGCTATTCTAGATCAACGGGAAGTACTTAATTACTTAGAAGCTTGATTTTTTTATAGCTCCAAGGAACCGTAGCCCTACGTATTTGATATTAATTTCAACTTAATACCTCCACGCTTTCCTGAGAAAAAGGGTCTTGACAGATTGACAGACAGACGGACAACGAAGCGATCATAAGGGTTCCACATAAAACATACATAACATCACGCCTGTAAACCCCAGAAGGGTTAGACAGAGGTGTATCTATAGTACATCCACATTTCGCTAGTTAGGCTTAGTCCCATGTAGCTCAGCGATGGTCGCTTGGTTGCACTCGCTGAGAGACTCACGTTCGGTAAGTACATAAGCACACCGGCGAGTAATAGCTCGACGCCGCCGCCGCTGCCCTCGCGCAATCGCTGCTCGTTGGTCGCCAACTTATTTTAATCCTTCGCTTCTCGTTATTCGCCGACAGGGGAACAGGTGCAACGTAATAGGATTTATGGATAGGTGTGTGGATTCTGTGTGGAATTATGTTCAAATTTTCTAATGAATTTTTCAACGCGGTTCGTGTTGATACTTGTTAAAGGTATTTTCTTGCAAGGCTAATTTGAGTAAAGCGTGAAGCGGATTGGGTGAACTCTAGTATCCCGAAGTGAGGACTTTTGAGACACAATCGTTATTGCGAAATTCCCAGGAGGTCTTGCCTTATTTTCGATACGAAATGATACGATTTGACTAGAGTAGGTACCTAATAAATTATGCGAAGTTACCATCATTACGAATATTTCCATAAACATAATAATAGTAAGCTAAATAGCTTGTTATGTTTATTGAAATTTTGCTGAAGCGTTCTTAATATTTTATTATCAAGGTTACGACTTAGACGTAGGTTAAATTTTCCTCGAATTTCTTGGAGCTTTATTAACCAGGAGTATTGTACCTACTTGAATTTTAAGTGGTAATATTGGCGTATCAAGTAGCCCATTCAGAAACAATAAATAATTTCTTACATTCATTAAATAATATATTGGCATTGAAGTAATTGTACTATTAAAACTGTTGCCCTATCACATTTAAACCAAATCTTGATTACATAGACATACAGTCAGTGAACGAAAGTAGTTCATTTTCGTTCACGAACTACAGTCCTTTCTCATTTACAAATGAATGGTCTTTATTGTAGTTGAAATTAGTTTGCTGGAGGGTTCCTATTAGAGGTTACATAAATGTATGGATTGTGTAGGAAATATTATGTCAACTCTAATTAAAGAACTAAAAATATACCACTTCTTGATTAAAACCTTTTTTTGCACTAACACTAGTTGGCAACACCGTAGTAGTTACGTACGTCACAGTCTCCCTGTTTTTATTTTAATCAAGTTTTCTAATAATCCTGTGCTGAGTTAATACCTTGCCCGAGGGACTAGACTAGTTAGATTTGTTTCTGTCGAGGGAGACATGGTCCGATGGCCGCAGATTGAAGTTCAGACGTAGTTTCATGACATTTTGTTTAGTCTAGGGATGAGTTGAATAGTTCTGAGGAAGAGGTTAGGGCTGTGAAAGAGAAGTTTATACACGAGGATGAATATGTGGACATTAACGCTTTAAACAATAGGCAGGTTCGCAAAGGCTTCGTGTAGACAATTATTATAAACATAGCCCCTAACATGCAAGTATATAACTACGATACCTATTAGTAAATTCAACATTTAGATATGAAAGAAGATGATTAGAAATCAAATGGTAATAAGCGCAGGACTGAGGGCCTAGCTTAGTAACTATCGCTTTCAAAACGTTCCGTATTTCTACAACGAGATTCAACAGCATTGACATAAGCTTTTGTCACTCCATTTTTTGTTATATATATTTTTAGACATATTTTATCGCTGATCGAATGTGACTTTGTCCTTTTGGGGATGCTTGGTCTCTGTCCAACAGTGGACTTTCAGTTTGTAGATAATGATGATTTTGAACGTAAAGGTTGTCAGTTTTCACGTCGATAAAACTCAAAGTAAAAACGTCGTAAAGAAATGGGTTGTAATATAGATCTTTTACAACCCAAGGTTCATTTCCCCCACCAGCCATAAAGCACTAATTAAACTGTCTACATCGGCTAGTTTATCTAATTTCGAAGTCTTTAATTTCGTTTAGCTTTCCCCAGCCTTTGATTTTATTCTCGTTTCTGTTTGTAATGCCAATTTGAAAGAAATATTCGTCATTGCAAATTAGGCTTGAAACGACCTTGGGCTGATTTATTTAGTAAAGGGAAAACGTTTCGTTTCCTCCTTTTTACTTTTCCTGGTACCAGTTGAATTTGGATTGTGAATACATTCCTATAGGCACATAGTAATAAGAAGAACGGCATTTTTGTCTTCTTCGTCTTTGCTTAATAGAGTTGTATCTATTTAGATAGAGAGGGCATTTTAATAAGACGTTCGCACGGGCGTAAAATTGTCGCGGCGGGATTTTATCGCGCAATGGCTTTTCAACTCTCGTTGTTAAACCGAGCATGGAGAATCGAACACAGTGCATCCCAGCTCGTTAAAATAACACGTTGTTGGGTTTTGAACTCTTGGCGCTAAGCAGTGGGTTTTTGCATCAGTATTTCCCATAATAATATTATGTAAATTTGGTGTCAGTTCTAGGAGTTATTACTCGTAAACTAGTCTGTCTGTTCGCCCGTGACAATCTTGAAGTCACTTACCACCTGACTAGCGTGATTTCTGTCACCTAACTCATTAATATGTAAATTACATTATGTATAGATACCAAACCATTAGTTTTTTCAAATATTTACAATTATACTACAATAAATAATAATCAAAAAATAAAATAAGTGATTTAAAAATGTGGGTCTGCAAAACTCTACATAAACAAACATTCCTAATAAATGTATCAATTAAATAATTAGTAGTAACACTTCAATCAAGTCGTTGGTTTAAACGAGGCGATTAAGCCTATTCAACATTGTTTGGAAAATGCTAGTTTACATTTAGAATAAGATCTTTTTGTTCACTTGTGTTTATCTTTCTGTAAATAAAGACCTTTAGAATCAAATCAATCAATCAATCTTGAAGATCTTCGGGGCCAGAGCCATGCTTCGTTTTTCTACGTCAATAGATTTGGTGATCTTCTCTTGTATCGGCACGAATTACATTTTTGAGAACAGTTCACCTTCAATCAGCTTTGTCTAGATTAGGTAAGAATGATTAATATAGCTCATGCTTGTCGTGACCTTCCAGTTTTGGATACTTGCTTATTTTTACTTCAAATCTTCTGCCATCAACTTGGATATGTTGAGCACTCCTATACACCTTGGATTAACCTGTGAAACCATAAAAAATAGCCCAACCTAATATTTTCTCGTTTGGGCTCGAGATGGATATTTAAATAGCTCTCAACTTTATGCAAACTCGTTTAGAGGTTGGTGTCATTTGCTTTTATTATGTTCCCTTTTTTAAGAGAAAAACTGGCTTGAGAAAATGAAATGTTTTATAGAAGTTTTTGGTTTCTTTCTACAGTTCGTTTTTAGTTATGAGTTCTTCTGCACTGATATTTCTTGTCGTACATTGCCCTCCTGGTAATACTTTCGATTGTAAACTTGCTGTTGGTAAGACGATAAATTTAGGACGTGACGTTTAGACTTTTACAGCACAGTCATTCAATTTCATCATGTTGTTAATGCTGTTGAATGAATGAAATCACATACTTTCTGACTTTCGGTGAATGAAGATAATATTCGTAATCGTTTCCAGTCACACACAAAAGGTCAGGGTGTTAAATGGTTTATAGCCAAAACATAAGGTCTTTCTCACGCGCTGTTCGAACCTGGCTGATTTGATTCAACTGTAAAGTTGTCAGTAAATATGTTTAGTGTTATCCCGGTGTATTACTCACAGAGAAATAAGCTTGAAATAAGTTGATTGGCAAAGGTTGTTCTGGATGTTTTGAATTGGTGTAGATTGCGCTTTGTCTCAGTGTGGTGTGATTTGCCGCTTTTCGCCCCGAGACAGTTGAAAGTGCCTTTCGGAGCCGAAAAATGTTTATGATTTTATTGCTCCTACATTATTATCTTGTTATATTGCTTGATAGCCGTAGGCTTCACCCCTGCCTTCCCTTTCCACGAGTATAGGCGTGATGTTATGTTGTGTTACTATCGTGTAAGCACTTATAGGTATTAGTAACCAGTTTGACTGCGATAGTCTGTTCCAGTTCACTCACTTCCCATTATTACGTAGTCTTCCGTTTCTGCCTGTTATCAATAGTTTCTATGTCATGCATAATAATGTAAGCGACTTTTCGGATGAAGGACAAATCGATTTGTAGGTGATTCTTTTCTCAAGAAATGGTAAAATTATGAAACGTATGTAATTAAAAGAGTCATCATCAACCTTTTCTCAACTATGTTTGGGTTAGATTCCAGTATTTTTTATTATTTTATTTGTGATGGGTTTGCTCTTGACTCTAGTCTAGGTCAGAAGTGACAGAGACAAGTCTACGATGGAGTGAGCTTACCCAGAAGAAGCCTGTTCACTCTAACTTTGAAGAGATTCGGGTTGAATGCGTTCGGGAACACAGAAGCAGGTAGTGAGTTCCACTCTTTTGCCGTGCGCATTATGAAGGATGTTTGGAACCGCTTAGTGCGAATTGGTGGAATGGCAACTAAGTATGGATGGTAGTTAGCAGTACGTCGAGATGTCCGATGGTAGAAGAGGGCAGGTGGGATGAGGTCGTGGAGTTCTTGCGCACACTCGCCGAAGTACAGTCTATATAAGACCGACAAGCAGGCTACCTTGCGGCGATGAGCTAAGCTGTGAAGCTTGGCATCTACCACTTTTACGTCGCATATGAGCCTCTTAGGTCTGCGTTCCACTAAGTCGAGTGCGGCATGTTGGTACTTTGCTGAGCCACCCCAAAGGTGGCTGCAATACTCCATGCAGGATCGGACTATTTTACATGAAGTGACTGCCTATCGGTTATCTGACCTCCACAACCTAGTTACTGGGAAATACGACACTCCTTGGTAAAACTGTTTGAAAAGGCACGGAAGGGTCTTGATGTATGGAAAGATAGTCACCCATCCACGGACCAACAGCGGCAAACGATCCGAGCCACAAGCCTGGGTTGTGGCTAAGTAATAACAGCCGCACAGGTCGATCGATCAGGTTGAGCTACGTTTACTAAAAGAGTGCTGACTATAATGAGAGAGGGAGAGGAAGACCAAAGAAAATATTAATAGTGTTTGTCATAGGAATGAAAAAGGACAGAATGTTAGAGTGACGGCTGAAAGCGGAAATAGGGAAGAGAAAAACGTGAGAAACATGAAAATTATGATGTTTAACTAGTAGTTAAGTGGGATGTTCTTAGGGTCTACTTTATGTGCAACTGTTGATGTACAGTCTGTCTCTCGCTCTGTGCCTAACCTTACCCCATTTAGTTTGAAGTCGACTTTCCTTGTCATTCTTCGCCAGACGTATCTGTTCTGGGTTGTCGAGATATCGACCTGTTTGAGTTTTCTTCAGTAACCTTACTAGTTTGTTTTATTAATGTATTTCTTAGTATAGAGTAGGTCACGTCACTTTGATCAAGAACATAAAGAGAATCGACAACATATTATGTAACACCTGTTGTTGTACTACTGTCTCTCTCTCTGCCAAACCTCCGTCCAGCACTTAAACTTTCTTCAGTAACCTTACTATGGTGGTTTAGTCATGTATTTCTTAGAATAGAGTAGGCCACGTCTCTTTGATCAAGAACATAAAGAAAGTACACCACATCTGTTTGCATTAACGAATTAGCACCAATGAAACTGATTGCGATCAGCACATAAACTAGGTTTAAGGGCTGTCAGTGTCATTATTTTCTCTGAAATATGAACACTGACAGCTCTTGAACGCGTTGTAGATGCGCTGAACGCGTTCAGTTTCATTGGTGAAATCGGCACTTAAATTACAGTACCTACCTATCCATTTAAATACCTGCAGAGATGACATTTATTCATTTTGGAATTTTCGATTCCCATTATTACTAGCTCGTAGTTTCACCAGCTCCCAGTTTATACCAATAAATGTTGTGCGGTAAACTCGGTTCTCGCTTGGTCTCAATGGCTATTAAATATTAACGAGATAGATCGATTGGAAGATCTAGTGTATTGACATATATAAGGAAGAGCGGTTGATACATCGTCGTAACTCTGTATAACTAATAACTAACGTTTTAGGTACCTACATTATCAGACCTATATTATGCTGAAGTTCATTTATCTCTTTTTATATGCACGTGTTTTTGTGAGAAATAAACCATTATTCTTTCCTTTTTTTACAACGTACGATAGACGCTTATTATATTAAAGTGTAATTAAGCGATAATATACTCCCTAGTCGGATAATTCAGGCACTTTAGGTAAATGCTTGTGCTAAAAACGTAAAATTATTCGTGGTTACGCTTTGGCACGGAAGCGTTATCACGAATAATTATACGTTTTTAGCACGTTTTATTTTTTATATAATAGTTTTTGGAAAACTTACAGCGAGGCATACCAATTATAGTGCATTTGCTGATATGATGAAATCATCGGCGAATGTTACTGCCTTTTTTGTGTAGCATCTCGCTGGTGAAACTAGGAGATTGTCAGCTGCTTAACCGGGCTATCCGGTGGATGCCTTAATAAATAAAGACCTCGAGCCAGGATATAAAACTTACAATTTTAGCACCTACATGCTAAGAGCACACCCTATGGGATACGGACCTCTTAGGGCGTCGCAGTTTAAGGGCAGTAAGAGACAGGCTGAATCGGAACGACGCGACATGCGTTAAGTAGAACGCGCGTATAAAAATATTGATAAAATATTGGAAGACTTGTGCATAGGCCCATTATGGTTACGTCAAAGCAGCTTATTATGTGAGGAGATTACTAAACTTTACTATTGTTACAATAGAATTGTGTGTGTACAACGTAAAAATATGAGAAAATAATCATAAAACAAATACTTGATAGACAGTCGTAAACCATTCTATGGTACGTTATACCGAGTTCAATATCGAGATACTTTATAGTTCCTACTAAAGTAGTTTCAGAGTGGATTTTCGATCCGATATTGAATTTCCAACTCAGGATAGGTATAGTTCAGACCCACCGATTATTACTGCGAACAAAGTTTATTATATCTTCTATAGATATTTAATAAACTCGAGAAATTGATCGTGCGAAGTTTTAGCGTTAGCGAGCTTAGGTAGACGAATATTGGAACAATTTTCGAACGATCAGATATAATATTAATTGGTATTAGATATAAGTTTGCCGTACCGCAGTGAGTTGTGGATGGCTGATTTAAATGTAGATATTGCGATTAAAAATTCGTTTGCAAACCGCACAATACTATTGGAAACTAATTATAATAATCTGCCGAAGAGTGTTTTACGAAACGGACGCAAGATTTATTACCGTTACCGTTAGCTTGCATCGTCCCACATCTGGGCCCACATCTTCTTACGGCCAGCCCTTTCAATCCAGGGCTAATGTGGACCACGGTCGTTTATTTTCCCCCATCGTCTACTATTATACATTCAAGATTTATTGGTATATTATAATCTGTGCGGTGACATAGTCAAGTGTAAGCGTCGTCAAAACAGTGTTTTGTTATGAAGACTGTTTTTTTTCTTGTCATTGTTTTTATAGGACGATAATCTGACTTAAGACAGTCTTAACTATGCCCGCTGTAAAAATATCACCGTCAAAACTAAAGTGAGCTTGAAGTGGGCTCTCAACTCACGTGATGTTAGACAATGGCACTATTGACAGCTTTTTTAACAGAACAGGCTACTTGCCAAAACTTTACAAAACAAAACACGAACTTGAAACTAACTTAAAACCTTCAATTTCACGCAGCAAACGCAATGAGCCACTATATCCTTGAAAGGGTCCCTTCATCCGTCTATTTTACCGGCTAATCAATACGGTTCAGCACCTAAGTCGATACACAAACAGGGTAACGTCAAAGTACACAGCTGAGGTAACTAACGTACGGTATTTGTACAGGTACGCGATGAAATGAGGTCTGCGAGGGAATGGAGAAAATAATTAAGAATAGGGAAAATGGGTTTATAGCTTTCAGTGTATTTGCGAGCTTGGAAAGTGACAAAAGTGTCAACTGTTTAAAAAAAATGAACGCTGGTTTATCTGCGATCTGGTTTTTAGCGTAGTAGCTATCCCATTTCTTTTTCACTGAGGAAAATGGGTTTTAGTTGTCACTATTGATGGATTTTAATAAAAAATACCTACATTATGTATTCCGGTTTTCGCTTTTGTGCAAACTTACAAAATACCGAATGTTTCAATTTCGTTACCTATATTTCCTCGAATTGTGATTTATTGTGTCTAAACATATCAAACATTACATATTTAGGGCAGGCCCCTATATCGATACAATTTTACTTATAAAACTTGAGGACGTCTGACGTGTTCCTGACATCATAACTTACCTTAGGTTAGGATGTCACACGTCTGACGTCTTCGACAGCTTGCAACAGAGCGGTAATCTTTGGCAGCTTTTGTTGCAGGGTGAACTCCAATGATGAGACAGCCTCAATGGTGATGAGGAGGGTTTGTCATTTTGGTGTCAAATGCGACTTTATCACTTAAGCAAAAACGAAAAAGCTTTTCCAAAATTGGTTTCACTTGTGACTTTTGATTGTGAGTTTCTTGGGGTCCATCAGTGTTGCCATGTCTTGGTTTTGTTTTATCCCAAGTCTGATGTCAATTTACCTTACATTTTAAGTTAAATGAAAAAAATACCCTAAGTTTTTTAAATTGCTTTCCTGCACGGCACTATCCTTATTTGATACATTTCATGCAAGATCATAAACAAGACGAGACATTTCAATCTACTTATAATATACTTAATTATAGACAAGTTATATAGATATTTAAAACCATGAATAAAACTGGTGTTTTCCAAAGATCCTGTTTGTCCCAAGTACTTGAATACTTCATTGAGTCTATGATGGGCGTAACGAGAAAGAAGTTTTAGTAGGTACGCATCGAGCGAGTGGGATACAAAGTACTTTGCGTTTGCTAGCGGTTACTGGGCACAGAAAAATATGTAGTAGGAAGGAATAAGACAGGCGGAGAGGGAGTTCTTAACAAACAAATTAAATGAGTGCGTTCATCACGCTGTTCACCAGCGATATCCCACAGAGTAAAAAGGCTCAGTTGGCTCTCTCGACGACACTGCCGTTTACTATACCGGTCATTGTCCCAATGCTATAGCTCGTACTCTCCAAACCTCCGCAAACGTCTTAGGTGCTTGATTCCGGAAATGGAGAATCGAGGTCAACCCCGATAAGAGTCAGGCGGTTCTTTTCTCGAGACGGCGTCGACTCCCTCCCCCACTTCCCAGCCCGATCACTATGTACGGTAAGCCGATCCCCTGGGAGAAGCAAGCCAAATACCTAGGCGTGATCCTTGATGAAAACCTTACCTTTAAGGCTCATATTAAGGCGGTTCGCGCGCGCGCCTCCTTCGCTCTTAGCAGGCTCCACTTTGTACTGACAGCCCGTAGTAAACTGTCACTTAAATGCAAGCTGCGCATCTACACCGCAGTCATCCGTCCCATCATGACCTATGCCTGCGTTGTATTTGCGCACGCTCACCCACGTCATCTCCATAAGATGCAGACCCTCCAGAACCGTTTCCTCAGAAAGGTCACGGGTGCCCCCTTCTATGTCCGTAATATAAATCTCCACATCGATCTTAAAATGCCTACCATAAACCAGTTCATGAAACGCTTATCGAAGCGCTTCTTTGACTGTGGCATTAAACTCTCCAACCCCTCAGCGGCCGCCCGCTACACTCCCTCCCGCATTAGCAGTATTCGCCGACCAAGGCATACTTTAATCGCCCCCGACGACGCCACTACCCTCCTCCAGGAGAGTAGTAAGGCCACCAGCACACTACATAAGCCCAAAACCCGATCGCCGTCCTACCGTCCTCGCCGCCGAGGCCCGCCGCGACGCCCAAATACACGCCCCTCCCGACCCTTGCTCGAGACAGCCCGCGCCGCTGAGCCTGTAGCTTTAAATTCGTCCCTAATTAATATCAATCCTGATCCAGCTAGTCCCTTGCTGCCCTCTTCCAGCGACGCCCTAAGCCGAGGTCCGTACCCCACAGGGGGTGCCCTTAGCGTTGTCGCTTAGTTTTAGTTAGTATTTAAGTTTAAGTCCTGGCTGGAGGCCTTAATTTATTAGGGCAACCACAGGCAAGTCCGTTTAAGCAGACGACAACCTCATAGGTTGACCTGCGAGATGACATTAAAAAAAAAAAAAAAGAGTGCGTTCATGAAATCTGGAATCGATGATAATTAGGTGCATTCACAGAAAATTAAAAACGAATAGCTCACTCAATCATGACTTGCGGTACAAAAATGTTTGCATGAATATTTATTCTACTTAACCCTTGACAAAAAAATTACTCTAAAATTACCCTCACCGAGTTTCTACCCAAAAAATTACCCTGTTGATTTTACTTTACTCTAAATCTAGGCTAAATTACCCTAAGTTGGCACCACTGGGGTCCATTAACATAATTTAGCACATCATTTGAAGTAATATTTTTTACTGTCTGCGTAATTTTTAAATTTATTTGATTTTGGCATATATTCTAGCAAAGGTTGGCGCAAATTATAATTACTTTGTATAGTAGTTCCGTACTGGTATTTCCTTTCAAACTTCCAGTACGAGTAGTACTGGAAGTTTAAAAGGAAATACCTGCGACTGCAAGTAATCAAAGAGCTGGGTAGTTCTGTAATGATCAGTCGGGAAATATGAAGTTTCTGAATTCATTGCGTTTGAAGTTGGAAATTTAATAAAGATTGAATGTTTAGATAAGTACGGGAACGTGTTTTTATGTATGTATGGCAAAATATTTTGAAGTAGCTACTGCTTCTATAAACAATTTTCAAATTCCCACATATAAATCTATTCAAAAGTCAGTAGGTACATATTCAGGCACTGTTCAAGTGAAAATAGTTCTAAAAGATCTTTATTTTTTAATTCCTCAATAAATTGTAGGTACTTACGAAGTACAGGGTGAACTCTGAGTTTTATTCAGGGAGCACTTTTTTACCACATTTTATGTCTCTCTCTATATTTTCATCCAGGAGAGCTAACAAAAATCCTTGATTAGCCGCCAGCACAGCTCGCAAAGTAGTTACCTACCGTGGTCTGCGGTAAAGAGAATTAACATTAATTAATCGTGGTCTCATTAGCACTCACTGGCATGTTCTTTCGCTTTGCCTGTGACCGCAACTGCTGCAATAATTAAAACGGAAAGTGTAGCATTGAAGAAGGTTCTTTCAAGCTGAGGACGTCCAGCGTGTGGTTTTAGTGAGTAAAGAACCTTAAATACTCCTTACCTGAGAATGTACTTGAAGATTTCCATAAGAAAAAGTTTTAACCAGAACCACTATTTTACCACTTAAAAAAAAACGCCCGGAGCGAGTCGAGCTCTTAAAATAAGAGTTCTGTACAGGACCTGATTAAGGCAGTGCTGGGCCTGTAGAAAATTCTACTAGAAGCCCGGGCTTTGGTTGAACTTGACCTTGTTTTTGGTAAATAAAACAGTACTGAAATAGTATTTTCTGCATATAACACTACACAAAACAATGTATACAAAAAAAGACGTTCCTTATTAGATCACTCAAGTACTTTAACCAAATCATTTCCTTCAAGCAATACTAATCACAATAGTAAAAGTGATAATAAAAAGGTTTCATTTTTCCGTTTTACTCAGAACCCTAAAAACGAAATATACAAAAAACATTTCGTTCCAGATGACAGATCACTGAATCGCTTCAATAGAACCAACTCAATCAATAAGGCACCGAATTTCACTCTCGATTGGATCAAAGCCTTGATCCAATACAGATGTTAATGATAAAGGTAAACAGTTTTGGAAGTCGGTACTTCAAAAACTGTTTCAGGAACATTAGGTACCTATTCCATTGAAACGAAAAGCGTATAAACACTCATCCAACGTACACAAAGGCACAGACGTGTTTGTAAATGCATCGGAGCGTAGAGAGCTTTCCAACTACTACTGAGTACAAACTTCTATCTCCCATCTAGACCGACATGGAAACAAAAGATGGAATAACAAAGTGCTAACAAGCGACTAGTCAGAGTGTCGCCTCAGAATGTCAACTGACTGTGCATATGCTTATAGTTTGCGTTGCAGTGAGGTAGAAGGCTAGCAACGAAGGTCGCTTGAATGTTTTGTGATAAGAACGTAGTGGCATGCGCTACAAATGTAATTATGTTATGAGTTAGATCTACGAACATAAATGTTATGTGCCAACCAAGTGTATACGAGTATTAGTCCAGGTGGCACGGGCGACTTTTTAACGCGATGATTTTTTATCGCGCACTTGATTTTCAACTCTCGATATTGAGCAGAGCACTGAGAATCCAACAGAGTCGGTACATTCTAGGCCCTAGAATATTTTGGTACCCTAGAATCCAGGGTATCAAAATACACAGTTGGATTAACAACTCTGGGCGCCAAGCGGTGTGTTGAAAATGCAGAGCGGGATAAAAAAAAACGCGTTAAAACCCGGCCGTGTCTCCAATGGCTTATGTTATATAAGAGCTACGAACGTAATTTTTACGTTTGTAACGTAAGAGTTTAGAGCTTCACACGTAAATGATTTGTGCTACGAAACTGTATGTTATGTGCTACGAAAGTACGAACGTATAAATAGTACGCGCAATTAACGTAAAATGTTATACGCTACGAAAATTTCGTAGGTTCGTAGCAGATACGTCATTAGGAAAAGCATTCATGGATACTTTTTCGGTGTTTTTGCTACTTTTAGAAGAGTAATCCAACTCTCCACCTTATAATTATCTCATGTGGTTCTGTCTTTTTCTGTAAGTTTGCCATGGAACAGTCGCAGTACCGATATAATTGCCTCAGGGTCGCGGGAAATTGAAAAGAGATACCGTGGTCCTGGCACAGGCAACTGAAGGTACACGGGTGGGTTTTAGTCAGTAAAAGTCTGTCACGCCCTCCCGCTCGACCCAGAGCGGGCGAAGTCATTAGATGATTTCCCACCAAATAAAAAAGTACCGATATAAGTACCCACATACCAACCAAGTACATATATTGTTAGTTTAATTGAATACTTTTTTTCAGTTAGCCGTACATGGTTCAGAGTGGGTTTACTGTCTTTCCCCTACACAGTATCGCTGCGTATCGATTTGTGTTATACACGGCGTGCGGGTGACGTGCACTATACTCGTATGTTGCGAAAGTGTTACTTGTTCCTTTTCTGTCAGCCGGGCGTAGTTTAATTAAATTTTGTTCTACATACATTTAGGTATTAGAGCGGTTCTGAATGTTTAGTTAGTATGGGTTTATTAAAGATTGATTTTTGAGATGTACGTTATTAATTTTCATGAAAATATTAATCAATAAAAATCGACTACATACGCTCACTTGGTGTAGGTACGTCTATTTCCGGTGTGTTAACTAACATTAGCGTCATGAATTTCCTTTTACGCAATGTATTGATTTTGTTAATAATGTTAAATGCAGATTAATTTATAAAATTTAAAAACGTATGACAGGAAAAAAAAAATACTTTTCAATTTATGGTGGTGGATTGGATTTCCAGATCGAATCATCTCACGAAATTCATATGTCAACTGGCCACCAATCATGTGATTTAATGTCGTGCGATTTATTTCTTTGGGGTTTTGTGGAATCTCAGTTTTATGCGAATAAACCAATGAAAAAAATCTTGAGCTCATAACCGAGATCGAACCTCGTCATCCATGGGTCAGATACAGCAACATCTTTGTCAAAGAATAATCGAAAATTTAATGAAAAGAGCAATGGCCAGACATCAGAGATCAGAGCTGCAAATGGTCTTCCATTTGCCAGATATTTTATTCCATACTTAATCGGAACATGTCTACTTAACAATGCAATAAAAATAACACAACTCGCTCAAAAAGTACGTGTTTTTATTTTTAAATGGAATAGTGCCCTTTTATCGAGATACCCGTTATATGTCAGTCAATCAGCGATAAAAATGACGATTTTTATAAGTTAATATCTCATTATCCGTTTGAACTGTTTTATGAAATTTGGGGTTCTACTTAAGCTAAGGGGTTTTATAAAGTAAACCATTTTTCATGTTTAATAGATTTTGAGTTATTAAGGGGCCAAAAGTGTCTCCGAATGGTTCGTGTAATATACACACGGATGCGAGTCGCCAGTGTCTTTTTCTTTGAACTTGATACGCTACCGCGTGTCTAATTGTATAAGGCCGCCAGTAGACGCCACAAATTATCTTCATCGTACAGTCATGTGGTTCTTATTTTCAATGGCCTCTTTTTCAGTGATCTCATTTTCCCTAAAGCTAAGAATATTACTTTGAAATCAACTAACTGTTATCTTATTAGACAAAACACTATCAAAGAGATTTTCAAGGCTCTCCTATCGATAAAGATCGGTACTTCTATGGCATAAGTTCAAGAGTTATACGATCATAGTAACAGGTTGATCCCATATTGTCGACTCTCCACCCTTTTTGTTTATAAACTAGCCAAGTTATAATGAAATACCTACATTAAGTTGGACGGTTATTACATTTTCAGCTTCATATTTTCCCAATAGGACCTTCAGAAAGATTCCATTCAGAGGTTTAACCAACCTTTATAATGGAGGACTCTTGAGAGATCAAAGATAATCGTCCCGGGCCACTTGAAAATGTTTATTTTCAAATCTGTTTAGTCTAAAAAGAGGTAAATACATTGCCTACGGAACCTTCGATCTTTAGAAAGGGCATACTAACGCATACATAAATAATGTAGTGCACGATTTGACGCCGGCGAGAGACTGAGTTCAAGGTTTGCCAACAAGGCAAGTTTTAACGTGCCACGTGCCGGGCGCATATAAACTTTACAGGCTGACAAAATCGACGCTTAACTAACTTTAAATTAGCCGTGGATTAAAGAAAAACTTTTTGGAGGTTATGCGGCTCGTAAAACACGTCCAAGTGTCCATGCAGACTGGCGTTTGGCGGACTCCTGCGGAGTATTACTGGCATGTAAAATACGATATTACGAATATAGCTGGAATAGACCATCTAATATTGAAGTTGCTCAAAGCTGTTTTAAATAAATATACATATTTTATTTATTTTGTTACACAAAGAGCAATAAAAAATAACACAAAATTTCTCTATTCTGTTTCTTTGATATGATCAAATCAACTAGAGGCGGTGTTGTTTTACTGTCTTCAGTTCCATTAATGCCTTGGCAACTGCAGGGTCGAAGAGGCTCATCTGCTGTGAGGTATCAAATTAATAAAATTGACTTACATTTTTTTTCTTTTAGCTAATCTATAACATACATATTACTTGTTTGAAGAAAGAACACAATAGGAAGCTACAGTGTTGCCGAACGTCTTAAGATTAATGAAGTCGCGGGCAGAAGCTAGTTTTGTATGAAATCAATTAGGTACATCAAGGTCATAGTACTACGTATCAATACAGTTATGTAGGTATTTTACAAGAAACGATTTCTTTTTTCTGTATCACATCTCTTCATCGTGAAACTTCGTAATTAAAAGCTGAAGCCATGGCAGGACTCGTTAAGTGGTTTACGTGATTAACTTGACTTTAGAGTCAACATTATGCCATCCATTTGAACTGTAAAACAACTTGTGTTCATGTATTTATTTAGTTATTAATACTTCCGCACACGAATGTACAGAGGCGGACTTAATGCCATTGGCATTTTATACCAGTCAACCATTGGGTGATGCAGCGACAAATTGTGATAGGAGCAATATATAAAAATAAAAAAATATTTTCTAATATAAAGATACGCATAAACCTGTGAAAACTATAAATATAATACATAATTATATAAATATACCCAATTATATATAAATATAAGCTCAAATAAATTTAAATAAATATATGCAGATACTTAAAACAAAAAAGACAATGAGAAAACATTACCGTTATGATGCTGCCCTGCCAGCGAATCTTGCGAATATGGTCACGAACTTTAGTTTTAACGGATAATCGTTTGGTTGCCATCCTGATCTCTTGGGAGAGTGCATTCCACAGAGAGATAGACTGAACGAAGATTTCTACTGTGGTTAGGTAAGGAAAGTGGGGGGCTAGATAACCAGGGGAAGAGGTAGTATTAAGAAAAAAAAAAAATGGTCAGCGCTCTTTGCTCGCTGTGCTGACGTATGGCAACCATACGTAGGTCGTATTTACGCAGATTGAAAACGAATCGAATGCAGTTATTGGAAAGACGGTCAAGTTTGTCGAGGAGCTCTGCATGCAGGTTATAGTAGCACACATAACCATAAACGATGATAGGGAAAATTAAGGACTGCACAAGCATAGTCTTCTTACTCGATGGTAAAAAATGTTTCAATGGGTAGAGAGCCCACAACGTTTCGGTAACCAACGGCTCGTGCTATTTTACTGAAAAACATCATGACAATAAGTGTTTCAGTAGTCAAAGCACTACACTCGCGTGCAGCCTAATCGACTGAACCCCCGAGCGCGCATACATGGCCGGTTTTCTCAAATTTGGCGAAACTGATATTAATAAAGCGTATTTAATTTTAAAGCTTATAATCTAAGCTTTATAATAAAACCTAAATCATGATAATTGGTAAGATATTTGTTTAAATATTATAGCATGATGTGGGCTGGCATATCCCTGAAGGGTAAAACAGCCCTCGTTTTCTTGCCTGGGGGAGGCCGAGGAGGCGGTCTGAGCGCTGATCGGTATATTACCGACATTCTCCTGTACCACGTTGTTCCGTATGCAGGCTTTGTCGGGGACAACTTCGTGTTAATGCACGATAATGCCCGGTGTCACACTGCACTGTCACTAGGCAGTTCCTCAGCGAAGTCGGTATACGGACTCTTGACTGGCCAGCACTCAGTCCCGAAATGAATCCGATTGAGCACGTATGGGACCAGCTCAAACGCAAAATTCGGGCCAGGAATCCAGCTCCATCGGACATCGAGGAGCTCAAGGTGGCGCTGTTAGAGAAGTGGGAAGCGTTTCCTCAAGATGACATCAAAATATTGATCAGATCAATGAAGAATCGCTTACAAACTGATTAGGGCTAGGGGGGGAACACTTCATATTGATTCACTATTTTTTTTGGTTTTTATTAAAATTTTTGGTTTTACCTAAATTATTAGCAGTCATCAATTCATTTCTTGCATTTAACGTATCTCTATACTTTTATTCAGACCGCAATATAAAATAATAAAAAAACTACTTAATAAATGTTCATGATCAGGGTCTCATTTTAAAGCTTAGATTATAAGCATTAAAATGATATAAGCTTTTTTAATATCAGTTACGCCATGTTTGAGAAAACCGGCCATATATGTGCGCTTGGGGGGTTGAGTCGATTAGGCTGCACGTGAGTGTAGATTTTGCTGTTATGGTAGTAACCCTCAAAGTTTCGAGTTGCTATCGACAGCATCGTGTAGTTTTTCTAGGTCGCGTAGTTATGAAATGTTGAGCTGTTGTATAAGCCCGGACGTTTTTTTTTACGTGTCGATGTTTCATCGTGCACTGAACTTTCAACTCTCGGTGTTGAGATCGGTGTTGGATGCACTCTGTTGGATTCCTAATGAATTAAGAATCCAACACAATGCATCTCAGCTCGGGCATGGAACCGGTACCAAAATTAGAGGTTCTGTACCGTTACTTAGCGGTAAATGCCATTTCCGTACCTGATACCGGTTCCAGACTGGCTCCACCTAATAAGTACATAACATAACATAACATCACGCCTGTTATCCCCGAAGGGTTAGGCAGAGGTTACTTATAAGTACACCCATATTTCGACAATTATGTATATGTCCCATGTAACTCTACCCAATAAAACTTTGCCCGACCTGGGAATTGAACCCAAGACCTCATGCTTAGCAGTAGCTTTCGACTACTAGACCAGTTCTAGTACTAAAAACAGGTAAGTACCTACCCGCCGCGTACCACAAATCTCGTATTTTCTACCTTGAAGTTATTTATTTAATAAGTCCCTATTAAATATCCTTTTTACTTACTACATCAGTTTCCTCCCTAACTTACCAAAATATTTGTTTGGTACCGGTATAGTACCGATACTGATTAGCAATACCAATAGTCCCGGTACTACTCTAGTACCGGTATCACACCAAGGCCAATGGTAGCGGTTCCCAAACTACTCGTATTTCAAGCCCTGATCTCAGCGCGTCAAAAAATACACTGTTGGGTTTTCAAGTCTCGGCGCTAAGCAGTGAGGGCTAATAAATCAATGCTGCGCAGGGTAACGTTATATTTCTATTAAATTTTTTTAAAACTTCTTTAAGATTTGAGAAAGTGCATTCTCTATATTTTCAAGATATCTGAAAAATACACCCACCATAGATAGTACGAGTATGTATTTAGTATAAGAACATCATTTTCAGGTACAATTCGAATGGAAGGCAACTTAATAAAATAATAACTATAATTATGATAAAAGAAAAGCAATCCAAATCCGTATAGCTCCTAAGGACGGAGAACTAAAAACCTGAAGCAATACACTAAAACTGACAGAATAGATGACGTCACTATTGAACTGAGTGACTCGTAATGAACTAATGAGAATCCATTGCGAAATGTCAGTGCACTCCGAAAGAAATGTGCCGGTCATTGACCCGGTCCCATCAGTTGGCATAGGGGTGTCGTTATACGCACGATGCCCAACATAGGGACGTATGTACAATATTCAGTAGGTATTCGTATTTCCTTTCATGTTTGAAAATCATAGTAGTAATTACACACATATTAGTAACACGAAAACAAATACCATATCTATTGAACAGTCTGCCAGCAATACATAAGGAGTGAAGCGAATAAAAATAGTTTTGAAAATAAATAGAAAGAAGTTAAGAAGAAAATAACATAGAAATTTGTTAAAATACCTATAAATAATTATTAGTTTTAAGTAAGAAATTTAAGAATCAGTGTACAGGGACTCACCAACCCCACGGTCAAACCATTACTACGGTTTTGTGGGGCTTTGTTTATAAGGCCGAAAAAGGCCTGATTTGTGGAAGGATTTTTTTTGGATTTTGCATTCCTTCGGACAAGGCCATCATTGTTAACGAATTTTTGAACAAAAACTCAACAAATACCATCGAGCAAGCACATTATTAACCAGATATGTCTCCAGCCGACATCTTTCTTTTTTCTAAACTCAAATTATCACTCCGTGGTATCCGTTTTCATTTGGTAGAAAAGGAGAAAATGGAGAATTCGCGGCGAGAACTAAACTCAATTCTGGAAAAAGCGTTGTTTTTATTTTTATGGATAGATTATTCGTTAGCGTAAGTATATCCTTTCTGAAGGAGCATACTTTGAAGGCGATAAAATAAATTTAGATGAATTTCTAACATTTTGTTTATTATTGATCTTGTCCCGGTACTTGTGTTACTATGTTTTGCCTATTTACTTTTCACTTGACTACGTACAAATAACACTGCCTATTTAATAAGAGAGACCGGATTATGGAAGCTCTTGAAGAATTATGAATATGTAATCTTTTCTGCTAAATATAACCCAACCACGTATTATAAACTAGATTAAATTACACTTCAAATCATTAAGGAATTCACAAGTAATGTGCGTTCAAAGTTACCGAAGGTTTTCACGCGAAGTAAAGTTCCGTGCAAAGTTGAGTGAACCAAAATGGCTTGTGAAGCCATGCGATCCAAATGTGAAGCCTGTGTCAAAACTTATAAATGCTGTGTTATCTCGGGAACAAAAAGCGAGAGGCATTTTCTAATAAACTAAATGTAGTGTTGATAACAAGTACCTATGTAGTAGTTATTATCACTACATTTAGTTTGTGATTAGCAGACTCAAATTCAAACTCAAACTCAAATATGCGTATCTGTGACTATTGGATAAAGGTTGAATTTTTGTATGTAGACTGGGATTGTCATTATATGTACGGAGTTAATTTTTTTGTTGTATTACCTTGTATAAGCGCGATTAACGTTAAAAGGTTAAAAAATCCTGGAAGCTAATCTTATTATTACTGAGAACTGGTTGATTCTTCTTCTTTACGAGTCGATTTGACTCAAATTTCTGATCAGAATGTAACCACCTGGACAGCTCTATCTATCTATCATAAATACATAAATAAACTCAGGCCATCTTCCCATGGGGGAAGGCAGAAACTACACCAGAGCTTTCAGGAGATCATCACCAATGAGGCTACTTAAATATGTCTTCTTAGGGCGTGGGTCCCGGCGGGCGTTTCCACTAACCTTGTATCTGCCTTGTGAGCTTGTTTGTTAGTCGCTTTTTATTCATTCTCTTAACATGATCAAACCATCTAAGCAAACTCTTTTCAATTTCTGACACCACATTTTCTTTTAAACAGCAATATTGCCTTATCAAATTATACTGCAATGTTGCCTTAGCAGCCTAACGTTCATAGTCACGTCAAACATACTTCACAAGAAACGCATCTCTATCATCGGCTCAGTTTAAATCTTAGAAGGTGCAGCTGGTTGTACAAAATGGGCAGGAAAGGAAGCTGGTTTAAAACTGTCTGATTTACGCGGAAAGAGAATGGTATGAGAAGTTTAGACGCAATATTTATGCATTTAAAAATTAACTTTGAATGGTCCTCTTTTTAGAGCGCATTAATAATCTTTACAATGAAAGCTATGATTAATTGAATACTCATTCATTATTTTATATAATGGACTTTGTCTGAATTATTGTTATTAATCTTAACTACTCTATGTTTCTATTCCAACTTGTTAATAAGCTTATTCACTCTTATACTTCCAACAATTGAATGCGTTAGCATTTTATACCAACTGAGAACCAGTAAATATACAAAACATCTTCTTACTTACAAAACATACCTACTGCATAAGATTCCAGTAGCTACGCTGTAGTGGCAATACCAATACGAATATTTGCGAAGCAACGATGTCGATCGCCCGCAGCGGAAACATTCTGCATACTTCACTTCACAGTGTGATATCGAAAAATTCTCGCACTTAGAGTATTTACACACGAGCGACGAACGCGATACTTTTATGAAGATTGAACGACTCTTTTTTAACACGATTTCAATAATTGTGCAAACGTGTAAAGAAGTATCAAGAAAGTACCGGGAAAAGATCACATACGCATAATGTTAGGTATTAATCCAAAGGATGATGGGAAGAATTTCCCCACCATATAACAGATTTGAAATAAGTTTAATTTGAAGCGTCTTGTAGATCATTTTTACTATGGCGACGTCCTTCAAATACGTGGGGTTTAGGTTTTATAATAAGAGGAATCAAGCAAGCACTCCAGCACCCCGGGTAAAGGTAACAGCAAAACACTGGTGGTTTTAGTCAGTAAGAGTCTGACAGACCCCTCAACCTACCCCAGGGTTTGTGAGATGTGTCCTCCACATTCATGACAATTTCCACAAGTAAAAAAACAGGAGTTCTAATATACTGTAAGCATTTTCAGTGACTCCTAACACGAAATTCCAATAGCGATGTAAAATTTAACAGAAACTCTTTGTTCGATGTTTTTGTCCAGTATGAAATTCGCAACTCAAACTCCGCCCCAAAATGAAAAACAGTTGTTCCAATCTAACAAGAAAATAAAAAAAATGTAACCATAAACAGATCATCCATTCCCGACATTTTTTGACAGAATGTATTAACGTGATCGATGGACGTTTTTACGTACGTGTGAGTTTCAGTGCTGTTCTAGAAAATCAATCAATCAGTATGATGAAAACACCCAAAACCTTTCAGACAACGATTATTATCACGATCTACACATAAGTACCTATACGAGTAATAAAGTTGTAGTGAAATCAAAACTGTACCTACATTGAATTCTTTTGAAATGTAATTTCTACGATATCTGTTAACGGTCCTAATGCCGAATATATAGTTATAACGCATGCGTTCATTAATTCAATAATAAAGAAAAACTTTGCAAGCCAAGACCATCATAGTTTTAAGTTCATACAAATCCATGTTAACCTACATTCTGGCAAATATATGAATTTGAAACTACAATATCAAGTGCCGATTTCACCAATATTACTAAACGCGTTCAGCACATTCATATAAAACGCATAAAATAATGACACTGACAGCTCTTAAACGTAGTTTATGTGCAGATCGCGTTAAGTTTCATTGGTGAAATCCACCCTTAGTTTGTTCATGGGATAAATTTATACAACGAAGGTTTGCGTAGTTGGATGATGCGTGGTCCGACAACAACTTGGCCGGTTTTTTTTTTCATAAACAAAACATAACATCACGCCTGTAATCCCGGAAGGGTAAGGCAAAGGTTTACCTATAGTACACCCACATTTCGCCAATTATGTTTAAGTCCCATGTAATGGGGGGCGACCCTATTGCTATCAACCGGGCACAAATCCAGACTTCGGCTTGCAACTGAGAAATTCTAAATAGAAAAACCCAATAACCAATTGCCCGACCTGGGAATCGAACCCAGGACCTCATGCTCAGCAGTATCTCTTGCGACCACTAGACCAACGAGGCAGTAATTTTTTTCATTTGCAACCAAATTGCAAATGAAATTATGATATTACTTTTGCCCCACTCTGTATTAAATACGATAGGTAACAAATTAACTCTTAAGCTATCTCTTCCGACCAACCAACTAGCCTATATCATGACAAGCACGTATGTGAAGAAAGTAGGCAGCTCTTAACCGATACCACCAATTTGTATCTCTACAATTTTATCTACTGGGAACACTTTTATTCTAAAGAACACTAGTTGGTGCTGTTCACCCTATTACACTCGCGGAAAAAGAATCCGAGCCTCGTGCGTACACTGCGTACGAAAAACTAAAATTACACTTAAAGTAATATATATTTTTTTGAATGGGAAATCATCATCAACACCAAATGTTTGAAACATTATTTGTTTTATTGTCAATTTGTCGGTCAACAGTATGGTTTCACAAAGGGACGTTGTACAACTGACGCCGGTGTCACCTTATTAAAACACATATTTACAGCGTGGGAAGAGGCTCAAGACGCCATAGGAATCTTTTGTGACCTCTCCAAGGCATTTGATTGCGTCGACCACGAAACCTTGCTCTTAAAACTTGAACATTACGGACTTGGAAAACTTGCGCTCAGTTTAGTAAAATCTTATTTGAATGATAGACAACAGCAAGTCCAAATAAACGGTGTCAATTCACTCGGTCTAAAAGTAAAAATGGGTGTACCACAAGGCTCGATATTGGGTCCTTTCCTCTTTTTAGTTTATATTAATGATCTACCTCATTTGTTTAAAACCCAACCACATATGGTGTCATTTGCTGACGATACTTCGTTAATTTTTAAAATTAATAGGCGTGCATTAAATCTTGACGACGTGAATAACGCCTTACTGCAGATCCAAAATTGGTTCACTGCTAATAATTTAGTATTAAATGGGAAAAAAACTAAGTGCATAAGATTTTCTTTACCAAATGTCAAAAGTACTAATTGTGAGGTAGTATTGAATCAAGAGAAACTAGAATTCGTCGATAAAACTGTTTTCCTGGGGATCACGCTCGATTCAAAGCTTCAATGGGGTCCTCATTTAACATCCCTTGCAGGACGGCTAAGTTCAGCAGCATATGCTGTGAGAAAAATCCGTCAATTTACTGATGTAGATACCGCGAGACTAGTCTATTTTAGTTACTTTCATAGTATTATGTCGTACGGTATTTTACTATGGGGACGGGCTGCAGACATCGAGTCCATTTTCATTCTGCAGAAAAGAGCCATCAGAGCCATATATGGCCTCCGCAGGCGCGACTCTCTAAGGGAATTGTTCAAAGATATTAACATCATGACGGTACCTTGTCAATATATCTATGAAAACATCATGTACGTAAGGAAAAATCTACATCTTTTTAGTAAAAGAGGTGAAAGACACAATTATATCACTAGAAATAGGGACCAATTAGTTCAACCAGGTTTCAGGCTGGCTAAAGTAGACTCATCTTTCATGGGGTACCTACTGTTTAAATTGTAACAATAAAATACCTCCCCACATACATCAACTGAATGAAATCAATTTTTAAATCTTGTATAAAACGCACACTATGCAGGCGAGCATAAGTTGGGGGATTACATCGCTGATATAAATGCTTGGCTAATCGATGGTTCTGCTCCGCAATGACGCATCAACTAATTGATTAGCATTTGAAAATACTGTTGGAGCTGCTGAAGATTAAAAACAAGAATCTTTGCATTGTATAAACTCAATTTTTTTGTACTGTATAATTGGTTTATGCCATATTATGTGACTACTATGTACATGCTTTAAAGCTACCATTTACAGGGTACGTCTTTCATTGACTTGAATGTGTCCTGGCGGCTGAGAGTATGTCATGCTCACTTTAATGTTTCGCTGATGGTGGCGCGTGTGTTGGATCATTTAACTCCCTTCAAAATGGTTGAGTTGAATGGTGCTAATCCATGCGTCATGTTCGTGAACGGGCGCCGTCAGTTGAGACTGGTCATCTCTTAGCTGCCATGGCGTATTTTAATTAAATTTTATTTTCGAATTGTTTTCATATTTAAATAACGGACGCTTTTAACGTTCTGCATCGTTCTCACATGCATAATTTCAACATGAATGATGTAACCAATCTATTGTAAACATAATTTGATTTAAAAAAGTGTCCGTGGAGTTTCTTGCCCGTTCTTCTCCATAGGTACCTACTACGCTTTGGAATGGGCAACTAGCTTCATTTTTCTGACCGACCGACCTTGACAATTCAAAAGTGCCTGTAATTGGTTTATTTGAAATAAATGCTTTGAGTTTGAGTTTGTCAAAGTTACATTTAAAAAAAACACGTTGTGAAAATTATGGTTGGTACCACACATACAACGCAAAAACGAACTTTAAAACCAAATTAATACTTTGTATTGCCTCCATGGGCTCTTCTCACAGCTGCTAGGCGATTGAGCATGCTGTTAATTAAGTTTCTTATTGGATGTTGGGGGATATTGGTACATTCTTCCATGTTTCAGGTCTTGAAGTGTAGCTGTGCGGGGGTTCAATTTCCAACACAACTCCCAAGCTCGTCCCATGCTTGTTCAATTGGTTTCAGGTCCGGGCTTCTCGCGGCCACGTCCATGCGATTGATGCCAACGTCCTGACAATACTCATTTACAATTTGAGCTGTATGTAGCCTGGCGTTGCCATGCATGACTATTGAATTTTCACCCAAATTAATTAAATATGGGCCGACATGCTCATTAAGAATTTACCATACCGTACAGTACCATTTACTAATAGCCCCAGCTCCATGCGACTTTCTGAAGAGATTCCAACCCAAACCATAAGCAGATCCACCAACACAAGCTGGAATAAAACGCTCCCCTGGCCGTCGCCGTCGGTAGACTCTTCGCCGCTCATCATGTGCATATATCATAAGTCTGGATTCGTCAGATATCAGTACTCTTGCCCATTCTTTGTCTCCTCATTGTGCGTGTTCGCGGGCGTAAGGTAATCTTGCTACCCGATGTTTCCTTTCAAGTTTCGGACAATTTGTGGGTTCATGTTGTGACTACACATTAACACGAATTAACTTCAAGGAGCCGCCGCTTTACAGTCCCTCGCTTACGTAGTCTCTTCAGGTCTCCCGAAACTGCCGTGAGATGCTGATTTTTGAGCATGGTCGATCATCTCGAGCCGTAGATACATCTCGGAGAAGCGACATGATAGTAATAAAAAAATAAAATAACAATTTTAAAACATATTTTATTTAAGTTGTAGATTAAAGTTTTTTTTTCATACGATAATAAGATTTAAAAAAATAACAGTCATTTATTCACACTAAGCTGAGAATAACAATCTGGCTGGCATGTAATATAAAGTTAGTTTCATGTACGTACCATTTTTAACATGCAAGTTACAGGGATTTCGTCATCGACCTGTAATATTTGACCGCGAGTGTATAAATGTGAGAAACCTTAGGGTATATCTTGAAGCTTTATTAGTCCAAACCTATATAGTTATTGCACATAACCCCATGTTAATGGCACAGGCAGATTGTATGATACGTCATTATATAAAACATACGGCGCCGTCCGTTTGCATACTGTCGCCGTTATATACAATGCCTAATGTGTTTTACAATCTTTACCTATCATATTAAAACTACTTATTCCAAAACGAAGAACAGATCTAATTTTAAGTTTTGTTTTAAACAGACTAGCAAACCACTTCAAATCTGAAACAGCAAGAAAATTTTGCTATAATCTTAAAACCTACAAACTTGTTGGACTAGTCGTCGCAAGCGTTTCGGCTGAGCATGAGGTCCTGAGTTCGATTCCCAGGTTCGCAAAGCTTCCCAGTTACAGTTACTGGGTTTTCCTATCAGGAATTTAACAGTAGCAGCCCGAAGTCTGGAATTGTGCCCTGGTGATGGCAATAGCTCGCCTCCTGTTACATGGGGCTTAAACCTTACTGGCGAAAAGGTGGTGTACATGCCTAGGTACACCTCTGCCTAACCCTTTGGGGAATAGCAGAAGTGATGTCATGTTATGTTTTATGTGTCTTAAAACCCAGTGTCACCAATTTTTTGGAATTGAAACTCACACGACATGGTCCACATTGTTTTATCTTGATCGACAGGCCTTCACTGAAAAAACCAGCGTTGTGTAATGTGTGGAAAACCCTTTTGAAGGCTGTATGTAGTGTAGTCTAGTTCAAAGACAAAGGAGTACCAACTAACCTACTTACTAAACCGTAAAAGAAAAGGTAATATCGAAATGTTTCTATAAGCCAATGTGATCACTGTTCCTGGTATCAAACGGTAACTTTTATTGAGTTAGGGCTCGTGCACAATGGCGGACGGCACCGACGCGCGACGGCACGGCAAGGGTATATTATCTAGGTATAAACCCTCTTTCTTCCCTCCTTTAAAAAAGGAGCTACGCCTGGCAACAAACTGCTATGCGGTTTGACAGAGATCATATATTTCGTAAAAACAGTATTTCCCTGAATAAACACTTTCCATTTTTTTTTTGATATACATCAATTTATGTGGTTGAGGTATATAGTACGTTATTTAGATGGTTTTCCTAGTTGTAGATCATTACCAGGCCACTCAGAAAGTATTGCGAAAAAAAGTTTTTATGTAAGAGAGTCTGGCCAGATATAGGCTATTTTGAAAATATAATTAATTATTATAAGTAAAAACGGTACTTACCAATTTCAAAATTTCCTTCCATATTGTTTGATCTGCGCCGGGAACATTTTTGCGCAATGAGTTTTTACGATTTTAAGTGTCGCCTGAAACCGGACGAATCGTACGATATACTTAAAATGGCATTCATGGATGAAGGCCCTTCTAAGAAAACCGTGTACATTGTTGTATAACAAATTCAAGCGCAGTCGACTAACTGTGGGGTTGAAGAAAGAAGTGGTCGCCCTTTGGCGGCTGTAACGGAAGAAAACATGCTAGCAGTGAAAATTTTAATCTAAGACAATAGGCAAGTTGGGAAGCTTTCATGAAATTCTACACGTGCATCTTCGCGAGTGCTGAGTGCCGCACAACTTCACCGATGCTCAGAAGCCGGCCTGGGTAGAATGGTCCCGTGATATGATAAACAAATTTGAAACAGGCTTGTCTCGGCGTGTTTACGACATCATATACAAGCTGAATGGTATACAAATGCTAGGCTTGGTTTTCTCTTTTGTGAGCAACAAGCGACCAAACACAGGGCTCCACGGGCTACTGCTCCACCACGACAACGCGCCTTCGCACACCGCGCTCAAAACGAGGGACTTCCTGGACAGCACGCCTGTCAACTGCTGGGTCACCCACACGGTGCTAGAGAAGGCTGTGAGCGAGGTGTCTACGGTGAACTGAAAAAAGTGTTTCGAAAACTGGTTCAGATGCATGAAACTTTGTATCTAGTGGAGAGTTTTTTTGAAAAGATTAAAAAAAATACTAACTGAACATTTATTTTTTTATTCGCATAATTTTCTGAGTGTCCCACGTATTTTTTGAAGGAATTCTTCCGGTGTAGTATTGCCGCCAAACTTGTTTCTGCCGCCAAGCAGCCTCTCTGTATCTGGTTTAAAGTGTATGGTGCTGGTGTAATTACAAGTACATGAGACATTTCAAACTTGTCTCTGGGTTAACAACGCATATCCAAAGCCTTTCGTATTGTAATTCTTCATAGAGGGCGCTAACCTCTTACCATTAGGTGGGCCGTGGGTTTGCAAACACATAAAAAATCGAAGAGATTGGCACTATATTTCACGATAGGCCAATTCCTAGGTCTATCTGTTCGAGCATGATGATTTTATATCGGTAAGTAGGTTTCTACCAACAGTTTACACCTCAAATATAAATAGAAACAAATTCCTCAGCCGTGCCAACCGCCTGTATGCTAGCCTTATTGTGTAAACGACAATGGCGGTCAGTTACTTCGGTTGAGAAGTGTCACTAAATAAAATGCGACCCCTTTTCCTTATCGATTTTCTTTGACGCACCTTTGTGTTGTTTTACTTAGAAGAGGGAAAATAAAAGTTATGAGTATTATGGGTATTAAAGAGGGAAAAACGTTAAATGAATACAAATCTCTTTTTTAAGGCTTCTGTACCAGAAGTGTGTATTTATTTAAGTGCTTTATTTTATCGCCGATCTCACCTAGTTTTTAAAATATGATTGTACAAACCTATTTACAGAAAATAAATCATTTATCATTTACAAAACAGTCGTATTTCTCATCACTACAATTTATACATGAATACTAAACTTTGTCATTAAAGTGGTGTTAAACAAAGATTGAGAAGCCATTCTTCTCAATCTTTGTTCCCATTGTTTGTGAATTCAGTTATCTCGTTTGCCCGATCTGACACGTAACACGTGAAAATCGTTTCGACACTTTTGTTTTCATCCCATGTGAAGCTGACACCATATTTGGTTAGCGTCCAGATCCCTTTGTTGCGTCCTATGCCTTTGTGCAAAATATCAGGTGTCGAAAATGCTTTGACACTTAATTGGATTTGTTGAAATTTTTTCCTCTGTATTTTGTGTCTCGTAGAATTTTCCTACCGTGTTGGTGACAGGGGAAGATAATGTTTTAAAATGTTTTTTTCTTTATTTTCAATAGCAGTGTTTTAGGTCAGCTTGGCAAAAGTCTATTTTATTCTGACTAAACCAATTTCCTGTTTGCAGCAGTGCAAAAATTGAGGCTATAGTAATTTTGGCGCACATCCAATATTATTTATATTAATGCTTAGTTCAAACAGAGTCTAGCGAATGAAATCGAAGTCTTTACTTCCGATTCTCTTCGTAATACACTAAAGCGCGCTCAAAGGAAAACCAATACAGAATCCGACATTTAAGAAAAACAAACATAGCATTTTACTCTATATTCAATGTGCATACAAGCCGGAGAAAAAAGACTGTCTAATGTCTGCAGTCTGTGAATACAATGACAAATGATAAATTATTGCATTGTGCATTACATAATTATAAATTTTGAAAAGAGAATGAATTAGAACTTGTTGTGTGTTTTAATCTGCCACATAACATCACGCCTTGTTTCCCCGAAGGGTTGGGCAGAGGTGTACCTATAGTAAATAAAAGATAATGAAAGGTTTGCCTTTTCGATTCTGTAATTGTATTTGTTCCTTACTTATTTGCTAGAAAGATTTGGGGAGGCTTTTGTCCAGCGGTGGGACAGCATAGGTAAAAAAAAATAAGTTGACATCTCGTTAAAAAAAAATACAAGCAACGGTTTCATTAGAAGATTGTTACTTATAAACATCTAGTTTATAGCTCTGTGAATACCTATGTGACTATATCGATAAGCAATCCTGCTGGCACGCGGCGTCATTATAGCAAATGGGCAATACGTGTGTACCATTATATATGTAGTTTCTTTATTAGAGCGTTAATAGGAAGGCCCGGGAAGGAAATAGTTGTATTGCTTGAAAACTAAAATGTAAACATTGAAATTAATAACACCGGTAAATAGGTTCCTAAGATTCAACAGGCATAATAAGTACCTTTAATTATACGGCCCACTTATCATAGAGAGGTGCCTGAACCCCTACAATTGGAACATTATAGGCTGATTTTGATTCGAAATAATAAACTAGAATTTTTATATACTGATGACCTTATAGGTGATGGTCTTCAGAAAGATCAAGTGGGTTGTATTCAATCGCAACCAACGTGTGACCAGAAGTATATGGGTATGTAGGTATTTTTAATGTTAAAGCCAAATCCACAGCTAGATAAGGACCTCTTTTAGTCTAATATTCGGTTGAGGATTATCTTAAATCACAACTTGTGACCAACGGGTCCAAGTGAGATTATCCCTTACACGCTTTAAGGGATCATGAAGTTGCGACTAATTAGATTTGGTTGATCTCGTTTTTGCTGAACACACGACAATTTTAATGTGCTCCGAAATGAAACACGTGTATCATAATAACGCCCAGTAAATACAATGTATAAGGCATTGATATTTACCTATCAATATTTTGCATACCTAGTCTAAAAGTGACACAAAAGCTCACGAATATCAATTGAAAAACACGCCTGTCGAATTCATATGTATTAATGCGTTGTTAGGAAACCATTTTCATTCTGAAGCCTGAAATAAAAGGCATCATTACGTAGGTAGGACATTTAACTTCTTATACATAAACTAGCGGCACGCTCCTGCTACGCACGGTTTTTACGACTGGACAAGAGATCCAAATTTCTTTATAAAATTTTAGTTTAATATTATATTATACATAAACCTTTTTATCCTATTAACATAAGCATTTAAATCCGTTGCAGAGCTTAAACGAACTACGCGGCCATACGGACACACGAAAAGTTATTTATTTATTTATTAAAATCTCCCTTACAACTATCATTACAGGTGATACCTAATGCGATAGCGAGGTCTTAAAATTATCCTAAAATATAAATTTAAAAGCTATGAAAAACTTAAAAAAACTAGTACTTAATTAATTTACTAATTTACACTATAACATAAAACAAACAATAGTATTTTTGCGAATTCACTCAAATGGCTTGTAAATACATCGATTTTCCCGTGAAGATCGTTAATCACCAATAGTTATTTTAATTTATACAATGTACTATTCATAGTTTTACTATAGGAATTAATACTCGACTCAATGAGATGGGGTGGGGACATATAATGGATTTATGGCGACCGTGGTTTCTAACTATCTGGAAGAGGATATACATGCATTATAATGTTTTAGTGGAAAACTCTGAAAGCTCATCAACTGCGTCTTGAGAAATTAATCTGACGGTTGGTTTGTTTCAATTTCTACCTAGAAACGAAAAATAAATAAATATTTTATTTAAAAACTTAAAATTGGTAAAATACAATATAAATCTTAGATATAATATAGGTATTATAAAGTATGATGCCTGTTCTAGGATAAACTTGTACGAGTATCACAGGCGTCATGAGTTCTTATAATAACTATTAGGACTACTGATTTCTTAACAATATTTAATATAAGTTTTAAGAATAGTGACTAATTTATTGTTATAATTTACTTAAACACAAATAATAAGGACATAGACATGTTGATAATTTCTATATTATTTACGGAAAATAGTTATTACCGCATAGTTACACGAATAGGATTGAGTTAGCAGTATTAATATACTAGGTTTTAACAAATATTGCATAAATTACCTTTAAGACTGCATTACATTTTTGAAGCAGTCGACTAATGTGCTTGGACAGCTGCAAATCGATGGTAGTAGGTCAGTTATGTTGTTGAGTCAGTAACAAGCGATGCAGAAGTCTGACCTTGAGTATGACGCACTAGGTGCCCTCATAATCGATGAGATATATCTGTATTCTGCTCTGCTATTTTCCTAGCAGAGCATTAAGCGTCTCCCCTTTAGAGTTACGAAGTAGATTATTTAGGACATACAAAGTGGTTGAAATTAAATGTATTTTGGTAGGTTGGTGTAGTTATGCAGGTAGCATATACTTTCGCAATGTTTCTAAATATGTGAGCACAATGTACCTCACGTGATTGAATGAACTATCTGTCTTAGCTTATTTTAAATTGTTTTTACCTATTTGTGGTACAGTATTTTTATTCTGGGTGCATCCGTCTTCACATATAAACATATAATTAATGTACACAAAATATTGTTAAACGTTTAAAAAGAGTAACGGTGGAGTTCAATATAATAATAGCAATTCTATTTAAATGAAAATGTTGACGTTCAAAAGTGCCTTTTAGTGCCTATTTGAAATAAAAACTTTGACTTTAACTTGACTTTGACTTAATGTGGAAAAAATACCACATAAAGTGATCCCGTTAAAGGATTTGTTGTTTAGGACTTTCTCTCTTTCAGATGATTGTAGGGATATACTTAAGTGCATTTGTTTAGATCTAAGTTTGTGACAGCAGCAGCAGGAATACTTAAGTATAAGGTTTTTAATCCGAGTTTACGAAGCAGCACGTTGCAATAATCAAAGTCAAATCAAAAGTACATAAGTTAACATGGAAGTTTTTTATTCGATTATCGATGTTTAATAATGGAACAAAGTTCTTTAACGCAGCTTGCTTAAGGATTAATAATATAGAAACCATCACGTAACGAACAAGCGTTATGCGACCAAGCTGAGTCAGAGTGAGAGAAATATAGTTGTCATGGTTTTGCGAGGGTGCTGAACCAAACAATGAGGTCAAAATGAAAATCCAAGATGGCAGCTGCGAAAACTTTCAAATGTTTCATCATGAGTGTCATTTTCATGGTTTTCGAGGGTGCTGAAGCCAATAGTGAGTTCAAAATGGAAATCCAAAATGGCGGCTTCGAAAGTTTTTAAATGTTTCGAGTTAAAGAAAAAGCGTAAGGAACTTCGTTCCTAACAGGAGTCCCTTAACCCCACACGTTTTTAATTAAACCTACCTTTCGTGTCTGTCGGTATGACCGCTTAGATCTTCTAAACAAAGGCCCTTCTTCACAATGAATTTTGATGCGGTTTTCACTATCATTTAGAACATTTATTCCGGATGGTTTATTTGTACAAAACATTAATATTAAACTACCATAAACTCACGCCTTCTTCATGCATAGCGGTAGACAGAAACCACAGAACGCACCTGCTACGATCCTTACATACTCCTTTTGCCTCGTTTACGTTCATACATCACCAATAAGGTCACTATATTTCCTCCTAGGGCGTCCCCTCCCGGCGTTTTCACTCACATCTGCCTTGTAAACACCTTTTGTTGGTCTCCTTTCATTCATCTTCTCAACATGACCAAACCATCTAAGCATACTGTTTTAAATTTTTGTCACTACATCTTTTAAACCACACCGTTGCCTTATCACATAATTCCTCAGCCTATCATTCAAGGTCACATCACACATGCTCCGCAAGGAGCGCATTTCCACAGCATTTATTCTGCTTTCATGCTTCTTTTGCAACACCCAACATTCACTTCCATACATAAACGTAGGCATCAGCACACTATTGTTAACAGCCAGCCGCTTCTTGGACATTAACTGGTTTGTCACAATAGGGATCATGATTTGTTTTAAATGTTTATGACAAACAAATATTTGTTTCTAAATAGTGAAAGCTTGAAAAATTTCCAAGTCATAAACGTTTTAAAAAAAGTTTTAGACAAGAACAGCACTATCGTAGAAGTGACGTCACAACTATGTAACGTTCCGAACTCAACGTTCAACTCCGAACATTGTACGTACCGCGCGACAAGGACGGGAATAATCACCTCCAAAAACTTTTGAAGCGTGTATCTTCTTCAAATTTACAACATTGATTTAACATATTTTTTCGATTATCTAATTTTTACTATGCCTTCTTTGAAATTACATTATTTTTACGAACATTTTTAATATTAGTCATCATCCTAGCACCATTCGCTAACATAAAATAAGGAAAGCTCGATGTATAATCAAGTCCTAACGACTGTGCGAAGCATGGGCGTGTCGCTAGTGCTACATAAAAGTATCAGCTAAAACATGAAACGGATTTGCTCTAGTGAAGCCACGTTCTTTGCAAGTGTATATTAACTAGTTAAAGTTATAAAGCCGTTCAATGCAGCATGTTAATCTAACGATAACTAAGTGTACCTCCGTTAGTGAGTTAAGTTTTGCTTACTTAACATTTTCTTAATTTTTACTTTCTATGGCTGGATTAGTGAGATAGGATAAGTTTTTAAAGTAAAAAGTGCAGTGTAAAGAGTTTATAAAGACTCGCTCACGGAGTTCTAGAAACGTTTAGTCTGATTGCATAAGATTCGTCAGTCAACTTTCGGTTCTTATTGATGTGTAGACGAGTTAAGATTAAAAGATAATAGAGCGGTTTGTGCACACATAAGTCTCGATTCCGTAGGAACATCGGGATAAAAAGTATCATTTGTCGCAATCCAGGTGACGGTCTACCCATGTGCCAAACTTCATCTAAATTCGTTAAGCCGTTTTAGCGCGAAAGCGTAATAAACAAACATTCAAAAAAATCTTTTTATATATTTTTCTCCTCGTAAATATTGGTTAAAAGGTTGGAAAAGTTATTATACTAATCTAGGTAACTAGACAAACCGAGAAAGGAACAAACATTGATCACCAGGTTATTTTCTTCAATGCATGTCGAGGGCAAAATTATCCCTTTTTTGTTGGCAGTAACACTTATTTTGTTATTGTTTTCCTCACTATATTATCAATCCCTCCGAATCAAAAAGTCCACCATACAACTCAACCATTTTGAAGGGGGCTAAATGATCCAACACACGCGCCACCACCAGCGAAACATTAGAGTGAGCATGACATACTCTCCGCCGCCAGGGCACATTTAAATCAATGAAAGACGTACTCACATGTGGCTTAAGCAATTATACAGTACTTCAGCAGCTCCAACAGTATTTTCAAATGCTTATCAATTAGTTGATGCGTCCCTGCGGAGCAGGACCAGCGGTTAGCCAAGATTTTTTATCAGCGATGTAATCCTCCAACTTATGAAATGCTCGGATGCATAGTGTTCGTTTTATACAAGATTTAAATTTGGTTTCATTCAGTTGATGTACGTGGGGAGGTATTTTACTGTAACATTTTAAACAGTACCCCATGAAAGATGAGTCTACTTTAGCCAGCCAGAAACCTGCTTGAACTACTTGGTTCCTATTTCTAGTGATATAATTGTGTCATTCAGCTATTTAACTTAAAAGTTGTAGATTTTTCCTTACACTGATCCAGCTAGTCATTTGCTGCCCTCTTCCAGCGACGCCCTAAGCCGAGGTTCGTACCCCACAGGGGGTGCCCTTAGCGTTGTCGCTTAGTTTTAGTTAGTATATAAGTTTAAGTCCTGGCTGGAGGCCTTAATTTATTAGGGAATCCACAGGCAAGTCCGCTTAAGCAGACGACAACCGCATAGGTTGACCTGCGAGATGCCAAACAAACAAACAAAAATTTTTCCTTACGTACATGATATTTTCATAGATATATTAACAAGGTACCGTCATGATGTTCCTATCTTTGAACAGTTCCCTTTGAGAGTCGCGCCTGCGTAGGCCAAATATGGCTCCGATGGCTCTTTTCTCCAGAATGAAAATAAACTCGATGTCTGCAGCCCGTCCCCATAGTAAAATACCGTACGATATAATACTATGAAAGTATCTAAAATAGACTAGTCTTGCGGTACCTACATCTGTAAATTGACGGATTTATCTCACAGCATATGCTGCTGAACTTAGCCGTACTGCAAGGGACGTTAAATGAGGACTCCATTGAAGCTTTGAGTCTAGCGTGATCCCCAGGAAAACAGTTTTATCGACGAATTCTAGTTTCTCTTGATTCAATACTATCTCACAATTAGTACTTTTGACATTTGGTAAAGAAAATCTTATGCACTTAGTTTCTTTTTATCTCCAAGCAATGTATTTTTCAGTTCTTCTAATTAAACCTCATAATGAATATAAACTAAAAACTGCATCTTCTAAGTTCAAAGAATAACAGTGCCTTTGATTTATATTTACATTTAGTAAAATATGAAATATTTAAACGATATACTCAAACTTAGTCCGGTTTTATTAGATATTCGTGTTATCCCATCATTTACTTGCACTTTTACGCAGCGCAATAACATTTGCCAATGCTTCAATATTTCTATTTCACTGGATTTTGAAAATTATAACCACAACACCGCTAACAGATTTAAACATTCGTCGCAAATCAACAACGTTCAATTTAGTGAATTGTCGTAACGAAGTTTTCTGTAGACTATCTATGAATTTATTATTGTTTATATAAACAAGATGAACGAGACAAGCATCGTATGATTAACGAACGACTTCAAGTAATTCGTAACATACAGGTATTATTACCTCAAATCAAAAACTATAAATAGATATTTAATGTGAAATAACATCAAGATTAAATCGTACGTGATGTTCGAACCCACGGCTTACCTTAACCGCTTCTACCCGAGCACGGCAACGACTAAGCTAGCATGCCATATGTTACTCGTAAGTTAGTTGAAATTATGAACTACTATTATTAATTAAAGACAAGCGAGTGTGAAGAATGTCGTAAGTGAAACCGAAGCGTCAATCTATTGCTTTGTGAGATGCCTTATGGACTTATGGGCGCTAGTATATTTGTAAGGCAGCTATTGACAAGTTACTACGGCAATAGTTGTTAATTTAGTGCCACACATTGTTCCATTCTGTATCTCCGAAGATTACAAAGGAATGTCAGGTTATTCTATGCGTTCGAAATGCTTAGAGGTCTCTAGCATTAAACATAAACCTCCGGCATATTTAGTTCGACGCAAGTTTCCGTTCACCTGCCCCGTGGCCATCTACTGGACCCAAACAGTGTATTTAAGCAATACTGATGTACATCGAAACGATAAGAAGAAGAAGAGCGCGGCGTTTGTATTTACCGTTGCTCATCCGCTCATCTTACAAACTGTTTTCGAGAGGTCCAGGAGACTTCTTGATGAGTTCCAGCCACCAGAATAAACCCGGTTTTCGAAAAAGCTTCGGAACCATAGACTATACCATATTGTTCGGCAAGTTGGACAGAAGACCGAAGAGTACAATCAGCCGCCGTGCATAGTATTTGTAGACTACAAGAAAGCCTTCGGCTCCACGGAAATTTGGGTAGTTCAGACCTCAAAAACAACGTGGAGAAACATGTCCAACATATTGGATTCGTGCAAAAGCAACTATACTTATAAATGGGATAATTTAAATTAAAATAAAAAACCAATAAACGGAGTGCATATTTTGTGAAAGATATGTCATAACACAAATACGGTACCTGCACCGGGAGCGGAGGGCGTTGTCAGAGGTAATATAATAGAAACATATTGTTAAGTTGGGAGTGTTCGTTTTTGTCTGTGCTTGTTCTGTATCCATTTATGTATGTTTGTCTATGACTCTTGTTACTTGCAATAAACAATTTTTCTTTATTAATTTTTTATACCGAATAAGGAAACCACATTTATTGAAATTGTATTTTTTTATATCAAGGGTCTAATTTTTTTGTATTACTGTACTTTACAAATGGGACGTTTTGCTAATAGGACATTTTGCTAAAGTGTCGTTTTGATCAAAGGTAATTTTGCTATTAGGTTTATTTGCGTTTAGGACTTTTCGATACGGAGTGTTTCTAACGTATCTCATTCAGTGGCGGTTATTGTTTTTTGAGTTATACCATGCGGATCAATCCATTAGGTACTTTGTAACAAGTTGATTGCTATAGACCGAGTGGAGTAGGTACTCGATGGTCGATACAGTTCGACGTTTATTTATTGAAGTAAGCACAAACATGCATGTTGATGTACCAATATAAACTCGACGAAATGTTATATGTAAGGTTGCTGTACATATACACCCCATCGGCCACCCTGCGAAGATAGTAACTCCACCTAGCCTTAGGGCGTCCTACCTTACGTTTGCCGGTCTCCTCTCAAAAACCCGTCGCCGTCTACCCGAGCGGTAATCGGTTCTAGGGCTTCCCCCTAAGTCCCCTTTTTGAGGAGTGGTTGGAGAGGCGCCACGGTGTCTTCACTTTCGCTTGGGCGGAGCACCGCAGTGACCTCGCGGAGGTGATCGGTGGCGGCGATTTCTCGCGTCCGGCGCTTTTCCAGGCCATGGTACGGAGCGAGAGAGAATGGAAAGCCGTAAACTACTTCTGTGAAGCAGTAATGCTCGCGAAGGAGGAGGCGGAGCGCGTGAAGGAGAAAGCCTTGTGCCAGCACTCCCCCGTAATCGCCGCAGGAGACGCCCTGGGCGTCGGGAGTCGCCTGTAGATTCCCGGCCACCGTAGACGAGGGCTTGCGGACGGCGAGCTTTCCATTGCTCGCCGTCCGTAAGCCCGCGGTAAAGACCAGGCCTGGGTCGATGGCGTGTCGTGTTCCACGCGCGCCAACGAGATGTCAGCACAAAATGACGGGGTCCGATAGGGCCGACGCCTCAGATAACTGTAGCCCTGGCACTGGCAACTGAAGGAACACGGGTGGGTTTTAGTCAGTAAAAGCCTGACACGCCCTCCCGCTCCACCCAGAGCGGGCGAAGTCATTTGAAGAGGACCCACCCAAAAAAAAAGCTTGCTTATTCTGTGAGCTATGTCAAAAAAACTATCATGTTATATCTCAATTTCATTAATAGTGTTAGGTATTACAGAAAGACCTTCTGAAATAAATATCTTCAAGGCAAAACTGTTCATATATTCAACTTAATTCACAGCTTGCATGTAAAATTTTCCCAACAATAAAACTCATTACGTTTTCACACGACTTGCAAATTGAAATTTCAGGCCATAGGATGCAAATAAAGTGCAAAATCCTTGCGACAGTAATTTAATCTAGTTGCGAATATATTTCAGAGCTGCAAACAATCTTGAAAGCTAAATATTTGAAGGAAGGCGGGAAAAGGCTTTTAAAGGAGCATCCACGCAACGTTCTGCAACACGATAACATTCTACTCATAACATTGCTACTTGATCAATCAACTCAGCCTATCGTAGACCATTGCTGGCCGCGACACCCTGTCCTCCGTCTTCAACATCCAGTCTGTTCTAGCCACCTTTCAAGGTCGTCTTGTCCTTGCTCTGAACAACATCCTGAAGCAAAAGGTTTGCTTCAGGATGTTGTTGTGGACAGCTAGTGATGAAATGTTGGGCTATGTGAACTAGGTTATCAGATGAATAATAATACATAAATTCCTGTAATCAGACGTTCACGTTGCACTTGAAAAAGTTTATCTTCGAATGTATACAGGGTGTCCCAGAAGTCGACGTCAAGCCGGAGTCGGGTGATAGGTCGGGTCTTTATAGTTAACAGAAAAATAAGTTAACATTTGTAGCAACAAGAGTTTAAAGACCGTCACAGGCAGTAGATTTTCTCTTCTTCCGGATTTACGAAGCAGCACGTTGCAATAATCAAAGTCAAATCAAAAGTACATAAGTTAACATGGAAGTTTTTTATTCGATTATCGATGTTTTATAATGGAACAAAGTTCTTTAACGCAGCTTGCTTAAGGATTATTAATGTAGAAATAATCACGTAACGAACAAGCGTTATGCGACCAAGCTGAGTCAGAGTGAGAGAAATATAGTTGTCATGGTTTTGCGAGGGTGCTGAACCAAACAATGAGGTCAAAATGAAAATCCAAGATGGCGAAAACTTTCAAATGTTTCATCATGGGTGTCATTTTCATGGTTTTCGAGGGTGCTGAAGCCAAAGTGAGTTCAAAATGTAAATCCAAAATGGCGGCTTCGAAAGTTTATAAATGTTTCGAGTTAAAGAAAACGCGTAAGGAACTTCGTTCCGAACAGGAGTCCCTTAACCCCACACGTTTTTAATTAAACCTACCTTTCGTGTCTGTCGGTATGACCGCTTAGATCTTCTAAACAAAGGCTCTTCTTCACAATGGATTTTGATGCGGTTTTCACTATCATTTAGAACATATTTTTTCGATTATCTCATTTTTACTATGCCTTCTTTGAAATTACATTAATTATACGAAATTTTTTAATATAAGTCATCATCCTAGCACCATTCGCTAACATAAAATAAGGATAGCTCGATGTATAATCAAGTCCTAACGGACTGTGCGAAGCATGGGCGTGTCGCTAGTGCTACATAAAAGTATGAGCTAAAACATGAAACGGATTTGCTCTAGTGAAGCCACGTTCTTTGCAAGTGTATATTAACTACTCGTAGTTAAAGTTATAAAGCCGTTTAATGCAGCATGTTAATCTAACGATTACTAAGTGTACCTGCGTTAGTGAGTTAAGTTTTGCTTAGGTACTTAACATTTTCTTCATTTTTACTTTCTATGGCTGGATTAGTGACATAGGATAAGTTTTTAAAGTAAAAAGTGCAGTGTAAAGAGTTTATAAAGACTCGCTCACGGAGTTCTAGAAACGTTTAGTCTGATTGCATAAGATTTGTCAGTCAACTTTCGGTTCTTATTGATTTGTAGACGAGTTAAGATTAAAAGATAATAGAGCGGTTTGTGCACACATAAGTCTCGATTTCGTAGGAACATCGGGATAAAAAGTATCGTTTGTCGTAATCCAGGTCACGGTCTAACCATGTGCCAAATTTCATCTAAATTCGTAAAGCCGTTTTAGCGCGAAAGCGTAATAAATAAACATTCAAAAAAATCTATTTATATATTTTTCTCCTCGTAAATATTCGTTAAAAGGTTGGAAAAGTTATTATACTAATCTAGGTAGCTAGACAAACCGAAAAAGGAACAAACATTGATCACCAGGTTATTTTCTTCAATGCATGTCGAGGGCAAAATTATCCCTTTTTTGTTGGCAGTAACACTTATTTTGTTATTGTTTTCCTCACTATATTTTCAATCTCTCCGAGTCAAAAAGTCCACCATTCAACTCAACCATTTTGAAGGGGGCTAAATGATCCAACACACGCGCCACCACCAGCGAAATATTAGAGTGAGCATGACATACTCTCTGCTTTACGTACTCAGTAAATGGTAGCTTTATAGTATGTACATACTATAAAGCTACCATTTACTGAGTCGTCTTTCATTCATTACATAGTACTCACATATGGCTTAAGCAATTATACAGTACTTCAGCAGCTCCAACAGTATTTTCAAATGCTTATCAATTAGATGATGCGTCCATGCGGAGCAGGACCAGCGGTTAGCCAAGAATTTTTATCAGCGATGTAATCCTTCAACTTATGAAATGCTCGGATGCATAGTGTTCGTTTTATAAAAGATTTAAATTTGGTTTCATTCAGTTGATGTACGTGGGGAGGTATTTTATTGTAACATTTTAAACAGTACCCCATGAAAGATGAGTCTACTTTAGCCAGCCAGAAACCTGCTTGAACTACTTGGTTCCTATTTCTATTGATATAATTGTGTCATTCATATATTAACAAGGTACCGTCATGATGTTCCTATCTTTGAACAGTTCCCTTTGAGAGTCGTGCCTGCGTAGGCCAAATATGGCTCCGATGGCTCTTTTCTCCAGAATGAAAATAGACTCGATGTCTGCAGCCCGTCCCCATAGTAAAATACCGTACGATATAATACTATGAAAGTATCTAAAATAGACTAGTCTTGCGGTACCTACATCTGTAAATTGACGGATTTATCTCACAGCATATGCTGCTGAACTTAGCCGTACTGCAAGGGACGTTAAATGAGGACTCCATTGAAGCTTTGAGTCTAGCGTGATCCCCAGGAAAACAGTTTTATCGACGAATTCTAGTTTGTCTTGATTCAATACTATCTCACAATAAGTACTTTTGACATTTGGTAAAGAAAATCTTATGCACTTAGTTTCTTTTTATCTCCAAGCAATGTATGTTTCAGTTCTTCTAATTAAACCGCATAATGAATATGAACTAAAAACTGCAACTTCTAAGTTAAAAGAATAACAGTGCCTTTGATTTATATTTACATTTAGTAAAATATGAAATATTTAAACGATATACTCAAACTTAGTCCGGTTTCATTAGATATTCGTGTTATCCCATCATTTACTTGCACTTTTACGCAGCGCAATAACATTTGCCAATGCTTCAATATTTCTATTTCACTGGATTTTGAAAATTATAACCACAACACCGCTAACAGATTTCAACATTCGTCGCAAATCAACAACGTTCAATTTAGTGAATTGTCGTAACGAAGTTTTCTGTAGACTATCTATGAATTTATTATTATTTATATAAACAAGATGAACGAGACAAGCATCGTATGATTAACGAACGACTTCAAGTAATTCGTAACATACAGGTATTATTACCTCAAATCAAAAACTATAAATAGATATTTAATGTGAAATAACATCAAGATTAAATCGTACGTGATGTTCGAACCCACGGCTTACCTTAACCGCTTCTACCCGAGCACGGCAACGACTAAGCTAGCATGCCATATGTTACTCGTAAGTTAGTTGAAATTATGAACTACTATTATTAATTAAAGACAAGCGAGTGTGAAGAATGTCGTAAGTGAAACCGAAGCGTCAATCTATTGCTTTGTGAGATGCCTTATGGACTTATGAGCGCTAGTATATTTGTAAGGCAGCTATTGACAAGTTACTACGGCAATAGTTGTTAATTTAGTGCCACACATTGTTCCATTCTGTATCTCCGAAGATTACAAAGGAATGTCAGATTATTCTATGCGTTCGAAATGCTTAGAGGTCTCTAGCATTTCGAACGCAACCTCCGGCCCTGCATATTTAGTTCGACGCAAGTTTCCGTTCACCTGCCCCGTGGCCATCTACTGGACCCAAACAGTGTATTTAAGCAATACTGATGTACATCGAAACGAGAAGAAGAGCGCAGCGTTTGTATTTACCGTTGCTCATCCGCTCATCTTACAAACGGTTTTCGAGAGGTCCAGGAGACTTCTTGATGAGTTCCAGCCACCAGAATAAACCCGGTTTTCGAAAAAGCTTCGGAACCATAGACCATACCATATTGTTCGGCAAGTTGGACAGAAGACCGAAGAGTACAATCAGCCGCCGTGCATAGTATTTGTAGACTAAAAGAAAGCCTTCGGCTCCACGGAAATTTGGGTAGTTCAGACCTCAAAAACAACGTGGAGAAACATGTCAAACATATTGGATTCGTGCAAAAGCAACTATACTTATAAATGGGATAATTTAAAATAAAATAAAAAACCAATAAACGGAGTGCATATTTTGTGAAAGATATGTCATAACACAAATACGGTACCTGCACCGGGAGCGGAGGACGTTGTCAGAGGTAATATAATAGAAACATATTGTTAAGTTGGGAGTGTTCGTTTTTGTCTGTGCTTGTTCTGTATCCATTTATGTATGTTTGTCTATGACTCTTGTTACTTGCAATAAACAATTTTTCTTTATTAATTTTTTATACCGAATAAGGAAACCACATTTATTGAAATTGTATTTTTTTATATCAAGGGTCTAATTTTTTTGTATTACTGTACTTTACAAATGGGACGTTTTGCTAATAGGACATTTTGCTAAAGTGTCGTTTTGATCAAAGGTAATTTTGCTATTAGGTTTATTTGCGTTTAGGACTTTTCGATACGGAGTGTTTTCAACGTATCTCATTCAGTGGCGGTTATTGTTTTTTGAGTTATAACATGCGGATCAATCCATTAGGTACTTTGTAACAAGTTGATTGCTATAGACCGAGTGGAGTAGGTACTCGATGGTCGATACAGTTCGACGTTTATTTATTGAAGTAAGCACAAACATGCATGTTGATGTACCAATATAAACTCGACGAAATGTTATATGTAATGGTTACTGTACCTATACACCCCATCGGCCACCCTGCGAAGATAGTAACTCCACCTAGCCTGAGGGCGTCCTACCTTACGTTTGCCGGTCTCCTCTCAAAAACCCGTCGCCGTCTACCCGAGCGGTAATCGGTTCTAGGGCTTCCCCCTAAGTCCCCTTTTTGAGGAGTGGTTGGAGAGGCGCCACGGTGTCTTCACTTTCGCTTGGGCGGAGCACCGCAGTGACCTCGCGGAGGTGATCGGTGGCGGCGATTTCTCGCGTCCGGCGCTTTTCCAGGCCATGGTACGGAGCGAGAGAGAATGGAAAGCCGTAAACTACTTCTGTGAAGCAGTAATGCTCGCGAAGGAGGAGGCGGAGTGCGTGAAGGAAAAAGCCTTGTGCCAGCACTCCCCCGTAATCGCCGCAGGAGACGCCCTGGGCGTCGGGAGTCGCCTGTAGATTCCCGGCCACCGTAGGCGAGGGCTTGCGGACGGCGAGCTTTCCATTGCTCGCCGTCCGTAAGCCCGCGGTAAAGACCAGGCCTGGGTCGACGGCGCATCGTGTTCCACGCGCGCCAACAAGATGTCAGCACAAAATGACGGGGTCCGATAGGGCCGACGCCTCAGATAACTGTAGCCCTGGCACTGGCAACTGAAGGAACACGGGTGGGTTTTAGTCAGTAAAAGCCTGACACGCCCTCCCGCTCCACCCAGAGCGGGCGAAGTCATTTGAAGAGGACCCACCCAAAAAAAAAGCTTGCTTATTCTGTGAGCTATGTCAAAAAAACTATCATGTTATATCTCAATTTCATTAATAGTGTTAGGTATTACAGAAAGACCTTCTGAAATAAATATCTTCAAGGCAAAACTGTTCATATATTCAACTTAATTCACAGCTTGCATGTAAAATTTTCCCAACAATAAAACTCATTACGTTTTCACACGACTTGCAAATTGAAATTTCAGGCCATAGGATGCAAATAAAATGCAAAATCCTTGCGACAGTAATTTAATCTAGTTGCGAATATATTTCAGAGCCGCAAACAATCTTGAAAGCTAAATATTTGAAGGAAGGCGGGAAAAGGCTTTCTTGATTTAAAGGAGCATTCACGCAACGTTCTGCAACACGATAACATTCTACTCATAACATTGCTACTTGATCAATCAACTCAGCCTATCGTAGACCATTGCTGGCCACGACACCCTGTCCTCCGTCTTCAACATCCAGTCTGTTCTAGCCACCTTTCAAGGTCGTCTTGTCCTTGCTCTGAACAACATCCTGAAGCAAAAGGTTTGCTTCAGGATGTTGTTGTGGACAGCTAGTGATGAAATGTTGGGCTATGTGAACTAGGTTATCAGATGAATAAAAATACATAAATTCCTGTAATCAGACGTTCACGTTGCACTTGAAAAAGTTTATCTTCGAATGTGTCCCAGAAGTCGACGTCAAGCCGGAGTCCGGTGATAGGTCGGGTCTTTATAGTTAACAGAAAAATAAGTTAACATTTGTAGCAACAAGAGTTTAAAGACCGTCACAGGCAGTAGATTTTCTCTTCTTTTTTTTTACAAAAGCCCGTAATTTAAAAAAAAAACGTAGTAAAGAGTTTTTAATATTTTTCTGCTAACTATTACGACTTGTCATCGACTTGCGGGACATCTTGTATTTATTTACTCTTAAGTCTTTTCCGTTTCCTTGTCATTGATTTGTAGTGTTTCCAAGCAATTATGGGGTTTACCGAGCAATCGAACGCGGTAACAAACAGCGAAACAAGGAAATATGGCAGGAAATGAGGTCGTTGCGTTGCAGATGGTACTCGTAGATTGTTTTATGGGCAACTGTTCTTAGTTTTTAAGTATTATACATAACATCATGCCTTGTTTCCCCGAAGGGTTGGGCAGAGGTGTACCTATAGTACACCCACATTTCGCCAGTTATGTTTAAGTCCCATGTAATAGGGGGCGAGCCTATTGCCATCTACCGGGCACAAATCCAGACTTCGGGCTGCTACTGACAAATTCCAGATAGAAAAACCCAATAACACGTTGCCCGACCTAGGAATCGAACCCAGGACCTCATGATCAGCAGTAGCGATTACGACCACTAGACCAACGAGTCAGTCAGAAGTATTATACATATAGATTAAAGTCTTAATAAAGTAAGTGGTTGACTCTTCGAAGAAGGCAAGTAATGTTTGATTAAAGTCTGCCGATTGAATCCCAATTGATTTGATAAGTTAAGAAAAAAAAAGCTCTGTGTGATAGGTATCGTAGAAAAACTCTGTTTAAGAGTTTCTTTTTTATCGCGATGATTTTTTTCTCGCCAAGCATTGAGAATCCACACACATCCAAACATACTGTTGGATTTTGAACTCTCAGCGTTAAGCGTAGCGCTGAAAATCAAGTGCGCGGAACAAATCGCCGCGTAAAACGCCCGTGCTAACCTGGGCTTACCTAGTATATTTATTTTTATTTAAGTACTAAGCCATCCTGAACTTTGCCTTACTCACAAGTACTTAATTTGTTAGTTACGGCTCTTTAAGTTTGGAACAAAGGCTTAATTTGTAAAAAAAAAACTTAGTTTAAAGTATGCGTAGATGTATACTCACTAGTGTTAAGTATGCTTAGATGTATACTTAATAGTGGAAATTTAAAAAACGATAAAGTTTTTCGTATAGCAATGCGGTATCTAATAAAACATTTTATTTACAGCTGCCATGTTTTCATGAACACGAGAGATAGTCCAGTAAAATATGTATATAAAATATAGGTATATCTTAACTCAGTTCTAAAATATGTTTTCTGTCCGAGTGGGACTCGATGACATGAGTGGGGATGAAGTTCATACCGGCTTCGTATGAAAATGTAGAAGGTTTTTTAATTAAAACATTAATTGGAATTTAAAATTTAATGTTTTGTTGATTTACTTTAGCTAGTCAGCTCTTTATGGGTGGACCTTCGCGCTTTAATTAATATTTTGAACAAATTCAGCAACATAACATCACGCCTGTAGTCCCCGAATGGTTAGGCAGAAGAGCACCTATAGTACCTACACCCACAATTTGCCAGCTATGTTTAAGTTCCATGTAATAGGGGGCGAGCCTATTACCATCAACCGGGCACCAAAACAGACTCGAGCTGCTACTGAAAACTTCCATAAGGAGCAACCCAATAAAACTTTGTTCGTCCTGGGAATAGAACCCAGGACCTCAAGTTCAGCAGTAGCGCTTGTGACCACTACACCAACGACGCAGTCCAAATATTATGTAGGATTATATTTAACAAACTTGATGGCACGTCTTAAGGTTTAACGACGCCAATCTTACAGAGGTGATTTTAGAACGAATTTGACAGCTGTCAACATGACGTAACCCCGGGTACTGAGAAAGCGGCAAAAAGAAAAGGAATCTAGAGCACCGTTCGAAGCCGGCGTTGATTTATGGCGACTGTGATATTGTATTAGTGATTATTATGACTACCCTTGCGATGCAGTATTCGATTGATTTGCGCTCGAGTTTACATTATTGATCATTCCCTAATGTGATCAGAGACTTGTTAACCATTCAGAATATTATTTATTCTGTTACATAAAAATCTATTACCAGAAATGTATTTTCATGTTGAAAATCCACCGGGAAAGTTGGAAAGGATGCAATTTTTTTATAAAATTCACCCCGGGCACGAACAGATTGTAAAAATTGGGATGACGACAATTTTTTTTTAATCTCAAAAAAATAGTTCTTTCCAAGTAGTGCAAACAATATTACAAAAATTGTAGAAGCTTAAAGAATTACCAAGTTATAAACGTTTTGAAGTAAGTGTTAGACAAGGACAGCACTATCGTAGAAGTAACGTAACAACATGCAACTTCATACTAGCGCCGTACATTGTCCGTATCGCGCGACAAGGACGGCAATAATCCCCTCCAAAAACTTTTAAAGCGTGTATCTTCTTCATATTTACATCGATTCAACAGATTTTTTCGATTATCTCAATTTTACTATGCCTTCTTTGAAATTACATTATTATTATGTAGGTACCTATGTAAAGTTGTACAATTACACTTACCTACTGCCACAAACATGATTTAAGATACCCATCTTAAAGATAGATGAGATGAGTTAACCTTTTTTGCTGCGAAACTAGATGGGAAATATATGCGTTACGTGCTTTAATAGAATTCCCCAGTACGTCACGTACACATTTCAAGGTTTAATACTTTCTTTATTTTTCTATGTATTAGGTATCGTACGGATACCGATACCGGTCAAATGCTCGGGTATCGAGGGCCTTGCGGGGGTTGCTTCAAAAGCCGGGCAATCCGGTAAAGTCGGTCGGTTAACACAGAGTGATATTTTCTTTGTATTTTACCAGCATTCAGGATTTGTGGTGGTTATACGATATACTGAAGCAAGTTTTTTTGCTTCAGAGAGAAGACGTGTTTAAAAAAAGATCCATGCATAAAGAACTCAGGAGTTTGTTTTATTAAGTTTAAACTGTGAGTTACGTACGAACCTATCAAGTACCTATCAAAAAGATTTCTATGGTTTTAACACACAGTAGAAAAATAAAAAGAAGTTGGTCTATGCTTGAATAAACCACGAGATCAGATCGTAATTTAAGCCCTTGACCGCACCGTGTCGCCGCAGGCTCTACATTCCAATATTATGAAAATATGAACGTAACAGGCGTTTGTAAGGGCTTTTATCTTTTTTATACCCAACTTGGGTATGCAAAGATAAAAGCCCTTCCATTTTCATCAAACTTCATTCGAAATACTTTTCATAAAAAAATTCGAAAGTATTATTATTGGTACTAAATTGTTTTGGGATTTGTATAAAATGTTTGTCTAATACAATTTTGGAGGGTCCAATGTCCATTACTTTCTTGAATATTTAGATGTATGTTTAGGACCGTATTGACGTTATTATATTTAACATGGGTTTTATAGATTTATATTTTTAAAGCCTTTTACGAAATGGAAAGTACTCGTTTATTTTTTAAGCAAGCCATGTTGAAATTTTTTTTCATTATATATCGTTTGTTATTTTTACAAATGATCATAAGTGTTTGCAGTCGTCTGCCAGTGTATTTCCTAAAAAATCTCACCGGGAAAACTTAGGAGAAGTCAGCTGTCATTCCACGTGATGATTGACGCTGTGATTCACTAGTCCTATTCTGTAACCATCTTACGATGAAAACTAAGGTAAAGTAAGCATGGAGTGAGCAGTCAGTACCGCTGGTGCTAGGGATTGACCAAGACGGGGTGACACTGACAGCTCACTCCACGCAAGTCTTCACGGTGTTTTTTTTTACATAATCGACATGCAGATCTCACTTCAAGCTCACTTCACCTAAATTATCACGGTGAGATTTTACAAATTATGTCGGCTGATAATACCCACATTCTGTGTTGGTTCTTGTTCGTAAAGGTAACGTTGTATATTTCTTATATTTCATTTATAACTTCATGTATAACGGACTGAAATACCTTGAAATATAAGTAAATTACACACTTAATAATGACACTGTAGTGACTTGCTAGAATGAAGCTGACAAAACGTACTTTCACAAAACTGGTACCGTTGGTACCGAAAAACCAATAACAGTCTATCGTACCTACATCAAATCGACGATAGTTGTCTACCCTACTTTTATTGTGATTGTAGCACTACGAGGCAGTATGTTTGTTATCATTTCGTTTACCAATATAAAATTCTTATTTCGACCAATCTTATGTAGCTTCGCTCCTTTACTTTATCGAGAATATCAATATCATCTTGAAGGTCACAAATTTTTTCTTCAGTAAAATGTGATTATAGGCCTGTAAGTGCTTCTCCTCCTCGAGAGAGCTTGATCCTTGAGTAAAAGGAAATTATTTATTTAATGCACTTTGAAAGATTTTATTTAAATAAGTAGAAATGCTTATAAGATGCAAAGAAAAATTAACGAGTCGAGTTTGCTGTCGCTTGAAACTACGGGTTTCTGTTTTTTGCGAGTGTAAATAGGGTCATTAAATTCGAAAGGTATCTTCTGTGAAATAAATAATTTAATTACATAACATAACTTTACGCTACAGGCGTGATGTTATGTTACTCTGCTTGCTTGTGTACGGGTGGTTTGAAACAGAATATGAAAACATTTAAGTACTAGCAACCTAAACAACGCGACGTCCCGCCTCGCCGTGACTAATCGCAAGTGACTGAAAGTGGAGAGAAAGAGCGCGCGGGACGCGATCGAGCGCGAGCAGCTCGTGCGCATAAATTTCGATATTTTTTAATAGGTTCATTAACTTTTATCAAAATGAATTGTTTTTACTGTTCTAGTATGAAGAGATTGTAGTATTTATTGCTAGACTAATTTCTGAAAAAATAACTACGAATGGGTATAGGCTTCTACTCCGTTCACCTAATAAAAAATGTACAGTAGCGCTCAAAAGTCCATAAGCAATCTCACAAAGCAATAGATTGACGCTTCGGTTTCACTTACGACCTTCTTCTATAAGTTGTTTCTATGCTATAGACACGCACACACACTCACTTGGTCTGTAATTCATAGTAGTTCACAATTTCAACTTACTTAACATATGGCATGCTAGCTTAGCCGTTACTGTGCTTGGGTAGCAGCGCAGCGATTATGGCGAGCCCTGAGTTCGAATCTCATCTGCGCCTGCGTGATGTTATTTTCAAATAATACGAGTATCTATTTCATGTTTTTGATATGTTATTAATAATACCTAAAATGATTTTTTTTTTTTGTTATGAAATTACTTGAAGTGGTTCGATAATCATTCGATACTTGTCTCGTTCATCTTGTTTCCATAAATATTAAATTTTTGGAGGTAGGCCACAGAAAACTGAGTAAATTATTTCGATTTCTGTGAGGTAGACGCAATTCGTTACGACTATTCACTTAGAATTGAACGTTGCTGGTTAGTGACGAATATTTAAATCTGTTAATTAGCGGTTTTGTACAAATATTAAAGCATTGGCAAATATTGTTGCGCTGTGTAAAAGAAGATGTAAATGACGTGATAACACACACATAAATTGAAACCGGAATAAGTGTGAGTGTTATCATTTCAATATTTCGTATTTTAAATTAGTGAATGACTAGTAAAATGTTATAAATTTTGCTTATAGATGTCTAATAGTATCACATTCTTTGTTCTAGACAAATACTGTGAGTCTGTGGGTTAAGAGATGTGAGGAAGAATGAATTCTAGATGGTTGGAGCGCTTATTTATGAAGTGTATGCTTATTTAAATAAGCCCACAAAAGCTGAATGAATATGCAACAAATGGGCTCATACCAACCGGACATTTGCTGAATTAATTAAAAGCATCATTAAAAACTGTTCGCCGTGTACTCCGCGCTAAAAAGGTTGCATCACGGAAGCCCTGAAAACAATAACGTAATAAACAAGAACGTTTAAGTTCCGGAATAGTTTATCCTATATACTTAATTTAAAAAAAATGAGGTTTAGTTTCAATCATCTTTTCACAGAACGAAAATGAAAATGAAAACTTAAGCTATCCTCAATATGTTACCTATATTCACTAAAGCCAAATAAAATGTGAAATACTTAATGTAAACAAACTGCCATACAAAACCACATAATAAAAAACACTTATTTTTAAAATTCATGATCGAAGCTTAATTGTTTATGGTGAAATAAATCTACTTATCAATTTTTTTGAACATCTCACATGTTTAAATAAAACAAATTGCTTCTAAGTTCCTTGACATAGTATTGCAAATCCTATTTGGCTGAAAAAGTTATTATAAATAATCGTAGCGGTTTCTATGTAAAATATTATAACAAATAAAAATGTTTTAATTTTTGTTATCACTTCTAACGCATTTTTTTTATTTTTAACCCTTTATTGCAATAACAACAAAAATATAAAAAGAGCAATTTTTTTGAATACATTATTTCAAAACAAAATTAAAAATTGGCAATAAAACTGCGCTGCCTCTTATGAGATCAGAACCTAAGCCGGCGACTTCTCAGTACAACGCTTGGAGCCTACTGCTACGAGCTCATATATTATATTAGATTAATTAAAATTTTAGCAATGCCATAAACCGGCCAGGTCACGCGCATGATGCGTGTCTAACTAAAGCGACGGAAATATATTTTTGTTCCATGCTGAGCGACGCGAGTACGCGATACGACAGTGCGTGCCGTGCAAAACTGCGATCTTTGTGGTGTGTGTACTTGAAACACATACAGTCGTACCGTGAGTTCACAGCAATACGACTCTTAACGTGCCTATGCACTTTTGATCGCTTACTGTACATAATTTTTCAAGACGGTGAAAAAATTCATCTGGCATATAAATGCATAGTGTGTGGATAGGGTCAAAAGGATCTGTAGTTACATAACATCACGCCATTAATCCTCGAGGTGGTTAGACAGAGGTGTACCCATAGTACGCCCGCAATTCGCCAGTCATTTAAGTCCCTATTTCCAACAACCGGGCACAAATCCAGAATACGGGCTGCTACTGATAAATCCTTATAGAAAATCGCAATAACACTTTGCCCGACATGGGAATCGAACTTAGCTCAGCAGTAACGCTTGTGACCACTAGACCATCGAGGCAGTCACATCATTGTGAATAGGGCTGTAATTATTTAGTTAAAAATAGTAAGTAACCCTGCTTATTAAAACCCACCAAGTGCGTGTCGGACAACGCACAATAAAGGGTTCCGTAGTCGGATGGATTTATCCCAAGAACAAACTTAATATTTTAGTTGAAAAACATGTCCTCCCATACATTACAACTGCAAATGAAAGTTGGTCGACTGTTACTCGTTAACTTGTAAAGCCTACTTAGCTGTGATAGTTCCCACTTTAATCCCCACTTTACGTCCGTTCCGTTAATTTTTTTCCAGTAACTAATAATCCATGCCAAATAACAGCTTTAAGTACTAAGGGTCTCTGAGCTAGGCTGCGGACAGGCGGGCGGACGGACATGGCGAAACTAGAAGGGGTTCCTTTTTGACTACGGAACTCTAATAACCTATTTTTTTTTGTAACGTACTTTGGTAGCTTATTAAGTATTGCTAGTCCTTAAAACTGTATTATTTCTCGTGGAGCCTTTGATAATTCTCGTTGATTTCGGATATAAACTTTTCAGTTGATTTTCTCATACAAAATTTTGTACCAGGGAGCTCCTAAACTTCCTATATTCTTTAGAAGCGCACTTAGCCTCTAAAGAATATAATATTCTATCGTCAATCGTGTTTCGGTCTTCATTGGTTTTGATTGTGGTTTGTCCGTCTGTCATGCAGTTACACTTTCTCATGAGAAAGATTAGATGTTTGTGAGTTTGTTATTCCATCACAAGTAAAGGGCTGAACGTATTTATCTGAAAGACACACATCTATATGAGTGTCTTTCAGCTACAGTGTGTGGACAAATCACAATCTTAACCATTGAAGATAGAAACATGATTGACGATAGAATAATATATATATTCCTTATAGAGGCTAAGTTTGGATTATACAGGATACTTTTTTTCCGTTTACATATAGTAAGGAGGTTCCCGATATGATGCGAGTGAAACCGCGAGCAAACGCTAGTACTGTTATCAAATCTCGCAGCTTCTCTTCAATGTGTTCCAAAAAGTTCTCAACCTCATATTTTGCGTAGGGAAAATTAAGGCAAAACATAAATTTAGCGGAAAATTAACAGAGCATAATAAGTTTATTAAAAAAGATTGAATTATGTGCGTCGGCTGCGTGAAATTCCATTTGATATCGAATTTCCTATTAGTTTCCAAGCGAGTGTGCTGTGATTTCATTAACAGGGATCCGACAGGATTAATAACTCTTGGAATAGGTGTGTCGACACGCACACCGTTTTATGTAATTGTTTTCTTCTTTTTTTCTTATTCAATTCGTTTTTAAAGTAGGATTTTCTAGGTAAAACAAAGGACGTCTTTGTTGAATTTCTCTTTTTTGAAAAGTTTTGTCAAACTCATTGGTATCTATGTCTTGAAGATATTTCAACAAGTTTTCAGACTATTATTGTTTATTGGTGCAAGACGACTTAATAACGAGAAAAGTAAGGACAACTGAAAGTCCTCAATGTATAACTCAGACCTTATCACCAAGGAGCATCGTGTTCCCCAGTTACTGTGTTGTGGAAATCCGATATATTCTGCATAAATCTCACCGTGAAGACTTAGGTGAAATGAGCGTGGAGTGAGCTGTCAGTGCCACTGATGCTAGGGATTGATCGAGACGGGCTGACACCGACAGCTCACTTCACTTAAGTCTTCACGGTGAGATTTGACAGAATCGACATGCAGACAGGCAGTCGCTCCTTGTAAATTGCTGGTATTCAGCTGCATACGGTAAGACTGGAAGCCAACCACAACGTCGGTGGAGAGAGGCTAAGACCTGTTTATAGATATACATAGTCTCAGCATAATCAGCCAGTAATTTTCCCACTGCAGTGTCGGTCAGAGTCGTGGGTTGTTCGAAAGAGTTACCGTGGCCCCTGGCACAGGCAACTGAAGAAACACGGGTTGGTTTTAGTCAGTAAAAGTCTGACACCTCCTCCCGCTCCGCTCAGAGCGGAAGAAGTCGTTTGATGATTTCCCAAACAAAAAAAGAAAAGGGTTCTATGACAAGGAGTGGGCCGCCTGGAGCTGTATTCGGGAGGCACTGTGCTACCATAGGGTACCCCTGTACCTCCGCCACAGCTTTGGGGCTTACTTGGCGGAGAGGTGTGTCACCTACAGGGGACGCGACGGCGGGGGCCGGCGCGAGATGTCGTGTGGTGTTCCACAGGGCTCGGTCCTGGGCTCTCTCCTGTGGGACATCGGTTTCGACTAGGTGCTGAGGGGTGAGCACCAACCGGGAGTGGACCTGACGTGTTACCCGGATGACACGCTGGTCACGGCCCGGGGGAGCTCGCATAGGGAGGCAGCGTTGCTGGCGACGGCTGCAGTCTCATGAGTGGTGGGCCGCATACGGCGCCTGGGCCTGGAGGTTGCCCTCAACAAGTCAGAGGCCGTGGTCTTTTACAGCCACCGCCGGGATCACACCTTGTGGTCGGGGGGGCCCGATTGCTGTCGAGTCTACCATGAAGTACCTAGGATTAGTGTTCGACAGCCGAGGGGACTTCGGTACCCACTTCGGTGACTGGCGCCCAAGTTGATGGGCGCGGTGGGCGCGCTCGCATTGCTGCTTCTCAATCTGGGGGGCACCGCCTGTAGGAGATTGTACTTGGGGGTCGTGCGATCCATGGCCCTGTACGGGGCCCCAGTGTGGGCCTCTGACCTGACGGCCGGCAGCATCGCGATGCTGCGAAAACCGCAGAGGGCGATAGCCGTCAGGGCTATCAGGGGGTCTCGCACAATCTCCTACGAGGCGATCCGACCAGTGCTCGACGAATGACTCGGGAGGAGGCACGGCTCCCTGTCGTTACGGGCGACGCAGGTGCTCCCGGGGAATGATTGCTTCGGGCAGTACCTGTCCCGCATAAACAGGGAGCCAGACACTCGGTGTCACCACTTCGTCGACTGCCGAGAGGACATGGCGTGGCATACGCTGGCAGAGGAGCCGCGCAGTGCCCTCATCACAGAAGTAGGCAGTGACCTATCGCTGCCGACCGTAGTGAATTCGATGGTCGGCAGCGATTTCGTTCTGCGAAACAGTAATGTATCAAAAGGAGGCTGCGGAAAGGGAGAGAGAGATCTCGTCCACTCTCCTGATCCGCAGCAGGCGCACCGGGCGTAGGCGGAGGGTGGATAACGCCCTCGTCCAGCCTCCGTTAATGGGTCCAGAGACGGCGCACGGGGACGTTCGTCGCCCCCCATACATCAGGACCCGAGGTGGCGGTACATAGTGTTCCACGCGCGCCCCTCTTAGATGTTGCGGAGAGAGGCTAATACTTCACTCCCCCCCCCCCCACCCCGCCCAACACGAGGACGCCCACCGAGGCGGGTCGGCACCAGTCGGGGTTGCGGAAGAATCATATGTTCCCGCGACCCCCACGTAGGTGTGAGATGGAACACCGGGGTGGTTTTTAGTCAGTAAGAGTCTGACAGACCCCTCCGCCCGCGCCAGGGCGGAGGACATCCATGAGGATTTTCCAACCCAAAACAAAAAAAAAAAGAAGGAGTGGGCCGTAACCCACCACGCGGGCCCTGATAGTCTCAGGGTTACTAATAATCAGTGTGTAAAGTTAGGTCATAAATAACATTAGTTGTAAGTATACTTTGATTGTACAGCTTTTCCTAACATTAGTAAGGGGGGGGGGGGTAGCGGGGAACACATCGTTCATTTAGCCCACAGAACAGCCCAGAGACCCAGCGAAGTTTATACTGCCTCAGAACATTATCTTCATTATTATTATATTTCATGATTTTTTCCCTCTTCCTCCCTCTTTTAGTTATTCGTAGGGTCGTGATTGAATTTGAAATCAGCAAGATATCGGTAAAAAATATTTAAATAGAGCAGTAGTGGCCCAGTGGTAACGGAGACGACTTACGAGTTAGAGTAGATCGTGGGTGGATCGTTGTGGTCGTCTTACCAGGCAGGCGCTTTAAGGCCCATACACACTGGCGCGACGCGACAGCTCGACACAAAGGCACCGCGTATCGCGCTACGAGCGGTGCCTTTATGTCGGGCTGTAGCGTCCCGCCTGTGTGTTCGAGCCTTTACTTTGTGTAATTTATTTCACTACCACAGCTCTCAAAACGGTGAAGGTAACCAGCATGTCCTAGAACCAAAAACACGAAGTTATGTGACATTCACCAACCCGCACTGGGTTCTGGGTGGACCACGGCCCACTCTCCCTCACAGAGAGGATGCCCGTGTCCCTGCACTGGGAACGTGATAGGCTTATTATGAAGAAGTCGGTAATCAATATCAATCTGGATGATACAATACCTACATGTTTCGATTCAAAAATCTGGCTGGTACGTACGCTCTGCAACTTTTACTGAAGGTAAAAGATAAAATGGTAGGCTTTTTAAGTTGCTTGGACTCCGAGTTCTGGACTTGAATCTGTAATCGCATATTGATCAAGGATGGTGAACAATGCCCGTTGGAATTGCTGATACTTGATTGTCGTTTGCCTCACAGTACGGGCAGTTATCTATAATTTAGCCTTACTCACTATCCATACTATTTATATAACGCGAAAGTAGCTATGTCTAACTTTCAGTTACCTTTTCAATCCTGCACCTTTGGGACTTTTTATCCCTGCAGGCTAGTTTTCGACCTCCACTCGAGCGAGCAAAAAGCTAGCGATTTTATAGATCTAATAAAAACCTGTAAAACCTTCTGCACGTAATATTTATTCATCCATATTACCTATACGGTGACTCTTTAATCCAAAAAAGTGGAATATCCCGAATTTGTCCCCTTGTTTTCTATGTGTATTTTCCAACGTCACATACAGGCAAGTTCACTTTATCTCCGGGGGTTTACCTGGCTGGCTGGTAAGAGGATTTCGTTTTTGTCAGACGGCCAGTCTGCGTGTGTTGCGGTTCAGTAAATTGTTTATTTTAATCTAGAATCCTGCTAGACGTGTCTTTTTATAGTTATAAAAGATTTGTTTAATGTTCGGTGTCAATAACTAGACCTATAGTTGTGGCAAGGGCGACTGCTAACCATGGGGTCCTGGGTTTGGTCATCAAAGATCAATCAAAGTGTTATTAAGTATTTGGTTCTATCGGGAATTTCTCAGTAGCAGTTCAAAATCTTCGCATTCGTCGCGGCCACATACGACGCGTCTCCAAGTTATTCGGTCTTCTGCAGTGTGGACCGCTTGGTAGCTATGTTGCTTTCAATCGCCTTCCTGATCGCGTCTGACCATCTTGCCGGTGCTCAGCCTTAAGCGCGTTTTTCTTCTACCCGGCCCAGTTTCATAAGCTTTATCATAAGCCGGAAATCTGGAATAGGTGAAGGTGGTGTACCTACCCAAACACGTCCATTCACCCCTTTTGGGAAATATACGCGTGATGTTAAGTTATGCAGTAGTCATTTATATTCCTGTTGACATGCATATTATAATAACCAATCTGTCAGGTCAAAGTTTGCTTGTTATGGAACACGGAGTGTAAACGTAAGAGTACCACAGACGGCAATTAATATGGTCTTAATTAAACTCGAAAGCTGACCGATGTTGATATTTATTTTACGATATTGTATAAGCATTTGGTGTAATGATTATCGTTGAGAAAAAAAATGAGGTTTTGGGTTTTTCTATTAGGCATTTCATAGTAGCAGCCCGGAATCTATATTTGTGTCCGGTTGATGAATGAAACATAAATTATCAATCATGGCAAATAATTATCATCTTATTTAAACTAAAGCTCGAAAGCTGACCGATGACCATTCTATATTTATTTCGCTTTATTGTGTCAATATGAATTTTGATTAAACGTTAAGGCAAAGGTTTAATTAAAAGGGGTTTGATCTCCTCCATCCCAATTGCATAACACACTATAACAATCCGATGGATTTTGAGGGTAATTCCTAATTCATTGCTTCATAAGTTTGAAAAAGTCGTTGGTCGACAACGTTAATAACACAATGAATGTTGTTAAGTTGTCCAAATGAAAGGAATTGTAATTGTGTTACTCAATTAAGTACCCCGATGGTTGGGTGAAATGTCATTAGTTTTTTTTATCAGGGATTTCTCATTAGCAGCCCAGAGCCTGGAGTTGTGACTAAAGGAGAACTGCAGGCTTGTATGGGAATTTCGTAACGCTAATAAAATTTATTTTTTTGGGATATCTTTTGTTTTAATTGGTAGATATGGTAGACAATCCCTTTTAAATTCTTAGATTTTTGTAACTTGAGACGTAAAAGTTATAACCAGTTTAATTTTTAAGGTTATCTACTAGTGTACCAATGTAGATTGTTACTTAGAGGTACATAAACATTGTTTTGGTGATAAAGTATATCTTCTAGATTGCTTGTCGCTATCTTTTGTGTGTTTAACATAACATTAGGTAGGTAGATTGAGATGTGGATCGATCGTACGTGGGGTGCATTAGGAGATACCTATGTCCAGCAGCGGACAGCAACTGAACAGTTTGATAATGATGAAGTTCTGATGGAGTTTTGTGTGTAAATAACACAATTTTTGTTTATGTGAGGAGTACATTTTATTTTATTGTATTTGTAATAAGTATACTCTTAATATTACTTCATCCATGAATGGGGCAGGTCGGGTCACCGGCTCGTGGCGAGCATAGTTTAGATACCAAATAATACTCATCACATATGAGCAGCATCCCACTGTTTATAAACTTAAAATGCAGTTACAGCAATAACTTAAAAGCTAAACTAAACAAAAAAAAACTGTTAAACTAAACTCTATTGTCAAAACGATTGTATTTGTTGAATTGTATTGAATCGTTTGTATCTGTCACTCACTTAATAGCCCGACAGTATTGACACAAACAACTGAGTCGAATCGATACTTGTAGTACGCACTCGACCTTGAGCATCGCGTCTTTGTATTGCCATTATTATTATTCAAGCTTCGTTTTCAATTAACGTTTTACACAAGTATTTTAGTCTCATGGTTAACATTTTTTATGTTATTTAAAATGAGGGAATAAAGCAGAATTTGCGTCAGAGACTGTTAATTGTAAGAAAAGTATTCTACTCACTTTCAGGAATTTAAAAACCAAGTTGGTTTTCTAATAAGTGTGTTTTATTTACTTATCTGTACCTACTGTAATAAATACAGTTGTATCTGTTAGGTAAACCACTCTTCAGAAATACCATAATGTATTCTTACGAAGTGTCGTATCTATTTGACTATGTTTTATTTCAATAAAACGAACTTTTAAATTAAACAATCTAAACCTCATTTCAAATAAACCAATTACAGGCACTTTTGAATTGTTAAGGTCGGTCAGTCAGAAAAATAAAGCCAGTTGCCCATTCCAAAGCGTAGTAGGCACATTTGGAGAAGAACGGGCAAGAAACTCCACGGACACTCTTTTAAATCATATTATGGTTACAAAATATTGGTAACACCATTCATGTTAAAATTATGCATTGAGAAAGAACGATGCAGAAAGTAAAAAGCGTCCGTAGTATGAGGATGAAATCAATTCAAAAATAAAATTTAATTAAAATACGCCGTGGCAGGTAAGAGATGACCAGTCCTACTCCCGTTCACGAACATGACGCATTTATTAGCACCATTCAACTCATTCATTTTAAAGGGAGCTGAATTATCCAACACACGCGCAACCATCAGCGAAACATTACAGGGAACATGACATACTCTCAGCCGCCAGGGCACATTCAAGTCAATTGAAGAAGTACCCAGTAAAAGGTAGCTCATGTACATAGTACTCATATATGGCTTAAGCAATTATACAATACTAAAAGACTGAGTTAATACAATGCAAACATATATATATATTTTAAATCTTTTGCGGCTCCAACTGTATTTTAAAATGCTAATCAATTAGTTGATGCGTCATTGCGGAGCAGAACCATCGATTAGCCAAGCATTTATATCAGCGATGTAATCCCCCAACTTATGCTCGCCTGCATAGTGTGCGTTTTATACAAGATTTAAAATTTGATTTCATTCAGCTGACGTATGTGGGGAGGTATTTTATTGTTACAATTTAAACAGTAGGCACCCCATGAAAGATGAGTCTACTTTAGCCAGCCTGAAACCTGGTTGAACTATTTGGTCCCTATTTCTAGTGATACAGTGGTGACTGTATGATGATGACATCTTTTACTAAAAAGATGTAGATTTTTCCTTCTGTACATGATGTTTTCAAAGATATATTGACAAGGTATAAGGTCATGATGTCAATTTCATTGAACAGTTTCCTTAGAGAATCGCGCCTGCGGAGGCCATATATGATTCTGATTGCTCTATTCTGCAGAATGAAAATAGACCCGTCCCCATAGTAAAATACCGTACGACATAATACTATGAAAGTAACGAAAATAGTCTCGCGGTACCTACATCAGTTAATTCTCACAGCTTATGCTGCTGAACTTAGCCGTCCTGCAAGGGATGTTAAATGAGGACCCCATTGAAGCTTTGAGTCGAGCGTGATCCACAGGAAAACAGTTTTATGGACGAACTCTAGTTTCTCTTGATTCAATACTATCTCACAATTAGTACTTTTGATATTTAGGAAAGAAAATCTCATGCATATAATATATATATATATATTATATTTATATTCATTGTTTTCTTCCCATTTAATACTAAATTATTAGCAGTGAACCAATTTTGGATCTGCAATAAGGAGTTATTTACGTCGTCAAGATTTGATTCATGCCTATTAATTTTAAAAGATAAGAAGTATCGTCGTCAGCAAATAACACCATTTAATCAAAATTTTCTAAACGGCTTGAGTCTCGCTCGTCTTCACGCTGTTCACTAGCGATATCCCAAAAAGTAAAAAGGCTCAGTTGGCTCTCTTCGCCGACGACACTGCTGTTTACTATACCGGTCACTGTCCCAACGCTTAAGCTCGTTCTCTCCAAACGTCCGCAAACGTCTTAGGCGCTTGGTTCCGGAAATGGAGAATCGAGGTCAACCCCGATAAGAATCAGGCGGTTCTCTTGTCGAGACGTCGTCGATTCCCCCTCCCCCTTCCCAGCCCGATCACTATGTACGGCAAGCCGATCCCTTGGGAAAAGCAAGCCAGTAACTAGGCGTGATCCTAGATCAGAACCTTACATTTAAGGAGCATATCAAGGCGGTTAGCGCGCGCGCCTCCTTCGCTCTTAGTAGACTCCAGTTTATACTGACAGCCCGAAGCAAACTTTCGTTAAAATGCAAACTGCGCATCTATACCGCAGTCATCCGTCCCATCATGACCTATGCCTGCGTTGTATTTGCGCACGCTCACCCTCGACATCTCCATAAGATGCAGACCCTCCAGAACCGTTTTCTCAGAAGGGTTACGGGTGCCCCTTACTTTGTCCGAAACATAGATCTTCACGTCGACCTTAAAATGCCAACCATAAACCAGTTCATGAAACGCTTATCTAAGCGTTTCTTCGACTGTGGCATCAAACATTCAAACCCCCTGATTTCAGCGGCCGCTCGCTATACTCCCTCCCGCATTAGCAGTATTCGCCGACCAAGGCATATCTTAACCGCCCCCGAGGACGCCACTCCCCTCCTCCAGGAGAGTAGTAAGGCCACCAACACCCTAATTAAGCCCAAAACCCGATCGCCGTCCTACCGACCTCACCGCCGAGGCCCGCCGCGACGCCCAAATCCACGCCCCTCCCTACCCTTGCTCGAGCCAGCCCGCGTCGCTGAGCCTGTAGCTTTAAATTCGTCCCAAAATAACACCAATCCTGATGCAGCTAGTCATTTGCTGCCCTCTTCCAGCGACGCCCTAAGCCGAGGTTCGTACCCCACAGGGGGTGCCCTTAGCGTGTAGTCGCTTAGTGTTTAGTTAGCATTTAAGTTTAAGTCCTGGCTGGAGGCCTTAATTTATTAGGGCAACCACAGGCAAGTCCGCTTAAGCAGACGACAACCCAATAGGTTGACCTGCGAGATGCCAAACAAAAAAAAAAAAAAAAAAGTTGAAGGTTTATTTATATAGAATTGTTTTTATAAGGCGACGTATTAACGATTCTGCCTAATGTTTCGTGATGGTTCCAGTCTAAGGTCCTAGTAGATTAAAATGTATTGATCGTTGAAACGGGTTTTACAAAAATAAACGAGGCGCTAAGTTTTAATTGCGAAATCGTCAATAGTGACACAATTAAAAGAACTCGAAATGGGAGAAATCCAAATTACGAAAGTTATGAATTAATTTACTTTGGCAGCGACAAGTTGAAAATAAAAATACCGACTACAAGGAAATACATTTTTACAGGATTATTAAAATAACATAAAAAAAGTTTTGAAAAGAAATTCCTTAACGCGATATCGTTAGGCGCCGCGCGCCACTCCGCGCCATAGCGAAGTTTGTAAAGAAAATGTGAATAAGCGAACATTTCCAGTTGTTGGCGGAACAGTTTAATACATAGCATTTGTTGTGGAATTATTTTACATATTTTAAGGAGCGCACATTGATGATGGTGGACTAAATCTTTATGGTAATCTTAACCAGACTTGTAAGTTTGTAATTTCGAATTCTACAAGCGCTAAAAGCTTTACTAGTTAAATTACAAGTGTTTGGTATTTTTTCAGACGCAATGTTGTAAACTAAGTCTGATTTCGGCTTGTAGCTGAGAAATTATCCTTATTAATTTGCAGAGGATGCATAAACTTACCTATTCCACTGTGAAGTCAGGAGCCAGTTTATTCCCCACGGCGCATTAAATCTGTCACTTTGAAAGTTTAACATCGTATACTAACCCTAGATATATTAAAGCTCGAATTAAATGTATTACATTAAGCTCAAACTGCAGCAGATAATTGTAGGTATTTACCCATGTTACATTAAAACCATCAAATCATCTTTCTCTAATACATTATGCTTCGTCGATCAGTTTTTTTTGGGCACATGGCTCAATTTATCAAACCTGCGTAATGGGCCGCGTCAATCAGTGCTGACCTCTCTTTAAGGCGCGTGGAATATGACGCGCCGTCGACCCGGGCCTGGTCCTTACAGGACGGCGAGCTACCCATTGCTAGCCGTCCGCAAGCCCACGCCTACGGTGGCCGGGAAACTGTTGGCGACTCCCGACGCCCAGGGCGTCTCCTGCGGCGACTAGGGGCGTGAGGGCGCAAGATTCTCTCCCTCACGTGCTCCGCTCCTTCACAAGCATTATTGCTTCGCAGAGGCAGGTGACGGTTTTCCATTCGCTCTAGCTTCGTACCATGGCCTGGACCAGGACCGGACGGGAGAGATCGGTACATCGTCTATCGGTCTGGCGATAAACGGTACAATGTTTTTAGAATTGATGTTGTCAGAAAATTGATTGCACAAAGTGTTTGCCTGTCCAGAGCTTAAGTCTTTAAACTTTGGGGCCTTATCACTAAGCGACCACTAATTTGATAAAACTTAATTGATTGACATTTAGTAATTTGCAGACTGCCTATATTGTTTATTTATCAACCTTAAAGCAAACGTTTCTGTAAGTATTTGTGCGGCCTACACATTGCTCGGAGCGTAAGCTTGGCTGTTTGTTTCGTAATTCTATTATTCTAAGGTCGGAAACGTCCAGTGGCCTGTCATGGTCGGATGAACCAATACATTACGTAGTTACGTCAGTTATATACCTGGTTATTGAGACATACATTTGGTTCTTGTGAGATACCATAATCGTTCTGCCTAACCAATGGTTTGGAGATAGCAGACAACGCACACAAGAAACGCTAACACTTTCATCCCAAAATCTTTTACTTTCCTTTGGTCAACTTCTTCGACTTCCACGGAAAATTTGCAGGTTTTATAATTAACCAAAACCTACTGTACAGCAAACTTCAAAGGTTCAAGGCCAAACAGGGTGACGAAACTTCCACATTTTCTCGAATACCATGGAGTTGTGCCTAGACCATAATGTTGTGCTAGTTTTAAGGAATTCGTCGGAACATGTAATGCGTTTCGTTTAATATTTTCCTTCCATTTCAGATTTACAAGTGTAATTGTTTACCTTATACTGACATAAGAACCTTTTTGCAGCACTGCCCCGAAGCAGCACTGGTGTCAGCTAGGGTGTTGGCGGCTGAAGGGGCCCCAGCCACACGATCTGCGTCAGGAGTGGAGCGACGACCCTCGGTCCCCAGGCCGCCGCTGTGCAAGAGGGGGTCGGGATCACTACTATCAGGCTCACCGCCTACGTCCAGGTGAATTAGTAGATAGAACTTTCTATGCTTTGGAATGGGCAACTAGCTTCATCTTTCTAACTGACCGACCTCTTGACACTCTAAAAGTGCCTGTAATTGATGTAATTAAAATAAATGCTTTGAGTTTGACTTTTAGGGCTGACATACTTAGAATAATCAGGAAAGGATTTACTGTCTAAAGGTGGACGCGCACCTAGACGCACTTTATGAGCCTTACGCGCCGCAGTCATTGTATTTAAAAAAAACTTTATTTGAAATAGTATGCAAGGATCTGTCTGCACCAAACAACCCGCATTACAGTCAAATGCTGCGGGTATACGGATTCCAGATGCGCAGGACCATCCGAAAATGCGTGTCTAGGTGCGCGTCGACATTAATCAACCATGTTTAACATATTACTAAATACGAGATTACTCTTCGTTATTAAACTGTATATCTATGTATATCAAACACCTACACGACTGATAAGAAACTCTTAGGTACCTATTTTCTAACACCAAGCTTTCAATGGAATTTGTTGTCTTTATCTCATATATCTTTCTTACTAAAGAGATATAGCTTAAGTAAAAACAAGTTAGCAAGCGCCTTAGTGTTTTTCATTTCTAGATTCAACTGAAAGCTTCGGGATTTCATGCAAAATACAACTTTGTTGAATTTAAATCTATTTTCATTCGAAGCCTTGTAGCGTTTTCACTAACGAGTCAGATACCTAGATGATTCACATTCCGGTCTTATTAAATTCTACAGAAACCACTAGCAATTCTCTGAAAGGTATAACCACGTAGCCATTATAACAACAACACTCGTAGCCTCGTAGACTCGTAGCTCACTAACGAGCGCAGACCGTAGCGCTTCGTAGACAAACCCACACAGTTATATGCATATTATAAATCGAAGTCGCTTTAAACTACGTGACCGGTTTATATGCGGTTTTTACCATCAATAATTTTCACATCACCTATTCGCTAATGTCAAATTATATGTCATGCAAAGCTAATCTAAAGCATGTTAAGAAAGACTTAAGCTCTAGCCCGGTATTAATATTCTACTGAATATCATTATGAACCGCTCTCAACAAAAATAAAATGAATGAAAAAGTTTACCATTAAAAAAACTATTAGGGTACAGCTCGATCAATGAGTTTTCACTTCATAGGTTTTAGTTGCCGTTGACGATCAAAGTAGTTTAATTACGCATTTTATAAGTGATATCGTAGTGAAATAATAAGTGACAATAATGTACATTAATAAAATAGATCATACAAAAACAATTCTACTGATCTAATGAAAGAAAGTAAGGTAATACCACTTTTCAAATCCGGGGACAGTAAAGACACCAATAAATATAGACTCTTGTCCGTGTGGCCGGTTTCAGCAAGGTGTTTGAAAAGATAATGCCCAATCAAATGCTCAATCATTTCAATACTAAAAATATCCTTCACGATCAACAGTACGGTTCCACCAAAGGGCGGTGTGCGACCGACTTGCCATATTAAAACATATTTTTAACGCGTGGGAAGAGGCCAAGATGCCATAGGAATCTTTTGTGACCTCTCCAAGGTATTTGATTGCGTCGATCACGAAACCTTGCTCTTGAAACTTGAGCATTACGGACTTGGAAAACTTGCGCTCAGTTTAGTAAAATCTTATCTAAATTAAAGACAACAGCAAGTTCAAATAAATGGTGTCAATTCACTTGGTTTAAAAGTAAGAAAGGGTGTTCCACAAGGCTCGATATTGGGTCCTTTCCTCTTTTATTGTATATTAATGACCTTATCCATTTATTAATAAATCAACCACAAATGGTGTTATTTGCTGACTATACTTCTTTAATTTTTAAGGTAGATACGCCTATCTACCTTAAAAATGATTGCTTAAAATGTTGACGACGTAAATAACGACCTACTGCTGGTTCATAATTGGTTCTCTGCTACTATTGCAGTGTTAAATTAAGATAAAACAAAGTGCAAAAGATTTTCTTTGCCAAATGTCAAGTGAGATAGTACTGCATCAAGAGAAACTATAATTTGTCGATAAAATAGTTTTCCTGTGGATCACGCTCGACTCAAGGCTACAATGCGGTCCTCATTTAACATCTCTAGCAGGACGGCTAAGTTGAGCTGCTTACACTGTTAGAAAAATCCGTTAATTTACTGATGTAGATACCGCGAGGCTGGTCTTTTTAGTTACTTTCATCATGTCTTACGGTATTTTACTTTGGGGACGGGCTGCAGACATCGAGTCTATTTTTATTCTGCAGTAAAGAGCCGTCAGAGCCATATATCAGCGCGATTCTCTAAGGTAACTGTTTAAGGATATGAAAACATCAAATACGTAAGAATTTTTTTTTATAAGTAAGGGGATTGCATCGCTGATAAAAATGCCTGGTTCAATGCCGGTCCTGCTCCACACCACAACTAATTATTAGCATTTGAAATGCTAGCTATTGAAGACAGTAGGAATATATTTGCATTCTATAAACTCAATCTCCTTTGTATTATATAAATGCATAGCACAGGTGTGAGTACTATGTATAATGAAGCTACCATTTACCATGCTAATGGCATAGATTGATTTGTATGTGCCCTGACGGCTGATAGTATGTCATGCTCACTCAAATGTCTCGTTGACGATGGTGCCTGTGTTGGGTCATTTAGCTCCTTTCAAAATGGTTGAGTCGAATGGTGCTGATCCATGCGTCATGTTCGTGAACGGGCGCCGTCAGTTCGGACTGGTCATCTCTTAGCTGTCACAGCTTATTTTAAAAAAAATTTTTTTGGGATGTTTTTTTTTTTTGCTGCACTCTGGACGCTTTTAACGTGTACGGTTTTTGTACATTCCAACATATATTAGATCAACATTTATGATGTAACTTATATATTTGTAACAATATTATTAAAGAGTGTCCATGGAGTTTCTTGAACTTTCCTCTCCATAGGTACCTACCTGCTACGCTTTGGAATGGGCAACTAGCTTCATATTTCTGACTGACCGACTCCGTGAAAATTCAAAAGTGCCTGTAAATGGTTTCATTGAAATAAATGCTTTGAGTTTTTTTGAGTTTTTGAGAATAATTTGCATACGAGACTGGTGGCTTTTCATCACACCAGCTGATCGGTTGCTGTGGCGTGTTCGGTACACACACACTTATTGGTAGTAGGTATTATTTTATTGTTAATATTGTGAATGTTACACACTATGTGGGTCATTTTATTTTTACTTTTGTTTAGTTTTAATAACTAACTGAGATAATAAAATAAAAATAAAACGTAATCTTGATCTGGCGGTTTGAGTAATTATGCGGTCTACCCTATGTCCTGTCTTTGGTATTGTTCGTCGAATCGTTGAGCTCCTTATGTTTTGAGTTGACCTGTACGATTACTGACAAATGAGTGCACTAACTAGACAGGTCGACTCAATCTGTGCGGTTCTTTCCTCAAAAGAGCATTTCAGACATCAATCCTAATGGTCTAAACTTGATCTGACCAAGATTATGTCTGGACTTTAAAAGAGACTGTGACCTCTGTGTTTGTTTCGGCATTTCTTCTCAGAGTAGTCAAATAGGACTCGCCGACCTCATCTAGTTTAAAAAAAAATTTGACGTGTAAAAGTGTTTGTACAAACCCACTTAGAGAAATAAAAATCATTTATCATTTATCACTAAAATTCGTTATTGTGCCCCCGCGTTAGAATGTAGGATTTGTGCGTCATATTCACGATTTTATTTATCGTGTTTTTGATGAAATTGCATGAGTTAAGATAAAATTGTGTATGAAATTGCACATTAACACATTCGGTATTCCCCGGTTATTTAACAGTTTCATGAACTACTAATTTGAGAACCGAATTGGTTTTCGAGAGGATTCTCTTCGGGGAAAAAGGTGTCTTCGTCTTGGGCGAGCTTGAACCCCTCGCTACACTCATTATTCTAGTCTTTAATCCCAGGCTTCGCTCAGGAGTTAACTCACAACTACCTCGCTGCCCTCGGGAGCCCTGAATCGTTTCGTTTGGGATTCAAAACAGAGCCCGTGACATAAAGCCACTGCTTAGTCGTTATAAATGCTGTAAAATTAAACTTACATAGATAGAGAGAATAACATATGGTATAGAACTGTCGATGTTTGGTCAGGTTGTGAAAACCGTGCGCTGGGGCGTATCGCTAGTATACAAATTAAACTTGTAGGTACATGTGTGTGTTCACGCAGACTAACATCAAGTTCTGTATACTCCTAGCACTCTAGAAGTCTATTTACATTACCTGATCGAGTTGAACGTGCGAAGTTTTAACAGGGTTAGTTTTCCAGTTTAGATTGAAAAGTTTGTTTGAGAACCTTTCACACACGATGGTGCTCGCAGTAATTTTCGCACTTTGTGTAGAGATTGTTTCACGCTGGCTTGATTTTAAAAGGAAAATGGAGTAGAGTTTAAGTGTGTTAGGGAAACAATATCGTTGATTAATAAATATCGAGGTAGCCGAAAAATTCTCACTCAGAATACCGATATATTTAATATATTTGACCCGATTATTTTGGTCTAGTCATATTTTAATTTGATAAAATGCTTGTCATAATCTCGTATGGTGACTTCCTATGTATATGTCTAAGAGTAAAAGCTTCCATCGTTGGACATGGGCTCCCAATAAACGATCCTAAAAGAAAATACGTACCTACATTATCCACGCGCTTGGCTTGGTTCCCGGAGTAGTTATTAGTACCAAGAGCGACTTAGAATCAACTACTAGCCTCGTAAAACCGCTACTACATACTTTATGCAAATGTTTTCCGAAGAAAACTTGACATGTTTTTAATTACGCGTTGTTCAAACAGTTCGCAACTTGTGCTTATTCCTTCGAGAATCACAATAATATTCATGTATAAAGGAATCAAGTTAAAATGACTCACAAGTACATATTTAACTAATTACATTATAAAAGCCACAAGCTTGAACTACACAAATATAATTATACGATTTTACACGAGCATTCGCTAAATTGATAGTAGATAATACATAGTTTCCTGGATTTCTGCTCTACTAGACACACACCCACAACTCGAGTCAGGTTGCTTGAATGCATCAAGTATATAAAAACAATTCTAGCTTTTGAACGCGGTTTTGCCCGCGTGGATGTCGGAAAATATCCCTCAGGAACGTAAGTTCTACTGGGATTAAAATACGTTAGTCCAGTTATCCAAACATATTATATGTGCACATGTATGTGTGCCACATTTCGTCCAAATACATTTGACTGTTCGTTTTTGCGTGATTGAGTAACACAAACATACAAACTTTCGCATTTATAGTATTAGTAGGATATAGTAGGATTCGTGTACAATGGATTAAAGTTGTTTTACTCTCAAATGTTTACCTAAGTATATTATAAAAGCCACGAGCTTGCACTACAAATGCAATTAGATTACAATTTTGACACGAGCGGTAGCAAAGTAGTGTTAGATGTTATATTTAAATTCGTGGAATTCTGCTCTATTAAAAGGGGGGTCAATTTCGTGCGCGTGGGAATGTAGTCAATTTGGTTAGTCACACCGATATCTCAAATCGCGTATCTTGAATGTATCAAGGATACACAATGCAATGTGTATAAGAATTTAAAAAGCAATACTTTGTTAGAAACGGCGTATTTCAAAAGTTCAACCAGTCAAGATACAATTGGAAATAGTTCAAAAGTATCTTAAATCTTCTTCAATATCTGTTCAAATGGTACTTGTACCAATAGTTGCCTATCTCAGACAACAACGTCACCAATTCTCAACATATTTGTTTATCTATCCATATACAAGAAAAACAGCAGTCAAATTAATAAATAAACAACAGCTGACTGACGGGTCCAAACCAAACAATGGTCTTCCATGTTGAATATTATAATATATTTATTTGTTTATAATCGGCGTTTAGCTCAGATCAGGAAGAATTAAGGAGAATTAAATTGTCGCCGAGAGGCCGAGTCATGGCGCGCGGAAAAATGCGTCACGATTATATTTCCTGGCTAACTGTTAGGGCTGCCAGAGGAAACGAAATTCTGTGTTAAGGGGGGCGTGTGCGAAATCGACAGATTTTTATCAATTTTGTGCATTTTTTGTGAGAAAGGGAAAAAGAATTTAAACAAAATTATTTGTGATTTGAAAATCCGAGTTCTTTGTTTTGCATTTGGCTGAAAGGGATTTTTCGATTAAATGAAGTACTCATGGAAAATCACTAATATTTGTAATAAGTTTTCCAACGACACGAGGCTGACGTTTGATATTTTTACGTTTGATTTTGAACATTAAAAATGATTAGCAACATTACTATAATTATGGTCTATTCTAATATACCGCCAACTTATAATATGCTCGGCATAGTGTGCGTTTCATACAAGTTTTAAATTTCGTTTCATTGTGTTGATGTATGTGGGGAGGTTATTGAAACATTTAAACAGTACCCCTAAATAGTACCCATGAAAGAGAGTCTACATTAGCCAGCCTTTTTTTTTGTGTGGGAAATCATCAAATGACTTCTCCCGCTCTAGGTGGAGCGAAAGGGCGTGTCAGATTTCTACTGACTAAAACCTACCCGTGTTCCTTCAGTTGCCTGTGTCAGGGCCACGGTTTCTCTTTCGAACTTCCCGCGACCCTGAGGCGTCGGGCCTATCGGACCCCGTCATTTAGTGCTGACATCTCTTTGAGGCGCGCGTGGAACACGATGCGCCGTCGACCCAGGCCTGGTCCTTCCCGAACGGCGAGCAAGCCCGCGCCTACGGTTGCCGGGAATCTGCAGGCGACTCCCAATGCCCAGGGCGTCTCCTGCGGCGACTAGGGGTGAGTGAGGGCGCAAGGGTTTCGCCTTCAAGCGCTCCGCCTCCTCCTTCGCGAGCATTACTGCTTCGCAGAAGGTTCCCAAGCTGGGCGTTGGCGGCTCCACAATGGTGACACCTGGGCGTTTCCTCCCACCTTATGCGAAACAACCGGGAACCTTCTGAAAGCCAGCCTGGAATCTGTTTTTACTAATTGGTCCCTATTTCTAGTGCTATAATTGTGTCTTTCACTTCTTTTACTCTACTACTACTAAAAAAAATCGATATCTAGTACCCCATGCTTTTTTACTTTTTTTGAATTTTCTTAACATCGTAACTATTACATTAATCTTACTCTTAATTAATTATGATAATCGACTGTTAGATTTTATATTGCAGTAACGCATACTCTTAACACTTTAAAATTATTTTCTACTTTTTAATTCGTTTGCTATTTCAAATCGTGTTTTTTTTTGTTTTTTTTAAACACAAATTAATTTTCTGAATTTTTTGTCTCAAGACGACAATATTTGTTTTATTATTTTTATCCTGATGATCCTAGTCAGGACATTAATATAAAGTTATGAGATTAATGTATTGTCATCGGCCCTTGACCCCTGTGCAAATTTTCAAGTTAATTAGACACCTAGAAGTAGGTGAAAATGAAGTTAAAAGATTTCGTTACAGGTCAAGCTAATAAAAGCTTGTTAAAAAAAAGTTGAGTTTTCCTTACGTACGTGATGTTTTTATAGATCGCGCCGGCGGAGACCATTTATTTGGGCTCTGATGGCTCTTTTCTGCAGAATGAAAATAGACTCGATGTCTGCAGCCCGTCCCCATAGTAAAATACCGTACGACATAATACTATGAAAGTAACTAAAATAGACTAGTCTCGCGGTACCTACATGAGTAAATTGCCGGATTTTTTTCACAGCATATGCTGCTGAACTTAGCCGTCCTGCAAGGGATGTTAAATGAGGACCCCATTGAAGCTTTGAGTCAAGCGTGATCCCCAGGAAAACAGTTTTATCGACAAAGGTCTTACAAAAGGTCTTTTTGCAATAATTCTTTATCTAAACTAGTGACCCGCCCCTGCTGCGCACAGGAACAATAACGACATGACATAGCATAGAGATCTCTGTGTTTCATATCAGTTAAATATTAATGTATTCTACACATATACCTGCCTAAATAAATTCTGTAACCAATTGATAGTGAAAACAGCATCAAAATACATTGTACACATAACAGATCTAACCGGTTACACAGATTGACACGGAAAGTGAATTTAATTTATTATGCGTGATGGTATCTAAGATTAAATAATTAGTACCAATAACACGAACGTTTAATTAAAGCAAGATAATATGCTTAAATAGATAAAAGGATATGGCACCATAGACCACATACACACAGTGAGGCAGATTATACAGAAGTCCGAAGAGTATAATCAGCCCCTGTGTCTGGCCTTTGTGGACTATGAGAAGGCCTTTGATTCTGTCGAAACCTGGGCTGTTCTGGAATCCTTACAGCGATGCCAAGTAGACTGTCGTTATATCGAGGTACTGAGATGTCTTTACGACGCCGCCACCATGAGTGTCCAAGTACAGGACCAGCAGTCCAAACCCATCCAACTGCGCAGAGGAGTGAGACAGGGGGATGTTATATCCCCGAAACTGTTCACGAGTGCGTTGGAAGATATGTTTAAGACGCTGGACTGGAAAGGTAAGGGCATTAACATAAACGGCGATTACATCTCACACCTGCGATTCGCTGATGACATAGTTTTAATGGCGGAGTCGTTGGAGGAGCTGAACCAGATGCTGGACGGCCTAGCTTCAGCCTCGCGACGCATCGGTCTCGGCATGAATTTGGATAAAACCAAAGTCATGATCAATGGTCTCATTGATCCGGGACCGGTGGTCGTACATGGCCACCCTCTCGAAATTGTTTCCGAGTACACTTACCTTGGGCAAATTCTGCAGTTAGGTAAAAACAATTTTGAGAGGGAGGCCAAGAGGAGGATCCAGCTAGGCTGGGCAGCGTTTGGGAAACTACGCCGAGTCTTCTCGTCATCCATACCGCAATGCTTGAAAACTAAAGTTTTCAATCAGTGCGTCCTACCCGTCATGACCTACGGAGCTGAGACGTGGACACTCACGATAGGGCTGGTCCACCAGTTCAAAGTCGCTCAGCGAGCTATGGAAAGAGCTATGCTCGGAGTCTCTCTGAAGGATAGAATTCGCAACGAATGCATCCGACAGAGAACCAAAGTTATCGACATAGCTCTAAGAATTAGCAAGCTGAAGTGGCAGTGGGCCGGCCATATCTCGCGAAGAACCGACAACCGCTGGGGTAAACGAGTTCTTGAGTGGAGACCGCGACTCGGCAAACGTAGTGTAGGACGCCCTCCGGCCAGGTGGGATGACGATCTGCGAAAGACTGCAGGCAGATGCTGGATGCGTCAAGCTGAAGACAGGGCGCTATGGCGCTCATTAGGGGAGGCCTATGTCCAGCAGTGGACTAAAATAGGCTGATGATGATGATGATGAAGATAATAAATCCTGCTTCGTTGTTTTATCCTCAGTTATTTGACAGCCCTATGCTCCCGTGACGCAACGCGCTTTGCTAATGGCATTAATTTAAATGAATGATAGTCCTCCATTTATTCATTCGTTGGCAAAATTTTGCAACGATGTCGCAAAGCTCTTGTTAATACAAAAGCTTGGTAATAATAATAACTTATTAAAACATCATTTGATTTGCGACTGCTTGGCGTGGGAATCAGTCTCAACCGTCAAATTGTTATGTAGCAGCAGAAATAAGTGACCCACATTATTTAAAACAAAACGGACGAAATGCGGCTGGAGTTGTTTTTAACACAAAAAGTTTAGAACGATTAAAACGTTTATTCTATTGTCGACTTGCTTCTGCCCACGACTTTCACCGCGTGTTTTATCTATATAAATAAAAATCAATAGCAAAAAATGTTTCTTCGCGCTTTACTTCAAAGCGGCTGCAACTATTTGCCTCATTATTTTTTTTTTTGTTTTGTTTGCACGAAACGGTTTGTATGAAAGAAATCTGGATGCAATTTTTGTAAGAAATTCACCCCGAGTGACGCCGGGCAGGAACAGCTAGTAAAAAATAAAACTTATGTATGACACTTGGCAATATAATGTAAAGGAGAATGCCCAAAAGCAGGTGCCATGTGAAGTTATCGAGTGTCTCAACTAAATACAATGTTTAAATTATATCTAGTTTACGTTTATGTATTAAATAACGCATTGTTTATACCCCCTGGAATTAAAGTTACTTTTTAAATAACTAAATGACTGAATATTTAACATCCGCTCACAAAATTGATACCATAATTATTGCCAGATATCTAAGATTTTCTTAGTTATTTATTATTTCAATCACAAAATGATCAATCGATTTCTAACGGTATGATTATTACAACTAGAGAATTGTAATGTATTGTATTATAGAATAACACGATAAACAATTATATTTACTCAATTAATACGTCGAAATATGTTAAGTTGCCATATAGGTTAAAATATATTTACGTTAAATTAGTGAATACTCAATACTTTAAAAATAGAATGTAATTGGTAAGAATCCAAAAAGTACTCAGAGGTACATTTTTAATTAATTTTGTATTAGTTTAATAATAATTTTATCAGAACTCCAAAGTCCTAAACCGTAATGAACATTGACGCGTTTAACCACATTAACAGTCATGCCCCGGTGACTCAGCACTGGGATTTCATTGTATGGCCTGACGGATAATATAAATTAAAAAACGGTGGTTAGTGACGTTTCTATTAAAAAAACACTAAAGTGAAAAGGTATGAATAGTTGCTCCCAAAAATGAGATCTAAACGCTTTTAGCGTTGTGTTATGAAGTATGAAAAAAAAAACAAATAGCGCAATCGGTTTTGAATCGAAAACAAACATAAATTAATTTTAGAAAAGGCAACATTACTAAAATTACGATCTATCTATCACGTCAATGTCAAATCAATAGCGTCGGTCAGTTTGATTCGGCTTTTCGTGTTGATAAACGTTGAGTCGAGTATTTATCATTCTTCCGTATTTACTTCAGTTTCGAAACGATTTTGTGTTCATGTAACGAGTTCATATTATAATAATCAATGGGTGTTGCCAAAGGCCAATAGGCCTTCCTCATGACATTTAAAGTATATTTACCCACTAATGATGAAACTGTGACTGTGTGTAAATCCTGTGAGTAAATCAATTGAGCAAAATCTTGATCCCTATGTTTGCAGTTAATTGAAACATTTTTATTGTTCTTACCATATTATCCTATTAATTTACTTACCTAAAACTAAACTTCTGATTATTTTATGGAAATGGCTTCTGTTTTGCCTAAACTGAGATAGATAATTCCATATAAAGAGTAGGTACTCTTCAGAATTTTAATTATTTAAGAGAGAAACTAGGTTAACCTTTAAGTGTAAATAAAAAAGATTTCTCGAAAACCTGAGTAAAAAATTTAAAACCGTTTTCTAATTGTGAAATAAGATTGTTTTCTCTTAAATATAAAGTAAAAATCGTCCTGACACAACACTGAGACTTTTCACTGAGACCCAACTTCCCTAACAGGATGGGTATCGTCCTTTTTTAATTGGATCAGTTCTTCCAAAGTTTACCTTTATTTACAAACAAACAATTGTACCTCCTTATACTACCTTAGATAAATAGTTTAGATAACATTCGCGCCACAAAGAACTAGAAGCGCATAAACAGCTTGGAGCTCACTGCAACACTGAGAGTGTGCATGGCGCTTCGTTTTGAGTAATGCACACATGTCCTGAACTCTTTATAATCAACTAAAGTGTGTCTCCGCGTTACAATTGTATCTATACAGCTGTGGTTGTTTATTTGGTGTAGTTACTGTAGCTGATTAAGAGAAATGGGTTAAGGTTACGATATTGTATGTTTGTAAAAGAGGAATGATAAATGATTGTATTTCTCTAAGTGGGTTTGTACAAACAATTTAACACTACACTGAGACGAAACTCCGAAACAAACTACGAGGTCACAGTCTTTTTAAAGTCCAGACATAAAAATGGTCCAATCATGTGAGGACAAAATGTCTGAAATGGTATTTTGAGGAAAGAACTACACAGATTTGTGCACCGGCGCACCGGTCTAGTCAGTGAGTGTAAAGCATTTGTTAGTGATCGTGTAGTTTCACTCTGGTGGTGATGATGGCGTTCTGTAGTTTCTGCTTACCCCCATGCGAAAATGGCGTGGGTTTATATGTGTTAGCAGGGTATTGTAGGGAAAGGATGTTTAGTTACGTCTTACTGTGCTATAATTAGCTAAGCCTTAGAGGGTAGGTCCTTGTTAGAGTGTGTTCATAATTAATTACAACGTTTTACTTTAGAAAAAAGGTTTTAACACGAAGGTAGCGTTGCTTACATAACATTTTAAGCGTATATTCTCCGAAAGGTAAGTAGGTTGTATAACAGTAATAGGAGGTGTGCGTATTGTTATTAACCGGGCACAAATCCAGACTCCAGGCAATGAAAAACTCAAAAGAAATGCCTAGCTAGATTCCTAAAATCGAATCAAGCGCCTTGAAAAGTCTGGCCAGGAAATTACACAGCTACAAACCAGACCAAAATCCTAATTTATAAGAAGGAGACCTAGTTATTCTTCGTAGTGATAATACTGCTCCAATGACATGCTGCACTGCAAGGCGTGTGGGGGCTACACGCCTAGCAGTATTGCTTGCGACTAATATGTGGGACACTCAGGCAGGTATTGCAGGTATGCTGGAAGAGATTTCTTTAGAAATAAGCATTACCTTGATAAATGATTTTATTTCTGTAAGTAGGTTTTTAAGAACACTTTTACAAGTCAAACATATTTTAAAAACTAGATGAGATCGGCGTTTCCTATCTGACTACTCTGAGAAGAAAGGCCGAAACAAACTCAGAGGTCACAGTCTCTTTTAAAGTCCAGACATAATCTTGGTCAGGTCATGTGAAGACCATGTAGATTGATGTCTGAAATGGTCTTTTGAGGAAAGAACCACACAGAATGAGTGGACCTGTCCAGTCAGTGCACGCATTTGTCAGTAATCATGCAGCTCAACACAAAACTTAAGGAGCTCAACGATTCGACGAACATTACCAAAGAAAGGACATTTGGGTAGGCCGCATAAATTACTCAAACTGCCAGAACATGATTAAAACTAATTTTAAAAATTAAAAATAAACTGAGATATAAAAAAAAAACAAGAAATCCACACTGCCTTCACATTCACAATAATCAAAATATTATAATGTACAAAGTAAATTGTACGTACTTGTACGTACTTTTCTGTTCTCTTTATTTGTCTTGTCAGTTTATGTGTGTACATAAATGGTTAAATAAATAAATAAATAAAGTTTTGCGAAAATAAGAATAAATGTTCTATGGTAAATATTTTTTAATTAAATCTTTTCAAAGTACTTTACACTAGCCTGTATTTATAGTTTCATGCGTCTGAAAGAGACAGTCACGAGAGATGCAGCGTTCCTAATGGTAATTTAATTTAGACACATCTATGTAGAAGTACCCCACGGAAATGTAATACAACTATACCTCTATCAAGTAAAACGCAATTATTGCATCACTGGTCGGTAGGTGCTTGTATCGAGCCAGCAGTTAACTAAGTTACCGGCGCGGGCGCTATTAATCTGTGTCAATTTGTGGTAACTCAGTTATGCCTGTTAAAGCCAGTCCTTAATTGTTTCTGAGGGAAACATTTTACGGGTTGAACATTTAGGGTGGATTTCACCAATGAAACTGAACGTGAGCTGACAGCTCTTAAACGTAGTTTCAATGTTAAACATTATTTTCAATGGAATATTGACACTGACAGCTGTGCTGAACCCGTTCAGTAACATTGGTGAAATCGGCTCTTAGTGTTCGTATTTTCTCGATGTAATCAAACGTATTATTAGCCCAGTATTATTTAGGCATGCCACAATAGCGGCTGTAAGTCTCCTCTTTGAGGAGTGGTTGGAGAGGCGCCACGGCGTCCTCACCTTCCGCCTGACACAGGTCCTCACCGGACACGGTTGTTTCGAGAGGTTACTGTTTCGCATAAGGTGGGAGGAAACGCCCGGGTTTCACCATTGTGTGGATCGCCTGTAGGACATGGTGGAGCATACGGTGGAGGTGTGCAAAGCTTGGGCGGAGCACCGCAGTGTCCTCACGGAGGCGATTGGCGGCGGCAATCCCTCGCGTCCGGCCCTGGTCCAGGACATGGTACGGAGCGATAGAGAATGGAAAGGCGTCATCTCCTTCTGCGAAGCAGTAATGCTTGCGAAGGAGGAGGCGGAGCGCATGAGGGAGAGAGCCTTGCGCCCTCACGCCCTCACTAGTCGCCGCAGGAGACGCCCTGGGCGTCGGGAGTCGCCTGCAGATTGCCGGCCACCGCAGGCCGGCCGGCTTGCGGACGGCGAGTAATGGGTAACTCACCGTCCGGTAAGGACCAGGCCGGGACGACTCAAAGAGTTGTCAGCACAAAATGACGGGGTCCGATAGGGCTGACGCCTCAGGGTCGCGGGAAATTCGAAAGAGATAACGGTGGCCCTGGCACAGGCAGGCAACTGAAGGAAGGGTGGGTTTTAGTCAGTAAAAGTCTGACACGCCCTCCCGCTCCACCCAGAGCGGTAGAAGTAATTTGATGATTTCCCACCCAAAAAAAAAAAATAAGAGGGCTGAGCCTTATTCAATCTGCCGAGCTTTTTTCCAACTTTGTTGGGGTTGGCTTCCAGTCTTACCGGGTGCAGCTGAATACCAGTACTTTATATGGAGCGACTGCCTAGCTGACCTCCATTATGTTGCCACTAATATGAGAAATTCCTGATAGAAAAGCATTAAATATTTTAAATTTCCAGATAATGCATTTATCAATCAACACGAGTTAACGTTAATTTGATGATGCAACTTCCGTCTCAATACAGCTTTTGTTTATTAATTTTTCTAGAGCACCAGAACTTTTCTGTTTACAAATAGATTTGCATAGAACAGGCCACCCATTAATTGGAAACCGTCGATCTGAGAAGTTCTTGCTTGAATGTTCGAAGGATTATAACATTTTGAGAATTCAATTAAAAGTTTTGTTATCGGTTTTGTAGTTATAGATAGTAATTCGATTAGAAACAATGATTCTAAGCTTACAGTTTAACTAAGTTACTAACCGACTTCATCAACAATTTCAGTTTTGAAGAAAAAAGGATTACGGATAGAAAATGGTACCTACACAGTTTTTACGTGATGAAGATCAACTTTCATAAAATTCATAAACAAATCGAATTAATGGGCCATTACGTACCCTGGTTACAATAAATCTTATCTGGTTTGAAAACCTAAATATCACGAAATTGGTGCAAAGTTGTAATAGCCTGGAGAGGCACACTTCACAAATTATTTTGAACAGAGGAAAAAAGCCGTAAACATAATTAATTTTAATGTCCCGGGACCCATGTGTATACATAGACGTGAATGAAAAATTTAAATTTTTGTAAGAAAAATATCAGGCATATTTTTTTCGACAAAGCTTCTAAAGAGAAAATCCACTTTTTTTACCTACATTAAAATGAAATCGTTTTACAAAGCCAACCGAAATTTATCCAATACATTAAAAAATAGCTTCTTTTAATCCAGTAGGTTTCAAATCAGAAGCTTGGCTTTTCATAAGTAAAGCTCTGGCATTTCATAATCAGCCCATAATGTTCCCACTGCTGGGACACAGACCTCCTCTCTGTAAGAGGGCTGGTGGATGCCACATTTATATCTTCGATTTTTTGGTGCCATTTCGGTTTCTTCACGATCTTTTTCTGTTCACCGTTTTGATTGAAGCTAAGAGCACTATCAAACACACTAAATGCTATTATAATGCAAATCTTGCAATGCAATCCTGTTATTTCGCAATCGCATTACGTACTGCCGGTTCTCCGCCACGGATTATGTTCTACCTTCCGATTAAAATACATTACGATTAGTCGAATAATATAATTCCGAGTGGAATCTGTTGGAAATTGAAAGATTGGGATTTGGTATTATTATGGTTTCGGTTTTAATTCGGAAGCCGTCTTAAGTATGGCTTTGTTTAATGTAGGTAATGTGAATTAATCGAGACACGCTTTTGCATAAGGTTTAGGTGGGATTCATTGTCGTTGTTTGTAGAAAAAATGAGTTACTTAAATTACGATACACTTCGACCTAAGTTCTACAAAATATGTTAAATAGAGGTGGTGTTTTATCACTATCAGTTATCATTTTGAAAAGTGAGATCAGACCATTAAGGCAATAATAATCTCTTACCGATGTTGGCAGACTCTCGTACACATAAATAAATGTGATAATATTCTTACTGGCCATTTATACTACGAGGCGTAAAGTTACACCTACAATTTCAAGTTGTAGTTCCTGAAGTAGTTGTAAACGTGTGTTCAAAAGATGTTTACAGTTTGAAACTGAAGAAGGTTATTAGGAAGCTCGTTCGAGTTAACGACTACATTACATAATTGTGTACAATTGTGGGTTGTCTGTTTGGGTTGTGGTTTATTTTGACATACATAATCAGCCATTAATGTTCCCACTGCTGGGGCACAGGTCACACAGGCCGCCTCTCGGTGAGAGGGAGTGGGCCGTGATCCACCACGCGGGCCCAGTGCGGGTTAGTGGTAGATGTCTCATGTATTCGAATTTTTGGCTGTAGGACATTCCGGTTTCCTCACGATGTGTTCCTTCACCCTTTTTAGAGCGGCGCTTTACTTTGAGTAAATTATTTCATCACCACGATGAAGTAATTTACTCAAAGTAAAGCGCCTGTTTGGGTTCGAACCTACGACGTACAACCCGTCAGTTGCGGCCGTTACCACTGGGCCACCGAGGTATGGTTGGAAACAAAAAAATATATAACAATGACGTTAAGAACAAGTGAATCTCGGCTTCATTAAACCTCTTTTACCATCCGTTTTAACCAGATAATTAATATATTTTAAGTTTAACTATTTAACGTTGTTTCTTGTTTAAACAAAAGATGATTGAATATGGGCTGAGATTGTTAACCCGCAAACTAAAACTGACCCAACCCATTTCAAATAACTCAAGTCTTAAGAACATCAATTATTGATTTGTTATTAGTAGCGAGTTATAATTTGTTACCCTTATCTATATGAGGTAATAGGGTTGAGGGACCGACCCTATTACCTTAACCTCATAGGTAGGATCAATTATTACAACAAGGTAAATTTGAAACTCGTTAGTGAGGTAGGAGTCGGAGATTGAACAGGTCATGAATTCAATTATAGGTTTTTCGGGGTTTACACAAATGAGCCAGATAAGACAGTGTTAAATTAATGTAAATCTTGGTAGAAAGACAAGAAAAAATTTTATTTGGGACACGCACAGGGAATATTAAAAGAAATAAAATGAAGGAGAAAAAAAAATATTTAAACTAACAGAATTAACATCCAAAAAAACAACAAAAAACAGTAAAAAGACCTGTGCGAGGCCAAAAAAGCTCCTATCTCAGCGTAATGCTGCGGTATTTAAAAAATTAATAACACAGCGCTGATATTCTGACAGGGCCCGTTATGATGCTACGGATACACATACGGACATGAATAAATCCGACTAGGGGATTTAAAAAAATAAAAATAATGATAAGTAAATAAATAAATAAGTTATTTTATACGGCAACAAAAATAAATATATACCTTATTTGTGTACAATATAAAAAATATGTATTTAGTCTATATCAAATGATGAGACGCGGGTGCAGCCGCGCACCCAGGCGGCCGGCTGTCAATGTGTTTTTCTTAAAAAAACTTAAACTACACCATTACATTTAAAATTATAACTTCATACTTCGTTATTATAAAATATTTTCGTACCACAGTAGGGAATTTCTGCCCTTATCATCCTTATTTCCAAATAAATTCCTTATCCTACCAATGTTGGAAGAAAATTACAGAAAAAAGTCTGAGGAAGAATATTGAATAGGTTACAAAAGTTGTATAACAGAAAATAAGTAATTATTATTTTCAATAAAGATGACAAGCCAATAAGCTCTTCACTCCACGATAAAAAAACACTTATGAAGCGTGCGATCATTGAACTAAGCGGGCGTAAAATTTTATTTATCGCATTTTATGCTTCGCCTCAATACTGTTTAACTTCAAAACACAGTCAGCCAATTTACCATGCGAAATATTCAAATACGTGCTTAGAATTTATTTATATACAGACATTTTCGTTTGAAATACTCGGCGTAAATATGACACATCGAGCTTTAGGGTGTATTACGTAGAAAACTACGTGGTAATTGCGTAACACACTGACAGCAGCAATGGCTTTACTTTTGACAGTTCAACAACATTCATTGCGGTATTTACGTTGCTAAGCAGACATTTTTTTCGAAAATACGAAGTAATAAATTAGCATTATCTTTCATAATGATTTAGATTGTAATTGATCGTGTGTTGCGCAATTAGGGTGCAGGTAATTGCTGCTTATATGCCAGGTTGGTTGGCTTGTTTGTGCCAGCGCATTCTACTTGAATACACCCTTAGAAAGGGACTATTTAGATAACGCTATCGTTAATTATCTCCCTTCAGATCACAGCGGTCAAACTGTAACTTTTGAGTCCAACGTAGCGATACAAAAAGTGCAGACACAAACCAGACCAATAACATCTGTTAATTTAAATAAATTTAACAGCACTTTAATTTGTAAGTTAAGTAATCAGGACCTTACAATGAATAATGTTAATATTTTGTACAAAGAATTATTTTCGGTAGTTCAAACTTAGTACTAAATGAAAATAAAACTAAGTGCACAAGATTTTCTTTACCAAACGTCAAGAGTAGTGATTGTGAGATAGTATTGAATCAAGAAAAACAAGAATTTACTTTGGGGACGGGCTGCAGACATCAAGTCTATTTTTATTCTGCAGAAAAGAGCCATCAGAGCCATATATTATTATAATCTCCGCAGGCGCGATTCTCTAAGGGAATTGTTTAAGAATATTAACATAATGACGGTACCTTGTCATTACATCTATGAAAACATCATGTACGAGAAAAGAGGTGAAACACATAATTATAGTACTAGAAATCGGGACCTGTTAGTTCAACCAGGTTTCAGACTGGCTAAAGTAGACTCATCTTTCATGGGGTACTGTTTAAAATGTTACAATAAAAACCTCCCCATATACTTCAACTGAATGAGATGAAATACAAATCCTTTGTAAAACGCGCACTATGCAGGCAGGCATATTATAAGTTAGCGGATTAAATCACTGATAAAAATGCCTGGCTTAATGCTGGTCCTGCTCCACACCACAACTAATTAATTGACATTTGAAATCTTGTTGGAGTTGCTGAAGATAGTAAGAATATATTTTCATTATATAAACTCAATCTCCTTTTTATTATATAGATGCATTGCGCAGGTGTGAGTCCTTTGTACTATAGAGCTACCATTTACATTTTGGATAAAGTCATAGATTGACTTGAATGTTCCCTGGCGGCTGATAGTATGTAATGCTCACTCAAATGTTTCACTGACGGTGGCTCGTTTGTTGGAATCTTTTAGCTCGCTTCAAAATAGTTGAGCTGAATGGTGCTGATCCATGCGTCATGTTCGTGAACGGGCGCCATCAGTTGGGACTGGTTATCTCTTAGCTGCCACGGCTTATTTTAATCATATATTTATTAGATTGTTTTTAATTATGTTTTGCTGCACTCTGGACGCTTTTAACGTGTACGGTTTTTGTAAATCGTTCTCACCTATAGTGTCAACATTAATGATGTAACTAATATATATGTAACAACAATATCATTTAAAAGAGTGTCCATGGGCAACTAGCTTCATATTTCTGACTGACCTACTCCTTGACAATTCTAAAAGTGAATGTAAATGGTTTAATTGAAATAAATGCTTTGAGTTTGAGTTTGACTGCCACTCAGTTACGAGAGACAGACGACCCTTTACAATGCTAAACTTTTACTCCATAATTAATAAATAATAAAAAAAAAAAAAAAAAAAAAATAAAATTGGTTGTATACACAGTTTCGTGAAATTGAACTTTTTCATGTCTTTTGCTGGGATACCTCTCAGCAAAAGACATGAAAAAGTTCAATTTCGACATAGCTGAGTAACTACTTTTTTATTTATTAAAAAACATATGTGATGAGTATATCAATAAACAACGATACATAAGAACGATGGCGACGTTAGGCCATGCGTTGTTTAGAATCCACGACAAGCAGTGTGGTTTTTTAAAGTATCCGTTACAAATTCTATGTTTTGTTTGAATAATTTTGTAAAACTTGAGGGCTTCCCACAACATAGTGACGCTGTCTGTACCTACATAAAAAATCATCATTCAACAATATTTTAAACATAGAGCGACTTCCTATAATAAATGATCTCCAGAACCAATACCTGAGTAATACGTTACCCTACCTACATAAAAACGAACGAATAAAAAATGTTAATGTAAACCTTTTGGATCTGTTAAACTATAAGCTATCTATGTAAGCTGAATGACATAGCATCTAAGATTCTTAAATAAATTTTAGGTAAATTTAAAAGGTTTAAATAAATCCGCTGTAACGCTAAGCTTTCTGAGTCATGAAAACGAATTTTCTGCGTAGAAAAGTGGTTTTTATTTAAGTCGCATACTCGCACTTATAGATATTTACCTATTTGCAGAAAGCGTATCTTGATCTATTAAACTTTAATTGACGAATCAGTGTACCTGAAAAAAGAATTTCCTAAATGTAGGTAATATACTGGCATCCGTTATATAATTTTTGGGGACTAACAGCAATTCATTAAAGGTAATTAAGGATCAGGCACATAAAGCATAATTAATATCATTCCTTTGTTACGCAGCCTCATAACAGCTCCCAGTTGCTTGAAAAACAAAAGAATGAAACCAAATAACTTTGAGTAAGTACCTAAATAACCTTCTGAAGGGCAAATTTTATTTGTAACGTTATAAAAACTGTGTACCTTTTTAATGCTCCTCCTTTACGAGATTGTTTCTGGTTCATGACATCATCCTATATCTGTACATAATTATTTTGTTGTAGCTTTAAGTCTTATAACGCGGTGATAAAGTGGCTTTTTCACTGTCGTAAAAAGTTAGGTTTTCCTAGACAGACCGACTTTATAGGCGGTTTGGTTTATGTTGGGTCGTAACTAAGATAATAATGAGGATTTTATAGGATTTTTGAGTACTATCGTTTGATTAGAAGCAATAGTTTTGTTAGGTATAGTCATAATGGATTTCTCTAGTGTTTTCCCCTATCCTTATCCCTCAAGTGGGGTTGGGTTTTTTTGTTACCAAATTCACAAATGTTTCTCTAGAGACGTCGTTATAATTTTCCTCGATAAATAATAATGGGCACGTGCCGTCCCATGTTGGACCTAAATCAACAAAGGTTGGGTTAGCCTTTAGGTTAGAGTAAAGTAAGTTTGGTAGATTGTCATAGATTACAGTGGAGTCGATTGACAAAATCTTCTTCATATATCACACACATTGAAGGTAAAATGAGGTTTAAATTCGCCACAATGTACATTTGTTTGTACTATGTACATATGTTTGTACTATGTACAAAAAGCGTTCAAATTGCTTTGAACTCGCGGTAAGACTGTATGTGTTTTAATGACACACACCACAGAGATCGCACTCACTGAAGTATCGTCGCGTACTCGTATCACACTACACGAAAAAAACCGTGGCTTTTGTTACACACGACACACGCTAAATCACGCATCATGAGCGTGGCCGGGCCAGTTTATGGCAATGCTAAAATTTATGCGATAAACTGAGAAGCAGCCGGCTAAGGTTCCGATCTCATAAGATGCAACACAGTTTCTTGCTTTTTATTTAATTTGGTTTTCAATAATAATAATGTTCAAAAAACTTGCTGCTTTTTTATTTGTGTTGTTATTGCAATAAGGCATTTAGAATACAAAAATAAGGTATTCATTCATTATAATATTTAACATAAAGATAACAAACCGCTACGATTATTTAAAATAACTACTGAGGCCGAATAAGATGTGAAATACTATGTCAAGAAACTTAGAAGAAGAAGGAATTTGTATTATTTTGACACGTGAAATGTATTTTTTTAATAAGTATGTTTATTTCAGCATAAACATTAGGTTTCGATCATGAATTTCCAAAATAAATGATTGTATGGTTGTTGGGCAGTTTGTTTACATTAGGAATTACACATTTTATTTGGCTTTAGTGAATTTAGGTTACATATTGAGGTTATTGCTTAAGTATTCATTTTCTTTAAGAAAAGAAGATTGAAACAAAACCTCAATATTTTTTTTTCTTAAATAATCACGGATATAACGCAAAATACAGGTTATACCATTCTCGTGGGAAAATTAAACGTTCTTGGTTATGCCTTTCTGTCAAAAATGGTTTTTTAGCTGCTTTGGTGATGCAACCCTTCAGCGTGGAGTGCACGGCGAACGGTTTATAATGACGTGTTGAATAATTTAGCAAAATGCCTCCTTGGTATGAAACCATTTGTTTCATATTAATTCACCATATGACGTCGCTGCTTATTTAAGAGGTTACATAAACTTTCGCGCTCCGACTAGCAAGGCCCCTCTTTCTCACATCTCATAACCCACAGACTCACAGTATTTCTCTAGAAAATAGAATGGAATACTAATAGTAATGTCTAAGGAAAATACTGTATACTATAATAATTAAGTAAAAAAGATTATAAATAACATTATAATTATAACACTCTACTCATGATTCACTAACGTAAACAAATAATCTTTAAAATTATTTGTATTATTTAGTTCTTTTATCTAGACTAAACTAATACGGCATCTTCTGAGTTAAAGGAATAACAACGTCTTTGATATAGATTTATCATATTTTGTAAAATATGAAATATTTAAATCATAACACTCACACTTAGTCCAGTTTCATTAGATGATTGTGTATTTGTGGTGTATTACATCCACTTTTATGCAGCGCAATAAATTCGCCAAAGCTTCAAAATTTATATTTGACTTCCTTTTAAAAATTATAACCACAACACCGATAACAAATTTAAACATTCGTCACTAACTAACAACGTTCAATCAGGTGAATAGTAGTAACGAACTGCATCTACCTCACAGAAATTGAAATAATTCACTTAGTTTTCTGTGGTCTGCCTACTAACTTTTATTATTTATGTAAACAAGATGAACAAGTAATTATCTTCAAATTAACAAAAACTATGAATTATATTTATGATAAGGTATATTTAATAACACATCAAAAACTATAAATAGATTATATTCGAATCTCACCTGCGGTTTATTTGATTTAAATAACATCAAATAAACCGCAGGTGAGATTCGAACCCTCGGCTCGTCGTAATCGCCCCTACCCGTGCACGGTAAGAACTGGCTTAGCATGTGTTATGTTAGTTGAAATTATGGACTCCTATCAATTACAGACAAAGTGAGTGTGTGTGCGTGTGTATAGTATAGAAACAACAAGATGAAGGTCGTATGTGAAACCAAAGCGTCAATCTATTGCTTTGTGAGATTGCTACAGGACTTTTTCTTATGAGCGCTACTGTATATATGATTGTACTATGTACATAATTATGTTTGTACTATGCTGTACTTTAACCATTTAAAATACAAGTAAAATCTGCCTAGTCAAGTCCCAGCATTGTTAGGGTCGGCTTCTAGTCTAACCGGATGTAGCTGAATATTTACATGGAGCGACTGCTCCATAGAATCAAGTTCACGACAGCTGAGCTACTGTGGCTCAAGCATAGTCTTGGGCCGCATCTGCGTTCACCTGTTTGCGATCAAACAAAATGGCTTTGGCTACTCTTTGCATCCATGTTCAAGAAAAAGGGCTCTTTGATAAAACATAAGGTTTTGTACTCATTAAATCTAGACCACTTAAACGTCTTGTTGATTGAATGTTAGATATTATGAAGGTGACTAGATACATGCTAGTCACCTTCATACTTGCGCTCATAAACCAGTATTTGTGGTCGGAACTGTATCTACATCTTTTTCCTTCTTACACCCGCTATCCATGTTCACTTCGTTCCTAAATGCCGTATTATCGATAACGCAATCTATTCGTCTTCTCTTTATTCTGCATCCTTTCTTCCAATCATTAAACTTGGTTGCTCATTTAAGAACTCAAAGAATAAGAAAAGCAAAAAATAAAAGAAGATATTGATGAGTCATTGTCTCTGAGCGATCTTTATTAATGGCCGCCTCCTGAGGCTTAGGACGGACACCGAAAGCTTCCATTTTTCTCTCATAAATCTTTGATTTTTCCGTCGCAAAGAAATATATTACCATTTCTTGTGAGAGAAATGTTAATATATTTAGGAATATGTGACAAGATTTATGTGTTTATGTGTGTCCCTTGTTCGTTTACCTTATACATAATATATTTTGCGTACTTAGAATTCAGGGTTACGACGGTTGACGGGTGTTGTTATTGGAGTTTTAGACAAAGAAGGATTAAAGGCAGGTACTTTAATCCTTCTTTGTCTAAAACTCCAATACCTGGCAGCGTTACTCATATTTCGTTACTGTAATGGTTTTTAGCTTAGGTATCTCTTATTATACGTACGTCGGATTTGATTAAAACAAGAATAACGTTGATATAAAACACAAGGTAATAACCATTTATATCCACATAATTACTTATTATATACTACTCTGTCAAGGAAGTACCGGGAAAAGATCAATTATCCAAATGTTAGTTATTAATCCAAAGTTTTATCGCCTTCAAAGTACGTCCCTTTAAAAGCGATACACTTACGCCAATGAATATTCCGAGCATTGAAACATTTTTTAACGCTTTTAACGGAATTGAGTACAGTTCTTTCCGCGAATTCTCCTATACAAAATCCACCCGTTTTCCTTCGGTAGAATACATTCTACCGAATGAAAACGGGTGCCACAAAGCGGTGATTTGAATTTAGGAAAAAGAAAGAAGTCGGCTGGAGACATATCTGGTGAATAAGGTGCTTGCTCGGTGGTATTTGTTGAGTTTATGGTCCAAAATTCGTTTACAATGACGGCCTTGTGCGAAGGCGCATTAATGTGATGGAAAATCTAAGAATTTTCTTTCCACAAATCTGGCCTTTTGCTCTCATAAAATAATATTATTTTTTACCGTTTGACCTTCCTACAAGAATTCCGAGTCCGCGATAGTCAAAGAAAACAGTCAACATGACTTAGATTTCTGATCGACTTTTTTCGATTTCGGTTCAGTTGGAAGGCGGGCGTCATCAGAAACAATGCGTTTCACGATTTTTTGGGACTGTCTGAGTGGCAACATGTTTCATACCCAAGTGATTCTTTAAAATGGTACGGATCGACTCATGAGACAAAGATCTATTAAACTTCAATGAGGATTTACAGTCACTATTTCCTTCACTTTCGCGATGTTAACTTCAGTTGAAGACGTTGATGGCCTACCAGAGCGAGGCAAATCTTCCATCACATCTCGACTGCTTTTGAACGCTTTGTGCCACTCATAACTTCATAAGTACATGTTTTTGAAAAAGTCTTGTTCACGGTAAGCGTTCTGTAACATTTTCAGTGACTCCGAACACGAAATTCGATTGGCGATGCAAAATGTATGAGAAACCCTTTGTTCGATGTTTTTGTCCATTGTGAAATTCGCAATACACACTAGATATGATCTAACTAAAATCAGCACTGTATTTAATCTACATAAGCAACTCAAACTCCACGCCGAAATGGGAAACAGTTGTGCCAATCTAACAACAACAACAAAAAAAAAGGAATTTTAACCATAAACAAATCATCCATTCGCGATAATATTTTGAGAGAATGTAGCATGAAGTAAACGTAAATATGATACCATAACATTAGCGTGTTGGCAGAATAGTCGACATCGGCTCAGTTGCCAAACAAGAAAAAAAAATTGCGTGATCCTCACCACCCATGTATAAAAGTCATGATTAGATACATAGATAGAATACTCCTACTCCTACTCTTTATTATATACATCATTTAAATACTTAAGTATTTACTTTACTTCTACTTGTTGAACTTACTTGTTGTCCACAGATACCTTTGGATCCGCATAGCGTTATTCGAGCGTCAGCTGGCGAAGATCATCGAGCATCTGGTCAGCAACGCGAACCGCTACTACGAACGGGACGCCTTGGTGGCAGATCCCGACTACGGGAGCATCCTAAGCTCCTTATTGGTGGGTCCTTGTGCCCTGGAGTACTCCAAAGCTAAACCACCGGCTTGTTTCTGGACGGATCCTCCTGCAGACGAACTTGTGAGTATTCTGATCATGATGTAGTTTCCAACATGTGAAGCCTGAAACAATTTGGTTGCCAGTTCGCCTAATATGATTGGATTATGTAATTTTTGTAGTGATACGTGTGATAACGTGTGTGGATATAGAAAAAATTGGTCAATTTCTCATTGTTTTAATTGATTCCCATTGTCTAAGTTAAAAGTAATTATCATTTTTCAAAATAACAGGTGCAAAGACACAGAATGTCTGCGGGTACTACAACACCGCCTTCCGTTCGAAGACCAATATTGAATTTCAAGAGAAGTTTAAATGCTTCATCCGATGATGGGAGCTCAAATAATCCAGGTAATAATCCAACTTTTAAATTTTTTATTACACATAAACTTCAATAACTGATGATGATAGAAAACTTACTATTATAAATTAACATACATATCTCTCTATATTTCATCCGAGTTTTTCCTGCTAAACACGCAACATTTTTAATCCACTTTTCTTTAAAGAGAAACTTACAAAGTGAAACTTTTACTTTAGGTACAGGCAAAGCTGCCGGTTCGAGTGCCAAAGACTACGTTGAGAGCTTACACCAGAACTCCACAGCCACGCTTTTGTACGGAAAAAACAACGTTAGGGTTCAGCCGGTGAGACTCAAACCTTTTTTTAATGGATGTATTTGTCCTTGTTTATGCTTTGTGTTGAGTTTTATTAAATTTGGCAAACGGATCGGAACCGATAGTTCTTTGGGAAGGGACCAATCGTACGAGCGAGTACTTGGAAGTACTCGAACGGCATTATTTACTAGCAGAATTAGAGACCTCATTTTTGTAGCTACTTTCAGAAAAAACTGTCAAAAAAATCTGTAAGTACTCGTAGGTATAGATTCGCAAAATTTTTACAGTGTCATATTTCTAAGGACACTAACAAAATTTAATTGTCTACCTCTCAAGCCCATTATTTGTCATCATCATAGTTCGGTATTATTTTACAGCCGAGCCGAGCCACCTCTGATAAATGTACCAAATTTTAAATTAATTTAGTTAGACATAATAGAAATAGCAGTATCGATAAAATTTTGCTCAAAGTGGAATTTTAAATTATAATTTTACTAGACACACAGGAATAATTTGAAGTTGAAGAATTTGGAACTGTTGTAATTATAGAAAGACATTGAGGAGCCGATGCCTGGATACTTGAGTCTGCATCAGTCAGCTGCGGGACTTGTCATTAAATGGACCCCAAACCAGCTGATGAATGGGTATGCGGAGAGCGAGGGAATTGACAAAAGGTAAAGTAGATTTGATGCAACTAGGTATGTTATGGCGAAATATCTTGCCATTAGGTAATTTTGATGTTTTTCGTGGCGTTTTTTGAGCTAAAGTCACTTAGTAGACTGACAAAATAAAACCTAACTATCGGATAAACTGCAGACTGATAAAAGTTTAATTCAAAGCTCGTTGGTTTGATGTGTCCGTATGGTTTGAGGAGCTCTGTCTCATATTTAAACGCAGATACTTACAATATGTAGTGGTACCTACATTAGCAGATTTTGTAGGCTCGATCCTGGAATTTGTAGTAAAACCCATGAAAATTTACAAGACGTTTAAGGTGGCCCCTCAATTCAGACGTCTGGATTGAGGAGCCATCGGAAACTAGATGACGGATATTTTTGAAAATTTGGAAAGATTTAGTAGTACTGCGTTTTCTGTACAAAAAAAAGGATATTTTATGGCTGAATTTGAGATGCTACAATGCTTTGATTTGTCGTAAAAGATCATATAATTCACCGCACTGTTTTTCAGACAGTAATAAGTCAATTGAAACAGATTTTTGTGTCATTTTGTATTAAATATGTTCTAATTTGTACTGTAAAAAAATTACTTAGGCGATACAAAACATCTTATGTGGCTCCTCAATCCTGACGGTCTCTAGAAAATATATGTAAGTACGTAGCTACTATAGCAGTTGATGTGATGATTTTTGTACAAATTACGCATAATTACTATTAAATCCTACCAACATTTTAAAAATGTCCATCAGCTAGTTTTTGGTGGCTCCTCAGTCCAGAAGTCTGAGTTGAGGAGCCACCTGTAATTTCCTGTAACTTTTTATGGGTTTTTACACAAATTCCTGAATCGGCCCTACAAAATCGGCTGTTATACTACTAAAAATCGGTAGTATCTGCTTTTAAAAATGAGACATGGCTCCTCAATCCATACGGATACGGTCTGGTGGTGCAGGCGCTACTGCTGAGAATGAGGTCGGGCAAAGTGGTTTTGGAATTTTTCATCCAGAAAATCTCAGTAGCAGCCTGGAGTTAGAGTATGTGCCTAGTTTATGGCAATAGGCTCGCCTCGAATAAAATAGGACTTCAAAATAACTGATGAAATGTGGATGTCCCTGCCTAACTCCCGGCGAATGCAGGCGTGACGTTATGATAAGCTGTCAAAATTACTGTTGAATAAAAATCTCAGCCTACTGAGACTTTTGATTCAAATGAGATTCAAGTACAGAATACCTACAATTTAAATTGAGAACAAAGACATTCATTTGTTTCAATCTAAATGAATTACTGTTACTGAATTCGTTACTTCACCCATTATTTACTGTAGAGGTGTAACCTCTCAAAATAAGCCTTTATAAGTAAAAAGTTTAAGTTTAAATATAGTTTATTGTAGCTTTTTTATTGCCGAATTGCTTCTGTGTGTATGTACTTTCCCAACATTATTTATACTTATGTTGTATGTTAAAGCGTTTGTTTTTAAGTAGCCAATCATTTCCTTTTATCTTTACTTAGAACAGCTTTTTCTCAACTAATGGTGTATTTCACCAAAGAAACTGAACGCTATTAGCACCTAAACTACGTTTAAGAGCTGTCAGTGCCTTTACTTTCTATGGAATATTGACACTGACAACTCTAGATCGCATTTGAGATGTGCTAAACGCGTCTTCAGTAACATTGATGAAATCGGCACTTATCCGTCCGTCTCATTTTATGCAGTCGCCGTAAGACTTTTTCTGGGAACTGTGATTAAAGTTTGTCTTTAGAATACTTACCTCCTGGTGCTACCAGGAAGTCATTGTTTTGTTAAATATTTTTCTTGACTGTCTTTATTATTTTTCTCATATTTTTTCACGAGAATGACACTCATGTTGTGCTGTTTCTTTTGTGTGCACTAAATTAACGATTTATCTGTCTACCTATATATATATATACTTGAATCCACGTTATCATTTTGTATGTTTAATGTACTTAAGTGTTTAATTGATAGTCTCTACACCACCCTTGGTTGACTGGTACAGAATACCTAAGGCATTAAGTCCGCCTTTGTAGCTTTGTTGTGTGCGAAAAGTTTAATTAAATAAAAACAGGTATCATTTTGAAGTCAACGAATTTAAAATTATAATTTCCTTCCACCCATACCTACTCCATATCAATGTACATTCGTATATTATTTATGTCTACCGAAATGTATGTTGCATAAAGTGATCAAAATGAAAACAACCATAACGATAAAAACACTTAAAAAAATTGCGTGCTAGAATTGAAACTTCTTAAAAATTAAGAAAAAGAGAGATTTAGGGTGAGAGACAAAGAGAGAGAGAATTATAAATATCTTCTCTCTCATGTAACGAAATGTGCTTATACGTGGCGTGTTCTTGTAATTTCACTCTCAATTCTCGTCCGCCGAAGAAGTTTCCCTTAAAAACTAACAACAAAAACTGTAAAACAATGAAGGACAATCATCAATTAACAAAGTCATGTAAAACTGATGTACCTACATCCCTATGTTACCTACCATCAAAATCGTGCTAGTCCCTCTGCTTTCTTTATGATTTCTTGTGTCGCTTCGTAGATTGTGTTATCGATGTAGTGCCTTTGTGTAGTGTGCTCCGTTGTCACCTAGTGCATGCCTCTGCGTGCCAACACACGTATGTTCTGTGCAGCTTGGCGCCAACCTGCACAGTATACAGACGCCGCTGTGCCGGCCCTCTGTGCATTGATTGGTATGTGTTTGTTTTTACTTAATTAGTGCTTAGTGACTGCTTAGTTTTAAGTGCGTTTATTTTTGGACCAGTGCGTGGATCCTGGCAGAGAGTTTTAATAGCCTATGCTTTGCACTTGTGGTTGTCGTTAGAGGCGGCTTAAAGTCGAGAGCTGGTATGGAAGTATGGAACGCTTATTTAACTTATTAAATTCAAATCAATGTGCGTATATACCTTGACTAAAACAAACTTTGTCCCACTTGCCAAACGTAATCATGATGATGGGATTTCGTACATAAATGTACCTACGAAAATGCTTGAAAATGGCGGATACGTAGTTGAAGTCTAGTATCGGGAATTTATTTCTGTTATATTACTGGATAGCGATGGGATTCCAGTAACGACCCAATTTATCAGTATTATTACCTACTATGGATATCATAAAATGTTGTCCTCATTTAATAGATTTATTCAGAACCAAGGTCTTCTGTTTGAAGATCTACCTCTAAGAAGAAAATTTAGTTGGCCAAATGAATTATTTCATCCCAAAGATTATGTCAAAATACTCGTAAATAGTCTGTATTACAAGAGCAGTAGGTACTTTTATTGGGACATTTCAGATAATACTCTCGGCAAAACTTTTATAAATTACATAAAAAGGAAAGCAATGATGGAATCATTAGTTTTCCGACCAATAAGCTAATAACGACTTATATGGCTTCCTCATAAATTGTTGAGATGAAGTACAACATCTAGAGAAATGAAAATACTGGAAAAGGCATGTGTACGGGAGTGGGACTTATCGGAGAAAAAAACGTAATTAATCGATTTTATAATTCCAGTGTGTACTGGGCAATGTCCCTACAAGTATGCGTGTGGGAAGTGGTTTACGTCCACGTACATCGATCGCAGGCCAGCGATGCTCTCATACTGGTCGGTCAAGATGGAGTTCAGAGACCACCCATACATTTTCCAAAAGGTAAGTAAATATTCTTGGAATCCAACAAGAAGATTCTCTTCGTTATTTTGGCCTGACCAGCGATAAGCTCAAATGGGCCCTCCATTTGCAAACAAACTTTTCGACGCTTTGGATAGTTTTGGACATGGGTTATACATATAGACAGGCATAGAGTACGCCAATTAAACAAAGGGTCATGCCCGTAATAAAATTAGAATCACTGAAAGAAAACGAGATTAATTACAAACGAGGTGAATTATATGCCTAACCAAAACGGAACGTGTAGCATGAATAGCCTGTGTATCCTAAATGTTTCAGTTTGTTTTGGTACCTACCGTACAAGTGTTCGCTAGATCTTATTATGTCCACCACAAGGTAAATCGAAACTTACACAATGTTCGTACTTTGAAACTTATCCAATATTCGAAACTACCACAAAGTCAGTAATATTTAATCTCGTTTCCCATCTGGAATGGACTTAAAGATATTTTAGAGCTAACGGCTATATTAACAATCAAAGTTACTTTCGAGATTACCAAGTTACGTTCCAATTTAAGAGCATTATACTGAAAGTATGGATATAAAAATCATGAATTATTCGCGCCTGTCTTCCAAGAATAATGAAGGGTGGCTATAATGCCGCCTGAAGGGGGTTGGAACTTTCCTTAATTATTTGGGTTTTCAAGGCCAAGACTAGCTACTATTTTTCAATTGAAATAATTCAATGAAGGACTTAAATAAATGAGGAAAACGAAAAAGAAATTGAAGAAGGAAGCGGGAAGCGCCAGGGTAGCGCAATTAAAATTTTCTTAAGTTTTTTGCAATTTGCAGGTCATTATCAGGTTTTAAGTTATCTAATTATGATTGGTGACCGTAACAAATGTGTATTTACAGAATAATCATTAGAATCATCAAAACAACTCTAAGTTAGAATTGACTTCAAATATTATAATTTCATGAAATACTCGTATTAATATGAAATCAGAGGATTGTGTTGATTATTTTAATGATTATTATTCTGCAACTACATACTTTTTACAGTCGCGAATCATAATGTTGGTCAACATACAAAAGTACTAGGAAAAAAAATGAAAGATTATCTGAATTTTCTGGGCTACCCTGGCGCTTTCGCCTTAAGAGTGAATAAGTTTGAATTCTTATGCCGCATATGCTTTTATTAACACCAATACGCAAGTGATAAGTAGACCCCTCCCGACCCTTGCTCGAGCCAGCCCGCGCCGCTGAGCCTGTAGCTTTAAATTCGTCCCAAAATCACTCAAATCCTGATCTAGCTAGTCCCTTGCTTCCCTCTTCCAGCGACGCCCTAAGCCGAGGTTCGTATCCCACAGGGGGTGCCCTTAGCGTGTAGTCGCTTAGTTTTTAGTTAGTATTTAAGTTTAAGTCCTGGCTGGAGGCCTTAATTTATTAGGGCAACCACAGGCAAGCCCGCTTAAGCAGACGACAACCTCATAGGTTGACCTGCGAGATGCAATTCCCAAAAAAAAAGATAAGTAGGTATGTCTTCTGTTTTAGGAGGACATCTGCTCTCTTTCCTGAGCAACTTAGAAACGGGATTACTACCACATGGTCAACTAGACCCACCTCTCTGGTCACAGAGAGGCACAGGAAAAGTATGTGATTATTATTAATTAATATAATTGATTATTATTTATTTAATATAATTTTCTGCTGTTGGACTAGATACTTTAAAATTATTTTCAACGTTAAATTTTATTTTAATTCTTATGCAGTAGTATTGATTCCGGTCGTGACAAAGGGTCAACTTCGCCACGCTACTTATTTCATTTTCGTAATATTCATATTATTATGTATTTGCGTTTATTTGGGTATCTTAGATATATTTATACGTTTTCGTCCAGGTATTTGGTCGTGGTAAATCGAGAAGGCGGCCGTTACCAAGTCTATGTGAGAGTGGCGAAACAGAGGACCCGGAGTGGGAAGAAACTGCCGGAGACTATGTGTTCCGGATCGTGAACAACGCTATAGCTGATAGAGAAGGTATTTCAGTTTAAGTAATATTAGTGCTTTTCTGTGTTCAGTAACTGAAAAACTGTAAGGTAAACTTAAGAGAGGGTACGGGCATTTAATTAACCATCTTTATATGCCTAGTACTGCAAAATTCACAGATTTATATTGAAGATAGCAGATCTTCTGAAGATTGTATTATTTTTATTTTCAGCGATGCGACATTCACTACTAGAACGTGCAATACAATCACCTCCACGCACACCGCGTCGCCCACTTGCCTCTACATCCACTACATCATCAGACTCCTCGACAATGTCAGTTGACTGTCCGCCATCCGCTGGAATCAATGGACTTCCACCACCGCCACTGACACCGATCCCACATCAACCCATAGAACAGGTATATAAAAGTATTTAAGATCGTGTTCATAAACAAATAGTTTGAAATGGCGCCCGACGTGGGACCGAAAAATAAATATCTAGTCCCATGTTGGGGCGCCAATTATGATTTGATTACCTAAATAAATGTCAAAGTTCAGGATCATCATAGTAACTTCATAAATTAATAGTTGGAAATATATAATGTTATAATCGTCAAAGTTATTTTTTATGGTAACAATATAAATTGACGGCCTACACGCATCTTAACATTTAAGTCCCAGATGGGCGCCATTTCTTGGTAACTGCTTTTCATGTGTGAGTATGTAAGTCCAACGGAGAGTTTTAGTTTATTTAAAATATATCGAGAAAAGTCTCTATACTTCGATTAAAGATAATTATTACTAAAGTTCTAAGAAAAATTCTGGCGCCCAGCACGGGGCTCAACTAAATCTAACGTTCGTTATGTTTCAGTCTGCGTCAATCGAGTTAGTGTGCAGTACAATGCGTCGTCAGATAATATCGCGCGCGTTTTACGGCTGGCTAGCTTACTGTCGCCACTTGTCGACTGTGCGGACACATCTCAGCGGTCTTGTACATCCTAACATCATTCCAAGAGGTACGATAAGATGCCATTCTTATTCTACATGTCAGGACTGAAAAAATTTAAAAAGGAAAAATGCGGTAGCTATATTGCATGATTTAGTTTTTTAAATCTAGATTTACGGAATTGTGTTTTACTCAACGAATATGAAACTGATAATTTATCAATGTGTATTTAAAACTTTGCAGAGAATGCAGACGGCGGTCTTACGGATGAACGATGGCTTGCAATGACAGACGAAAATGGAGCAATTCACGATAAAGACGAGGTGTACCGACTTGTGTATTACGGAGGAGTACAACATGACATTAGGCGACATGTGTGGCCGTACCTGCTCGGATACTATGAGTAAGTAGCTTTGTAAATCCCACTAAATAGTAAGAAACAAATACCACTTCTATATAACTACTCGTCTTATTTTACCTCAATCCAGCTAAACAAAAACGATGGTTTGGTTGCCTACGTAAGAAACAATCATTTGCCCTTGTAAACAGAACTGACTGTTACACAACGCACTTAACATCACCGTGTCAAATTTTACTGTTGTAGGTCTATACCGTTCCCCGTCTATTGCTTGTGCGGACAACTTCATTAGCTCATTAATGTTATTTGATAGTTTGTATACAGAAGCTGTTGGTGTACCTTTATAAATAAAAATGATTATTATAGAAAAACCCACAGAAATATCACAACACAGATCGAATAGGCTAAATTACGTAAATATCAACTCAAAAATCCGTTTATTGCTGTAGAAGAACTATGAAGCCCTGGTCCTGGAGCTTAGAAGCAAAATACAAACAAGCACTAAACAAGATTAGAAACCTTCAACATAATTTTAATTAATATTTGTAAAGGCTTCCGTAACTTTTGTTCCAACTTAATAAAAATATAAAGAGACTATATTAAACCGAAACCAAAAGTCTAGAGACATCTTTGGTCAACAATAAATGAAATCACACAGTTTAAAACACCACAAACTTCAAATACCCACCTCCTCAATATTACCGCTAGCCCTCTAAACTCACTAAATAGGATAAAGTTGTTCTTTATCACCGTAGGCAAACCTTTAGCGGAAAGTATTGTAACTTAGACTGGGATGCCGCAAGCTCTTGGGCTTACTCTTTCGTGTTGTTGGAGACGGATTCACTGGAGGTGGACGGTATCCTAATGAGTCTTGACTCTGAAATTGCACCAGGTTGGGGCGGTATACCGACAAAATATTAAAAAAAACAGGGATTTTGTGGTTCTCCCGATAAGCCAGCTAGCTAAATTATGTCTCAAAATGGGAACTTTTCTGAATGATTTAATGTGTTCCGTGGTCAATCTTGTGCATAAGGGCGGGGACGTGTCAGATCTCAATAATTATCGCCCCATATCTGAGTTCCCATCGATTCCAAAAAAAAAAAAAAAACAATACGAGTAGATCTTTGAGGAAAAGCAAAATAGTCTTTCAACTTCCAGACTGCTTAGCTGTCATAATTTGATAAGCTTTCCATTAATATCTTATCAATATTCCTATTTTCTAACTTACTTTCTTTCTAATTAACAACTTTTAAAGTATGTATCTAATCAAGCAAACAACAAGAAACAATTATAATATGTTTTGGATATGCACCCTCCAACCGCCTTCGTATAATATTCTTGTCAGCTGCTTCAGAAAATTTAAAACAATTTGTCAACATAAAACTCCTCGCAGATTCGGTTCTACAGCAGAAGAGAGAGCGGAACAAGACACGGCATGTCGTCGTCAGTACGAGACGACGATGTCGGAGTGGTTGTGTGTGGAAGCCATCGTGCGACAACGAGACCGGGAGGCCACGGCCGCGTCAATCGCGAGGCTGAGCGAGGCGTCCGGGAAACTGAAGCCGACAGACAATAATGATACTAGTGAGGTATGTAAAATGTAACATGTTAAGTATCGTAAATTGTAAATCGTTTATTTGAACATTTTAAAGTATGGTATTATTTCACCGAATAATTTTATCTCATTAAAAAAAAAAATCTGCACCGGTCCTCTTATTTTGGAGAATTTTTGTTTAGCAATGAACTACGACATACCAATGTTACCAGGCCACTCGGAAAGTCTTGCGATAAAAAGTTTTTATGTATGAGAGACTGGCCAGTTACAGTTTTTTTTTTTTAAATATTATTATTTCTAAGTGAAAATAGGGACGTACCAATTTCAAAAATTCCCTCCACATTGTTTGCGAGCTAATTTAAATTATCGCGTTTCATTAAAAAATGGATCTGCACCGGAAACATTTTACTATGATTTTTTAAGATTCAAATGGCATTCATGGATGAAGGCCCTTCTAAGGCAACCGTGTATCGTTGGTATAACGAATTCTTTAGGGGGAAGTTTTGGGAATGAAGAAAGAAGTTGTCGCCCTTTGACGGCTGTTACGGAAGATAAGATAATATAAGATATATTTATTTGCTCAAACAAGTGTACACATACAAGAATAAAATGCATGCAGGAAAACATAAAAAAAAAGTTCCAGACATGTTTGCCACAAAGTATGACGTGCAAATATTATGAATGATAATGATTTTAAATTAATAATTTCAAGACAACTCAGTTACAGGAATCACAATTGCAAACATGAATAAATTATAAATGTCAATAGTTAAAAATACAATAAAAAATAATACGAATACAAAAATGCATCAAATTTATGTCAAAATAAATGTATCTGTTAGAAATTCATGAATACTATAGTAAGCTTTGTTAACCAGATATGACTTTAGTCGTTTCTACAAATGTACATTATTAAGCTCCCTCCAACTTTTTGGTAACTTTTTATAAATAATGGGAGCCATGCAAAAAACACTCTTGCGCATAAGTGCCGTCCTACTCCTATGCAGACAGTGCTGACTTTGGTCACGTCTGTTCCTTTATTTAGAAATGTATCGGCCATTCGCGAAAATAAATTAAAGTTATTTCTAACAATCATTAGTTTCCAGAATATATAGTGATGCCAATTACAAAATGTAATAGCGAAATTGTCAAATTACTGGAACCAATGGGGATCGCCGGGACGTGAGAGGTACCTTTTAGTCAGGGTCTCTACATGCACCTTCCAATTTAAATTTAAAGTCCTAGAAACTTAGTTGTATTAACTGTGTCAATTGTAATGTCATTCTATGTTATTTCAAGATTGGAAAAAGTCAATGCGCGTTGACTTAAATGCATAATTACAGTTTTATCTAAATTAATTTTTAAATTACGAGGGCTGCACTAAAAGTATCGGGAATCGAATATTTCCACTGTTCCTGTCATATTAAAATCTTTTTAATTGAAAACTCCTTGGTTTTAAAAATCGAATATCATTTATTTATTTAAAAAAAGATTCTCGGTCTTGTCAGAAGGTTTTGTCAAACTTGTTTAGTCGTTGAGAAAATGGAATTGACTCGAGAAAATTCAAGAGCGATGATTTATTATGACTTTCGAAGTGGTTTAACACAAAAGCAGTGTGTTGACCGGATGATTTCTGCATTTGGTGATGAAGCCCCATCCAAAAACACAATTTATCGCTGGTTTGCTGAATTTCAACGTGGATGTGTCAAGCTCAGTGATGATCCGCGTCAAGGTCGTCTAAAAACTGCAGTCACCCAAGAAAACGTTGATGCTGTGCGTAAGCTGATTGAGGAAGATCGACATGTGACATACCGCGAAATTCAGGCAACTTCAGACATTGGCATGAGTCAAATACAAATAATCTTGCATGAACAATTAGGTGTAAAAAAGTTGTTTTCCCGATGGATACCGCATTCGCTCTGTGAAGAGCAAAAAGCGGCTCGCGTTACTTGGTGCATCAGAACTCTCGAAAGATTCCACGCATTCCTCAAATGCTGTATATAACATCGTATCAGGTGACGAATCCTGGATATACGCGTACGAACCCGAAACAAAAACCAGTCACGAGTTTGGGTGTTCGAAAATGAGTTAAAGCCAACAAAAATTGTTCGTTCACGGAGTGTTGCAAAAAAAATGGTGGCCACGTTTGTCTCCAAAACCGGCCATGTTACGACTATTCCTCTTGAGGGACAAAGAACGGTTAATGCAGAATGGTATGCTAGCATTCTTTCAGCTTTCTTACACACATAAACATTGCTTTTTATTACACTTAAGCTAGTCCTGTTAAAAAAGAAGTTAAATTTATATCTTTTCTCAAATGAATAAAGCTTTTTTAATTACGCGACCAAATTCCAATAATCGTATTACACATTATTTTGATGACAAAAGCCAAATCATTAGAACATTTGTAGTACTTTTTCTGCAAATTAAAGATTAATAGGAAAGAGCGAGATGTATTAATTTGCTGACTTATACCTTTGACACCGACATGCCGACGCACGCGCCGCCACCGCCCGCCTCACATCAAAGGTTTAGTTATTCTCCGGCAGCGACAAGTGACCTCAGTCATAAAAATTAACTCGCCTTTAGTATTGTGAAAAGTGACACTGAAGTACTAAATAAACTAAAATTTAACATAAGAAAGCGTGCAGTAAAGTGCATCGAGAAAGGCGGCGGACATTTTGAAAGTTTACTTAAAAGGGGACTAAGGAATAGGATAGTGTAAATAGTTCAAACCTGTAAGTAACTACTTTTATCTTTACCTAATTTAATCAGTGTAAATATTATGCTTCAAATCTTTCATACACGCCGACTCTGAATATGATATCGCGACAGTCAGGTACGCATCAGAGATGAAGGCTCGCACAAACAGGCACGACCGCAACGCGACCGTGATTACGAACCTTAAATGAGTCAGTCTCCGGGGCGACCGTACCGCCCCGGAGGTAACACCCTATCGCAGACGGGCGAAAAGTTGCTCGATTTAAAAATACTTCCACTTTACTAATATCTTAGAACAAAATTATCCAAAGCCTACTTATTAAGGCTCCCGAAAACAGGCGCGACGCCACAGCGCGGCACTCGACACCCAACCTAGCCAGCTGGCAGGCACTCGACACGAGTTTGCTGTGCGCTATTAGTGTACGTAGAGATTGAGTAGTGCGCTCAAACGTTTTAGGTTTAGTCGGGATAACTAAATTAAATTCCAGATGTTATTTTATTTTAATAATTTAATATTCTAATTGGGGTATATGAACTCTTGCGTTCATTTCGTTACACGTTGTATACCCAAGAAAATGAAAACAACGAAATTATTAGTAAAGAAAGAAAAGAAAAATTGTTTATTTTGCACAAACAAAACGCACATTATAAAAATAAAAACACAAATTACATACAAATAAAGTAGCCAAAGGCCTCGTACTCAGAATATAAAAAATCTTAAAAAAATAAAACGTTTTTAATTTTTGTCTAATACCATAACACAAACTAAAATGCCAACAAAAACTGTTCGTTATCATTTTGAGAATTGTACTTTCACTAATTGTTTCAATAATTAAAGAAAATAATAATACGAGTCTGTTTTTTCCTCGCAAGTGTGTTGAAAAACGTCGTGTGACACGCGTGTACATTGATCATTACCCACTCGGCTCCCCTATCGCGCTCGGCTACGGCTCGCGCGAATAAAACCGCCTCGGGGGAAATGACCAATAGAGCACACTTGTATCACAATGTACTATTACCACACACTTTACACATTTTTTTTTTTTGACTTTGTAGTATAATATGTATACGGTGTGTCTTGTAGTCTGTGCGAAATAAATGTATTTTCTTTCTTTCTTTGAATGTACCTATACGTCTTATTATTAAATTAGAATGGTTGACTAAACTGTTAAGAGAATATTTTTTGTTCTTAAATAAGTTCGTCTCTTTTATTTTCTCAGGTATTCGAAGACGACTGCAGTGTAATCTCGGACAACCCACCAATCGTATCACCTGAACCGAGCGATACCGAACAGAAGCGGTCGGACAAGCCAGTCTTATCGCGAGCCCCCAGCATAGACGACGTCGACAACATTGAACTGGACTCTGAAAGAGATAAAGAATCGAAACAGAACGGAGAGACTGAGAACGGTGATAGTAGGGATGTAGATGTAGACAGTCTGAAAGACTTAGAAGATGAGGAGGTGCATTTGAAGAGCGTTGTTGAAAACCCTGACATGCGTCGAGAAAGCATAGCAGAGATAAAGAGGCTAGCTGAAGAGATAGTACAGAAAGGTGATGGTCGAGGGCTATTATGCAGTGTTGATAGTGCCCAATTGAACGGAAGTGAGTTCAGGTCATCTTTAGATGAGAGTCAGCCGAGTCCTCATCAGCAGCACACGAGTGTTATCATAACGAATCCGTCTGTTGACCTGGCGGCTGGCAGCTCTCCTGTTTCTGGAGGGACTAATGGTTAGTTCAGTTTATAACTGTAATTATTAATAACATAGTTTCTTATTCATCCTGAGTATCAACCGTAAGCGGTAACAAAGACGTATTGTAAAGTTGGATTAGACCAAACGGACACTGATAGGACAAGAGCATTCATGCTACTCTTGTCATTTGAAAGAATGCTCTATCCCCGTTCACGCAAAAATTATTTGGAAGAATGGTTATGATATGTGCATTCGCTCGGTTGGTCTTAACCGACCTTAATAATAATATGGCGAGTTAGCATTTTCATTATAGCACCGTTTGGTATAATACTGCAAGTCAGACTCCCAGTCAGGCCAAAAACTGTTAGTCAGGCCAAAAACTGTTAGTCAGGCCAACAAGTTAGGTCAAAACTGTTAGCGAAAGAAAAGAGAAATCATGTCATTAGTTAGCATCATCAATTATAAAAATATTTTTTTGCCATCTGAGGTCTCTAAAGCAGGCGCGGGTCTAGGTTTTCGCTCAAGGGGGACAAATGTTTCTCTCTGAGATAAAGGGTGGTTCTCGAGTCGCGAAAGCCTTTAAAAAAACTTGCCCGCCTGGGCCTGCGACTCTAGTAGCTTTCCTCAAATCTTTAAATAAATAACATTAAGTTAAAAGAGTATTAACAACTCTTTAAACTTCCAAGTCGATTGAGAGCGTCCGGTCTGCACCAAGTGCAAACTGAAAGAAATCCGACGACTGGCGAAACACGAAGTTTGCCGAGGGACATTAAGAAAATAGTTGTACTATACATAAGTTTATAACTATCTTAGTGTAATGTACACAAAGTGACAATACAGGTTTTACAACTATGTTTGTGCCTACTTTCCAGTTATAGACTCGGTTTGGTCGAAGCTCCTGTATCTGCTTCTGTTCTGAAGTCACCAGTTATTGAGAATGAATTATGTTAAAGAGTGTTGTAAATAGAAAAATGGTAATGTAGATATTTGTCTCAGCAACGGTGAGTCCTGCCCGGAGCCCGCTCGGCATTGTGCGTGAAGAGTCGCATTCAGCTGGAGCCAGCATTGACACGTTGGAGCCGGCTGACAGGAATGCGGCCGATAATCGATCTAATTGCGTGTCGCCTGCTAGCTCAAATGGTGGCGTTTACTCGGTGAGTTTAATTTTTTTCATTAAACGTGTTATTAGATTTGGATTGAAAAAAAAAAACACTCGTTGTTATGATACACGTGCGTAAGATGAGGTCCGCACTTGTAGCATAAATAACTATTATAGTTTATATGCGTTGCAATAGATCCTCCAATGAATATTTGGGTCTCGCTGCAGTCATTGATTTTCTGCACGAATGTAAATCGTTCTCCTTTGATTTTTGGTAACCTGATTTATATCTCCTCTGTGATCCTGATGCTTCCTCCCAGAATACAATAAAGAAGATCTATATAATCCATCTGTTTACCAATTTTAACTTACTACCGATATTTCAGAATGAACTGGTGGAATCATTCGCTCTAAATCTGCATCGCATAGAGAAGGATGTTCAGAGATGCGATAGGAACTATCCATTCTTCACGGACGAGAATTTGGACAAATTGAGGAATATTATGTGCACGTAAGTGTTTGTTGTTTTCAAATTCAAATTCTTTATTGACGTCATCTTTCATCACCGCCCCGTTACTTGACAGAACCTTAGGTACGCATTGAATTTAAATGATAATGATGAATGATTTTAGTTTTGTTATAAACACTTTTACACGTCAATCATGTTATATTTTAAAAACTAGAAATCGGCGTTTTCTACCTGACTACTCTGAGGAGAAAAGCCGAAACAAACTCAGAGGTCTCTTTTAAAGTCCTGACATAATCTTGGTCAGATCATGTGAAGACCATGTAGATTGGTGTCTGAAATCGTCCTTTGAGGAAAGAACCACACAGAATGAGTGGACCAGTCCAGTCAGTGCACGCATTTGTCAGTAACCATGCAGCTCAACACAGAACTTAAGGACCTCAACGATTCAATGAACATTACCAAAGAAAGGACCTTTGGGTAGACCGCATTAATTACTCAAACTGCCAGACCATGATTAAAACTAACTAGAGAGTCCACATTGTCTTCACATTCACAATTATTAAAATATTATAATAAATTTATAGAGTCCATCAATGTCAAAGTGTTTAGAAAAATCTGAAAATCATCTTGGTCAGATCATTCGAGAACCATGTAGACTGAAATGGTCTTTTGAGGAAATAACCACATAGATTTGAGTGGACCTGTCCAATCAGTGCACGCACTTGTCAAGTTGTTTTTCCCAATCCAATGTAAATTAAATCGTAGGTTGAAGTCGTAATATTTTAAGAAGATTGTAGGAAGTATGAACGTTTGAAAATGAGTCAAATCGATCCTGTTTATGAGGTTGTTTTTATTTAACTTATCATTTTTTCTCACTTATTACTCCAGATACGTATGGGAGCACCTAGAAACAGGTTACATGCAAGGCATGTGTGACCTGGCGGCTCCACTACTGGTCATGATGAGAGAGGAAGCTTCCGCGCATGCGCTGTTCAACAGCCTCATGCAACGCGCCACAGATAACTTCCCTTCAGGACAGGCCATGGACGCGCACTTTGCTGATATGAGGTAAGCAAAAAACTGGAAAAACTGAAAAGATCTGACCCAGAGATAGTATTAAAATTAAAATCGTACCTGTTACAAGAATAAGTGTTTAGGTATACCACCCTCGTTCATTAACAAGTAAGCCAATATTACAGTCAGTTTCAACAAGATTCTTTATTAAACGGTTGTTTAGACGGTGCTTAAAATGGATAGGGGTACAGTAGCTTTATGAGCTACTTTAAAAAATGCATTAATTTTAATGCAAAAGGTCTTCGAAATTTTTGAGGAAGAATTAGCTTTTAGAAAATCTATATTGGTTCAATCAAGTCAAATCTTATAACACCATTACACAAGCCAATCCAATGCGCAAGTGGTAGCGGAAGGTATTTGAGCCGAGAATTCATTATAATTTCATATATTGTCTTTATCAATGACCAGAAGGTACTCCATTGTAATGGATTGTCTCTATTTACACAACGCCTGTAATGGCTTGGCTAAGTGGAATGGCTTAGAACAATTGGTCTCGTGTAAATGGTTCATTAGGCTAAAAAGCGCGACCTTCACCTAACGTAACCCTCTCTGTAAAAACTTTGCTCGGAGGTTATTGATCCATAAAACAAACGCGAATGAACTTAAATGAATACTCAAATAACGCTTTTTTCCGTGTTGCTTAATACACAAATGAGACCCAACCGTCTTTTGGTCAACTAACCACCATATCACCAACTTCACCATTTATTATTGTTACAGGTCCCTGATCCAGATCCTGGACTGCGAACTATACGAGCTGATGCACGCTCACGGCGACTACACGCACTTCTACTTCTGCTACCGGTGGTTCCTGCTGGACTTCAAGAGGGAACTGCTTTATCAAGACGTGAGTTTACCTTGGATAATGGTTAACTTTCAGATTCATCATCATTTCAGCCGAAAGACGCCCACTGCTGGACATAGTCTGACGTATCCCGAATACAGAATCCCACTTCAACACACATTTATTGCTAAGAGCACGCGCACAGAATCTTAGGGGGTAGGTTTACAGTCTATGGGGTATTTCACTGGTTGTAGGTTGGAAAGAAGAGTACTGCCCGGGGCTTTATCCGTTAGAGCACGCGGTAGATGGGGCACGCAGTCTCAGGCGGAAGGTAGTGTCGCAGGCAGCAGTGGACGGTCGCGGCCTCGTGTCCCAGGGCGCAGACCACGCAACGCTCGCCAAGGCTCCGTCAAGGCGAGCAAAGCGGGTGGATAGGCAGGTGTTCACACACTCGCCGTGGCTCCGTCACAGAGAGCAGTGTGATATGAGGACAGCTCGTCCAGACATCTGTAGACACAGAAGAATATAATTGGACACATGTTTACAGGCCAAGTAAAACTTTGTTCTACAGTGTGCCCATGAATTACTTTTTTACGTTATCGTGAATTACTGAAGGAGAAATGCTTTTGTTAGTCTAGTAGTATCATGGGACGTATACTCGGTGGACGGGGATATTTGTGAGGAGGACACTAATTACTTTGATTTGTATTACAATTATTTTTGTAGGTATTCTCGGCATGGGAGTTGATCTGGGCAGCTCGTCACGTCGCATCAGAACACATGGTGCTGTTCATAGCGCTGGCACTGCTCGAGACCTACCGTGACGTCATCCTCGCCAATACCATGGACTTTACTGATATCATCAAATTTTTCAACGGTCAGCTGATTATTATTCTTTTAAAATAATTGTGCCATTTATTTTTTTTTGGATTTTATTTTTGGATCTTGAGACCGATTGAACACATTGAACACAATTAAAAAATATACAAACAATTTATCACAAAAACTATACGTTGCATGCTGTAATGGAACCGCTCTCCCAAGTTGCAAAGCACAGTTCGTACACGTTCGTAAAATTACGATATTTCTCTCGGTTACCTGTAGCGTAAGTTTATCATCTCTCTATTTTATTTCCCCATAGGAAAATAATTTAGGTTAAAAAAAACTCATATTTTGATTTACAGAAATGGCCGAGCGACACGACGCATCAGCAGTGTTATCACTTGCGAGGGACCTCGTTCTACAAGTTCAGACTCTAATAGAGAACAAATAAGTATCTTTTTAGAACAATACATCTATGTAGAATATGATATTCTCTGTGACTGGCTTACTGATAGAATGTGCAAGACCAAAAGATAAAAGATTTTTAAAAAGTTTTAAAATAGGGGTTTAACGTAAAAAGGTCTTCTGGAAGTTGTTGCAACTAGAAAGCTTTGAATGACAGGAAATCCACTATTCAGTTTGTTTTTGCATTTCCTATCAGGTGGCAGGTAGAAGCAGTCGATAGCACTTAGAGCGTCTAATGTAGGCATAACTAGTGTAATAGAAAAAAATATTTTTAAATTTATAAAGTAGAAAAATATTTAATATTGGCTGTATACTAGAATAAATAGTATGGATACTGTCAAAATAGACCCGAAAGAATTTACATGAAGTTGAAGTAAGAATTATATATACCTTTACGAATCAAAATTTTCTAAATTATTAGAGCTGTCTCATGTCTTTAGATAGTTGCAGAATAATAAATGTCAAATATATAATCAAAGAGGCATTTCAAAATAAAAATAAAATATTTTAAATCGTTTTATCGAAGTTAATACATACTTAGATAATTAAAATTCTTCTACAAAAGTACCTACACAATGAGAGGCCAAAATATTTATGACCTACACATTTTAATGTGCTCAAAAGTTATTTAAATATACATAGCGGAAAAATCTCTTAAAACGCGACAAAAGTTGAACAAAAAACGTAAAAAAAAATTCGTAGAAAGCTTGACATGACATAAGTTTATTGGACCAGACCCTTTATTTATTTGCTACAAGCAAAATACTAGGGCTAAACCATACCATATCACTTCACATAACAAAAAGAACCTTACTGTGGGAACACATTTCAATCGTCTTAAGAAACGTTTACCTATTGAAATACAAATATTTTAAAAGGGCAACTCTCTTACTATTTGCCTCTCGCTCGCTCATAATATCGGGCAAATATCTAACTTTTTGCATCTCGATCGCTCACAACACAATCTCAGGCGACAAGTAAACAGCGGAGACTCCATGTCTCTCTCCATTCCTGCAAATGAGTTGTTGATAGACATATTTATGGCTATTTTAAAATGAAATCAGAGTAATCTATTTATCGTTAGATTATTTACATACTCGTACATATAAATTTATATCTATTACATTCTAATTGAAACTATTTCTATAATCACCTTTTTTACTCATTTTTAAATTCACCCTATTTCCCTTTTTTTTCTTGTGCCTTGTCCATATCACAAATGACCAAAGTTGTTTTCTGATGTAATATTCAAACTATTACTCACCTATTTACATTATTATATATAAACAAACATATTCATGGGAATGGGAAAAAAACAGTTTTTTTCCTGTTTCATCAAATCTAAGAATTCAGTCAATTCTCTTGAATGTATGACAAGGATATACCTATTTAAAGCCAACGTTTGTGGCACATGCGGTCATAGAACGTGTCAGCTAGAGAAAGACAACACAAGTTATGTGGAACTCTCACGTTCTATGGCCTGCGAATCTTGTCTTTATTTTCCCTGAACTTTGACAAACATAACAGGAGAACGTACCTCCAGAAGTACCTACAATATTGATGGTATGAATGATATTGGATGTAGAAACCAAAAACCTAAAGACAGAAATATAGAATTTGAAGAATAAGACGTACCTATGATGGTCAGCAAGGATATAAATTAGCCTTTTGAAAGTTTGTACAGTGAAAATAACGAAAATGCTTAATAGTCAACTTGATATAAATACTTTTTAAAACCTAGGAAATATTATCACAATCGTTTACACTTTCTAGGATTTTAATTACAGCGACATAAAATTGGAGTTAATATAAAAACAGTTAGGTTTACTGAGTTTATATTCAAAATCCCCCTGGACTTGACAAAAGTTTTTAATAAATAAATCTAAATTCACTTGTCGGGACCTGCATGCAAATTAAAGGTTTCCAATTGATATAATTGTCAAAAAAAAACGGTATTACCTATCTATCAATACCGATAGCAAGATTAGCCTGTGCTATTATGACTGGACGGACAATCAAGATTGGATGGAAAGCTGTAGACTTTACATATTACATGTAAGTAGGTATTATTGGCTTTTTTGCGTAATTGATTGGACATTGCCCTTTCCAGTGGTGGGAAGTCCCTTACTTATCTGACTTACGTCTTGTCCGGCCAAAATAATTTGATTAGATGCCTACCCCATATACCTACTGAGGATTTCTTATCAATAGATTTAGCCGAACATTTCTTTGTTGATTGTTTATGATGGTAATGATGAATTAAGAAGGCCCATTGAGGAATTCGATATTTGGAGCAAGGGGCGAGCTCGTCTGTTTCAGAAATAACCAAAAAAAATAATTTTTGTCAATGTAAAACCAAATAAGTCGGCAAATAAGTTTCTGACATGGTGACAAAATTCTGATAAGACAAGATAAGATATTTTTATTTTGTAAAAACATGAGTAAGGACAATACATGTGCATTGTGGATGGGAATAAAATAAAAAGGAGCTACATGTTTTGCCAGTTAAAGCGTACAAAAAAATGAAGAACGTAATTTCACTATTGAGAGTTTATTTTAACGCGACTCCCGGGATTTCGTGTGTTTGTGGATTAAAACAGCAAGTATCTAATCACTTTAGTCCTAGTATAAAGGGGCCACACCCGCAAAATAGGCGCCTTAATTTTTTCCATACTCTATTATGCCAAACTGTCCTATCCTATTTATTGGAAAAATCGGAGAAGATTATAAACTCGAAGAACCAGATTAAATTTTTGAACCAATACCTAGTTATTTATTTTATAGAAATAGAGTTTCATGAATGGATACTGTTATTTACAACTACTGGACTTGACTTCAAAAGTAGAACATGAAAATCCAAAAATGGAAGTGGCGTTAAAAGTTGAAAAGTGGGAAGAAAAATCGAATTCTAAGTTCGGAAATTCGAAAGTCGCGGAAAAATATGTTAAAAGAAAAAGAGCACTTTAGATATTCAAAGACTACAATATAGATTATAATTATTTGTTATTATAAGCTAAATGTTTATTGTGTCTGCGCTTTTTGTACTTCGTCCGTATTACAAGTACAAGTTCACAAATTATTAATAATCCTTAATAATTTACTGTAATCCAAATGTTATGTTTCATCGTAAATTATAGTTGGCGCTTCCAAAGTTGGTTTATTATTAAGTAATATTTAATAGATTACTCCACAAAAGTTACAAAAAAACACTTTTTCTATTAAAGTTGAGTGATCCATTAAATAATTTGTTTAGATTTCTAAGAACATATTTTAAATTATAACCCTATGAAGGTAAGCGAGAACAAAGCGTATTTATTTAATATTTATATTGGGTGTAGCTACTATATTCTGGTATTGTATTTATAAATAAATTTCTATGTATACTGTAATTTTACCGTTAAGGTTTCTTAGATGTTCTGTGCTGTTATTAATATCGATGTCTATTTGATCAAATTATTGTGATTATCATACGCTTAATATACCTATCCCTTCATGGTTCACACCAGGCACAAAAACATACAGCGCTTCTTTACGAAAAATAAAGAGTAAAGTTATTGTACCTACAATCTATTGGACTGTCCCTTTCAGGGGCACTGGGTGGCCACAGTAATAGGCCTGAATAAATAGTTAATTTTGTAAAAACTAACAATACTAACCTATTAACCTAATCACTATTGTCACTAACATCAATATACCAACAAAATACGGACCTTTAGTCTGAAATAAAGTTTTATTTCATTTAATTTTAATTGGTATTGCCAGTAAGGGTAATTGTAAAAATTGGTGATTAAAAACATCGGCCATAAAAAATTAAATTCTTTTAAAATATGTATCATTATGACAGATGTTTCCAATCACCCCGATGACAATTATCCTGGTTGAAAATACGAATAGATTGTATGTAGGGATTGTTACTTTTTTAGGTATCAGCGACGGACGGCAAGTATCAATACAGACTTGAGAAATGTTTTTTTGCGTAACTGACAAAGTTGTGCCTTGGTGTGAACGTAAAAACCTAGAGGTACTATATGACAGGCCTAAGTCCAAAGCAAAGCCAAGCTTTACATTCAGATATGTGTTATGAACACATTTGGTGTCAAATGTAGTAGAATATTAAATTATGTCTACACCTTTAAATTCGGGAACTTTTAGGAGGATTTTACATTGCATCCTAGCACAAAACCCCTTATTATATACTGTAGAATAAAGAAAAAATAGATTTTTTGTCGTACAATTGTTGAAACCTACAGCACCAGGTTCAAACAAAAAAAAGCGATTTGCCTAAGCTAATTACTTTTTTTTTTATAAGGTTAAGCTTTAAAAAAACGCTCCTCAAGTTCTAAAATTAAGTAATAAATGTTTGTATGAATCTATGTTATTACAATTTGTAATACTTTGTAAGTCAAAAGTTTTCCTTAAATCAAAATATTAAATGTACAGTCCTTGTAGCATTTAGTGAAAATCTGTAAGGAGTTATAACTTTAAATATACCTAGTCGTTTTCATCTCCATTGTAAAGCTAACGTAAGGAACCTAATATATGCACCATCTGCTGAATGTTATCCGTAGTAAAATCAAAAAAATAAAAATAAATTATTGCCAATTATGGTTCTTAATCAACTTGGTTTTTTGAAACACGAGCTCATCCGACATTTTAATAAATAATAAAATACATATGCCACTGTAAAAAAAAACACGGTAAAAATCTAAATGTGTAATAAATTCAATAAATAAATAAAATGAATACCTAATCATCAAAGCGTAGTTTAAGAACGATTTATAGTAAACAATTATTTTTGTGAAAGTCATCTTTGTCATTAAAATGTGTTTCCATTATAAACTGTGGTTTTTTCCTTGTTTTTCTGACGGTTAAGTCCCTGTGCGAAATAATTTGCAAATGGTCGTAAATTGAGAAAAAAATACAAAATACATGTAAAAAATATATAAACCTAGGGGCAGCGGAAATAAATAGAATAATGATGAATTGTCTGTTGTTTCACTAAACTACTCGGAAGTGATGAGACATGCTGTAGTATTTTATTTTAACTAAAATGTTTAGGTTTTCCTATTATAAAGGTGCTCAAGTTACAGATTCCACTATTCTGAATCCATCATTTGTTTTATAACAAATTTGCTCGTAATGGGTCTCTTATTTCACCAATTTCAATGTCGTAATGTATCTCACTACGTACTAGTGCGTTATTGTAATGTTAAACGCACGGTTTATCAAAATGCTCCGTCTAAAACGAACGGTACTTTTTTTAAATCTAGCAAAGAGTTTTTATGTCAGTAAAGTGGTCTTCATTTTATGAATAAAATAAACTATGGCAGATAAAATATATTTTAAAAACATTTAATTTAATTAATTTTGACAATCAATTACAACTAGTTGTAATTCATTGTATTACATCTGTAACAATAACACAAAAATATGAATTTACTTTATTTGTAATATTGACTGTTTTTGTGCCTATGCCTGAAAAAGAGCTGATGCGCGCGCATCGTTAATTTGTAAACAAGTAAAAATAATTCCGCGCGATTTTTCTTTTCGCTGTATTGTTTTTATTTGACCATGTCGTCAAGTAATGATGAATTTATTAATTCGACACCACCAGAAGTCTTTGAGGCAGCGAAAAAGGCTACTCTAAGCCTCTTGCCCGAAAAATCGACCGATAGATACTTACAAGCGTATCAAAATTTCATCTTATGGAAAACAAGCAAAGATGCAAATTCATTTTCAGAAAGTGTGTTTTTAGCCTGTTTCATGGAACTTTCTCAAAAATATAAGTCAAGCTCATTGTGGTGCTACTATTCAATGCTAAAAAGCACTGTGAAAACAAAACATGGTATTGATAGCTAGTCATACTCTAACTTGCTGCCATTTCTAAAAATACGCTCAAGTGACCATGTGAGTAAAAAGTCGAAAGTATTTTCGGCTGACAATTTCAAGAAGTTCCTAAAAGAACCTCCGGATTGCCGATATTTGGCAACAAAGGTCAGTTGAAATTAATTTATTGTTATTAACTTCTTTCACTTTTGTTATTCTTTATATATATAGGTGTTTGTTACGCTGTTTGTAACTCTTGTCAGGTTGTATTAATATCCGGCATAAATGGTACATGTAGAAGTCAAGAGTTGGCAAACATCACAACTAATGATGTCGAGAACCATGGGCGGTTCTTACTGTCCAGGTCAAAAACACAAAAAATTAAATTCCAAGATAGTTCACAATACAGGGGCCTTTTTCACGACGTAAGGAATAAATACGAAGCGCTTCGTTCATCGAAAGCGATGTCTAACAGATTTTTACAAAATTACCAGAATGGAAAGTGCGCAGAATTTGTTTCGGCATTGCTCCAATTTTATTTACGCCAATGGGTTGGCTAGTAAATAAAATTGGAGCAATGCCGAAACAAATTCTTAAATTTGGATGAACCACATTAATACACAGGCCACAGTTTCAGAAGGTCCTCGGCTACATTGCTCGCCGATTCAGGTGCGAACTTAGTGACACTAAAACGCCACGGAGGGTGGCGATCGTTCAAATCAGTGTGTTCAAAAACATGCAACAATTTAATATTAACAACTTACTAAAAGTTGTTAATATTAAATTGTTGTATGTTTTTGAACAAATAAATTATACTAAATACTTAAAAAGTGTAGCCGAGGGCTACATAGATAACTGATAGATAAAGAAATAAAGAAGAAATTAGCCCCCGCATTACAAGGAATATAAATTTGGAGCCAAGTGTTGACTCTCGACCATCTACGAGCACAGACGCGTACATTTCACCATCGTCGAGCCGCCATCAAATTTATGTCAAAATAAATGTATCTGTTAGAAATTCATGAATACTATAGTAAGCTTTGTTAACCAGATATGACTTTAGTCGTTTCTACAAATGTACATTATTAAGCTCCCTCCAACTTTTTGGTAACTTTTTATAAATAATGGGAGCCATGCAAAAAACACTCTTGCGCATAAGTGCCGTCCTACTCCTATGCAGACAGTGCTGACTTTGGTCACGTCTGTTCCTTTATTTAGAAATTTATCGGCCATTCGCGAAAATAAATTAAAGTTATTTCTAACAATCATTAGTTTCCAGAATATATAGTGATGCCAATTACAAAATGTTATAGCGAAATTGTCAAATTACTGGAACCAATGGGGATCGCCGGGACGTCAGAGTCTCTACATGCACCTTCCAATTTAAATTTAAAGTCCTAGAAACTTAGTTGTATTAACTGTGTCAATTGTAATGTCATTCTATGTTATTTCAAGATTGGAAAAAGTCAATGCGCGTTGACTTAAATGCATAATTACAGTTTTATCTAAATTAATTTTTAAATTACGAGGGCTGCACTAAAAGTATCGGGAATCGAATATTTCCACTGTTCCTGTCATATTAAAATCTTTTTAATTGAAAACTCCTTGGTTTTAAAAATCGAATATCATTTATTTATTTAAAAAAAGATTCTCGGTCTTGTCAGAAGGTTTTGTCAAACTTGTTTAGTCGTTGAGAAAATGGAATTGACTCGAGAAAATTCAAGAGCGATGATTTATTATGACTTTCGAAGTGGTTTAACACAAAAGCAGTGTGTTGACCGGATGATTTCTGCATTTGGTGATGAAGCCCCATCCAAAACCACAATTTATCGCTGGTTTGCTGAATTTCAACGTGGATGTGTCAAGCTCAGTGATGATCCGCGTCAAGGTCGTCCAAAAACTGCAGTCACCCAAGAAAACGTTGATGCTGTGCGTAAGCTGATTGAGGAAGATCGACATGTGACATACTGCGAAATTCAGGCAACTTCAGACATTGGCATGAGTCAAATACAAATAATCTTGCATGAACAATTAGGTGTAAAAAAGTTGTTTTCCCGATGGATACCGCATTCGCTCTGTGAAGAGCAAAAAGCGGCTCGCGTTACTTGGTGCATCAGAACTCTCGAAAGATTCCACGCATTCCTCAAATGCTGTATACAACATCGTATCAGGTGACGAATCCTGGATATACGCGTACGAACCCGAAACAAAAACCAGTCACGAGTTTGGGTGTTCGAAAATGAGTTAAAGCCAACAAAAATTGTTCGTTCACGGAGGGTTGCAAACAAAATGGTGGCCACGTTTGTCTCCAAAACCGGCCATGTTACGACTATTCCTCTTGAGGGACAAAGAACGGTTAATGCAGAATGGTATGCTAGCATTCTTTCAGCTTTCTTACACACATAAACATTGCTTTTTATTACACTTAAGCTAGTCCTGTTAAAAAAGAAGTTAAATTTATATCTTTTCTCAAAGGAATAAAGCTTTTTTAATTACGCGACCAAATTCCAATAATCGTATTACACATTATTTTGATGACAAAAGCCAAATCATTAGAACATTTGTAGTACTTTTTCTGCAAATTAAAGATTAATAGGAAAGAGCGAGATGTATTAATTTGCTGACTTATACCTTTGACACCGACATGCCGACGCACGCGCCGCCACCGCCCGCCTCACATCAAAGGTTTAGTTATTCTCCGGCAGCGACAAGTGTTCCCGAATTTAATTTTTGCTGCTGTCACATTTATTTGTTTACGCGCGCGATGGTATTCAGTACACGGAGATGCTGTGGACACTTGCTCGTTGCAACGATAATGTCGTTCAAAGAACGATAAAGTATTAGAGTGAGCGACAGAACAATGTTAAGTGCAACTAAACATCTGAGGGACTCCGGTACCTTTCGTCCTAACACGGCAATAGATAGAGTGGCGAATGTGCGCACTACTCACTTACAAGCAACAATTTTAAAGTATTTTGACGAAAACCCAGAGAGCAGCACAAGAGAAGCAGCGCCATTATTCGACTGCAGCCACATGTACGTGTGGCGAACATTACGCGCTGATGGTGAACTCCAGTATCACCTGCGACGTTGTCAGGAGCTAACGCCGAACGACTGCTTGCCACGTCTGCAATTTAGTAAATGGTTGTTAGAGAACTGGCAAGGACCATCATCTGGACGGACGAGAGCACTGTCACGCGATTGGCATTTACAACCAGAATAACCCTCATTTGTGGAGACGTGAAAATCCACATGCATGCCATGTTAATTCGTTCAGCACAGATTCTCCGTGAACGTGTGGGCGGGCGTTATAGGTACACGCGTACTCGGCCCTGGTTTTCTGCCGAGGTTGACTGGAGATACCTACCTACAGTTCTTGCGTGAATCATTACCCGAGTTATTTGAGGACGTCCCGCTCTTCTTTTTAAGAGACGTGTTTTACCAACACGACGGCGTTCCCGCGCATTTCTCATGGAACGTTCGGCAGGCAGGCATCTTGATGCGGAATATGGACCCCGTTGGATTGGTCGCCTCCCAGTCGCACCAGTGCAGTGGCCTCCCAGATCGGCTGATCTAACGCCTTTAGACTTTTATTTATGGAGTCGGTTAAAATCGCTCGTTTACGTAAACCAGGCAACGAGTGTTGACGACCTCAGTCATAAAAATTAACTCGCCTTTAGTATTGTGAAAAGTGACACTGAAGTACTAAATAAACTAAAATTTAACATAAGAAAGCGTGCAGTAAAGTGCATCGAGAAAGGCGGCGGACATTTTGAAAGTTTACTTAAAAGGGGACTAAGGAATAGGATAGTGTAAATAGTTCAAACCTGTAAGTAACTACTTTTATCTTTACCTAATTTAATCAGTGTAAATATTATGCTTCAAATCTTTCATACACGCCGACTCTGAATATGATATCGCGACAGTCAGGTACGCATCAGAGATGAAGGCTCGCACAAACAGGCACGACCGCAACGCGACCGTGATTACGAACCTTAAATGAGTCAGTCTCCGGGGCGACCGTACCGCCCCGGAGGTAACACCCTATCGCAGACGGGCGAAAAGTTGCTCGATTTAAAAATACTTCCACTTTACTAATATCTTAGAACAAAATTATCCAAAGCCTACTTATTAAGGCTCCCGAAAACAGGCGCGACGCCACAGCGCGACACTCGACACCCAACCTAGCCAGCTGGCAGGCACACGACACGAGTTTGCTGTGCGCTATTAGTGTACGTAGAGATTGAGTAGTGCGCTCAAACGTTTTAGGTTTAGTCGGGATAACTAAATTAAATTCCAGATGTTATTTTATTTTAATAATTTAATATTCTAATTGGGGTATATGAACTCTTGCGTTCATTTCGTTACACGTTGTATACCCAAGAAAATGAAAACAACGAAATTATTAGTAAATAAAGAAAAGAAAAATTGTTTATTTTGCACAAACAAAACGCACATTATAAAAATAAAAACACAAATTACATACAAATAAAGTAGCCAAAGGCCTCGTACTCAAAAATCTTAAAAAAATAAAACGTTTTTAATTTTTGTCTAATACCATAACACAAACTAAAATGCCAACAAAAACTGTTCGTTATCATTTTGAGAATTGTACTTTCACTAATTGTTTCAATAATTAAATATAATAATAATACGAGTCTGTTTTTTCCTCGCAAGTGTGTTGAAAAACGTCGTGTGACACGCGTGTACATTGATCATTACCCACTCGGCTCCCTTATCGCGCTCGGCTACGGCTCGCGCGAATAAAACCGCCTCGGGGGAAATTACCAATAGAGCACACTTGTATCACAATGTACTATTACCACACACTTTACAATTTTTTTTTTTTTGACTTTGTAGTATAATATGTTATACGGTGTGTCTTGTAGTCTGTGCGAAATAAATGTATTTTCTTTCTTTCTTTGAATGTACTTATACGTCTTATTATTAAATTAGAATGGTTGACTAAACTGTTAAGAGAATATTTTTTGTTCTTAAATAAGTTCGTCTCTTTTATTTTCTCAGGTATTCGAAGACGACTGCAGTGTAATCTCGGACAACCCACCAATCGTATCACCTGAACCGAGCGATACCGAACAGAAGCGGTCGGACAAGCCAGTCTTATCGCGAGCCCCCAGCATAGACGACGTCGACAACATTGAACTGGACTCTGAAAGAGATAAAGAATCGAAACAGAACGGAGAGACTGAGAACGGTGATAGTAGGGATGTAGATGTAGACAGTCTGAAAGACTTAGAAGATGAGGAGGTGCATTTGAAGAGCGTTGTTGAAAACCCTGACATGCGTCGAGAAAGCATAGCAGAGATAAAGAGGCTAGCTGAAGAGATAGTACAGAAAGGTGATGGTCGAGGGCTATTATGCAGTGTTGATAGTGCCCAATTGAACGGAAGTGAGTTCAGGTCATCTTTAGATGAGAGTCAGCCGAGTCCTCATCAGCAGCACACGAGTGTTATCATAACGAATCCGTCTGTTGACCTGGCGGCTGGCAGCTCTCCTGTTTCTGGAGGGACTAATGGTTAGTTCAGTTTATAACTGTAATTATTAATAACATAGTTTCTTATTCATCCTGAGTATCAACCGTAAGCGGTAACAAAGACTGATGTATTGTAAAGTTGGATTAGACCAAACGGACATTGATAGGACAAGAGCATTCATGCTACTCTTGTCATTTGAAAGAATGCTCTATCCCCGTTCACGCAAAAATTATTTGGAAGAATGGTTATGATATGTGCATTCGCTCGGTTGGTCTTAACCGACCTTAATAATAATATGGCGAGTTAGCATTTTCATTATAGCACCGTTTGGTATAATACTGCAAGTCAGACTCCCAGTCAGGCCAAAAACTGTTAGTCAAGCCAAAAACTGTTAGTCAGGCCAACAAGTTAGGTCAAAACTGTTAGCGAAAGAAAAGAGAAATCATGTCATTAGTTAGCATCATCAATTATAAAAATATTTTTTTGCCATCTGAGGTCTCTAAAGCAGGCGCGGGTCTAGGTTTTCGCTCAAGGGGGACAAATGTTTCTCTCTGAGATAAAGGGTGGTTCTCGAGTCGCGAAAGCCTTTAAAAAAACTTGCCCGCCTGGGCCTGCGACTCTAGTAGCTTTCCTCAAATCTTTAAATAAATAACATTAAGTTAAAAGAGTATTAACAACTCTTTAAACTTCCAAATCGATTGAGAGCGTCCGGTCTGCACCAAGTGCAAACTGAAAGAAATCCGACGACTGGCGAAACACGAAGTTTGCCGAGGGACATTAAGAAAATAGTTGTACTATACATAAGTTTATAACTATCTTAGTGTAGTGTACACAAAGTGACAATACAGGTTTTACAACTATGTTTGTGCCTACTTTCCAGTTATAGACTCGGTTTGGTCGAAGCTCCTGTATCTGCTTCTGTTCTGAAGTCACCAGTTACTGAAGTCACCAGTTATTGAGAATGAATTATGTTAAAGAGTGTTGTAAATAGAAAAATGGTAATGTAGATATTTGTCTCAGCAACGGTGAGTCCTGCCCGGAGCCCGCTCGGCATTGTGCGTGAAGAGTCGCATTCAGCTGGAGCCAGCATTGACACGTTGGAGCCGGCTGACAGGAATGCGGCCGATAATCGATCTAATTGCGTGTCGCCTGCTAGCTCAAATGGTGGCGTTTACTCGGTGAGTTTTATTTTTTTCATTAAACGTGTTATTAGATTTGGATTGAAAAAAAAAACACTCGTTGTTATGATACACGTGCGTAAGATGAGGTCCGCACTTGTAGCATAAATAACTATTTTAGTTTATATGCGTTGCAATAGATCCTCCAATGAATATTTGGGTCTCGCTGCAGTCATTGATTTTCTGTACGAATGTAAATCGTTCTCCTTTGATTTTTGGTAACCTGATTTATATCTCCTCTGTGATCCTGATGCTTCCTCCCAGAATACAATAAAGAAGATCTATATAATCTATCTGTTTACCAATTTTAACTTACCGATATTTCAGAATGAACTGGTGGAATCATTCGCTCTAAATCTGCATCGCATAGAGAAGGATGTTCAGAGATGCGATAGGAACTATCCATTCTTCACGGACGAGAATTTGGACAAATTGAGGAATATTATGTGCACGTAAGTGTTTATTGTTTTCAAATTCAAATTCTTTATTGACGTCATCTTTCATCACCGCCCCGTTACTTGACAGAACCTTAGGTACGCATTGAATTTAAATGATAATGATGAATGACTTTAGTTTTGTTATAAACACTTTTGCACGTCAATCATGTTATATTTTAAAAACTAGAAATCGGCGTTTTCTACCTGACTACTCTGAGGAGAAAAGCCGAAAGAAACTCAGAGGTCTCTTTTAAAGTCCTGACATAATCTTGGTCAGATCATGTGAAGACCATGTAGATTGGTGTCTGAAATCGTTCTTTGAGGAAAGAACCACACAGAATGAGTGGACCAGTCCAGTCAGTGCACGCATTTGTCAGTAATCATGCAGCTCAACACAGAACTTAAGGACCTCAACGATTCAAAGAACATTACCAAAGAAAGGACCTTTGGGTAGACCGCATTAATTACTCAAACTGCCAGACCATGATTAAAACTAACTAGAGAGTCCACATTGTCTTCACATTCACAATTATTAAAATATTATAATAAATATATAGAGTCCATCAATGTCAAAGTGTTTAGAAAAATCTGAAAATCATCTTGGTCAGATCATTCGAGGACCATGTAGACTGAAATGGTCTTTTGAGGAAATAACCACATAGATTTGAGTGGACCTGTCCAATCAGTGCACGCACTTGTCAAGTTGTTTTTCCCAATCCAATGTAAATTAAATCGTAGGTTGAAGTCGTAATATTTTAAGAAGATTGTAGGAAGTATGAACGTTTGAAAATGAGTCAAATCGATCCTGTTTATGAGGTTGTTTTTATTTAACTTATCATTTTTTCTCACTTATTACTCCAGATACGTATGGGAGCACCTAGAAACAGGTTACATGCAAGGCATGTGTGACCTGGCGGCTCCACTACTGGTCATGATGAGAGAGGAAGCTTCCGCGCATGCGCTGTTCAACAGCCTCATGCAACGCGCCACAGATAACTTCCCTTCAGGACAGGCCATGGACGCGCACTTTGCTGATATGAGGTAAGCAAAAAACTGGAAAAACTGAAAAGATCTGACCCAGAGATAGTATTAAAATTAAACTCGTACCTGTAACAAGAATAAGTGTTTAGGTATACCACCCTCGTTCATTAACACGTAAGCCAATATTACAGTCAGTTTCAACAAGATTCTTTATTAAACGGTTGTTTAGACGGTGCTTAAAATGGATAGGGGTACAGTAGCTTTATGAGCTACTTTAAAAAATGTATTAATTTTAATGCAAAAGGTCTTCGAAATTTTTGAGGAAGAATTAGCTTTTAGAAAATCTATATTGGTTCAATCAAGTCAAATCTTATAACACCATTACACAAGCCAATCCAATGCGCAAGTGGTAGCGGAAGGTATTTGAGCCGAGAATTCATTATAATTTCACATATTGTCTTTATCAATGACCAGAAGGTACTCCATTGTAATGGATTGTCTCTATTTACACAACGCCTGTAATGGCTTGGCTAAGTGGAATGGCTTAGAACAATTGGTCTCGTGTAAATGGTTCATTAGGCTAAAAAGCGCGACCTTCACCTAACGTAACCCTCTCTGTAAAAACTGCTCGGAGGTTATTGATCCATAAAACAAACGCGAATGAACTTAAATGAATACTCAAATAACGCTTTTTTCCGTGTTGCTTAATACACAAATGAGACCCAACCGTCTTTTGGTCAACTAACCACCATATCACCAACTTCACCATTTATTATTGTTACAGGTCCCTGATCCAGATCCTGGACTGCGAACTATACGAGCTGATGCACGCTCATGGCGACTACACGCACTTCTACTTCTGCTACCGGTGGTTCCTGCTGGACTTCAAGAGGGAACTGCTTTATCAAGACGTGAGTTTACCTTGGATAATGGTTAACTTTCAGATTCATCATCATTTCAGCCGAAAGACGCCCACTGCTGGACATAGTCTGACGTATCCCGAATACAGAATCCCACTTCAACACACATTTATTGCTAAGAGCAAGCGCACAGAATCTTAGGGGGTAGCTTTAGGTACAGTAAATGGGGTATTTCACTGGTTGTAGGTTGGAAAGAAGAGTACTGCCCGGGGCTTTGTCCGTTAGAGCACGCGGTAGATGGGGCACGCAGTCTCAGGCGGAAGGTAGTGTCGCAGGCAGCAGTGGACGGTCGCGGCCTCGTGTCCCAGGGCGCAGACCACGCAACGCTCGCCAAGGCTCCGTCAAGGCGAGCAAAGCTGGTGGATAGGCAGGTGTTCACACACTCGCCGTGGCTCCGACACAGCGAGCAGTGTGATATGAGGACAGCTTGTCCAGACATCTGTAGACACAGAAGAATATTGGACACATGTTTACAGGCCCAGTAAAACTTTGTTCTACAGTGTGCCCATGAATTACTTTTTTACGTTATCGTGAATTACTGAAGGAGAAATGCTTTTGTTAGTCTAGTAGTATCATGGGACGTATACTCGGTGGACGGGGATTTTTGTGAGGAGGACACTAATTACTTTGATTTGTATTACAATTATTTTTGTAGGTATTCTCGGCATGGGAGTTGATCTGGGCAGCTCGTCACGTCGCATCAGAACACATGGTGCTGTTCATAGCGCTGGCACTGCTCGAGACCTATCGTGACGTCATCCTCGCCAATACCATGGACTTTACGGATATCATCAAATTTTTCAACGGTCAGCAGATTTTTTTTTCTTTTAAAATAATTGTGCCATTGGATTTTTTTTTGGATTTTTTTTGTTGATCTTGAGACCGATTGAACACATTGAACACAATAAAAAAATATACAAACAATTTATCACAAAAACTATACGTTGCATGCTGTAATGGAACCGCTCTCCCAAGTTGCAAAGCACAGTTCGTACACGTTCGTAAAATTACGATATTTCTCTCGGTTACCTGTAGCGTAAGTTTATCATCTATCTATTTTACTTCCCCTGAAAATAATTAAGGTTAAAAAAGACTCATATTTTGATTTACAGAAATGGCCGAGCGACACGACGCATCAGCAGTGTTATCACTTGCGAGGGACCTCGTTCTACAAGTTCAGACTCTAATAGAGAACAAATAAGTATCTTTTTAGAACAATACATCTATGTAGAATATGATATTCTCTATGACTGGCTTACTGATAGAATGTGCAAGACCAAAAGATAAAAGATTTTTAAAAAGTTTTAAAATAGGGGTTTAACGTAAAAAGGTCTTCTGGAAGTTGTTGCAACTAGAAAGCTTTGAATGACAGGAAATCCACTATTCAGTTTGTTTTTGCATTTCCTATCAGGTGGCAGGTAGAAGCAGTCGATAGCACTTAGAGCGTCTAATGTAGGCATAACTAGTGTAATAGAAAAAAATATTTTTAAATTTATAAAGTAGAAAAATATTTAATATTGGCTGTATACTAGAATAAATAGTATGGATACTGTCAAAATAGACCCGAAAGAATTTACATGAAGTTGAATTAAGAATTATATATACCTTTACGAATCAAAATTTTCTAAATTATTAGAGCTGTCTCATGTCTTTAGATAGTTGCAGAATAATAAATGTCAAATATATAATCAAAGAGGCATTTCAAAATAAAATATTTTAAATCGTTTTATCGAAGTTAATACATACTTAGATAATTAAAATTCTTCTACAAAAGTACCTACACAATGAGAGGCCAAAATATTTATGACCTACACATTTTAATGTGCTCAAAAGTTATTTAAATATACATAGCGGAAAAATCTCTTAAAACGCGACAAAAGTTGAACAAAAAACGTAAAAAAAAAATCGTAGAAAGCTTGACATGACATAAGTTTATTGGACCAGACCCTTTATTTATTTGCTACAAGCAAAATACTAGGGCTAAACCATACCATATCACTTCACATAACAAAAAGAACCTTACTGTGGGAACACATTTCAATCGTCTTAAGAAACGTTTACCTATTGAAATACAAATATTTTAAAAGGGCAACTCTCTTACTATTTGCCTCTCGCTCGCTCATAATATCGGGCAAATATCTAACTTTTTGCATCTCGATCGCTCACAACACAATCTCAGGCGACAAGTAAACAGCGGAGACTCCATGTCTCTCTCCATTCCTGCAAATGAGTTGTTGATAGACATATTTATGGCTATTTTAAAATGAAATCAGAGTAATCTATTTATCGTTAGATTATTTACATACTCGTACATATAAATTTATATCTATTACATTCTAATTGAAACTATTTCTATAATCACCTATTTTACTCATTTTTAAATTCACCCTATTTCCCTTTTTTTTCTTGTGCCTTGTCCATATCACAAATGACCAAAGTTGTTTTCTGATGTAATATTCAAACTATTACTCACCTATTTACATTATTATATATAAACAAACATATTCATGGGAATGGGAAAAAAACAGTTTTTTTCCTGTTTCATCAAATCTAAGAATTCAGTCAATTCTCTTGAATGTATGACAAGGATATACCTATTTAAAGCCAACGTTTGTGGCACATGCGGTCATAGAACGTGTCAGCTAGAGAAAGACAACACAAGTTATGTGGAACTCTCACGTTCTATGGCCTGCGAATCTTGTCTTTATTTTCCCTGAACTTTGACAAACATAACAGGAGAACGTACCTCCAGAAGTACCTACAATATTGATGGTATGAATGATATTGGATGTAGAAACCAAAAACCTAAAGACAGAAATATAGAATTTGAAGAATAAGACGTACCTATGATGGTCAGCAAGGATATAAATTAGCCTTTTGAAAGTTTGTACAGTGAAAATAACGAAAATGCTTAATAGTCAACTTGATATAAATACTTTTTAAAACCTAGGAAATATTATCACAATCGTTTACACTTTCTAGGATTTTAATTACAGCGACATAAAATTGGAGTTAATATAAAAACAGTTAGGTTTACTGAGTTTATATTCAAAATCCCCCTGGACTTGACAAAAGTTTTTAATAAATAAATCTAAATTCACTTGTCGGGACCTGCATGCAAATTAAAGGTTTCCAATTGATATAATTGTCAAAAAAAAAACGGTATTACCTATCTATCAATACCGATAGCAAGATTAGCCTGTGCTATTATGACTGGACGGACAATCAAGATTGGATGGAAAGCTGTAGACTTTACATATTACATGTAAGTAGGTATTATTGGCTTTTTTGCGTAATTGATTGGACATTGCCCTTTCCAGTGGTGGGAAGTCCCTTACTTATCTGACTTACGTCTTGTCCGGCCAAAATAATTTGATTAGATGCCTACCCCATATACCTACTGAGGATTTCTTATCAATAGATTTAGCCGAACATTTCTTTGTTGATTGTTTATGATGGTAATGATGAATTAAGAAGGCCCATTGAGGAATTCGATATTTGGAGCAAGGGGCGAGCTCGTCTGTTTCAGAAATAACCAAAAAAAATAATTTTTGTCAATGTAAAACCAAATAAGTCGGCAAATAAGTTTCTGACATGGTGACAAAATTCTGATAAGACAAGATAAGATATTTTTATTTTGTAAAAACATGAGTAAGGACAATACATGTGCATTGTGGATGGGAATAAAATAAAAAGGAGCTACATGTTTTGCCAGTTAAAGCGTACAAAAAAATGAAGAACGTAATTTCACTATTGAGAGTTTATTTTAACGCGACTCCCGGGATTTCGTGTGTTTGTGGATTAAAACAGCAAGTATCTAATCACTTTAGTCCTAGTATAAAGGGGCCACACCCGCAAAATAGGCGCCTTAATTTTTTCCATACTCTATTATGCCAAACTGTCCTATCCTATTTATTGGAAAAATCGGAGAAGATTATAAACTCGAAGAACCAGATTAAATTTTTGAACCAATACCTAGTTATTTATTTTATAGAAATAGAGTTTCATGAATGGATACTGTTATTTACAACTACTGGACTTGACTTCAAAAGTAGAACATGAAAATCCAAAAATGGAAGTGGCGTTAAAAGTTGAAAAGTGGGAAGAAAAATCGAATTCTAAGTTCGGAAATTCGAAAGTCGCGGAAAAATATGTTAAAAGAAAAAGAGCACTTTAGATATTCAAAGACTACAATATAGATTATAATTATTTGTTATTATAAGCTAAATGTTTATTGTGTCTGCGCTTTTTGTACTTCGTCCGTATTACAAGTACAAGTTCACAAATTATTAATAATCCTTAATAATTTACTGTAATCCAAATGTTATGTTTCATCGTAAATTATAGTTGGCGCTTCCAAAGTTGGTTTATTATTAAGTAATATTTAATAGATTACTCCACAAAAGTTACAAAAAAAACACTTTTTCTATTAAAGTTGAGTGATCCATTAAATAATTTGTTTAGATTTCTAAGAACATATTTTAAATTATAACCCTATGAAGGTAAGCGAGAACAAAGCGTATTTATTTAATATTTATATTGGGTGTAGCTACTATATTCTGGTATTGTCTTTATAAATAAATTTCTATGTATACTGTAATTTTACCGTTAAGGTTTCTTAGATGTTCTGTGCTGTTATTAATATCGATGTCTATTTGATCAAATTATTGTGAAGCGTATGATAGCTTAATATACCTATCCCTTCATGGTTCACACCAGGCACAAAAACATACAGCGCTTCTTTACGAAAAATAAAGAGTAAAGTTATTGTACCTACAATCTATTGGACTGTCCCTTTCAGGGGCACTGGGTGGCCACAGTAATAGGCCTGAATAAATAGTTAATTTTGTAAAAACTAACAATACTAACCTATTAACCTAATCACTATTGTCACTAACATCAATATACCAACAAAATACGGACCTTTAGTCTGAAATAAAGTTTTATTTCATTTAATTTTAATTGGTATTGCCAGTAAGGGTAATTGTAAAAATTGGTGATTAAAAACATCGGCCATAAAAATTTAAATTCTTTTAAAATATGTATCATTATGACAGATGTTTCCAATCACCCCGATGACAATTATCCTGGTTGAAAATACGAATAGATTGTATGTAGGGATTGTTACTTTTTTAGGTATCAGCGACGGACGGCAAGTATCAATACAGACTTGAGAAATGTTTTTTTGCGTAACTGACAAAGTTGTGCCTTGGTGTGAACGTAAAAACCTAGAGGTACTATATGACAGGCCTAAGTCCAAAGCAAAGCCAAGCTTTACATTCAGATATGTGTTATGAACACATTTGGTGTCAAATGTAGTAGAATATTAAATTATGTCTACACCTTTAAATTCGGGAACTTTTAGGAGGATTTTACATTGCATCCTAGCACAAAACCCCTTATTATATACTGTAGAATAAAGAAAAAATAGATTTTTTGTCGTACAATTGTTGAAACCTACAGCACCAGGTTCAAACAAAAAAAAGCGATTTGCCTAAGCTAATTACTTTTTTTTTTATAAGGTTAAGCTTTAAAAAAACGCTCCTCAAGTTCTAAAATTAAGTAATAAATGTTTGTATGAATCTATGTTATTACAATTTGTAATACTTTGTAAGTCAAAAGTTTTCTTTAAATCAAAATATTAAATGTACAGTCCTTGTAGCATTTAGTGAAAATCTGTAAGGAGTTATAACTTTAAATATACCTAGTCGTTTTCATCTCCATTGTAAAGCTAACGTAAGGAACCTAATATATGCACCATCTGCTGAATGTTATCCGTAGTAAAATCAAAAAAATAAAAATAAATTATTGCCAATTATGGTTCTTAATCAACTTGGTTTTTTGAAACACGAGCTCATCCGACATTTTAATAAATAATAAAATACATATGCCACTGTAAGAAAAAACACGGTAAAAATCTAAATGTGTAATAAATTCAATAAATAAATAAAATGAATACCTAATCATCAAAGCGTAGTTTAAGAACGATTTATAGTAAACAATTATTTTTGTGAAAGTCATCTTTGTCATTAAAATGTGTTTCCATTATAAACTGTGGTTTTTTCCTTGTTTTTCTGACGGTTAAGTCCCTGTGCGAAATAATTTGCAAATGGTCGTAAATTGAGAAAAAAATACAAAATACATGTAAAAAATATATAAACCTAGGGGCAGCGGAAATAAATAGAATAATGATGAATTGTCTGTTGTTTCACTAAACTACTCGGAAGTGATGAGACATGCTGTAGTATTTTATTTTAACTAAAATGTTTAGGTTTTCCTATTATAAAGGTGCTCAAGTTACAGATTCCACTATTCTGAATCCATCATTTGTTTTATAACAAATTTGCTCGTAATGGGTCTCTTATTTCACCAATTTCAATGTCGTAATGTATCTCACTACGTACTAGTGCGTTATTGTAATGTTAAACGCACGGTTTATCAAAATGCTCCGTCTAAAACGAACGGTACTTTTTTTAAATCTAGCAAAGAGTTTTTATGTCAGTAAAGTGGTCTTCATTTTATGAATAAAATAAACTATGGCAGATAAAATATATTTTAAAAACATTTAATTTAATTAATTTTGACAATCAATTACAACTAGTTGTAATTCATTGTATTACATCTGTAACAATAACACAAAAATATGAATTTACTTTATTTGTAATATTGACTGTTTTTGTGCCTATGCCTGAAAAAGAGCTGATGCGCGCGCATCGTTAATTTGTAAACAAGTAAAAATAATTCCGCGCGATTTTTCTTTTCGCTGTATTGTTTTTATTTGACCATGTCGTCAAGTAATGATGAATTTATTAATTCGACACCACCAGAAGTCTTTGAGGCAGCGAAAAAGGCTACTCTAAGCCTCTTGCCCGAAAAATCGACCGATAGATACTTACAAGCGTATCAAAATTTCATCTTATGGAAAACAAGCAAAGATGCAAATTCATTTTCAGAAAGTGTGTTTTTAGCCTGTTTCATGGAACTTTCTCAAAAATATAAGTCAAGCTCATTGTGGTGCTACTATTCAATGCTAAAAAGCACTGTGAAAACAAAACATGGTATTGATAGCTAGTCATACTCTAACTTGCTGCCATTTCTAAAAATACGCTCAAGTGACCATGTGAGTAAAAAGTCGAAAGTATTTTCGGCTGACAATTTCAAGAAGTTCCTAAAAGAACCTCCGGATTGCCGATATTTGGCAACAAAGGTCAGTTGAAATTAATTTATTGTTATTAACTTCTTTCACTTTTGTTATTCTTTATATATATAGGTGTTTGTTACGCTGTTTGTAACTCTTGTCAGGTTGTATTAATATCCGGCATAAATGGTACATGTAGAAGTCAAGAGTTGGCAAACATCACAACTAATGATGTCGAGAACCATGGGCGGTTCTTACTGTCCAGGTCAAAAACACAAAAAATTAAATTCCAAGATAGTTCACAATACAGGGGCCTTTTTCACGACGTAAGGAATAAATACGAAGCGCTTCGTTCATCGAAAGCGATGTCTAACAGATTTTTACAAAATTACCAGAATGGAAAGTGCGCAGAATTTGTTTCGGCATTGCTCCAATTTTATTTACGCCAATGGGTTGGCTAGTAAATAAAATTGGAGCAATGCCGAAACAAATTCTTAAATTTGGATGAACCACATTAATACACAGGCCACAGTTTCAGAAGGTCCTCGGCTACATTGCTCGCCGATTCAGGTGCGAACTTAGTGACACTAAAACGCCACGGAGGGTGGCGATCGTTCAAATCAGTGTGTTCAAAAACATGCAACAATTTAATATTAACAACTTACTAAAAGTTGTTAATATTAAATTGTTGTATGTTTTTGAACAAATAAATTATACTAAATACTTAAAAAGTGTAGCCGAGGGCTACATAGATAACTGATAGATAAAGAAATAAAGAAGAAATTAGCCCCCGCATTACAAGGAATATAAATTTGGAGCCAAGTGTTGACTCTCGACCATCTACGAGCACAGACGCGTACATTTCACCATCGTCGAGCCGCCATCAAATTTATGTCAAAATAAATGTATCTGTTAGAAATTCATGAATACTATAGTAAGCTTTGTTAACCAGATATGACTTTAGTCGTTTCTACAAATGTACATTATTAAGCTCCCTCCAACTTTTTGGTAACTTTTTATAAATAATGGGAGCCATGCAAAAAACACTCTTGCGCATAAGTGCCGTCCTACTCCTATGCAGACAGTGCTGACTTTGGTCACGTCTGTTCCTTTATTTAGAAATTTATCGGCCATTCGCGAAAATAAATTAAAGTTATTTCTAACAATCATTAGTTTCCAGAATATATAGTGATGCCAATTACAAAATGTTATAGCGAAATTGTCAAATTACTGGAACCAATGGGGATCGCCGGGACGTCAGAGTCTCTACATGCACCTTCCAATTTAAATTTAAAGTCCTAGAAACTTAGTTGTATTAACTGTGTCAATTGTAATGTCATTCTATGTTATTTCAAGATTGGAAAAAGTCAATGCGCGTTGACTTAAATGCATAATTACAGTTTTATCTAAATTAATTTTTAAATTACGAGGGCTGCACTAAAAGTATCGGGAATCGAATATTTCCACTGTTCCTGTCATATTAAAATCTTTTTAATTGAAAACTCCTTGGTTTTAAAAATCGAATATCATTTATTTATTTAAAAAAAGATTCTCGGTCTTGTCAGAAGGTTTTGTCAAACTTGTTTAGTCGTTGAGAAAATGGAATTGACTCGAGAAAATTCAAGAGCGATGATTTATTATGACTTTCGAAGTGGTTTAACACAAAAGCAGTGTGTTGACCGGATGATTTCTGCATTTGGTGATGAAGCCCCATCCAAAACCACAATTTATCGCTGGTTTGCTGAATTTCAACGTGGATGTGTCAAGCTCAGTGATGATCCGCGTCAAGGTCGTCCAAAAACTGCAGTCACCCAAGAAAACGTTGATGCTGTGCGTAAGCTGATTGAGGAAGATCGACATGTGACATACTGCGAAATTCAGGCAACTTCAGACATTGACATGAGTCAAATACAAATAATCTTGCATGAACAATTAGGTGTAAAAAAGTTGTTTTCCCGATGGATACCGCATTCGCTCTGTGAAGAGCAAAAAGCGGCTCGCGTTACTTGGTGCATCAGAACTCTCGAAAGATTCCACGCATTCCTCAAATGCTGTATACAACATCGTATCAGGTGACGAATCCTGGATATACGCGTACGAACCCGAAACAAAAACCAGTCACGAGTTTGGGTGTTCGAAAATGAGTTAAAGCCAACAAAAATTGTTCGTTCACGGAGGGTTGCAAAAAAAATGGTGGCCACGTTTGTCTCCAAAACCGGCCATGTTACGACTATTCCTCTTGAGGGACAAAGAACGGTTAATGCAGAATGGTATGCTAGCATTCTTTCAGCTTTCTTACACACATAAACATTGCTTTTTATTACACTTAAGCTAGTCCTGTTAAAAAAGAAGTTAAATTTATATCTTTTCTCAAAGGAATAAAGCTTTTTTAATTACGCGACCAAATTCCAATAATCGTATTACACATTATTTTGATGACAAAAGCCAAATCATTAGAACATTTGTAGTACTTTTTCTGCAAATTAAAGATTAATAGGAAAGAGCGAGATGTATTAATTTGCTGACTTATACCTTTGACACCGACATGCCGACGCACGCGCCGCCACCGCCCGCCTCACATCAAAGGTTTAGTTATTCTCCGGCAGCGACAAGTGTTCCCGAATTTAATTTTTGCTGCTGTCACATTTATTTGTTTACGCGCGCGATGGTATTCAGTACACGGAGATGCTGTGGACACTTGCTCGTTGCAACGATAATGTCGTTCAAAGAACGATAAAGTATTAGAGTGAGCGACAGAACAATGTTAAGTGCAACTAAACATCTGAGGGACTCCGGTACCTTTCGTCCTAACACGGCAATAGATAGAGTGGCGAATGTGCGCACTACTCACTTACAAGCAACAATTTTAAAGTATTTTGACGAAAACCCAGAGAGCAGCACAAGAGAAGCAGCGCCATTATTCGACTGCAGCCACATGTACGTGTGGCGAACATTACGCGCTGATGGTGAACTCCAGTATCACCTGCGACGTTGTCAGGAGCTAACGCCGAACGACTGCTTGCCACGTCTGCAATTTAGTAAATGGTTGTTAGAGAACTGGCAAGGACCATCATCTGGACGGACGAGAGCACTGTCACGCGATTGGCATTTACAACCAGAATAACCCTCATTTGTGGAGACGTGAAAATCCACATGCATGCCATGTTAATTCGTTCAGCACAGATTCTCCGTGAACGTGTGGGCGGGCGTTATAGGTACACGCGTACTCGGCCCTGGTTTTCTGCCGAGGTTGACTGGAGATACCTACCTACAGTTCTTGCGGGAATCATTACCCGAGTTATTTGAGGACGTCCCGCTCTTCTTTTTAAGAGACGTGTTTTACCAACACGACGGCGTTCCCGCGCATTTCTCATGGAACGTTCGGCAGGCAGGCATCTTGATGCGGAATATGGACCCCGTTGGATTGGTCGCCTCCCAGTCGCACCAGTGCAGTGGCCTCCCAGATCGGCTGATCTAACGCCTTTAGACTTTTATTTATGGAGTCGGTTAAAATCGCTCGTTTACGTAAACCAGGCAACGAGTGTTGAAGACCTCAGTCATAAAAATTAACTCGCCTTTAGTATTGTGAAAAGTGACACTGAAGTACTAAATAAACTAAAATTTAACATAAGAAAGCGTGCAGTAAAGTGCATCGAGAAAGGCGGCGGACATTTTGAAAGTTTACTTAAAAGGGGACTAAGGAATAGGATAGTGTAAATAGTTCAAACCTGTAAGTAACTACTTTTATCTTTACCTAATTTAATCAGTGTAAATATTATGCTTCAAATCTTTCATACACGCCGACTCTGAATATGATATCGCGACAGTCAGGTACGCATCAGAGATGAAGGCTCGCACAAACAGGCACGACCGCAACGCGACCGTGATTACGAACCTTAAATGAGTCAGTCTCCGGGGCGACCGTACCGCCCCGGAGGTAACACCCTATCGCAGACGGGCGAAAAGTTGCTCGATTTAAAAATACTTCCACTTTACTAATATCTTAGAACAAAATTATCCAAAGCCTACTTATTAAGGCTCCCGAAAACAGGCGCGACGCCACAGCGCGACACTCGACACCCAACCTAGCCAGCTGGCAGGCACACGACACGAGTTTGCTGTGCGCTATTAGTGTACGTAGAGATTGAGTAGTGCGCTCAAACGTTTTAGGTTTAGTCGGGATAACTAAATTAAATTCCAGATGTTATTTTATTTTAATAATTTAATATTCTAATTGGGGTATATGAACTCTTGCGTTCATTTCGTTACACGTTGTATACCCAAGAAAATGAAAACAACGAAATTATTAGTAAATAAAGAAAAGAAAAATTGTTTATTTTGCACAAACAAAACGCACATTATAAAAATAAAAACACAAATTACATACAAATAAAGTAGCCAAAGGCCTCGTACTCAAAAATCTTAAAAAAATAAAACGTTTTTAATTTTTGTCTAATACCATAACACAAACTAAAATGCCAACAAAAACTGTTCGTTATCATTTTGAGAATTGTACTTTCACTAATTGTTTCAATAATTAAATATAATAATAATACGAGTCTGTTTTTTCCTCGCAAGTGTGTTGAAAAACGTCGTGTGACACGCGTGTACATTGATCATTACCCACTCGGCTCCCTTATCGCGCTCGGCTACGGCTCGCGCGAATAAAACCGCCTCGGGGGAAATTACCAATAGAGCACACTTGTATCACAATGTACTATTACCACACACTTTACAATTTTTTTTTTTTTGACTTTGTAGTATAATATGTTATACGGTGTGTCTTGTAGTCTGTGCGAAATAAATGTATTTTCTTTCTTTCTTTGAATGTACTTATACGTCTTATTATTAAATTAGAATGGTTGACTAAACTGTTAAGAGAATATTTTTTGTTCTTAAATAAGTTCGTCTCTTTTATTTTCTCAGGTATTCGAAGACGACTGCAGTGTAATCTCGGACAACCCACCAATCGTATCACCTGAACCGAGCGATACCGAACAGAAGCGGTCGGACAAGCCAGTCTTATCGCGAGCCCCCAGCATAGACGACGTCGACAACATTGAACTGGACTCTGAAAGAGATAAAGAATCGAAACAGAACGGAGAGACTGAGAACGGTGATAGTAGGGATGTAGATGTAGACAGTCTGAAAGACTTAGAAGATGAGGAGGTGCATTTGAAGAGCGTTGTTGAAAACCCTGACATGCGTCGAGAAAGCATAGCAGAGATAAAGAGGCTAGCTGAAGAGATAGTACAGAAAGGTGATGGTCGAGGGCTATTATGCAGTGTTGATAGTGCCCAATTGAACGGAAGTGAGTTCAGGTCATCTTTAGATGAGAGTCAGCCGAGTCCTCATCAGCAGCACACGAGTGTTATCATAACGAATCCGTCTGTTGACCTGGCGGCTGGCAGCTCTCCTGTTTCTGGAGGGACTAATGGTTAGTTCAGTTTATAACTGTAATTATTAATAACATAGTTTCTTATTCATCCTGAGTATCAACCGTAAGCGGTAACAAAGACTGATGTATTGTAAAGTTGGATTAGACCAAACGGACATTGATAGGACAAGAGCATTCATGCTACTCTTGTCATTTGAAAGAATGCTCTATCCCCGTTCACGCAAAAATTATTTGGAAGAATGGTTATGATATGTGCATTCGCTCGGTTGGTCTTAACCGACCTTAATAATAATATGGCGAGTTAGCATTTTCATTATAGCACCGTTTGGTATAATACTGCAAGTCAGACTCCCAGTCAGGCCAAAAACTGTTAGTCAAGCCAAAAACTGTTAGTCAGGCCAACAAGTTAGGTCAAAACTGTTAGCGAAAGAAAAGAGAAATCATGTCATTAGTTAGCATCATCAATTATAAAAATATTTTTTTGCCATCTGAGGTCTCTAAAGCAGGCGCGGGTCTAGGTTTTCGCTCAAGGGGGACAAATGTTTCTCTCTGAGATAAAGGGTGGTTCTCGAGTCGCGAAAGCCTTTAAAAAAACTTGCCCGCCTGGGCCTGCGACTCTAGTAGCTTTCCTCAAATCTTTAAATAAATAACATTAAGTTAAAAGAGTATTAACAACTCTTTAAACTTCCAAATCGATTGAGAGCGTCCGGTCTGCACCAAGTGCAAACTGAAAGAAATCCGACGACTGGCGAAACACGAAGTTTGCCGAGGGACATTAAGAAAATAGTTGTACTATACATAAGTTTATAACTATCTTAGTGTAGTGTACACAAAGTGACAATACAGGTTTTACAACTATGTTTGTGCCTACTTTCCAGTTATAGACTCGGTTTGGTCGAAGCTCCTGTATCTGCTTCTGTTCTGAAGTCACCAGTTACTGAAGTCACCAGTTATTGAGAATGAATTATGTTAAAGAGTGTTGTAAATAGAAAAATGGTAATGTAGATATTTGTCTCAGCAACGGTGAGTCCTGCCCGGAGCCCGCTCGGCATTGTGCGTGAAGAGTCGCATTCAGCTGGAGCCAGCATTGACACGTTGGAGCCGGCTGACAGGAATGCGGCCGATAATCGATCTAATTGCGTGTCGCCTGCTAGCTCAAATGGTGGCGTTTACTCGGTGAGTTTTATTTTTTTCATTAAACGTGTTATTAGATTTGGATTGAAAAAAAAAACACTCGTTGTTATGATACACGTGCGTAAGATGAGGTCCGCACTTGTAGCATAAATAACTATTTTAGTTTATATGCGTTGCAATAGATCCTCCAATGAATATTTGGGTCTCGCTGCAGTCATTGATTTTCTGTACGAATGTAAATCGTTCTCCTTTGATTTTTGGTAACCTGATTTATATCTCCTCTGTGATCCTGATGCTTCCTCCCAGAATACAATAAAGAAGATCTATATAATCTATCTGTTTACCAATTTTAACTTACCGATATTTCAGAATGAACTGGTGGAATCATTCGCTCTAAATCTGCATCGCATAGAGAAGGATGTTCAGAGATGCGATAGGAACTATCCATTCTTCACGGACGAGAATTTGGACAAATTGAGGAATATTATGTGCACGTAAGTGTTTATTGTTTTCAAATTCAAATTCTTTATTGACGTCATCTTTCATCACCGCCCCGTTACTTGACAGAACCTTAGGTACGCATTGAATTTAAATGATAATGATGAATGACTTTAGTTTTGTTATAAACACTTTTGCACGTCAATCATGTTATATTTTAAAAACTAGAAATCGGCGTTTTCTACCTGACTACTCTGAGGAGAAAAGCCGAAAGAAACTCAGAGGTCTCTTTTAAAGTCCTGACATAATCTTGGTCAGATCATGTGAAGACCATGTAGATTGGTGTCTGAAATCGTTCTTTGAGGAAAGAACCACACAGAATGAGTGGACCAGTCCAGTCAGTGCACGCATTTGTCAGTAATCATGCAGCTCAACACAGAACTTAAGGACCTCAACGATTCAAAGAACATTACCAAAGAAAGGACCTTTGGGTAGACCGCATTAATTACTCAAACTGCCAGACCATGATTAAAACTAACTAGAGAGTCCACATTGTCTTCACATTCACAATTATTAAAATATTATAATAAATATATAGAGTCCATCAATGTCAAAGTGTTTAGAAAAATCTGAAAATCATCTTGGTCAGATCATTCGAGGACCATGTAGACTGAAATGGTCTTTTGAGGAAATAACCACATAGATTTGAGTAGACCTGTCCAATCAGTGCACGCACTTGTCAAGTTGTTTTTCCCAATCCAATGTAAATTAAATCGTAGGTTGAAGTCGTAATATTTTAAGAAGATTGTAGGAAGTATGAACGTTTGAAAATGAGTCAAATCGATCCTGTTTATGAGGTTGTTTTTATTTAACTTATCATTTTTTCTCACTTATTACTCCAGATACGTATGGGAGCACCTAGAAACAGGTTACATGCAAGGCATGTGTGACCTGGCGGCTCCACTACTGGTCATGATGAGAGAGGAAGCTTCCGCGCATGCGCTGTTCAACAGCCTCATGCAACGCGCCACAGATAACTTCCCTTCAGGACAGGCCATGGACGCGCACTTTGCTGATATGAGGTAAGCAAAAAACTGGAAAAACTGAAAAGATCTGACCCAGAGATAGTATTAAAATTAAACTCGTACCTGTAACAAGAATAAGTGTTTAGGTATACCACCCTCGTTCATTAACACGTAAGCCAATATTACAGTCAGTTTCAACAAGATTCTTTATTAAACGGTTGTTTAGACGGTGCTTAAAATGGATAGGGGTACAGTAGCTTTATGAGCTACTTTAAAAAATGTATTAATTTTAATGCAAAAGGTCTTCGAAATTTTTGAGGAAGAATTAGCTTTTAGAAAATCTATATTGGTTCAATCAAGTCAAATCTTATAACACCATTACACAAGCCAATCCAATGCGCAAGTGGTAGCGGAAGGTATTTGAGCCGAGAATTCATTATAATTTCACATATTGTCTTTATCAATGACCAGAAGGTACTCCATTGTAATGGATTGTCTCTATTTACACAACGCCTGTAATGGCTTGGCTAAGTGGAATGGCTTAGAACAATTGGTCTCGTGTAAATGGTTCATTAGGCTAAAAAGCGCGACCTTCACCTAACGTAACCCTCTCTGTAAAAACTGCTCGGAGGTTATTGATCCATAAAACAAACGCGAATGAACTTAAATGAATACTCAAATAACGCTTTTTTCCGTGTTGCTTAATACACAAATGAGACCCAACCGTCTTTTGGTCAACTAACCACCATATCACCAACTTCACCATTTATTATTGTTACAGGTCCCTGATCCAGATCCTGGACTGCGAACTATACGAGCTGATGCACGCTCACGGCGACTACACGCACTTCTACTTCTGCTACCGGTGGTTCCTGCTGGACTTCAAGAGGGAACTGCTTTATCAAGACGTGAGTTTACCTTGGATAATGGTTAACTTTCAGATTCATCATCATTTCAGCCGAAAGACGCCCACTGCTGGACATAGTCTGACGTATCCCGAATACAGAATCCCACTTCAACACACATTTATTGCTAAGAGCAAGCGCACAGAATCTTAGGGGGTAGCTTTAGGTACAGTAAATGGGGTATTTCACTGGTTGTAAGTTGGAAAGAAGAGTACTGCCCGGGGCTTTGTCCGTTAGAGCACGCGGTAGATGGGGCACGCAGTCTCAGGCGGAAGGTAGTGTCGCAGGCAGCAGTGGACGGTCGCGGCCTCGTGTCCCAGGGCGCAGACCACGCAACGCTCGCCAAGGCTCCGTCAAGGCGAGCAAAGCTGGTGGATAGGCAGGTGTTCACACACTCGCCGTGGCTCCGACACAGCGAGCAGTGTGATATGAGGACAGCTTGTCCAGACATCTGTAGACACAGAAGAATATTGGACACATGTTTACAGGCCCAGTAAAACTTTGTTCTACAGTGTGCCCATGAATTACTTTTTTACGTTATCGTGAATTACTGAAGGAGAAATGCTTTTGTTAGTCTAGTAGTATCATGGGACGTATACTCGGTGGACGGGGATATTTGTGAGGAGGACACTAATTACTTTGATTTGTATTACAATTATTTTTGTAGGTATTCTCGGCATGGGAGTTGATCTGGGCAGCTCGTCACGTCGCATCAGAACACATGGTGCTGTTCATAGCGCTGGCACTGCTCGAGACCTATCGTGACGTCATCCTCGCCAATACCATGGACTTTACGGATATCATCAAATTTTTCAACGGTCAGCAGATTTTTTTTTCTTTTAAAATAATTGTGCCATTGGATTTTTTTTTGGATTTTTTTTGTAGATCTTGAGACCGATTGAACACATTGAACACAATAAAAAAATATACAAACAATTTATCACAAAAACTATACGTTGCATGCTGTAATGGAACCGCTCTCCCAAGTTGCAAAGCACAGTTCGTACACGTTCGTAAAATTACGATATTTCTCTCGGTTACCTGTAGCGTAAGTTTATCATCTATCTATTTTACTTCCCCTGAAAATAATTAAGGTTAAAAAAGACTCATATTTTGATTTACAGAAATGGCCGAGCGACACGACGCATCAGCAGTGTTATCACTTGCGAGGGACCTCGTTCTACAAGTTCAGACTCTAATAGAGAACAAATAAGTATCTTTTTAGAACAATACATCTATGTAGAATATGATATTCTCTATGACTGGCTTACTGATAGAATGTGCAAGACCAAAAGATAAAAGATTTTTAAAAAGTTTTAAAATAGGGGTTTAACGTAAAAAGGTCTTCTGGAAGTTGTTGCAACTAGAAAGCTTTGAATGACAGGAAATCCACTATTCAGTTTGTTTTTGCATTTCCTATCAGGTGGCAGGTAGAAGCAGTCGATAGCACTTAGAGCGTCTAATGTAGGCATAACTAGTGTAATAGAAAAAAATATTTTTAAATTTATAAAGTAGAAAAATATTTAATATTGGCTGTATACTAGAATAAATAGTATGGATACTGTCAAAATAGACCCGAAAGAATTTACATGAAGTTGAAGTAAGAATTATATATACCTTTACGAATCAAAATTTTCTAAATTATTAGAGCTGTCTCATGTCTTTAGATAGTTGCAGAATAATAAATGTCAAATATATAATCAAAGAGGCATTTCAAAATAAAATATTTTAAATCGTTTTATCGAAGTTAATACATACTTAGATAATTAAAATTCTTCTACAAAAGTACCTACACAATGAGAGGCCAAAATATTTATGACCTACACATTTTAATGTGCTCAAAAGTTATTTAAATATACATAGCGGAAAAATCTCTTAAAACGCGACAAAAGTTGAACAAAAAACGTAAAAAAAAAATCGTAGAAAGCTTGACATGACATAAGTTTATTGGACCAGACCCTTTATTTATTTGCTACAAGCAAAATACTAGGGCTAAACCATACCATATCACTTCACATAACAAAAAGAACCTTACTGTGGGAACACATTTCAATCGTCTTAAGAAACGTTTACCTATTGAAATACAAATATTTTAAAAGGGCAACTCTCTTACTATTTGCCTCTCGCTCGCTCATAATATCGGGCAAATATCTAACTTTTTGCATCTCGATCGCTCACAACACAATCTCAGGCGACAAGTAAACAGCGGAGACTCCATGTCTCTCTCCATTCCTGCAAATGAGTTGTTGATAGACATATTTATGGCTATTTTAAAATGAAATCAGAGTAATCTATTTATCGTTAGATTATTTACATACTCGTACATATAAATTTATATCTATTACATTCTAATTGAAACTATTTCTATAATCACCTATTTTACTCATTTTTAAATTCACCCTATTTCCCTTTTTTTTCTTGTGCCTTGTCCATATCACAAATGACCAAAGTTGTTTTCTGATGTAATATTCAAACTATTACTCACCTATTTACATTATTATATATAAACAAACATATTCATGGGAATGGGAAAAAAACAGTTTTTTTCCTGTTTCATCAAATCTAAGAATTCAGTCAATTCTCTTGAATGTATGACAAGGATATACCTATTTAAAGCCAACGTTTGTGGCACATGCGGTCATAGAACGTGTCAGCTAGAGAAAGACAACACAAGTTATGTGGAACTCTCACGTTCTATGGCCTGCGAATCTTGTCTTTATTTTCCCTGAACTTTGACAAACATAACAGGAGAACGTACCTCCAGAAGTACCTACAATATTGATGGTATGAATGATATTGGATGTAGAAACCAAAAACCTAAAGACAGAAATATAGAATTTGAAGAATAAGACGTACCTATGATGGTCAGCAAGGATATAAATTAGCCTTTTGAAAGTTTGTACAGTGAAAATAACGAAAATGCTTAATAGTCAACTTGATATAAATACTTTTTAAAACCTAGGAAATATTATCACAATCGTTTACACTTTCTAGGATTTTAATTACAGCGACATAAAATTGGAGTTAATATAAAAACAGTTAGGTTTACTGAGTTTATATTCAAAATCCCCCTGGACTTGACAAAAGTTTTTAATAAATAAATCTAAATTCACTTGTCGGGACCTGCATGCAAATTAAAGGTTTCCAATTGATATAATTGTCAAAAAAAAAACGGTATTACCTATCTATCAATACCGATAGCAAGATTAGCCTGTGCTATTATGACTGGACGGACAATCAAGATTGGATGGAAAGCTGTAGACTTTACATATTACATGTAAGTAGGTATTATTGGCTTTTTTGCGTAATTGATTGGACATTGCCCTTTCCAGTGGTGGGAAGTCCCTTACTTATCTGACTTACGTCTTGTCCGGCCAAAATAATTTGATTAGATGCCTACCCCATATACCTACTGAGGATTTCTTATCAATAGATTTAGCCGAACATTTCTTTGTTGATTGTTTATGATGGTAATGATGAATTAAGAAGGCCCATTGAGGAATTCGATATTTGGAGCAAGGGGCGAGCTCGTCTGTTTCAGAAATAACCAAAAAAAATAATTTTTGTCAATGTAAAACCAAATAAGTCGGCAAATAAGTTTCTGACATGGTGACAAAATTCTGATAAGACAAGATAAGATATTTTTATTTTGTAAAAACATGAGTAAGGACAATACATGTGCATTGTGGATGGGAATAAAATAAAAAGGAGCTACATGTTTTGCCAGTTAAAGCGTACAAAAAAATGAAGAACGTAATTTCACTATTGAGAGTTTATTTTAACGCGACTCCCGGGATTTCGTGTGTTTGTGGATTAAAACAGCAAGTATCTAATCACTTTAGTCCTAGTATAAAGGGGCCACACCCGCAAAATAGGCGCCTTAATTTTTTCCATACTCTATTATGCCAAACTGTCCTATCCTATTTATTGGAAAAATCGGAGAAGATTATAAACTCGAAGAACCAGATTAAATTTTTGAACCAATACCTAGTTATTTATTTTATAGAAATAGCGTTTCATGAATGGATACTGTTATTTACAACTACTGGACTTGACTTCAAAAGTAGAACATGAAAATCCAAAAATGGAAGTGGCGTTAAAAGTTGAAAAGTGGGAAGAAAAATCGAATTCTAAGTTCGGAAATTCGAAAGTCGCGGAAAAATATGTTAAAAGAAAAAGAGCACTTTAGATATTCAAAGACTACAATATAGATTATAATTATTTGTTATTATAAGCTAAATGTTTATTGTGTCTGCGCTTTTTGTACTTCGTCCGTATTACAAGTACAAGTTCACAAATTATTAATAATCCTTAATAATTTACTGTAATCCAAATGTTATGTTTCATCGTAAATTATAGTTGGCGCTTCCAAAGTTGGTTTATTATTAAGTAATATTTAATAGATTACTCCACAAAAGTTACAAAAAAACACTTTTTCTATTAAAGTTGAGTGATCCATTAAATAATTTGTTTAGATTTCTAAGAACATATTTTAAATTATAACCCTATGAAGGTAAGCGAGAACAAAGCGTATTTATTTAATATTTATATTGGGTGTAGCTACTATATTCTGGTATTGTCTTTATAAATAAATTTCTATGTATACTGTAATTTTACCGTTAAGGTTTCTTAGATGTTCTGTGCTGTTATTAATATCGATGTCTATTTGATCAAATTATTGTGAAGCGTATGATAGCTTAATATACCTATCCCTTCATGGTTCACACCAGGCACAAAAACATACAGCGCTTCTTTACGAAAAATAAAGAGTAAAGTTATTGTACCTACAATCTATTGGACTGTCCCTTTCAGGGGCACTGGGTGGCCACAGTAATAGGCCTGAATAAATAGTTAATTTTGTAAAAACTAACAATACTAACCTATTAACCTAATCACTATTGTCACTAACATCAATATACCAACAAAATACGGACCTTTAGTCTGAAATAAAGTTTTATTTCATTTAATTTTAATTGGTATTGCCAGTAAGGGTAATTGTAAAAATTGGTGATTAAAAACATCGGCCATAAAAATTTAAATTCTTTTAAAATATGTATCATTATGACAGATGTTTCCAATCACCCCGATGACAATTATCCTGGTTGAAAATACGAATAGATTGTATGTAGGGATTGTTACTTTTTTAGGTATCAGCGACGGACGGCAAGTATCAATACAGACTTGAGAAATGTTTTTTTGCGTAACTGACAAAGTTGTGCCTTGGTGTGAACGTAAAAACCTAGAGGTACTATATGACAGGCCTAAGTCCAAAGCAAAGCCAAGCTTTACATTCAGAAATGTGTTATGAACACATTTGGTGTCAAATGTAGTAGAATATTAAATTATGTCTACACCTTTAAATTCGGGAACTTTTAGGAGGATTTTACATTGCATCCTAGCACAAAACCCCTTATTATATACTGTAGAATAAAGAAAAAATAGATTTTTTGTCGTACAATTGTTGAAACCTACAGCACCAGGTTCAAACAAAAAAAAGCGATTTGCCTAAGCTAATTACTTTTTTTTTATAAGGTTAAGCTTTAAAAAAACGCTCCTCAAGTTCTAAAATTAAGTAATAAATGTTTGTATGAATCTATGTTATTACAATTTGTAATACTTTGTAAGTCAAAAGTTTTCTTTAAATCAAAATATTAAATGTACAGTCCTTGTAGCATTTAGTGAAAATCTGTAAGGAGTTATAACTTTAAATATACCTAGTCGTTTTCATCTCCATTGTAAAGCTAACGTAAGGAACCTAATATATGCACCATCTGCTGAATGTTATCCGTAGTAAAATCAAAAAAATAAAAATAAATTATTGCCAATTATGGTTCTTAATCAACTTGGTTTTTTGAAACACGAGCTCATCCGACATTTTAATAAATAATAAAATACATATGCCACTGTAAAAAAAAACACGGTAAAAATCTAAATGTGTAATAAATTCAATAAATAAATAAAATGAATACCTAATCATCAAAGCGTAGTTTAAGAACGATTTATAGTAAACAATTATTTTTGTGAAAGTCATCTTTGTCATTAAAATGTGTTTCCATTATAAACTGTGGTTTTTTCCTTGTTTTTCTGACGGTTAAGTCCCTGTGCGAAATAATTTGCAAATGGTCGTAAATTGAGAAAAAAATACAAAATACATGTAAAAAATATATAAACCTAGGGGCAGCGGAAATAAATAGAATAATGATGAATTGTCTGTTGTTTCACTAAACTACTCGGAAGTGATGAGACATGCTGTAGTATTTTATTTTAACTAAAATGTTTAGGTTTTCCTATTATAAAGGTGCTCAAGTTACAGATTCCACTATTCTGAATCCATCATTTGTTTTATAACAAATTTGCTCGTAATGGGTCTCTTATTTCACCAATTTCAATGTCGTAATGTATCTCACTACGTACTAGTGCGTTATTGTAATGTTAAACGCACGGTTTATCAAAATGCTCCGTCTAAAACGAACGGTACTTTTTTTAAATCTAGCAAAGAGTTTTTATGTCAGTAAAGTGGTCTTCATTTTATGAATAAAATAAACTATGGCAGATAAAATATATTTTAAAAACATTTAATTTAATTAATTTTGACAATCAATTACAACTAGTTGTAATTCATTGTATTACATCTGTAACAATAACACAAAAATATGAATTTACTTTATTTGTAATATTGACTGTTTTTGTGCCTATGCCTGAAAAAGAGCTGATGCGCGCGCATCGTTAATTTGTAAACAAGTAAAAATAATTCCGCGCGATTTTTCTTTTCGCTGTATTGTTTTTATTTGACCATGTCGTCAAGTAATGATGAATTTATTAATTCGACACCACCAGAAGTCTTTGAGGCAGCGAAAAAGGCTACTCTAAGCCTCTTGCCCGAAAAATCGACCGATAGATACTTACAAGCGTATCAAAATTTCATCTTATGGAAAACAAGCAAAGATGCAAATTCATTTTCAGAAAGTGTGTTTTTAGCCTGTTTCATGGAACTTTCTCAAAAATATAAGTCAAGCTCATTGTGGTGCTACTATTCAATGCTAAAAAGCACTGTGAAAACAAAACATGGTATTGATAGCTAGTCATACTCTAACTTGCTGCCATTTCTAAAAATACGCTCAAGTGACCATGTGAGTAAAAAGTCGAAAGTATTTTCGGCTGACAATTTCAAGAAGTTCCTAAAAGAACCTCCGGATTGCCGATATTTGGCAACAAAGGTCAGTTGAAATTAATTTATTGTTATTAACTTCTTTCACTTTTGTTATTCTTTATATATATAGGTGTTTGTTACGCTGTTTGTAACTCTTGTCAGGTTGTATTAATATCCGGCATAAATGGTACATGTAGAAGTCAAGAGTTGGCAAACATCACAACTAATGATGTCGAGAACCATGGGCGGTTCTTACTGTCCAGGTCAAAAACACAAAAAATTAAATTCCAAGATAGTTCACAATACAGGGGCCTTTTTCACGACGTAAGGAATAAATACGAAGCGCTTCGTTCATCGAAAGCGATGTCTAACAGATTTTTACAAAATTACCAGAATGGAAAGTGCGCAGAATTTGTTTCGGCATTGCTCCAATTTTATTTACGCCAATGGGTTGGCTAGTAAATAAAATTGGAGCAATGCCGAAACAAATTCTTAAATTTGGATGAACCACATTAATACACAGGCCACAGTTTCAGAAGGTCCTCGGCTACATTGCTCGCCGATTCAGGTGCGAACTTAGTGACACTAAAACGCCACGGAGGGTGGCGATCGTTCAAATCAGTGTGTTCAAAAACATGCAACAATTTAATATTAACAACTTACTAAAAGTTGTTAATATTAAATTGTTGTATGTTTTTGAACAAATAAATTATACTAAATACTTAAAAAGTGTAGCCGAGGGCTACATAGATAACTGATAGATAAAGAAATAAAGAAGAAATTAGCCCCCGCATTACAAGGAATATAAATTTGGAGCCAAGTGTTGACTCTCGACCATCTACGAGCACAGACGCGTACATTTCACCATCGTCGAGCCGCCGCAGCCGCCTCCGTCGCCGCCACCGACTGCAGAACTCTGTGGTCACATTTCTCCTACTTTCACTCAAGAGAGTGAGAGAGAGAGACTGGTGAAATTTTAACTAATAATAATAACTTGACAACCTAAAAAATGCCAACTGGCAACGTAATAATCAATTTTACAAATTGTTCAACTTTTTCTAACTGCTTTAACAAGTGATTAAAGATTTATTCGTTTAAGAAAGTCCGAGTTTTATTTATTTCCTCGCAAATATGTTATAAAAGGTCGTATGACATACGTGCGCTTTTCAACTTACCACACTAATATCATAATGTACTATTATGAACAAAATTGAGTATTTTTATAAATTTTTAATCTTATATATTAACTTACTATAACGAATCATCATATTTTTGTAGTCAATTGTAACAACCTTTTTACTGCACTCGCCGACCGATGCTGTTGAAATAGAACGCAACGCAACGCAACGCAATAAGCTTCCACGCCTGTCAGCTGTCAATTCAACATGTAGCTCTGTACTTCTTTGTAAAATATATTGTAACAATATATAATAATTCCAAGTTCCATTATTCCACTTCTTTATTTATAATTTCCCAATCAGTTAGTTTCCTACAGATGCTACCTTTTTTAATATTATAAAAATAAATACGAGGGCGACACTAACAGTTTTTAGAACTGGCCACTAGTAAAAGACATTATGAAAAAAATAAGTTCAAATTTTGAAAATGGAACTCTGCCAAAATTATTGTATGTATTGGATTCATTTGTCATTTGTTAACGATTTGGCGGCAAATTGAAAGTTGTCTGTACATGACAGACAATTTTCAGACAATTTTCAGCATGAATTTAACGCGAGAAAATTTTCGTACAATGATTTTTTATGACTTTCGATGTCATTTCAGTCAACAAGAAAGTTATGATATACTTCGATTGTCCTTTCACGATGAAGCCCCATCTCGTGTCACTGTTTCAGCGACAGCGCAACTTCCGGCGACGAAAATTGTATCCCTTTGAACGGATTTTCTTTATTAAATCTTTTCAAAGTACTCTCCACTGGCCTCCAGTTTCATGCGTCTGAACTAGTTTTCGAAACACTTTTTCCAGTCGTAGACACCTCGCTTACAGCCTGTTCGAACGCTGACAGCGCAACTACCGGCGACGAAAATTGTATCCCTTTGAACGGATTTTCGGGAATAAAAGTCAGTGATCTCATAAGGGTTCCGATTTTTCCGTTTGAGATATATTAATGAATGAATGAATTAATGAAATGCACCGACCTCAGCGTGGTTTGACCAGACTCGATTAATCGAATGAACCCCAAGATTTGCACTAGCCCCTGAAGCCTCATGCTTCATGGTGCTACAAAGACCATTGCATATCAAGGAATAGACCGGGGGGCACTGTAATGGTAGGGAAGACGTGCCCTTAGGATAGGAAGGATTTAGAGCCTACGGAGTATGCACCCTAACGTAAGCATGGGATTAGTGGAGAGGCGGGTGATATTTGTCTATGGGAGGGCATCTTTTAACGACGTCGCAGCACGGTTGATTCAAGTCGATCTTCATCCGTGAATCTTTAAGCGGGGTTCAGCTGGTCTCTCGGCTCTTATCTATGTCACTGCCCTGCTGTGGTAAATGTTGCTGTTCTTTTCAATGTCTTCGTCTGAGTTCTCGCTACTAACCGTTCCGGTTTTTGTACATCTCCTTATCAGCGTTCTTGATCTTCGACCCTGTCGATCCAAGAATTGAATCCCTTGTCGAAATATTTTAAGTCTTGAGCTATCGTTCGAGTCTCAAATGTTATTATTCTAATTATCCAATGTAGAATGGGCACTGTTGGGAATCGAACCCAACACAACACATTGCGCATGGTCTGCACGCGCAGGCCGCGTATTTACGCGTCGCGGCGACGACACGGTTTGGCCCGATGACCACTCGCTTCTTCTGACTTCACCTCGACGGACGAAACTCCTCTTACTTTAGGTTCGTTATTAGCCGTTTGTCCTGTACAGTTTTATATTAAGCTCGTCATTAAACCCTTGTCCTAAATACAGTAGTCCACGCTTTAGATGATCCCCGCGCTAACATTGGTCCTTCAAGGATCTCGCCGTCTCAATTTCAAAAGAAACAGTCTCAAAAAAAAACTTCGAACTCGAAGCTCTTCAGTTGCGTTCTTCAGCGGGGACAGCTCCAGCAGGAATCGTCAATACCTTGTTGAAGAAGCTTCGCGTAGCACTGCACACGCCCAGGGGACGAATCTAAAGTCACTTAAATGCTTATAAAGCTAAAATATAACAGTTAGGATAATCCATCTGTTTACACCATTCCTTCACTTCACTATAACAGCTGATAACTCGGCGACGTGCTTCCTTGTTATCTTCGCATCAGCTGTTCCTTAATTCGCACCTAATCAGTCATAATAATAACTCATTAGCTAGTTACATTTCGTTTTGATTTTATAAACTGTTTTGTTATGTTTTCTCTAATAAAATAATTTTTGCGAGTTTGCTGCTGGTGCTGCTATGAGTCGCTATAATCATAATCATACATCTTTATTTATCTCAACATCATATTGCAGGCACTGGTTAATAGAATGTACAATCTTAAATAGAGAAAGGTGTCTGTGAGCTACAAATCACCCGGCTCTCTTAGATAGGACATGTTAATTTACAGAACGGTTAGAGAGTCAAGTTATTTTTATTTTAAAAAAGTTTAAGATTGCAATTAAGTATTTAAGTAAAAGTAGAACCTACAAAATTAACAGAAAAATTGGAAAAAAAAAATTGTTTAATTTATATTTTTTTATATATACGTATTTTAAATTTTTAGTTATATTGACTAAAAACTAATTTAACTAATTCATACTTACAGTTACTACTAGAAACAAAATTCTGAAGTAAGAGGTGTAAAGTCAAGCAAAAATTCACGGATTTATACAAATTATGCATAACGTGACAAAGTAAAATAAGAATGAGCTTAACAAAAAATAAAGGATGGGGTAACGAAGAATGTTGTGTTTATGACGTCTAGGTGATTTTACGATACGGGTTTTAAGCGGGTGATTGAGCAAACTTTTATTGCTCGTCTATTCCGTCTTTGGAAATCGTGATGTAAGGGAAGATCAGTGTTTCATTTTATTTTTATTATTATAGTTATGAGAATAAATAACTGTCGGACGGTTAGCACTTGGCAGTGTTGGTAAAGATGGAAAGTTGGATAGAGGATTGTGAAAAAGCAACACACTTTGAATATAGCTCTTTGAGCTCTCTCTAAAATGATCATATAATTTTTAGACGTACCGCCCCAAATGGCAATGCAATACACTCACTAACAAAGATTGGCAAATCCTCAATAACCGATGTATATGTCTAAGGTTTTTTAATATGTAAATTAATTTTCTGGTTAGTTTGACCAGTGTTTCAATGTGTTGTTGGAAGCTGAGACGGTAATCTATGGTAATGCAAAGCTATTTGATAGAATTTGTTGTAACTAAAACAGGACAAGAGCAATGGTTAATGAAATTACATGAGTGCGCTTTTAAAGTCGAAGTTTGGTTGACCCTGGGGTCTAAGGGAATATGTCATGTATTTTGTCTTATCGACATTGACAGCAAGCAATTTGTAGTATATCAATTTATACACCGTATTAAAACCTTGCTGAGCATACTTTTTAAACTCATCCCACGTGCCAGCATCGAAAATCAATGCCGCTATTTGTTCACGCGTTGTTAATGGATTAAGTAATTGGGGGTTATTCTTTTGGAATCTTTTGGAACCGAGGTGTTGTGAACTGTTTTTGCTCTTATCTTATGTTGTACTGATTACTTGAATTTTCGATATGTTGTGATATTCTTGCGTTTGTCGATTCCTGCGTTAGAATTTGCAGGTTAATGTTGTAGTGGTTGTAGTCAATTAAATCCCAGTTATCATAGTGCTGTTGATTGTTGAAAACATGTGTGAAAACAGTGTTTTCCCGCTGTTCTTCTTATTCGTGTGAACAAACACGTTCACAAAGTAGAATTCCGTCGCGGCAACAAGGATGTCTTCTCCTACCCATAGCGTCTCATTAAACTGCGTGGTTACGTATTTTGTCATCATTCGCTCCTGAGACAGGCTATTGTTAGGCAGAAAGTCCTGAATATTATTTAACAGTGCTAAGTATATTCTGTCATTGTCTCGAGTAATCGACACAAGCTTTGCCAGATCGCTGCGTACGGATAACTACATACTACATAAACAATTCCAGCCCCTTTATCATAGGTATTAATATAGCCAATGTATAGTTCCCGTTTTGTTCAAACGTCAAAGACAAAGACACAGAAGGTTGACTTAGACAGGGGTACGATTAATGGGACTTCTAGACGTCCGCGCTGCTTTCTGACGAAATGTATCAAAAACCAACCTATAGGACCTACAGATCGCACAAAATAAAATTGTTCAACCATTATTTCACTACGATTACCTTACACCTACAGTTAAAATTTACAGGTAAACGAAACTCACGAATATTAAACCACTTCATGCACATTGCACCAGCATATTTATAAGAAAAATTCTAAACAAGTCCATTTACACGCAACTAGACTTCACAAAAATACATTAAGTAGGTACCAGGTATTGAACCCTACGTAATCGGCTATTTTATTTACCTTATACCAATTTTAATGACATAGGGTTTGCAGAGCTATGATAAGTATTTGCTGAGATATCGCAGTCACTGTGATTGCGGAGAATGGCACAACTTCGTTTAGACAACGATTGAGGGTCATCCCGCCCAATATGGTTAACAGAAGTAATAACAGCCGCACGGGCCGAGCGATCAGGCCAAGCCACGTCCGCCGCTAACGGTCAGTGGATGGGTGACCATCCCCACGCACCAAAACCCCGCCGCGCCATGGGAAGCACGCCAAGCAGCCGCGCCGGTCCCGATTACCATCCGCGGATCCCCGAGAGACGCCACGGGTCGTCAAAGTCCGAAAGACGCTAGGCATCTGCCTCATCTGATGAGTATAGTGATGATGTTTAACAGACTGCGGCGTCACAGAAGAACCGCTCAGTCCGTCCATACTTAGTTCCAACCTGTACTTGAAACCTTTACGCATTATATTTTTGAAACTTTGCGCATCAGACACGCAAGGATCAGTTGCAGGTACCGGCTAGCATTCTGTTAAACAATGAGCACCGCTATTTTTTACCAACAATGCAACCTTCTGCTTTCTCTCGATCCCAGCCGTAATGCGCTTCCCGCGCTTGTCCGCCAGATGTGGACAATATAATGCGCATCAACAAAGCGTCTACACTTACAAAATATGTAGTTATGAATATCGAAATAATAATTTCAGCCTCTATTAAATTATAACTTTGGTATGTTTGAGAAAAATATTACCTAGATTAAGATAAAATAAATTCAAACAGGTTTTCATTTATACTCGAAAGGAAGCAATAATAATAGTCAGTGAATAGTGAACTTGGTCAACGTAGTTATTTATGGTAATTCGGCACAATGTGGATGAAGTATTAGGTCAAGAACGATACCGTACTATACGGTCTGAAATAATTTATTTCTAAAGATTACAAATCACTTGTACGGAAATAAATACTGAATATTACTTTATTAAAACATTGATGTCCAGGGGTAAGAAGGGCTTTTGAAGTGTTAACATTACGAATTTAATCAGGTAATTGTTACAAGTTTTGTATTATCTACCGCCGTGCGGCGCTTCTTTGTTTTTATGTATGAAATCAAAGGACTCGATCACACTTTGTGCCAGAATAACAGCTTCGTTTATCCCGCATTACTACATTTAATACACTGTCCTAAAACAATTGTTTAAAATTATGTTGAACATGCGCGTGGCTTTGAATCGACGACCTAAAACGCAGTCGCAGCTTAGAAGTACAGCTTAGGGTACGGAACGATCTCACCAGTGACGCCGCGGAAGGGTTCAGGCCATGCAGCATCACTACTCGGCAGGTGTCTCAGCTGCGTGGACCGCACATTTATTTATCTTTTGAACCGATTTAAGATGTTTTTATTTGCGACACAGACACACACGCACACACACACAAAAGAAACACGGTTTGATTTCTAAGTCCGGCAAGTAAACCACCATCTGTTGGGCACGATGCCTCTCGCGGAAACAAAGGCACGACCTTACTGTTCGGGGGTTCGTACCGAACTCATTCCGATTTTTCCGTTTGAGATATAGAATATTAATACGTGATGTAATAAGCCATAGTAATACTTCGTGTACCAGTCAGTCACGGAACCAATTTCATATATGTATGGGTTAAACGTCTAATAGCAGTGGTGGCCAAGTGGGAACGGCCTTCGACTTACGAGTTGTAGGTCGTGGATACCACGCAAGCCCAGTGCGGGTTGGTATGGCCTACTCCCTCTCACAGAGAGGAGGCCTTTGTCCCAGCAGTGGAAACGTCATAGGCCGATTATGACTATACTCAGATGACTGATTAGGGTATTCACCTTTGTGGCATTTACACAGCGAGCCAACGTAATCATCGCATAACGTTAGAAAAGTTCGAAGAATATCGATAAAGAAAAAGTACAAAATATCCGTAATATCACCCGTTCATTAACGAAGATAACACACGTCATTCATCATTAATAAAAATAATACTTGCATTGATAAAAATACTGCACCGGCTGCTGATACTGCGGTATCAGTTATTGACAAGACACTTTGGAGTGATAATTTGTAAAAATTAGGAAGTATAAACAAAGGTCCCTTTCCTTTGTTTATACAGGGTGTGCCGTATGTCGACGTCAAGCCGGAATTGGGTGATAGGTCAAAACATAATAGTTAACAGAAAATACAAAAAAAAATACTGGCATTTAAAAAAAAAAACGAGAAAATCTACTGCCTGTGACGGTCTTTTAACTCCTGTTGCAACATTTTTTTTAAATTTTCTTTTTAATCCTGAATAATGTTTCTGAAAACTTTTGCTTCAAATTTACAGCCAACTGCTCCAGTCCAGAAGAAAATGTTTTTTTTTCGAAACAGGTATTCATTGAATGGATGAATTGGCTTGACGTCGACTTACGGGACATCCTGTATATGGTGAAGGTACAGAGTGTTATAGTTGTCACGATTTAACATGGCAATAGCGGTCATTGACCCTCTTACATTTTCGAGCCTTTCTATTTAATTTTTATTTCAAAACTGAAACAAAGTTCATTAAGGTTTGAATCAATATCTATCGTCATTTTCAACATGTTCCAATAAGAAAGAACATACATTTATGTAACTGTTTTGGTTCGTACGGAGAGATATTAGAGAGAGGGCAATGACCGCTATTGCTATGATAATACGCGACAAGTAAACCTAAACGTTGGGTACATTGTCCCCTAGAACGTCCGTAGACTCAACGTGGGTCCATAAGGATCGATCTCAGTTCCCATTGTAAATACAACTCCGTTACTGCCTTAATTAAATCTTCCAGACGCCAATGCGGCGGCCATTCGAGGGAAGCAAAACATCTATTAGTACTTTTAAATAATTACTTTCTTTATTACACGTACGGGTATACCTAAGTATATAATCTAACGTAAATGCATATTCTTATTATGTTCAGCCAGGCAGGATATCAGCATGGTAATGCCCCGCATTTTTGTGTTGCGGGGACGAAAATGTGATGTCGACCCCTATATTACGTGGGACTTAAACATAACTAGCGAAATGTGGGTGTACTAAAGGTACACCTCTGCCTAACCCTTATGGGATTACAGGCGCGATGTTATGTTATGTTGATGATTGTGTATCCACGAATCTTTCAATTGTTTTTCCCCGGAGCGGGATAAATAAAAACAACGTTATTAATCGACTTGATATCACGTCACACGATACGTTGACCAAGGTATTTTAACAGTCAGTTCTGTTTCTTATTTAGTTGGTTTGACTGTCTCATTGGTCTATAGTTCGCAAGCGCTACTGCTGAGCATGGGGTCCTGGGTTTCGATTCCCAGGTCCAGCTTAGTGTTATTAGCTTTTTCCATCTGGAATTTGTTAGTAACAGCCGGAGTCTGGATTTGAGTCCTTAAACTATAACTTGAGGGACTTAAACATAACTGGCGAAATGCGGTTGCTATAGTTACACCTCAGCCAGAAAACAAAGCGTGATGTTGTGTTGTTTAGTTGTGTTGACCGTAATCTTATCATGACGAGGATATTTGTGTTCGACGAATAAGTAAAATATTCGGATAAAGGCAAATTATTCTTAACTATTCCGAGAAAACCAAGCAAATTAATTCTACCTTAGCTTTAAGTCAATAAAGTAGAAAGCCCGCTATTCGAAGCCACACATCACGCACCAGCCGTGTGGAGTAGATAAGAACGATGTGTACATAGAATATGCAAAATACCAAAATACTTCGTACGTCCAGAGAACGTAACATTGTTGGTGGGTTGTTTAATTTCAGCGGCGGTTGTAGGGATCGTTCACGAACTCATTGGAAAACTATTTAACGCGCACGAGACGAGCATTCAACGTGTAAGTGGGAATGTAGGAAACTGACCTGGGAAACAACTGGTGTGGGTCAGGTCTGGTGGCTCCACGTGGGTTCACTGGTCGACACTTCCACTTCACTGCACGAGATCTCGGCACAGTACTCGCGCTAAATGTTTACGTGAATAAAACAGCTCTGGATAAATTTATTACAACTTACGAAGGTGCGCGCGCGCGCACGTAAGTTTTCTTGTATGGTTTCACTGGAGTCTGGAGGCGAAGTGACGCCATCTTGCCCTCACCATCATTTTGGGAAAAAGGAGGGCGGATACAGGAAACGCCGAATGCTCATCATAACAACATTAAAATACTGATTTGCGCACTAGGCTTTTTAGACTGTAAGAGTCAATTATTTTATATTACGTTTTCGGCGTCAACAATTGTCTTCATCTACACCGGATCTAGTATATTATTAAGAAAAAGACTGTGAATGTAGTTCATCATGAAAAAGTAAGGAACGTGGTGACGCAGAAGACCTTAATATCTTGCGATCTGAGATCGACGATTTGATAAAATCCCAAAACGATAAGTTATCTTCATTTTCCGACATGACCAAAACCTAAAACACCAGAATCAAGAAGTTCTAAAACACTTGTATGAAGAATGCATTCGAAAACAGAACACTACTGTATCGCGACCTAAAAGGGTATGAAAACTTAACACAAAAATGATCATACTTGAAAATAAAATAGAAGATATTTTAAGAACACAACTTGAAAGATCGTTGGAAATTACGTTTGGTGAAAATAAAGACCTCAACCTGTTATGAGTAGTTAGTGAAATACACAATTGCTTAACAACGTTTGCTATATTTATTGCAAACGTTATTGGCCACCCGGAGTATGGATTTGTGCCCAACGGGGCAATCAATGGATAGGCTCGCCACTTAATACATCAGACTGAAACATATCTGGAAATATGTGTGCGTAAAGGACTACACGTGACGTTATGATATGCTACTACCCGTTAGTTAGTACCGCATATTTTCGTTCACATCTTTCATGTATCTTGCCGTTCAATGAATTAATTTTTTCTCTGGGCGTTTTGCCTTATCATGAGGAAATGGACACCAAACGAAAAAAATAAAAACTATCATATTCGTGTACTATATCAGTCAGAGACATTCTGCCCACTAGGCGTTACCCAATGGATCCATTGTTGTCTACTTTAAAAGTTAACAAAATGTTCGGCAATAATAATCAGTATGTATTGTCAATACTCCTTGCATACAAAATTCTTTTGGAAGCACATACACAATATCAAGATTTCACGATGTTGAAATATAAAGCATGTATCTGAAAGTTGTTGTCAAATTCAAGGGTATGGTACAGACCATCAAACTGAACAACTTTCTCTATTGGGACCAACATCGTCGAGAATAAATAATCATACATTTTGGTCGTGTAGGTATTAAATTTTTCTTTGCGACAGCTGTTTTTTTTTCTCGATTACGATGTTTGTTGTTGTTGTACGACACCCTTGTATTTGACCACAGCTCTCTATAACACGCTGTATAGAAACAAAGCCGATGACCATTATTTTTGCATTAAGTATATGAAAAGTAATACGAACAAAACCTTATAAAATCCATGGATATACCTGCAGGACCAAAAAAACTTACAAAAAATTTTCACGTCAAGTCCTAGTTGAAAATTTTGTAAGAAAATTAATAAATAAAAAATAATTCAATATCTACCTCATAAAAATTTACCTTTTATTTTAAAGCCTTCGAGCCTTTGAGCTTCGCTCAACATCCTTATGGGTTCCTAATGTCACCGTAAAAACTTAGGTGAAGGGACCTTGAAGTGAGCTGTCATCCAACTGATGGCACTAGGCATTGACATTTTTGACAGTTCACCTAAAGCTCACTTCACCTTAGTTTTCACTTTTTACTGAATATATCGGCAGAATTAAGCTGACACCACGGAAATTAAACGTTAGTATGAAGCTGTCTGTTTTTGATCTTGTTTATTTACCTAGAGGGGCTCGATGCTAAATAATATCAGTTAAACTTCAGACGCTTTTCGAGGTTGTGGGTGCGACTATCCATTAGGTACATACCGAGACCCTTCCGTGCCTCGTAAAGCACGTTACGGGCAGTCAGAAGCCCGAGAACCGAACCACCAGTCTTACTAAGAGTATCGTATTAATCAGTAACTGGGTGTTGGAGTCAGAAAGGCAGTGGCTCCATGTAATAAAAAACTGGTATTCAGCTGCATCCAGTTACACTGGAAGACCCCGACCCCGACCTTGTTGGGTAAAGGCAGGCAGGCAGGCTAGTCGTTAGATAAGTTTTCGATAGGATTGCTTGTGAGTGACTCTTCTGAGTGGATTTACGCCTTACTTGAAGGGCTTATTTTTATTCCGCTTGACGCCGTATCGCAATCATGACCTGCCGTAATTTGCCGCATTTATTTAATATATCTATGTTTGCGGATCACTTCACGATAAAATAAATCAGTCCGACTTTTTTGATAACAGTAATTGATAATAGTAATTGAGGATAGGTTCCAAATATTTGTTGTTATGTTTACGTAGACTTTTTTTTTATCTATGCGTGTTATCGTGCACAACAGTTTAAATGTTGGCCGGTTCCCGGTTTCTGTACTCATTGATATTTCTTATCGGACTTGACCTACAGTGGTCTTTTTCGTAAAGATGTGTTTTGTTCAGATTTCAATTTTCACTTGATAATTTTGTAGGTATCAGAACGTAATTTCCTCCGCCTTAGTCCTCGTTCGCACGGACGTAAAAATATCGGGATGTGATATCTTCAACGCTCTGCTTGGCGCCGAGAGGTGAAAATCCAACAGTGTGTTTTGTCGATGCACTCTATTTAAATCTCAATGCTCGGTTTGTACGGCATCTACACCGCCACATGCGAACAACGCATCACACTGACGTCACGCAAAATACTACATCGCGCAAGCAGAGTTTACCGTGCAACTAGCATATATATAACTTTCCGACATCAATCGTCGGGCAGTTGCCCACCAGACACAACACCCGTCTGGACGGAGGATCCTCCCTTTTCCAAGAGTATGAGTGAACTTTACACCCTGTTCCTCATCTCTCTATAGATTTAACACTGATAGTTCAAAATCCATTGCGCAATTAATCCCGCCGCGGTATTTTTACGTCCCTGCGAACGTGGTCTTATTGACGGCCGCGCGAGTGAAGCGGATTTAAGTACCGTCGTCGTACCGTCGCCTTTCGTTCTCGACACTCTGCAGACGTTGGCGCAACTGTATTCAGTAAAGCTACGTCTTTCTAACAGAGCGGTGGCCGCCACATAGCGTCTGCAATTTACCTGCAAAATACATTATTAAGATGATGTTTGTGAAAGTATGTATTCTAGGTAGGTAAGTATTCTGAAATAAACAATCAGTTTATAATATAAATATTTAAAAAAAAACACCCGATTTGATCATTTAGACATCCGAGTCCTTCATTGCCAGTTATTACGTGGCCGTTGCTAAGATCCATTGGTGAAATAGTGTATGCTATTTCCGCGACGTACAGGTTCCAGGTCCCATCACATAGCCATCAACTATGCATTCCGACCATCAAACTTAGAAATATAGCACAAAAATATTCGCTGGGAAACGAATTTTAGTTTTGTTGTGAAAAATCTAGGGTAGTGCGCAATCACAGATAATATAATACTACGTACAGATACCCAATCCCATACAAAGAAATGAAACCTCCCTAAGTCTGGCAATTGAGCTGGCAATTTTTATTCGTCCAATTTTTCAACAGATGGCAGCATAAGCGACTCGCTAATTGCCAGAGACTGTAGTTTTATAACGCCATCTAGAAGTCGTCCTACTTTTAAAACGTTTCATGCAATCTTTTAAAAAAAAGTTTTATAGTTCCGGGTTTAGAAAAAAAAATTATTAGATTTCTTTTACATTTCTATGTAAAAAATAATAATAAAAAAAGTTGTTTGATTTATATATGTGACATAATTGGCAACTAATGAGGCATGACCAATTGAGTAAACTGCCATCTATTGCAAAACGCTCTAAACAAAATGATTTACAGATGGCTATTTTCATTATTAGAAAGGGTTTGAATTGAAGATAAAGGCTTCCTTTTTATTTTATTTTCAAGATACGTGAAATTATGTGTGGAAATAGATATATGAGCATTTAACAGGGATACCTAGACAATCATAATTCAGCCAAAATTTTGCCGTATATCGCATTTTAATGATTGTTAATTTCATAATGTTTATCTATGCTGCCATCTATGATTTTTTTTCAAGACAAATTATAATTTGTTTGAGTTGAGACCCCTTGTGCGCAATGAAACGCACGCAAAACTTTGTGCTTAAGGGTGAATACAACGGTACGGGGGTCGTGGGGGCAGGGGCGTACCAATAGTAAATTGCGCCTAGGGCACGTATCATAGTTGCGCCCCTTCGTAAATTATATTTAAAAAAAAACAGATACTGACACGAAATATGACAGAAAACAGTCATAAATCTTACTTAGTAAAACATGAAATATTTATTTTCTCTTTTTTAAAGCGAAAGTAAGTCCAAACATTTACATTTACAGCTGCACCTTCCTGGCATTCTGCGACGCAAACATATCGATGATGTTTACGAAATTGGTTTTATCCGTCTCTTGTCGCTCTAAACTGAGCAAAGCTAGGTCGCATAACCTTTCTTGACCCATTGTAGCCCTCAAATACGAAAGTATTCATTTCAACTTACTAAATGATCGCTCACAACTTGCGATGAATACTGCAATTGTAGGCAGAGTTTGAATAGAAACGCGCAGTTTTGGAAATACGCTTTCATCCCCGTACTGCACAATAAATTCAAGTTGCTCTTCAGATTTCTTTTGGTTGTTGTTTTGTCTGGTTGATATTAGCATTCGAACATCCAATATTTCGTCGTATAACTGTTCTCCGTAAACATCGCAACTATAGAAATTTCTAAATTCTTTATATTAATTTTATAAATCGTCGCAGTCTCGGCAGTGCCGTAACACAGTGTTCTGACATCTAGAAGAAATCCAAATCTGACGTCAGTTTCATACAAACGAGTAAACCTTTCACTCATTTCAAACCCGATACGAGCCAGCTATCCCTTCATTACTCGTTCCATTTCTTATTTAGCGGTCAATCCTGCGTCCGACGCACTCTCTCCAGCCATACATTTTTTTTCGTCTTCAACGCCTTTCCTTGACTACTTCCTATTCCAGGGTAAATATTTTTTTGCCTCTATATAATGCCATATTAACTAATCTCTCTCTTACATTTGAAAAATAGTCTCGGAGGCCTTTTATGTCCAAGGCAGCTTTATGAAAATTCATACTTGTGTCCTGGAGTTGCGTTTGGACACGGTCAATGGAAGCGAGTACATCGTTCCAAAACCCTGACAACGTCAGAAAGTCATATGACAACATTCACAAAATTTACTTGTACCCAGTAACGTATAAAGAATGTTCAACGGCCAAGTCACACAACATTAACTATAATAATAAAGAAATCGCAGTAGACCTTAGACTTGGCACGACTTTGTCTAGATTTCATTACTTTTTAGAGATAAACAAGCAGCTCCATCGAGACTTGGCTAGTTTTTTACAGAAAGTTTTTGGTGGGATTAGCTTTACTGCTTCAACCCTTGCACTCCATCTTGTGTTCCTTAGATTAATAAAACTCTTGGCCACATTCGACCCCGTCATGAATAACTATCTAACTTATGTTAAAAATAATCCCGGAACCACATCTTACTTTTCACCTCAAGTTCAAAATGGGTTTTGAGTAATGCGTGCACTGACTGGACAGGTCCACTCAATCTGTGTGGTTCTTTCCTCAAAAGACCATTTCAGACATAAATCCCATGTGGATTGATGTCTGAAATGGTCTTCACATGATCTGAGCAAGATTATGTCTGGACTTTAAAAGAGACTGTGACCTCTGACTTTGTTTCGGCCTTTCTTCTCAGAGTAGTCAGATAGGAAACGACGACCTCATCTAGTTAAAAAAAAATATTTGACATGTAAAAGTGTTTGTACAAACCTACTTATAGAAATACAATAATTTCTCATTTATCAGTTCATTCATCTGATGGCAACCACATTTCGCCAAATGACAATGCCAGATCCTGCCCAAGGTAATTACAGGAAATGTAAATTAATGAAAATAATTGTAATGATTACAGGACCTTTTCTTAGTACATAATTTTTCAGTAGAACTTGCCGATTACAAATCAATGATAAAAGGAATTCAACCCCTGAATTTTCTATTGCGTGACTTATTGCTCATAATACACAACAACAAAAAGGTTTAAATACCTGTAAAACAAAAACTTAAATTACGATTATAATAATTATGATAATGCGTAACGTACCTATAATTTGTTTAAATCGCTTTTTATCAATTATAGACTGCACCTAACCTATAATAAATGTCGTTATGGTTTTAAGATTTTAACAGAAACCGCAAGTTCTACAGGCATGAGGACCAATGTTTAGTTAACAGTTAAACAGTTACGTTGTAAAATCCGAGTCCGAAACTTTGGTTTTACACAACCACAAGCGCGATTTTTTGAGTTTTCCCACCGTAGAGTAGAATGGGCAAAGAACACGTATAGAGCTTGAATATTTCCGAAAAACGTGACCATTATAGTGTCCTGCTTGGCTGCATGTACACCGACTAAATTGAGTGACTGATTATCGCAATTCACGAATATTGCCAGATTATTGTTTTCGCTCATTCTTTGGTGAATTCCGGTTCGGTACCCAGCCATCACAGCAGCGTTGTCATAACATTGTGAACGACAATCCTGTAGATCCATATCGTCTTTTCCCAGCTGTTTTTGTATTTCGTCAACTAAACATCCAGCGTTCTTTTCACTTATCTGTGTGAAACCTGTAGGTATGCACTCTCCAACGCAGACTGATTTTCTCTCTAAATCAAGTTCTACATACTTTACTACTTCTGACATCTGCTCACGATGTGCCTGGTCAGGAGTCTAGTCAAACATGAGACCGTAGTATTTTGATTTGCTAATGCTTCGCAATAAAATTTGGCGAACTGTGGTTGCCATCAGATGAATGAACTGATAAATGAGAAATGATTATATTTCTATAAGTAGGTTTGTACAAACACTTTTACACGTCAATTCTTTTTTTTAAACCAGATGAGGTCGGCGGGTCCTATCTGACTACTCTGAGAAGAAAGGCCGAAACAAAGTCAGAGGTCACAGTCTCTTTTAAAGTCCAGACATAATCTTGCTCAAATCATGTGAAGACCATTTCAGACACCAATCCACATGGGATTGATGTCTGAAATGGTATTTTGAGGAAAGAACCACACAGATTGAGTGGACCTGTCCAGTCAGTGCACGCATTTACTCATAACTCATTTTGAACTTGAGGTGAAAAGTGAGGTGGGGTTCCGGGATTATTTTTAACATAAGTTAGATGGTTATTCATCACGGGTCGAATGTGGCCAAGAGTTTTATTAATCTAAGGAATACTCATTCCCTCTCGCTCACTAGCGCAGCGCGGACATCGCGAACGTGATTGTTTGATACTTAAGAAATTAATTACGAAGTAAATAAATTCACATTGTAATAATTTATTCAGATTTTTTAATTTAATAACGGCGCTTTTGTGCGCCCCCCTTCGATAGGCGCCCAGGGCTCAAACCCTACCTGGCCCACCCAAGATACGCCTCTGCGTGGGGGTATTTTAAACTTGTTTTCGAAAAAAAAACGTCAGTATAAGTTGGAATTTTGACCTTCAATATCTCCGTAACCGGAAGGTTCCCAGCAAGGTATATTACTATGTTGCCAGGTAGAAATGGTCCAGTAAAATGACGAGGAGTACAATACGTGACTCTCATGTTTTAATCTTGGAAGGGCCTATTGACGTTTTCAAACTTAAAACAATTTCAAAGTATTATCAAATGAACCAATTGCAGGCACTTTTGAATTGTCAAGGATTTCTTATCGAATTAGTAACTGCGCTCGTCAAAGCTGTAAGTAGGTTAGATACTTTTTTTTTATATACGAAGTTTTCGATTGCGATAACCCATAGACAAAAATATAGAATATTAGAAATAGGAGTGTTCAGTGACACGTGAAACATCAGGCAATCATCATGTGGTGCTGGTGCTTGATCCGCAGCTGGACAAGGACAATTTCGTGAGTACCCGTTTTTATTCTTGTTCTATAAATGGCGTAGGATAGGTACCTACCTAGATTTACAGTCCTTACCGTACCATTTTTGGGCGCCCCTAATGCATACCGGCCAAGATAGTTTTGTCCTTGTATTTTAAATCTGCGCGCGGCTTGGGCTACCTACCGTTCTTATCGCAAGTAAAATCCACAATATTTTATAGACACACAGATGAATTGGTAAGCAACCGATTACTTGTTTTATTTAATAATATTAATTTTAGGAAAACTTGCAGCTAATACATAGTAATAATAGTACAATGTGTAAACGATGGCCAATTACAAGCTTCCAGAGAAGAAAAAAAATTGGGATGCAAAAACAAAAAAAAAATGTTCAAACTTTTCTTTACTTCCTTAACGCTACTAGTAAATAAATCTAATTGTAAACTTTTGATATTGTGTGTCAGGATGTCGATCCTGACACACAATATTAAAAGTACGACAAGCTCTTATCAAACTCAAACTCAAAGCATTTATTTCAAATAAACCAATTACAGGCACTTTTGAATTGTCAAGGGGTCGGTCAGTCAGAAATATGAAGCTAGTTGCCCATTCCAAAGCGAAGTAGGTACGTATGGAGAAGAACGGTCAAGAAACTCCATGGACACTCTTATAAATAACATTTTTTGTTACATGTTAAAGGCGTCCGTAATGAAAAACATCCAACACAAAGTAAATACAAAAAAACGGAAATTAAAATATAAAAAAAGCTTATCACGTACGAGTTCTGTCTCCAGATAGTTCTGACTTGAGGCACAAGAAGAAGACGTGGTCTCCGAAGAAGTGCACCCGGTACACGAAGCCCGATCTTGCCCACCAGCTCATGGACGTCAGTAGATCCGTTCACTCCACACGCTCGTGTAGAGGCAGAAATTGTTTTTTTTTAAACCGACCCATATAAAATCTCCTTTGTATACCTTCCAACCGATTTATGTATACATTATGATTTGGATTCTAAACCTGAGAAGCATATTCAAGGTGGCTACGAACAAAAGCACGATAAAGAATTTTCATTGTTTTGACATTCTAATTCTATTAATGTATAATTTATAAAACCTAAGGTCTTCGAAGCCTGGTAGACTATGTTCTTGATATGAGCGTCAAACAGAAGCTTAGAGTCAAAAGTAACTCCAAGATCCCTGATGACACTCACTCTGGCTACCAAAGCAGTCGAAAGCCTATAATCAAATTGAACAGGTTCACAGTAGGTTGGGCTTGCGTGTAAATGTACATACATAGCATTTGGATACATTTAAATTGTTTTGGATGAACCTGTCAAGATCATCATGTAGGTAATAGGAATGCGTTCAGTTGAGAACGTTATTATGTGTCAACTGTTGAGTCGACACATAAAATATTAAATAAGAGAGGTCCCAACAAAGATCCTTGGGGAACTCCGGACGGAATGTACATCGGTCTCGACGTATAACCGTTGAGAACTATCAGCGAGACAGTGTAGACCGTAACGCAGGCCCAGTACGGGTTGGAAGATGTCACTTAACTTAGAATTTTTGGATCTAGGACTGTACGAGCAAACCCGTACATATCAATTGTATCGATTTTATGCTAGTATCCAATCGGAGCGAATTAATATCATAGACACAAAATGGACCACAAAGAAAGCGAGACCGTCACAAAACCTCAATAACTTGCAAAATATTTGAGCTAGTTTTATGAAATAAAGACTGTTTATAGACAGGGTGAGCAACTTGGAAGTATGCAACTTTTTTGCCGCTAGTTTGTTTTGGCGGCAAATATGACAGTTGTATCATGAAAATTATTTTGTGTAGATATTTACAGAAAATAAGTTATGGAGCGTTTTACAACTGAACAATGTTTTCTAATTATTAAAACATTCTACTCAAACCAATCGAGACATTAAAAAGAACGATTCCCGGTCGATTAATTTCGAGAAACGGTGACATTGATTGGCCCCAACATCCTCGGATTTAAGAGCTCCTGGCTTTTTTTCTTTGGGGCTATCTAAAGGGACGTGTCTATGCTAACAGGCTAATGAACCTTTAACAATTAAAACAAATTATCCGAGACACAGACACTGAGGTAACGCAGGAAATGAGTGAAAAATTCATGAAAAACTAAATGAAAAGGGTTCACGTCTGCCATGCTGCTAGAGGTGGACATTTGTCTGACTAGCGTCTGATTATTTTACATACTTAATGGTGGGCCCTAAATACTAGGTATATTAAAAAAAAAACATTTCATAGAATAAAATTTTCAAACTAAGTGTATACCTGTTATTTGCCCACCCTGTTTATATTTTGGAAGTTATTGAGGTTTTTATTACCGACCCGCCTTAATTGTGGCTCAGAGTATTTCAGTTAGTAATCAGTTTTCAATACACAAGGTAAATTGAATTCAGTTTATCATTTAAATGTAATTTACCCCGTACAAGGACCTTCACCGTTTTGAGAGCAGTGGTGATGAAGTAAATAACACTAAGTAAAGTTCATGTCTGGTTGTGAACCCATGACTTACAACTCGTAAGTTGGGGCCGATACTACTGCGCCACCACTGCTCGTTATCTAAGTAGGTACCTTCATAATCTACTACGTCTATTTTATATTATGTAATATTTGTTATTTAAAACAACGGGTTATCTATACTACCAAGTCAATGGGATTTTTTCCATTTATTTCAAGGACCGTACCTATCTATCAGCACAATCCGGTAAATAATAGATAGAGCTCGATTTACGGCACGTTGCCGGATTGCAAAATCAAAGTCAAAGCATTTATTTAAAAAAGGCACATAAAAGGCACTTTTGAACGTCAACATTTACATTAAAATAGAATTGATTCTAAGCGCCTTGCATTGCCGCCATGGGGTCTGGAGGCAAAAGCCCTCGCGCAAGTGTGGAAGTGGCGCGATGAGGTAAAACGCCGTGGCGTAATTCCGCTGCCGCGAGAAATGAAAAGAAACGATGGCGTCACAGCGGACAGAGCTCCGGCGGGATCTCAAGGCGACATAGAGGGTGCGATTGTCGCAACCCAGTACTGGGCACACCACAATAGCGGCAGTAAGTCCCCTCTATGAGGTTTGGTTGGAGAGGTCCTCACCCGGCGGCCTAACACAGGTCTTCACCGGACATGGTTTTAGGAAGTTCCTGTTCCGTATAAGGCGGGAGGAAACGTCCGGGTGTCACCAATGTGTGGATCGCCTCGATCGGAGGATACGGTGGAGGTCTGCCTTACTCGGGTGGAGCACCACCGTGTCATCGCGGAGGCGATCAGTGGCGGCAATCTCTCGCGTCCAGCGTCTAGGCCATGGTTCGAAGCGAGAGCGAAGGGAAGCTGTCACCTCCTTCTGCGAAGCAGTAATGCTTACGTAGGAGGAGGCATAGCGCGCGAAGCAGAGAACCTTGCGCCCTCACGACCCTAGTCGCCACAAGAGACGCCCTGGGTGTCAGGAATCGCCAGCAGATTCCTGGCCACCGTAGGCGCGGGCTCGCGAATGGCGAGCAATGGGTGTCTAGCCATCCGGTAAGGACAAGGCCCGGGTTGAAGGCGCTTCGTACTACACGCGCGCACCAAAGAGATGTCAGCACTAAATGACGGGGAATAAGGCCGATGCCTGCCAGGGTCGCGGGTTGTTCGAAGATACCGTGGCCCTGGCACAGGCAACTGAAGGAAAACTGGTGGGTTTTAGTCAGTGAAAGTCTGACACGCCCTCTCGCTCCACCCAGAGCGGGAAAAGTAATTTGATGATTTCCCACCCAAAATAAATAAGGCGTCGATTTGAAAATTCATGCTCATTGTTTCGGTGTAATTGCCGAAATCACAAAATATATCAAAATGCAACGAGCATTGTAGTAATGTTGCACTTTTAAAATGTTAAAGAAAACACTTATATAAATGTAACAGATACAAAAATCTTACAGAATCAAAGAGTTAGCTTTTAAATTATGTGTTTATAAGTGTAACATAAATAAGCAGTTTTAGGTATAATTGCAAGGTACCGCAACAACGCACGACGGACAGACAGACACGTCGATGCCAAAATAGCCTCAATCCAGTCGGTATTGCGGCTATTTTGGTAAAACCGCGTTTACCTTTTACACTTATTAACTCTGTTAACACTTTTCTAACAGATATAATTATTACTGTTACACTTTTGTAAGTGTTTTGGTTCAACACATTGAAAAACATATAAGTGTTACTTATTTGATTCTGAAATCAATTCAGAATGTAACACTTATAATTGTATAATACTTATGAAGACCCTGTCCCTGTAACTGGGTCAGTATATTGTTCTATTTGCCCTTTCCTATTATACAATAGTGTATTATACACTCGCGAGGAATCATCAATCAACGGTCATCCCTCTCCGAAGTGCACCGGCGCCGTCCAGATCTTGGTCTCGGGATGAAGCTTTCAGTCTCCCGAAAGCGTTTATACACTTTCGAGACACAGGACCGGCTTATGTGGAACTGACATGCGACATCACGCTGGTTAAGCCCTAGTTGCAGTAGGTCAACAATTTGTGCTGCTTCCGTAGGAGTGGTATCCATTTTCGTCCAAGGTGAAGGGTCGAATTTACTGGAGATGTGTACCAGTTAACGTGTTATAGCCGACTGATAAAAATCCGATACCATGCGCTTTTAGAGGCGGTTAATGTCGCACAACTCGCGGGGTACCAAGTAATGAAACATGTCTTTTTTCTTACTCTTTCACTTAAACCAGGACAGCTCCTAAAATAGGCGTCTAATTTAAATGATTATGGTATTGGTTTGAATAAAAAATAATTAGTCGTATTTATCAATGAAACTTAGATACCTAGGGACATCGAGGGTCTATTTTTAACAAAATTGCCAATCTCGCAAATGTAAAGATTCATCATACTGGTTACAATTTTTGACCTAATTCAATTATGATTGGTGATATCTCCAAAACTATGCATTTTTGGACCACCTTTTCTAGGAGTTTTAGTATTATTTTTACCTACAGAATATAACCTTAGAGTTCTAGGATATTAAAAAACAGGTTGTATACATTTATCACTTACATATTTTAATCAGTTATATTCGATTGAAAATTTTATGATTACATGTTAGAATTTCTGAAGAGTAGGTAGGATATTATAATGTTCCGTAACATGACTTTATCAAAATGTTATCAAATAAATGAACAACAATCCAATATGAATGTATTGAGTTAAATGATATTAATAAAAATGAAATAAAAAACTAATTATAATCACAGCCTTAACAGATAGTTTTAATAAACTTAAATTAGAGTTTTATCATACTAACAATATGCACACCTTATTAATTTGTAATTACATTTTCCAAAAACATAAACCATGTTACGCATTTCTTAATGTTATTACTTATATTAATTAAAACTAACAAAAAGATCATAATTCACTTGCAATGAAAAAGCAATGTAAAAAAATATTTAAAACTAACAATTAATTCATAAACAACATCATTGTAGGCCAACGTAGGTTGTAGTATCAGAATTCTGTAAAAATCTTATATTTTATGATTTGGCAGTTCAAAAGTATACAAATTACCATATTTAAATAAACCTAGAAATAATCTATTTTAAAAGGGACTTGAAAGTGCGCAAAGAGTACGATTATTTCCAAGGAGTTTATCGATATGCACGAAATAACAGTTTTTACTAGGTTTTTAATAAAACTAAACTAAAACTCTAGAATTAGGTACCTTCCATATGGCGCACTTGTGCACCACACATAGCTAAATAGATTTAACGCTAAACGAGAGGTAGAAGCGGGCTTAAATCTCTATGGTTTGTACTAGCATACCATTCAAACATTTAGATGAAACACTGCGCTGTCACAGAAGCAACGGGCCAGATAATCGCACTGTTAAAAGGTCTATTGGAGTCTGATATTTTGATTGCAGAATGAGGTAGGTCTATCCGTTCACAACACTGTACAATAAACTCCCGTTCGTATTAGGCTGGAATCGTGGTACCATTCCCTCTAATAATAGTTTTCACTAAATCCGGTATTTCTGCCACATCTAGCAAATCTAAGTGCGAGTGTGGGAAGGACGAGTAGTGATCCCAGGTCTTGATTTCGTTGAAGAGGGCGTCTCCAGGACATTCCGTTGCCCTTACTTGGCGGTGACCAACTAGTTTGTAGTCTGGCTTGATGTAGCCAAGCTCTACGCCAGCTGCTATTAAAGCCATTGCTGTTTTTCGCTGAGACGCTGGTGGTAATTCATCTGGAAAGAAGGAGGATTTGTAAGAAATTGGGTAAAGAAAAGTTTCGAACAGTGCATGATTGATCTACGGTGATTCATTTCATGTATAGTTGCAGTCACAGACATTTTTGTGTTCATTAGCAGTGAAAGAAAAGAAAGAAGCAGATGGCATGGCATGGCTATTAACAAATTGCGCAAATAGTCGACCTCGTCTAATTCATCGTGAAGACAATACATGGATTATATCGCAAGGACGGGAACCCTACTAGGCAAACGGTAATTCCTTGTAACAATTTTTTGCTGTTTGTACTTATCCAAAAATGATCTCAAGACTACTGAAGTCTACAATCACCAAAGTTTTACAACACTTACATCTCCAATCACCAATGAGACAGATGCCGATGCTGACAGTGTTGAAGTGCAGCGAATGTGCCCCCAGGGTCTCCCAACCACGACCTTCGTATGCTGCACCGTCGCTGCCGACGCCAAAACTGATGGGAGAATGACAGTTTTAACAAAGTGTCGTAAATAAGTTAATAATGTGGAACCATTCCTGACTGCACTGATTGTACGAGTCCATTTAAATCTGTGTAGTTCTTTCCTCAAAAGACCATCTCAGGCATTAATATGCATAGTCCTCATAAAGCCTGACCAATATTATGCCTGAACTACTGGCTAGTTTTAAAACCATTTGCTTTTGAGTTTTTCACCGCTTTACATGTATGATTTATAGAAATATATAGATATCATTTATGATTCAAATCTGAAATAAATAGAATATCGTGAGATCCCAATATCCTCTTTAAAAAATGGTTTTCGTCCCAGTTTTTTTTAATTACTGCTAGAGAAAAGCCGTTATTTTGCTCAAACGCAGAGTTATCGTCACACGTGGCAGCAGTCCTAAAAATAGGTATATAATTTATCGATTGACCAAAGATATTGACAAGGTTGTACAAATATGATAACAGTGCCTATACTGATTAATAAAAGTTATTAATCGGTATATTCTCTAGTAGACAATTATTGGATGTTAAAGGCAGCATTTCAATTTGTTATGCTCTGATAAATAGAATGTACAGAAAACCATTTACACTCCACTCCGCTTTGCCTCAGAGAGCACGGTAAATCGTAGTTTATTACGGGTTGTTGGAAGGCCAAAAAAAACATCTGCGGGGTAATTGCGTAACACAAATACAATGTTAATGCCTTTTATTTTGAAAATTCAACAACATTCATTACGTTGTCTAGCAGACGATATTTTCAAATACGATCAGGATTTGTTAATTCTTTCAAAATCCGTCGGATTATGATTGAAGATGTTTCATAACCAGACCACCCAGTATAGACCACACCACAGTCGCTCGACCTCAAACTTTGAAAACTCCCTAACATGGTTTATTGTGGGAAATCTTCAAATGACTTCTCCTCTCCCGCTCTTGGCGGAGTGAGATGGCTTGGCAGACTTACTGCACAAAACTCACCCATGTTCCTTCAGTTGCCTATGCCAGGGGCCACGGTTTCTCTTTCGAACAATCCGCGACCCTGGCAGGTGTGTTAGGCCTGTGATAATTTGTATAAGAAGTTCAGCGGCATCCATCCAAGTACTTTTTTAAATACAAAAAAAAACTCACTGGTATCCAACATCCCACCAGCCCCGATCATCTATATGGTAGTCCTGCATATGCCTCATAGCGGAACAGCACTTTTCCTTATCGTAGCAGGCCGCTGGTGTCAAGGAGTGGTGGATGACCACGTAAGGCACCGGGGTGTCAAGTGGGGTCGTCTTCTTTGGGGTCCGGGCCTGCCATTGCTCTCGGGTGACGAACGGAAAGTTGTAGGTGTGGACCACATTCTCTAGGGCCTCAGCTGAAATTAATTTTTGATAATTTTAGACTGGTTGTCTTTTTAAATGGTGATGGTTGAAGTTTTTTTATCAACTTATTGAAATCAGGTTTAAGCTAAATCCGCACTAACAGGTTTGCTTAGCGACTAGAGTTATGCAGCTGAATGAAACTCTTAGTAGGTACTCAATTATATTGTGAAATAACATCATGTCTATTTGCCCTGGGTTTGGGCAGAGGTGCACCTATAGTACATACACCCACATTTTGACAGATATGTTTAAGTCCAGAAACATATCCAGACTCCGGGCTGCTACCGAGAAATTTCAGATAGAAAAACCCATTAACACTCTGCCTGATCTGGGAATCGAGCCCAGGACCTCACGCTCAGCAGAAGCACTTGCAACTACTAGACCTACGAGGCAGTCGATACTATGAAAAACGATTATAAATAAATATAAAGTTTTTATTTGAAAAATAGTTTAATCTAAAGTAGGTATTGTTTGTTTTGATAATGTAATCATCAATTATAAATACCTAACTATACCCGATGAAAACTACATTATAAAATTATGAAACATATTTTTTCATGAAGTTAAGATGGTTTTTAATTAACATTTTTAAGTACCAAGTTGAACAAACATGCAAAAAAAAAGAAAAAAAAATTTAAATAATAATCTTATTTCACATTTGACACAAAATATAAAATGATTTCTTACCTGTATTATAAATACTGGGCATGGCTACAACACTTGCGTACACGCAGTTTAACACTAGCACAAAAAACTTCATCATCAGCTAATAGCTATAGGTACTGGACACTCCTCCCATTAGACTGCCATGCGCACTGAAACAAAACACACTAAGTTCCTTATCACAATTTATACACTTTACTAGTACATGTTATAGGTTGTTTTTCATGTACCCGTTATTCCAATCCTTCTTTATCTAAAGCGTGTCGCTGATGTCGCTTAATCTATATACTTAATTGAATATACTTACAAACAAACCTACATGAGGAATGTAGGTTTGTTTGTTAGAAAATAAAGCACAAACTCAAAACTCAAACTTAAAGCATTTATTTCAAATAAACCAATTACAGGCACTTTTGAATTGTCAAGGTCGGTCGGTCAGAAAAATTAAGCTAGTTGCCCATTCCAAAGCGTAGTAGGTACCTATGGAGAAGAAAGGGCAAGAAACTCCACGGACACTCTTTTAAATCAAATTATGTTTACAATAGATTGGTTACATCATTAATGTTGAAATTATGCATGTGAGAAAGATGCAGAACGTTAAAAGCGTCCGTTATATAAATATGAAAACAATTAAAAAATAAAATTTAATTAAAATACGCCGTGGCAACTAAGAGATGACCAGTGTCAACTGACGGCGCCCGTTCACGAACATGAAGCATGGATTAGCACCATTCAACTCAGCCATTTTGAAGGGAGCTAAATTATCCAACACACGCGCCACCATCAGCGAAACATTAAAGTGAGCATGACATACTCTCAGCCGCCAGGACACATTCAAGTCAATGAAAGACGTACCCTGTAAATGGTAGCTTTAAAGCATGTACATAGTACTCACATAATATGGCATATAGCAATTATACAGTACTAAAATATTGAGTTTATACAATGCAAAGATTCTTGTTTTTAATCTTCAGCAGCTACAACAGTATTTTCAAGTGCTAATCAATTAGTTGATGCGTCCATGAGGAGCAGGACCAGCGATTAACCAAACATTTTTATCAGCAATGTAATCCCCTTACTTATAATATGCTCGGCTGCATAGTGTGCGTTTAATACAAGATTTAAATTTGGTTTCATTTAGTTGATGTATGTGGAGAGGCATTTTATTGTAACATCATAAACAGTACCCCATGAAAGATGAGTCTACTTTAGCCAGCCTGAAAGCTGGTTAAACTAATTGGTCATGATGTTAATATCTTTGAACAATTCCCTTAGAGAGTCGCGCCTGCGGAGGCCATATATGGCTCTGATGGCTCTTTTCTGCAGAATGAAAATGGAAACGATGTCTGCAGCCCGTCCCCATAGTTAAATACCGTTCGACATAATACTATGAAAGTAACTAAAATAAACTAGTCTCGCGGTATCTACATCAGTAAATTGACGGATTTTTCTCACAGCATATGCTGCTGAACTTAGCCGTCCTGCAAGGGATGTTAAATGAGGACCCCATTGAAGCTTTGAATCGAGCGTGATCCCCAGGAAAACAGTTTTATCGACGAATTCTAGTTTCTCTTGATTCAATACTATCTCACAATTAGTACTTTTGACATTTGGTAAAGAAAATCTTATGCACTTAGTTTTTTTCCCATTTAATACTAAATTATAAGCAGTGAACCAATTTTGGATCTGCAGTAAGGCGTTATTCACGTCGTCAAGATTTAATGCACGCCTATTAATTTTAAAAATTAACGAAGTATCGTCAGGAAATAACACCATATGTGGTTGGGTTTTAAACAAATGAGGTAGATCATTAATATAAACTAAAAAGAGGAAAGGACCCAATATCGAGCCTTGTGGTACACCCTTTTTTACTTTTAGACCGAGTGAATTGACACCGTTTATTTGGACTTGCTGTTGTCTTGTTGCACAACAGTATAATAGATTTTTTTAAACCCGATTTTTGGATAAACTTTTTGTTCTAAGATTAAATTTCTAGTTCATCCAAAGGTAGGATTAGAAATAGTAGAAAAATATAAAATGGTTCTTTAATGTGAAGCAGAATCAGGTGTAATAAATTAAATACACGGCAGGTTGATAATAAAATCAAAAGGTAATAGTAGTCTGTCTTGTAAAGTTTCAGCTTTGTAGAGAGGGACACGTCCGCATCGCCGTCGTCTTTGACACTCGTACAGGCCTGTGCGACAAACTGTTTCTAAAGCACTGGAAACACTGAGGTGGATCACGCGCCGGACGCTGTGTACGCTATTACGTGTGTCGATTGTTCTATAGATTAGGAAGTCACGCGACAGTTTGCGCCAGTTTGACCATCACCTCCATTCAAGATAGTTGACCTTCGACGTGCGCGAATTGCATTCCGCGCCTCGCGTGGGTCTCCATCCATTAGATATCGCGACAACTCCGTGCCTCGGAAAGACCGCTAAGGGTACGTTCACACGGAGACATATATTTCTAAGCCGGAACTGATTTTTGCGGGATACGGTTTAGTCACAATATAATTTATATGTATGAGTTCACACGTGCATACGGTTTGAATATCCGGCTAAGAACCGAAACGGGCAAACTAAACATCCGATTTTGCGACTGCAATCAGATTCGGTCACACGGCAAAATACCGAATACGATTCAGTAACAATAGCATTTTAATAAATGCGTTCACACCAGCGCAGATTCGGATTTTTACCGAATGCCGCAAAAATCCAGGTACGGAAAGACAACCTCACCGACCGACGACGACTACTGAGCACTTTCCTGCAAAAACCGAATAGCATGTTCACACGATGACACACCACTCAAGTTTTTTACAGAAAAACAAAACCGAACGCCATGTGAACAGAGTATTCGGTTCTGCCGTATACGATAAAAATCCAATCCGGTAAAATGTATCTCCTTGTGAACGTAGCGTAATCGTTGGCCCTGGCTGTCAGTCATAGATCTTTGACAGTCGTAGTCAACAGCTGAAAAGTCTGACAGCCAGTCTTACCAAGGGGTATCACGTTACCCAATAACTGTGTGAGATAACCAGTCGCTTCATGGAAAATACTGGTATTCAGCTGCTGGTCAGACTGGAAGCCAACTCCAACACAGTTGGTTAAAAGGCAGATTGACAGATCCCGCGAGGGTTTCGCCAGAACTTGATGACGGACTATTAATGCAAACATTAAAATGTCATAAAAATACCCGTTGTTAAGACATTCTGCTCACCCAAATTACTGCCATCAAGATTAAATGTTAACCAATTTACCGTCTACGCAAACAAAGCCGCGCGCGCAGCTAGTAATTACAATTAATTTGTTGTATCTACGCGTGCCGCTTATGCGTCTTGACTACGTGTAAAACACACGTCATTGTGACGCGGATCAATTATCATCTATACCTACGTAATTATCAATCATCAGTGTTAAGTTTACGAGTCATTGGCAAGTTTAGAGGACAACATCTCCATCTACAGATTCCCAGCTGTTAGAAGTGTTTAGTTTAACAGTATCGACTAACCAAAACGAACACTTGCAAACAAGCGAAAAAAACATCCTCTCAAATATTGCATCGTTCAGAGGAAGACAATGTCTACATAGAGTCCATGAATTTTTCCTTTTCTGTGCCTAAATGCATTTATACAACATTTTATACAGCAGTCAAAGAATTACAGTTGTGATTTGAATTACGGGCAATTTAAGTTGGTAATCTATTATCATATCAATTAATTTCCGTGACTTAACCTATCACTCCGGTGGTTTAATTTGTATACAAATATTAAGCTATCACTGACGGTTTTCTCCTAAACTTAATAGTCATGGTCAAACTCTCAAACTCAAATTCAAAGGTGTTATTTCAATAATTTACAGGAACTTTTGAATTGTCAAGGAGTCGGTCAGTCAGAAATATGAAGGTGGTTGCCCATTCCAAAGCGTAGTAGAGTACCCATGGAGAAGAAAGAGCAAGAAACTCTATGAAACTGAGTCTGTGGGTGTACCTACGAGTATATAGTAGGTACACCCACAGACTCAGTTTCAGGGTTGGGCAGAGGTGTACCTACTATATAGGTACACCTCTGCCTAACCCTTCTGGGATAACAGGCGTGCTGTTATGTTATGTTATACAGTCGTGATTGACTTAAGCTTGGATTTAAAAGGTGATGGCTTAGTTAGGCGTAATCGAAGTTTTTACAAAATGCTGAATTTTGAAACAAAAGGTCCAAAAAAATGTGGTTCAATTTTAGGAGATTGATAACCTATGAGGTGACGTTTTTCATTCAACTTCTACTTATCACAACAGCTCAATCCATGTGTAACAAATGTAGGTACCTAGTAATAATAATAATCCTCCAGACCTTATTTCTCAACGGAGACTAGCCCTCGGCGCGGATGACATTATAGTGCACAAGTGTGCGCAGACACAGGTGCACTCTCTCTTCCCTCACTCTCATATATAGTCCGATGTTTTATCAATTAAAATCATTCAATCAGTAAAATTAATGGTTTATTATTGAATGGAAAAATTATTTGTTGATTAATGAAAGACGATATAAATGCTAAAATGATTGCAGTTCTGCTAAAGGAGTGATAGGATTAACTTAATCTAGATAGTGTTAATAGCTTGTAGTTGAAATAAATGAATCGATCTTGGTTTGCTGGATGGATATACACGATTAAGCACAGGCATGTTACTGCAGATTTGGTAGTCATAGGACGGATTGTTGAGCTTACTAAATCGAATAAGAGGATTTATTTTGGATCTTGCAAAGGCCTTTGACTCCGTCTCTATCTATTCTATGTGAACTAGATGTGATTTCTGCAGACACATTAAAATATGAGGCTTATGAACTACATCCTAGCTACATATAACAGCCTGTAGCTCAAAACTATTTAAGCTCAACAACCCGACCCTTTGTTTATAAAACTACCAAATATTTGACGTGAGTATACAGGCTGGCAGGACATCGACCCACAACCTACCATGGATTCAGTACATGATTCAGAACCCCAGGAGGGTTCTGAATCATGTACGTGTTAAAAGTTTTCGTAGTTTATTAAAAAAAAAAAACTGCCATACATTTTGAACGCCTAGGTATTGCACCTTTCGATGAAACAGCAGATTTTTTTGTTTGATAACCGACGCAAAATTTCTATGCTAGTCTAGAATCATGTGCTGAATTAATGTGTTTTAGTTTGCGCGTTTTTACTTAATTCACACACTGACTTATTCGTATACATTTACATTGTTTGTAAAATTTTGATACAACATAATAAATTTATCTGTCAGTGCTTTATTTTTAATTACACTAACTTTTATTCATAATTTTTGTTGCATCGTCTTCACATATAATTAATGTATACAAAAGTTTATAAAACATTATACCTTTTTGGAAGGACCGACTAGAATCAATTATTTTAACGTAAATGTTGACAGTCAAAGGTGCCTTTTTTGTAATAAATGCTTTGACATTGACGCTTCGATGTCCCTGCCGCTCTGTATGAATGATTTAAGACGTACAGAAATATATAGCACATAACAGTCATTTAATTTCGGGATATGTATCAAAGTGTGGCAAAAGGATAACTATGCTATTTTTATAATGGTTCCTCGTGTAAGGAATTTACGTGTGTCGTAGATATGAAGTCACGTGCACATTACGGCACAGTAATATGTGTGGTGACGATAAGCTGGTCATGTGAATACCGTATATTGACAATTAGTATGTATTTATGATTCATTTTATGTAACAATTGATTGATTCATTCATGTTTCGTTTTAACGGGTAATTTTTGCTATCGATATAACAGAAAGTTGAATGTACAGTATCTTTATTAGGATGTAGGTTGCATAATTGGGTCATGGTGTTTTTACTTTTGTGTTTTCATATTTCCTCGGTTAGTTTTTATCATAATCTTGGTCTGGCGGTTTGAGTAATTATGCGGTCTATCCTTTTTTTTGGTATTGTTCGTCGAAGCAATGAGCTCCTTAAGTTTTGAGTTGAGCTGCACGATTACTGACAAATGCGTGAACTGACTGGACAGGGTCCACACAATCTGTGTGGTCCTTTCCTCAAAAGACCATTTCAGACATCAATCCACACGAGCTTCACATGGTCTGACCAAGATTACGTCTGGACTGTAAAAGAGACTGTGACCTCTGATTTTGTTTCGGACTTACTTCTCAGAGTAGTCAGATATGAAACGCCGACCTCAACTAGTTTAAAAAAATATGATTGACGTGTAAAAGTGTTTGTACAAACTTACATATAGAAATAAAATAATTTAACATTTATAATGAAATGAAACAAATTGTTTATTCTGTAAATAATAAGAATTTAAGTGAAATTCAAAATCGATTTTCCTACAACTTAGCTACTTTGCGAAGTAACTTTCATTACTATGAAAAGAAAAAAAAATTCTAGAGAATGTCATTTATATTGAATAATTTGAATTGATAATTGGTAGAACATCATAACTTCCCTCTAATTCGATGGCTATGTTGAGGATTCCGAACAAACATAATATCCTAAATATGATGAATTTCCTCGCAAAGTTCCATAATTGGCATGATATTTTCAACTAATATAAACGCCGAAATTAAACATGCATAAAAATATATCGACTCACCTTTGCAAATTAAATCGTAATACGGATAACTTAATGAACACTGTTGACCACAAATCCGTAAAATTAAACAAGTTTTTTAATATAATAAGGCACACGTACTCATAAGTTCACAACACAACGTTAGAGCGCTGTATAAATGTATAGTTCACCCTACACTGTGTTTTATATAGCCATTTCCTTGCGCGGACGCAGCGCATGTGAATCCCCTGAGCGCGTTGAGAAATATAGCGGTCAAGTTTAACGTACGGTTCCGCTCCTTTTGGTCAAAATTGTATTTTAGGAGTTTTTTTCATTAATCTGTGTGAAAGATGATGGTAATTGTGACCAAATTGTTCAGTTGGGTACCCACCTCTAAAGACAAATGTAGATATTACATAACACATAACATAACATCACGCCTGTATTTCCAGACGGGTTAGGCGGTACGGTACCTACTCTTATGTAATGGAAGTAAGGACATTGGTTGGGCTACAAAATTATGAGGACGTTTTATTTTAATCTACTTATCATTGATTTATCTTTGCATAATAGGGCGTGAAAAATGCGTTGAGTAATGTTTTGTGATCTGGTTTGAAGTGCTGTGGTTTGTTCTTGGTCCGGTCTAAATTGTCGTAGTTTTCTAATTTAAATAATTGTAGATTTTAGTTCTTTCATGATTTAGCACTTCATTAGGTTAAGTTACTGGTGTTTGAACTAATAATGTTCAGCAATTTTCTCTGTCGTAACATATTACAACGTTGGCTGGCCCTTGTCATTATTTGAAATGTCTTTGAACGCGTTCTGCGTTCCCAGTTTATAGAAATACCGAAACAGTTAATTGTATTTTTTACCGACTTTCAAAAGGAGGAGGTCCTCAATTTGTGTTTTTCCTTTTTTGTATGTTTGTTACGCAATCTTCGGCAATTGTGGATCGACATCGAAAATATTTTTTTACAGGATAGGGTATGTTTCAAGGGTGGTCCCATATAAATCATGTTAACCTTGCTTGGGCAGTTTTTCAGTTAGCTTTAAAAATACGTATTTTTCCATTTAGAGCATATTGATGATGTTATAATAACTTCTTGTCACTGTGATTTACATAGCAAATAGTGGTATACGAATTTGTGTGAGGTAGGTGCCACAGTAAAAAAAAGAAAAACTAAAACCTTTTTACAAAAAAAATTACAACCAGCATCCAATAAAAAACACTACGAAGTGCACAAAAAACACTACATTATAACTTTAATTTCGGAAGTCGGTGACAAAAAACGAAAATTAGTTATTTTTCAGTTTGTAGTGTTTTTGTGTTGGAGGTCGGTTGTTTTTTTTTTTGGAAAAGTTTTTAAGGCATAAATTAGTATTTTTTTGCTTCAATTCCTAATTGTTTTATTTTAATAGTAAGTTGTGGAATGTCCGTAAACCGGGAATTGAAAACACGCAAGTTTAGATAACCGAACTTGCAATTGGGGGTAGGGTACTTCCCAATAAATTAATAGTGGAGGTCACACTACACGTCATGTCATCTATAAGATAGAGGTACTTATGTGAAACTAACCAATTAGCTAACACATTCCAGGGTAAGGTGTGGAAGACGATTGAAGAGACCCTGGAATTCAGCAGTGTAGTAGCATTTCTGGCAAAAATTCCCTAGCCGCAGTGACTTCATCTTGTCGATGAAATTACCTACAACAAGAAACGGAGGAAGGATAATGAAGGTACAGTTGTTGTTTCCAAAAAAGTCAGCTTTTTTAAATGGTTACTAACAATAAGTTATCACTGAAGCTACACTTATCTTTTAGTACATGCATACGACATCATCGCGCTGTTATCCAGGAAGGGTTAGGCAGAGATGTACCCGTAGTACACCCACATTTCGCCAGTTATGTATAAGTTCCTTGTAATAGGGGGCGAGCCTGTTGCCATCAACCGAGGACACCCGGATATCCTTTAGTAGTCACCTAAGTAAGTTTCTTTTTTTTCATAAAATCTGGTAAATATAAAGAATGTTACAACATCTTAGTGCAGGAAGACACATTCTGGCGTTATGCTTATTTTTTTTTAATTTTCTTTCTTTCTGTTTTAAGCCTATGTTGTGCCACTGCAGGGCAAAGGCATGTTTCTCCTCTCTACTTCTCCAAGAGCAGGCAAATTCTTAAAAAAATAGGTTTGAGTTAATACGTGAATTTTTTACTATCGTTGTATATTACGCAGGGTCGTTGAAATCGTGTAGTTTTATAGAGGTTTAGTAAAAAGGTCAGATCATGATATTTTCACTTACCCAATTAGTATGAATCAGTAGATCCCAGATATTGCAATAACCTTAGTCATAGTTTTAATGTTTACCTAGTCTCTAGTGATGTACCTATCACGTGATTAATTTATATACCTTTGCTTTATTTTTAATTTTTTTGTACCAATAGTGGTATAGTATTTTTATTCTTGGTGCATCGTCTTCACATATAGAAATATAATTAATGTATACAAAATATTGTAAAACATTTTAAAAGAGTAACGGTGGAGTTTCTTGCCACTTCTTCTCCATGCGAAACTACTTTTTGGAAGTGGCGCCTAGAATCAGTTCTATTTTTAATGTAAATTTTGACGTTCAAAAGTGCCTTTTTATGGGCCTATTTGAAATAAATGCTTTGACTTTGACTTTGACTTTGACTTCTCAGGAGCTGTCAGGAAGTTACCATAGGGGTTGCTTTGTTATGATGGTTTATGGGTTTCGTAAAACGTCGAACTAACTATTTACTGCCACTTACAAGGTGGCAACCATGAATATAGATCATTCTGAACCAACATGTGTTAACGTTTTTCGTCAGTTACCAACAAAATAGGTAATCTGCTGTTTGACTGTTTCATAGAAAAGTCGGCAAAATTATGGGTACAACATTTTTTTTAAGTAAAGCGACAGGCTGCGTGTCTATGTCCCGTGCCACCCTATATACGAGTCACTGGATCTCTGATATTCTTTGAACTAATAACTTTCAAAATGTTTCTCTCCGTGGGAACTGTGTGTTGGTTCAGTGATGAGTTTCAATAAAATAAGACGCCTACTGGTTTTATTATACGGGCCGGATATATTCCTAATGTATTGTACCTGTATATTGTTTTTAACACATTGGTGTCGAAACAATTTTTACGGAATTCTAAAAAGCTGTAACACCAACAAAACAAATTCGGATATTAATAATATTGAGGTACAACTGGTTTCGTAACTTATATCAATGACACGGTCGAAACGAATAATTAGTAAACTTAGGTACGCACAGATTTGAAATGCTTTTTCAAATTAATCAGCTGTCATATCCCAATTCCCACGTCAATCCCAGCAGGACTGACCATTGATAATTCGGTGAATCAAATTATTCAAACACGAAACAAAAGAAACCGGAATTTAAGTAGTATCATGAGCTGATAGGGTCAATACTTCACAGAAAATAATGAGACTGACAGCCCTTAAACGCCGTCTATGTGCTAATCGCGTTCAGTTTCATTGGTGAAATCCACCCTGAATAATAACAGCCGCAAGGGTGGATCGAAGCTACTCTTGTCGTGGTTAGTTTGTGAATGGGTGGCCATCCATTATAATGAGGCCCCTCCGTGAAAGCACATTCAGCCGTTTGTTTGTCCCGGCTGTCACTCGTAGATCTTTGTCAGTCATTAACTAAGTTAGTCAGAAGCCCAAAGTCTGACAACCAGTTCTTACAGTGTTACCCAGTAACTGGGTTGCGGAGGTCAGATAGAGGTATTCAGCTGCATACGGTAAGACTGGAAGCTGACCACAACATTTTTGGGAAGCTAAGCAGGTTGTAAAGTTTTCTTCATTTTAACCTTTTTTATTTCCAGACATCGGTTTTTTGGTCTAACATTGGACAGTGCCCAGGGTCTCGGCGCCAGTCAATCCAATAAGCTACGATGATCTCCGCTGCGTGGGATGATAGGACTGCCTACAGTCAGCATCCATATTTTGCTGGGACAGAGAAGCTCACTCACACAAAGCATCGCGGGTAAGCAAATATTTTGTACGTTTTACAATATTGCTGCTAGGTACTGTAGAGGTTTTGTCCGGTTGACCTTGAACAGCCAACCTCCGCGAATATTTTATTAGTTGATTCACATGCACAATGAGATAAACACTATTTTATATTTAAAAGGTTAGAAAAGAACATGTAAATGAGACAGGTGACAGATCGCGTCATGATGTAAAAAAAAAATGAAGTATATCGTTAATTAAATAAAATTGTTATGATACGAGAGAACAACAAAATAAGTCCGACTCACTCGCTATGAGGTTGAGCGTGCGGAGTGCTCGCGTCAGCAGCGCTTCCCTTAACAGGTCAGTCCTAGCGCGAGGTTCCACCAGCAGTGGCGGCTGCCATCGTCGCCACAGCTCCTGGTCCAATCAAGTCCGGTCCTCAATTACCTACGTATATTACAAAAAAATAAGTAAAAAAGGTGCCAGAAATGGAAATAATGAAAGAAAGTGTTTGCCCAGCGCGGTAGGACAGCATTACCTAGTGCCGTGCTCACTTATCATCGTACCATTGAGTTTCAACCAAGCAAGAGGATAGAGGATAATTATACATTTTACCTTGCTTTAGTTGCCTATTGACCTTCTATTAAACTAACTCTAATTTATGTATGCAGGCACACTTATCAAAACAAGATCAAAGATACGAAAAAGCTCCAATGTTATCGTACCGGATTTCGAAAGGATTCTGTTTTTCAAATGATCTGATACATTAATTTCAGATGAAAAAATATACGATAAACAAGTCATCAATCATCATAGATAAATTAAACTGATTGTACATATTAGGTAATATCCTGGGCGATAAGACCTTTTAAACTACAATCATATAGATACTATGGGTTCAGGCGACTTGCAAGTGGGTAGGTATGTACACAGGCACTACTATAAAACATTTGCCCATGGGCTACAAAACATCTCTGGGAAAAACCGTATAAATTCCGTAATGACCAAAAAGATTTAACACACGGTTTCCAGTGCCGTGACTGTGGAAGGCTCCACGCGGCCGGCCGGCCGAACCGTCAGTACTTAGAAAAATTCTCGAGTGTAGGCCGTTACTACGGTTTGACCGAAAGGTGATCAAGGTGAGGCCATAGAAACCAGGGGGTCTACCCTCGAAATCCTTCAACGAAGATACGGGCCCGGCCGAAAGTAGAAAACCCGTCTGAAAACAAGTTTAGTGTCAAATAAAAAAAATTACGGGCAAAAACACATCGGGAGGAGGGACCGCTGTCACATCGTGTTGTCATTCATTTAACGCTTCCTTTAGTGATTGGGCCATCGTCAGTCGTTTTCTACTTTTATGTATACCAACATAAAAGTAGAAAACGACTTTATGAGTTGTATGATGTACGAACTTGTATAAACACTGCTGAATTTAATTTATATGTTGGAAATTATTAGAAATTATTTTAAAAATTTTGTTTCATAGCCAAGTCACGTTACTTGAGTTCAAAGATTTAAAATAGTAGTAATGTAATTAAAATGACATGGAATATTATTAATAGCGAAACGGGAAGGTCATGCAACCGAAGTAGTGACTCAAACCTTGCTATTAATAGCAATATAATTCAATCAGATCCCCAAGTCGCCGCAGCCTTCGAAAATTATTTTGCAGAGATTTCCGTTTCGACTACTAAATCTCTAAACTCATCGAATATTCCACGTCACTACACATATGTCACCCGTAGAGATATAATTGAAACCTTTCACACATTAAATGTAAAAAAGACCGCAGATCTCTGAAAAAAAAAGAAAAGAAAGAATAAGAAAAGAAAAAGTTAATGATATGTTTGATGACATTTAAAGAGATAAAACTGACTGTGAAAGTGAGTTCCATGCAGGCTAGATTGAATACATGCCCTTATAACTGTCTGGCGGTTTGAGTATTTGGTATATGGCAACAACGAAAATGTCCTGCAGATTTGGTATCGTCGTGTGACGGTTCGTTGAGCTCCCTAAAATAGGGTTGAGCTACACGATGACTGATGCATGCATGTCGTCTGTTGGGACAGGTCAACTCCAAGCTGCAATGGTTTTTTCTTCAAAAGGCCCTTCCAGACATGGCCCTGCATTGTTAGACTCACATAAAATCCTATTAAAATAGTGTTTGGACTTTAAGAAACCATGACCTCTGAGTTCGTTTCGGCATTTCTTCTCAGGGATTAGTGAGCTAGGAAATGCCGGCACCATCTAGTTTTAAAATATTGACGCGTAAAAGTGTCTTAAAAGATCTACTTACAGATAAACATTTCAATTCATTTTAAAGGTCTGTCGTTTAAACAAAGACCGTTTCTGAGTGAAAACTGTGGAAAGAGCCTAATTCTAAAAACCACTATTTTCTCCTTTTTTCACTTGGAAGAGAGATTAATTAGTAGGTCAATATCATTTGATTATTATCAGATAAGATGACATTCCCAATTAATACGTACCTAATATTTAACGCTGAAGTTATATAAGTGATGGAATCTATGATTACATCATTTTAATGAACTATAATTTATGATAAGAAAGATATTATAATTTATGCGATTTTCTTCGATAAGGTGATTCCCTGAGACTACGTGAAGCCTCTGCCGGATAAGCTCAAAACTCGTCAACTCCCCATGTCCATTAACGAATATAGTTGATCCGTCAAAACAAGTGAAAAATTAAATTTTTTGACCGAACAAAAACACATTGCGAGGCAGCTGACAAGTCGTGTTGTCATTCAATCTTAGTTCCAGCTCCGAAGTAATCTTATGTCAAAGGTGATACGGAGTATGCGCGAAATTCTAAAAATAAAGAAAGTTACGATCGTAATTTCGGTTCCTAACTACAGATTTTATGCATGCTCCCCAGGCGCTCGATGCAGGCCGCGACTGCACGCATCGATTATTTTTTAATGAATACGGACATTGTTCACCAATGAAAGTCACACCAGTGTCAAAATTGGCGTGGAGTATAGAAACTTACAGCTCTTGAACGCGGAGGAACTCATATAACCACGCTGAACTATTGTTGCGGAGCTACGAGAAAACCAGCTTAGTAGCACATTCTCTTATAACTAGCCAATCAAATAGAAAACACATAGACACACCCTCTCGAACCATGAGTGTCTGGAATGCGGCTCGGGGTTTTCTTAATTTTAACCCAATTCAGGCGGCTGCGACCCCTACCACAGCTATCTAAAAAAAAGCAGTTTCTGCGATCGTTCAAATTAAATCAAAATATTTCACATAAACCTACATTGGCACTTATGAAACGTCAAAAGCTAGGTGCACGGTTCCAACTGGTCGTTTCCTATGGAGAAGAGCTGGCAAGAAACTCCACGGTTACTCTTTTATAAATAATTGGCTTTTACATTGACGATATGGGAGGACAGTGTAGGCCTGTCAACGAGTACCAGGTACTTATCAAAATAGTAAATGTATACATTCATAAAAATAAAATTTTAATCCAAATGACATGATTTTAAAACTGTAACTTTGAATTAATATACTGTCCACAAAAAATATTTAAATTAGACTTGTAAGTTGGTTATAATGTCAGATATTGTCAAAGAAGTATGTAAAAGAAAAATAAACTAATTTGGGAGCAGTTATTTATTATATTACATTATAGACATTTACATAGTGATGTCGTTAGTGAGGTACCAGGGAATACATATATTCTGAAGGAATTATTGCCAAACTTCCTTGTCTTCGACGTCTTTAATCCTATAACAAAAAAGTATTTTTATGATAAGGACGCCTTTCTTGTTGGTTTTGAACTTTCCATCGCTAAGTTTTGAAACCGACTTAGGTAACTTATTATTATTAAAGCGGATACTGTTAATAAGAAATTACTTGCTTGTTTTAGTAAATCTCAATTTGGAATTTTTGCCGTGTGTATTTCTATTATGGAAATCTCTTCTTATTTTCAAAAGTCCTGTACAAAGTACTTTCTAAGATATAAAGAGAAGACAGAGTTAGTCCATAATTTCCTTTGAATTAGTTTCTGAGACGGGCGAGAACCCATTTTGAAGATCGCGGATTGCCCTCTTTTGTAAGATGAAAATTAAATCTACGTCAGCTGCTGGTCCCCATAGCATAACGCCATAAGACATAATACTGTGGAAATAAGCAAAACTATCACTCTCATTGCAATTTTGAACCTAAATTAATTTCTAGAAATACATCCGTAACAGCATCTAGTTTCTTGCCATCAAGTTTTAAATTAACACCCACTTGGGGTACATTTGTTAGTGAGAACTTATGACATTTAGTTTTAATAGCATTACGTAAAAGATAATTAGCTGCGAAATATTTCGAAAGAACAGCCAGATTATCTATCATCAGCCAATAAAATGATGTGCGATAAGTTAGTCATCATGTAAAGGATGTCATTTACCTACACCAGAAATAAAAAGGGCCAAGAATAGAACTTTGAGGCACGCCCATCTTAACTGTGTTCCCCGAGGATGTGGCTTCATTAAGGATTACCTTTTGCGGTCTGTTTGATAGATAGGAATGAACAAGACATTGCATAACGATCAGCGGGGTATTGCGGGTCCAGGATTCGGAGCTCCCATCTGTGGTATGAACTGCTGTCTCTAGCTAATGTAAAATTTTAGTACACTAAACATTATCGCAGCGCTTCAGTGGTTAGTGGTGGAGAGATAAACGTTTTATATTATTATATTATAGTTTAGTTCCAACTAGGTACATACCTAATCTTTAAAACAGCGTAAACATTGGCTGGTGAAGTGGAGACATAATACAATTAAATAATCATGGTTCAAAGTTTTAAAAGTGGATTTTCGCCGTTGCATTTTTTTTTTTAAACAAATGATTGCCAAAGATGTGTGAAGTGATATAAATTTACTGATTAACAGGGCAAAGTCCTCTTCTAATCGTAGAAGGAATAAGTGTTCATAAAAAGCTTACTACACTCACGTAGTCGGTTTCAAGTATGTACCTATGCGTCCAAAGTTTCCTTAAAAATAATAATGGACATTCATTTTAAAATCTAGTGCTACTTAGGTACATCACGCTTGTAATCTGTTGATAATCCCAGAAGGGTTAGGCAGAGGTGTGAGTACTGTCAACTGTGGCATCTTCAAGGCTCATTTACACTGGGGCGACGCGACAGCGCGACTCAAAGGCACCACGTGACGCGCGACGAGCGGTGCCCTTCTGTCGCGCTGTCGCGTCGCGCCTATTTGTGGGAGCCTTTACTTTCCGTAACAATCTGTTACAAATAGTCTGTTTTCTACTTTCACGAGATATAATTATGTTTATGTACAGTATATGGAAAGTAAAGTTTGACCACAGTTGACTATACCTACCTATAGGTAATTAGGTACACCCACATTTCACCAGCTAAATTTAAGTCTCATATTAGACGAGCCTCTTGCCATACACTGGCACAAATCCAGACCCCGGGTTGCTACTGAGAAATTCCTGATTATAAAAACCCAATAACACATCGCCTGACCTGAGAATCGAACCGAGGTACTCACGCTCAGCAGTACTTGCGATCACTAAACCAACGAGGCAGTCTTCTACTCTAATATTTTAAAGAGGAAAGATTTGATTGTTTGTTTGTATTGAATAGGCTCCGAAACTACTGGACCGATTTGTAAAATAGTTTTAGCATTAGAAGCCGATATTATGTCTAATGATGACCATAGGCAACATTTTATTTTTTTACGAAATCCACGCGGACGAAGTCGCGAGCGAAGTGCTAGTAAATGAATAAACGGAAACATTAACTCAATTTGCATAACCTGGGTACATAATAATTTAGTTTTATTTCCTTGTTAGGCACATGGCCACAGCAATGATTGACCGGAAACGTTTTAGTGTTTATAGTCAATGACGATGATGTCAATGTTATGCATTTCTGTATCTTTCGTTACGTCACTGCAGTCATCAATCATCGTATCAGATCGCGGGGTTTAACTTTTCCATGAGATGGCACGAGAAAGAATAACGGGGACGATGAATTTTTTTTTTATTTAAAAAAAAAATATTATTTCCAAAGAGTGCAAATAGTATTACAAAAAGTGTAAAAGCTTATAAAATTGCCAAGTTATAAACGTTTTAAACTAAGTGTTAGACTAGGACAGCACTATCGTAGAAGTGACGTCACGACTACGTAACTTCATACTAGCGCCGTACATTGTTCGTACCGCGCGACAAGGACAGGAATAATCCCATCCAAAAACTTTTAAAGCGTGTATCTTCTTCATATTAACATCGATTTAACAGATATTTTCGATTTTCTCATTTTTACTACGCCTTCTTTGAAATTACATTATTTTTACGAACATTTTTAATAGTAGTCATCATCCCAATTACCTACTAGGTATTGATCAACGATTTTTAGATTCGCCCGACCGCGTCAAAAATGGACCTGTGTCGATTTAACACCTCAATGGCAGACACAATGTCGCTGAGACTTAATGTACTCTGTGAGACTAGACTTGAACGTCATGAAAACGCAATAATTATTGTTTGAGCTCGCTCTTCTCAGTATGAAAACTTTTTCTCGTATACGTAAGTAGGTACGATTAAAATCTTCGGTGTTGATAGTAATTGCTGATATTCAGTGCATTTTATGACGGAGGCATCGGATAAGCGATGACCAGTCCCTACTGACGCACGGTGCCCGTTCACAAACATGACTCATCGATTAGCACCATTCATCTCAACCATTTTGTAGGGAGCTAAATTATCGATGAGTGTGCGTTATAAAAGATTTAAATTTGGTTTAATTCAGTTGAAGGATGTGGGCGATATTTTATCTATTTTATTGTAACTTTTTAAACAAAATCCCATGAAAGGTGAGTCTACTTTAGCCAGCCTGAAACCTGATGGAACTAATTATACCCTATTTGTAGTTATATAATTGTCTTTTACCTCTTTTACAACAAATGAAAATAGATTTTTCCTTACGTATATGATACGTATTCACGTAGATTTGATGCACACCTATTAATTTTAAAATTAAGGAAGTATCGTCAGCAAATAACCAGTTGTGGTTCGGTTTTTATCCATAGGGGTAGATCATTAATATAAACAAAAAATTGGAATGGACCCAATATCGAGCCTTGTGGTACACCCATTTGTACTTTTAAACCGAGTGGATTGACTTTGTAATTGCTATTGTCTATCATTCAATAAAAATTTCACTAAACTGAGTGCAAGTTATTCAGGTTCGTAATGCTAAAGTTTTAAGAGCAAGGTTTTGTGTTAACGCAATGAAATGCCTTGAAAAGGTCATAAAAGGCATCAGTCGTACAACGTCCCTCGGTGGTGATGATCGATATAGATTTTAAAATGTTTTATTCAGCATTACCTTTTCAAACACCTTGCTGAAAACCGGTAACACGGATACGGGTCTATAATTATTTCTGTCGTAGCTGTCCCTGAATTGAAAAGTGGTATAACCTTACTGTATTTCCAAGGAGTGCTTGGTCCACGCGCAAATTGAATATTAAAGCCCAGTACTGCACTGCAGTCTCAATAATGGAGGTACAAACTTTGATAGATATTCCTCATAGATCTTCTGGTAAGTGACACTAGGTAAATATTGGCATCAGGTTCGTAATATAGATACACGAGCCCAGTTGCAAGTCAGCTCTAGAATTAGGTATTTACTGTACCTACAGTCACATTTGATACTTGACTCGTATAGACACCTGCCTTCAGAGTTTTATTAATATGCTTAATAGAAGTAGAAGGTGCCGAAATATTCTAAAATCGGCTACAGAACGAGGGAAAAAAAGGCGTTTTTTTGTGAGATATTGAGCTTGAACTTTGCATCATCTATCTATCGGTTTGCGGTTAACCACAGACTTCTACAATATTGAAAAAAAAACGTTTGATATAACTTTAACGGAAAAAGGTTAACAAATTGAAATGAGCAATCAAAATGACACTATTTATAATTTATTAAAAAAGAACATCACAGTAAAATAATAAAAATAACAATTTAATTTACCTATGTTTTTTGTTTGTTTAGCGCACCACATTATACATGTTTTGTAGCGCACCTTTCAATGGCATGTTCTAGAGCAAAGGTCAATCACTTTATTATGTAAATCGAAGATCAGTACGTATGAAAACAGTCACATTTGAATCGAAATCGTTAACCATCAAGCATAGTTCTTCAATAAAAAACTAGCTATAGTCCATTCAAACAGCAAAAGGAAAAATGTAAACATTACAAGTTCAGCCCGACTTTTAAACAAATAGACTTTTTATATTACCTTGTAAATATAGCTGGTTTAATCTTTAAAAACAAATGTTTATAAAACTAACTCTAAATATAAATATTGAACAGAACATTAACAATTAACGTTGCAAGGCGTGAATATCTGTGTTTCTTTGACACATGTTTGCAAATAAATAAATGATTATGATTATGATTTTGAATAGGTTAAAGCTCCATTGTTTATATTTTGTGTTCTGCTAACTGCTTCTTTAAAGAGACAATATACACAGTTGACAACAACTTATTACTGATAAATAAACTTTATTATTATAATATTATCACCAACTCAACTCAATGTAATGCCCCATTTACAAGATGCAAGTTTGGCATAAAGTGAAATTGAAGCAACAAATTACTTAAATCGTTTAAACACTGTACAGACGGTGCAATGTTTACTGTTGCTTCAACTTATGGTTTGCCATAGGCAATTAAATAACACCGTGCTAATCAGACTTAAGACATTGAAATCGAAAAGGAATTTAAGGTATCCAATGGCTATTAAGCTGCCAAAAAATCATTCCATTAAAACGTCTGCGGTCGGTGTTGCAGGTGTAGTCGGTACACGTTCAGGGAAGTCAGGCTTTCCAGGTGCAAAATTCTCCCAGGTGGAGAATTCAGCGGAGAGAGCTCCTCCTGGACACTCGGTGGCGCTGACCTGGTTGTGTCCGATCAGTTTGTAGTCAGGACTGATCTTGCCTAGCTTTACTCCTTCCGCGATGAGAGCTTTTGTCGTTTCCAGCTGTTCTGTAGTAGGTGCTTCCACTGGAAAGAAGTAGAACATGTTGTCAATCTGAATTAAGAATAAATCGTTGAGTGCCTGATACCAACCCGCAATGAGCCTGCATTGTGGATTACAGCCCACTCCCTCTAACAGAGAGACGGCTTGTGTCCCAGCAGTGGGAACATTATAGGCTGATTTCCTGTACTATGTTATGCTGCCTGATAACAAATATATGGCGATAGGGCTCGACCAGGCTAGGACTTTCTTTGAGTGCAGTTTTACGAGTATATAACTCTAAAACCGACCACAAATATTTTTGAAAATTTCTCATTTTCAAAAATCACTGTGTATAAAAAATTTAAGGAGTTTACATATCGACTTGTTTTCAGTCCATCTATAGTTGAGGCTTACAACATTAAATTTTGGGTATTTTCTTTTTAGTTTCAAGTGTGTTCTTTTTACTTTAAACTATATTTATATTTTGTAAATGTCTAATAATATTATGAGTGTATGTTCTTACCTCTCCAGTCTCCAATAAGACAGATACCAATGCTATGTCTGTTGGCAATGGTGGCGTGGATGCCTAAGGTGTCCCAGCCGCGGCCCTCATAGGCACCGCCTTCGCTGCCCACGCAGAAACTAATGACAAAGAGAAGAACATTAAATACAGTTGTATTTCCCGAATGGACAAGAAGATCTTTACTTATACAGAGTGGTTGGTGGTGGTGATTTTTGAGACGGATAACTCAAAAATCCACTCCGTAGACCTTAACCGTTGTAGCTACCGGGCGGGTAGCATGACCACCATGGAAACGAAATTTGTCGACGGAGGAATAGACAAAATGACAGATGAATTAAGTCTTCCGTCGTTAAAACCCAGTCATGATACGCGTGCAGGAAGACGTTCTTAGAAGACTGTCCATAACTTTTTCAGTAATAACTCTCTGTATTCACAGATTTTGGAAATATCGTACGGTCAGCTAAACGTCATTTTATACGTTTTATTTGTTTAATGCCAATCGATGCAGTTTCGTATAAGGATTAAAAGACTGCCACAAATCTTTAAAAAAAAAAACTCTGCCACTCTGTATAGTATAAAGTCCCAAAGTCCAATTGCCAAAACCTACTAGATTTAATCAGGAGACCAATTCCCGTAACAAAAAACGTTCGAAATCTAGTCGCAGTATCACCTCGGCGACAATAAAATTGCAAGAACTTGTCAAAAATGTATGAAAATTAGAGATATTTTTGACAGTATTAGAAAGATTAAAATGCGAACGTTCTTAAAAATACGAGAATTGCCCCTTGTGTTCAGAAACCAAGGGTTATTCAACCTATTATTTCTCACTTGTTTACCACACAACCAGTTAGTTTAGTTTTTATTACCATAACCACAGACAATATAAAAACAGTCGTGATGTTATTATGTTATGTTAAGCGATCGCAGCAGATTGTTTGGCAGACAATCAATCCACTTCTAATCTTTAATGACTGGTTAACATTTATGACCATACACACTACTTTAGTTCCTAAATAAAGGTTCCCAAAAAAGTGAAATTATTTTTCGTCGTGCCCACTAGCATCGTCATCATCATCAGCCTACAGCAGTCCACTGCTGGACATAGGCTTCTCCAGTCACACGCCATTCAGCTCGAATCTCGGCAACTCTAAGCCACCGTAAAAAGATCGGCGGTCCACTTAGCCTGAGCGCATGCTACCTTACTCGTATGTTTGCCGATTCGCGGTCTCCACTCAAGAACCCTTCTTCCCCAAAAGTCATCGGTTCTACGGCTTATAGGGCCGGCCCACAGCCACTTCAGCCTGCTTATTCTGTGAGCTGTGTCGACAACTGTGGTTCTCTACCCAATCACCTCATTTTATTACCCTCCAGCATACCTACCCTGAGAAGCATACTCCATTTAGTAGATGGCACCTCTGCAATGTTGCCAACAAGACGGTTGAAAATGACTGTGTTTGAACATGGAAGAAGCTAAGACGTACTAATGTCGGAGGATTCTGGCACGGGGTGTTCAGTAGGTTCTGCCTACTCCCATAGGAAAAAGGCTTGAGTATAAATATAAAAAAATATCAGACATGACATCACGTCTTTAAATATAGATTCGTTTTAATTTACACCGGCGCGTACGCAAATCACCTTCCTTTTTTCGTCCACAAAAGTTTAAAAATAGAACTGAATTGATTGAACGTAATTTGGCTAATGTCAGTCACTTCTTTTTTACGATGGAACCGAGTATAGCTTGTTGATATTTTTTATTAGTTTTTGGCATAAATAGTTGCAGCATTACCGGTGGTTCCCCTTTGTACTTTGTTTTTTTGCAAGGAATGTTGCTAATCTTGAATAAATGAATGGTTTAAGTCTATTTATTTTATAATTGATGTGCAATTGTGCGTTCATTCACACACTTGAAATGCAAAATTAAGTATAATGATCTACCTTGCGATGTCTATCTTGTGATAAAGTTCAGAATTGAATGATGTAACAACCAAAATTACATTCTTTAAGACTTTCCTGCCCTACGTGTAATAATACTAGATTTTGTTAATCCCACTAGAACATACCGGGATGAAAAGTTTCTTATGTGCTAATCCAGGTTGTAAAATATATCCGTGCCAAATTTCATTCAAATCTGTTAAGCCGTTTTAGCGGATAAAAACATACAAACTTTCATATATTTCTAGCTGTTGCTTGCGATTTTTGCGATCCTGGATGAAAAGTAAAATATGTTTATATTTGTGCCAAATTTCATCCAAATCCGTTCACCCGCAACAAACAAACTTACTTTCGCATGAAAAGTGTTAGTTACTATTATATTATTATAATTATGTTATATTATATCAAATAATTATATATATATTGATATCGCTACTGCTGAGCATGAGGTCCTGGGTTCGATTCCCAGGTCGGGCAACGTGTTATTGGGTTTTTCTATCTGGAATTTCTCAGTAGCAGCCCGAAGTCTGGTTTTGTGCCCGGTAGATGGCAATAGGCTCGCCCCCTTTTACATGGGACTTAAACATAACTGGCGAAATGTGGGTATTGTACACCTCTGCCCAACCCTTCGGGGAAACAAGGGGTTATGTTATGTTATGTTATATATTATATTAAGTAGAAAGTAAGGGCAGTGATACTGGCTTTAGTTTTTGTGGGTAGCGTAGGTATAAGGGTCCCAAAAAAAGTCTTACACTACCGAATTTGCTTGTTTACACTCCATCATGTGTTGCCTATGTCCATTTTCATAAATCCTTTTCTGATTTGTCAATCGCAGAAAGACTCAAAACGCTAACAGCCAGAACGTATTAAGCGACGTCGTTATTGTTTGCCATTTACTACCGTGTCTTTAAATATCAAAGTACATACACAATAGGTATTGTCTCTTGAACTTATCAGTAATACCTACAGGACTCTGTGAGGCGTGGTTTTCCGCGATGACGTCACATTTATGCTCAATGTTCATTCCTCATTGGTTGTTCATAAACATTTATAAATAGTATTTTATGTTATATGCATACCTAATTGCTGTTTTGCGAAAAAATGGGCTCCAATGTTAAGTGGTCACTAGTCGTTGAGGACGACTAGATATTGAGGTGTTACAATAAATAGCGTGACTTGCGTATGCGCAAAAGAGGTTTTTTTTTTTGAAGAATCTGAAACAATAATCAGACACTATATGCCCTAGCCCTTTGCTAACTATGTTGGGTTGTTTTTCACATTCGCACCCATAGGTTGTCAATATGAGAGATAACGCCCCCTCGTGGGTGTATGAGACTTTCAGGGGAGCATTATAAGACTCAGAAAAAATAGGGTGCGTTGAGATGGGATCTTACGCGTATATAATATTGCACATTAAAATGGCAATAGATGTTACAGATTCGCGATAGAAGTAAAGTTAAAAAAAATGGGGGGATCGATACATTACTGATGTAACAATATTATTTAAAAGAGTGTCCATGGAGTTTCTTGCCCGATCTTCTTCAAAAGTGCCTGATTTGGTTCATTTGAAATGTACTTTGAGTTTTGAGTTTGAAAAAGAAAAAACCGGTCGGTGGGCAAAATAAGGTTATGAACCTATGGTCTAACCGGATGCTTATCTGACCTCGACAACCAATTTACTGAGTAACTTGATACCCATTGGTAAGGCTGGTTGTCAGAATTGCGTGCTTCTACCTGACTGCTCGTAACAACTGTCAAATGTATACAAATGAGAGCTGGGACCAACGGCGCAGCGTGTTTTCTGAGGCACGGAGAGGTCTCGATGTATAATGGATGGTCACCACCACGGACTGACCTCGGAAAGCTTTGCTTAATCTTGAAGATCAACCCGTGCACCTGTTATAATTTTGCCATGAGCCGAAACGATGCGCGATGTTCAGAAAATGATTAATTAATCCAAATTAGCAGCTGAAGTGACAGTAAGCAATTAGCTGGAAAATGTGAGAGAGATCGGATTTAAAAGGTGTTAACCTCGAAAATTTTATCATCTAGGTATCAGAAGAGTCCCTCTCAGATTCGGAAGCTGAATAATTGAAAAAAATTGGAATTGTAGAGAGACAACATGCGGTGTGGTTGGCCTCGTTGGTCGCAAGAGCTACTGCTGAGCATGAGGTCCTGGGTTCGATTTCCATGGATATTCACAAAACGATTTGAAATTAATATAGACGTCACACGGATTAAGGATGAGTCGATCTACTTAACATAAGGTCGAATACCCCACTTTTACCTTCTATAAATTAAAGTATGTGTGACCGCGTTGTGCTTGTAAACTATGCAACGGATTTTGATTCGATTTTCACCAACAATAAGAGAATTTACCGTAAGGTTTGTGTGTAATACAGATTAATATTAGAATTACATTTGATGTTAAACTAATCTTCAGGTTTTTCGAGTCGTAACAACCGTGCGACGCTGGGGCGAGTCGCTGGTTGTTTTAGAAAACCGCCACGCACGGGTTCGATAACGAATCTGCGCGGGAGTCTACGATGTTCGATGATGACTCATTGTTTATTTATTTATTCATTTATATTTTGTAGTTTTGAACAGCTGCGGTGGTTCCCTAGCGTGACCTCTGATAGCAATAGATAGCAGTTTTATAAACAAAACATTTAATTCACTTTCAAGAGCAGATTGCGTAGTTAGATGATGCCAAGTTCAGTAGTATGTGACCTTTGATGGACGAGTACTGTACGCAATAGAGATTAGTGTGTAGGCAAATTGGAGAATGATCAAATCTGCTCCCAAAGATCTTAATCTTTAAATTTGCCCTACAGCGTCAAAAGATTCTGTTTCGTTTCGACCCCTGATACACACAATGACGCAGTGACTTGACTTGATTGTCATAAATGCCATTATTGTTGTTTGAGCTCACTCATATCAGTACGGACACTATGTCACGCGGCTAAGTACGTTGAGGGAAAATCTAATTATTTAATCTTTGATCTTCCCCACCCACTCCCTACCTAAGAACAAAAGATAGTCACTCACAGTGGAGGTGCTTTATGTCTGGTCTGGATGGAATAACTAATAAAAAGTTCAGACAAAAATCTCCTACACACACATTAAGAAACTTTGCCTTTAGGGCCCTTCCCGGTCCAATCGTCAATGCGATCATGATCGAAAAGCTTGTTGTTTTATGCAACGCAATGTTTGCAAAAGAAGTAAGAGCGAGAACGCGATAAAATTGGCACTCGGAGATTTCACACAACTTATTCGAGAGAAATACGTGATTTTGAAAAAGCCTTACAAGTTTTTGGAAAAAAAAACATGGTTTGGAATCTCCACTACATGTGCGAGGTTTGTATGTCAAATAATCATTGAATAAACACGGAAGCAAGCGGAGCAAGGAACTGTAACGGGTTGGCCGATCTTAAATAAATATTGAACTTGTAGATTTTGTGTGGACACTCAACTATTTTGCGGTGTGTACATAGTGTAGGAACATGTACGTAGGTATCAGCCGGGGCTTATATGCAGTTTATCTGCTACGTATGAATGAGGGAAGACACCTTCAACCAATTGGCCTCGTAAATATAGGGAAATTGAATTTTTTTCCTCTATTTTTTACTTGAACTCTTTAAAAACCAAGGATAGTCATGCAAAATAATGCACATTTGGGAAGGTAAATTACGGAAATAAAGCAAATCGTCATCATAAAAAATACGTAGATACGTTTTTTACTTTTTATGGATAACGTAAAATCTAATACGCATTATGTCTAAGGTGTAAACCCGTCGTGTCTGACTACATTCAACTATTTATTACTGTGTATTTATTTAAACAATTACTAAAACTTTGTTACTACCAATGTAACGCTATGCACGCAATGCAGTTGATAAATAGCCTATTAACAAGACATGGCAAAGCGCCCATCAGTCACATAGAGAGAAATGTGAACAATATGTATTAATCGTTTTGTACGTTTCACATGGGTACCTTCGTTGATATAAATCACTACGGGGACGCACCTATTCATTCGTCATGAAACTAGTTATGTGCGGGACATAAATAAAACAGTAACTGGACCACTTCGATAGTATTACAAGTTAAACAAGTGAGTGTTGGTAATAGTAAGTACCTACTTATCTGCTAATAGAAGCCTCTTCTTTCTTGTCGGTTACGAACTCCTTACAATTAATTCGCGGACTCCAAATGTAAAGCTTTATACCGTGACCGATAAAAGTATTAGGGACACGCATTAGGGACTTTCAGTCTACCGGACTGAAAGTCCCTAATGCGTGTTGAGTCTACATTTCCAAATGCCAATGCGTTAATAGATGGCTAGACAACATGTGAAACAACGTTTAGTGAGATATTTTACCTTTACAAAAGTGAGATAAATACATTTACAGTACAATCTCGGTGTTTCGGCACTTCAATACACAGGCGCGTCCAATAATTCGGTACAGTTTTAGCTCGCATTTTTTGTATTGCTAGTGCGCGCCAAAACCTTAATGAGATTGATTTTCGCTGATAAATTAGATTCATACGCTTAATCTGTCGAGAAATCATAAAACTTTGACCTTAGATGAAGATGAAAATTTTAAAGAGATTAGAAAAACGAGAAAACATGTGTCGACGTTTGGCGTGCACAATATTATGAAGAAGAAGTCGAAGATAGAGCAGCATGTTAAGACCATGAAAATAGGAGCAGACAAACGTAAGACGTTGGAAGTTTATGATTGTCCGATGATGGAAACTACTCTTTACACATGGTTTCTAGAGGAACCCGCGAAGCACACGACAATATCTGGAGAAATAATAAAAACGAAAGCAATCGAATTCTACAAGAAATTTACAAATAAGGATGACTTACGGGCTGGGCTACTGAAGGCTGGATAAAAAAAAGATTTGGGATACGACTAAGACAAATTATTTTCTCATATTCCACTCATCCGAATTTTCCACTAATTCGGCCCTCTAGTGTCAGTTTTTTTTTTTTAAATAGAACATAAATGTCACACACAGCACACGCATCTACATTATATAATGTGTCTTTAGTTTGAAATGCGTCTAAAACCAAAGCCGGAGTAGCGGCATAAAATTGATGCGTAGGTATTGTAGCCTCGGTATTGGTTGATGATTTGTTCTCACATAATTATGTCATAATTCTGCGCTGTCGAGAAGAATAAAAAGATTGAATAATAATAAAATCCGGGTGATGTGAACTGAGATAGGGTGAAAATACTCCTTGATAAGTCTTATCACTTTTTGGCGCATTTTGTATCATTTGTTGACACTACAGCGCCAAAATCGTTGGACAAATGGACATTCTAGATATGAATAATGCACGGAACTTTTGAAAAAAAAAAGTATCAAACCATTACTAGCGTTTGATTGATTTGTGTTCTGTAAGTAATAATAAAGTGATTAAAATAAGTTGCTTAATTTGAACCAATATCGTCAAATTGAAACTAGATTGGTCCAAAAGTTATCCAGGTTGGCCCAAATGTGTTCTAGAATGGTCCAAATATGGTTTGCGAGAATTGAACGCGGCTCCACCTTAAGCTCGCAGACTAAATATTCACGTGGTTGAGTAACAATGTCCTAAAAAGCCTTATTAGTTTATTACACTTACTGATATCCGATATCGCCCCAGTCAAGACTGTTATGGTATCTCTGCATGGACCGCATCTTAGCTGAACAGTCTTCTACTGTGTAACAGGCTGCTGGGATGTATGTGTGGTGGATGACCACGTAAGGTACTGGTAACTTCAGAGGTTGAGCTCCTGCGGTGGGCAGGCCAAGCCAATCGGATTTGCTGTAGAACGGGAAAGAGTGTGAACCTAAAATTTAAAAGAAAGTTAACACAGGCGTATAGGTTCTTCTTTTGAATGGTTTCGATTTGGTTAATTAATAAATTATCGGTGGCTACATTTGTTGTGGATTATTCAATTATGAATCAAGTATGTAATTTTGCAAGCATTTGTCATTTAGAATGCAAAAATATTGTAAGAAAAGAATAAAAAAACTTATTATATTATTGACCCAGGTTAAGGCACACAATATTAACACAAAAACAAAATTAAATGGAAAGCTTTAAAAATCGTCTTTAGGCGGTTTAACTCTTATGCACTTATGTTGTTCAAAAAGCCTACGTATTAGACAAAACCAAAATGTCCTCAACCTTCAAATTAATCCAAACAAAAAAACTCACTTTTCAACATAAATTTCGGCAACGCGTACGACGCTGATAACGCGCTCATTAAAACAAAAGACGCTAATGTTTTGATTTTCATTGACGTCATTCTGTGCGAATTAAATTAATCAATAAATTATTATGATGTGTTATGCGAGCTAAGCTGGCTGACCAGTGAGCTGCGTATGCGGGGCCCCGTTCTTTATATTAAGATACGTCTCGATCCCGCGGTACTTTCCCAACAGTTTAAAGATAAGAGCTTGGTCATATGAGGACTCATATATGTATTTGTTGGCTATTGGAAACACACTTGACAGTTTTAGGAATTCGGGACTCCGAATGTTTATTTGTCAACACTGTGAATCGGTCTTCGGAGAAAAAGGCAGGGCTATTGGTTGAATGAGGAAAATGTTAATTAGAATTTGAGTTAGGCCTCTTCCGTTGTTATATATGCAGTATTTTAGCGAACAACAAGTTACAAACAAACAAAAATAAATTTGGTATTATTGAATGCATTGCTTATCTTTAATTATATTTTTTTTGTCTTCCAAGCGCAATTATGGAGATAGGGTTATGTAGTTCTTGTCTCCGTTTATTCTATTCATCTTTTATACATATTTTGAATTCAATTGTGTTGTTCTTATAAACTAGGTACGCAACAGATTTTGTCGTCACCGTCCCCCGTGTCGATGCTTTGATCAAAATATTACTTACAACTTATATTCAACATAAGGGGCCAACACATATATTGTTTTATTTCTGAGACGTTTTTTATTTGTTTCAGTGTTTTTTTTTAAATTTGAACATAACCATGGGGTTAGGCAGAAACCACAGAACGCCACTTGCTAAGATCTTTACGTACTCCTTTTGCCTCCGTTCATGTTCATACATCTCATATCATAAACGAGCGCCGTTTGCGAGACCTACGCACCTGAGTTTTCTGAAGAACATCACCAACATCACTATACGCCCTAGGAGGAAATCAACATGACTAAACCTTATAAGCATACTCTTTTCATCTTCTCTTAAACTTCATCGTTGCCTCCTCTTAAGTTTGTTTGTTTGTTATCTTTTCACGCCTAAACTACTAATGCAATTTTGCTTATACGTTGTCAGGGATATATAGAAGAACATAGGGTAGGGTACCTTTCATCCAGAAAAGAAAGGAAAGAACAATGACTTTCGACGGTCACAATTGTTTTAGGACACTAGATGGCGCCACGTGTCTTTGGAATTAATATTCACATTATTAGAAATTTTAGTAGTGTGCTATGGGTAATTTTTATAAATATGTGGAATACATTTTGTGCGTTTCTAACCCAGTTTATTTCCAACCTCCACGCGTTCGAAGCCGAGGGCGAAAACTAGTAATATAATACACGGTGGAAGGGACATCGACGCACATCTGGTTACCATGGACTCAGTACATGATTCTGAATCCCTCTACGTTAATTTTTATTGTCGGTTATTTAAAAAAAAGTTTGACCTGCCATACATTTTGTCCGCGTAGGTATTGCATTTTTCTATGAAAAGGCAGTTTTTTTTTTTTTGTTAACCGACAATAAATTCAAAGCAGGGGGGTTCAGAATCATGTACTTAGTCCGTGGTTACCCGGTTGTGCGTCGACGTCCCTTCCACCCTGTATAATCACTACCCATCACGTCAGCAGAATTTCGCTAGCTAATTTAATTTGACCCCGTATACTCCCCGTCTCCCGATTTGTGTCATAATTGTGAATGTTATGTTTCCATAAAATCTTGTGTTTGGCTTACAGTCTTACTCAAGTAACTTATAAACAGATAAGGTACCAATAGTACGGCAGAATTTGACCTGTGTAATCAAATGACATGATGCAGCCGAAACTCATCCAATACTCTATAAAAGTAGGCGTCCCCAAAGCATCGTCACAACGACCGGTCCAGCGCTTCCCACCTTCACCTTTCATCTTAATTTCACATCACAAGACTTGAGCACCTAAACTACAGCACCTAAACGCTAGTTCTATAATGCCTAAAAGTATATGATCCACTGCAGTAAACAAAATCAGAAAAATATATGATATTCTTCAGGATGTGTGATAATCTTCTAGTTAGATAGTGTGTTGAAAACGTAACACAACTAATTTGATACCATAGAAAAAAATCACGAACACAAATCAACAACATTTCTTTGAACGATTAAAAACCATATTAATATACATGCAATCATTGTGATTTTTGTCAGATTATTCAACAAGCAACATATTAACGTAATAGTGTTTTATTTTTTCGTCCAATTATAGAGTTTTTTTTTTGTAAATAGATAATTGCTTCATTTTCTGCAACAAATTACCAGCGTTGTGTCATCGCGCTTCTCTTTTTTTTCTATGCAGTCTGACAGTGACCGCACTTTAGCTCTTTCTTACTATTCCTTATTATAGAGTACCTGAAGTGTTATTTTTACCGACTAATAATGTAATTGCACCGCAGTAAATATGTGTCCCGGTAAACCACATTTTCTGCACCTCACGTGTACTTGCACAAAAAGTTGAACGCACTGCTCTGGGGAAGAACATGGCAATTACAGTGGAGGCCGAGATTAATATCCACACGTGACTGTACATACTGTACAACGCGTACGGCGTAGGTACCTACCCATACTCTGTTCCAAAAGTTTATAATGAAATACAAAAAAGTGGATCTGAAAATGTACCTGTGGATGACAATGTGTAGTGCCACTTACAAATTGATTGTTACCTAGTTTTGATTATTTGAATACTGAAACCCGCCACGCTGCCTCGTTGGTCAAGTGGTCGCAAGAGCTACTGCTGAGCATGAGTTCCTGGGTTCGATTCCCAGGTCGGGCAAAGTGTAATTGGGTTTTTCTGTATAGAATTTCTAAGTAACAGCCTGGAGACTGGTTATGTGCCCGGTTGATGGCAATAGGCTCGCCCCCTATTGCATGGGACTCAAACTTATCTGGCGAAATGTGGTTGTACTATAGGTGCACCCCTGCCTAACCCTTCTGGGATTACAGGCGTGATGTTATATGTTATTTGTGTTATGTTAAACCCGAAATTATTTTGAGATTATTTTATGAATTGAATGATCATCGATGATCTTTCAATTAGAATTTAATGGCCCAGTGTTAACGGCTCCGACTTACGCGTTTTACGTCGTGAGTTCGAACCCAGGCAGGCGCTTATCTTTGTGTAAAAAATTTCATCACCACAGCTCTCAAAACGGTGAAGGAAAACATCGTGAGCAAACCGGCATGTCCTAGAACCAGGCCTGTGTCCCAGCAGTGGGAACGATATAGGCTGATTATGCTATGCTATGCTTATGCTCCCTTTCTTTTCTATGCAGTCTGACAGTGACCGCGATTTAGCTCTTGTCAGACTCTTAAGTCCCATGTAATAGGGGGCGAGCCTATTGCTTATTAATAACCTATGTTTTCACTGCAAGGACACAAGCCCTCTGTTAAGACTCGTGGACACTGGCGCGATGTGACAGCGCGACACAAAGGCACCGCGTGTCGTGCGAGGACTGGTGCCTTTGTGTTGCGCTAGCGCGTCGCGCCTGTTTGGGGGAAGCTTTAAAGGGAGTAGGTAAGCCGTAATTACCACGCGGGCCCAGTGCGGGTTGGTGGATGGATGGCACATGTTTTCAAATTTGTAGTTCTTGGACATCACGGTTCCTTGCGATGTTTGTCTTCACCGTTTGGAGAGTAGTGGTGATGAAATAATTTACACTAAGTCCTGCACCCTAATTGAGTAACACACTTTCAATAACGATCCGAAAGTTTGAAGGATATTGCCCATCCATTGCTTCATAGCTGTATGGCATTTTTAAAAAAAAATTAACTCTCAAAAATATTTGAGAGTTAATTTTTTTTTAAAAATGTTTCGAAATAGTGCAAACAATATTACAAAAAGTGTAATAACTTAATAAAATGGCCAGTTACAAACGTTTTAAAATAAGTGTTACACAAGGAACACATTCACACCTACAATAGTAGATGTGACATAACGACTATGTAACTTCATACCGGCGTAATACATTGTCCGTACCGGGTGACAAGGACGGGAATAATCCCTTCCAAAAACTTTTAAAGCGTGTAGCTTCTTCATATTTACATCGATTTAACCGATTTTATCGTTTTTACCATGCCTTCTTTGAAATTACATTACTTTTTCGAACATTTTTAATATTCATCATCCCCATTATCAAATTCAACCTATTGCGATCAATGGTCATTGTGTGTTCCGCAATCACCCCGCTGTATACTGACTGTTTTATAGAGATGTTAATTAGACATTTGAATACACAATACAACTGTATATGTATGTAAACAACACCTTCCATATCTACTTAGTCCTTAATCAGAGCGTCATGTTCGTGAACGGGCGCCGTCAGTTGGGACTGGTCATCTCTTAGCTGCCACGGCTTATTTTAATAATTAATTAGCTGGATTGTTTTTATTATGTTTTGATGCACTCTGGACGCTTTTAACGTGTACGGTTTTTTGTACATCGTTCAACTTATAGTGTCAACATTAATCGATGTAACTAAGATATATGTAAAAACATTATTATTTAAACGAGTGTCAATGGAGTTTCTTGCCCGTTCTTCTCCATAGGTACCTACTACGCTTTGGAATGGGCAACTAGCTTCATATTTCTGACTGACCGACTCCTTGACAATTCAAAAGTGCCTGTAAATGGTTTAATTGAAATAAATGATTTGAGTTTGAGTGAGTTTGAGTTTGAGAGATGATAAATTATGTTTTTTATTTTTTTTTAAGTTCAATGGCGGTCATAATTAGGTAATTATGATCGCCGTTAAACTAAAGAGCGATTACAAATAATTCATTCATTACCAATGTCACCTGACTAATAAATTAATTCTTTTAATAAGTAAAAACCTATCGAAAATAAACTAGGTACGGTTTATACGGGTTCCGTACGGGTATGGAAATATTCTGCTTGTGATAAGTTACGTTCACACAAGCAGAAAACTGAGCGAAGCGTTGAAAAGTCGCAAATCGATAGATTAGCAGCCTTAAGGTATGCAGTAGCCCGTGGACGGGTGATTAGAGTTAAAATTAAATTAGCAATTGTGCCATCATAAGAGGTTCAGATTATTTATCTGATTTGGAGTATTTAAGAAAATTTCTTATGAAATTCTAAGGTGGAACAATTTTCCAAAGTTTGACAATTGATATGAATTTGATGATTATTATCCAATAATTATATCATTCCTATAGTTGCAAATCGCATTTTGACCAACATACGACGTAAAACCGAGCTGCAATTTGCAAAAACCGTAAGGAAATTTGAATTTGGCCGGGAACAGCTGAGGACTAACCAATACTTCGTTTAAAAAAACCGGCCACTAAATTATTTAAAATGTATTCATATTTTTTTAGTTATATTTTGTTGGGTTTTAGATGATAATTTCGAGTTGACATCCAACTCGAAATTGGTCAAAGGTAATATTTTTGATCTGTATTATCAAGTAATTAATTAAACATTACTCCAGCGGCCGACAACAGAGGCATTGATGGAAGTTAATTAATTATAAATTCCAGAATCATTGACAAACAACGATAACTTTTTTCTTGCCAATATTATGTTCGTTTGTTTATTTTTCAGTTAAAACAGCACTATTTACTAAGCCAGTTCGAGATTTAAATAAAATCATTGATAAGTCACCTCTCCTTTGTTGCCAAGTGCCAAGGATCGATGTCAAAAGTTCGTTCCATTTTTAAACTACACGACAGATATGAGTTTTCATAACATAACATAACATCACGCCTTGTTTCTCCGAAGGGTTGGGCAGAGGTGTACCTATAGTACACCCACATTTCGCCAGTTATGTTTAAGTCCCATGTAATAGGGGGCGAGCCTATTGCCATCTACCGGGCACAAATCCAGACTTCGGGCTGCAACTGAGAAATTCCAGATAGAAAATCCCAATAACACGTTGCCCGACCTGGGGATCGAACCCAGGACCTCACGCTTAGCAGTAGCGATTGCGACCACTAGACCAACGAGGCAGTCATGAGTTTTCATAGTCATTTATTAGGTCGTTATAGACGACAGATATGGGTTTTCATACTATTATTGCCGGCCGCTGCTCGCATGTATTTGACCAGTTCAGCATTTTCAATTTAACTCAAATAAGGTCAAAATAATGCTCGAATATCCAAGCATATTGAGAAAGTATAGTTTAATATGGAATAGTCTGCTCAATGCCATATTTCCAAAAAGTATTACACGTCCTGACTTGATAAAGGGCAGGGCGTGCTGGAAATACCTACTTGATTGAAGCTGAAAGAGCACAGACAGCGCTTCTTAAAGTAATTTATGAGAAGCCGGTTCTCTACTGATTTGCTCTATCGCGAAACGAGAATACTCAGAGTCGTCCACCTTTCATTCTTTCTGCCTGCACTAAAACGCACAAAATATTACAAGCAGACAAATTTTTGAATCCCAACGTCTGACAGCACCTCATTGCTAGCAAGACGTTCTCCGCCCCATCTCATTAGTATGTGCAATAAAGGCTGCAAACTGAAAAATTAAAAATACTACCTCATTCAGTTGCAAAAAAAATAGTACAGGTTGTCCTGTAAGGCGACGTCAAGCCGGAGTCGGGTCATAATAGTAAAACTGAAAAATATTTAAAAAAAAGTTAAACGTTGTAGCAACATGAGTTAAAATACCGTTACAGGCAGTAGATTATCTCGTTTTTTTGTTATTATAAATGCCCGTAATTTAAAAAATAATAATCTGTTAACTATTATGGCTTGACGTCGACTTAAGGGACACCTGTATATGATGAATCAATCGTGATATATAATTTTTTATACACTATGAAAGTGTATAAAAAATTATATATCATGATTGATTATATTACCTGGGTAACTAATTATGCCTCTGCATTGCGAGCGACAAACACCCAAATTGTGTGTCACATTAACTTCGAAGATTTTTCAACTAGTGCTCGGTCTTGTCAAAAACTATGTTGAATTGTCAAATTAAAAGCTGTTGTACCTACGAACATATTTGCAATTGTTTAAAGGTCGGTTTTTAGATCAAACGAAAATACAACCAGAACAAGAACGTATGTATGTGTGTAACGTAACCTATAAATGTATGAAGAAACCCAACGAAGGAATGTTACGTCTCTGTTGTCTGTCAGCTCTGTCAGCACTGGGTTGACGACGTCAGATAGTCAGTCGCTCTTTGTAAAATACTGGTATTCAGCTGCACCCGGTCAGACTGGACGCTGACCCCACCATAATTGAGGAAAGATTGGGCAGATGATGATAACGAATTATGTAAAAGTAAATAAATAAAACAACAAAATATAACAACAACAGTCATTTATTAAAACAACAAAATCAAAGTATTTTGTACATATTGGTCCGAAGTTAATATTTACAAATTGGTCGGTGGTCCTCAAACATATTTTTTCGGTACAGCCGACCTCGTAATTGATTTACCATCCTAAGTTTGAATGTCACTTGCACGTTATAAAACGACGAGGTCTATTTGTCTATGTGACTGTTAGTTATTTTCAACCATGGTGAAGGTTCTATTAGAAGCATGAAAGCAGAATAAATGTTGTGGAAATGCGTTCCTTGTGGAGAATGTGTGGTGTGTCTATGAATGATAGGCTGAGGAATGATGTGATAAGGCAACGATGCGGTTTAAAAGAAGATGTAGTGACAAAATATGAAAAGAGTATGCTTAGATGGTTTGGTCATGTTGAGAGGATGAATGAATGGAAAATAACAAAAGGTATTTTACAAGGCATTTGTGAATGGAGACGCCGGGAGGGGAGACCCTAGGAGGCACATAGTGACCTTATTAGTGATGTTCCTCAGGTGCGTAGTAGCTAGCAACCGGCGCGCGTGTATGGCCAGATGTATGAACGTAAACGAGGCAAATGGAGTATGGAAGGATCGTATTAGGTGGCGTTCTGTGGCTTCTGCCTACCCCCATGGGAAGAAGAGTGATTTTATGTATGTATGTGTGTATGAATTACAAGGTCGCTATACAGAAGTAGGGCTCGATAACAGGTAAGGCCGGTTGCACCACATCACTAAATACATTTAAATCATCGGCCTGTCTCTGTCAACTTCAAACGATTGTCAGAAACAAAAACAAACTTTTAAATACGTTTGGAGCTAAACATATTAAAGCTAGGGTTTTCTTAGCCTGCGGTGGCCGCACATAACGTCCGCAATTTACAGTTGAAGGACGTCACTGAAACGTAAATTAGTGTGTTTTCATAGAGAGCGTTTTCTGACTCCATAAAGTTAAATCCGGTTCTATCATTTTCATGACGGCCGTAGCTTGTGTGATTTGTGATGCAAGCGGCCTTTAGACCTCAATTTTATGATGGTGCAAAATGGTCCCAGGTGGAGATTTCGTTAAAGAGTGCTTGGCCAGGACATTCGGTCGCTGTGACCTGGCGATGGCCGACCAGCTTGTAGTCTGGACTGATGTAGCCTAGTTCCACTCCAGCGGCTATCAGATCCTTCAGGGACTTAATTTGCGTATCTGGGGGAAGGTTTTCTGGAAGGAAATAGAGAGAGAAAGAGTTTAGTTTTTGGAGTTTTCAACCAACTTTAACGGCACTCAGGGCTGATTTCACCATGAAATTGAACGCGAACAGCACATAAGCTACGTTTAAGAGCTGTCAGTGTCAATATTCCATTAAAATAATGACACTGACAGCTCTGAAACTTAGTTTATGTGTTGATCGCGTTCAGTTTAATTGGTGAAATCCACCCTCAGTCGTTAATTTGGCACATATAGGGCAAGATTCACATAACGTTCTGTGACGTCACTTTGCCTTACGTTTAACACGCTAAGTCTGTGAATCTTGCCCTTGGTTTTAGATAAGTTAGACTTCGTCACTCGTAGGTACTATATGCCAGTCAGTATCCAAAGATCGATGTGTGTCTTATATGCCCGGGGATTTATTTTCCGGGCGTTTATTTCGATAACACTTGAAAAGAATGTCAGTTTATTTTGATTGCCTTGCGTAGTCTTGGTAGCCAATTTATTGTAACTTTATTCTATTCTAGTTTAATTATTATTAGATTTCATAAATTAGGCATGCAGTTCCTCCCTTTTGACTTGTTACGATAAAAAGTTTATCCGCGGAAAAAATGCAGATTAACACACTGAAATTTTACTGTTTGTTCTCACGCAGCGAAATGATTTGGTCTTGGTAGTACAATCGAATTAAAAAGGCAGCTTTATAATTGTGAAAAAAAAAAGCTTATTTTTACTCTGAACTTTTACGTATCGCTCTACACTTTCTCGGTAGCGCGTGGGGCGCTTTGTTTGTTTGTTTGGCATCTCGCAGGTCAACCTATGCGGTTGTCGTCTGCTTAAGCGGACTTGCCTGTGGATTCCCTAATAAATTAAGGCCTCCAGCCAGGACTTAAACTTATATACTAACTAAAACTAAGCGATAACGCTAAGGGCACCCCCTGTGGGGTACGAACCTCGGCTTAGGGCGTCGCTGGAAGAGGGCAGCAAATGACTAGCTGGATCAGGATTGGTATTAATTAGGGACGAATTTAAAGCTACAGGCTCAGCGGCGCGGGCTGGCTCGAGCAAGGGTCGGGAGGGGCGTCGATTTGGGCGTCGCGGCGGGCCTCGGCGGCGAGGGCGGTAGGACGGCGATCGGGTTTTGGGCTTATGTAGCGTGCTAGTGGCCTTGCTACTCTCCTGGAGGAGGGTAGTGGCGTCGTCGGGGTCGATTAAAGTATGCCTTGGTCGGCGAATACTGCTAATGCGAGAGGGAGTGTAGCGGGCGGCCGCTGTAATCAGGGGGTTAGAATGTTTGATGCCGCAGTCGAAGAAACGCTTTGATAAACGTTTCATGAACTGTTTTATGGTTGGCATTTTGAGGTCGACGTGAAGATCGATATTACGGACATAGAAGGGGGCACCCGTGACCCTTCTGAGGAAACGGTTTTGGAGGGTCTGCATCTTATGGAGATGACGTGGGTGAGCGTGCGCAAATACAACGCAGGCATAGGTCATGATGGGACGGATGACTGCGGTATAGATGCGGAGCTTGCATTTGAGGGACAGTTTACTACGGGCTGTCAGTACGAATTGCAGCCTGCTAAGAGCGAAGGAGGCGCGCGCGCGAACCGCCTTAATATGAGCCTTAAAGGTAAGGTTCTCATCGAGGATCACGCCTAGGTATTTGGCTTGCTTCTCCCAAGGGATTGGCTTGCCGTACATAGTGATCGGGCTGGGAAGTGGGGGAGGGAGTCGACGACGTCTCGAGAAGAGAACCGCCTGACTCTTATCGGGGTTGACCTCGATTCTCCATTTCCGAAACCAAGCGCCTAAGACGTTTGCGGAGGTTTGGAGAGTACGGGCTATAGCGTTGGGACAGTGACCGGTATAGTAAACGGCAGTGTCGTCGGCGAAGAGAGCCAACTGAGCCTTTTTACTTTTTGGGATATCGCTAGTGAACAGCGTGAAGGCGAGAGGAGATAGTACGGAACCCTGAGGGACACCGGCGCGAATAGGATGAGGGGACGAGAGTGCTCCCTCGACGCGATAGCGAAAGGTCCGGTTCGACAAAAAGTCTCGTAAGATGAGCACGAGACGATCAGGCACTCCTAGTTGGTAGAGCTTGTATATCAAGCCGTTGTGCCAGACTTTGTCGAAGGCTTTCGCTATGTCGAAGAATAGCACACCCGTCGTCGCGTTACGCTGCAGACCAGCGCATAAGTGCTCTACGATACGGTGGACCTGTTGGGTGCCCGAGTGTTGGCTACGGAATCCAAACTGCTCGTTGGGTATGAGGCTCTTTGCTTCGGCGTAGTCTTTGAGACGCTTATAAATAAGCCTCTCGTAGATTTTGCCGAGGACATTGAGTAAGCTAATAGGGCGGTAGCTGGAGGGCTCAGACTTTGGCTTGCCTGGCTTTGGGATACCGATGACGGTGGCTTCTTTCCATGCTTGTGGGAAGATGTTGTTGCTCAAGGCGCCATTGAAGATGGCGGTCATAAGCATTATTAGCGGGGCAGGAAGGAGTTTGTATACCTTATTGGTAATACCATCCGAACCGGGGGCCTTACGAGCGTGGAGCCCTTTAATGATGTCGTGCACTTCGTCTGGAGTGACGGGAGGCAGAGGATCATCAAGGTCTTCGACGGGAGGGAGGGAGGCTCTTCGTTCGACTTCAGCGTCGACCTTGTTCAGGTGAGCTTGGTCTACTGGTTGGGAGCTGGGAGAACATTGGGACTCTAGGCTGTCGGCAAGACATTCAGCCTTATCGGGACTGTCGAAAGCGACACTATTGTCGGGGCGGATGAGAGGAGGCATAGAGACCTCTTCTGAGGAACGCAATTTCCTCTGTAATTGCCAGAAGGCTTGATGAGTGGGCTCGAGTTCGCTGAGCATCTTGTTCCAGCCCTCAGAGCGAACCTCCCCTATGCGTTTCTTTACAGCACGCTGTAAATGGCGCATGTGGGCTTTGTTCGCGTCACAAGGGAAGGAGTCGTAGGCACGGATGGCCGCGTTTTTCTCGGTTATCAGGTCACGTACGTCAGCAGGTAGTTTCCAGCGATGGTCTTCCATCACCGGAACTTCCCGTGAACAATCCGTCAATACGGATTGTACGTGCTCTGTAAACGAGTCGATTGCGGCCGTCGTGTCGGCGACTGACACTAAGTGATCGGGGATGGTGTCTAAGTGAGGCGACGTGGTGGATTTCAGTCTTTCGCTTACTTTCCTCCAGTCGGTTATCGTCTGGGTCTGAGGGGGGCGCGTGGGGCGCGTGGGGCGCGTGCCTTTAAATTAGTACCTACGTTACGTCTAGTGGATTACTTTGTATCTCACGTTTTCAAGTTGTTGAATTTTTTTAAATTATTTGAAGACAAAAATAATACCACATTGGTGGTGAGTCCACCAATGGAGCGTGGTGTGTGAGCCACCAATGTTTTTTATAAATACTTTAGGTTGTCAGTGTACGAGTACATACCAAAATTAAATGTATAACTTTGTAAAAGGGAGGAGCCCTAGTGTCCTGAAATGCAGGCCTAGAGCTTAGTTTAGTCACCAGACTCTCACAATATTAAAGTGTTGTGTTATTGTGTATGTTCCTACTTTTGTAATATTTTGGTGAGAAAATAAAAAATAAATAAATATACAGATTGGCAGGGACATCGGCAAGCAAACTGTAGCTTTGAATTCAGCACTAGATTCTAGTTCCCCTAGAGCTAGGGTTGCCATCTCAAAAATTAGGCAACCAGGACAAGATGCGTTAAAACCCCGTGCGTCGATGTTCCTGCCACTCTGTATACTCCACTTGAATTAAAATGGCATAGAGATTTTTTTGCATAAAACTTCGTTTTTATAACTCATACCTTTGATAGTTTGTTTTAAAGTGTCCTATCAATACCCGACGTATCTATGTTACATCCATTTCACACAACTGTCGAAGAACGACAGTTGTGATTTAAATATCAGACAATTTATATAAGTTGGGTGTAACTTAATTTTTTGCTTACAAAATTGAGACGGTCAAACGAGTCTTACCTACAAAGTCACCAATCATACAAATGCCGATACTCTTCGAGTTGTATGACACTGCGTGTGCGCCTACAGCGTCCCAACCGCGGCCCTCGTATACAGACCCTTCTCCACCAACTGCGAAACTGGGAAAAGAAAAAGAAACATTAATCTCATCACAATGAACAGTCACGAAAACTGACTTTTCTGCGTTGGATGCTCTAATATTCTCAACAAGCGTTTTTACTTATGATATTTTCCCTGTATAGTTTACAGGGAAAAATTCAATTATCTGATCAAAACTTCCCAGACGTGATGGGTATTGATATATAATGAAGACGAATAAAAAAGAAAGATTCTCTAAACTCATAACTTCAATTAACCGTAGCTGTATATTAACCAAAGGCCGCTGGTACAGTAACTTGAAATTATGAGTTTAGAAAATCCATTATTATCTAATCTATTTTCGTCTGTGAAGTTTCACTAGTCTTATTTAGTCTGACCTTGTAGGGGACTAATCATTGATGTCTTTGATACTTCAATTCTTGAGGAAGGCTATTAACATCACAGGACCCTTAGAATCCGAGCAATAAGAAATAGAGTCAGAAATAACGCTAATCGAAAAAGGGTGGCTCGGGAGAATAATAAATTTTACGCAGTAAATCGCGGGCAGAAGCTACTCGTAGTTTAGTAAATAAATTACAAACATCCAAATTAAATGGGACTTAAACATAACTGGCAAAATGTGGGTACTAGGTACACCTTTGCTGAACCCTTCTGGGATAACAGGCGTGATGTTATGTATGTATGTATTATGTACATCCATATTAAATAGATGATGAAAATGAGTGAAATGATGAAGTGACTCTCAAGTCCAAGACTGTCATTTAAACTCACGCGCACAGGGCATGCGGTGAAAAACATGACGCTCTATAAATTGACTTATTGCCACTACTAGTTTACAAAAGATAGTAGGAAATAGGACGTATCATCTAAGGACTGGCGATAAGAACACTGATTGTATATCCGCATTATTATTAGCAAACTATTGCAGCTATAACTATTAGAACTATAAATCTATTTTCACTTGCGTTGGTTTATTTTGCCTTGTTCGGAATGAATATCACACAAATGTATAGTGGGGGACTTAACGCCATATTCATTTTTACCAGTCAATCAATAGTTGATGTAGAGATCAACAGTGGTTTAAGACGCTGTTCAGAAAATTGGACAATACGGAATGTTGCTATTCTAGTTGTTGAAACTTGGCCTATGAAGATGATGAGATGACCTTTTCATGCAAACCAGAAATGATAGTAAGTTTCGGGTTTTCGACTAGGTATATTATTTTACTGCATATTATAATAACCTACATAAATAGGGATATTGTCTTACCCTTCGGGAATTATAGGAGTGACGTCATTGTATTTTTAGTATAATGGCGTGTCTAGCTGGACATACGGCAAATAATTTAATTTAATGTTTTGTGTCTCGTAATTTTTATTATTTTGGATAACTACAATTGTATATAATCAAGTCTTTTCTAATTGAACAGACAGTTGAGCTGCTGGGGAGTTTGTTGCGCCACATCTTGATCCAGCGAAAGCACAAGGAAGTGGCGAAGGGCGGGCGTTTTGTAATTTTTATGTTGGAAAAGTGTTAATTCTCAGCCTAATTTGAATAAATAACTTTTGATTTTGATTTCGATGTTATGTTTGTCAAATTGGGACCAGGGCAAGAGAATGATGATATTTTACTGCACAATGTATTGTCGACTGTTGTAATCGGTGTAAACAGTACTATAAGTTCTGATAAAACAAATCTATGTGTTATGTCTGACATGTATACAAGTGCACTTTCATAGTCTTCGCCTTAGTCATTATTTGGCAAGATCTGCGCTCGGTAGTAAGATATAATTAGTGCACAGGTACGCGATTCATAAAACTGGCACTGATTCGATATGCAACCCGTTTACTGTCTCATGTCTATCGGCTTTCAAAGTGTCGATGATAACATCTTATCAGTTGCCACCAGCATACTGTTACTAGGTCCGATATTCAGCCGAGTGGTCTTGAAAATTTGAGTTCAGCGTCATGCATGCTTAGTATAATCAGCATATGACGTCCACAGTGATTGGACACAGACCTCCTGTCTGCGAAATCCCTGTCGCAGAGAGGTAGTCCATAGTTGATATAAGAGTATGTTTTATCTCTGTATACCCCAGAAGGGAAAATGGTATTGTGCATACGCGATTCCCTCTAGCATTGATTCGAAGTCCATTATATCGTCTATGTCTGTCGGCTTTCAAAGTATCGATGAAAATATTTTATCAGTTGCCATCTACATAGACCGTTAAAAGAAAAAAACAATTGCTCTATACGGATAGCAACTGTTTTATTTTTATTTTGGAAACAGTATACACTGATAAAAACATAACCCTCCTTTGGCTTTGCCGTACTCGTTACAGTTTTCAGCAGTACAAAAAGTGACAAAGTTTATTTGTGTCGAGTAACTTTAGAAAAGGCCTGTAATCAGTGCTACCTACTAAATTTGATGCGGGATAGTGGGAGTGTAAAACAACCGTTGTATTTAATAGTAGTTCTATAAAGAATGCTTAACTTACACATAGCAAATACCTCATGGAATGTGAACCACGCCATAGGAAAAACTGCTGTGGAGATTACACATGGCCGTCCCCCGTGGGAATAGAGACAATTTGTTTGAACTTTAAAGGCTTTAAACTGCACTCAACTCACTTATATCCAATATCCTGCCACCCGTTTTGGATCTGATGCGTGTCCTGCATGAGCCTCATGTCCCTTTTGCAGGCGTCCTTGGTCATGCAGGCCGGGGGTATGTAACTGTGGTGCACAACGACGTAGGGCACTGGCAGGTTCAGGCTTGTGACTCCGTTCGGGGGACGCGCGCCCCACATTTCTCGAGACACGAAGTTGAAGGGGTAATCTGTTCAATGATTCATTTTTAGGTGATGTACAGTCGAGGAATCAAAATGTTTTTGTGTGCCGCGTTGCGGTTTTTGACCTTAAGAGTAGCACACAAATAACAAAAACATAATGTTCGTCTTCAGTTTGCTGAAATTTCTCACTGACTTCTCTAGACCACTCCATTATTAAATCAATGAAAAAATTTTTCATTCATATGTTTTCACTTTGACAGCGGAAGCAAGAATGAGTGCGCGTAAGAACTTACGTGATAGTTTTCACGAGTCTACCTCTTCAAGAATTAAATGAGCGCGCGTGACGGAGTTCGCGTTCATTTTGTAATTAATGTTCTATTGTTTGAATCCAATTGGAGGAATGGGCCTTCAGGATTGAACCCAAACTGATCAGAGATTGGATCAGGGGCGTACCACCACCTTTTAAAGCATAATGATTTTATTTTAACTTCAGTGTGGGATAGAGATGAAGCTATACAAGACGTATTGGTTTGTCATAGTAGGCCCCAAGGTTTCGGCAAAGACGATGCTGATGACGAGAAGATGGATAATTTTGACAGCTTTATAAGGAACCTTGATTTCAATAAGAAAAAAAGTAGATAGATATATAGATTTATAAAGTATTTATAGAGAAGAAGATATAAGAAAATGTGGAAACTTACCGTAACAACTACGTATTTTTCGGGATGATGGGAGAGCCGCAACACTAGTAAGCCAGCAGGCGAAGACAATGTAGACTAAACTGGCCATGGTTTCTAGGAATAAAAAAGAATAGGTTAGTAAATAATAACCAAATGACAACAAAAATAGAAATAAAAGACGCTACCATGCAATATGGAAAGAAAGTTATTAACTTGACTATATTCGAATTAATATAAGTTATTTTTTTAAGAACTAGTACCTATTTATTGTGTCCGGTCAGTTGACCTTCTTAATTCAAATAATATTCCCGTAACAGATAAAAATAAATCAAGCTTTTGCTAAATCAGGTTTTTCGTAATGATTGAATAACGAACTCTAGACCTCCACACGGATTCGCACCAAAACTTGTATGATATCAGTAGGAATTCAAACAGTTCAATGAAACGTCGATTGTACTTGTTCAAGTTTATATACGCAGTAAGACTCACAAATTCCCCGAACTTAAATAAATATTTGTGACTACTTAGGACTTCTGGAGTCCTGCAGTCTGGAGTATAGGTAGGTACCTACTATGGGCATATGGATAATATGAAATCATTGAAACTCAGGTTAAAAACCTTTATAATGACAATTATAAAGCTTTTTGAATGACAATTATAAACCTGGTATAACAACCGACGGCGACGGTTTAGATGAAGCTATGTTATTTCATAATTATTATTAGCCGGAAATTACTGAAAATCAAAACAAAAAACGGTAAATAAAGAAAAAGCTTGAAACCTTCTTTCTTTAGTAGGAAATTCTACGAAAAACTATTTTACAAGGAGGTCGTTATAACATTATCCCTGGCTTTAACTGCCTTCCGCAAAACCCTGATGCATAAAAAAGAACTGAATACTTAATAGTAAAGTACTTTTTTAGCTGTGGCGAGGCACGTGCTGTTAAATTTATAATTAAAGTAATATCACGTTGCATTGAACATAGTCATAATACATTTGACTAGATGCTCAAGTAACGGATGTGACAAATGGACCAGTTGAGTTTGAGATGTAGGTAGGTGTGTTCCTCACTTTATAACATGTCGCACCTGTATTCCCTAAAGAGCTAGGCAGAGGTGTACCAATAGCTTTTATCTTGACTTTACCTACCATGCAAATTAGGAACAGCCAAATCTTCGAAGACAAATTACGTTTACGTATGGTTAAAGTTTTAGATCAACTCTTCGTTACGATTTTTTTATCCTCTTGTCTTCCAATCGGATTGGAAATATTTTTGGTTTTAGGTGTAGGTACCTTACCCGTATATCTTTAATAAACATGTGGGTGTCATAATAACGTTAAATCCGTAGAAAAAAATAACGAATAAGTTTTGAAAAAGGAAATATACAGAGCTTCAACTGTCTTTTGACGCTTGACTGACATGGACAGGGTGGCGTTGTTGGTAAACATTTTTGTGAAGTTGTATTGAAAAAACAAGATGACTGCGTTAGTTTAAATTTTTGCCACGCTCCAAAAGGTCCTTGTAATCCTCCAACCTACAGTTTAAGATATAATTTTGATTTAATTTTCATTGCCATTGAATCAAGCGAAAGGTGTTTTAAGGTTACAATTGGCACGTGTGTTGCCAATTGTAACCTTAAAACACCATCAAGGACAGGTAGATAACGTATCGATAGTAGGAATATTCACAAGTACCCAGCTATCTAATCTAATAGTAGAAAATGTGTAAAATTGAAGAGGCACATGTAAAAGTTACTTGACCCATATAAGTAAGTACAGCGGTGCTGTTCTGTGGAATCTCACCGTGAAAACTTAGGTAAAGTGAGCTGTCAATGATATGAAATCCTAGCTACAGGTGAAATTACAGCTCACTTTAATCTTACTTCCTAACGTTTTCACGGTGAGATTACTACAAAATAGCCCGGCAGGATGAGTCAAATTCGTGACTGCGTAAAGGAAAGTAACTGTTCCCCTTAGTTACGGGTTTCGGGTATTTTTCCAATCTGTAACGTTACACAATGATACCAATACGAGTACGTCAATGGAATTCGTTGACTTCTAGCCGGTTTATAGCTGGCACGTCCGCACGCAGGTATGACTAATCTGCGGGTCTCATAGAATCTCCTCGGAAACCACTTTAAAAGCCGTTGGTCACGGCAGTCATTCGTGGATCTTTGACAGCCTGTCTGAGAACCAGTCTTACTAAGGGTTCTCGTTTTACCCAGTAACTAACTGGGTTTTGGATGTCATATAGGCAGTCGCTACATGTACAATACTGGTATGTAGCGCAGCCGGTAAGACTGGAAGCTCACTCCAATATAGTTAAAGGCTAGGCAGATGATAAGTGAGACGGAATCTAATGTTATGTGGAGTAGTAAGTAGTACACTAAGCCAATTTATACACTAAGCCAATTTATACACTAAACCAATTAATACACTAAACCAATTTATACACTAAGCTAATTTGCCGTGATAAAGCCCTTTAATACAACTGTCAAAGAATGACAGTTGTGATTTGAATATGCGGACCATTAAGGTTGGCTTGGTAGCCAATTATTAAGTTTAAGGTATTTTTACTTGACTTTTTTTTTTAGGGGCTTTTCTTATTTATTTATAGCTGTACAACTGGCTTGCGGAGGTCAGATAATTATGCAGTTGCTCCATGTACATATTATACTGGTATTCAGCTGCATCCGCGAGGTAATAAAGTTAAAGTTTAGCAGCCTTATTCATAAAATTCTCGCTAATCATTGATTAGCAAGAGTTTTGCACTTAGAAGTGGCGTCATCGCGTCATAAGATTAGGGGCACATGGGATCACACATTGGACAATAACTAATAAGAGATAGTTCACGAATTCATACTCTTCAAGCCTCCTGAGTACCTACTGAGTCTACTCCTGATTGAGTTTTCCCTATAAATCCTTTCATCATGTGTACTTCGAATGAAGAATATGTAACGTAGGTAAACATTCTCGTAATGGATTTAAACGAGCTTTGTAAGTCTTTCTCCGTCTACTTCCCGCATGCATGGCGTTTCTAATTTATTTAATTTTTCTGCGTCGAATTCCATATTTACTAAGGCACAGCTCGATATTAGGAATAAAATAACCTCTAGGTAAATAATAGTCCTATTGAGTCGATCAGCTGACTCAAATATAAACTGCCATATTGCCTCTTAGCATCGTCATAACAAGCTACCTACGTTTATGATATATGATACGTTTATGAACAAGAATTTTGCTAATCATGTGCTTAGCAATTGATTAAAATTAAAGACACTTGAATAAGACTGCAACAGTAGAAATGTTTTTCATTTTGACAGTTCAACAACATTCGTTGCGTTATTTACGATGTTGAGCAGACAATTGTTTCGAATTTAGGAAGCAATGGTTTAGAAATATCCTTCTAAATGATTAAGATACTAATAAAATTGATAGTGTGTTACGCATTAGGGATGATGACAATTTTGTTTTCTTAACTCAAAAAAGTATTCGTTTCCAAATAGTGCATACAATTTTATAAAAAAACGAACCTTACAAATTGCCAAGTTATATTTTTTTTTTTTTCTTTTTTTTTTTTCCTGATGCAATCTATCCACCATTGACATTCAGCATCTTTTGTGTTGTTAGTTTAGCCCACTGGCTCATCCACATTAAGCTATATGTATATAGTTTGTCGGCCTTCATATCAAGTCTTGTGCGGCCAATCTTTTAAGCCTCCTGAATGTCTTGGTTTTCATTAAGTTTGATGCCAGTTTATTGGGATGGGTCGTAGTTCTATTTTTATAGGCACTGAGCCTTAGTGTGATTTCTTCTTTAAACTTTGGCATTTTTAAGTCCCGATGTAAGTTATCGTTAGTGATGTACCGTGGTGCATTAACTATTATCCTCAGCATTTTTGATTGGAACCTTTGGAGTATGTCTATGTTTGAATTAGCAGCCGTTCCCCACAGCTGTATTCCATAAGTCCAAATAGGCATAATGATGCATTTGTAGATTCGAAGTTTATTTTCCTGGACTTTTTTGATAGTATCCAATAGTTAGCTCAATAACATAGTAAGCTCAATACTTTACGCTTCGTAAATATATGTTTTTTCCACGTTAGTCTAGGGTCTAGGCTAGAAGCTAAATACCTCGGAATGTACCGAGGTATTTAGCTTCTTCTGCTTGTGGAATGTCAACATCATTTAGTCGTACTGGAGGGCATGAATCTCTTCTTGTCGTGAACGTAACGTGTACGGATTTGGTTTCATTTGCCTTTATTCGCCATACTTTCAGCCATTTTGTAATTACATCTAAGCTCGTTTGCAGAATCTTAGACGCCTCGACCGCATCTTCATGCACAGCTAACGTAGCAGTGTCATCGGTAAATGGGCCCAAGACTACCCCTTCAGACACAGGGAGATCAGCTGTGTAAAGAAGATCAAGAATAGGACACATTACACTGCCTTGAGGAACTCCTGCTCGGACAGTCCGGTTACTTCCGTACCCTGTTTCACAAAGAATTATCTCCCGTCCAGGTAGGATTTAATGAATATGAAGTAGTTTATTGTAAGTACCTTTTTAATTTTATATAAAAGTCCCCTATGCCATACTCGATCGAAAGCCTGTGATATGTCCAGGAAGGCGGCTGACTTTGTCGAAACCCGAATTGGTCACATGTCCATACTAAATCCATACAAATTTTTCGTGTAAATATAGCATAAAAATAACCGACTTTTTGACAATTGGTTTTTTTTTTTTTTTTTTAAATGCTGTGTTTTTTTCCAAGGATATAACCAGTTTTGATTCGATACCCCTGACATAACATAACATCACGCCTGTAATCCCAGACGGGTTAGACAGAGGTGTAATAGTACCCCCATATTTCGCCAGTTATGCTTAAGTCCCGCGTAATAGGGGCAAGCCTTTTGGCCACAACCGTACAAACATGTAAAAATTGAGCTCTGTGCAGACTATCTATAATACAGACTGTTGCTCTTTATAAAAACATCTTAAAAATAGCGGGCTTTTGTAAAAAAAATAAGGAGAAAATCTAGTGCCTGTGACGGTCTTTAACTCCTGTTGCTACAAATTATTAAAAAAAAAATTCTGTTTTCTATTACATAATCCGGCTTGACGTCGACCTATGATAGTGCCGTGCCACAAAAGATCACATTGTTAAAGTTAGTAAAAATGTACCAAACCTGGCAAAATATCCACATATAAAAAAAAAACAAACGAACACACGCAGACTTACCTTATTAATAAAATAAAAACAATTAAAAATTCACAAAATTAATTTTTGCATAACACTAAACGTCTGTGACCTGTCAATGAAATACTGTAGTATTTATATGAACAGTATTACATGTATTTATATTATGTTAATGTTATGTTGATAATCGGAGTCGTACAAGATAAGTACCTAATTCGGTGATACTCAACCGGCTTATCAGCTCTGATTTGTCAGGTAATAATAACATTTGTTGTTTATGAGACTTGGGTCGGGTACTAACCTTTGTGAATGTATTAGGTTGTTCAAGATTATGAGGGAGAGACGTTTCTAGATGATGTAGGATTTCGGTACGTTTTTATGATAATAAGAATCCTACTAATATTATAAACTAAGATGGATGTTTGTTACTCTTTCGCGCAAAAACTACTGAACGGATTTCGATGAAACTTATACAGCTTATACATCAGAATAACACATAGGCTACAATTTATTAAGATTTGGTGTGATTTGCCCATAATACAACGATAAGTATCAAGTAAGTTGGAAGAATTCCAGCCCTCTGAGAGCTATCTTGGCGTGCGCTGCCTAAACCGCTAAACTTACACTAAGATACTTATAGTGGGGTTGTTTATTTTAAACAGTTCTAAATAAAAGTCCGCGTCAGCATATGTCTACATTTTATGTGGAAGCTATTATAGCCAAAATAGTGAGCAATCAATACATTTAAATTGGATACTTTCTTTACAATGCACATTCAATTGTATTTTTTCATATCAAAAGTACCTTACGTTCGTTCGTTCATATTAAATACCTTTATCGCTTTCGGTATTTATTGTAGATAAACTTTGTCTTTTACACTAATTAATTTGGGCAGATGCAGATGGTTCAAAAGTTACCCTAGTAAGAACGGCAGCACGAGCGGCGCTCAGGTCGGGCTGTGATGTTTCACTGATAATCCGCTGAACTGTGTCTGAAGCCTGGGGAAGTACATAAGCTACTGCGGTCGAAGCCGCGGGAGGAAGCTAGTTAGGTAATAAATGGCTATTGAGATTAGATCGTTTTAACAGATATCTCATAGCTAGACATACCGAGTGTAAAAAGACCCACCATCACAAAGCCGTCAACTACGCATTTTGGACATCAAACTAACTTATTTTTGGTGTGAAAATTTGCTGTTTACGGTTGTGCGCATTGTCACACGCAAAACATTTTACTTATGGGTGCAGGGGTCGGGTTATATAATACCCCCAGTATTTACAGTTGTGTTATATAATTAAAAACTGCTTTCGTAAAAAAAACATCTGTAAAAGTTTCAAGTTTTAGCTTCATTATCTTCGTAATCAGAAGTTTCCCGCTATAGCGCCATACTTGGCTTTAATATTTAATTTGTGTGTGGATCAAGGAGTATTCCCGGATCTAATGAAATACAGTAAGGTAATACCACTTTTCAAATCCGGGGGCAGTAAAGATACCAATAATTATAGACCCGTATCCGTGTTGCCGGTTTTCAGCAAGGTGTTTGAAAAGGTAATGCTTTACAATTAATGATCTACCTCATTTGTTTAAAACCCAACCACATATGGTGTTATTTGCTGACGATACTTCGTTAATTTTTAAAATTAATAGGCGTGCATTAAATCTTGACGACGTGAATAACGCCTTACTGCAGATCCAAAATTGGTTCACTGCTAATAATTTAGTATTAAAGGGGGAAAAAACTAAGTGCATAAGATTTTCTTTAACAAATGTCAAAAGTACTAATTGTGAGATAGAAGAAACTAGAATTCGTCGATAAAACTGTTTTCCTGGGATCACGCTCGATTCAAAGCTTCAATGGGGTCCTCATTTAACATCCCTTGCAGGACGGCTAAGTTCAGCAGCATATGCTGTGAGAAAAATCCGTCAATTTACTGATGTAGATACCGCAAGACTAGTCTGTTTTAGTTACTTTCATAGTATTATGTCGAACGGTATTTTACTATGGGGACGGGCTGCAGACATCGAGTCCATTTTCATTCTGCAGAAAAGAGCCATCAGAGCCATATATGGCCTCCGCAGGCGCGACTCTCCAAGGGAATTGTTCAAAGATTTATCATGACGGTACCTTGTCAATATATCTATGAAAATATCGTAAGGCAAAATCTACATCTTTTTAGTAAAAGAGGTGAAAGACACAATTATATCACTAGAAAAAGGGACCAATTAGTTCAACCAGGTTTCAGACTGGCTAAAGTAGACTCATCTTTCATGGGGTACTGTTTAAGATGTTACAATAAAATACCTCCCCACATACATCAACTGAATGAAACCAAATTTAAATCTTGGATAAAACGCACACTATGCAGCCGAGCATATTATAAGTTAGGGGATTACATTGCTGATAAAAATGCTTGGCTAATCGCTGGTCCTGCTCCTCAAGGACGCATCAACTAATTGATTAGCATTTGAAAATACTGTTGGAGCTGCTGAAGATTAAAAACAAGAATCTTTGCATTGTATAAACTCAATTTTTTTGTACTGTATAATTGCTATATGCCATATTATGTGAGTACTATGTACATGCTTTAAAGCTACCATTTACAGGGTACGTCTTTCATTGACTTGAATGTGTCCTGGCGGCTGAGAGTATGTCATGCTCACTTTAATGTTTCGCTGATGGTGGCGCGTGTGTTGGATAATTTAGCTCCCTTCAAAATGGTTGAGTTGAATGGTGCTAATCCATGGGTCATGTTCGTGAACGGGCACCGTCATTTGAGACTGGTCATCTCTTAGCTGCCACGGCGTATTTTAAATAAATTTTATTTTCGAATTGTTTTCATATTTAAATAACGGACGCTTTTAACGTTCTGCATCGTTCTCACATGCATAATTTCAACATGAATGATGTAACCAATCTATTGTAAACATAATTTGATTTAAAAGAGTGTCCGTGGAGTTTCTTGCCCGTTCTTCTCCATAGGTACCTACTACGCTTTGGAATGGGCAACTAGCTTCATTTTTCTGTCCGACCGACCTTGAAAATTCAAAAGTGCCTGTAATTGGTTTATTTGAAATAAATGCTTTGAGTCTGAGTTTGAGTTTGTACAGTCCAGTCCAATTAGCACATTTTGAATATAATGCAATAAAGTAAACAATAAACATTGGTACATGTAGTTTCTTAAAATGGCATATGATATAGAGAACAGTTAGGATCACTTACAAGACTAACAATAGCTCTCCTAATCTCAATCAGGGCTCATTTTACCAAAGTCATATAATTTATTAAATCGGTGGAATAAAAATGACGTGTGACAGTTCTAATACAGAACAACTGTCAAAAATTCAAAACTTATTCTCAGGCTATGACTTAATCTAGATAAAAACGTTGTGAAATTCACATTTAATGTATCGAATGACATAAGGAATTGTACAGGGTGTCCACAAAGGGTATCGGGTATTTGTTAGTTCAACTAGTAACCAAGTATTTTTTATTATTATTGATTATTAGAATACAAAACGGAAATTTATTTCGATAAGATAATGTTATCCAAATGGTGACCGTTACACTGCTAGAACTCTTCTAATGTGGAACGAAGATGGTGATAACCCGGTGACACATAGCCCTCGATATTTCTGTTTGTTGAGCCTTCAATGTTTTGTTTATGCTTTCGTCTCGGATTCTCCTCTGCCACTATTGACAATTCTGCCTATTTACATGACCATTTAGGTGAAAGTTGGCTTCGTCACTAAACAGCATATTTCAAAAGTTATTGAATCACTGCAGCATTTCGTTAGCAAAATTCATTCGATTTGCGTAGTCCGTATCCTTCAATTGTTGAACCAATTGAATTTTATACGCTTTTAAATGTAAATGTTTCTTTAAAATCGAATGCAAAGACGATTTTTTGATGTTCAATGCTTGGCTTCAGCTTCGGATGGATAAAGACGGATTTTGACGAACTGACGCCTTCACTTCTTCGATGGTTTCCTGGTCGCGGACTGATTGAGGGCGACCCGAGTTTTTAAATTATTTCGTCGCACCTGTATTTTCGAACATCCGGATTCATTTTCTAATGCTATTGTCACTTGATGCATTGCGTGTACTATACTCCCCGTGCGTGTAAGTCACTATTGTATCACCGTTACAATAATACACTCGTTCGCAAAAAGCGCGATGCATCCCCGGGCACTACATTGCGCCTAAAACTCCACAAAATGGCGGACTCCACGATCCCTTTCCCGCGTCCCTCCTCTGATCTAAATCAACTGCAGCGCTAAAACAAATGATACTCCTTTTGGACACCTTGTATAATGCCTACAAAATCAATTTCTGAACCGCGTGATAATTGCGCCTACAGCGGCAATGTTTACATCAAAAACACTAATTGCGTTGGATTTACGTTTAGATTTTTTTCAAATACGTGGAGCACTCAGAAAATTTGCGAAAATAAAAACAAATGTTCTATAGGTTTTTTTTTTCAATCTTCTCAAAGTACTCTCCACTAGCCTCTTTACAAAATTTCATGAGTCCGAACCAGTTTTCGAAACACTTTTTCCAGTCTGCATTTCGTTTACGACGAAAATTGTATCACTTTGAACAAAAAAAAAAAATATCGGGAATAAAAAGAAGTCAGACGGAGCTTGGTCAGGGCTGTAAGGAGGGTGACCAGCGTGCTGTCCAGAAGTCCCTCGTTTTGAGCGCGTTGTGTGAGGGCGCGTTGTCGTGGTGGAGCAGTAGCCCGCGGAGCCCTGTGTTTGGTCGCTTATTGCTCACAAGGGAGAAAACTTCTGCCAAGCATTTGGTAATAAACCATTCAGCGTTGATGCTTCTTTGGTTTCGTAAAGGAATTGGCACCAAGTAGCCAATCAAATTGAAAAAGCTCGCGATCGAAATCTTCCCCCTTCTTCTAGATCGCTTCACTTGGGTAGGTGTTGATTCGTTTTGAAACATCCAAACCGTCTTCTGGCGCTCTGTTTCCAGATCGTATTGATAAATCCACGACTGAAATCGTGAAACTATCCTCCTCACGCGAAAATGCACGTGTAGAAATTCGTGAAGGCTTTCCGATCCAACCTGCAGTATGTGCTCTGGATACATAATTCAGTTAAATTCTTCCGTAACAGCCATCAAAGAGCAACCACTTCTTTCTTCATCCCCTGAAGTTAGTCGACCGCGCTTGAATTCGTTATACCGTATACACGATTGCTTTAGAATGGCCTTCATCCATGAATGCCATTTGAAGTCTATCGTACTATTCGACCGGTTTCAGGCGACACTTGAAATCGTAAAAAATTATAGCGCGAAAATGTTCCCAGCAGATCCATTTTTTTATGAGACACGATAGTTTAAATTAGCTCGCAAATAATGTGGACGGAAAATTTAAAATTAGAACGAAATAGACTATAACTGGCCAGTCTCTCATACATAAAAACTTTTTTTTCGCAATACTTTTTCAGTGGCTTGGTACAGGGTGCCACGGACATCGACTCGCAAACTGTTACTGTGAATTATTAAACACAAGATTCTAGACACCCTAGCGTAGATATATGTATCGTCGGTTTCATACAAAAGTGCAATAGGTACCAACGCGGTCAATACATGATTCTGAACCCCCAGCATTGAATTTTATCGTCGGTAACTACCGGCGATAAAATTCAATGCTGGGGGTTCAGAATCATGTACTGAATCCATGGAACAGGTTGCGCGGACTTGTGCGTCGATGTCCCTGCACCCTGTATATTTATTTATTTAAATGAACCGACCTATGTTGAAGGAAATCGCTAATCCATTACGGATTAGCGATTTCCTTCAAAATAGGTCGGTTTGTCATTGAAAGTACCGGAATTGGAGTACCGCCAAGTTCTGATTCTGATTCTGACCGCTCGCAAATCGGTTGTGTTCGGTTTTCCTACTTCTCTCATTTCAAGTTCATAAGGTGCTGGTTAGTACCTCAGTGGTTAGGACTGACAGAGGCTTTCATTTGATGTTATCGGTCAGACTGATTATCGCGATCAACCATGATTTGGCGTGTGGCAAACAAAATCATGGTTTCTCTTGTTGGCAAGATCCATAAAAGAAAAACATAATCAGTTAGAATCAGTAGTGGTAGGTTATTAATGTTCTATCAAATATTTTGAAGTGGAATTAAAAGGCTTAGCACAATAAGGGTATTTTTATAACAGCACAGTACATTATTGAATATTAAAATTTTAATAAAATCTGTGAAATGTCTACATTTATATGTGTAATTTGTGGGTGTACTGTAGGTAACCTCTGCCTTACCCTTCAGGGTTTACAGGCGTGATGGTATCTAATTTGTACGGTGTACAGAATAAAGAGTATTCTATTCTATTATTAGGTACTTTGTGGTTTTCGAAGCGAACTTTAGCCTAGTCAACACCCTTACATCAGAACCTACAGCACCTACTGATAACCTATTTCTTAGAATATCACAATAATATGTTATTGAAATAGTCAATGTAAACAATGGTTTGTTAGGGGACTTACAGAAGTGTCACGACCTGACACTAATAGGTTCATTAATAAATAAGGGACTTATTTGTGACAAATTCAATGAAATAGGTCATGATTTGTCATTATATTTAATTTATAGGTGAATAACATGAATTTTGCCTATTACCTTGTTACAAAAAACTTGCCTGCATGATATTTTTGTTGTGGGTAAACCCCTTAAATAGATGGCGACATATTCGACATACCAAAAAGTTTGACCATTAGCACGACATGTGCTATATAAAAACGCAAATCTTGAAAAAAAACTCAACCACTCCCGACCCTTGCTCGAGCCAGCCCGCGCCGCTGAGCCTGTAGCTTTAAATTCGTCCGTAAATAATACCAATCCTGATCCAGCTAGTCATTTGCTGCCCTCTTCCAGCGACGCCCTAAGCCGAGGTTCGTACCCCACAGGGGGTGCCCTTAGCGTTGTCGCTTAGTTTAAGTTAGTATATAAGTGTAAGTCCTGGCTGGAGGCCTTAATTTATTAGGGAATCCACAGGCAAGTCCGCTTAAGCAGACGACAACCGCATAGGTTGACCTGCGAGATGCCAAACAAACAAACAAAAAAAAAAACTCAAAATTTTCACTCCTCCGTACGATTTTTAAAATGTTTTCTTTTACACAACTAAGTTGATCTGTCAATTACAGATCAACTTAGTTGTGTAACACATTAACAATCACAATCTGCAAATTTTTAAGGATATTGCTAATCCATTGCCTCATATCTGCATACGTAAATAACGCAATGAATGTTGTTGAACTGTCAAAATTAAAGCCAATCCTACTGTCAATGCCTCGCTGGTGGTTCGGGAATTTGCTGGGTGCAGGACCGGTCGTTGTGACGCTTCTTCTTCTTCTTTCGAATAACTTGATCATGACAAAGATCTTAAGGCTCGGAAACTTTATTAACCTGTCGGTGTATTCTGTAAAAATTTCACCGTGAAAACTTGGTGAAGTGTTAAAAGTCTTTCCACTGGATGTTAGAGATTTACACTATTGACCACTCACTACAAGCTTACTTCACACAATTTTTCGGTTGTTTTTTTACAAGACAGATCGACTGGTCGCTATATCACACAGCGCCAATGTATTAGGTACGACTATTTAAAGATAATAAAACAATACAATGTGTGAGGTATTTTCGCCCTATTGACACTGGTATTAGAAACGGTCAGATCTTAAAAATACGGATTTATCGGTTTAAATAGTCTGATTTTGCTGAAATAAGATGAAAATGTAACTTCCTCCCTGTGTCGTTCTACAATTTCAGTTCATTTTGTGGCGTTGGCTTGAAATAAATCACGTATTCAATTATTGTTTGTCTTTGTTGTGCATTATAGACATTTGTATTGTATTGTGAAATTGACTTAATTAGTCCTTTATATGTTTACATAAAAAAGATAAGTCCATCCATTCAAAAAATCATTAGCGATTATTCTGCGTATTACCATACCGAGAAGTTTATTTTATCGATGACTTAACATTAAACCTTTTTTTTAAGTACCCATTATCTTTTCTTTCTTTCTTTTTTTTTTTTTTTTTACTTTTTTAAAAAAACGTTGCCCCACACTAGGAATTAATCCTGTATCGTGGGTGCGTTCACAAACATGAAAACTCACATACACAAGACACCCAGACCCGGAACAACTATTTGTAGGTCATACAAATATTTGTTCCGTGCGGGAATCGAACCTGCGACACGGAGCGCAGCAGCCGATCGCTCAACCACTGCGCCAACCGTGCCATCTTTGTAATTAAGATGCCAATCTTGATTTTGTAAAGTCCCTACAAGTTCGGAAAATACGAAAGTAAAAGTAAGTTATCCAAATAAGTCCGCTTTCGAAAGGCCGTTTAATTATAGGCCAATTTTTTTTTCATTTCATTAAAATTAATAGGTATATTCGTTTTCTGGTTCGGACTTGGGGAATGAAAAAAATATATTACTTTATATAAAACAGTGTGGCTATAAGGTTATCCACCATGGTTAACCATGTTTTCTACATTACGTATTAAACATACACAATTGGGATGATGACTACTATTAAAAATGATCTTAAAATTAACGTAATTTCAAAGAAGGCACAGTAAAAATGAGATAATCGAAAAAAAACTGTTAAATTGATGTAAAAATGAAGAAACTACAAGCTTTAAAAGTTTTTGGAGGGGACTATTCCTGTCCTTGTCGCGTCGGTTGTGTCGGTACGCACAATGTTCGGCGGAAGTTACGTAGTCGTGGCGTCACTTCTACGATAGTGCTGTCCTAGTCTAACACTTACTTTAAAACGTTTATAACTTGGCAGTTTTTTAAGCTTTTACACTTTTTTTTACCATTTGGACTATTTGAAAATAAACTAAATAAAATAATGCTGATAACATCTTGTAATAACCGATGTACTATTTATGGCTAATTTCACCACTGAAACTGAACGCAATCGGCACATTATACTACGTTTAAGCGCTGTCAGTGTCATTATTTTCTATGGAATATAACACTGCACTGGCACTGGCAGCACTTGAAAGCGTTGTGCTGATCGCTTTCATTTTCATGGGCGAAATTGACACTTAATGTGATAACCTAATCGCCACTCTGTATACGACCCCTTTAGTGTTGAGGAACTTGACCCATTCATTATATTTACTGTCACGGCTTGATGCCAAAATCTTGGACCTGGGCCATCCCCGTGACTTCCTGAAAACGCCCACCTTTTTGGTCGTCAGCTTCTTGGTCTTTTTCCTAATCTCTTCTCACAGCGTTTCATAGACAAGGCATCTACACTTGGGAGCAAATAAATCGAGCCACTACCTTTTTTCACGTAAAATGGTAAATATTTTTGGGAATATGGAACGTATCAATTCGAACTATATATCGCCTAAAAGTTAAGTTAATAACCTTAACAATGAGGGTAAATTATTGAATAATAACCTTATTGAATGATAAATTATTGGCTCTGCAAGAAAAATGGTAATTTTGATAGAAAATTTAGTAGGGCTAAAACAGTCCATAAAAACAATAAAAAACAAAATTATTGCAAAAAAAATATTCTTAATAACTGGTATTACCCCCCCGTGCCCTGATGCATTCTTGTAGCCTATTAGTCATCGATCTGATCAGAGTTACGATGACATATTGTGGTATGTTCTCCCACTCTTCAAGCACAGCGACTTTAAGCTCGGGAATGGATGAAACAGTGGGAACCCTGGCTCGGACTCTCCGTTTTAGCTCGTCCCATAGGTGTTCGATCGGGTTCAAATCGGGACTTCGTGCTGGCCATACCATTTGTTGATCCCGATCGCAGACAAGTATTCCGTAACGATCTGCGCGGTATGAGGTCTCGCATTGTCATGCATAAACAAGAATTTTTCTCCGACAAAACCAGCATACGGCATTACGTGGTCTTCAAGAATGTCAGTTATGTATCGGTCAGCTGTTAATCCACGTCTACCACTGCCATCGTTGGCGGGGTCGACGAAGACAAGTTCCGTTTTTCCGTCTAGAGAAATTCCTCCCCACACCATACAAGAACCACCACCAAAACTCACAGTTTCTCGAATGCAACATTGGGCAAATCTTTCACCAGGACGTCTATACACTCGGTTTCTCCCGTCATTGCTAAAAAGACAGATTCTTGACTCGTCAGAAAACAAAACTGACCTCCAGTCTTCTAACGTCCAATTAATGTGTTCTCGAGCAAACTCCAAGCGAGATCGGCGATGAGCTACAGTCAATTTTGGGCCAGTTGCTGGTTTGTGTGATGTTAAATTTCGTTCCTTTAGTCTTCGTCTCACTGTCCACCTACTGATTGCGACACCTCGAACGTCACGTAACGCTTGCTGTAGCTGAACAGCATTAAGTCCACGGTCGCGCAACGAATTGGTTGCAATAAAGCGGTCGTCACGTTCTGTTGTTGCCCGTGGTCGGCCAGTTCCAGGTCGCCGAACAAAAGCACCAGTCTCCAGATACCTGCGGTATACCCGCTGTACCTTTGAACGACTCAAATGAAGTCTGCGTGCCACTTCACGTTGTCCGTGTCCAACCTCAAGTAAAGCTACAACTTGGGCAGCTTCCGTCGGTGTAGTATCCATTTTATCAGGTTATTTTGATTACACAGACACAGATAAAGACAACAATAACAAGTAATATGGGTATGATTAACAAAAACCTCAAATTTAATATTTTCTTAACAGATTACAATAAAAATGTCATAAGCAAATTAAATGCGATAATTTTATTCTACCCTTTAAACTTTAATTAAAATGAAATTTTGACAACTAACTACCCTCATTGTAAAGGTTATTAAATACCCTTTTAGGCGATATATGTTTCGAATCGATGCGTTCCATAATACCAAAAATAATAACCATAATGCGTGAAAAAGGAAGTGGCTCGATTTATTTGCTCCCAAGTGTAATTCGTAGGCCGAAGTAACGTACAATTCGGTTTAAAGTTGTCCTGGGGTTAGGGCTTTCTTGATCTTTTGTTTCCTCGAGTAGGTAGTACACTTAGATAAGATATTAGCAGCAGTTTCACGATAATATGAACTACATCTAAATCCTGCCTGTAAAGGCAGAATAGATAATATGCTTAATTTAGATTTAGATGTAGTCTGACCAATCCAGGCTTTTGATGTCATCTTGGAGTCTGCTCGACGCCTCCTTCCCGGTCCACTGGCGCCCTTGTAACATAGATAATATAATAATTTCACACTTGACCTAACATCTGGGAGCGGCGCTTACGCAACCAAGGCGCGTCGTCCGGAAGGCAGGCGCCGCCATTGTCAGGAATACACTCTTGCGCACTATTTTATGCTCACATTCAAATATAGAGCGATAAATTAAAAACAATTTGTCTGTTTTTTATTTATTTATTGACTTTGGTACATTGTTTTGGGTTTTATTAATTTTGCTCGGGTTTGGAGACAGTTGAATGTGTTTCTTCAAGCTTGTGGAACGTTTTTGTGGCATTAGTAGAGCCTGACTCATAGGATTTGGTGGTGGGTTCGGTTTTAGTTACTTGAAGAAGATAATCCTATTGGGAAACTCTCTTAGTTTCTGCGATGCTCTTAGTTCTAAAGCAACATAGATAAGAGCTAAACACGGAGCAAGTTTCTGAACGTTCAAGAGCGATTATCCCATGCCATAAAGAACGTTCAATGATTGCCATTCAAGAATTGCATGTTAGCGTTTACACGCGTGTGATTTCCGTAAAATAGCATACAATAATAATTGAATGCAAGTTTTGACAGAGACAGAGTGGCTCGTCCTTGTAATTGATACAAGTATTGCCCGTATTTGCACTGCCAAATGTGTCATTCAATTTTGTTGAACGTTTTCTCAATATTTTTTGTTTAATTATGTAGTCCAGTCCGCTCATGTTTGAATGATAAAAATTGTCTTCAGAATGGAATGCAAAATTATTGTACAACTGTTGACCTAACAACTGTAAACCTGTACCAATTAAAACGGCAACTAACTTGCCCGCATCGTGCAACTATTGTGTGTGTAGATCAGACGGACCGAGTCAATTGTTGCTTCAATTTTATGGTATGCCACAGGCAAGTTTAAATGCAGGTTTACAGATAATAAAATGTAGGCCAGCCTCTCATTCTTTCTCATATTTCGAATCAGTGCGGAACTACCTATTTAGTAAACACACTAATACTCAAATGCACACTGTGGTCTTAATTTGGACTTTGCTAACACCGAAGAGTATTGGTACGTAGTTTTGCAGGCCAGCCACGTAGCTGAGAAGTAAGCATTGTAAGTAGGTACCTACCTACCTACTTTAATATGTTTTTTTTTGTAGTTTCGAAGAATTGCAGGGAATTCAATAATTATGTTACTACCAAAAAAAAAAGAATCGACCTACACTACAAGTTGCAATCGCTTTCTATTACTACGACTTTCAAGCCCTTCCCGGTCCGTCTATTGTCAACGAGAGCTTGATTGAAAAGCTTGTTGTTTCATCCAACGCAATGTTTGAAAAATAATCAAGAGTGAGAACGCGATAAAATCGAACGATAATTGGACGCTGAAATTACACAAAACTTGTTCCAGAAAATACGTGTTTATGAAAAAGCCTTACAACGTTTTTGAAAAAAATATTATCGTTTAGAATCTCTATTACATGTGCGAGGTTTCTACGAAGATGTTTGCTTTACTTTTTAATGTATGAATACTTTATATAAAAACAGACATCTTAGAAAAAAGTTGATTTTCAGACGTCTTTACTGAGTTTGTTTTTCAAAAAAGTTTTTTATTTATTTAATAGACATCTATATTAACCACAAGATATCTGTGTTTTTTCAAAATATATGTTTTTTTTTTGTTATAACGCCTTAATCCAAACGTGCATGGGAAATATGACGGTTTGGCCGCTCAGGTTTGCGGTAGCATATGTCAGTCCCGTACATTTTTTACATATCCTTCATCGTTGTCGCTGTTAGAATGACACTTTGTTAACGCCATACATGATAGAGATTTACCTGGTAGTAAAATCGTAATAAGTTTTAGCTTTTTGTTACATTAGATCAGGTAGAAAGCCGAAGAACTGGTTTGAAAACTGCACCCTAATTGCGTAACATACGATAAATCACAATTTGAATCATTTTAAAAGATATTGCTAATCCGTTGCTCCATGTTTTCGAGAAAATCTGCTAATCAACGTGAATAACGCAGTGAATGTTGCTGAACTGTAAAATTAAAGTATTTAAGTATTTTTAAATTGAATTACCCCGCTGGCCAATAGGGCGACCATTCAATCAATCAATCATTCAAATCGTTTATTTGCTTCAACATGTACCTAACATGAGATGGTACATAATTATAATAAGAGTTCTTTCAATCATATCCTACCTTAATTCGTGTGCTATTTATTCAAAGTAGCAAAGACAAATATCTATTACAATAAAATTAAATTAAAATATACACTTAAACTTACGCCTATCCCCATGGTGGGTCTAGGCAGAAACTACAGATTCGTAATGAGTTACCTAATAAAACTGTTTAAATGATTAATTTATATCTTAGTACATTTTGGAATGACTTTAAAACGGCGCGGCGCCGAGTTGCGCTATAATCTCGTTTATAATTGATGCGAAGTTGATAAGAATCTGGCAATTATGCTTGATTGAGTATCTTAATGAGATACCAATGACTCAACATTACAATAAAAGAACCTGAGATTGTTAGGCATTGGTAGGTTTTCCTTTCATATCACTAAATTTCAATCTAAGGGGTTCGTGGCTCGTTCGGGGAAGTACTACCACCATACCTACACGAGGCTCCCGCAGACAGGTGCGACGAGACGGTGCGACGCGATTCTGGCAGAGGAATGTCCATGAAGTTTTCAAAATAATTGTTCTACTAGAGTCGCGCCGCGCTGTCGCGTGGCTGGAGCCTTTAAACGTTGTTTTCGCAAAGCAGCATCGCTGTGTTCCGAAGCATGGGTGCTGGTGTAGTTGTACTGGCATGCACATAATAGAATAGATCGCAGAAAACGATAAGGCCGCCCATTGTATGTTTTTAAGTTTGATTTTTTTTTTGTTATGTCATTTTGTGGTGTACAATAATAGTACATTATGGTACTAGTGAGTAACATTGGTGATTATCAATACACACGTGTATCATACGACGTTTTTCAACACTCTTGTGAATAAAATATCAATAAAAACTCATTTTATTTAATAGGTAAAAAGTTTATTTAGAGAAACAATTAGTAAATGTGCAGTTAGTAAAATTATAATTAACTGTTTTTGATGGCATAGCGGTCTCATCAGATACATTATTTATTGAAATATTTTCATGTTGTATTGTAATTTGAGATGGCTCATTATTCGTGTAGTTAGGTGAAATCCAAGTATTGGATGTACTTGGTGTTTCGTCAGTAGGAAGCGCCTCAGAATCAAGTTTAATTCTTTTTGTGATTTTTGCACAAATTTCCTTCTAGTTTTGTATGGAATCTTCTACGTATGATTCTGCTATATTGCTAGATCGCCCCCCACCATGACGCTTCAAAGTCATTATATCAGCTCCTGAATTAGCCAGCAATGTAGCTGAAGTTCTTCTGAAACTATGTCCAGTGTAGCTCTCAGCATCTGCTAAACCTAAAAACTTTCGATTTCTTTAGGCATAGAACCAAATTTGTTTATACCTATAGGCTGACAGGTACATTTACCATTCTGATAATTTAGAAAGAAACGGTCAGTTTTTGCTTTTGGTGACCGCAAACTTTCATACTTCTTAACAATTTCATAGAATGGACCGTGTATGGCGAATGACCTCGGTATTTTATGTTTCGTGATAGGTATCTTCACTAAAAGCATCTGGCCATGGTTCTCTATGTTTTTTACGGTTATATTTGTTAATTCTTGTATCCTACAGGCACCAGTTACACCAAATATTAAAGCAACCTGAAAAAAAAGAAACAATAATTAAGGTCAACACACAACACAGGCTGAAGTCGTGTTGATATTTAAAATTAATTTAACTAACCTTAGTAGCCAGATATTAGTTATCTGGAGCATCTTTTATATATTTTTCTATATCTTCAGACGATAAAACCTTTGATTTCTTGCTTCTAAATCCATCGGATAGTCTCTTTAGATAAGCTGACAAATTAAAGTATGTTTTTAAGTCCACTCCATTCTTTGTTCGAACTGTACTTTTTAACATTGAGTATAAACACCACAAAGAGCTAGGTTTGTACTTAAAAGATAATTCTTTAAAGTACGCCATGAACACATTTTCTGAAAAAGATTGCATATTCTTGCTGTTTTGCCATTTTATGAAATTTTGGTACGCTAATAGATATTTTTCCTTGGAGTTTTCAGGTAGTAAACTTTCCATAACATTAAGGGCTTCACATCTTATATCGGGCGGTGTACAACATAAATCATTTTATTCGTAACTAGTACTTGTAGACATTTTAATTAATAAATAACTATAAATGCAATAGTGAAAACGAGTTGTGAAAAATGTTTCGCTATGGCGGGAAAAATTAATCAGTTTTCCTATGCGCGCGCATTGCGATCGGCCACAGACTAAAGGGATGAGGTTTTTATTTTTATTTTCCGCGCATAGGGTTTGCGCCTATTCTGCCACGTACAAATGGGGAATTAAAAGTTTTCTTCTATTACAGAGAAAACAAAAGTTATATTCGAGTGAAAGTTTTATTTATTAAACACGTACGAGTTAAAATTATCTATTTAAATAAGAAGTTGCATGAAATGAGCAAGCAATAGGAACATTTTTTTTTATATTTGTTCTATTGAACACGATCTTTTTTTGAATAAAACTTTTTAAGAACAAAGCCACTCCACCAATAAATAAATAAAAAAATCTATAACTCACTAGTAATAGTAACTCAATAGAGCCACTTTATGAGCATTCAATTTTTATAGTGGCAAGCGAAGCCGATGTCGACTATTTTGCCAATGTCTAAAGTGAATTGGCAAAGCAAGTGTGCATTGTTATAAATTAACTACCGGCCAAGTGCGTGTTGGACCCCGCATAATGAAGGGTTCCGTAGTTTAGATGAATTTAGCAGAAACAAGAAGCAAGGTATCACAGACCTTGGTTCTTGCCAAAAGTAATAATTATGTATTATTACTCAACGAGAAACAATCAAAAGTGGGGAAAAATAAAAACCTATTGCAGTTTATAATTGTTTTTACTCTTCACCACTGAACTCGTCAATGCAACAACCATCACACATAAAAATTTCTTGATTGTAATTTATTTTTTGACTTTCGCAATGGGTATGATAAGGATTAGTACAGAATGAGCATGTTTTCCAGTCGGCTCCATTTTGTAACTTAACATCTTGTGAATAAAGCCATATCCAATCATCATTCGAGATTGAAGATTTTGATCCCTTTGATGATTGAGAAGATTGTTTGATATTTTCGTTTGTTTGTCTTCGTGATTTTGGTTTATTAATCTGCTGAAGGGATAACTGCCCTCGTTTATCTTCATTTTTGACATGTCTTACAGATACGGTTGCAGATGATGTTGTGGCAACCGGTGCTAAACACTGAGCTTTGGGAACGGTTCTCATTTTTTGTGTTTTGGTATTTGGTTTCCGCTTTGGTAGTGTTAATATGTCATGTATTATTATTTTATTTTTGTTTTGAGGTCTTGATACGTCTTCGGTGGTTAAAATGTTTTGTTCAGTATTGGTAATTGGTTCTAACTCGCATTCCATTTGTAAAACAGGAGGCTCATCATTATGTTTTTGAGATTTTTCAAGGGGACTAGTACTTGAGATCGAAGGGTCGTCATTTTCTTTGACTTCTCCGCCACGCACACACAGAGGGTCATTATGTATTCCAGAGTGAGGAATTTCATCATCGTAGTCAAGACCGATAGTTATTTCTTCCATTGACTCTTGTCCAGTAATGAGAGGTTGATCGGATAACTTGGAAGGTGCAATAGCGTCTGGGTATACAGCATTTTTATTTAATGGATAGATTTCAGCTTTACTAAATCCTGCTCGAATATTGGTAGGTGTGAAACATTTTTCATAGACCGGTGTTAGAAATTTGTGGAAATCATATCTTGTGGGTGCTAAGCTGGGATGTTTTATTTTATAATTTTGTAAATCTGCTCGCCATGCCGATTTAAGTGGCCGAAACACTCCCACATCCAGTGGTTGTAAAATATGGCTAGTGTGAGCAGGCATTGTAAACAATACTATCTGATGGGATTTAGCATACTCAAGCAATTTTGGACTTATATGACTTGCATGTGAATCCATAATTAAAAATACGGGTCTTGCCAGAGGAATATTAGGATCGAAAAACTTAAGCCATTCAAAGAATAAATCTGCATTTATCCAGCCCTTTGGTGACAGTCGGGTTAAACTGTTTGGCAGAGAACCATTCGACAGTTCCGGAATATTTCTTACTCCTTTGAAAATCACTAAAGGGGGAATTAAATTACCAGCTGCATTAACACAAGCTAGCACGGTGGTTGTAGTGCCTTTTTCAGCATACGTTCTATTCTCTCAGCGAGTGAAAAAGGGATTTGCCGGATTCGGTTGACAGTAAGACCAAATCTAATTCTAACATAAATTTAAAAAAAATATTATTTGTTCATGACATAATCTCATTTTCATATTATAATTCATTTGATTGTTTAATTTTTTTTTTTGTTATTTTTGTTTTGTGCTTTGGACATAAATTTATTTGATCTGACATTTATCTATTGTTTATCTGTTATTTATTTACATCATTTCATTAACTTTTATCGTGTCATCTCATCAGTCATCTAATTTTAATATTGACAAAATTGAATTGTGTTGTTTTTATATCTTATATGGGTCAAGGACCTGAAATAATTTTTATTTTTTATTTTTATTTTAAATCCAAGTCCTTGTATTTGTTTATTGTATGACAATAAATTTTGTTCTAAATTTGCTGACAAAGAAAATGGTCTACAAACCTTGAGCATTTTAATTTGTGTTATGGCCCCTGCTTGCGTTCTTCTTTAAACCTTTCAACATTGGCCTTTAAAGTACTCCACGGCACTTTATATTCTTTTGATGCCCTGTACAGACTCATTTTTGACTGCAGAACACTTTCAATTGCGGATTTCATAGTTGTTTCATTATATTTTCTATTTTTATTTTTGCCTTCCTCCATACTGTCTAAAATAAAAAATTAACTCACTTAATTATGTGATAAAAAAACGGACTTTTAAAAATGCTTGAAAGCGATCCTATTTCTTACTTAGGTAAACAATAATTAATACACGAATTGAAAATAATACAAATTTGCTTGGTTAATTCGGTGACACTGTTTTGAGTTGCAATCTTGAGAATCGTTAACTTTTTGAACCCGGGAAATAAGGTATTATGCAAAAACTAATGAAAAATTACTAAAACCTTTATCGGCATCAACAAGTATATGTTTTTAACAACTAATTGTCAAAGTATCATGAACTTACACTCAGCTTTTTTATTTAAAATTAATTAAACAAATGACAGCACAGTCGCACGCTACCGGTGAAAACCAACCATGGCGGGCGCAATGACAAATCCCGTGATTGTTACTATCTCACTCGCACGAACTTAACAAAAATTTGTACACAAAAAGAAACATTATTACCACACTACAGGGTTCATTTTTATGTATTAGATTTTACTCCTATAACGCTGTGGAAGAGTCCAAACGTTGTATCTCCGAAATAAGAAGAGTCACACAATTATGAGAGTTTACCGTATTTGATATTAATTTCAACTTGATACCTCCACGCGTTTCTGAGAAATAGGGTCTTGACAGACTCACAGACAACAAAGGAATTGTTACATTTAAGAGCTCCTTTTTTTTCTTTTTGAGTTACGGAACCCTAAAAATAAAACGGTAAAAGTCTTCAAAACTTAATTACCCGGTCTATTCTGTAAAATCTCACTGTAGTGAGCTGTCAATCTATAAAGATCTGAATATGCAGACTTGCGTGGAGTGAGCCGGCAGTGTCATCCCGTCTTGGTCAATCCCTAGCACCAGTGGCACTGACAACTCACTCCATCCAAGTATTTAATTTGAGATGGTTACAGAATAGCTCTACAGAAGGGATGACGGTTCACTTGTAGCTCACTTCACCTAAGATATCTCGGTCCGATTTTGACAAAATAGCGCTACAGTTTGAACTACTACGAACGGTTTATCTTGCTCTGGCACAATCAATCATAAGGCACTGTATCACGGCCTGGGGAGGCGCTTGTAAAACCTTTATGTTTCAACTCGAAAGAGCCCAAAGATCCCTGCTAAAGGTCATGACATTCAAACCATACCGGTTTCCTACTAAAGATCTGTACGAAAATTGTAAAGTACTTACCGTGTAACAGTTGTACCTTCTTAATCTCACAATTAGACAACATTACACCGGTAAATCACACCACAAAATTAAACAGAACGATTACTCGTACTGACATATGCAGACCAGTAGTTTGTAAAACCGCGTCCGCTAGACAACACCACTTTTATATCACTACGTGCACTTACAATAAAATAAACAATACCCTGAGCATAAACCCTTTAACAACTACAGAAAGAAAAAGTAAATCTCCAAATGGCTTCAAACACTGGATTATCACCGGACTGAAGATCTAGTACAACAGGAGATAAGACACAAACCCACACACCCCCACGTAATTCAGTGCACAGCTACTATTCAATATTCCACAAACGGGGGAAGACACTGGCTCCTGTAACACAGGTTGCTACCTAGCTCAGGAGCTAGGGTTTCAAATTGTATGTTACACCTGTATTTTGTGTCAATAAAGAATTTTTATTATCTCATTTATTTCATTTTAAAACTCATCTTTTTACGTTTTTAAATAACTTCATAAAAATACATTATAAAAATTCATTTAAAAATTTATAAAAAATAGTAGCCCACCGGAATCGGTAACAGGGTCAAAGCTACCGGCAGTCAGGGCTCCAGAGAGAGGAACCTCCTGACGATGCGAGCCATGTCCAGAAGTACCGTATCGCCCAACGAGAGCCTCTTCAGGTGATGGTCGAGGCTCTTGGCTATTAAGCCATTTGCTGTCACGACTATCGGCACAATGAATGCGGAGTTCACATCCCACATGTCGACAACCTCCCGAGCCAAGTCAAGATACTTGATTTGTTTATCTTTTTCTGCTTTCACGAGGTTACCGTCATGCGGGACCCTTACATCAACAATCATTGTGCACCGCTCTACTCGATCCACCACCATTATACGAGTATCAGGCTTATTGGCAACAATAGTCCTATCAATGATGATGGATCGATCCCAGTACAATTTGACATTTCCATTTTCGATAACTGGGTCGGGCAGATACCTTTAGTACGGCTCTTCCTCCGACTCCACAAGGTTGTATTTTAGAGCAAGTTGCTGATGGATTATCCTAGCAAGAAGGTTCTGTCTATGCAGGTACTCTTCCTTAGCTAGACGATAACACCCAGACATAATGTGCCTTATTGATTCAAGCGGTCGGTGGCATGCTCGACAGATGTCAACCGTGCCGTCTTTCACAAAAAATCTCCGGTTATTTTTCGTCATCATAACTTCGTCCATACCTGGGATGATGACCAACATTAAAAATGTTCGTAAAAATAATGTAATTTCAAAGAAGGCATATTATAAATGAGATAATAGAAGAAATCTTATAAATCGATCTAAATATGAAGAAGATACACGCTTAAAAAGTTTTTGGAGGGGATTATTCCCGTCCTTGTCGCGCAGTACGAACAATGTACGGCGCTAGTATGAAGTTACATAGCCGTGAAGTCACTTCTACGATAGTGCTGTCCTTGTCTAACACTAATTATAAAACGTTTATAACTTGACAATTTTTGAAGCTTTTTTTTTTGTAATATTGTTTGCACTATTTGGAAACAAATTTTTTTTTGACATAAAAAAAAAAAAAAACATCATCCCTATTGCACTGAAAAAACCTTCAGTTTCCCCAAAGAGGTTACCAAATCGTAGCCAGGCTATGGACGCTAGTTAATCTACATCAGGTCCATGAAGGGCCCGGAAAGCTCCTTACTCTGCCATATCCTAACTTCTTTCTGAACTCACCCTGGGACTGCACGCAGTTTTTTGTTGGTGGCCATAGTAGTCTTGTGTTCCTAGTAATAAGATGTGCTTCGTTCGCTTTGTTTTGCTCGGTGATTATTTGCACAACACAACACATCCCAGTCAGTCATACACACCACAATACTTTATAATTTATCTTCAACACTTATTTGCCATAACTATTATTTACTCATTGTTTTATTAGCATTAATTTCTTTTCGTTTTAAAATGTAAACAATTAGTTTAAGTTTTTTTTTTTTTTTATGTAAAACACATTGACAGCCGGCTGCGCCCGCGTCTCATCGTTTGACATAGACTAAATATTGTTTAATGTTTATTTGAATAGTCTGTCCCACAGACAAGTGATGTTGGAGCGTCGGGCGTGGCGTACACATATATATATTTTTTTAATTGTACACTAAATAATACGGTTTATATTTATTTTTGTTGCCGTATATAGTAACTTATTTATTTATTTACTTATCATTTTATTTTATTTTTAAATCCCATATTAGGATTTATTGATGTCCGTATATGTGTCCGTGGCATCATTATCGGGCCTTGTCAGAATATCAGCGCTGCGTTATTTATTTTTTTAAATATCGCAGCATTATGCTGAGATAGGAGCCTTTTTGGCCTCGCACAGGTCTTTTTACTGTTTTTTGTTTTTATTCTGTTTGTTTATACATTGTTTGTTATTTTTTTATTTTTTACCATTTGTATTCCCTGTGCGTGTCCCAAATAAAATATTTTTCTTTCTTTCTTTCTTATATATCTCCATGCGATCATTAGGGTCAAGCACTACTGGTGCCAGGTCTCTTTAGTCAAGGAGAGCGGATTGAGGCCCTTGTCCACTGCGACCACATCACAGTGCATACCCACTTCTGCTTTTAGAAAATATTCCCTGAGACTGCACAACTTGCAGTTGTGGAGAGTTCTCGAGAACTAATATCAGTTCAGTGATGAGCTTTGTGAGGCGGTCTCGGCCTAACAAAGCTCATCACTCTAGTCTAAGTTCAGGCCGTAATGGAGCGATACTCCTGGAAAGCATCCTCCAAAGCGCTCCTCAATCGTGCATTGCATTGGGAACCCACAGAAATAGCCCCATCATCATCCTCTTCATCAACACGGTCAGGTCGCGGTGAAACTGGTAACTGGGTAAATTTTGCAGTTGCACCGCGACCAGCGAAGTAGGCATTACATGGCTATTTAATTTTTCGAGGCGTTCGTTTTCGATCAAGTACGATATCATTCAGCATATGGTTACGCTGGATGACCTGCACCGGATCCGACAGTCGTGGCGCCGACAAGTTGACGGCTGGTTCAAGCACTTGAAACAGAGAGAGCATCCAACCACGGTACGCAGTCAAGTTACTTCCCCCCTCTGTAGCCCCATAGTATGCGCGCATGACATTTTCATTGACATTTTGTGTCCATCTCATGCGCTGCACACTTCCATCGGGAGCGGGGACCCTATCAGAGGCCGGTGGGCCTCGGAGTCCTAAGCTGGCCGTTGGTCGGCCTTTTCCGCGTCGACGTACTAGTGGTGGTGACATCGGCGGTGAAAAGTATTCGCCACGCGAATTCGACGCAACTGCAGCCGCCTCTCACTGGACTCTAGTCTGGAGCAAGTTCCGGCAACTGCGAGGCGGAGCTGAGCGACGAACTCGAAGATGTTGAGTGTGTGGTTTTCATCAATCGTCGTGTTCCAGTTCTCGTCAACATTTTACTATCCTCCGCGTGTATTTTTGCCTCCGTGTGATTATGTCATTATGGTAGTTGATTTTTTTTGGTTTCATCTTGGTACAGTATGTTATGGTTATCGATTCAGGTTCTTCAAATATAGTGTAGGAATACACAACAAAACATTGTTGTATAATTTATGTTTCAAAATACTATAAAATTACACAGAGATATAAAAAAATTCCGGCAATTTGACAGTTGGACCACAGAGTTTTATTATTATTTCGTTTATTTATTTGTCTCGTTACTTTGCTATATTTTAAAAGCACAAACAATATAAAAGAAAACATTTAAAAATAAAAAATAAAATGTGGTCCGCCGATATCGGGAGCAGGGTCCAAGCTACCGGTGGTCAGGGCTCCAGAGACAGGAACCTCCTCACGATGCGAGCCGTTTCGAGGAGTACTGCCTTCTAAACCAGGCCCATGATCCAACCGCCTAACGAAAGCCTCGAGAGATGGTGATCGAGGCTTTTGGCTATCAGGCCATTGGCCGATACGACAATCGGCACAATGACAGCCAAGTTCACATTCCACATATCAACAACCTCGTGTGCTAAGTCGAAATATTTCATTTGTTTCTCTTTCTCAGCTTTCACGAGGTTCTCGTCATGCGGAATGGAACCATCTATAATCATTGTGCGGCGCGCTAATCGATCTATCACTACTATGTCAGGCTTATTAGCGATAATAGTCCTGTCAGTAATGAAATACCGATCCGAGTAGAGCTGGGTCGGGCACATACTTGTAATACGGTACCTCAGAATCTACGAGTTTATATTTCAAAGCAAGTTGCTGGTGAATAATCCTGGCTACTTGGTTATGCCTGTGCAAGTACTCGCCGTTAGCTCAAACGGACGGTGGCATGCCCGACACACGTCGATCGTCTCATCCTTCATAATATGTCTCCGTTATTAGTTATTCATCAAGATAACTTCGTCCATAATTGCACAGACGAAACCTTCAGTTGTGGTATTTTTTTACACCAAAATCACATCTTATAATCTATTTATCTATTTAACACCTGAGGAGCTGTTGTGCACAGCAATTCTTTCTATGATTCAATAAGTACTAAAGTCTTTATGACAATTGTATGACACTCATTTAACTTACATTATTGTTTATCTGATAATTGTTGTACTGCTGAAGAGCAAACCTTTACTTACCTCTGTCTATTTTCCACATTCAATTATCTCATTTCATGTGATCTCTTATTTTTTCGTTAGATTGAATGTTTTGTCATTTTTTATCTTACACTGTCATCTGTCAGTTTTTCTTTTTCTATGATACAGGGCTAAGAGGTCGTCTATTTATTGTAAAGCTATTGTAAAACTAGCGTAAAGCCAAGTTCTCACTGTAAGCCAATTTTATTGTATCTGGCCGATAACCAAATTTGAAGTATTTGTATTTATGTTTGAAAAACTAAAAAGAAACTTCTAGAAGGTCGGCTAGAAACTATAAAAAGGCAGCCGCGAGCTTTAACCGGTTCTTTTGACTCCTTCTTTTGACTCGCCCTTTTGGCTCGCTCTGTTGGCTTCTTTCCTTTCGTACATTTTCTTACTCACCAGTCTATGTTTTTCTAAAAGCTCCTTAAATATAAACATTTTATATACCTTCCCACTTGCGTCTTCGAGAGGAATTCGAGACGTGTTGGAGAGATCTTAAAACGTGGCGTGGGACGCCGCCGCCTGAAAATTGAGCACCACGCGGGTTCCTCCCTGTGTAACAACAACCGACGCAATCTCCGTCGCAACGGGCTGCGGGCTGTTGGAGCGGCTACTGCGAGCTCCCACTCGACAGACTGCGGGCCGGAGGAGCGGCCGACGCGAACTGCTTCAACCTCGAGCTGCTTCGCGATCACGAGCTCCCTTGTGGACGACTGCGGGCCAGAGGAGCGGCCTACGCGAGCTGCTACTAATCGATTTAATTTCTAATTCTTAATACCTTTTTCTATATACTTTTTGTATTTTATATTTTTAAAATTACATTAACATGTAACCACGTTTAGTCAGCCGGCTATACGTTTCGTTACACAGTTTCCCCGAAAAGGTCACCAAAACGTAGCTAGTATATGGACGCTAAGAAATCTATACCAGGCTCATGAAGAGCCCGAAAGAAGCGCCTGTCAAGCTCCCTGATTTGCCATACTGCCTTGCGGCCATCGGTAGTAAGTACTACAAGTTTGCGCTAGTTCTGTTTAGCCATGGAGAGCGGGGTGAGTCCCTTGTCCACTGCGACCACATCACAGTGCATACCCACTTCTGCTTTTAGAAAATATTCCCTGAGACTGCACAACTTGCAGTTGTGGAGAGTTTCGCATTTAAAAAGCCTCGACCCCGCACTTCCGCGGGATATACAGTCTCATCACTGATGATCGTGGGTGATACATCCAGTTCGGCGTCGAGTTCGGTCTGAGTCCATTTGAGTATGCCGAAAGAGTACATTAAAACCGGCATGACCCAACCTTGTACCGCCCGAAAGAAGACTAATTTATACCTTCTTGAGGCGGCCAAAGAAACGCTCCTTCAACGATTGCTTCATGTCAGTCACATTGATGCCTAACGCTTCTGACATACCCAAATACTTACAGCTTTCAGATGAGGAGAGGCATTTAGGGTGTTGAATTCCCTCGGATTCCATAATCTCACCTCGCTTTACATGCATGACTGCACATTTGTCCACCCCAAATTCAATCCTGATGGCGCTACTGAAAATTTCAGTTGCCTTCAGTAGCTCCATCAGTCGCAATTTGTTGGGGGCAAAGATTTTCAAGTCATACATGTACAGCAGGTGAGATCTGACCTGCCCACCTCTCTTCAACCGATAGCCTAGACCTGAATCCTTCCAGCAATAGCACTGATCGCTGCGATCTATTTCGGCGGTGCACTGTGCCCGAACATGCCCAATGGACAGACATCGGTAGCACCGCAAAGGCCGTCTTGACAGGAGTTTGACCCTGGCAGATTCCCAACCCAGCAGTAGTCGTCCACCGTCTACGAGCTTATTCGCAGCCGCTACCGGGCACAGCACCCAGACCGTGGCTAGCCCGGCCACTTTGCTGCGAATTTCACCCACCGACACGTTCTCAGGCGGACACCCACCGTTTCCGGCATTGGCCGCCACTACCTTCTCTGGGGTCACCGAGTCGTCCAACCCATCAACGCCCAATGCTGCCGTTATAGTGGGCCTGGAGACTCGGGCGTCCCCTGGCTTGAGGACTTCCCGGAGTTTGGTGGCCAGGACGTCAACCCTCTCCTGCCTTGCAGCACCCGACACCTCAAGAACCCTGGCACCCGTGGCTGCCGTTCTGAAAACGAAGCCAGCTGGGGCGCCAAAATCACTAAGGTTCAGATTCTGCCGCATCTCCGCTAGGACCGACTTATAGGCCACTCCCCTGTTCAAAGCTTCGGGCTGCAGTGTGATAACTACGGCCACGGAAAGTGGGAGGTTGACCTAAGATGGCCTTTTTCCCTCTGGAGCCAGTCCCTTCTGGGTTGCCTACTGTGCCACCTTCTTTTTGCGGCCCCTCTTTACCACCGCCGTCCAGGCCTCCTGTGTGGGAGGTGCGGTCGCCGGGAGCGTGCTCTCTTGAAGAGGAGCCGCAGATGCACCCGCTACCTTCTTTTGGCGCTTGCCTCTCTTACCCACCGTCGCTTGGATGGGAGGAGCAGACGCTGGGAGCACGTTTTCTTGGGAAAGGGGTGCGGACGCACCCTCCGTAGGCTTCCTGGGTCCCTCCGCAGGCTTTTTGGCCCTCTTGCCAGACTTTTCGGCCACCTGCACGGGCTTCGTCCGGTCAAACGCCTCTTTCCTACGCTGATCCGCCTCAAGCAGGGGTCGGAGGGTTTCGACTGGGAGAAGTCGCGACTCCATGGCCTCCAGCCGGGCACTTACCATGCCCCCCCACTACTGCATGCACACTCTATGTCGTGGTCTGACAGAGCAAGTGCAGCTGCAGGCGGTGGTACAGGTGCGGGGGCCAACGAAGGCACGGCAGGAGAGGGGCTGGTGGGCGCAGGAGCTGCCTGCTGCTGCCAGACATTCCTTTGAGCGCCGAACTCCCGCTTGAAGACCTCCAGCTCGGATTGGAGACGGCTGTTCTCCTGCCACAACTTTGCTGTCTCCTCCGAGCTCGTGCGGTCAAGGAGGATCTCGACTTCCTCCCAGACGTGCCTGCGTGCTGGTGGTACCGACCATTCGAGGACCCGACAAATTAAAATTTGTCAGCTCCTCGAATGAACGAGAACGTGATGAGCCTCATTGACTCCGAAGACAGTCGTTACCCCCCCCCCCCTCAGAATACGTTTGGGGGCTTGGCTGCTGAGCAACCGGTACCGCCCTGGGGCAATTGATTGGCGAGTGTCTTGTCTGTCTGTCCATTTTTTTATTTCCTTTGAAGGGTGTGGTCCCTATTCCCCCTGTTTAACCCCTGCGCTAGTGACCGGATCCCTTTCGGCCATTCATCCCATCGGCACGCTAGACCTTGGGATTGGGGTTATTTTTTTCTGAGGTTGTCTTCCTCTCCCCTACCCACTACGCCCACAAACTCACCCTCTGCAAACAGAGGGGGTGTGACGTTAGATGGCTATCTTCCTTGTTTCTCCAATGTGCCCTCTGCTAATTCAGAGGTACACGCGGAAGAACATCATGGACCATACTGCTCCCCCCTTCCCCCCCGCAGAAATTCGCCACAGACAATACGCTCTCCGAAAAACAAACCCAAACCCTTTTTTCAAAAGAGAATATTGTCCATGCCCAGGGTGCACCGGCCCGACAACTGCTCTTCCCCTCGAACGTATCCGTAAGGGATTAGCAGCTATCAGGCACACAAGGAGGTTTTCCGCACGCACCCCATCCCTGATATACCTACCGGAAGTCGCCATTTCCTTGCGACTAACTGAAGTGACAACAAACAACTGTGTTATGGTGATTGCTGCAGTTTCCTTCGAACTGTGAGCAAGCCAATTCATGAATACTTAGGTAAAATAATCCGACGGTATAATTTTCCATGTTTCTTATTAAATTGTTGATTATTCCAAGAGTGTATTATACGAATGTGGTGTGGTACCTACATGTCAAATAAATATTAATGTGTTATAATAATACGTAAACCCTTCCGGAATAAATTCTCATAATTATGGTAGCAACCGCATCAAAATCCATTGTGTAGTTTAGAAGATCTAAGCGGTCACACAGACATCTACAAAAAGCGACTTTGTTTTATATCGTTTACTCGTATATATAACAATAAATGTATCTAATATAAAATCAATATTGTTTCTCGATTTCCACTCCATAATGACCCATCATGCTGCCAAGAAAGTTCAGAGCCCGCCAACGATACAACAAAAAAATTAACATCATTAGGCCACCGTGCTATTCAAAAAAAGAACATCCACTTCTGGCCACCGACACTATTTGAAAAAAAGAACGACTTGAAAAATTTATGGACCATTGATTTTCCCGCTAATCAATAGAGCGCATCAAAATCCGCGTGCGCCTCACATCTAAGACAGTGTGTACGTTAACTAAAACTCATGGTACACGTCGCTTCGACGCACCTATTTATAAGTTCCAGAGGAATTGTTCAGAGATGAAATTCCGATGCTAGTCGCGGGCTATACGCGCTCCCGGTTTCGCGTCCCCGAAATATCCGAGGCTCACTGTATTAATTAAAAATTATGATCAGTTGATTGAGTGTTCGGTGTTCGAATTTTAAAGTGCGTATATTTGTGATTAGAGTAACATTACACATACACACGGAGTTAATTTTATAATGTAAGACAAAATCATGATTTTGGTGAAAGTATTAATCTATTCTATTTGAAGAACAGATGGAAATAGGGATTTGCGTAGATAACTAGAATAGAAGTGATAAAGCTCTGTTGGATTGTTAGGGCTCACTCCTGGGAAAATATTAAGTGAATTCGTGCTTTTAAGTTTTCTTTTAAAGTTTTCAAACTTATGTCGTGATAGGAAGTTGTTGTTTCAATGGCTGAAACTGTTAAAACATTTCAGTCTAAAGTTCGAATCTCCTTAAGCTTTTGTCATAATCTTTTAGGTTTCTCTCTGTAGGTCTGTCTCACACAGCTTTTTCATAACATAGTTATCTCGATTTTCAACTGAATGAAAATGAATTACTTCATTGAAGGAACTTTACTAATGACGTCAATCCAGGGAATTCACGTTTACTGACTATCAAGCCTGTTATGAGTGGCCGTAATGTTTGATTGATATGCAGGATTGCCTAAATAGATAGTCTTATTTCTTTATTTATTAGGGTTTTCACTTATGTTTTAATCCTTGATGAGGTTTCCCGTTGTTGTCATTTAAAAAAAGGCATATTGCACGTTTTATGGTTTCACTAACGATAAAAGTAACATTTCCGAAATTTCATTAAGTGTTTTCATGTCATCTTCTTATTTTAAATTTACCAATGATGTACTTAATTCCTAGATATTTGTGTAAAATATATGATTTGACATCATCACGTACAGCGTAGGGTAATGGGACATATTCGACTATTCGTATCAAAACATGTGACATTTAAATTTGAAATAAGTCTAAGAAAAGCCGAGAACTTGTTAAAATATTTCATAAAGTGCGTTCATAAATACGTAAACTAAACAAGAAGTCACCTCGTTTCGTGAATGTGACTTTAATTTATCACTACTAAAAGGTTACGAGTGTATGCCAAAACACCCACTAAATGTATAAATTTCACATATCGTGATGATATTAAAATGGTTAGCTTAACGGGATTATGTGTAGCAAATGTTTAAATAGAATATAAAAGAAAATAATGATTGGCAGTTACAATTTGAACACGGTTTCAGTATTTTATTTCAACCTGTCTTATTCTTTTGTCTCAGTTTTGGGCAAAGTGCAGCACACTCTTTCTTCCTTGCTACTCTTCCCTGTGTGTTGCCTTCTCTGGCCCATCTCCTGTAAACACATCTCTAAGCTCGGTTTCTGAGACACATTAATTATCGGTGGAAGTCGTCACACCAACGTTCCCAAGGCCTCCCTCGGCGACGGCTCAATTATGTTGTTTAACTTTAAATAATGTTCGTCACAAAACTTGGGCTGTTCGGGCTTTCATCTACATATGATAATGAAAAGCAAGCCAAGCTTCTATCGGTTGAATCTAACGACGATGTTTTTGTGTGTACTTAGGTTCACAGTGCGCACTTGTTCCAAACAATTTCAGAACATATCCCAAAATAACATTAAACATCAAGCTTGTATTCATTTAAGTCCCATGTGACAGGGGGCGAGCCTATTGCCCTCAACCGGGCACAAATCCAGACTGTCCGGTGTCTGGTTTGAGAAGTTCCAGATGAAAAAAAACAATAACAGCTTACCCGACACGGGAATCGAACCCAGGACCTCATGCTCAGCAGTAGCGGTTGCGGCCACTTTCCCAAAGAGGCAGTCATATCGCAAAATAGTGTTGTTAAAGAAGCACCTAATTTACTGTTGAAGACAGAGACAACGTGGCAAGCCGTCAAGGTTTGCAATAGTCAGCTGTTTACGTTGTTATTGAATTCTCGCTTTTCTACTATTTTAACTTTTTAAATCTAGTTTGACGCTTGTCAAATATCCAGACTAGACTTACGATGACAGATCTTTGAAGAATTGCCCAGTTTTTTGTTTTAGTGTTGCACTTTTTTCGCGACTGCGGTGGAGCCAATATCGAGGGTAATACTTTTTTGAAAATTGTATAGCCATAGATACTTAGTTACTTTTAGCAGCTTTTACTTTTTGAATAGGAGGTCTACCTAGAAATTTGATTTTTTTATAGGATGTTAGCATAGCCGTCAACTCCGCATTCAAACTAAGTAACATTGCACAAAAAGAATTGCTGGAAAACGACTTTTATTTTTGGTGTGAATTTTTTTGCCATTTGCGGCAGTGCGCAATGTAACACACTTTTTTTTTGTGTATGGCATCTCGAAGTTGTTCTTGAGAGGTCGTGACTACTTAACCGGACTATAATGTAACACACGCAAAACATTGTGCCTATAGGTTAGTCTTATGTAATTTTGACGTTCGAAAAGTGCTTTCGTAAAAGTTGAAATATTGACCTTCAATATCTCCGTAATCAGAAGGTTCCCAGGTATGGTCTAGTACAAAACATTGATAACAATGACTGGATGTACAATTGACTCTCGGCTTCGTTAAGTGTCTTTTTACCCTCGTTATTATCTCAATTCTTTATTGCGTACCATATAATGTATATAGTTGGTAGGAAAATAATTATATTAGTCACAATTATGGAACCTATCGGCCACAGCATAGATCAATTAGGAGAGAGGAGGAAGAACACTAGGTGTTTAATGTGAACTCTCAGATGAACTATTCAAAAAAGTTCAAAAAGCAGTCCGCACTTCGAAGTGAGCCTGACTATCTAGGAAAATCCGGACTTTACTGTGTCAAATAGCCATTATAGGTACAGACGTATATGTACTATTTTACAATTAACTAGGGAACAAATATATAGAACATCATCATCATCCACAGCCTGACTTCACCCACTGCTGAGCATAGGCCTCTCTTTTCTTGTGCTAATCTCCAAGCTCCCGTGCCAGCCTCATCCAGGTTCTACCCGCGATGGCAACAATATCGTCAGCCCATCTCGCCGAATAATAACAATATATATAACAATCATAATAAATTTAGAAAATTTTTACGAGCGTTCTGCACAGCTGTGGTTTTTTAAATCTGTAGTGTTGAAAGTTGAATACAATTTATCTTGTGCTGTTGTCACTTTCTGAAATTCAAGATAAATATCTATTGATGATGCAATACTTCGTTACTTTTTACGAAGTCGGGCTGCGTAAAAAGTAAACTTTATAATAAATGGGTTTCCATTTATTTTCAAGTTGTCTTTTTACGCAAGATGACCTATTTCTGTTTCCAATCCCTCCCCCCGTAAGTACACCCTACAATATCATGCCTATAGGTAGAAAAGCGGAACCTTCGTAAATATCAATACTCGCCAAATACTAGATATCACTCAACCAGACTCTGTTTAGCGTTTTAACATTAATAAATTACCGAAATAGAGCACAATGACTCAACAGCCGTGGCATTCACATAAACCAACGTATAAAATAATAACAGCAACAATAAAAATGTAGATTTAATATTAACAAGTGTTCCCATGAGGGCCCGTTTAGACGAACCACTTTTCAACGCAGAGATGGAAAGAAAGAAAAATAGGTTCATTTGTCAAAGAAACACGTGCATGTAAAAATATAAGTAAGTAAGTGAATTCTATTGTAAAAACAAAACAGACTGAAAGCAAACAAACACACAGATTAAAATATAAGAATCACTGGTGCGCAATTTCCTAAATTAGTTTATTAATAACCGTATAAATACAACATATCACTATTAATAATTTTCTGTCAGATCATAACCTTAGTCTTTCGCCAAGCAGCGTACCTGTATGTATTCCAGTTTGAAGGATTGCGGGTACCAGAGTACTGGCACGTGGAACAACTTCAGCTTTGTCTCTGGGATGGCAACGCATCTGCGATGCTCGGATGTTACAGTTGAACAGAGGTGTTTCTTGCCCGTTTTGCTCCATAGATTGACCATTCCAATGACGCATTTTTTTATTTTTATTTATTTGAAAGGGTTTTATCATTTAGTGATAATGTCACCCCGTAACAGAAAACATTCAACAACTTAATACTAAACAATGGGTTATAAACAGTTATTGTTATTATTATGTCTTACTTGAATAGTGTTGTCCCTATTCGTTTTTTTTTATAATCAACAACATTCGACACAACATCCTCCTCCGACAAAGGGGACGTTAGAATGCTGTTACATACCTCCAATTCCACACCAGCAAATTTTCTATCGTGGATATTCCTGTCACATTCCATTAGCACGTGGTAAATATCGACGACGCTTTGGAATGGGCAACTAGCTTTATTTTTCTGAGTGACATAACCAATTACAGACACTTTTGAATTGTCAAGGGGTCTGGACAATTCAGATGTGTCTGTAATGTGTGTTGGTAAGGACATACCTACTTTTCATCAGGGATCACAAACAAAGTCGCGGGTTACAGCCTAAAAGCTAGTTTGAAATGAATGCTTTGAGTTTTATGTTTGACAGGTCCATAGGATGTTTGAACACCTACCATCAGATATACCGTCGGCTTGTTTTGCATCCCATAATATATAAAAAATATACTTACTATTACCGTATATCATAAAATAAAATTTAAATGATTTTGTTTATGTTTTACTCCTGTGAAGCTGTAAAGTGGTTCGTCTGCAACGGCCCTAAGTCTCCTAGAGCTCTTGACGGGCGCGTTAAAAATATCTAGTCTTGTTGAATGAATGGATGCGATATTTGGCTCGTTTTAGCAGCTAGTAACATGTGTTAGCTCTCAGCAATGTACTATACGATTTTCTTTATGAAACAATACATGATAAGGATTTTTCAGCTTTCGAGGTCGATAGAACATTTGAAATAATCTAAAATGAGTTCCGTTACAAAGAGATTACCTACGTAACTTACAGATTACTTTCCGAAAGTCAATTCAATTCATTTAATGTTTTTATCTCAGATTATGAGAGATTGTAGTTCCAGAGATGTTTGAGAATACATTAGGTAGGTATACTATGTAAGATCACCATATTCCGCCAATTAGCATACAACCTAATAATCTCAAAAGCTGGTTAGGTTAGTATATTAAGATACAGCTTTCCCAATTATGCACAATAATTAATTCTTTGTTTAATCGTGAATTGTTGCATGCCGTATATTAAGTTTTCTAAATGTGTTCTCTGGCAGGCTATCAAAGCATCTAATCACCCTTATATTTCAACTATGAATGCTTCTTGTTTCTATAATTAAATTGCTGAGCGTGAACATAGATCTTTCCTTATAGATGTTTATAGACCTTATAGCCACTCACTTGGCAAGTCCCTAGTGATCGTTTAGGGAAAGTGACTTTCAAGATGACATAACTCTAAACACAGCTATGATTTTTCAGATGAATGGTCTAGGATAGTGATTTCGAACTATGTGGCATTGCATTTAAAGTGATTTTTTTTAAATGTATGTCCTACTCTATTATGTTGCATTAAGTTTAATTAATAGATGAATTAAACTATGCAATGCACGGTAGATCTGTACTACCAATAGGAAATCAATATTGCATTTAATACCCATTTAAATTTTATCCATCCGCTCCAAAATTCCTTCAAGGCACAAATTTTGGCTAGCCAAAGGTTTGCTTTGCTACCTCTGGTCTAGGAAAGAGTCATGGTCTATCCCTATAATAAGTGCACTTTAAGGTAAAGGACATGTACCATAGAAGTAACAATAAAAGATAAGTGTACTTAGATATAATTACTTCGTCATGTCCCGCAGAAGTGGGGAGTGGGATCGGGACATTATATTATTTTATTCGAGTCATGTCTTGAATATCGTATCGTAACACTATCTGGTGAACAAGTGACCGCACGTGTTATAACTTTGTGTTATACTTATCAATTTCAAGATAATTTGAATGATTTCATAGAATCAGCCACGTGGCTCGAACGAAGGTACGAAGCTACGCGGTCGGTTTGTGGATGGATCCATTACTTACCGAGACCACGAAAGCACATTCGTCCGTTGGTTCTTTCGTAGATCTTTGACAGTCGTTACGAATAGTCAGGAGCCTAAAAGCCTGACTACGAGTCTTACCGAAGGGTATCGTGTTACCCAGTGCCTTGATTTTGATGGTCAAAGAGGCAGTCACTCAATGGAAAATACAGAGAATGATACATACCCCAAAATAGTTGGGAAGATTGATTAGGTGAGCGCACGTGTTACTCAGGAAACTTTTTGATAAAGCTGTAGTGTAGTATCTATTTCACAAAAGTTCGAAATATTTAATAGCATTACTTAAGGCGTATAGTTGCCTCGATGACCTTGCGTGTGTTGCTCTGAAAGCACTCAGTAGCAGCCCGGTGTTTGTGCCCGGGTGATTGCAATAGGCTCGCCCCCTATTACATGGGACTTAAACATAACGAGCGAAATATGGTTGTGCTATAGGTGCATCTCTCCCTAACCCGTCGGGGAATTCAGGCGTGATGTTACGTTTTAAATCGTGAAAAAAAAACAGCTGCTCCCTACTTTTTGTCTAGTACTAATGCGAGCATAAATGTATGGATTTCAGGGTTTTTCCGCATTGGAAACATAGTGACAGTGCCGGATTTGAGAGATGTCCTGACTCCGAATGAGTCCTTGCCCGTCCGAAAAAAATAATTTATCGGGATTACGGTTCATTCGGATGTATAGAACTACTTTCGGCCTGGCCCGAATTTTCGTTGATGTACTTAGAGACTTTAACACAGTAAACCGGCAGGTCAGGGGGCCTCCCCTCACAGTGAAAACATAAGTGAAGTATCTTGAAGTGAGCTGTTAACAGTGTCAATTCCTAGCATCAGTAGTACTATTCTGTAACCATCTCACCGTGAAAACGTAGGTGAAGTGAGCTGTCAGTGCCACTAGCTACGGATTGACCAAGATGTGATGACACTGACAGCTCACTCCACGCAAGTCTTGTCGGTGAGGTTTTTACAGAATCGACATGCTGGTGGAATGACAGTTCACGTCACCTAAGTTTTCACGGTGTGGTTTTTACAGAGTATAACGGTTGCTTGAACGTTGATGTTTAGATTCAATAAGTATCTTTAATCAAGTTCATTTATACTTTGGTGTTGCTATTATAAATTTTATCACACCGCTCTGTTATAGATAGCTTTGTTTTAATCTCACACACAATAAATGCAACCTCTAAATTCAAAAATATTTAACATACGAATACCTACATATGTCATTGAATTTGCACGTAGAAAGATAACATTTTAATATATAAAGTCAGAATGATAATTCATTGTTACTTTCTTTATCCAAGAACTGTTATCATTCGTTTTTCTGTTATTTGGTTTAAACGAAGTTCCTTTCGTTTTTGCACACTGAGCGAATAAGAGCTAGATCAAAAAAGTGTAACATTTTAACCGTCAAAACACTTTTCATACGTAAAAAAATGATCGAGACGGACTCAATGTCATTAGGTGACAAACCCGACTACTGAAAAATCACGCTCAAAAAATTATGATACAAGAAAATATTTCAGACAGAAATCAAAACATAGGTACAAAAATGGTCAGGTTTAACCCTGACCATTTTTGTACCTATGTCGTGTATGCCGTGTTCGCATGCCATTATAATGTTGTAGGTGTTCCTGGTACCCACATGGTATATACGCATGTGACCACGGCTTTACCCTGACCATTTTTGTACCAATGTCTGATTTATTATCTTTTTTCGTACTTTTTAGAGCTTGATTTTTTTGCAGTCGGGTTTTAGTTTTTGATCTTACTTTTATTTCTAAGGTTTTTTTAGGTCTAGCTCTTATTCGCCGTGCGATGAGGAACTTTGTACCAATAAACTATTATTGATTATTATCTATGGACAGACTATCTTGTTAGTCTGTGGGTAGCTCAATTACAGAGTTTGAGTTCGATCCATGCACGTGTTCTCGGAATGTTCCTTTAGAAGATCTTTTACACTGCATTGAGTCTGGATTCCGAATTTCTACCCGGTATAAGGGCAAAGCCTAGGACTGTACCAAGTTATGGAACTTGCGTGTGACACAAGTAGCGATTTTTGAGTACAGCAAGCTTGTTGAAACACGTATCATTTTGTTAAGCGTCATTCTCGAAATGTTTTCTGATATGAATTATTAGATAACATCACACCTGTATTCCACGGGTATCTAGACTGATTTGTATTGTACCTACAGTGTGTTCCTAAAGTATCACATAAAAATGTAAACAAATGGATTAGAAAACGTACCTGTGGATGCTAATTTGTAGCGCCACTTACAAAGTGAGTGCTCTGTTTTGTTTTTTAATACATAACCCAAAATTCAATTCAAATTTTTGAAGTAAGGCAAATTTAAGAACCGCATTTTTTGTAGATGATTTCAGTTACAATTTAATAATATTTTATTTAAAGAATAATGGTTTTGTTTTTGTATTTATTTGTATAGCTCAAACTCAACTCAAGCTCAAAGTATTTATTGAAATTAAACCATTTACAGGCACTTTTGAATTGTCAAGGAGTCGGTCGGTCAGTCATAAATATGAAGCTAGTTGCCCATTCCAAAGCGTAGCAGGTACCTATTCAGAAGAACGGGAAAGAAACTTCATGGAATAGTTAGTTACATATTTAATTTAGTCCTTGTGTTAATAGTTACTTGTATTTTAAATAAAGTCTGATGAGTAAGGTTGGAAAATGTGGTGAGATTTAAAGTTGAAATTTAAGTATAGATGAATTTGTTACAAAATTTCCCTATAATAAGTGATTATGTAAGAATTTAACTTGAACAAATAGGATTGACGTGTTAAAGTGTTAGTACAAACCTACTAAGAACTTTTGTCATTTACCGACTGTACCACTGAATACAATCTTGATATTATCTAATAATTCGGATAAAAATAATTTCGAGAATGACGCTTAACAAAATCATTAGTTTTTCAATAAGCTCGCTAATGTAAAGTCCCTTATCTCTTAAAATGACATCAATATTGATTATGAATCTCGACCTAAGATCTGTCGTCGACTTTATCCTGTTATTGGTGCATTGACATTTTATCTTTTTGCAGGTGTATTTAATATTTTAGGTTACTACTATCATTATTACCTTTTAATTAAACCTTGAATTTGTTTGTCATTCAAATATAATGTGTTTTTGATGCTTTATTGTTTTACATGAGTAAGTGTGTGTTAGGGGGGGGGGGGGTGGCGAAGTAACTGCACCACTGATCCGCTTAGTGGTCCCAATTATGTACAATAATTAATTCAGTGTTTAATCGTGAATTGTTGCATGCCGTAAATTATGTATTCTAAATGTGTTCTCTGGCAGGCTATCAAAGCATCGCAGGCTATCAAAGCATCGCAGGCTATCTCTGGCAGGCTATCACCCCCCGGTGGCGAAGTAACTGCACCACTGATCCGCTTAGTGGTCTAAAGTAACTGTTGCCTACGATAGCGGTGGCTGCCTACATAACTGCTGCCATGAAAATGATAGCGGGGTTTGACTTTATGGTGTCAAAAAACGCTCTCTAGTGAAAACACACCTTAACCACACCTTACTTTAATAAATAACGTTTCAGTGACGTCATTCGACGGTAAATTACGGACGCTTTCGGCCCCCGCAGTCTTAGGTAACCATAGCTTTATACTGAATATTGTAAATAAAATTAATGGGATCAACGTTCTTGACCTTTGTATGCATAATTTCAATCTAAAACTTATCTAATAATTAAAAAGGCAATAAAACCTTACCAAAGAATATAATAACATGAATTAAATCATAAAAAGTAGTTCACGAGTTATCTCCAATGGATTAAATGTTAGAATATATAAGGGATACGGAGCATTAGAAACCTTCAAATTGTTTTCAGAATCGGAAAGTTTGAACATGTTAGATTAGAAGATTAATTTATAGCTAAATTACCCATTAGCGAATAGACTAGATTGTAATGTGAAATAAGTGTCACCAACTGTCATAGAAACCTAAGTAGGTTCCTTTAAACATCAAAGAAAAACATTCACGAGACAGGAGAAGATCCTAGTGTCTTATATTCGAAGCCATTTCCTTTATGCATCACCTTCAGATAGATAGTTTTCAAAGTCTGAAAGTCTAGGCATGTCAGATTCAAACTCAATCGCAAAGCATTTATTTCAATTTAACCAATTACAGGCACTATTTAATTGCCAATGGATCGGTCAGTCACAAAGATGAATCTAGTTGCCCATTCCAAAACGTTGTAGGTTCCTATGGAGAAAAACGGGAAAAAAACTTCACGGACTCTCTTTTAAATCAAAACATTGTAACAACGATTTCAGAAAACACACACACAATACACGATGAAAATCTTGTTACTTACCTATCTCATTAAGAAACCATCCCATCCCTTTCAGCTCACAATGCCGATCGGGAACGTCAGTAAAGACAGCGGACCTCGCAGAGAATCCTTCAGGCCTCCCTGGGTGAAGGAAAAGGATGTCGAGGCGCCGCCTCCTTGGATGCAGAGGAAACTCAAGCCAGTGGAGAGCACAACTAAGACGATGTCTGTGGATGCTGAGCCGGCGGCTGCGATCACGCCTGCGAAGCCGTTGAAGCGTGAGTTTTGACGTTTAGTTATTTAATTGTATATGCAATATACTTCAAAATCAAAATATTTTATTTCACATAAACCTACATGGGCACTTATGAAACTTCAGAATCTAGGTGCATGGTTCCAATTGGTCGTTTCCTATGGAGAAGAGCCGGCCAGAAACTCCATGGTCACTCTTTAAAAAAGATTTGTGTATTACATTTTACAGTGTAGGCCTGTCAACAAGTACCATATGTTTAACAAATAGACTATGGTCTAGAAATTTACAATCTACAAGGCCTACAACGTTCTCACATTAACAAAATAATCTAATAAAGTAAAAAAAAACGAATTTAAACTATAAGCCAATGATGGACAGTTGAAACTAAATTGTTGGTTTATAATGTCAAATAATGATATTATTATGTCAGAAATTAGTAAAGAGTTAATTTCTAATAACAAAAAATTAAAAATTGAACACCGTTATTTGGGAGCAGTTATTAGAAATTTACATAGTGATGCCGTTTATGAGGTACCAGGGAAGCCACATTTGCAGAAGGAATTATTGCTAAACTTCCTTTTCTTCGACGTAGTCTTTAATCTCATAATATGCTTTTTTTATAAGGACACGTTTTATGTGGGTTTTGAACTTCATCAGCTCTTGTGTCGTTACGCGTTACCTAAATAGGAGAGAGCTTCGTATCCATAAAGTATCTGTCTCTGTCTGTCTATTACCTTTTCATGAATGAACGGCTGAACGGATTTGGATGAAAGTTGGCTCATGGGTAGACAATGACCTGAGGGGCATATGATACTTTCTATTTCAGTACATATATCGCAAATTATTATATGGGGATGACCATTGTATAATTTTCGACCTCCGGGCAAAAGCAGGTTATATAACAACTTAGAACAGTTACCTACTTTTGATATGCATTTAGTAGGTACGTAGGTCAGGGAAGGCGAACCAATGGCACGCGTGCTATTGGCGGCACGTTACAAAATAACTTAGGCACGGCATCATTTCAGGAATTTAGATACCTAAGTCATATAGTTTGCAACAGCAAAATTTGCACTTATTTGTTATTTCATTTAACTATGGAATTATTAATTGCAACATTACCGTACAATAACATAGCTATTATTGTGGAAGTACAATATAGTTATAGAAGAGTACATATTGTTATGAAAGGAGGTAAAGTATACAGTTTTATGGGTTTCGTACCCATTTTCGGTTACGACTGGGTGCTGCACGCCGACCTCCCGAATGGCGTCAGCGTGGTGTGCTACGCTGACGACACGCTGGTCCTGGCACAGGGGAGGTCGCACCAGGAGGCGGCCGATCAAGTGACACTCGGGGTTGCGACAATCGTCGAGAGAATCCGGCAGTTGGGACTCGAAGTGGCCCTGCACAAGTCTGAGGCCATGTGTTTTCATGGTCCTCGGAACGCGCCACTGTCGGGTTCCCAGATAACGGCGGGAGCGGTTCACATCGGCGTCGAGTCGACGATGAAGTACCTGGGACTCGTCCTCGTCAGCCGGTGGAACTTCGTGGAGCATTTCCGACGTTTGGCTCCCAGACTGGAGCGGGCTGAGGCTGCCTTGAGGCGGCTCCTGCCTAATCGATGGGGGTCCAAACGCCTCCTGCCGGAGGCTCTACGCGGGAGTCGTGCGGTCCATGGCCCTTTACGGGGCACCGGTGTGGGCGCGTTCTTTGAGGCGCCGACCGGCCCGCCGGTTGAACTCGTCCCAAAGGGTCATGGCCATCCGGCTGGTCATGGGATGGAATCTGGAGACAAAAGCCCTCGCGCACGTATGGGAGTGCGAGGAGGCAAAACGCCGGGGTGTAACTCCGCTGCCGCGAGAAATCACGGTACAGCGGACAGAGCTCCGGCGGGATCTCATGGCGACATGGAGGGTGCGATTGTCGCAACCCAGTGCTGGGCACGCCACAATAGCGGCGGTAAGTCCCCTCTTTGAGGAGTGGTTGGAGAGGCGCCACAGCGTCCTCACCTTCCGCCTGACACAGGTCCTCACCGGACACGGTTGTTTCGGGAGGTTCCTGTTTCGCATAAGGCGGGAGGAAACGCCCGGGTGTCACCATTGTGATCCACATAATGGTGACACCCGGGCGTTTCCTCCCGTAGGACACGGTAGAGCATACGGTGGAGGTATGCCCAGCTTGGGCGGAGCACCGCAGTGTCCTCGCGGAGGCAATTGGCGGCGGCGATCTCTCGCGTCCGGCCCTGGTCCAGGCCATGGTACGAAGCGAGAGGGAATGGAAAGCCGTCACCTCCTTCTGCGAAGCAGTAATGCTCGCAAAGGAGGAGGCGGAGCGCGTGAGGGAGAGAGCCTTGCGCCCTCACGCCCCCACTAGCCGCCGCAGGAGACGCCCTGGGCGTCGGGAGTCGCCTGCAGATTCCCGGCCACCACAGGCGCGGGCTTGCGGACGGCGAGCAACGGGTAGCTCGCCGTCCGGTAAGGACCAGGCCCACTGAAGGAACACGGGTGGGTTTTAGTCAGTAAAAGTCTGACACGCCCTCCCGTTCCACCCAGAGCGAGAGAAGTCATTTGATGATTTCCCACGCAAAAAAAAAAAAAAAATGGTTTCGTACCCAAAGGCTGCCAACGGAACTCTTTTACTAAACCTCCGCTGTTCGTCCGTCCGTCTGTATGTCAGCGGTATGTATCTAATGAATAGGAGAGTGTGTTTTTCTATTGCCGCCATAAAAACACAATAGTATTGTTTCCATTAGTCACTAAGTCAAGATTGTTTGATGTCACGTCATGGCCACATTCAATATTTATTTGGAAAAAATGGCACGTAGATGTATAGAGATTCGCCATCTCTGACGTAGGAAATACTTTTAGGTAAGCCGCTTCGATTTTTGTCGTACTATTTTTTTAGTTTGTGTATTTGCCAATGTTCAAAAAAAAGACTTATCCAACATTATTTCTTAAAATAAATCAATTCAATCTCATTTTTTTTTGTTTTACATTATTTCTAAATTTTGAGCGTAAACTATCATATTTTATGTTATGATAGTAAATCAACTAAATAATTACCTAAAAGTTATTCCACTGAGCCACGTTCTTGTTCTTATATTAAATCAAGGACTGAATTTTTAATAGACAGATGCTTAACTTTTAACAGAGGAATAAATATTGTATTTTGACGGTTTTTTATAGAAAAAATGTCAAACTGACAGATTTAGCTGATCTGTTCAAACCTAAAACTGCAAAGTTTAGCCTAAAAGCCACTTTGCAGATTCAACTCACATCAAACGCATCACTGTTTTGCACCTTATTTGTTGCCGCGATGAGCTATTGCATTTAAAAAGTTGTTTCTTACCGCGCCTTAAGCTGCATGATTCATTATATAGCACGACAGCTTAAAAGTACAATGTGCCTACAGTAATCGTATAGATTGGAAAATGTGTTCACATTTTCCCACACAAGGCTTCTTTCAATATGGTATGATAAACAGATACAGGGGATACAGGTATATTATATGGGATGACTAAATACTATAAAAACTTATAAATAGTTTCTCAACTCCATATAAATAATATGTATGTGGCGGCATCTACACTGCCACATGCGAACTAAGCAACACATTGACGACACGCAAAATTCTGCATCACGCAAGCAGAGTTTACCGCGCAACTAGCATACAACGTCCCGACATCAAATAATATGTCATCATTAATTTAATGCCGTCGGGGAGTTGCCCACCAGACACGACACCCGTCTGGTCGGAGGATTCTCCCTTTTTTTCTATTAAGGATGAGTGAACTCTACACCCTGTTCCTCATATCTCTACATGTAACTACGCACATTTTAAGTTTGTGCCCCTGAAATTCTATTTATAAGATACTCGTACATACTTTAATGATATGTTTAAATCTCTCATTATCGGTTTATGTGACGTGACGTAAACTTCTCGTTCATGCCAAGTCTAACAGCAAAACGAGCGTAACGCACTAAAAGTCAATTGTAAATGAGGTATAACAATTTATTCGTTTGTTGATATATCTTGAGCGTTTCTCATCTATTTTATAAGTAATTTGTAGCTGAATAATTCAGGGGTGCACCATTTTCTTCATATTTCTTTATGAACTTTGACGGCACGGTTGGCGCAGTGGTTGAGCGATCGGCTGCTGCGCTGCGTGTCGCGGGTTCAAATATTTGTATGACCTACAAATAGTTGTTCCGGGTCTGGGTGTCTTGTGTATGTGAGTTTTCATGTTTGTGAACGCACCCACGATACAGGAGTAATTCCTAGTGTGGGGCAAAGTTAAAAAAAATAACTTAATTATTAGTAGCCATATTGCACGTTTCATTGTATTCATTCTTGGGGTTCTTGTCGGAGTGTCTAAAGTGGGGATATTTACCCTTGTGCACATTTGAGTAGTGAGGAAGTAAAGAAGGCCACTCAAACCACTATCAACGCATGTTTCATCAAATAGAAAAGAAGAAGACTCTGCAATGCAAGATTCATGAACTGAGGGTTCTTAATTAAGCGATCGCCTTTTTCTACATTACCGGCATTTATAAAATACTGTAATTTTTCACTAAAGAGGATGCGCCAGGTTGCCATTGGCAGGTCAGTGTCATGTCGTATGATGAAAAAAATATAATTTGCGACCGTAACAAGTATGTATTTACAGAGTTATAATCATTACAATCATCAATACTTACAACCCTATGTTCATATAATCCTATTGACTGGCAGTTTCATAAATTATCAATGTTATGTTTAGCCGGCAATACATGTTGGCCGAGCGAAGGCGAGTACAACATATAAACAGCCCATTAGTCGAGCCTATGCTCGTCAACGCTCGCCTAGCTGGCCCAGTGCAGGCGAACGCCAAAGTGTATACGGTTCGTTTGGCGTGCCTCGGGATTGTTCGCTACGACTAGTCTCACTTCGGATCAGTGTCAGTTCTTCTGCACAAATCAAACGCCAGACTCGCCTTGTATCAATTTGACTACGCTCGCGTTGGCTGAGGCATGGCCAACATGTATTGCCGGCTTTACGGTCGAGAATCTTATTTGTTTCAATACAATCTGACAGTGACGTTAGAAAATTTGGCGTGTCACCTGGCAACCCCTTAATCAAAGGACTGCTGAGAACACTAGCTGATTAATAAGTAAAGGTGTTTTAATCTAGATATGCGTCAGTGCCTCTTCACCCACTCAATTACACACGTGCCGAATTTAGCTAATTCATGTCTGTGTCAGACCTTACTTTAACCTCCAAACTTCGAACATGTCTTATTTATACTCCAGTTCCTTCCATGGATGACGTTTCCGAATGAAAAACACAACAACATACGCTGATGACTACGTAAATGTTCTCGCCCACGCCGTGATGAAGTTATTATCAGTAATAATAGCATACATGCCGTGACTCTGTCATATTTTTCTTGAAAGCTACAGTTTCTTGATTTCCTGCGTGCTGTAAGGTCGCTGAATATATTTTATCAGAAGTACGTATACATTTTTATTGTATTCATTAATATTCTGCTAGAAGACCTGGATATAAACCTCCGCCTCAAGCATTGCCCTAACTAAGGTCTCATGCTGAAAGACATGCACTGCTGGACACAGACCTACCCCTCAAGCGTCACCAAAACTAAGGTACCATGCTTCAATCCCGCATCCAGCGGATCCCCGCGACCTTAGCCTCAGCCTAATTACGTAATACATTTTCGTAAACAATTACATACGAACAACAATTTGATTTTGACAGTTCAACAACATTCATTGCATTATTTACATTGTTGATCAGAATTTTTATCGAACTTACGAAGCAATGGATTAGCAATCTGTTTCAAAACGATTCAGATTCCGATTGATTGTGTTTTACGCAATTAGGGTACAGGTCGTCGTTGGACCAAGTTGGCCTTCCACGCTGCACATTCAGGGGAGCCTTCATAAGGAAAGTTTATGCCCTGTGCTATATATACCCTTCGCCATTACTAATACTATCCTCATGATACAATTAATCAAATACCTATGTTTTACTCATATTGTTTCCTAAAGACACACATGCGGTTGCTGAAAGTCCAATGTTTCGTTGAGTCATCCTCTTTAATTTACACATGTATTTATAAAGGTTTACGTTAAAAATCTAAAACATTAACAAAATTCCCAAAACTACCTACTGCGACAGAAAAACTCATGCATATATTTTTTATCAAAAGCTCTTAATTTCCTAGTGGGACTGTGGCCAACGCCGCGCCGTTGTCGTGCGTAGGCAATGTTCCAAACAAATTGGACGCGTTGTGTGGACACACTACACTTGGTACTAGCAGCGGAACAAATTGAGACTAAGAGCTTGTTCAGATGGAGTGTTTGCGCGAAACGTCTGGATATATAACATTGCATCATTTTTTGAAATGGCAAGACAACTATTAATCGTTTCCATCGGATTGCTGACTATGCTGGATACCTGCAAGACTAGCTCTATCCCAAATTAGGTGGCGCTTTCAATTAGTAACTATAGGATTTTCAATACCACTTGTCGCATTCAATTGCTACACCTTCCCTGCCTTCCCCACGTTTTCCGACAACCCGGCTCTCCATCTTCTGTTAAAAGTATGATGGGGGGTTAGCCACGTACGCCACTCGTGGCGACTCGCCGTGCTTTAATGTTGGTAGTTTTGGTATATTCCCTGCATGATTCTGCATTTGTGAAAAATGAGAGTTGTTTGATTTTAAAATCCATACCAAGCCATAGCTAAGTGTCGGAACTGGATAAGGCAATATACTTGGGGTTGGCCTATGTCCAGCAATGAACGTCGTTTGGTCAATTATCATTACTATTAGCATCACTTATAGCACAGATATTCACGAAAATCGTGACATGTCGTCCATTTGAACATCGCCTTAGCTTTGCACTCGGATAATAGAGATGTATTACAGTCGTCACAACCTACAAATCGCAGTCAGGGTCGAGACTTTGAACGTTCGACTTCTTGTTCAAACAATATTGTATGACGTCCTGAATGTCACTTGTTTTTATATGTTCTGCCGTTCTATTCAATAAAATCTCACCGTGAAAACTTAGGTGAAGTGAGCTTGAAGTGTGCTGTCAATAGTGTCGATCCGGTGGTATGACAGCTCACTTCATATTTTTACATTATAGACCACTGATATTATTTTAGACTACTGATGATATGCAGTCCTCGATCGAAGCAAAATACCTAACTAAAGGATTAAACTAGATAGGACTACTAATACATAATTATGTTATTTCGAGCTATATTTACTCACACAAAACCTTCACTTGACAGCAGCGCATACCTGCATCAGTAGTTTTCTTGTTTTTTCCCGAATCACAAATAAAACATTATTAATTTGGCAAACATATTATACATTATTTCAAAAATTATCGTGTTTTCTTTTGCAAAACATGTAAAATCTCTTCCGTTCTTTTCTGTCAGAATCAGTATTTGGCGCCTTATGTTGCGTGACATCCCGTCTGTGTATGTGTGCGTGTGGCAGCGTCTGCAAACAAAATAATGTGGGTTAGAAGATTTGTATTTATTTTGTTTCGTTCTGCTGGATGTTAGCAGCGGATTCTGTTTGTTTTACTTTCAAAGTGTATCAGTTACGTAGGATATGGATAGAAACAAGGATGCCTACATTACCAGGGATGGTGATGATAAAACAGCAGAAGAACTCTTCGGCATGTTCACTTTTCAAAAGTTGATCTTAGTCATGCGGCATTTTATCTTTTAAAAATAGTTTTTACCATATTCAAAGTAGTACTTACTTTGAATATATATAATTTATAAGTATATATAAGTGCCAGTACGTAAATGGTAGAGTAAACGAATAAATTAATGTAGCAGCAGTCAATAAGATATTTATAATTATCAGTGGGTATGACAGGAATACAAATTATATTCAGAGATAGCAATCATCTCATCCTCTGCAAGCTTATGCAAAAATAGGTCATCGAGTATGACCCAATAATGTGTGTGCATATATGCATAATTACTCATCAAGCATTGCAAGTAACCTATCCTTAAATAAAAGCTCCAGGATGACGTTATCCGTGTAAATTTGACCTTCCCGACAGTAAGCACTGATCAGCATCGGCCCACGAAAACGCTCCAATCTTTTTAAAAGAATCTCCCATTGCAGCAACGTTTTTACTGACGCTACACGAGAAAGCAATATTTCACAGTGCATAATATTTGTGACTGTTTATTTGTGGGTAGGCTACATATGTGTAAGTATATGATGACGTCAGCCACCTGACCGAAACTTTGGCAGGAGACACGGGTTCTGAATAATTGACTCTCCGAAACCGTTCACAAGTTTCTTAGTCTGGAGTTCGGAACCGAATGACGTGATCGTTCGAAGAGAACCACGCGCTTCACAACAGTATAATTCCGAATTTCGCCCGAATATTACTCGTGTATGACTAGTGAAAACTGTGCTTGAAAAGTGATCTTTCGTTCCTCCAGTTTCTATAGTGTCCAGTGATGTTAAAATGGTAAATCGAAATCTGCGTTAAGCTTCTAGTGCGCAATTTTTTCACATGTTTACATGACCGTGCAATAAAGTTCATGTCATTGAAAATAAAAAAAGATTCAGTATTGGACGGTGCTATAAAATCGAGTATTACGTTTTAATGTTCCGAATATTTCCTGCAAAGCGTCGAGTTAAAGAAACGTGACTGGACAACGCGTCACATAAACAATCGATTTTCTTTGAAAATAGTGCTTTTTGTGTGATCTGCTTATTGCTAATGAAAATAAGATACAATCTAAACAGCTGTAGATGCATTTTGTGATGATGACGAAACTGAAAAGTTTCAAAAGAAAAGAGGAAAACTTAGAGTTAAAAAAAATAGTGTATTTAAAACAAAACGATTAATCACAAAAGTTTAAATAAAAATGGAATTGAAAAAGCTTGTGCGGTCGGTTGTCGTGACGTGTTCGTCGACGATGTTTAGGAGATATTTCGAGCGCACGCGCCGCCATCCGCGGTATTTTTAGAGACGAGAGACTTTTTACAAAATAAACGGCGATCCTCTGGTTAGCGGCTGGCTTATAAGAATACTACGTTTATAAGAGCGCAATTGAAAACCATATGAGAGTACTAATTGTATAATGATGCGACTGGAGATGCGTTGACGGTGCAGCATACAGAATTAAAAAGCTCTGAACTGCTGATGATTTTGTTTTTTTGCTAGGTTTCTCTCAAAAATCTTGGCAGAAATATTGGCTACGATGTTGGTAGGGTAACTCGATCAGACGAATCTGAAAGTTTGTAGATAAATTTTACGATAAACAATTAACACGATCTTGGTTACCTAGTTGGCGCCAACACAAAGTTGGCAGCTGTGATAAACAATAGGTGATATATCCTATGGATGTAAGAGTATTTAGTTAAATGTTATGCCTACGATAATTTTTCCGTATTTGCTTGGCCATCTAATAGGGAATTTGACATGTAATCGCGCTAAAATAGCGAAGGCCGGCCATCTTGGCAAACGCTGTGTTTATTTACGTCCGCGAATGCCATCAAACTGCAGCGCGTCGGGGCCGAAACACGTGCTCCAATCAATTTCACTGTTCTTACTTCATGTTTTAGTTTTTCAGCCGTCCAGTATTTTGTTTTCAGTCATGGTACGTCTTGTCGTCGGTGGCTATCTATAGGAATACCCTTATGACCAATGAGACCAATCAATTATAATAAGAATAATTACTGTTAGGTCATTTAAGCATCATGGGAAGGAAAAATACCTATTTATTCTTAATTGTTATAATTTAGAAGGCGTTTGTGATTTTTTTTTTATTAGTCCCGTGCAAGACAACATCTCTAAAAATACGAAAGACAATATCAAAATCATATATTTTATTACAAATCACGTTCACAAATTTTCAGTGTTCGTTAACAGCTACTTTTTTTTTTAAACGGTGTTACTTTCATTCCACCTACTAGAGGAGAGACGTCTTCGTTTTTGTTAATATAATCATAAATAAATAAATCGTATTGATCGATGAATGCACAATCACACATATTTATTAAAATTCCAGCCGCACTGAAGAAGCAGTCGACCATCAAAGATAAAGCAGAAAACGGAGTGTCAGCGCCTGTAGAAGAAAAGCTAGTCAAGCCTTCAGCTGCAAAGCAGGCCGATCAAGCTACAAAGCCAGCAGAAGAAAAACAAAGATTCACCAAATCTTCACTAAAAAGTGCCTTGAAATCTGAGGACAAAGGCAATGATAAAGTAGACAAACCTCCACAAAGGAGTGTCAGGACTATCGACGATAAAGCAAAAGAGAAATCAGTGACTATAGTAGACAAGAGACCAGAGAAAAATGGTCCCTCTAAAGCAAATAGCACGGTAAATGACAAATCTGAAAATAAGAATACAGTTTCATGTAAAGATACTAAGCCCGCAACGAAAGTTCTTAACGATAAGCCTGCATCTAAGACTGCAGCCGAGAAACCTTCGGCAAAAGCTCCTGAAAAGGTAGTAATAAAGCCTATTGAAAAAGTTGAAACTAAACCGGCACCGACGAAAGCGGAAGCAAAGGCTTCAGCTGCCACAAAAGCTGAAACTAAAGCCACTGCAACTGAAAAAGCAGTAGAAAAATCAGAAAGCACAGAAATGGCTACGAAACCACCTCCTTCAAAGGTATGATACAGATTCTTATAAATCTCGACTAATACCTTACCTAATACAGCAATTTTTTGTGTTGAATTAAATTTCCCATTTCCTATAAAACTTCTTTTGACTCTTAACTTGGTCCTGTTTCCAGCTCCCACCGCGTAAACCACCGATTCAAAAGCAACCGTCAAAGGATGACGTGCCTGTCAAGAAATGGCGGGATCCCCTGCATGAGCGTGTCAAGGAGAATATTGACAAGACCCTGAATGAAGTGCCTAAGGGTCACACGCTGACTAAAAATGAGAGCTTGAGAAGTGAGTACTATTGCACTGCCATTTTATGCTAACACAATTTTGTAGTCAGTAGGACTAACGCTACTGCGGACGTAGAATTAACAACTTCTTAATTATCTTCTTCTTAACGATGGCAATCTAAATGGAGTCGGCCCAGAGTTGGACTACGAGTTTGGCACCATCAATCAATCATCAATCATTGATAACACTGCGGGGAAAATCACACCACTAATAGCAATCAATAGATACCACGATCAATGTAAATACTAGGAATGCCTTATCAAGATATTACTCTTAATTAGGCTAGCAAACAGTCTTATCGGTCGACCGTACGAATTCATATTCCGGATTAACGCCCATTTTAAATCTTGCATCACATTTATTTATTGATTATATTATTGTTATTTATTTATTGATATATTTTAATACAGTGGAGGAATTCTCTAGACTTCCTCCACTTTATAAAAAATGGATGATAAGTGACTAGTTCATGAGTCAATTAAATCAAGAATAGAATATACAAAGAGTTTTCTATTTGTTTAGTTGTGACATCAACATTGACACAGTGGCACTTTCTTGTGTATTATTAGAGAGTTGGATCGCATTCGATCGCATACGCGCTGACATCAATCTATATATCGATTTTGGCAATGCGCATTGTCTGACACTAATGAGATTATTGTTTTCAGATATCATTTTATTAGTCTTAAGGATTGTTTTATTATATATTATAATATAATATTAACCGTTCATACTTTCTTTGGATGTTTGCATCCAATTATCCACTGTTTCTTCTATAAATTGCTTTTTAGAAAGATACTAGCTGACCCCGCAAACGTTGTTTTTCTTCTTTTTTTTTTTTGAAAAATAGTTGTTGACCATTTCTCAGAACTACCTGATATGCACACAAAATTTCACACAAATCGGTCGGAGTTTGGTAACAAATATTACGACACGAGAATTTCATATATTCGTGGATAAAACAAACCTCAATATGTCTTTCGGCAGGTCTTTCTTTATTCAAAAAAGGATCTAAGTATCTTATATTTCTAGGCTTAATCTTTTTGAAAACTTTACAAATCTCCAGCCCCTACTTTCACAAGCATCTATAGAGCCTCCTAAACATCTAAAACAAATTCGCTATTACCCGTTAAGAATACCATAATGTAGTCTCAAATAAAATCTAGTATGTTCAGTAAAAAGTTTCCAAGCCTTTCCTCGTAATACTGTTCAGTTGACAATTTTTTTAAAGTTTTTACATCTTTTATCAGATTCTGTAAGCTTTTTTTTTCAAATGTCTGTCATTCTCAATAGCACTTTTATAAAACTTTTTGAAGTAATCGATCGACTGCCCTTAAAACTTTCCTTTATTAACTGTACCTACTACTAATTCATCTCCCTCGTCATCTGTTTAATTAATGTTACCATAGTTCTTAACGATCTCATCTCAATCTCCCCTTTTATTAATACCGACATGTCTCTTTCAAGTGTTGCTTCTAACAACATCGTTAACTTTGATCTCTTGTGCGCTAGACTAGTTTGTGGTCTAAATGCGACCCAAAATAGTACCGCACAGTTCCGCATGCGTCGCCTGCGCAGATCAGGTGTAAATGCACCCATACCTCAGTTAACATGCACACTTACTGCAACACAAGTCTATTCCGAACTATCCTGACAAATTGTGAACTGTGTTGAGGAAAATTGTGATATTTGTGAGACGGTTTTTCCTAGTGTTTTCTTTTTGAAGTGTTTAGTGTTTTTATTGATAATCATGGCGGACTCGGAAGGCGATGCGCAAGGTATTTACTGATTAGTTGCACTCGAAAATTTTATGCCTATTGATGCCTCGAAGATTTTGAATGACGCGCACTGCGTAGCTCTATTGCGTATACTCAAGTGGATTTAATTGTTAACTGTGTTCACCAAATTTTCTTAATTGTTTAGTCACTGTTATGAGTAGTTTTTCTTATTTATTATCTAGAAATTATTTGATTACTAGTAAATTCAATTAAGGTCCTCAGAGATTGCGTCTTTTTTGTTTACGAATAACAAAACAAATCTTTATCAATCTCGTTTAATGAAAATCAGTGAATCTTTTGAACTATTATTGCACAATATATTTACAATATTTTATTGGCGATTGATGATTCAACTAATGTACTCGTATCTTTCGCCGTGAACTTCTGCTCTCCCAACTTGGACACTGATTGCATCAAACTATTTCACATAGTGCAAATAAAAATACACAAAGAATTACTGAAAACTTTATCAAGGTTTATTGAAGACCTTTACTAACAAATCAATCAAGGTGATAGGGTCTAAATAAAATTTTACAAAATGCGTCGAAATTGGCAAAAAAAATATGAAAATTTTCCTTTTTAATTAATTATCGATAGAGTGTGGGAAGAGAGGCATATGGTTCCCAGTGAACAGCATTAAGCTGATGATGATGATGGCAGATTCTTAAATATCTTCTAAACTCAGGTTTGCTGAAGCCCACACCACCGCCAATGCCGCCGCCTTTACCACCAAAGATGCCCCCTCCCCCCGAGTTCAAGAAGGCTCCGGTAGACCCTGCAAAACTGAAGAAGCTAGAATCGCTTCGCAGTAGGCCCAGGAGAAGACCAGACTGGACTGACATGATGAAGGAGGTGGAAGAAGGAAAGAAGCTGAAACATGTTGTTTGTAATGACAGGTAGGTGATGTTTTCACCCGACTGCGGTCTGCTGGAATCCCAAAAGGAGAGAACTGTACCAAACCATTTTGGTTGTATGTACCTAACTGGAACGCTGAAGGACGATATTATTGAATTCGCTATTGGTACAAAACGTAGCGATTTTCTATTGCTATAGCTACAATATTTGATATTCGAGATTCATGATTATTTCCCAAAGTTCACGCGTTTTTAACTTGAAGGTATTTCATAAAGCATTACAGTTAAAGATATATTTAAGAATGAGTAAGTGTTTATTATTATCAATTTTTTGCGACAAAGTAATAAAACCTAAAACAATCTATTAAATAAATTTCAGATCAAGCCCAATCATAACAACGTCATCGGTAGTAAAGAACAAGGGTCAGTTCATCTTTGAGTCAGAAAAGCCGAACTCCCACAATGCGTTGCTAAAAGAGATCAATAAGGGAGTTAAGCTGAAGAAGACGAAGACTCATGATAGGAGTAAACCGAACCTGGAAGGTTTGAGGAAGTTCAGGAGACAGATGACGATTGAAGAACAGGTGCAGAAGAGCATGTCGCAGGCGAACCTGGCGGCGTCGCCCTCAGGGGTCGGACTCGCCTCTTCAGAGGCTAGCAGTTCACATGTATGTATGAAACTGCACTCTATTTTGTATTGACATTTAAATTTTTATACTCAATTTATGTTATATTTCTTGATGATTTGTTCATCAAAAAGATCTTACACAACAGACTAAATAATATTCTCTATGATCCGACAGATTATGTTTGTCCTCGCACAGTCACAGATCACAGGATGCTCTGTTAATCTCTGACCAAAATTAGGCAATTCTAATTAGGATTCAACATCCTAAAATAAGATCACTGTTCCTAATCTTACTTATATATTCTACAAATTAAACAATGACCACTTAAAGTTTACAAATGAAATCCTTAAGCGGTGAGTGTTGATTGCTCAGAAAACACATAAATAATCCCTACCTAAAATGAATTGCTGAACTGTTTCAGATACCTGGTGCGATACCAACGGAAGATGAAGAAATCGATGAAATGGACGATATTGACAAAGTCAGAGATGATCTTCAATCTACGAAGCAGTTACTGGCTATTGAATTAAGGTAAGAATTATAGATGAAAATATCGGTGAAATTGAAGCAATACTGAAGTCGACTGTCGCTAATTAAGAAGATAATAAGTGCAGTCCTTTAAGGACAGCCCAAAGGGCCAGACGTGCTAATCACTTGTTTCGGTTGGCATTATTTGGCGCAGCTGGGGCAGTTCAGGAAAAAGCCGCTCGGCTTAGCATAATTTGTGCTGTGCCGGCCCGAACATGATTCAGCAAAAGGTAGATGCCGAATGGAGTTTGTTGTCATGAGTTGGAATATGTGTAGTAAATGCTTCGGGTCAGCTTCGTTGTTGAACAATTACTGCCGAATCGAATGTACCAATCCTAACAAGTGTGAGTGAAGAGTGAGGTCACTGAATAAAATAAAAAGACGAACGATTTGGTTTACACAATATGAATGCCGTTATTCCGGTCATCTACTGACAAGACAAAATATTAATCTTAGCTATATTATCTATCTAATCTTTAATTAAGTAAAGTACCTACATAAAGCTACCCTACTGAAAAATTCATGGTTACCTAGTGTGCGAGCTTTAAAGAGCCATTATACAAGTTGGGGACCTCAATACGACGCGGACGACTATAATCCCACGTTCGCACGGACGTATAAATTTCGCGGCAGGATTTTACCGCACACTGGATTTTCAACGTTCTGCTTAGCGCCGAGAGTTGAACATCCAACAGTGTGCGTATATGTAATAATGACGCTTAAACAAAATAGAGTGTATCAAAGGCCAAGCCAATAGTCGGTCCATCACTACCATTTATAGATGTTTTTTTTTTCGATGTTTGGACTTTGGTGTTGATGGTTTATGCCACTGTTTTCATTTATTGTCGTATTTTCATGGTCACGTGGTATGCTAGGATTCGCTACCGTAAGCTGTCTGCCGCAGCCGGACTGCCGAGTATCCATAATTACGAGTGTTCCAGTTTTAGACCAATTTAGAATATATGGTGCCGATTCTCTTGTACATCGAAATAACTAAACTATCACTAAAATTCCTTACTTTTGACTATGAGAATCTTAAAGCTATTCTGCAACAAAAAATTTTGACACAACTAATATAGAATTTGACAATCGCAAGTCCACGTCGTATTTTTTTTTGCTTCGCAACGTGTTTGCCCTACCCCGTGACATTGGGCGCCCCGACATGTTGTATGTGGAAGTTTTACTTTTTGTGTTAAAAAAAACCTACATGTTCAGTTTTAAGGGTTTAGGAGTTTCCTAAAGGGTGTCGAAATTTTCATTATTTTTGCGTTAGGACACACCGTTTTCGAGATTTATGCTAAATAAAAAAAAGACACAGTACTGTTTCTGCAAGTTTGAAGTTGAGGTGTTGTTTGTGTGAATTTTAGTTCAAACAAATAATTTTATTCCACACCTTTTTAATCGCGATTAAAAATAGTCAGATTCATGTTCAGATTTGGTTAGACAATCAAAATTTTAGGTGAAAAACGTCAAATTCAGAATAGCAAAATTTCTATTTACACTAAACTAATAACTCAGTGCCATCTTAGTGCTGTCAAACCAAAATATAGTTAAGTTGTGTCACTTTAGTCAATTTCAGAATGGAAAATCGAAGTTAAATAACTAAAATTTGGGTTAATCCTGTTAGGATTAACCCAAATTTTAGTTATTTTTAGTCCAGTTTAAAGGCATTTGTAACAACAGAATCGGCACCATTTTATAATACATATTATAAGAAGCTCATTAGGCTCTTATCACAATTCGCATTGGGGCTTGCATCCGTTTAATAACAGATAATTCACTTTGTCAAATCAGATAAGATTCACGTAGTCATGATCGGACTTAAGTTATTAAAACTAAGGTACTTATGCAATCGCAATTCAAGAATCAAGAAACTTGATTGCAAATTTGACATACCAGAACATAATAATAATATATTGTCCTCAAATTAATAAAGCAATTAAGGACAATTACAAAAACGTAATAACAAAGTTAATAAAGAAACACCAAATGCATTAGTTTGTTTCGCCCTTTCTTCTCAGAGGAGTCAGATAGGAAACGCCGATCACATGTTTTGAAAATATGATTTACGTGTAAAAAAGTTTGTACAAAAATAAAAAGTTTTTACTACTTACAGCAATAAAATAATTTCTAAGGTGTAATACCCACTTTCCCTCAAAAATTCGCCAATTGTCCGCGCCAGATCTGGGGTTATGAAAACTCGTAATTTAGGTGCACGATTCCAATATGCCGTTTCCTTTGGAAAAGCGCACCGTTTTTTAAATAAATCAATAAAAATTATACGCCTGTCGCAATAATAACGAATAATTATTAGACTAATGAAATAATACACACCTTAACACAATTCCACAGAAACAAAGAAGCTCAAGAGAGAGAAAACAAACGCCTCCTGACAAGGATAGCGAACTTAGAAGCCGAGTTAGCAAGAGAGAGGGCTTTCATTAAGCAAGAACAGCACAAGACTGTCATATCCGTCACTGACGCTTACGACGAAAGGCTAGTGAACAGTCTTAAGAGTGAGGTAGAGAAGACTAAGCAAAACGCCGACCATCTAGAGAAACAGTACTTAGATGCTGCAGAAGATAGGGACACGGCACTCACAGAGTTGGAAGAAGTAAAGAGAAGGAATATGGAGTTAGAGAAGAAATTGGAACAGGCTATGTCGGTAAGAAATGACAACTTAAATTAATTAACAACTTCAGTCTTAAATTGAGGAGATAAACTACTACTCGGTACTAACACTAGCTGATTTGCGTGCATAATCATATTACAAGACTGCATTTTTTTTAATATGGTCTCGATCGACGCTATAACATACTAATAAGCTTTGCTCGATAACTGCTTCACTAACAATTTGCAGGACGAAGAAGAAGAAGATATTCAGGAACCTTTGTCATTTTACCAAAAACGTCAACTCGATTTCGCTAAGGAATGCAGGTTGTTAAATATTGAAGTAAACTCGCCTGAAGCCGACAAGCTGAGGAAACAGAAGATTGACGATAACAATGAGCTTGCTAGATCTAATGAAGCTAAAGCTAAAGAAGCTCAAACGAATGACGTTAAAATTAATGACGCTAAAGCTAATGACGTTAAAACTAACGACGATAAAACGAATGACGCTTCTAATACTAACGTACCTGCTGATGAGGTATGGCTTTATCATTTAATCACAATCACAAATAAACATTTACTAATAGCGCACACCTTTTCGTATGTAGGTATTTAATGATTTGGTAGACTCGCCCTGAGCAAGCTCGCTTGGATAGATACAGCTTCTTCCTACTGATAGAAGGCTCTAACCTCAATATTGGGCAAATTATTAGATTTTGTGTGTTGCTTCAGATACCCAGTCGTTCCATATAAAAACTTGTATTCAGCTGCATCTGGTTAGACTGGAAGCTGATCCCAACAAAGCGAAAAAGGCTCGGCTGATTGTAATGTGTTTCTATAAGATGCTTCTATTTTAGTCTCTCGCTGTTAACAAAAAAAAATAGAAACGTTAATGACCCTTGTAATTGTTAATATTTTACTTCATCTTTATCTTTTCTTAACAACTTTTCTCCTCAACCATTGCTATTTTCAACTACGTACTAAGTTAATTTCGTTTCTCCACCTTTTAACATTATTTTCTATTTTCTTCCAAAATTACAAAATTATTGTCCGCTCTAGAATTCCAATCGACTACGAGTACATTCTAATTATGTGTATTGTTCCGTACTGTATTTTTAACCGTGACTCAGACAATACGTTGTGCCCAATATAACACTGTATGTAAACATTGCAGGGCATTATGCCAACGAGTATGGGTTCGCGGCGCTCGAGCCACGCCATCAAGCAGCTCTCCGTCACCAAGGATGATAGCTTCGAAGAGGAGGAGGACTCTGATGCCGAAGAGGTATTGTTTTTTTTATGAGATAGAATACTTATTATTGCACACCGTAGAAAAGAGTAATTACATTCATGTAGTTATGATCAAATTGGTGGGGATGAGGTTGTATTGCAATGGGCGGTCTTTTAGCTGTCAGATATATTGGCCAGAAAACCGTAGGATGAACAAAAAAATAACGTTGAGACAGTCAAGAGGCGCGGCTAGCTTCAAATGCCGATCTCATCTAGTTTTTAAAATATTGTTGTCATGTAAAAGTGTTTGTACATACCTACTAACAGAAATAAAATCATTTATCATTTATCATAAATGTGGAGTTAAATGTGTGTATGGCAATAATTGATGAACTCAGTTTGTAGATTTTCATGTATAATAATATATCGCAACATTGACGCACCTAAATACAGTTAGAAGGAGGTCTTCCAATCGCAAACAAAAGTCCTTGAATATTTTCAACTATTCTCTACCTAATCTTTCAGGAGGAAAGTGAAGAGAAAAAGCAGAAGCGAATGGAGAAGGAAGTGCGCAACACGAGGAACAAGATCCGGTACTTGAAGGAGAAGCAAGACCAAATGAAACGGGAGCGCATGGGCTTCAAGATGTCGCTGAAGAACCAACAAGCAGCACTCAAGTCAGTTTTATTACTACCCACTTCAATTTAAATCAGATCCATTGATCACAATCTGTTCGGCAAATACTTAATACAAATCTACAATCACATTTCGCCTGATATGTTTAAGTCCTCCTATGTAATAGGGCGAGCCTCTGGACATAAGTCGGGCACACATCCAGACTCCGGGCATTAAATGAATGCTACCTACTGAAAACTACCTATTAGAAAAACCCAATAGAGCTTTGTCCGTCCTTCGGATCGAACCTAGGTGTTTACGCTCATCAGTAGTGAAAAGTGATAGTGACCACTAAAACCAACTAACAATGTTTACTTTATTCATGGCCATCAAAAAAGCTGACCTTAAAAATATCTTCATGGTTCATAAGATATCTCAACAATCCTCCAAGTACCTAGGTAATTCGTTGCAGTGCATGTAAGTTAGCTAATGACAACAATCAATCATTTAAACAGCAGTATATCAGAAGGTCAAATTGAGCACGTCCTTCTGATACACGCTGCAGAACATAAAACTGAACAACTTTTTTTTTTCGAGTACAATGTTGGACCCATAGAGAAAGATGTACCACAACCTTCAATTTGACCACACCTTTCTGTTACGTGCTGTACTATCAACACCTAGTGGTATTATTTCTTCGGAAATGCGTCGGTCTTTGTCGATGTCGGTACTTTAAGCTGAAACAATGCAATAACTGCGTGTTTAATTACCTCAATCATGATAATCTACAAATCACTAATCACTTTTATAACAAATGATAGATAGGTAGTTACTGCTAATTGGTTGTTTTGAGGTTTTGTTCTTTCAATATCTGGGTAGGTAGTAACTTTTCGCGACCATGGTAGCTGTTTTTCTACTTTACTTCTTCCCCATCGCCATCGATAGCTCATCATCTTTCATTCAGCCGAAAGACGTCGATTGCTAGAAATGGGCCGCCCCCAATCACTGCAACACCGACCTCACAAGATGGACAATTCGATTTTGACAATTCAACAATATTCATTGTGTTATTTATGTTGTATAGCACACGTTTTTTTTTCAAACATATAAATCAACGCATTAGGAATTCCTTTATAATCCTTTATCTTTTTCCTGAGATTAAAAGTGTGTTTCGGGCGATGGTGAAGGTCGTCGGAATCCACTGAATGCGAAAAGCGCAAAGCGATTTTTTCCTATTTAATTAAAATCTACTATCTAAATATTCCATATTCCTAGTCCCATAAACTCTCGCTTATGCTACACGTAGAAACTAGAGAGTGCTACGTGATGTTTATACGTAGACACAGATAGGCCAATACAAATATATATATATATATATATTATAAACTTCAGGGAGGCGAAAAAAAAATACAAGGAGCTGAAACGCGAGGTCGACAAGATGGCAGCCATGATGAAGGAATGCGGTTCAGATGATGAAGACGATGAAGAAGAAGAGGAATCAGAGGAGGAGAAGAAATCAGAGTCAGAGGAAGAGGAATCTGAGACTGAAACAGAACAAGACACGGAGAGTGAGACAGAAAGTGAAAGTGAACCAGAGGTGAGTTAAACAAAAAATAAATACGTAGGTACTTAGTGCAGTCAACTACGAAAACCACCCTTACTGCTGCTAAATAAGGCGTTGTCAATGTATTGTTTTACCATTGAAGTGTGGTTAACTGTAATGGTTAGGTATAACCGACTGGTGACCTCCTCATTCAGGAAAGAAACAGGCAAAGATAATCGCCAAGCTTACTGGAACTAACCTCCAATCGTGTTGAAAGTATCATTGCAATCTATTTGAAACATAATGTAAAATATTCAAACTCATTGTTTGCACATTATTGCAAGTTGTGCAATGCAGACTACTTACGATAACAAAAATTTTTCACTCATTTTAAATTTGAAGTTCAAGACAAAACATTCAAATAAATCGATAAGACAATTCACATGGTAGTTTTGAGTGGACAAAAAGTTGAGCTAACTGCACAACGTCTGTGTGAGAAGGTTAACTAAATTAGTTTAAAAACAGGCAAATCAAAAAGCGATTTTTTTGATTTGCCAGCCCGTTCTTTGGAGATCGTCGTGACAGCCTCTCTAAAGCTCTTCTACAGGAACGACCACAAGACCAATCCCTGTGGAACACCGCACGACATCTCTCAGCAACCCCATTCTTAAATGATTCTTCTTTAATGATTTACTTTGTATAAGTGAGTAGTAAGATTGCTTAAGTGTTTCAACATCCGGACAAACCTATTAAGGTTTTTGTGATGTTTCGGTTTATATTTTGTTTTCGGTTTATAAAAAATAAAAACATTAATCGCAATGATGTGGCGAAGGTAGAAGCCCTATGATATAAAAGTGCCTCCCTAATGGCTTTGAAGTTTTCATGCAAGGTATTAAACGCATTGCCATATCAACACCTTCACTCTGTAGGATAGTTCACCTCAAAACATCTATCTTAACAATTTCGCTCTTCTTTTCAGGACGCTCCTCTTCCCAACAAGAAAGAAAACCTCACAAAGAGGATGAAGCGACACGAGGCCAGGGTCAACGCGCTGAAGAAGGGCAACGCACTCCTCATGGCCAACGTAGACCGTTTGAAAGACGATGTATTGAAGCAGAGAGATGAATCGGTCGCCTTGCAGAAAGAACTCGACTCTCTTATTGATGATCTTGAATGATTGAAAGCTCTTGATATTTCACACGCTACTCTTCTAACAATAGGCAATAGTTATGAGGCTATGAATCTTCTTATTTTTTGGACCATTACTGTCCACTGAAGGACAGTAATTACAGGTTTTGTGGCCTCAGATATAATATAACTAAATTTTATACAGTAGGTACCCTGTCACGAGAATTACCTTACACTTTCTCTTTAAGTATTAATTCAAATTAATATGGCGTTACAAACATTTTAATTCTATTATCAAATAGTGTAGTGTTTTCTTTTATTTGGGTTAATAATTTCACGAGAAAATGGCTTTAAAATGTTTTGTATATGCAAAACCCTACGTCAATGGTCTTATTAAAGTTTTCAATTACCTTATTTTTATCCCGTGGTTTACTGAACTTGTAAATTATGTTGTAGGATTTAATTCTTTAGCTTTTATACCATTGAGAGCAGCATAGCGTTCGACAGGTTGTGGTATCGAAAACCAACCATTTTGAATTACTGATTTGCCTTGCCCCGACAACAAATAGCTGTTGGAAGAATGGCGGTCGTCTTTTTCATTTAAACTGACAAAACTTTTGGGTTTTGGATTTGTGAACAGCTATTTGTCATTCGATTCGGTAAGGGAGCGTATCAAACGGTTGCACCTGAATAGCTATGCTGGTAAACCAAACATGATTTTAAAAATTTGGAGTTACTATTTATTGTTTACCGGAGTTAAGTTTTGGCCCTTTCCATGGACTGTCAAAATTCCCATCTGTCGAACAAACATTTCAAACTTCTATATTTAATAATAAAATATTCAACAAATTGGCTCAGGTCAACGTTACCTGCTCTAATAATTGATAATTTGTAATTGATTTGATAAGATTTTCAGATTCAATCGACTCTGTCCGGTGCCTACGACAGGTTATCAGTCGATGATAGTGTCTGATATTGTCGATTAACCTCATATCTCATACATTTCTTGATCTTGAACGATAAATTAAATTAATGATTTAAGTACAGGCAAACTGTCGTTCTTGCCTACTTACATAGGCGTAACAGTTACCTACAACTACTTAGATAGTTCAATGAATATAACTTTCATGTAATTATGTATGTAGATAGACGAAGTTAAAAATATCTATATTGATGATTCCTTACCATTATTTGTAATTTTAGTAAGGCTTTTTAACCATTTAATATTATCTGCAAAATAATGGCTGCTGATAATAATATTTTTCTGACAATTATTTGTAATTTAATAAACATTTTAACCTTTGCTCCTAAATACTCTCTTCCTTTATGACATTTTTTATTATTTAAATTATAACCTGTCCACTTATTTTTTCACTCATTTTTGCTATCATGTGATTTGTACATAATATTTTTAAGTTAATTGTTATTTATAAAGTATACTATTGTATTACCAAACGACACAATAAACTTTTACACAATAATAAACATTTTGATTATTTTTATTTATTTCTGATTTTACGATTTTGTAAATTATTATCTCCTTTATTTAATAATTTTTAAATACCTACACAAGTATTCAAATATAAAAATATTATAACTAAAATACAAAAAAATAGTGTAGCCCACCAGTATCGGGAACATGGTCCAGGTTACCGTACTGTACTCGAAGTGGCCCTGCAAAGTCCCAGGTCATGTGTTTTCATGGTCCTACATTCGGGTTCCCAGATAACGGCAGGAGGGGTTCACATCGGCGTCGAGTCGACGATGAAGTACCTGGGACTCGTCCTCGACAGCCGGCGGAACTTCGAGGAGCATTTCCAACGTTTTGCTCCCAGACTGGAGCGGGCTTGGGCTGCCTTCTCCAGACGCCTCCTGCCGGAGGCTCTAAGCGGGGGTTGTGCGGTCCATGGCCCTTTACCGGGGACCGGTGTGGGCTCGCTCTTTAAGGCGCCGACCAGAGCGCCGGTTGAACGCGTCCCAAAGGGTCATCCGGCTGGTCCGGGAATACCGCACATAGCCTCCTTGCCGGATTGCCGCCATGGGATCTGGAGGCAAAAGCCCTCGCGCACGTATGGGAGTGGCGCGAGAAGGCAAAACGCCGGGTGTAACTCCACTGTCGCGAGAAATCACGGTACAGCGGACAGAGCTCCGGCGGGCTCTAATGGCGACATGGAGGGTGCGATTGTCACAACCTAGTGCTGGGCACGCCACAATAGTGGCGATAAGCCTTCCTTACCTTCCGCCTGACACAGGTCCTCACCGGACATGATTGTTTCAGAAGGTTCCTGTTTCGCATTAGGCGGGAGGAAACGGCCGGGTGTCACCATTGTGTAGATCGCCCGGAGGCAACGGTGGAGCATACGGTGGAGGTCTGCCCAGCTTGGGCGGAGCACCGCCGATTCCTCACGGAGGCGATCGGCGGCGGCGATCTCTAGCGTCTGGCCATGGTCCAGGCCATGGTATGGAGCGAGAGGGAATGGAAAGCCGTCACCTCCTTCTGCGAAGCAGTAATGCTCGCGAAGGAGAGGCGGAGCGCGTGAGGGAGAGAGCATTGCGCCCTCACGCCCCTAGTCGCCGCAGGAGACACCCTGGGCGTCGGGAGTCGCCAGATGCCCGGGTCAACGGCGCGTCGCGTTCCACGCGCGCCTCATAGAGATGTTAGCACACAATGACGGGGTCCGATAGTGCCGATGCCTCAGGGTCGCGGAAAAATTGAAAGAGATATCGTGGCCCTGGCACAAGCAACTGAAGGAACATTGGTGGGTTTTAATCAATAAAAGTCTGACACGCCCTCCCGCTCCAACCTGAGCGGGAAAAATTCATTTGATGATATTAGTGATTGCAATCCGGCGTCATTTTCAGTCCGGCCGGATACGACCGGATTCCCATCAATCCGGCCGGATCCGGTCGGATCCGGCCGGATTGATGTTGACCGGTGTTTTTCTTTTTGGTGTAAATTTAGGTTCAAATATCGGTGATTTTTTTGGGAAGTCCATTCGTCAAAACTCAAAGAGAATCTTTTTCCTTGATTCTTTAGATATTCGAACTCAATTTTAAATCTGATTGAACGGTATTTGCGAAATTTGTAACTATTGATCTTACAGTATTTGGTGAATGAGGAAGTTGAAATCCACTTTTTGAAAATAAATATCTCAAATCAGGCGATGTACAAAATAAACTGAGAGGCACACCATTTTTACAGACCATTCTAGAGATCATCTTTTCCATTGAATTTTCTTTTTTAAAATAACTGTCAATTGTTTTAGACTTTTTCTTGGGTATTTCTTCCTCACAATTAATATTAGCTGAATCGGTTTTTGATGTAGATGGTTTAGACAATGAAACAGAATACGGACGCTTTACTTGGATACTTTCAGAACTTTGATCAATACAAATGCAATGCTTTGTTCTCAAATGTGTTTTTAAACATTTGTAAGAACCTTTACTTATTTTTAATATGTTAGAGCACAATGTGCACTTTGCGTTTACAGAATTGTCTTCTTGCATTTTATCAAAGTAATGCCATATAGTTTTCTCACTCTCTCCATCATAATCCTCCTCATTTTGAATTGGTTTTAAAAAGTGACATGTAATGAAACTTTTTATAGCTTGGATATAGTAATATAAAGTATACTACGCTACGAGTAATACCTGTAACAAACAAAATAAATTAATGTAACTCACCTCGTAATAACTCGTTCTGAAGTTGAATAATTCAGACAATTTGTGTGAACTATCCAGCACTATTTATTTTATAATCTTTTTTATAATTCTTACACTCATAAGTGATCAAGATTCATTTATCGATTGAGCAAAAACAATGTCTATTCTATTTAAATAAAACACTATCATACAGGAACAATATGATATTATGTTTTTTATAATAAGAACAATATATAAACGTTTTTTCTTTCTTTCTTTCTTTATATATTTACTTACATTTTCATGAAGCAGCGACAAAACAAAACACATTTATTTCCTTTGTTATTTAAATGACTGACTGGCTGGCGGTGGCGCGACGCGGATGCGGGGGGGGGGGGGGTGTACTGGCGACGAACGACTCGCACGCATGAACACTACGCACAACGCATTTAAAGTACCTACTCATGCAACAGCTATATTATTTTCCCACAAACTGCTAGCACCGGATCCGTTTTTCCGGATTGCAATCCCTAGATGATATCTCACCAAAAAAAAAAAGGTTATCGTACTGTCAGGACTCCAGGGAGAGGAACTTCCTAACAATGCGAGCCGTGTCCAAATGTACCGCTTTCTTAATCAAGCCTTTAATCCAGCTGCATAACAGCTGCTCTTAAGCTGGCTCAAGCCATTGGCTCTCATGACTGTCGGCACAATTATCGTTGAGTCTACATGCATGGTAGTGAAGCTGTTTTCTTGCGCATGATCGCGTGATATCCGTCGGTACGAGCTTGCGCAAACATTTCCGACGCACTACAGTAGCGTGGAAGTCTCAACAACATCCTGAAACCATTATTAAACTGGACGCGCAGGACATCCAGCGATCTTCTGGTGTAAATGACCCATAGATTACTCGTGTACAGACTCTGGCAGTAAGCCTTGAAAATATTAAGTTTTACTAGGTCCGTACAACGAGAAAATCTACGAGCCAACATGTTGCACCGAACGGCGAGTGCCCTGCGCTCCCTCGCTATATCTACATCGTCCTTAAGGTCGTCGGAAAGAAAATTTAAAATTTAAAAAAGTTTTCTAGATCAGTCAATAATGAGAATTCATAGAGATTTTGCTCATTTTAATGATAACCATTTTTAGAATACTGTACTTATGGATTGTCGTAGGTATATCTACGTAACTTGAAAATGTGTTTTATTGTATATGTTATAATGTAATTAATATGATAATTTTATTTCCAAGGGATAGGATTATTTGTTAAACAAATATATTCCAGTTGGATTCATGTAAATCGGAGTACGCGTTCAGAAGTTATTCATAAAATTGTGTAAGGTTAAATGAAAACTTTTTTAACTCACTACTCGAAATGTTACAGTGAGAGCGAGCGCATAACACCTCGCATTACTTAGTTGCGCCCTAAAGCGTAGATAGGGCCTCGTCGCCGAAACTCTTCAAATATTCAAATGTTTCGTACTCGTCATAAATCTACAAAATTGTAGAAATAATAAAAAACGGTTGTACTTAGAGGCACTCATGTTATATTTTTTATACCAATGACTTCACAACCTCATCGAATCGACAAAATTTTAAGTGGATGCTCACAACAGCTTACCCCGAACCACGAATTAGAAAACAATGTAGTGAACATTTTGTTAATAATAACTTTTTCAAGGTGTTTTTTTTTTACCTTACAGACGTTCAATAGTCATTTTGTGATAGTACAAAAAATTATACAAAAAAGTTGAACGGCAAGTGAACGGTTTTCGTAAACGTCAACACAACAAGTCTGCTGCAGGCCTGTTATGTCAAAGTCATGCTGCAAAAAATGGAGAAGGCAACTCTCAAAGTGGCGCTGAATACGATTGTTCCAAATTATCTGTCGACAGTGTGCTTCTGAGTAACACGTGTGTTTGAATTTTGGCTGTTTTTCTGTGTAATTGTGTTTATTGTGACTTGTTATTGTGTTTGTTTGTGTGTGGTTTTGTTGGTACCTGATATCAGGTTTGTTGTGTTTGTTTTTAACTATTTTGGTCACCATTATCCTTATTCAATATGAATATGGATAAAAATAAACCTCCAGACCCTCCTGATGAAATCCCTACTACCCCCATATCCGGCTTTTCTCCGTCTGATCCAAACGCCACCCCTAACCCATTAAGCCAGTTTGCAGATGTGGTCTGTAATCTGGAGTCCCAAATCCTTACATCCCAGACCTTTCCACCCCAGACTAACATGCGTAAACGTCACGGTACGAAAGAAGATGTTCCCAATCTCCCTACTAAACAACCGAGAACGACTATAGGCCGCGATAAGTACTTAGTTACAGATAAAGGACCCTTTATTGTTCATGTTTCCCGAAAGGAATCTCAATCTAATTCTGGAACTACCCTACATCCAGTTTCATTCGGGCGCTTTTTGGCCAATCAGAATATATCTAATATTGCTGCAGTCAAGCGAGTAGGTAGAAATCGCGTATCTGTTGAATTTACATCCCCTCAGGATGCTAACGCGTTTTTATCAAATATTGTTTTGGGGACAAATTTATATGAGGCTGTAATCCCGTCTTTTAATATAACCCGTATGGGCGTTGTTAGTGGCATCCCTACTGAATTCTCAGAAGAGGAAGTACTGTCATATTTAAAAGTCCCAGTAGGCTGTGGTCCAATTATAAAAGTTAGACGATTCAACAGAAAGGTTAATAGAGACGGTTTAATTGAATACAGACCCACAGAAACTTGTGTCATCACTTTTGATGGCCAAGTTCTACCAAAACGGATTTTCTGTTTTTATACATCTGTAACTGTTGAACAGTATATTTACCCCACCATTCAATGCCGCAAGTGCTGCCGATTTGGTCATGTAGAATCTCTTTGTCGTTCCAAACCCCGTTGCAGCAAGTGTGGCAATGATCACCCCGGTGATGGTTGTAGCATTGCTGAGAGCGAAGCCTTCTGTGTGTTGTGCTCTGGAAGTCACTTTGCAAATAGCAGAGCCTGTCCGGAGTACAGCAGGCAGAAGTCTATTAAAACAATAATGGCTGAGAAAGTGATTTCCTATTCAGAAGCAAGTAAAACAGTTCCAATATCTACTCGTTGTTATGCAGAAATAGCTAAATCACAGACTCAGTCATACCGTAAAACTGTGTTTCTTAAGCCAAAGACCCATGCTCCCCTTTCTCCCTCCTATGATAAAACAGCTCATCAACAGTTTTCTAGCACCCCCCAATCTTCCCAGCCTAATGGCTCTGCTCTCAAGAGTCAACTAGCAGAATCTCCTGAAAACTTGTCTTCCATTATTGAACTTCTTAGTAAACTCCTGTTAACTTTAATTTCTTCATCCAATAAAAATCAGTTACCGTCCAACGTTGCTTCTTTACTTATAAACTCACTCTCATCCCATAATAATGGCTCGGTTAGTGTTCCTTCAATGGAATGTGAGGAGCGTGTGGCATAAGAAACACGACGTCACATTTCTTCTGAACAAATACAAACCTTTAGCTTGTTCTCTTGCTGAGACTTGGCTACCGATCTGATGGCTATGGCGGGTCGGCCCTCTGCGTGAACAATCGTGTTCCACTTGTGGCTGTATCCTTACCTCCTCTAGGTGATGATATTAGCATTGTTGCCGGTCGGGTAGAGGGTATAACCCTCTTATCTATTTATATTGCTCACCCTCATCAAAGTTTTCTCCCATTAATAAAACGTATGTTAGAAAACATAGAGGGCCCTGTACTTGTTATGGGGGACTTCAACTGCCATCACTTTAGGTGGGGTTCTGAACGTTGTGACTCTTTTGGGGAAGGTTTAGTTGAAGTCTTAGATGACCTTAATCTGTGTATCCTCAACAATGGTTGCCCAACTCGCAGGTCTCTTCCTGGACAGCATAAAAGTTGTGTTGATCTAACATTTTGTACACTGGATATCGCAGCATCATGTCATTGGGAGTGTACCAGTTTGTCACATGGCAGTGACCACTATCCAATTATAATATCCTTAGCTGAAAAAACTTACTTAGAAAAATCCAGTCCTCCACTCTTGAGGTATAACTTGTCTAATCCTGATTGGGCAAAGTATTCCTCTTTATTGGAGGACAAAATTGATTCACTTCATAATTTAGTATCCCTTGATTTTGATTCTCTTAGTCCTCTCCATGTGTCAAACTGCTATAATCACTTCATTTCTGCCATAACAGCTAGTGCTGACTCATGCTTTCCTGTTAAAAACTCAGCACGTGGGAAGATTCCTCCTCCACCATGGTGGGATCAGGAATGCTCAACAGCCATAAGAGAAAGAGATGAGGCTGAACTGGTGTATAATGGGGCGATGGTTAGCGATAACCTCATAGCATTTATTAGGACCCTCGCCAAATCTAAAAGATTGCTGCGAAGGAAGAAACGTGCCGGCTGGGCTGACTTTTGTGGATCTCTGTCCCCCTCCACTCCTTTATCAGTAGTATGGAAGAAGATCAACCGCTTCCGATCTGGATGTTCCCCTTCAATTTCTTCCCCTATCCCTCGAGAGACTGCCGAGCTGTTCTTTGACAAACTGGCTCCTCCGTATGTACCATCGGAAACAGAACATAATCAGCCGTCTCTCATCTATTCAGAGGATCCCTTTGATGCACCATTTTCTATGCAGGAGCTTAACTCAGTGTTGGAAAATGTTCATGACTCTGCCCCAGGTATTGACGGTATTGTCTATTCTTTTATGTCACATGCAGGTCATAGAGCAAGAAAATATTTTTTAGACATTTTAAATTTTTGTTACACCAATGGCTGGGTCCCTGATCAGTGGAAAACTCAAATTATTATACCTATTTTAAAACCTGGCAAACATGCTGATGACCCTAACAGCTTCAGACCAATCGCTTTGTCATCCGTCCTTGCGAAAATATTGGAACACCTAATTAAGAACCGACTAGAATTTATAGTAGAATCGAGAGACTTACTTCCTAGGTCTCAATTTGGTTTTAGAAAGGGACTCAGTACCATGGACAGTGTTGGGGTTTTGGTCTCAGATATACGCTCATCGTTTTCGAAAAATGAATCCGTAGTCGCTGCCTTTTTAGACGTCTCCTCTGCATATGATAATGTCCTTCTTCCCATTCTCAGGCACAAATTGCAACAGCTGAGAATACCGGTGAGGATGGTACAGTGCATCTGCAGTTTGCTGATGTCTCGGTCTTTGGTTTTGAGAGTCCCAGGTGAAGAATTTGACGTCAGGATGTCATGGAAGGGCCTACCACAAGGCTCAGTTCTTAGTCCTTTACTGTACAACTTATATACAGCTGACATCGGTTCATGCCTCAATAACAATTGTCAAATTCTGCAATATGCTGACGACTTGGCTTTATATGTTACCAACAGCTCAGCTAGCGACGCCGCATCATCTCTTTGCGTATCCCTGGACTCTCTAAACCAATGGCTAAATTCCCACGGACTGAGTTTGTCTGCCCCCAAAAGTGCTGTAGTTGTGTTTTCCCGCAGGAGGTTGATCCCACAAATTTCACTGAATATCCAAGGACAGTGTACTACTCTGTGTAAAAAGTATCGGGAATATGTCAATAAAAAGACCCGCGTAAAAGAGGTCGTTCTAATTTTTTTACTGCAGGTTGGTAGCACTGTACTGATTTAGCGCGCAAAATTTGAGCGGGATCTGTCATTTAATTTATTTTAAACTACACTTTTTGTTGGTCATAGTTTTGAGTCCTCGGCGATTTTTACAATGGAAAATATTGTTGAACAAAGAGTGTGCCTTAAATTTTGTGTTTCAAATGATATTTCATGTGGTGAATCACTACAAATGTTGCGAAATACCTACGGCGAATCGTGTATATCGAAAACAAGGGCTTATGAATGGTATAAGGCTTTTAAAGAAGGCCGAGAAGTAGTAGTAGACTTACCTCGTTCTGGTAGACCTTCAACCGCTACGACCAAAGAAAACATCGACAGAATCAAGAAGCTAGTGCTCGAAAATCGACGTATGAGTCTGAGAGAGTTGGCTAGTGAGGTGAAAATATCTTTTAAGTCCGTCCACAACATTCTCATTGACATTTTAGGCATGAAACGCGTCGCCGCTCGACTAGTTCCAACAGAGCTCAATTTTGTTCAAAAAGCGCAGCGAAAGCATGTCGCTGAAGACATGGTTTCCCGAGCTTCTACGGATCCGACCTTTATGAAACGTATAATAACTGGCGACGAGACATGGGTTTATGAGTACGACATGCAAACAAGCCAACAGTCTTCAGAATGGCGTCTCGAAAACGAGCCGAAACCCAAAAAACCGCGGCAAAGTCGCTCCAAAATCAAGGTGATGTTGACAGTTTTTTTTTACTACCGTGGCCACAGTTCACTCCGAATTCCTTCCAGAGGGAGAAACAGTGAATAAAGAATATTATTTAGGCGTCATGAAGCGTTTGCGTGAGAGTATCCGCCGAAAACGTCCAGATTTGTGGCAACACAACTCATGGATGCTGCACCATGATAATGCACCATCACACACAGCCATTATAGTGAAAGAGTTTTTAGCGAAAAATTCAACAAAAGTTCTCGATCAAGCACCGTATTCACCTGATATGGCTCCGTCTGACTTTTTTTTATTTCCCAAGTTAAAATTACCACTTCGAGGAAAACGTTTTGAGTCGATAGAAGCCATAAAAGAAAATTCGCTGAATGAGCTAAAGGCCATACCGCAAATAGCCTTTGTAAAATGTATGGAAGACTGGGTGAAGCGGTGGAGATGTTGTATTGCAAGCGATGGGGCCTACTTTGAAGGCGATAAAATAAATTTAGATGAATAATTTGTATTTTTTGATTTATTGACAAATTCCCGATACTTAGTACACAGAATGTATACCGGTTTCTGTAAAAGTAAAATTTTTAGGTGTCTTTTTAGATTCCAAATTGAGTGGTCTTCATCACCTAAATTATTTAGTTAATAGATGCGAGAGGACTATTCCTATTTTAAAAGTGCTTGCCGGGGTCTGGTGGGGTGCACATCCCTACACCATGAAACTGGTATACAATGCCTTAATTCGGAGTGTTCTGGACTACGGATCATTTCTTTTAATTCCCTGCAACAAGGGTGCTTTGGCAAGGTTAGACAGAATTCAGGCTAAGTGTCTACGGATCATATCGGGATGTATGAAGTCCTCACCAATTAACGCGTTGCAGGTAGAGTGCGCAGAACCACCGTTAGACTTGAGAAGGCAGTACCTAGCATCGAGATTCTGGGCTAGAGCCATCACCAAATCCTCTCACCCTCTTGTTCAAAAAGTCAATGACTTGGATGTTGTATGCCGAAGTTCCAATTATTGGCACCATAAAGAAGTCCCTCTGTTTTTAAAATCCCTCCGTTATTATCAAAATTTAGATTCCCCAATTATTCAAAACCCGAAACTTCCTATTTTCAGTTTTGACTATGAAACTATATGTTTTAAACCAGATATCTTTTACAATATTGGCATATCGAAAAAGTCTCCTTCGGCGGACTCTTATTTTCAACGCAGCGGTTTGTGAGCGATGGTACAATTTTGAAAGATTCTTTACGGATGCCTCTAAATTATCAGATGCAAGCTGCACTGGTGCAGCGGTATACTACCAAAACTCCAAAATTGTTTTAAAATTTAGATGCCCTGCACAATCATCAGTGTTTACAGGTGAGTGCGTGACCATATTAGAAGCGTGTTTATTTATTGAGGCTCATAGCATAAGTTTTGGGGTCATCTTTACAGACTCACTTAGCTGCTTGCAAGCTTTGGAGCAGAATCCTTTCAAGAGCAAACTGCACAGTCCAATACTGCTTCAAATCAAAAAGTCTCTTTTCTCTTGTGCCAAGAATCACAAAACCGTACACTTGGTTTGGATTCCAAGTCATTGTGGCATAAGAGGAAACGAATATGTTGATTCTCTTGCTAAGGATGCAGTTACGTCTCAAGCTGTCGACCTCAAACATTTTCAATGTCAGGGTTACGATTTGCTGAGCTTCCCAAAAAATAACTTGATAACCTCATGGCAGGTACAGTGGCTAAATTCAAGTAAACGGAAAGGTGCTTTTTATCACGCAATACAGCCTAACGTTACTCCCAAGCCCTGGTTTTACCCGTACAAAAAAATATCAAAGAAAGTGATTTCTATTCTTTGCCGTCTTCGCATAGGCCATTGTTGTACGCCGGTCTTCCTTAATAAAATTCGGGTCAGAGACTCATCGCTCTGTGAATGTGGGTTGGATGAAGGTACTTTGGAGCACATCTATTTAAGCTAGTTTCTATATACCTAAATTGTTAACATTACATAATATCTTTAAATACTTATCATTGTTCATCTTGTTTTAAGGTTTGCCCTGTGTACACAAACTTTTAAAGAAAGAAGCAGTACCAAGTCTCTTTTCATGGAACCAGAAAAGGATATCAGCCAGTGCTAGTGTGAGAGACGAAAGACATGCTAAGAGAAACATTCAAAAGAATCTTTTCCAACATCTTTCAAGCAATCAAAACCCACATCCTTCTTTTTCTCTATAAGAAATATAAATTTGTTTTGTCAACATTACTGCCTATCGCAGATCATTTGAAATACAGGTGTGAGTGGGGTAAGCGGAGTTTCTACTGAACAGCTTTATTAAGACCTATAGATATTAAATATTTTTACATGTATAATGTTATCCAATTTCCGAGAGTGTACAAATAAAACTCATAAATAACTTTTAGGTGTTATTATTATATATAATAATCTTAATACAGATATTTATTCATAATTTCAGCCTTTATATTGTTATTGTAAAATAAACTAACTTTAGTAATATGTTTTCTATGAACAACTCATCTTTTTCAATATAAATAAATTACAGAATTTTCTGCCACTGCAGTACATTTGTCCTTGTACTTGAAAATCATATAGGCAGGTTTTTTAAAATAGTAATTCCCCATTTTGACCCTGTATATAAGGTACAGATTCAGGGCTAATAAGTCTGGGTGCTTACTCTTGAATTCAATTCCGATCGATCGACATTGGAATTTTGACGTTTCGTACTCTTGAGTTCGACGCTAGCGCCAAATTGTTTTGAAATTGAGTGTCCATTTGAGGAACTAACTGGAATCGGGATCGGGCTTTGGACGCTACTCTTGAGTTTATTTTGACAGCTGTGTATTGCGTTGGGATTGTTTGTTGATCGTGATTTTTCCAATAACAAAAGTGTAACCTTTTAGAAATTGTTTTGCGTTTTGAGTGGTCTTCAGTGAGTAATAAGTGCATAATATGGCACGATTAGCAGTAATATACAGTGTTTTACGTAATTCCCATAAAAAACGATTGAAACTAAGACGAGATGAGCGGTGGATAGAGCGGTATACGGACAAAACGTTTTCTATGAATGAAGACGAATTTAAAGACTTTTTTAGATAAAAATTGTGTTTTTAGTTAAAACATTTTACCTTTTTTCTTTGATAATGTATTTCGTGCTTTTTGTGACATTGTATCTCTACAGTTTATGTTTATAAATAATTATTCCTAATATTATGAGTCGTCTTTTGTAATATTGTTATAACAATAACAATATTACAAAAGGGATTAATTATAGACCCTTACTATCTACATATTTCTTGAAAAATGGAGAACTAAATACATAGTTTTTTTACTTAAATGTACTTTTATTTACTTACTAATAAAACTATGACAAAAATTAACAATAAAATATCAAATCTTATAAAACAACAAAAAAGTATTTGAATTGCGACGCAAACATTTCAAGACTTACCGAAAACATTAGCAATAAATAAAGCTTTGACATTCATCGCTTATGCATTTTAAATAATAGGTGGCAAAAAAATTGCATTTTGTTAAGGATTTGGCACATTTCTAATTGCATCCGAAATTGCATTAGCAATAGACATCAAAGCACTTGCGATACTGCCAAGTGCCAATGTGTTCGAACAATTGAGCAAATGCTTGCGCTGTAGTCAATTCCACTTCAACCCGCCGCGCTTCGTACTCGCAAACCATTCCAGTCGTGGTGGTATGGTACTCTGAAGTGGCGTGGGAGGCGCAGGTACTGAAATATCAAAAAATCATAATGTAAAATCGGCATTTCACCAAACCCTAGTTTTAAACTTCTGAGTTGTAACAAAAAACAAGTCAATAAATAATGCTGAAGTTATATTTAGCTGTAGCCCAAAATTGATGATGTGGTCCAAAACACTTCAATGTTACACACTTATGTTGGGTTGTATGACTGATGGATGGCTTATTAAAATGTTTAAACATTCCTAAACAAAACTAACAAAGACTTACTTGTGGATGATGCCGGTATTGCATCATTGTGTGACGTGCCAGGAATAGGGGATATTTCTATTTCATGCATTTATGAGTCTTCTTGTACCTGTGCAAAGTATGATTCCTCTACCACAACTGGTAACCCAGTAGGTCTAATCTGAAACATTGAAATGATTATGTTAGATCAATAAAATATATTGTAAGTATAAAAGGGGGGAGGAGCCTGCTTTTTATGCTTTCACGGTTGCACAACGACATGCTTTGCTTTGCTTTGCTTGGTAGTATAGATGCAGGCCTACCCTGCCGCCTCCTTCAGAGGCGGCAAGGTGGCGGGGTCTTGAGGGAGAGCGCTACAGTCGTGTAGATCCTCAAGGCAAGTCTGGAGGATGTCCCTTCCCGAGGTTGCCACCCCGTTCTCGGTCTAATTCCTTAAGAAATAGACGTAACGAAAACCTCCAGGCGCCATCACAGCACAACCTTTCCCAAAAGTCCCTTTACCCCTATCTTTCCCTTCATATGCCCCTCCTGCCCCAAATCTCATCCTTCCCCCACCCCATCCTACCTACATCCCTACTCCCTCCACCTCCATCTCCACAATTCCCACTCCTTACTGCGACCCCCTGTAACTGGGTGGTGGCAGGCTCGTCCGTCACTAAAGACAGCTGATGGCGAGTAGGAGTAAGCAGTTACCTGCGCTAGGACCTGCGCAGTTGAGCGCCGTGAGCGGGGATGAAGGAGTCCTGGGGGGTTGAGCCGAGCGGCTCTGGTTGTAATGTGCCCGTAAGGCAACACGCCCCCTTTGGTCTGGATTTCAAGCGAAACGGTGGCCCTACCCATTAGCCAGGGGTAGGGAAATGGTCATAGTGTCCCGTCAGAGGGCCACAGGCGAGGTGCGTGAGGTCCGCTGAGGTCGTCCTCGGACGGCCGAAGCGGTAGGTAAAGGTCATGCTGACGGTGTAAGTGAGGGTTGATCAGTTCGAAGGGGGTGGCCCTTAGGACCCCCTACGCCAACCCGATCGAGCGCCCGATGTCGCACTGTAAGCCAGCCTTGCGCCCCTATATCTCTCTGGTAGTCCTAACGATCGAGCTATTTTACAGTAAGACGTTCCCAGTTGCGGGCTCCATGGAGGGTGGGAGCCAGAGAGACGAAAATTTTAAATTCACTTTAATATGGACAGAAAAGGCCAATTAAATAAACATGAACACACCGGAGTGGAGGCGAAAGCCAATGAGACTCCCAAGGGAGGTGCTTGCACTTCCCTCGCCCCTGGTGGCCATGCGGCTAACGCTGCTGGTACCAGCGCGGGCGCCGGTCCGGCTGTGGCGAAAACCGCAGCTAAGACCAAAAAACACAAGTCCCAGTTGAAACAAAGGACGTCGGCGCTGATTGGGACCAGTACCGACCCTTCTAACACAGCGGCGAAGACGGCAACGACTCATACCACTGCCGGTCCGACCCTCTCCACACAGACCCCGGCGCTAGGTAATACTGGCACCGGGCATCCTACCAAACCACCTCCTCCTCCTGTGGCTCTTCTAGCCTCCCCTCACCAGAAGGCCGTCACCGGTCAAACGGCGACGGCCAAGTGCACCGAGGACGCGTTTTCACGCGCATGGCAGGTACAAAAACGCAAGGGCAAGGGTAAATCCACTCAACAAGCCCGTTGCCCTTGCACTGACCCTTCTGGTCCACCGGCTGCCTCAGTACAAGGCAAGCAAAGGGCTCAAACCACGAGGAAGGAGCGTCGGCAAGCACGCTGGAACCAGGGAAAAGGCTCCCGGAACAAACAGGCTACTGCCGCTGGGTCAGTCAAATCGACTAGCGGCCAGCTAAACTTCTCCGCCGGTAAGCGGTCGCAGGCAGAGGCCGGCACTAGCCGACCAGCGCCCAGTCAACCGCCAGCCAGTGTCCCGGAAAAAGCTGAAGGTGCCACTAAAACACAGCGACCCGGTCGGATGGATCAGGCCGCGGCCAAGCGAGCCCTCAACGAGACTTTGACACCTCGAGGAGAGCATAAGCGGCCGCGCCTTGACCAATCCAAACGGGTCGCCCAAAGAAGCTACGCCCAAGCTGCCAGCGCTAACCTCGACGTCGCGATCACTTGCGACTGCACGGGGATCCTCAGCAAGGACGTATCGGACCAGGTACTCGCTGCTATCCAGAAGCAGATCATTCTCGAGGCCTGCTCCCCCAAGCAAGACACTCCAGGGCCAACATTCAACGCCAAGCCGCTGTTCGCCGGGGGTGTATTGAAACTGTGGTGCGGTAACGACCACACCTTAGCCTGGCTAAGGAAAACTGTCTCCGACCTTTCTCTCCCAACTAGCATCTCGCTAGTTGTCAAGAGTCAGTCGGAGATTCTAAAGCGAGCACGATGTGGTGTCGTGATCCCAGACGAGCAGGGGGTCTTCGGAGAGCCGACCAATATTGGGCGCGCTCTCAGCTACCAGAACCCCTGGGTCGACATCAAGAGGTGGGTGCTCTTGCATGCCGACAAACAGGCTGCGGCATGGTTCGTGGTGGTCGGTGTCCCTGAAGACCAAATTCCGACCCTGATGGAGGCTGGACGCCGTCTCTCAATTGGATTAGGGACGGTGTACGTGAAGTTTCAGGGTCGGAACGGGAGGTTCACCGACGTCCCCCAGGGTTGGGACCCCGCCACGGGAACAATCGGCGAGACGCCAGCACCAGCAGGGGAGTCCACTCCCCCATCAAACAACCCGGAAGCATCAGCGGCCGAACCTGCAATAGCAGAGTTGGCCGCTCCTGTTGCCGCCACCGTGGTCGCCGTTCCCTCATCGGGTGAGGAGATGGATGACATCATCCTGTCCCCGCCCTCGGACCGAGGGGGGGACGGCTTCGACGAGGGCGACCTGTTTGCCGGGCTGAGACTGGAGGGGGACGAAGAGGGTTCGGCCAACGATGGCGTCCCTTTCGTCGACCTGTAGAGTCCTCCAGGCCAACCTCCACCACAGTCAGACCGCGACGGCTCAGCTTCGCAAGTGGCTGGAGGTTCAACACACAGCCATTGCCCTGATCCAGGAGCCGTGGGTCAGGGCGGGCCGCATACAAGGACTCTCCAATCTTGGCGGTAAGCTCCTGGTCACCACAGATCACGTTCATCCTAGATCGTGCATCTATGTCACAGGTAACCTTAAAACACAGTTTTTAAATGACTTCTGTTGCAGAGATGTCTCTGCAGTAAAGCTGCAAATACAGCGTGGCGAAGCCGAGGAGATGGTGATCGTTTTCGCCTCGGCATACATGCCCGAGGCGGAGGCGCCGCCTCCACACGACCTCGCCCGCCTCGTGAGCCATTGCGAGAGAAGCGGGTTTGAGGCCGTCGTCGGGGCCGACGCCAATGCTCACCACCAACTTTGGGGTATGAACACGCAAAACGAGAGGGGTAAGGCCTTAGTTGACTACTTATTCTCGACTAACCTATCCCTACTAAACACTGGCTCCGAACCAACATTCGTAACCAGGCGAAGCCGCACAATCATAGATCTCACTCTGGCAACAGAGGGCGCGGCGGAAATTGCCACGGGCTGGCAGGTCTCTAAGGAGGCCTCCTGCTCCGATCACAGATGGATCCGCTTCGACATCCAGGTCTGTGTCACCCCAAAACCACCACGGCGCTATCCGCGTAGCACGGACCGTGCCACCTACACACGCAGCCTTGAATGCAAGCTGTCGTTATCAAGCGGTCCGACGACTTTTGCGGATACGACACAAATTGAGGCACAAGTAAGTCATCTTACTAAATCAATGATAGACAGCTACCAAATTGCCTGCCCAGAGACCACCCCACGTAATACACCGGGCAAACAACCCTGGTGGGGCGCTGATCTGGAGCGCAAGCGCGGCAAGGTAAGGAAAGCACTTAATAGAGCCATGAACACATGTGCGGATGAGGACTGGGATAAATATTACGCAGCCAAATCCAGCTACAAAAAATGCATCAGATTCAGAAGTACTACGGGATGGCGCAAATTCTGTGGTAGCATTGAATCCTGTCAGCAAGCAAACAGGGTAAGGAAAGTACTGGCGCAACAGAACACACCTGGGCCCGCTACCCTCCGGAAACCCGACAACACACTCTCTTCCTCGCCAGAAGAAGCGAGACGCATCCTTATTGAAACTCACTTCCCTGGATGTATCTTCGCGCAGGGTATCGACTGGCAAGAGGTAATTCAAACACCATCAGACAATGATAGACTTTACGCCAGCAGGGTGATCACGTTGGAGAAACTCCAATGGGCCATCCAGAGCTTCCATCCTTTTAAGGCAGCTGGTCCTGACGGTGTGTTCCCCGCCTTACTACAGTGGGGTGGCACCGGTGTCGCAATAAGACTGGTGCCTTTAATGCGGGCGTGCCTGGCCTTTAGATACGTTCCCAAGGGATGGAGGGAAGTGAAAGTTATATTCATCCCTAAGCCAGGTAAGGGTGACTACACAAACGCCAAATCCTACCGACCGATCAGCCTGACCTCCTTTCTATTAAAGACTCTGGAAAGACTGTGTGATAGGGAGCTGAGGGACGGCGCTCTGAAAACCTTACCGCTACACGGTAACCAACATGCATACAGCTCGGGTAAGTCGACCGAATCCGCTCTTCACCTGGTAGTCAGCCAGATAGAGGAAGCGATTAATCAAAAAGGCACCTGCCTGGGCACCTTCATAGACATCGAAGGAGCTTTCGATAAAACCAGCTTCTCCAGCATCAGCAGCGCTCTCTCCAGACATGGAGTAGAACAGGTACTAACGGACTGGATTACAAACATGCTTAGCAAACGTGTGGTTCGCCTTGAGGGTGAGCAGCAACTGGCCATGATAGCCAGAGGGTGCCCCCAGGGAGGGGTGCTATCCCCCCTTCTATGGAATCTGGTGGTCAATGACCTCATCAACAAACTCAACGCCAGCCGCTATTATACTATAGGATATGCAGACGATATCGCAATCCTTGTTTCGGGGAAGGTGACGGGTACGATCTGCAACCTAACTCAGCAAGCACTACGTATCGTAGAAAATTGGTGCAGGGAATATGACCTATCAGTGAACCCTACCAAAACTGAACTTGTCATGTTTACCCAAAAACGAGCATTAGGCCCTTTCCGCCTACCAAAACTGTTCAATACAGAACTTCAGTTGGCCAACGAGGTCAAGTACCTGGGGGTCATTCTAGACAGTAAGTTAAACTGGAGTAGTCATTTGGACAACAAACTAAACAGGGCCTGCATAACCTTCTGGCAGTGCAAGAAAATGATAGGCAAAAAGTGGGGACTATCCCCTAAAATTATACTATGGCTGTACACCACAGTGATCCGCCCCATGATCACCTATGGAGCCGCGGTCTGGTGGCCCCGAACCAAGCTGGCTACAGCCTCAAACAAACTACAACGCATACAACGACTAGCCTGCTTGGCGGCTACGGGCTGCATGAGGACCACTCCGACTGCAGCAGTTGAAGCCATGCTGGAACTGCCACCGCTCCACCTGTTCATACAGCAGGAAGCCACACTGGCGGCGGTGCGTCTTAAGACACTAAATCTCTGGGGTAAGAGAGACACACCACACACCGCGCTACTTGAGGGACTCAACAACGAGTTCCCCATTACGAGAGCCATCAATGATCGGGTACCCAAACAATTTATCTTTGATAAAAAATACAAGATCCAGCTTCACGAGGATCGCAGATGCGAGGGTTTGTGCCCTGCAGAGCTGCGCATCTTTACAGACGGTTCCAAAACAGGTAAGGGCACAGGTGCTGGAGTCTTCTCGGAGGACCTCAACATACGTATAGCCACACCATTGGGGGTCCATAACACAGTGTTCCAGGCCGAATGCATGGGTATTTCTCTGGCTGCTTCGGCCATCATGGCCAGGGAGGTTAAGGACCACTCGATCCGTATACTCTCAGACAGCATGGCTGTTCTGCAATCGCTAAACAGCTACACAGTTGAATCTGGGCTAATATACGAGTGTCACCAGCGCCTTAACCAGGTGGGTAGACTCAATAAAATAACCATTCAATGGATCAAAGGACACAGCGGTTCGCTGGGCAACGATGCAGCCGACGAACTTGCCAGAAGGGGGTCGAGTGAGACAGCAGTGGGACCAGAACCCATCGTGCCACTCCCCTTCGGATATCTACGCACTCTGGTAAGGAAACGCACCAGGGAACAACATCACAAACAATGGTTGGAACAAGGTGAGTGCAGGCAGGCTAGGGAAGCACTCCCTGCAATTGATAGCCGCCTCACGAAACAAGTTCTCCGACTAACTAAGCAACAGCTGCGCATAGCTACGGCAGCCTTGACTGGCCACGGGTCATTTAACAAACACCTCTTTGTCATAGGAGTCACAGACAGTCCGTTGTGCAGGGCCTGCATGGAGGAGGACGAGACAGCAGCTCATTTGCTTCTAAACTGCCCGGTGGTCGCCACATACAGGGCAAAGCACTTCGGTAACCCAGGTACCCTACGCGAGGCTGTCAGTAACATCAAGGCGTTGCTGGCCTTCCTCGAGGAGCTGGGGTGGATCGAATGATCGATTTTCCCACCGTACGCAAAATACGCGCATTGACGTGGAGTTGCGGACACCAGCCCGTATTACCTATTACCTAAGTATAAAATAAATATCGCAGGTACCTAACTAAAATGAAAATATTAAAATAAATTACTGATTGAGGAAATGGGTTTACTGTAACTCTTGAATCTCAAGTCGCAAACTCTTGTCCACCCAACACCGCCACCAATCTATCTATTGTGTAATTTTAATGAAATTGCTGTAGGTATATAATGATTATTACCTTAGTCCAGCGTCGTCCCCACTTTTATTTGCTCCTCCAAGAGAATTTATAGTTGTTGTCAAATTTGCCCATTTCCTCTTCGTTTCTAATTTGCCTTGGGCGGTCCGATGAAAACCTTTAGCTATGCCTGGGTTTTGCTCCGAGAATTGAGCGTAACTAGGACAATTTGTCATTGTAGGTTACTGAAATTGAAAAACTTTGATTATGTACAACTATAATTATAAAATATAGGCCAAGAAAATAACTAGAATAACAAAACAAAAATATTTCAGTAATACAAAATATAATTACGTAAAACATTACATTAATCAAGAAAGTATGATTGTACTTACCATTTTTAAAGAACTATTAGTTAATTAACGAACAATTATTATTTCTTATTAAAAACAAACCAAACGCGAACAATATCTCTAATGTTTAGTCAAACTTGCATTTCGAGTTCACTTCTAAAACCACTTAACTTTATTTTTGAAATTGGAGAACTCCTACGCCGACTTTTTTTTTTGTTGAAGTGTAGGCAACGATCCTACCGCATGCAGACAATGTCATGGTTAATTGTATGATTTTAATCATTTTCTTACGCCCAAATGAATGTAATACGTTACAATTTGTCAATTAAAGAACTATTTATACAATTATTTATTTATTAGCCTTGTTATTCAAAGGATAAAGGATTTTAAAGCCCTATCACCGGTTTATCGTAATGAGTTGAACAACACTATTGCGGCCCGTAGCGTAGCCAACTTCACATGTAACAAAACGATCTCAGGGCAATCCCAATTTCAATCCAATGTCGACAAATTGTTTTCAAGAGTACCGAATCACGTGACTGCAAAATTAACATTGGAAGTTATACATTGGTTAAGCTGTTGTAAATATAATCCTGAATTTTGATTCAATAATTTTAACTTATATACATACAATACATGACAGTATTCACCAGCAATATAAAATTTAAAAATATATAATAAATATGCATACTAACGACTAACAAGTTATTTAATTATAAAATTATTCGTTCAAACATTGTAAGCGTATTGATTTCAAAGGTCTACGTTGAACTAGGTCTAGGCAAACAGCTCCTAAAAAGTTTTTTTTCGAAAGTCCTACCTTTCCTCTTAATCAGCTTTTCTACGTTTATCAGACGCCCCTCTTCTCTTTAACTCGGCTTTAAGTTCAAGCAAGCTCCAAGTAGAATAAATTTTCGCGTCCATGTTTTCAAATAAACTACACTAACCGCCCACAATTTTAGTTTTTTTGGTTTGTTTACACGATTCAAGAAATGTCATACTGACGCCATTGGGAACGACTGTACGCAGCGCCATCTGAGATAAGCTTTCACTTGCCATCCCCATTACAAAAAAGCAATGCTGTTCAACTTCTGCCCTGCTATATGCACAGAGTACTATTAGTACCTAAGCTAAAAGAGCACGTGGTGAGCCCCCAGATTATAGAGATGCAGACTACAGTTTATTTTTAAAAACCGTAAATATCTAGTTTTATCTTCTTTATACAATGGCAACATCGAGAACTACTGGTCATTCGACTAGTGTTGCCAACTTTGAGAAGCTTCCACTAGTAGGGATGTCGGAAGTGAAAAATATATCGATATATCGATATTTAATAAAATATCAATATCGACCTCGATATATCGAGAAAAAAATATCGATATATCGATACATCAGGCAAATTTTCAGAAATATCCTGTTTCAAAATAATAATGTATGTAGTTGAGTCTGGTTCAATAAGAGGTAATACGGATTTTTTATAAATATTGCACAATATATTAATGTTTGAGAATCTTAATAAAACGAAGGTATTTTAATTATTATTCTTTATTATTATGCAAAATTAGAAAATATCAAAGCTAAATAGCAATATTGTAATATTTTTAAGACTTATTTATTATTTCAGGCAAACCAGTATTTGTCCGGTAGTGAAAGTAGAAAAATTCTGCTTTTCACATGCTCCGCTGTCATGTGGCTTTGAATTTCTCTTAAAATATTCTGTTGTTATTAACAGAATATAATACATACATAATCAGCCTATTATGTTCCCACTGCTGGAATCCAGGCCTCCTCTCTGTGAGAGGGAATGGGCCGTAATCCAACATAATAAAATACACAAAATACAATCTCCACTAACATTTTTAACATCTACCCTACAAAAAACGCTAATCGATTATTTTTGTTTACTTATTATTGTATTTTCTCTGTAAGTGATTATTGTAATCGTTTTAGAAAACAAATGTCTTGAACAGAAATAAAATAAATTTGAAAAAATATCGTTTTCGATACGATTTTCTAAATTGAATATTTTGTATCGATATATTGATGTCTCGGTTCAGAATATATCGGCTAAAAATATCGATATATCGAATCAAAATTATCGATACATCGATGTATCGATATTTTTTCAACAAGCCTACACTAGACTTGGTGGTCTGGACTTCCCTTCTGGGAAATTCTGCTTGTAGTGGCTGCGGGTGGTGTTTTTTTTTTGTGGTTAATTTACGTCAGATGTAATACAATAAAGTCAATCAACGCCTCAATCTTTGACTTAAAAAATATTACAATAACATGATGATATCGCAGGATAACTATTTAAAGTCTACATTAATTTTTAGTATTTATGTATCTATTACTTTGGATATGTATATATCTGTGTTTATATTTTAGTAGTATAGGTACTTAATATTTGCACCAACGACAGCCCCATTTTTTGTCCAGGCAAATTACTGGCCATTCCAAGGTTGTATGGAAGAGATCGCAGAAAGCTGTAATGCCGCCCAATGTATTTTTGTATTGCTCGATATATTATTTTTGTGGTGTACAATAAAGTATGTATAGAATCGGGTGATAGGTCAAGTTACAATAGTAACAAAAATAAATATTTAAATGCTGTGTATTTTAAAAAATTACGGCCTGTGACGGTCTTTATAACTCATGTTGCTCCAAATTTGACCTTTTTGCTATTAAGACCCGACCTATCACCCGACTCCGGCTTGACGTCGACTTACGAGACATCCTGTATTAATTAGTAAATATTAATTACTTAGTTTAAAAAAGTCAAAAGTTTATTGTCACAATAATAAATTGGACAATAAACTTTTAACTTTAAAAAAGTTATTTACATTCTCAAATCTTGTGACACTTATCAACATCAAATCTCAAATACTGACCGTGAGTCATACGCCGTGGTCATACCTAATGATTTCTGTTGGTTTGAAGAAAGACCTCCCAAAAAAGTTGGCAGCACTTTTCCACCCGAGCCACCCGACGTTAGGGATGGACATTTAAAATATACATCGATGTTTTATTTGATGTAATGAATCGATCAGTTGCATCGATGTTAATACGATGTATTGACAAATAGATCGATGTTTCTAAAACATCGATTGTTTTCGCAATAACATGTTTAGGCATTAAAGAAAACTAGGTAAGTAAAAGGAAAAATATGTATTAAAATTCACAATCACACAGCCAATACAGCTTTATTTTCTTTACATCTTCGTTTTTTTTTTTCAATGCTATTTATAAACAATAGTTTACTTAAACTTTTCCCTTCAATCGGTTTCGTTGCTCAGTCAAAAGTAGCCCTGCCTGTGAAAAGAGTCTTCCTGAAGGGACAGATGTGCCAACAATTGTTATATACTTAAAAGCTATTTTGTACAGCTTCGGGAATTGTATTTTATAATCCCTCCAGATTTCTAACGGATTTTCGTTCAGTCTTCCAACAGGAGTTCTGAGATAAGCTGAAAGTTCGTCAGACAATACATTTTCAGATTTGTTACTTTTCCAGTTAGGATGCACTAACTTATGGTGATCACTCCGTAATGAAAAGGTCTGTTTATTTTTATAGGACTTATCAGAATCAGATTCAGTTTGACTGATTATAACGTTCCATCTCAAGAAACATCAGCATCAGCATGCATCGCAAGCGCATACCTGGTCATCACCTTCAGCCTAATCAGCAACCTTGGCACAGCATACTGCACATTCGGCCGGTCCACAAGCAGAGCGCTTAATCCCTCTCCTGGTCGACACCAGCAGTCAGCCACCCCGACTCACTGGGGCATCTTCGCAGACGGTTCCAACTCACCGCGAACTATGCGACACCCGGTTCCAACCCACTGGAACCCAACTGGCATTGGCGGCATCTACACCGCCACATGCAAACAACGCATCACATCAATCCTGCATCGCGCAAGCAGAGTTTACCGCGCAGATAGCATATTTACAACTTCCCGACAACAATCATCGGCAGTTGCCCACCAGATACGACATCCATCTGGTCGGAGGATCCTCCCTTTTCTGAGAGTATGAGTGAACTTTACACCCTGTTCCTCATATCCCTAAACGTGAAAGTCACTGCAGTCGTCAGTTAGTGTTGGTTATACTCATAGTACATTCATCTATAATTTGCGTATTCGATGCATCGAATGAAAAACATCGATATATATTCGATGCTGAAGTATTAACAATACATCGGTTCAATACGAGGCATCCCAAGCCCGTTCGCTTCAATAGAATGCAGACCCTCCAGAACAAGTTCCTCCGTAGGATAACAGGCTCCCCCTGGTACGTTCGCAACGAAATCCTCCATGTAGACCTCAGGATTCCCACTATCCGTCAGTTCATGAAACGCATTTCAAAGCGTTTCTTCGAGACCGCCGCGAATCACCGCAACCCTCTGGTTGTGAAAGCCGCTAGCTATATTCCCTCCTCAATTAGTCAAGTCCGCCGTCCCAAGCATGTCCTCACCGATCCCGATGACCACATAACTCTCATTCAGGAGAGCAGTAGGGCCACCAGTACAGTGCACAAACACAGACCGACATTCCGACCTCGCCGCCGAGGTTCCTCGCGAAGATCCCGACGTAATTGTCCCCCCCGACCCTTGCTCGACGAAGTGCCAGCCCGCGCCGTAGCTGAGCCTGTAGCTTTAAATTCCCCGATTAATAATAATCAACTAAACTTGATCCAGCCTGTCCCATCTTGCTGTCCTCCCGCCAGCGACGCCCTAAGCCGAGGTCCGTACCCCACAGGGGGTGCCCTTAGCGAGCGTTCGCTTAATAATATAAGTAGTTTTACGCCCCTGGCTGGAGGCTTTGAGTCCGCTTAAGGCAGCCACAGGATAGTCCGGTTAAGTAGTCACGACCTCTCAAGGTCAACTACGAGATGCCATACACAAAAAAAAAAAAAAAAAAAAAAAATACGAGGCATCGTTACTATACATCGAGTGTTTAAAATACATCGATGTATATCGTTCATCCCTACCCGACGTCGGCAGTTGTCGGTAAAAGTTGGTTGTCACTTGTCAACTTGTCAAATTTGTTATCAACAAATATTCAAAAACAAAACGGTTGTGACCGCGAAGTGTATGCTTTTGCGTTATTAATTTATATCCCGTGTGGAATTATCATTAGACATGGGCGAAACAGCTCACTGAAAAGAAAAAGAGCGACTAGCTCTTTCACTCTAAAGAGCTATATCACTCTTCTAGCTCACTAGCTCTTCTATAGCTCAGTAACTCAGTCGCTCAGACATCAACTGTTAGCTCATTTGACTCACGCCGCACACGCGTCGACCCGTCGAATGAGACGGCTCGGCTCGCTCAATATCAATAGCTCTTTGGTTGGAAGTTTGGACTGTGAATTACGGTTCTTTAGATCATAAACACGCTACGCGAATTACTACGGATATTGATAATACCTTGTTTTTTTTGTGGCTGTGGTTATAGGAACGGTCGAGTATCTTATTAGGATTGATTTTTGTGAAATAATTTCACATGTAGTTTCAATTTAGTTCACAGAAATAATTTAAAAAGTTCACAAAATTGTACCTCACTAAATCTAAAGTAATAACGTAATTCATTTTCACAGCTTACTACTCACAAAATCTCATTTATTAATAAGAATACACTATTGGTACTTTTTATGCAGCGGCATGCATTTCGTCGAAACAACCGAAAAGTTATAAGTTTTGTTGTTTGATTTTACGTAAACAACCGGAAAAATACAATGCCACGGTTTCTTTGAATAACGTGCCAAAGTGTTTTCTACTATAACAAAATGAAAATAAAGATAGATTTACAGTGACGTATGTCGTATGAGTAGATTGCAATGACGTATTGCGCCGGACAAGCAGAGAGCCTTGTTGAAAGAGCGAACAAATGCGATTCGAATTCATCCGAAGCATTCCGAAGCGAGCCGATGAGCCGTTTAGTCGGTGACTTCGGTCATTGGTGTCTCGCTCAGAACGAACCTACTGAAGTACTGAGCTACTGAGCTAGTGAGCTAGTTAGCGAGCGAGTGAGTGATCGAGAGCGACGTCAATCGAAAAGAGCTAGCTCTTTTCTATCACTAGCTCACGAGCTACCCATGTCTAATTATCATAAAACGCTTGTTATTTCATTATAATCAATTTTGTTACAATAGTTCTCAAAGTATTCGTGGCTAACATGCCTCCAACGGAGAACGCCGAAGTGCCACAGCCAGTGTCCGCGGTAAAACCAAACCCTCGGAACAATCCAACGATGTTCAAAATATTTCAAAACGTACAATACAATGTGGTTCAACACAAGAAATATGTGAAGGAAATGATTAAATTGTATAAAAAGGTAGGTCTGCCAACTTTATTCAACTGAATCTCGAGATATTATGCTGTTTACCTACTTTTGTTGTTTTATGAATAATTTTCCAAACAAAAAGTTAGTTTGTTTCAAAGAAATTATCAAAACGTTGGTTTACCATTAGTTGTTGCTACAGGAATTACATACTGATATACTTTGGCTCCATAAATTAAGTGCCTACAACACTTATTTGGTCATATGCAATATTAGTAAGATTATATATTGTATTATATTGTACAGAATCTTTAATGTGTGTTATCAATACAAACAAAGTACCAAGTCTGCTTTTGAAGCAAAACTGAGCTACAAATTACTTTCATCATAAAGATGACTACAAATTCTTCTCAAGTATTGATTTCCTTTCACAGCTTGATGAGGACAGCTTTCGTGAGAGCTTCAAGAATGCCCTACAATACTTGTTCACATTTGGAGACACCAGTGCTAATGTGGACCGTGTTGTACAGTTTGTGGCAACATTCTGCACCTCTCTGGATGACGAAGAGGAGTTCTTACTGTTCATATTTGATATTATTTTTGATGTAAGTATTATTTTTAAGCTTTTGGAGGAAATTAAACTAAATAAAAATTATTTTTGGTGCAAGTGATTAACAAAGTAACAAAAGTTAAGGTGAAAGTTAAACAATATATCTCGAGGGTATAATCATAATAATGAGAAAAAGAATATTCCAACATGAATTAGCAGAAAAGTAAACCTTGCCCAAGAATTTTTGTCAGTAATAAAAAGAAAGATAGGATTAGGTACACATTTTTACTAAATCATAAAAAGACTGCCTTGTTGTTCAAGTAGTGGGACTACTTAGCGCTACTGCTGAGCATGAGGTTCTGTGTCTGATTCCCAGGTCGGGCAAAGTATGTATAATTGGGTGTTTCAGTCTGGAATTTCTCAGTAGCAGCCCAGAGTCTGGATATGTGCCCGGTTGATGGCAATAGGCTCCCTGTCTGTCCCTATTACATGGGACTTAAACATAACTGGCAAAATGTAGGTGTACTATAGGTGCACCACTGCCTAACCCTTCGGGAAATCCAGGCGTGATGTTCTAAAGTAATTTCTCAAATAAATGTTTTTTACATCTTCCTTTAAATATTATCTTAATTTTTAGTGCCAATGTGTGTCCGGTCAGTCAGTGAGGTACCGAGCTAGTCAGCTGCTGGCGGCTGTACTGTCTGCTCTTGGAGATGACGCCTCCTTGGATGATGACCTTTGTGACAAGTTACTGGCATCACAGGTAGGATATACTTCTACATTCTGTTAGCACTCTCAAATCTATTACATGAGAAAACTGATTCTTCTTGTTCAGATTTTATAAATGATAATTTTTAATACTTTTTTGTTTATTATGTTTTGTTTTATTTAGTTTAGTAGGAAAATGTAATTAAAAACTTAAGAGTACTTTAGTTTTTAATTACATTTTCCTTAATATTTGTACGCCTTTACAGCACACCTTTATGTAAATACCTATGTTTTACAAATAATTATTCTGATTCTACATGGCACTTAAAAATTACGGGTGAAAATTAGGTGTACTAAATAATTAGCATCTGCATAACCCTTGTGTAAAACAGGTGTGATGTTAAGATGATGTTTTGTAAATACATGAATTAGTTGGCGGAAGTAATAATTTTTGATTACATAATCAGCCTATTATGTTCCCACTGTTGGGACACAGGCCTCCTCTTTGTGAGAGGGAGTGGGCCGTAATCCCCCACGCGGGCCCAGTGCGGGTTGGTAGATGTCACATGTCTTCGAATTTTTTGTTCACGATGTTTTCCTTCACCGTTTTGAGAGCTGTGGTGATGAAATAATTTACACAAAGTAAAGCGCGTCTGGGTTCGAACCTACGACCCACAACTCGTAAGTCGTTGCCGTTACCACTGGGCCACCTCTTCCCGTTTCTTTTTATTGCCTTGTGTTGAATAATTGCCTGATTATGATGATGAAGATTATGAGAGTAATCATCTTCATCTGCCTAGCATTTCCTAATTATGTTAGTTTCGATTTCCAATGTAACTGAAGGCAACTGAATACCAATAGGTAGTTAAATAGAGTACTCTAATGTACACCAAAACACATAAGGACTTTAACAGTAGCAATTTTCCATGGTAGCTATAGCTTATCTGACCTCTACAAAACAGTTACTTGATAAATAATGTTTATTTTAATAATAATAAAAAAAAACATAGAACTTAGAACTAGGTGAATTTGATGAATTTGGTGTCTCCTATACAACTACTCTGAGAAGAAAGACCGTAACGAAACTCAGTGGTGGTAACACGAGAGACAAGAGTAATGTTTTGCAAAATGTGGCTAGAGACAAGTAACAATCACATTCTTTTTATCACTAGATGCAAAGACTACAAGATACGCGCGGCGCGGTGCGTTGTCGCGCCGCCCTCGCTCTGCAACGACTGCAGAACCCAATGGAACAAGACGACGAAGTCACTCGAGCTTATCGCTTCCATATGAGCTGTGACCCTAGCTCTTCTGTCAGGAGGTAAGAACAAAATAACTTGTCTTGAAGATTTACAGAAACGGTTGGAGTGTAGCCGGACGCAGGACCTTTTTTTTTCTTCTAATGCAGTGTTTTTAACGCAGTATCGGATTAACCTTGTCAATAGAAACCATTAAACTTCTTAGAAACATGCTCCTACGACGCAACGTTTCCGAGAAATAGGCCTGCGAATGTTTTTTTAACTTAATGGGGAAAAAAATTAGACTTGGGGAGTTGGTTATTTTTTATTTAACCATTCAGAAGACAAGCGGGGCTCCGTCGACACGCCTACGTACGTCGTAGGGCCATGCTTCTCAGAACCAGAATGGTTTTTATGGTCAAGGTTAACCCGATACTGCTATAAAATTGCTAGATTTGGTAGAAAAATTGACTAAGGGTGGATTTCACAAATGAAACTGAACGCGATCAGCACATAAACTACATTTAGGAGCTGTCAGTATTATTATTTTCTATGGAATGACACTGACAGCTCTTGAATGCGTTTTAGATGTGCTGAAAGCGTTTAGTAACATTGGTGAAAACAGCACTAAGTCCCTTTTTTTTTGTTTTGTGTTCGTTTATAGAGCCCGTACGCGTATACTGCAACTCCTACTACTGCTAATTTTGTGCTGCCTACTTAAAGCTTTTGAGCTTTGAGTCTTATAAATAAAGTCGACTTCATCAAACTCCTCCACCATTAAAATTTTGTTAATTTTAGTTTTTCATATTAGTTTTAATCCTCAAGTTGCTGTCTGTTCTTTTTATATGAAAGGACCAAGTTTTTGCTATGAAAAGACGAAATTCTTAGACTTTACATACAGTGAATGCCATGGTGGCCAAACTGATGAAAGTCATTGTGTAACAGCAATAAAATTAGTTTTTAATGTATGTATTGTGTTCAATGTGCCTTGTTAAAAACCTGTCTAAATTCTTTGAACTTAAAATAAATGTCTCAAAAAATTATTTTTATTCTTAGAGCCATAGTGATGTCAATAGCCAAATGCAGCCGCAACGTTCCTTTCGTGTTGGAGCGACTGTGTGACGTGGACGAGGCAGTGCGTCGCGCCGCCTTCCTGTACATCGCTGCCATCAATGTTACCCAGCTCAGAGTTAGGCAGCGAGTGCTCACCCTCAAGGTAAAATGACCCTTATTCATACTGCAGTGCAGTGGGGAGGAAAAGGATATTATAAACAAGACTGACAATAAATACTAAAAGTTTGTACAGCATATCTCAGGCACTGACCTGCACTACCAAACGGTTGAATGGCCTACTTTTAAACCATGCTATTAATTAATATAGCTTGTGCCATACGAGAAAAGCTATCCTAGACATAAGCGCTTTGAAAATGCGTGTGATTTCTGGTTGCTTATAAACTGGTCAAACTAAAGTTAGTTTGGAAAATCAATTATACTTGATTCCCTATAACTGATTTCCTATATGAATTAAGTTTTGTTTATCTTTCCATAGAGCTCTTGATCTAGCAGTCGCTGTTCCAATACTGTGTAACATTTTGATAGTACCATCATAACAATTTTACTTCCAGGTCGGTCTTACAGAGCGCAGTCTCCGCGTCCGGCGCGTGGTCGAAGAGATCCTGATCCCTGGTTGGCTGAGCACGTTCCAGGGTAACATTGTGGACCTGTTGAAGGCCATACGATTGGACAACGCGCACGATGCTAAGGACTCGCAGTATGTTGCCGGGAAACTGTTGGAGTCACTGTTTAAGTGAGTGTATTTATGTGATTAAAAAAAAAGAGAAGTGGTATTTTATGGTCTAAGTTTTAATGGAGTGGTCTTTATTAAACATTTATTATAAAACAAATATTCATAAAACAAACATAATGGGTGAAAAAAGACACTTAACGAAGCCAGGAGTTACTTTTACTCCCCGGCATTGTAATCATTTTTTGTTCTGGACTATACCTGGGAACCTTCTGGTTACGGAGATATTGAAGGTCAAAATTCCAAATTTTAGTTTTTAATTATAAACCACAACTTTAAATACCCCCACGACCCCTGTACCGTTGCATGCACACATAAGCACAATGTTTTGCGTGTGTTACATTGCGCACTACTGTAAACAGAAAATATCTACACCAAGAATAAAAGTCGTTTTTCAGCAATTATGTTTGTGCTACGTTACTTAGTTTGATGACGTAGTTGATGGGTCTTTTTACACCCTGTTTAAGCGGATTTAAATTGACGATAGTAGAGCCTTTGCCACATAAAATGCGATGAGAAACCATTTAGTGTAACTCTGTTTGTCTAAAACCGAGTTTTGATAGATAGGAAACTACACGTTCAGCCCTAACAATATGTCTGAAAAGACATGAAAATAAAACAAATAACACAATAAATAATATTGCATAGTTGAATTAAATCTCTGTAGTACTATTCTGTAACGATCTCACCGTGAAAACTAAGGTGAAGTGAGCATGGAGTGAGCTCTCAGTGCCACTGATGATAGGGATTGACCAAGACGAGCTGACACTGACAGCACCATGCAAGACTTCATGGTGAGATTTTATAGAATCAACATGCTGGTAGTCCATTATTCTAAACATTCGTAGTTATTTCCCAGTAAAATCTGCCGTGACCAGAATATAAAAAAGAATGCTTCTAAAGCTTTTCACAATTATTTATTCACAGTAATAGGGAGACTTATAATAAAAATGTTTGAAAAAATAATTAATTTTCAAAGAAGGCACAATCAAAATATCAATTAACAGATTTTTTCGATAATCTCATCGAAAAAATCTGTTAAAACGAAGTAAAAATGAAGAAGCTACACGCTTTAAACGTCTTTGGAGGGGATTATTCACGTCCTTGTCGCGCGGTACGGACAATGTATGGCGCTAGTATGAAGTTACATAGTCGTGACGTCACTTGTAGTGCTGTCGTTGTCTAACATGTATTTTAAAATATTTAAAACTTGTCCACTTTTTAAGCTTTTACGATTCTTGCAATACTTGCAAACAATAGTTTTTTGAGAAAAAAAAAACATCCCTATTGTAATTTAAAAAGCGTACCATAACTATAGTACCGGTTATTGTGAATTTCAACTGTCCTATACCATAATTGAACCTGTTATTTAAATAAAAATGTGTTTCAATTATGTAATTATAACTTTTCAGAATCAACAAAAATATGTTTCTTGTAAAAAAAGTCATTGGTGCTGAACAAATTGACTATAGAGGTTGATAAATAAATAAAAAATTATAAAAGTAATATGGGCTATGAATTAATTGGCGCCAAAAGATGATATAAAAAAGAGTGTGACTCGATTTGAAGTATGCCCTTTTCGAAATGACGTTGTAATTAATATCTTTGTCTGACAGACGCCTCCCAATATCTGAGCTGCTTGAATGGCTGCCCACCGACACGTCTCTTCGCCTCATTCCAGCGGAGAAGCTGAACAAGGAAACAGCGTGGTACTGGCGCCATCTAGCGGAGCATCTACAGAAGATCGACGATGATGAAACTCTGGAGACTATTCTACCTGACTTGGTTGTGCTTACTGGATATATTAGAGCGTGAGTCTCGTTTTTGGAAATTTCTAGGCTTAAAATCATAAGATTTTCATTGTCTTTAGCTGTTTAGCGTAGATTACAACCCGATTCAAACTTTATGGCTGTTTTTATGTGTTCTTTCTATATTATTGTTAAAAAATAATGTTTTTACTTCTTTTTTTCTTTTCATTTAATCATTTTCTTTAGATTTTACCTTTTAAGTTTCACTCATGTGCAAATAGTTCCTTAACCTCAACTCAACCTTAAATTGACAATGATGTAATATTTAAGTAATGGATAACGTCGTGAGCTACACCACAGATATTATAATACTACGAACAGATACCCAATCCCATACATAGAACTGGCACCACCCTAAGTCTGGCTATTGAGCTGGCAATTCAAAATTAAAATCGAAATATTTTATTTCACATAAACCTACATGGGCACTTATGAAACGTCAGATTCTAGGTGCACGGTTCCAATTGGTCGGTTCCTATGGAGAAGAGCCGGCAAGAAACTCCATGGTTACTCTTTTAAAAATATTTATCTTTTACAATGATTTTTAATTAGTGTTAATAGGTATGGGAGGACAGTGTAGGCCTGTCAACAAGTACCATATGTTTAACAAATAGGCAATGGTCTATAAATTTACAATCCACAAGGCCTACGACGTTCTCACATTTACAAAATATAAAATAATCTAATAAAGTAAAATAAAAAACTAATTAAAAATTGTAGGTATATAATGTCAAATAATGAAAATATTATGTCAGAGTTATGTAAAAGTCATTATATAATAAAAAATAAAAATTAAACACCATTATTTGGGAGCAGTTATTAGAAATTTACATAGTGATGCCATTTATGAGGTACCAGGGAAGCCACATGTGCAGAGGGAATTTTTCAACACATGGCAGCAACAGCGACTCACTAATTGCGATCTAGGAGTCGACCTACTTTTAAAACGTTTCGTGTAATCCTTTTCATATAAAATTTAATAGTTCCGGGTTCAGAAATTCCGCCGTTTAACACTTTTTAATGATTGTTAATTTCATAATGGTTACCTATATAGCCATCTATGTTTTTTTCAAGATTAATTATAATTTGTTCGAGTTGAGACCCCCATGGCTATACATAATTATGTAATCTCTTTTTTTATCACTAACTGTTTGTGTAACTGTTTGTTTTCGCGAATTAAATAAATAAATGGCGGCTCTGAAGTGCGCTACTAGCTACGCAGTAATAATAATAAATCATTTATTTCATGCCCATCAAACCCACACCCATGACCCATACTAATATGTATAAAGTATCAAACAAAACTTGTGTGAACTAATATAAGCTTAAAACTATGTTAGTAGCACTTCACTAGCTTGTCCTTGTGCAGTCCTGTCGGACTTGTCCGCGGAAGCGACGCAACACCAAGACCTGCGACCAAAAGTCTTTTTCGATGACGACGGCGGGTACCTCACCCCTCACCTCATCTGACTCCTGAATTGGTTACTGTGCAGCGACTCGCCTCATGTTTCGCTCCGCCATAAAGTTTGAATCGGGTTGTACTCGGTCGAAATACGACACATCGAGCATAAGAAAAAGTTTGGGTAAAGCGTCGTCATTGTCACTCATACTCGTGTGGAAATCTCTTTCTAAAGCTCGATGTGTCAAATTTACGCCTGGGTACCTACTAGATTCCACTCAATATTGAGCTTTAGTTTAAACATGTTTAAGTGATTAGTCTTTTCACTACTGTATAGCATAATCAGCCTATACTGTCCCCACTGCGGGGAAACAGGCCTCCTGTTGGTGAAAGGGGGTGGGCCCTAATCCACCACGTAGGGTTGGTAGATGTCACATGTTTTTGGTTCTAGGACATGCCGGTTTCCTCACCGTTTAGAGAGCAGTAATAATGAAATAATTTACACAAAGTAAAGTGCTTGTCTGGGTTTGAACCTACAACAACTCTTAAGTCGCGGCTGTTACCACTGGTTCACTACTACTCCTGCTGCACCACTGTTCGAGCTGTATAAAAGTGCTTACAATATGGGTGGCAGTTTTCAGCGGATGGCGATGAACCATCAATAAGTTCTCCTACATTGAAATAATTAATCTGCACCCAGGGTGGGTGGCACCCAGGGTGTTTGTGATCATTATTCTTTTGCAGTGCCTACAATTTTAACATTGAATTTCCACATGACAGTATCGTGGAGTCCCCATGCCCATCGGAAACAGAAGACCCAGTAGGCTTCAGTACTCGTCAGCACGTCCTTCACGAGTTGGGCACGATGTTACGTGTCTATGACGCCACGGATCCCTCCGGGAGGAGCGCATTGCAAGCGCTGATAACTGATGTTCTTACTGGTAAGCCAATTTTACTTGAACTACGTTGGTTATCAAACAGGCTATGCGCAAAAAGAATCGTAGCTACCCAAGACTTCTTTCGGTTTTACTGTACTTCTTCTTTACTACTACTTTGCTTTCAAGAATGGAAATGGTGATTATTAAAACGAATAAAGATGGAAACAAACATTTTATGTAATGCAAAGTTCATTTAGTGTGATGACTTGTCACTTTTCATGAAGCTCGTTTCGTCTTTTGTCCACTAAACGCGGGTGAGTGGTTTTCCAACCTCATCAGGGATTGCCAGCGTGGTGTTTTGTTTGTGTATAAATTACCAAAAATATAATTTAAATTCTTCACCAGGTGACTACGGCCTCCTAAACGCCGACGTGATCCGTGCCTTCGTGTCGGCCCTCGAGCTGGTGGTCCCCGAGGTGTCGGGTCGCATGGAAGTGATCAGCGGCGTCATCCAGTCCCTGCGCGACCCCCCCGAGCCCGAGCAGGCGCCGCCGCCGCCGCCTCCGCTCGTTGATTGTACTGAGGCTAAGTTACAGGTAACATTCAAACACCAAAAAGCTCAATTTCTTTTTCAAATCCTAGCGTGACCCACTGCTGGAAAAAATCCTCTCCATCTTTTCAGTATTCTTATTTTTAAATTTCTCACCGATGCTATTATTCTATTCTAGGGAAGGTTTGCATGACACATGCCTAATTACTATTTGGGAACTATGTCTGCAAAATTAAACAATAACAATTAATTATAAATTTTCAACGTACCTTGAATTCGGCATTCGTCACCTGCAATATTTCCCTGACAAGCAGGAAGCTCGCGATCTGTGGTTTCTTCAAGTTGAATCTGTCACATGTAAAGTGTCGTCATTCATAGCGTCTAAAAAGTTTGCTGCCAACGTACGGAAAAAATATTTTAATAAAATATAGCTTTAGGTTTAGAGGACAATTTTGTTGGAACACAATAAATGTGTAGTGTTTTTTTTATTTTGTTAAAATAATGCTTACGAGAATTGAGCATGACTGATTTTTGTTTTGAAAATGAATTCTGATCACAATTGTATTCAAAATCTTTTTATTTCGCAGAGGGCCCGTCTACGCGTGTCACTGAACGTCGCCATTGAAGCGCAAGAGGAAGCGGTCAGGGACCAAAACTACGGTCTAGCGGCAGAATGTAAAGCCAAGGTAACATAATACAATGCTCATTATCGATCTATCATTGTATCAATTACTCAATTCGTTAAACTACTCAATTTGTAACTGAATAAATGCCTTTTAAAAGTAATTTGTTCAGAATCGTTTACTGTAGGGATAGGTAGCTCGTGAGCTAGTGATAGAAAAGAGCTAGCTCTTTTCGATTGACGTCGCTCTCGATCACTCACTCGCTCGCTAACTAGCTCACTAGCTCAGTACTTCAGTAGGTTCGTTCCGAGCGAGACACCGATGACCGAAGTCACCGACTGAACGGCTCATCGGCTCGCTTCGGAATGCTTCGGATGAATTCGGATCTCATTTGTTCGCTCTTTCAACAATGCTCTCCGCTTCCGGCGCAATACGTCATTGCAATCTACTCATACGACATACGTCACTGTAAATCTATCTTTATTTTCATTGTGTTAAAGTAGAAAATACTTTGGCACATTATTAAAAGGAACCGCGGCATTTTATTTTGCCGATTATTTACGTAAAATCATAATAAAAACAAACAGTTATAACTTATTACAGTTTAGTTAGTACTTTTTCGGTTGTTTCGACGAAATTACATGCATGCCGCTGCATGCAAAGTACCTAGTACCTAATGTATTTTTATAAATAAATGAGACTGTGAGTGATTAGTAGTTGATTAGTGGTGCTCTAAAAAATTAATTACCTATTACTTTAGCTTTAATGAGGAACAAATGTGAACTTTTTTAAATATTTCTGTGAACTAAGTTGAAACTAAATGTAAAATTATTTCACAAAAATCAATCATGATAAGATACAGACACATACGTCGACTGTTACTATAACAACCACAAAAAAAAAAAAAAAAACTCAATATCCGTAGTAATAATTGGCGTAGCATGTTTATGAGCTAAAGAAACGTAACAAAGAGTCCAAACTTCCAAAGAGCTATTAATATTGAGCGAGCCAGCCGAGCTCGCTCATTCGGCGAATCTACGCGCGTGCGGCGTGAGTCAAATGAGCTAACAGTCGGTGTCTGAGCGACTGAGTTACTGAGCTATAGAAGAGCTAGTGAGCTAAGAAGAGTTATATAGCTCTTTGAGTGAAACGTGCGGTTTGAGTCAAATGAGCTAACAGTCGGTGTCTGAGCGACTGAGTTACTGAGCTATAGAAGAGCTAGTGAGCTAGAAGAGTGATATAGCTCTTTAGAGTGAAAGAGCTAATCGCTCTTTTTCTTTTCAGTGAGCTGTTTCGCCCATGTCTAGTTTTCTGACATTTTTATATACTTTTTTATCAAAAAATATTATTACAGTCCGCGGAGCCTGAGCTGAACTTTGCATTTGTGTGAGTGCACATTGCGACGCGTCCTTTACTTGGCAATCGGCCAACCGAACAAGCCAGGCCTGAGGAGCTGTGCGTCCCTTGCACGATCACATTGGCGCGATTGGTAATCTCTCACACAAATGCAAAGCTCAGCTTAGACCTCGCGGACTGTACTGTACTAGACTAGACTGAATCGCCCATTACACTAAGGCACTGCCCGTCGTGCGACACGACGTCGCGCCTGTTTGTTGGTGTCTTTAGAGTCACGACGATTTTTTACGATTTCAAGTGTCGCCTGGAACCGGATGAATCGTACGATAAACTTCAAATGGCATTCATGGATGAAGGTCCTTCTAAGGCAACCGTGTATCGTTGGTATAACGAATTCAAGCGCGTTCGACTAACTTTGGGGGATGAAGAAAGATGTGGTCGCCCTTTGACGGCTGTTAATAAAATACCATAGGCAAGTTACGTTAGCACATACTGCAACTTGTATCGGGAAACCTTCGTGAAATAATACACGTGCATCTTCGCGTGAGAAGGATAGTTTCACGCTGGGTGCCGCACAACCTCACCGATGCTCAGAACCAGGCCCTGGTGGAATGGTGCCGTGATATGATAAACAAATTTGAAGTAGGCTCATCACGGTGTGTTTACGCTATCATTACAGGTGATGAGTCTTGGATTTATCAATACGATCCAGAAACGAAGCGCCTGTCGATGGTTTGGGTGTTTCAAAACGAATCAACGCCTACCAAAGTGAAGCGATATAGAAGCGGGGGAAGATTTTGATTGCGAGCTTTTTCAATTTGACTGGCTACTTGGTGTCAATTCCTATAAGTAACCAAAGAAGCTTCTACGCTGAATGGTATACTACCAAATGCTTGGCAGAAGTTTTCTCTCTTGTGAGCAACAAGCGACCAAACACAGGGCTCCGCGGGCTACTGCTCCACCACGACAACGCGCCTTCGCACACCGCGCTCAAAACGAGGGTCTTACTGTACAGCACGCCGGTCAAACTCCTGGGTCACCCTCCTTACAGCCCTGACCTAGCACCGTGTGACTTCTTTTAACTCCCTAAAATAAAAAATCTGCTCAAAGGGATACAATTTTCGTCGCCTGAAGATGCGCTGACAGCGTTCGAGCAGGCTGTAAACGGCTGTGTACGGCATACTGGAGAAAGTGTTTCGAAAACTGGTTCAGACGCATGAAACTTTGTACGATAGAGGCTAGTGGAACGTACTTTGAAAAGATTTGAAAAAAAAAAATTACCTACAGAACATTTATTTTTACTTTCGCAAAACTTTCTGAGTGTCTCATGCCAATAAATTAATTGTGTCTAGGATATCGTAAAAGCAGCATTTGACAACACAAATGAATAAAAAAATTTAACATTTATGGAGCAAACATAGAGTTAATAAGCTTTTTTCTAAACAAGAACCATTGTTCAATAGATTATTGTAAGGTGAAGAAGTCTTTACTCTAAGAACATGTATTTTATATTTAGGTGGAAGACATTCAAAAGAAGTTGGATGAGTTGTCCATTCAACCGGTGGCACCTGTACCAGTTCCAGTACCCGTTCCGGTAAGTTTTATATTTTTTTTAATTTTTAATTTATTTAATTTACAATGGCTCATAGACAATATTCAATTTATTACATACTACAACAAACATGACAACAATAACGTCATCAGTCTATAATGTTCCCACTGCTGGGACACAGGGTTGGTAGATGACACAGGTATACGAATTTTTGCCAGTTTCCTCATGATGTTTTCCTTCACCGTTTTGAGAGTGGTGGAAAAAAAGGAATTTTATTTATTAAAGTGATTTTCATGAAAGCAATATAAACAAAAATTTTTTTTTTATTAATTAAAGGTAGAAAAAAAAGGAATTTGAATTATAAAACTGATGTTAATAAAAACGCTTAGGAGAAACATACACACCTATAATATAATTAAACAACCCACATGTTTAAAATCTCCTTTACAGACAATAAAAGAGAAGCTATCAGACGCGGCAACCCTTACCAAATGTTTGACAATACTAAACTCTGCGTTGGACACGCCACAACTAAAGACTGTAACTCCAATAATGCAGATGATATTCAACGAGTTAGAGGTATGCTTCATTAAAGTTTTGCATAGGAATTGGGTAACACTAACAGTAGGAATGGATTTCATTTTGACAGTTCAACAACATTAATTGCGTTACTTACGTTGTTGAGCAGACAAAGTTTTTGATCATATGAAGCAATGGATAGCAATATCCTTCAAAATTATTCGAATTGTGATTGACAGAGTGTTACGCAATTAGGGTGCTGGCCAAGCTGAGGCGAATCCGCCGTGAGATGCGGGACGAAATGCGCTTGCGTCGATTATGCGAACTGACTTGTATGGAGATGTTCAAATTGGCGTGTTCCGCGTCCTGCGCGGTTTTTGGCTTAATTTGAACAGTCATTTACCCTTGATTTCTGAAAGTCTGTTATGTAAGTCTATTGTATCGACCTTTCGATAAATGACTGAAATTGGTTTCAGGTAGACATATTCCAAAACCCGGAAATAATCGAGACCGCCCTTGAAACTGTGGCTCTATTTGGAATGTTGGACAAGGAGTTCGCTAAAGAAAATAAAGCCTTCTTCTTCGCTAATGTGAGTATGACAACCATCCACAGCAAAAGTGATACATAAATAAAACATACTTTTTCATTTACTTATAAGCCCAATGGGACTTTCCTTCGGCAAGAATTAACAACTTCCTTAAAAAAAATCGTTCCCTACTATTTAACCCCTTTATGGCGTAGTAGGAGTCCTATGGAGAAGTACGAACAAGAAACTCCATTGACACTCTTTTAAATCAAAATATTTGTAACATCATTAACGTCGAAATTATTACATGTGAGAACGACGTGACATCACGCCTTGTTTCCCCGAAGGGTTGGGCAGAGGTGTACCTATAGTACACCCACATTTCGCCAGTTATGTTTAAGTCCCATGTAATAGGGGGCGAGCCTATTGCCATATACCGGGCACAATACCAGACTTCGGGCTGCTACTGAGAAATTCCAGATAGAAAAACCCAACAACACGTTGCCCGACCTGGAAATCTAACCCAGGACCTCATGCTCAGCAGTAGCGATTGCGACCACTAGACCAACGAGGCAGTTACACATACATAATAAACAATCTCAAAACAATAAGTAAGCCGTGGCAGCTAAGAGATGACGCCGCATGAATCAGCACCATTCAGCTCAACCATTTTGAGGGAATCCTACCGGCATTCAAGGTATAAAGACCATAAAGTAAGAGTGACCTGTTTTCCAGCTAATCGACACAACAAACGAGCGAATAGTATCAACGGTGCTCCGCTGCATCGCCGACTTACTTTGCGTGCACGGCGCGCGTCTATTCGAAGATGAGAACAATCAGGAGGATACCACGGTCAACACGACAAAGAAACACAGCACTTTCCATAGCGTTATTGATGATGACGGTGAGTGATAATGAACTCTCGACTCAATTCGTAAAGTATGCACAATATAACTAGAATGTATACTTAAACTAATAAAACAGCCATGAAGGTTAATGCCACGTCAACGTTAAGTCTCGCCAGTTTCATGGACGTGTGTCAACAGAAGGCCAATTCTTGTACTTAAAAAAACGTTCAAATTCAAGTTCACACGCAAGCTCATCTCAGCGGCAATCAATGACAGAAATTTGTCAAAAATTATGAATTTTGATTGTATTTTTGACAGATTGAGACTGAGATTAGACTGCGAACGTTCATAAAAATACGGGAATAGGGATGATGACAATTTTTTTTTTAAATTATTTGTTTCCAGTGCAAATATTACAAAAAGTGTAAAAGCTTATAAAACTGTCAAGTTATAAATGTTTGAAAATAACTGTTAGACAAGGACAGCACTATCGTATAAGTGACGTCACGACTATGTTATTTCATACTAGCGCCGTACATTGTCCGTCCCGCGCGACAAGGACGAGAATAATCCCCTCCAAAAACTTTTAGAGCGTGTATCTCTCGTTTCGTTTTTGTTTCGTTCGTAGCAATACAAATTTTGACTCGCTGGTAACGCGACGTTGACAGCAGCCGCGATGGTAGTGACGTGATTGATGTGATTGACGTGTATAGTCAACATCCTACAACTTCTATGAAACAATATTTTAAGACGTGCCAGATCGGCGATTTGACGTTGACGTGACTGATGATACGAAATAAATGCACTGTCAACGTAAAATTGTTACTACTAACGTGCGGTTTTCTGGACTTGGACATTAATGTGGCATATCGAGCTTAAAGCTACGGTTTCCTAGAAAAGCGGCTGTTATGACAGCGGCGAAGATTGAAATCGTTAGATACGCCTACCGCGCCAAAAGATAGTCGAATCTCACACAATTACGCAGACTTGACTTGATTTATTATATAGCGTTTAGCGCCCTCACCGTACTTGGTCACGCGAAAAAGTGTTCATACTGTAAACACTTTTTCGCGTGACCAAGTACGGCGAGGGCAAATCGAGTGATTTAAATCTTTGGGCAGCGAGATTTGACTTTACGGTGTCAAAAACGCTCTCTAGGAAAACACAAACTTAATTTCTTCAACACCGTTTCAGTGACGTCATTTACCGGTAAATTGCGGACGTTATGTGGGCGGTCACCGCTCTTCTAGGAAACCGTCGCTTTAGAAAAAGGCTATTAATCAGTGATGTGTGTGAAGCGTTTTGCCATGTTTACGGCTGGGTACTGTAGCTTTGATGCTACCAACCGTTATTCAACATGTTACAGTATTTATCTCACGAAGCGACGCGCGCTTTACATGTGGTAACTAAGTGTACAAACACGCTGTGAATGTGTGCGTGAAGACTAATAGCGTCAGAGACACACATAATCATAATCATAATAATCATAATGCGGATAGGCAGTAACACGAAATTGTTGTTGTTATTTAGACTGCCTGTGTTTGCTGGTTGTAAAAAGTGTTAAAATAATTTAATATAGTTTTGGCTGTTTTCTTGCAGGCAACATTTCAGAGTCGGCCATATCAATGTCGCCAGCACATAGCACGGTCATTGAATTACTACTGAAGATTATGGACAGCACTGTAAGTATACTGAAGTATTTTTATTGTAAATGCAAAGAAGCGATGCACGCTATCAGTAAGTACTACTGCGGTCTATTAAAAATTGTAATTTAATTTTAATTTATTTACTCTGTTTCCAGTGCGCAGCATACAGACTGATTATAGTGGAAGGCCTGTGCCGCCTTCTACACTTAGGACACCTCGAGTCTCCTGCCATACTCAGCAGACTGCTGCTTCTCTGGTTTAACCCAGCCACAGGTATGCTAAACTAAACCTTATCTTTCTAAACTTATGCATTAAAGTCGATTTCGTGTCTTTCTGTGTGACCAGTTGCTCGTTTAGACTACGCAACGAATTTTGATACGGTTTTCACTGTCATTGAAAGCAAGTTGGCAGTACATTCCGGAAAGTTTTAATGTCAAATTCATAATATTTATAATAAAGAAATCGTGATGTTTTAGCTAGCCAAAATACTGAACTTTATGATTCACTTGTTAAGGTTTTAAATCGTTTGTGTCTGATTTAATGTTAATTTTTTTAAACTGGCGTGCATGTACGATCCAGATGTATGAACGTAAACGAGGCAAAAGTAGTATGTAAGGATCGGAGCAGGTGGCGTTCTGTAGTTTCTGCCTATCCCCCTGGGAGGAAGGCGTGAGTTTATGTGTATTTTTTTATAAAAATGATATTTGCACACCTATTATGGTAGGATATGGTTTAAAGAACTTTTGTTGTAATTATTTATCACCGTCGCATATTCAAGCAAATAAATGATTTGATTTGATTCATGGTCCAAACAGTTGATGAAGATATGCTGAGGCAAACCATTGGCGTATTTTTCCAAACGTTCCCAACAACCGTGGATGGCGCCCAAGAACAGATTCAGGTATGATCATTGACTTTATTAATATTTTGTTTATAGTTAAGTTTAAGAATACATATATTATGCCTGCTGGTAATAAGGCTTAGGTTAGGTTACTCTTTTTGTCTGTGGTCAGAAATGATAGATAATTTATCTTCTTATATTTTAAAAACTAGATGAGGTCGTCGTTTCCTATCTGACAACTCTGAGAAGAAAGGCCGAAACAAACTTAGAGGTCACAGTATCTTAAAGTCACGACATAATCTTGGTCAGATCGCACAGGCACAAATCTCTAACGCGTGCCGGAAACCAACCCACGACGATTATTTTTGCGATCTTGATAGCATTTTTCATCAAATTATTTATATTTAGCGAATCAGCTTGTATCATGGCGAAGCCCTAAGCACATTATTATTTCTTCGATGCGACCTCTTTCTGGGGTTCCGTACCCAAAAGGTGCCATCGGGACCCTATTACTAAGCCCCCTCGTTTTTTCGTCCGTCTGATAGCGGGCGGTATCTCATGAACCGTAATAGGTAGACACTTAAAATTTTCACAATGTGTTTCTATTGTCGCTATAATAAAACACAGTAAAAATAAAATAATGTTAAAAATGAAACGGGGAACAAGAAACCGTTTTTTCCGGTTTTTTATTGTGTTGTGGTATGGAAACCTTTCGCGTGCGATTCCGTCTTGCACTTGGCCGGTTTTTTAACGTTATTTTTCAACTTTAAACATTTTCGTACAGAAAGCAACGCTACCTACACTTCGGGCGCTTGCCAACGCCCCGTCTAGTTCGCCGCTAGCAGAGATCGATCAAGAGGCAGTCGTCAGGTTCATTGTGTCACTCACCAGGGTTAACCATGAGGTAAGTTATTATTAAAACAACAACATTCATTAATCCTGTAAGCCGCCCGTAAGCCGCATGTGATATACCAATTGACTACTATCAAAAATGTACATGAATTAAAACCGATTTCAATAGTTATAATAGAGGCACGCAAAATACTGTCCCTTTACGGTATGACGCACTAAATAAAACCGTGATACTTATTTAAAAGATGTTGCTAAAACGAATTTAAGAAGCGAGTCGTAGTTATAGGTATGTTGGCAAAAACTCATTAAATGCCTCAGCCTCTTCAGCTGCTTTATTAAAAATTTGTTGTCGTCCATAATGTCTAGTTGTTTTTCCAGTTTAACCGACTTACCCGTTTCATTGTTAATAATTTCTAAAGTTGTTTTTACTCTATTATCGGAATTTTTAGTTGTATCGCTGCATTATTATTTAAGCAAATAAACAACAAAAAAAAAATACAAACTAAGAAAGGAGTATCAAACCTGTTTTTTTTTAAACCATTTAATTCGTATAGTCTCGCTCTACTTTAAACATACCTGGTGTAGTCCATTGGTTGGCTTCAACCAATGGGCTACATCAGGGCACAGATAATATAATACTACGTACAGATACCCTCAATGTGAATGAAAATGAAACCTCCCTAAGTCTGGCAATTGAGCTGGCAATTTTTAGTCCTCAAATTCTTCAACAGATCGCAGCATATGCGACTCACTAATTGCCAGAGACTGTAGTATTACAACGCCATCTAGGAGTCGACCTAATTTTAAAACGTTTCATGCAATCCTTTTTATAAAAAGTTTTATCGTTCCGGGTTCAGAAAAACATGTTATTAGATTTATTTTATATTTCTATTTAAAAAATAATAATAAAATAACCTTGTTTGATTAAAAAAAGTAACAAAATTGGAAACTAATGAGGCTGGATCAATTGAATAAAACGCCATCTTTTGCAAAAAGCACCAAACAAAATGATTAACAGATGGCTACTTTTATCATTCAAAGGGTTTATCATTTTAAGGAATTATAGATAAAGGCTTCCTTTTTATTTTATTTAAAAAATACGTGTATTATGAGTGGAAATAGATAATCTGCACTAGACTGGAAATTTTAGACTTTTACCAATCATAGTTCAGTCAAAATTATGCCGTATATCGCTTTTTAATGATTGTTAATTTAAGACAAATTATAATTTGTTCGAGTTGAGACCTTGAGATGTTAATGCAAATCACTATCGGGTTTTGAAAGTCGATTGGTATTCTTTTTGCGCAACATCAAAAAGGGCTCCATAGATTTGACTAGGATTGTTATGTTCTACTATAGATGGCGTAATTCTATGGGCTATATTATTTTTTAAACTTTTTGCAACGACTAGCTGCACAAGGCCTGCATTCTATTTTGTGATAGAAGAAGAGAAGATAGCTTGTAATCCAAAATGCTCAGACGTTAAGTCACTTGAAACTAATTTATTTTTCGCATCACAATCACTAAATATGTTATCAAGACAAGTCGACGATGAAAGTTCAAAAAACAAGTTAAATAAATTTAAAGACCACTCCTTATTTAACTCCATAAGTATTCGACTTCTCAATGTTAGAGTTATCAGGTTAAGAATTGTCGATTCAAAACGAAAAAAAATCCCAGAGGAGGGGTCGATAAACGCAAATTATAACGTATCGCTCGAGTTCAATACAAGACAATTCAATAGTGAGCTCGAAAGAAATATTTACTTAACCTAAACGTGGTTTACATGTCAACTTGTTTAAAAAGAGAACTAAAGATCTACCCCCAAATAGCACTTTTTCTCACAAATGCACTTTACATTACTAAAATTATCATAATTAAAAACACTACTTCATGTTCTTTCAACCCAGTGCTCAGTGAAACATAACACGTGAACACCAAAGTTCTCCATAAATAAACTTAAACTCTAGCTCTTCGTTGGACAAACCATGCTTGGCTTTTATCTTTCTCGCGTTCTTTTCCCCAGCTATCTGACAGTCAAGGCGGCATGGCGCTAGTGCTGTGCCAGTACATAGTGCGGCGACCGAGCGCGCCCGAAGTGGCGCTGGCGTGCCGCGTGCTGGCGTTGCTGGCCACACCGCGCGACGCGCACCTCGCGCACGAGCTGGCACACATGCTGAGGGAGCTGTGTCTAGTGAGTATATCTATACACAAGGCGGCATGGCGCCACGTGCCGCGTGCTGGCGTTGCTGGCCACACCGCGCGACGCGCACCTCGCGCACGAGCTGGCACACATGCTGAGGGAGCTGTGTCTAGTGAGTATATCTATACACAAGGCGGCATGGCGCCACGTGCCGCGTGCTGGCGTTGCTGGCCACACCGCGCGACGCGCACCTCGCGCACGAGCTGGCACACATGCTGAGGGAGCTGTGTCTAGTGAGTATATCTATACACAAGGCGGCATGGCGCCACGTGCCGCGTGCTGGCGTTGCTGGCCACACCGCGCGACGCGCACCTCGCGCACGAGCTGGCACACATGCTGAGGGAGCTGTGTCTAGTGAGTATATCTATACACAAGGCGGCATGGCGCCACGTGCCGCGTGCTGGCGTTGCTGGCCACACCGCGCGACGCGCACCTCGCGCACGAGCTGGCACACATGCTGAGGGAGCTGTGTCTAGTGAGTATATCTATACACAAGGCGGCATGGCGCCACGTGCCGCGTGCTGGCGTTGCTGGCCACACCGCGCGACGCGCACCTCGCGCACGAGCTGGCACATATGCTGAGGGAGCTGTGTCTAGTGAGTATATCTATACACAAGGCGGCATGGCGCCACGTGCCGCGTGCTGGCGTTGCTGGCCACACCGCGCGACGCGCACCTCGCGCACGAGCTGGCACACATGCTGAGGGAGCTGTGTCTAGTGAGTATATCTATACACAAGGCGGCATGGCGCCACGTGCCGCGTGCTGGCGTTGCTGGCCACACCGCGCGACGCGCACCTCGCGCGCGAGCTGGCACACATGCTGAGGGAGCTGTGTCTAGTGAGTATATCTATACACAAGGCGGCATGGCGCCACGTGCCGCGTGCTGGCGTTGCTGGCCACACCGCGCGACGCGCACCTCGCGCACGAGCTGGCACACATGCTGAGGGAGCTGTGTCTAGTGAGTATATCTATACACAAGGCGGCATGGCGCCACGTGCCGCGTGCTGGCGTTGCTGGCCACACCGCGCGACGCGCACCTCGCGCACGAGCTGGCACATATGCTGAGGGAGCTGTGTCTAGTGAGTATATCTATACACAAGGCGGCATGGCGCCACGTGCCGCGTGCTGGCGTTGCTGGCCACACCGCGCGACGCGCACCTCGCGCACGAGCTGGCACACATGCTGAGGGAGCTGTGTCTAGTGAGTATATCTATACACAAGGCGGCATGGCGCCACGTGCCGCGTGCTGGCGTTGCTGGCCACACCGCGCGACGCGCACCTCGCGCACGAGCTGGCACACATGCTGAGGGAGCTGTGTCTAGTGAGTATATCTATACACAAGGCGGCATGGCGCCACGTGCCGCGTGCTGGCGTTGCTGGCCACACCGCGCGACGCGCACCTCGCGCACGAGCTGGCACACATGCTGAGGGAGCTGTGGCTAGTGAGTATATCTATACACAAGGCGGCATGGCGCCACGTGCCGCGTGCTGGCGTTGCTGGCCACACCGCGCGACGCGCACCTCGCGCACGAGCTGGCACACATGCTGAGGGAGCTGTGTCTAGTGAGTATATCTATACACAAGGCGGCATGGCGCCACGTGCCGCGTGCTGGCGTTGCTGGCCACACCGCGCGACGCGCACCTCGCGCACGAGCTGGCACACATGCTGAGGGAGCTGTGTCTAGTGAGTATATCTATACACAAGGCGGCATGGCGCCACGTGCCGCGTGCTGGCGTTGCTGGCCACACCGCGCGACGCGCACCTCGCGCACGAGCTGGCACACATGCTGAGGGAGCTGTGTCTAGTGAGTATATCTATACACAAGGCGGCATGGCGCCACGTGCCGCGTGCTGGCGTTGCTGGCCACACCGCGCGACGCGCACCTCGCGCACGAGCTGGCACACATGCTGAGGGAGCTGTGTCTAGTGAGTATATCTATACACAAGGCGGCATGGCGCCACGTACCGCGTGCTGGCGTTGCTGGCCACACCGCGCGACGCGCACCTCGCGCACGAGCTGGCACACATGCTGAGGGAGCTGTGTCTAGTGAGTATTGCTTACATAATAGGGACTAAAGAAATCATCAACGTCATAAATTCCTCCGAGATCTTCCACAACTGGGCATGGTCCTCCCCCAAGCGTCGCATCCTAACATCGACCGCTCCCGTATTGCGGCTCACATCTAACGAAAGCAGGAAGCGTACAGCATCCAAATTTCTTATCGTAAATGCTATTTGCATGATTTGTACTTTTGACTGATGAGTATCCGTGTATTGATAATTTATCACTGGATCCAGATGATATTTTTAGTTTCTGCTATTCTCTCAACTCATTACTGTTACTCTACTGCCTTGTATGATGGCGCCTGTAATTTATAATCCCACTAATATTAGATGTGAAAGTTCGCATGTTTTACTCAAAAACGGCTGAACGTATTTGGATGGAATTTACCAAACATCGTTATTATCTGGATCCAAACATAGGATACTTATTATCCCGGTAGTGCGTTTCCGACATACACGCTGGCAAAGCTGCTGGCAGCTTCTCCCTTTCAGCTTTGCAGCTTTTGTCTCTGACTTCATGAGCTATGTCATAATAATAAAATAAAAAAAAGACGAGTAAAAAGCCGATGTATCATCCTCGTGAGTATCTAACACCATTTGACCATGTTTTACAGAAACTGCCAGACAAGCAGTCCTGTCGAAACCTGACGCGATACTTAGGTGCTTTGGAAGCCGCTGAACGAGCCAGTCTCAACAAAATGTCACATACAGGTATAACAAACCTCGTCCTATGATTCTGAACTACGACTTAGTCTGTCCTTCGCATTGCTTGAAATATTGCATAACTCTTGGCTTTAAAAAGTCTAGTAAAGACTTTCGCCCGCTTTCTAGAACTAAAATCAACGACCTGTCAAAATAAACTCAAGCCAACCAATCTGCACCCTAATTGCGTATTATAAAATTTTAATCATTTTGAAGAATATTTATTGCCAATCCATCCCGAAAAAAAAATCTGCTCAGCAACAACGTAAATAACGCAATAAATGTTGTTGAACTGTCGCTACTACCCCGCTGATTGGCTGTTGATTATTCAAACTACCAATTACAGTAGTTGACGTGCGAGTCGGTCTAGTAAATAAAAAATGATTTCTTATTTCTTTGTTCAGGTGTAACTGAAGGCGTGACTATGCAAGAAGATTCACTGGCCGCGCTCGGAAGAACTACGTCGTCTATGCGTAAGTTTTTTTTTTAAATGACTTATTTGTGCCGTGCCCTTATGATTTTGTACCATGCCAGCAATAGCACGCGTGCTATTGCTGGCATGATCCACACATAGGATACTACAGCATGATCAAACATATCATAGCACAAATTCCGTCATTTTAACCAAGAGTTTAGTTTAACGGAGCCTAAGGCCGAATCACATGCACTCGTGTGCTTACACCACAAAACGAGAACCGGCGCTAATGTGTATGAAAATGAATAGTTTATTCATACGGAGTGGTCAAATGTGGATTTGACCGTTAAAATCAAACTTATGGGCAATACCGACCACATCAAGGCCACGTCGCAGCCACAACGCAACCACCAGCAAGACCGCGCACTAGCGGCCAGCAACTTCGCAAACACAACGATCTATCTGTCTGCAAACACTAGCCACCAACTTCACCACATTTCAACTGCTAGAAAACGCGTCCAAGAAGTTGCAGCGACACTATTTACACGTATCCAGTGCTTGCCCATATTTCGTCGCTGTCATGTGGAATGGTTGTCCTATTTATTGACTAAAGTGCGAATGTGAGATGCAAAAAAAAAACCTTAACTTATCATTTAAATGATTCGTTCCTATGTAAAAGTAGGAAACACAGCAAACTTTTATTTTGCAGTTACTTACCTTAGATTTAGTATGTAAAATCATAATTGTTCAATCGTATATCGTATTAAATTGTATTTCGTATGTTTCTTTAGGGATATGAGGAACAGGGTGTAAAGTTCACTCATACTCTCAGAAAAGGGAGGATCCTCCGACCAGATGGATGTCGTATCTGGTGGGCAACTGCCGATGATTGTTGTCGGGAAGTTGTATATATGCTAGCTGCGCGGTAAACAATGATTGCGCGATGCAGGATTAGTGCGATGCGTTGTTCGCATATGGCGGTGTAGATGCCGCCACATTTCCATTTTATATCAATTTTATCGATGTTAATTTAATGTTATGGACTATGATCAAGTTAAATTTAAAATATAAAAAAACAACCCGACATAAACAAAAATCTCTAAAAACGACTGAACAGATTTTTTTTTTAAATTAAGAATGCTCTCGGCAAAGTCACCTTTAAACAAAAACAAAATCGGTTCAGTCCTTTGTGAGCCACGATGCCGCAGACAGAAACACAGAAACACAGATACACACGTAAAACTTATAACACCCCTCTTGTTCCGTCGGAGGATAAAAATTAATTAATGAAAATTATTGTATACTTTTTCAGCTCAACCAATAGGACGAAGCACACATGTGGTCGTCAATGAGACAGTTGAAGAGGAGCCTGAAATAGATGAGACTTCCCCTGCTGAAGCTATTTCAAGGATCTCTGAGGGTTAGTAGCGTAAACTTGATAAAACATTATCCCCCACCGCCCCGGATATAAAGATTAACCCTGGAATTCTTAAATGACACTACATTTAACATAACATTAACATAAAATCACGCCTTGTTTCCCCGAAGGGTTGGGCAGAGGTGTACCTATAGTACACCCACATTTCGCCAGTTATGTTTAAGTCCCATGTAATAGGGGGCGAGCCTATTGCCATCTACCGGGCACAAATCCAGACTTCGGGCTGCTACTACGGTCTTTGGCGCGAAGTACCTATGGTGCTACAGCGTTATGACATGTGAGGGGGTAATTTCCGTATTTTTAAGAACGTTCGCTTTCATATTTCAGTCTCAATCTGTCTAAAATATAATCAATTTACCTACATTTTGACAAGTTTTTATGTACGAGAATTGACATGGACATTAAAACACATGGACATGTTCTGAGATATTCAAACACAACTTTTTACTGTTTCTATCTTCAATTTAAGTAACGATACTATCATGAAGACAACATCCATGAAAGATCTGGAAGTCATATTCGACCGAAAGCTCACCTTCCACGATCACATTACTACGTTAGCCAAGAAATCTTACCAAAGGTTGGGTTTTGTTCTGCGTAATTGCCGCTATTTTCGCTCCGCACATGTCATTAAAATTATATTTTATGCGCTCGTACGTAGCACATTGAAATCCAGCTCCTGCGTGTGGAATCCACAAGAAAGTACATATGCGCTTTTACTGGAAAGAGTACAAAAAACGTTCCTCAAGTTTCTCTGTAAGCGGTAACATGGCTATTAGATCCTTACCTCTATCCGACTCCATTTTTATTACGGTGCCTTGGATATAACTCGTTAAAGATAAAGCGAGCAAAACCATAGCCTATAAGATGCTCCGTGGCACTATTGATGCGCCTGATCTGCACACTGTGCCGGCTCGCTTCTTTGTCTCAGACCATTACTGCCGTGGCAGAAAGCTGTTAGCTGTGCCTCCATGTATCTCGCACTGTTGCTCGTGCTAAGTCCACAGTACCAGGTACTCTGTTCGCGCTTAATGATCTCTTGGATTCTAATCCAACAAACGATCTGTTTGCGGACGAATGGACGAAGATTTTATCGGCATGCCAGAAGAACCGTGAGAGGGATTTATGAAAGTCTTATAAACTATTTTACCAGAACTTGATGATTTTATATTTTCTCTTTAATGTGCATATGTATACAAACTGTGCCTTTAATTTTTGCAATTGGTTTTAAACCGTTTTAATTCAGGAAAGAAAGAAATAAATAAATTTGCTTCAATTGAGTGTCGAGAAATGTCATTTTTTTTTATCAATTCCCCTTTTCAGTGAAGGCTTATTTAAAACCAGGTTTTTTTTTCTTTTGTACCCAGTTGATAGCAATAGGCTCGTGTTAAATATAGGTAGGTTTTGCAGGAACAGCTCTGCCTAACCCTTCGGTTTAATAATCATAACTCTTCTTAACAGCTCAACCTCAAGCGGAAAGTAGTAGAGCAGTGCGGGACTCGTCAGAGACAGACACCGGTCTGACTGCAGAACCGTCTGACATACCGTCCGACAACAGCGGTGGTGTGTCACCCGTAAAGAAAGCTAAGGTTACTAAAGGTATGTGTTCAATACTTGTTACATCTTCTTCTAAGATTACTCGTATTTTAGAAATAGGTTGATTTCGTAGAGCGCGATATCTGCCGCTCATAACCTGGAATTTCTTTAAATCGTGGAGTGCCAGTGAATGAACTAGACAGTGCCGTGAAAACACAACGAAAAGTAGAATGGACATATTAAAAAGGAAACAGCTTATGGAGTGACATGCAAAAATAAATTTACAGCCATTGGAAAGGGATCATGTATTCCAAAGATTATGTGTCACAAAATCCGTGACGCGGAATGGGTAGAAGACGAAACAGATAAGAATGTCACCAAAACTGATAGATTAGTAAATAAAACAATACAATGTTGACTAAACGAACAAAAGTAGCCGAAGTGGAAAAAGTTTCTATGATAGGACACACAATCGTAATTTGTATGACAGTAGTAAGAATACAGAAGTAAGAATCGGTCACAAGTTGCACAAAGATGATATAAAGCACTGGTGGAAAAAGTCACTTTGATCTTCACCCAAAACGTAGACGTATTTACAACGAAGGCCTTCAAAAAACGTAGTAATGATCATCATTTTGCGAACTTCGTCTTATGGATCAACATTCGGGTCGTTGAGCGGTAGTCGTTTAGCAGCCCGATTGTGAAAATAACTGTCGAACTTCCTGTGCACTCCGCACAGGAAGTTCGACAGTTATTTTCACAATCGGGCTGTTCGTTCGTGTTGTTCGCACTGTTCTGTTCCTCCTTCAAATTGTTCTACTTTTTGCTTGATATTTGATCTCCGCTTTCTCCATCCTGATTGTCATCGGCATAAAGGGTTGTTTCCACCATTCCGTCGTTCCCTTCTTTAAATGACATGCGTTCTGATCGAAATATTGAATCTCCCCATTCGGCAGAATCAATCTCGTATGCTCCTATTTTCCATTTATTTTTGACCACCGTTCCACAGTGGTGTTCGGCGCTCTCACAAGATTTAATATGTTCATTATCGAGAATTTTGTGTAAGACTTGACGACGATTGCCGGAATAAAGGTATGCACGTAGACAAAACAAGCAGTCAACCGATTTATTTCTGTCGGGTTCTTTGCAAATAATTCGTCCCAGTCGTGAGTTTAATGCCCACTTTCACTGTTTAATGACACTGTAGTATGTGAGGTGCCAGTGAGGTATTCTTCCTTCTTGATGGTAAGCGACGAATTTATAAAGTTTTATACAGTCCGACCGAAAAATGTATGGAACATTGGGAAAAATCATATCTCCAATATGATTCTTCCAAATGTTCCATTGCTGTTTTGTCACTCCTCTGTCTCGGCATTCTCCTTCGATAGAATATCTTCTGACTCGCTCGTTTCGCCATTTGATTCTATATTCGACTTCGCTTTCAGACTCGATAATCTCATCTAGTCCAGCAAACAGTCCTGTAACAGATTATTATCTATTTGCAGTACTTTTCTACTATTAAATATTTTAATTGAAGAATAAATGTTAAAAATAATTATAAATACCAACGATCTAGTGTATTTGGATATCTTATGTTTTGTGAAACCTGGTTAAAACCGGATAGGATGTGGTTTAATGTAACATTTAGGATGTTGTTGTTCACTGCAATGCAGACGAAAAATGTTTACATGAAGAGGGAGCGTAGGGCGCTGTCAGTCAGGAGCAATATGTTGATCCGTAGGTTTGTAAAGTGCTCAAGGGGTGTAAAAGTTTTTGATGGAAATTTAACACACAGATAATTTATACGAGTTCTTTAAACTAAACGGCAATTTCATAGGTAAAGACCCATTAAATTGTTTTTTTTAAAATAATACATTTAACAGCTACTTTTGATTCACAAGGCGCTAATATTAACTACGGTACACTGTTTTCTACAGTGTGCCAAGAATTCAGTAAAGCATGTTCTGCATAGGTATTCACAAAGGTACGATATGCTTTCGTGCCGTATCGAACGTCAATGTATTGTTCAAATACAAACTAATTTGGGCATTGTCTGAAGTAAGTGCACATACTGTAAGTAAAGTAGTATTATTGTTTTGACCGCTGCATAGATCCTAGTATATTTATATAATTTAAGGTGGTTACATTCGTACGTAACACTTAGATTCGTTCTAGATTTTGATTTAAATGAGTTGTGTAGATGGAGTACGTGATTCTTTTTTGATGACGTGTTTCTATTTTACGTGATTAGTTTAGAAGGTTTTGTTTTCGTGCAGGCTGCGTCAGGTCCTGAGACACAGGCCCGGGCAAGGTCCTCATGCCTTTGCACGAATGCAATGAGCATCTGCCGCTGCTCCAATAACACTCTTTTCTGCAAATATACATTTTCAATGACGTTTTATAACATGAAAATGGGCAAATAGCATGAAACAGTAATTAGAATTACTGATAAAATGTTTGAGCCATTATTCTGTCAAAAAAAACTTACTTTTCTAGGTATCCATAAACGTCATACTTGTTTTTGTTCAAAGATACCAAATTTTAAAATGAAGTCTGGAAAGGTAACAACATTCCAAAGTTGAAGTAAACAAAGCAAGTTTAATAGAAATCAGGTAAATTTGATTTATTCATAAAATTGATTACTGTTTTTTTGTTTGTATTTTTATTAGTAACTCGATGTTTATAAGTAGTTATAGTTGCACTTAATGAAATACCCAATAAAAGTCATTTATTTACCACTTTAAATTGTCTACCATAATTATCAATTTACTACCATTTTGTAGCGTTTCCCATTCACAACTACAATCGGTAAAAAAAAAACCTTCCACACGGATCTGTGAATAGCGTATTGCATGTCCTTCGGTTCATGAATCAGGCTATCGAACAAGTGCTATTGTCGATACAATAGCTAGAATTAGGTATGCTGTTAAAAAACAATCATTACTAAACCAACATTTTGCAAATGGATCACTCTCACAACAAATAATATAAAACATCTCTGCTTTTTCTAATGCTGATGGCATATTTTATATAATTTATAACACGGGAAATAATTGAATTCTGATCCAAACCCAAACCCATCATGAATAAATAAGACATTATTCTAAGATATTCAAAAGAGTCTACCCTCAAGCTAAATCTAAATGAATAACTATCAAAATTAGTATATAACTAATAACAAATAAAAGCTGTGTGGCATGTATACCCAAAGAAACTGGAAACACAACACAGTCATATCAGAAAGAATTTTCTCTAGAAATTGATAATGAAACCATTTGAGATAACTTAAAAGTTGCTGAGACATAAGAAAATTTCTTTACCAACATCCCAGTAGAGGTAACGAAATCTCTCTCATCATCTGTATTAGCTGAATCTTTCTCAAAGAAAACTTCTGTTATAACATTCCATTGATTTCAAGCCCATTTCTATTGCCACGAATAAAAAGTCATTTAAAAGTCTTAACATAAAAAAACAATGTAGACTTATGGGGAATTTCCGTAAAGGTTCTTGGAGATATCACTTATACAATTGCCCGGTCCTAACAGGCATACATAATCCATGTTTCGACAACGTTTAGGAAACTTACCGCTTCCTGATTTAACGATACATTGTTAAGTAGTATCAATTTTCAAATCGGGTAGTAAGTGTGATCCCATACATCTGTGACCATCATGAGGTCTCAACTCGAACAAATTATAACTTGTCTTGAAAAAAATTCATAGATGGCAGCATAGGTAACCATTGTGAAATTAAGCATCATTAAAAAGCGACATACAGCAGAATTTTGACTGAATTATGATTGGTAAAAGTCTAAACTGCAAAGTTTAGTGCAGCTTTATCTATTTCCACTCAAATACACGTATTTTAAAATAAAATAAAAAGGAAGCCTTTATCTATAATTCGAATGATAAAAGTAGCCATCTGATAATCATTTTGTTTGGTGCTTAATAGATGGCGTTTTACTCATTTGGTCCTTATAAGTTTCCAATTTTGTTACATATTTAAATCAAACAAGATCTTTTTATTATTATTTTTAAATATAAATATAAAAGAAACTCAAAACTCAAAACTCAAATCATTTATTTCAATTAAACCATTTACAGGCACTTTTGAATTGTCAAGGAGTCGGTCAGTCAGAAATATGAAGCTAGTTGCCCATTCCAAAGCGTAGTAGGTACCTATGGAGACGAACGGGCAAGAAACTCCATGGACACTCTTTTAAATAATAATGTTTTTACATATATCTTAGTTACATCGATTAATGTTGTTCACTATAAGTGAGAACGATGTACAAAAAACCGTACACGTTAAAAGCGTCCAGAGTGCATCAAAACATAATTAAAAACAATCCAGCTAATAATTTATTAAAATAAGCCCTGGCAGCTAAGAGATGACCAGTCCCAACTGACGGCGCCCGTTCACGAACATGAAATCTAATAACATGCTTTTCTGAACCCGGAACTATAAAACTTGTTATAAAAAGGATTGCATGAAACGTTTTAAAAGTAGGTCGACTCCTAGATGGCGTTGTAATACTACAGCCTCTGGCATATAATGAGTCGCTTGTGCTGCGATCTGTTGAAGAATTTGAGGACTAAAAATTGCCAGCTCAATTGCCAGACTTAGGGAGGTTTCATTTCTTTGTATGGGATTGGGTATCTGTACGTAGTATTATAATATCTGTGCCTATATCTTGAGCAAAAACTATGCAAAAATCATGTTAGAATAGATGTTGTCACATTTGAATCAAATGCGATTTGACATAGTCGCCAGTTTGGTTTCACGAAAGATAGGTCGACGACAGACGCGGGAGTAAAACGCATCAGTCACATTTTGGAATCCTGAGAGTAGTCCAGGATGCAGTTGGCATTTTCTGTGACCTCTTTAAAGCGTTTGACTGTGTTGGCCACACAATACACTGATCTGGTAATTATACCACTTCGGAATTCGTGGACAAGCTGCTGAGCTTATTCTGTCCTATCTATTAAAAAGGCAAAAAGTGAACGATAACGGGGCGGCGACGTCCTCGGGGTCTCTAATTGAAATGGGCGTGCCTCAAGGTTACGTTCTGGCCCCCATTCTCATTTCTATTTTATATTAATGACATTCCTTACATGGTGGCTAACTTATCGGATATAATTTTATTCGCTGATGACATTTGCTCTTATTTTTAAATAGATAGAAAAGATACGGATGTGTTACATGTCAACGATAGTCTAGCTGTTCTTTCGAAATGGTTCGCAGCTAATAATCTTTTACTTAATGCGAACAAAACTAAAATGTACCCGAAGTGGGTCTTAATTTAAAACATGATGGCAAAAAAGTAGATGCTATTACGGAAACTGTATTTCTAGGAATTGCTTTAGATTCAAAAATTACAATGGGGCGCCCACATTAGAGCTCTTTCAGGTAGATTAAGTTCAGCTGCATATGCAGTCAGAAAATTAATCCTGTTGACCGATAAAGCTACAGTTTGAATAGTATACTTTGCTTATTTCCACGGTATTATGTCTTATAGCATTCTGCTGTGGGGATCGGCAGCTGACGTAGATTCAATTTTCATTTTACAAAAGATGGCAAACGCACGATCTTTGAAATGAGTCCTCGCGAGTCTGTCAGAAACAAATTCAAAGAAACTGATGACACACTAACTCTGCCTTCTCTCTATATGTTTGAAAGTATTTTGTATGTTCGCTTTAAAAAAAGAAAAATGAAAAATTATTAATTTTCTGTAAATAGGTTTGTAAAAACACTTTTACACGTCAATCATATTTAAAAAACTAGATGAGATCGGCGTTTCCTATCTGACTACTCTGAGAAGAAAGGCCGAAACAAACTCGGAGGTCACAGTCTCTTTTAAATTCCAGACATAATCTTGGTCAGGTCATGTGAAGACCATGTGGATTGATGTCTGAAATGGTCTTTTGAGGAAAGAACCACATAGAATGATTGGACCTTTCCAGTCAGTGCACGCATTTGTCAGTTGTCATGCAGCTCAACACAGAACTAAAGGAGCTAAACGATTCGACGAACATTACCAAAGAAAGGACATTTGGGTAGGCCGCATAAATTACTTAAACTGCCAGACCATGATTAAAACTAATAAAAAAATGCATTAAAAAAAACGACAAATACACAATGTCTTCACATTCACAATAATTAAAATAATATAATACGTTACAAAGTAAATTAACATGTCATTGTGTACATAAAGTCCACCAATGTCAAAGTGTAAATAAAAATCCGAAAATAATCTTTGTCATATCATATGAGGACCATGTAGACTGGTGTCTGAAATGGTCTTTTGAGGAAAGAACCATACGGATTTGAGTGGACCTGTCCAGTAAGTGCACGCATTTGTCAATCATCGTGCAGCTCAACTCAGAACTAAGGAGCTCAACGATTCGACGAACAATACAAAAGAAAGGACATTTGGGTAGGCCGCGTAATGTACTCAAACGGCCAGACCATCGTTAAAAGAAAAAAAGAAAAATACAATGACCCACATAGTCCTCAAATTCTCAAAAATTAAAACAATATTGTACTTTAAACAGTTAAAATATAGATGTCATTGTTTATCTAAAAAGGTACGAATATAGAAAAAATCAAAAATAAAAGTTAAACAGCAAATTAAACATCAACAATATCTGTGTAAACTAATTGGAGCAGCTCAATACCAAGCCTTCTTGTCCTCAATATAGCCTTTGACAGTATAATAGGCCTTCTGGCATAATTTCCGCTTTATAAAAGATTGAATTTATTAAGGCTTAGTTCTTGAATGTGGCTAGGAAGTTTATTATAAAAACGTATACATTGACATTTAAACGAGCTACCTATTTTCTTGAGCCTCGTAGTGGGAACAACAAATGTTTGTTCGTTCCTAGTATTTATGTTATGGATGAAGAGATACGAGGAACAGGGTGTAAAGTTCACTTATACTCTTGGAGAAAGGAGGATCCTCCGACCAGATAGAAGTCGTATCTGGTGGGCAACTGCCGATTGATATCGGGAAGTTGTATATATATGATAGCTGCGCGGTAAACTCTGATTGCGCGATGCAGGATTTGTGTAACGTCAGTGTGATGTGTTGTTCGCATGTGGCGGTGTTGATGCCGCCACATGGATATCACTATATATTTTAAACAGATTAATATTTTTATGTGCATACAAAAGATTTTCATAAATATACTGGCACAGTCATTATATTAATCTCTTTAAATTTGTCTCTGAGGGAGTGTCTGGGACTTAATTTATAAATTGAACAAATTTCCCTTTTTTGTAAAACAAAAATTGTTTGAATATCGGCGGCATTTCCCCACAAAAGAATACCGTACGACATCACACTATGAAAATGACTAAAGTTACTAAACGCGCTGTCTCTAAATCAGTTAAATTACGAATTTTTCTAACGGCGTATGCTGCAGAGCTTAGTTTTTTTGACAATTTATATATATGGGGCCCCATTGAAGCTTGGCATCCAAAGTTATGCCTAAAAACACTGTGGTGTTTTCGGGTTTCAACTCTTCACCCTTTTATAACAACACTAGTTTCAACTTGTCTAACATGAGGTATCGTAAACTTATTTATTATTTTATTTTTTATTTATTTATTCACAAAATCCACAGCCCTTAAATAATTTAACTTAAAATGAATAAACTAATCTTACAGCCAATTACGGATTTACAATTTATTACCTACACTTATCAAATGCACAGAAACAAACAGGATGACAGGCTAGCACCCTCCAAACATACCTAGGTGTGCAGTGTGGGTGGGTGTGCAGTGTGGGTGAGTGTGTAGGTGTGTGTGTGTGTGGTATTGAGTTGTAATGGTGTATGGATAACTTATTAAATACTATTTATAACTGTTAGTCAATTCGTCGCACACAGAAGTTACTAAGAGTTTTCTGAACATACCTTTCTTGGTGTAAAATATGTCAAGATGAGAGAATTTCTTGTTAAAGTTTCTTAATAACCTACCAATCACAGAATTTTGAGCGTAGTTTGTACTACTATGCGGTACATCGAATAACTGGGTGTGCCTAGTCCGACGACACGGAGCACTCAACCTTAGAACTAAATCATTTAAAGCGGTACTCTCAATGTTCCCACTACAGACATTATAAAGAAAAAGCATGTCCAGAATCATACGCCTGTTCTCCAGTGGTAGTATATTATGATGTTTGCATGCTTGCAGGTAATCCTTAGACTTGTAACCAGTGCGAAAGTTGATATATTTAACGAATTTGGATTGTATAGATTCTATTTGCTGTATATAAACTAAGTAATGAGGATTCCAGATATTACTGCAGTATTCTAAGATGCTGCGTATGTAGGCAAAATAAAGTATTTTGATACAATTAATATCAGTAAATAATTTACACGTACGCAGAATAAATCCAAGGTTTCTGTATGCCTTGCCGACGATACAGGACACATGCTCGGAAAGCAGAAGTTTTGAGTCCAGGACGACACCAAGATCCCTAATAACATTACAACGCGCGATATTGCCACCACTGAGGTTATAAGTGTATTTAATGAAATTTCGCTTCCTAGTAAAGGTTACGTTCTGACATTTGCTTATATTCACATTAATTCTATTGATAATATTATAATTAGATAATCTATTTAAGTCATTTTGTAGCTTCTCACAATCGTGTGTATTTCCAATTGTCATAAAAATCTTGGTGTCATCGGCATACATCAGAAACCTTGCATCACGAACATGTGCTCCTATATCGTATAGGTAGGCAGAGTATAACAGAGGTGCTAAAATTGAGCCCTGTGGCACTCCAGATGGTATAGTTACACAGTTAGACCTTACTCCACCCAATTTAACAATTTGAGATCGATTCCTAAGGTACGACTCAAACCATCTGAGCAAATTGCCACGAATTCCAAGCTCTTGCATTTCGTTTATTTTCTCGTTAAGAAGTAGGTTATTAACATTAAACCAGTTAACTACCTTAGCGAAGGCGCTTTTTACATTGTCAGTAACCAGCTGCTGACGTTTTAGTTTAAATAAAAGTGAAGTGTCATCTGCAAACAACACTTCAACCCCGATAAGAGTCAGGCGGTTCTCTTCTCGAGACGTCGTCGAGTCCCACCCCCTCGCAGCCCGATCACTATGTACGGCAAGCCAATCCCTTGGGAGAAGCAAGCCAAATACCTAGGCGTGATCCTTGATCAAAACCTAACGTTTAATCAGCGTATTAAGGCGGTTCGCGCGCGCGTCGCTTTCGCTCTTGGTAGACTCCACTTCATTCTGACATCCCGTTGCTGTCAGAATAAAGTGCAGTCAGACAGAACTGTCACTTAAATGCAAGCTGCGCATCCATACCGCAGTCATCCCATCATGACTTATGCCTTTGTTGTATTTGCGCACGCTCATCCCCGTCATCTCCGAAAGATGCAGAACCGAATCCTCAGAAAGGTCGTGGGTGCCCCCTACTATGTCCGCAATAAAGATCTCCACGTCGACCTTAAAATGACAACCATAAACCAGTTTATGAAAAATTAACGTTTCTTTGACTGTGGCATAAAACACCCAAATCCCATTTCAGCGGCCGCCCGCTATACTCCCTCCTGCATTAGCCGTATTCGCCGACCAAGGCATACTTTAATCGCCCCCGAGGACGCCACTACCCTCCTCCAGGAGAGTAGTAAGCCCAAAACCCGATTCTTACTACTGAACCAGATGATAATTTTCCGTTAACATCAACTCTCTGAATCCTATCACTTAAGTAAGAAGATCCAGAGAGGCGTTCCGGATTCCGTAGTGGTGCAGTTTCCCGATGAATGTTTCATGAAGAACACAATCAAATGCCTTGGACAAATCGCAAAAAATGCCCAAAGCATCGCACTTGTCCTCCCATGCATTATAAACATGTCCTAAAAGTTCAACTCCGGTAAATCAGTAGTCAAACGACCCCTTGTAAAACCGAACTGTTTGCTATATGGGTGCTACAATATTTATAATTGACTTAACTACGTCCACAGAATTACCCCATAGATCTGCGGTCTTTTTACGAAACGACATTGCTTCAGAAGTTTCATTAGTGCCCATGTAGGTTTATGTGAAATAAATGATTTGATTTGGTTCTCTCTTCCTCCGTCTTCGGTTGACTGTCCTTCTGACCAAATTTTTTTAAATCTTTTTCTTTAATTTTTCGTCTGCCGCAGTTTTCTTTGCACGCTTCATCATATTTATGCACCAAAGGATACGGTTGTCACTTGAAATATCAGCCGATGGTATAGTATACAGCATGTAACGAAAACCCTGTCCGATCCTGAAGGGTTGGTGTTGTAGTGCGTACACAAATACGTAATCATTTAATGGATACGAGATAATTATTTTTCCCCAATGAAAACAATTAATTTAAAAAATTAAAAATAATCATACCAAAGGCAACACTGATCGCTCGACAGGGTTCACCAGAGTTCACCTACAGTTTCGTGTCAAAGAAGCCGCCTGAGCGCGGCGGTCTTTTGTCGCATGCCGCCAAAGAAACGTAGGACTAAAGACATCTACGTTTTGCCTACGCGTAGGTATCAGCTGATATTTTATTGTAGGCTTACGCACAATGACCCCGATTTCTGACCTTCTGTTTATCAAGAAACAATTATTATTGAGTTAATGTGATGTGCTTTTGGCAATGTACCCACTGTAGGTATCAGTTTATTAAAACATTTACTTGTTACATACCTCTATCTATCTAGAACATTAGTACACATTCGACACCTTTTTATTAAATTTGCACGTACTCTACGCAGCGCACATGTGTACGATTTGAGTGACTCGAAAGCTTCCACAATCCGAGCTGTTACTTCGATTTCCGAATCACACATTCACTCACAAATAAAAATTAACATATTCAAATATTCCTGATTGGTATACGACATTGTTCGCGATACGATAGCGGCACGTGATACGTACGGACATCCGATCTCAAGCTATCTCCACGTGAGACTGGCAACCAAGTCGGCTACATCAAAGGGTCGAGGACTCGTTATGAGTACTTACAATGCGGCTAGAGCACGGCGGTGTCCTTTGAAATAAAAATAGGCAAAAAATAAAAGATTTCGCCGGCCGGTGGAGTGTTGTCAACTTATGAAAATTTACCATATTTAGTGTTACATTTCGCATGGTAACTAAAAATAAAAAAAATCAATAACTTTTGGTTTTTATGAGTTACTTTTTTTTACTATTTTTTCTAGTACGTATGTTAAACCAGGAATACGCCTTTTTTGGATCGGACAGGGTTTTTTTTACATATTGTGTATGTGGTACATGTAAAAATCTTATCCCATGACTGTGTTTTAAACATAATTTTTCGCCTTTCTATACTCATTCAATAATACCATGAATAATCATAATTATTCATTCATTATACAGTAAACAATTTTTTATATTCATCTTTCTGTCCACTGTTTGTATTCATATTTTGTTTGTCATTGTTTGTATTTATTTCGAATTGTTAACTTGCTAAAAGCTTTTGGATAAACCTTTGACATATATAATATACATATTGCATATGCATACTTAATTTGTTCATTTGCGTTTCGAATCTTGTTTTTTATTCCTTAGTGGCCCATTGAAACGGTTTAAAACTGCCAGTCTTTATGTTCTACGAACTCACTCTTGTACTCCTCTGGTATCAACGGACGTTCTCCGCTGGATATCCCATAAAGTCCGATCTTCTCTGTAGTGCTATTCTGTAACCATCTCACCGTGAAAACTCAGGTGAAGGGAGCGTGGTAGGGAATGACCAAGACATGCTGACACTGACAGCTCACTCCACGCAAGTTTTCACAGTGAGATTTTTACAGAAACGACAGGCTGCTGCAGTCAGATTCAAACTTTATGGCGGCCCGATACATGAGGCGAGTCACTGCGCAGTAACCAATTTAGGTGTCAGTTGGGGTAAGGGATGAGATACTGCGCAGCGAGAAGCGCACCTCACAACCGCTATAAGGTTTGAATCGACTATATTCAGAATGTCAATTTCATAAAACATCAATTATAAGGATTATATGAACTTACGAGGGTTGTATTGATGATTTTAATTAATATAATTCTGTATATACATACTTGTTACGGTCGCCAATTATAATATTTTGTTCAACATAACATCTGACGCTGACCTGCAAATTGCTAAAATCTTAAGAAAAAAATTATTTCGCGGGCAACCTGGCGCCTCCCTCTTAACAACTTGTCGTTTACAGGCAAAAAGAAAAAGCTATCAATAACGCGACAAACCAGTGGTTCAGACTCCAGCAAGCCTGCTAAGGAGAAGACTGGGCGAGGCAAGAAGGAAGCTAAAGAAGATAGTGAGAAGGGTGTCAAGAGAAGCAGGTCACAGCGCTCCTTAGTCGACGTTGAGAGAGGTAATAAAGTATTTGGTGAGAGAGAAGTGCAAAAGCTGCTCGCCCGGAAGGAGAAGTATTCATTCTGAATTTTGACTGAATCTATAAAATAAAACAGCTTATGCCTAAAATAGTTTCATTTTAATTATAATGTAGCTACAATTAAATAAAAGATACATAATTTAAAATGATCTCTAATACTAATCTCAATAATAAAATAGATTAAGTAAAAAACATAACGAAAAAAAAAACATTCTAAGTAATAAAATATAAAACATTTGAACCTAAAAAAAACATGAATTATCAACTAAAATTACTACCTACTTCATTCCTATTAAGAAATTATCGACATGTCAATTTTGGTTTTAAACAAGACCTCAACCCTATAAGACATGGGGCATACAATATGCATGTCAATTTAGCTGATTTCACGTATATTTTCACAATGCAAAAGAAAAATATTTTGAACCTTATGTACAAAACGAGTTTATGTTTAAAAACGAGTTAAAGACACACGTAATGCGAAAAAATACTCGATTCAGGCCATGTTTTGTGTTGAATCATGGTTGAATCAAATGAAAAATCTAAATGTTTATGACTTTATGAGGTTAGTATTTTTTATTTAATAAAAACATATAACAAAAAAAAAATAAGGAAGGTTTTTATGTAAGTTTAACGTATTTGAACGCTTTTTACAGGATCTAAGAAGTAACTTACCATTTGCCTTCGTTTATGATTCTTATTATTTGTTTCTTGAATGCAGGTTTATTACAGTTAAATATAACCACTTGAGATAAATCTGTGACATAAATTCGAGCAATACGGGTCAATACACCCGTTATAGTTGGTTATTATAAATAATGTATTGGGGGGACCAGATTGAGCACATAATCATTATCTCATCATCATAGCATAATCTCAGTCGCTGCACACATAATGCAAAATATACCGATTTAAGAGACTCAATGTTAATAAAAATAGCCTAAGTTCTTATTAGCTTTTGTGCTAACTACAAAACCAATTCCCGTAATCGAAAATTTCTGAAAATTATTATGATAAAATGTATTTATGACAGATTAAGACAGATTAGAATGCCAACGTTCATAAAAATACGAGAATTGTCTTCAAAGTCTATGTAACATAACTCCTAAATCCCGAACTATCTTGAGTACACTATGTCCTTCCACAGATATGTTACCAAAACCATCACTGTCAAAATCGCAGTGATTTTTATTTGCGTTACTATATGGTTGGTGCTGGGTTGTTGCCACTGACTAGTCTGTCAAAATCACAGTGATCTTTATGCACGTTACAATAAGGTTGTAGTTGGGTTGCTGCTGTCAGAGTTAAAATAATTATGAAAGTACTTTACACTACTTATGTCACATAAATGGTATTGTGTATACTATGGTTTTGAGAAGGGATGCTGCCTATATTTGAGTGCTTAAAATTCTCCACTTGTAGGTTGGTACTATAACTGGAAATGTATATCAATACTTTTTAAAAACAGATTATGAATTTTTTTTGTGATTTCCTATTGTTTTTCCCTTCTCCTATTTTTAACTTAATAAAAAAACTAATTAAACAGTTGTTAATTATTTTTATATCTTCCACCAGCAAAAGCCAAAGCCGAAGAAAAAGCTTCCAAAGAAAAACCCTCAAAAGAAAAAGTCACCTCTGCTAAATCCAAGAAACCAGCCAGCCAGTCACCAGAAAAACCAGCTTCTCCTCAAGAATTTTCATCTCCCCCTTCAGACCTGGACGTGTCTAATGTCACTGTGCGAAGGTCTGTGAGAGGTCTGCAGTCAGGGTCCAGTACGGACTCTAACGGGTCTACCAAGGGAAAAGAAAAACCAGGTAAGAGCTTTTGTTGATTCTATTTAAAGTTGCAATATTTGTATTCAACTCGTATTACAATGCGTACAGTATTTTTGTCACGAAGCGACGCGCGCTTTACTTGTGGTAACGACGAGTATAAATACTTTGTGAATGTGTGCGTGAAGACGAGTAGCGTCACCACATAACACACACGCGACATCGCACATCCACAGCGTATTTGTATGCTTGGTAACCACAGCGCGCGTTGCTTCGTGAGATAAAAATATTATAATGGACTTGCATTTTTGATATCGCTGAACTGCAATACCTAATGACTTCCCTAGACAGCCAAAAATGCTTGAAAGCCACGTGAACTTTTCACGCTTGTCGAACAATTTCTTACCGTTTAGAACTAAGCTTGATGTGATGCTTGACGAAATCAATCGAAATGGTCTTGAATATTTGAACAGCTATAGCTTATCATAATTTTATTATATAGCTCATATTTATGTGTCTACAGTGCGTCCCTCTTGTTCTCTACCTTTTGTTTCGTTACGAATTTTATCATGTGACAGCTCAAACTCGTCTAAGGGTGAATTTCACCTTACTTTTATACCTAAAATAAGTCTTATCCTGAGAATAAATTTTGAACTTTTGACAGTACGTATCCTTAATGAAACTTTCGGACGTCAGTTTTATTCCACGGATAAAATATATCTGACTGGGTATAAAGTCAACCTTTAGTATTATTATTTAGAATGAAAAGCATAGTTCCATTTTAAAATAATTTTAATTGATTTGTTTTTCAGCACCCAGTAAGCCGGTCCGTACAACACGTTCTTCAGCTAGTTCGCGACGCAGCAGCGCCGGCTCCTCGCGATCAGTACTCGACGATTCAGATGACACCATGCTCCACACTATCGTTTATGAACAAGAATTTGTGAGTATTTAATTACTTTAATTTCTGACAAATTTTGTTACACATGAGGGGCAATTTGCGAATATTCTCGTTAGGCGTTGGATCATAAGCTCTATTGATAGGGTGTTCTCCTCTCTGAAGCCCTTTTTTTTGGGTAGGAAAAAATCAAACTACTTCTCTCCGGCTCTGGGTGGAGCGGGAGGGAGTGTCAGACTTTTACTGACTAAAACCCACCCGTGTTCCTTCACTTGCCTGTGCTAGGGCCACAGTATCTCTTTCGAATAACCCGCGACGCTGGCAGGCATCGGCCCCACGGACCCAGTCACTATGTGCTGACATCTCTTTGAGGCGAGCGTGGAACACGACGGGCCGTCGACCCGGGCCTGGTCCCTACCAGACGGTGAGCTACCCATTGCTCGCCGTCCGCAAGCCCGCGCCTACGGTGGCCGGGAATCGGCAGGCAACTCCCGACGCCCAGGGCGTCTCCTGCGACGACTAGGGGCGTGAGGGCGCAATGCTCTCTCCCTCGCGCGCTCCGCCTCCTCCTTCGCGAGCATTACTGCTTCGCAGAAGGAGGTGACGGTTTCCCATTCGCTCTCACTCCGAGCCATGGCCTGGACCAGGGCCGGACGCGATAAATTCCCGCCACCGATAGCCTCCGCGAGGACATGGCGGTGCTCCGCCCAAGCTAGGCAGACCTCAAAATCCACAAAAAAACCTCAAAGCAATTATTTCAGTTAAACCAATTATAGGCACTTTTGAAGTGTCAAGGGGTCGGTCAGTCAGAAATATCAAGCTAGTTGCCAAAGCATAGTATGGAGCAGAACGGGCAAGAAACTTCATGGACACTCTTTTAAATAATATTGTTACAGAAAATTTGTGACATCAGTCTTGTTGAAATTATACATGTAAGAACGATGTAGAAAGACGTGCACGTTAACGGGATGAAAAACATACAAAACAAAAAAACTATTCGGAAATTTTAAGAAACCGCCTCCACCAAATGCTCCCGGGCGTTTCCTCCCGCCTTATGCGAAACAGGAACCTCCCGAAACAACCGTGTCCGGTGAGGACGCCGTGGCGCTTCTCCAGCTACTCCTCAAAGAGGGGCTCTCTGAAGCCCTGGCTATTGGGAGCTTGGATCTTGTTCTCAACATTGCGGGGCTATTTTATTTTTACGAACGTCTGCTTTATAATCTGTCTCAATCGTGTCAAAAATACAATCAACTTACAAAAAATGGACAAGTTTTTTTTTTTTTTTTTTCCACATTGAGTATCGTTGAGATGTATGAGTTTTATGGAGCCTGCCGAAAATCACAATATTGTGTGTAACCGAAGGCGTATTTTGAGCGACGTAAATTAAGCTTTGTTTACGTTTGTTTCTGATCTAATTGGTTGTTTTCCACAGCTTTGACACAATTAGTTCTTTGTTAAGAGCTCTATTTTATCATGATACGTCAAAGGCTTATAAAATGATTTAATTTCAGGTACAATCAGTATTGAACGACTCAAGCGAGCTGGCCGAATCCAGGCGCGATTCAAAAGCGAACGTCACCATTCCTGAGACACCTGATGCTAGCGAAGAGTAAGCCATTTATTTCAACTTTGTGTTTCCTTCCCCTGACATAGAAAAAAAAACTTAGAATGAACTGAAACACATTTCGAACACGATCAAAATCGCACTATTACTTTTAAATGTTCTAAATGTCTGTATGGTCCGGAATGGTTCAAAGTATTACGAACACATTCAATCAATCCTATTCATTGTATTCACACATTCAATCATAGTTGCGAAATTATTTACCGCGATGTAAGTACGTTGCGAAAAAAATAGGTTAGGTTTATTCTGTGACCAACAGCGCGCGAGCCAAACGAGCGCTACTTCAAAGTTAGTTTGACCGACTAAATTGCGACATATACTATCGTGACACGAACGTCGCGATAGTAAACTTTCGCAGTAACGTACAGTCCGCGTGGCCAAAGCTGAGCTTTGCATTTGTTTGAGATATTACCTATCGCACCAATGTGATCGCGCGATCGCACAGCGCCTCAGGCCGATTGTCCGATTGGTCGATTGCCATGCAAAGGAGGCGTCGCAATGTGCACTCACATAAATGCAAAGCTCATCCTAGGCTTCGCGGACTGTACATCGCGGTAATGAACTTCCCAACTATGATTTACACTCGATGAAACACGGTGGGTCGTGGGCGAAATCACACGCGTACGAAGCGGTCTTCGTACTCTAGTCAGTCAGAATATGCGATTTTTGCTGTCGCTTCTGGTATCGAAAACGCTAGCCGCGAATGCTAACACCCTGCTTTTCTAACGGGTATTGGTGTTCGCAACTAGATGGCATTTATTACTACCCACACAGGTAGCAACGCTAAAAAAATTCTTAAAGTTATCCCATAGAGCATTATCTTACATTATCTTTTTCTTACAGATCCGAACCCGAACCAGAAATTCCGAAAAAGGGCAAACGAAACGGCAAAAAGAAATAATACCTGGCATTAATTATTACATTAGAAAATAAACCACTTTTATGTTCCTTTGTTTTTTTTTTCCTTTTATAAAATATCATAGTTGGTGATAGTTTATTTACATTACACTAGCCTTTTTTATTTAATATAAATATAACTTAAAACTGCTAAGAAGCTATGAAATTAAGAAATCGTTCAAAAACATTTCCTATTCACTTTGACTCTTGATCCTCGCGTTCTTTGTTAGTCAGCACTTGCACCACAGTTTCATTTCAGTCACACTGCACTAAACTAACTTAAAAAAGGTCTCAGGTCTCTCTCTTAGTCTTCGCACTAATTCAGTGTTGTCAAGGAGTTAGATTGCCAGGACATGTCATGATGAAGTTTGACATCCACCTTGAGGTTCCTGGTGGAGGTTGTTGTTTCTAAAGTACCAGCGCGTTGACTAATCCCCTTAGTTTCGAAAATGTTGGATGATTTGACGTTTGCTTTTGCTGCTGTAGTTGAATACCGTAAGCCCATTTTGGAACTCGTTTATGTAACTTTTTAAATATTGACAAAGGCGACTGTCTACCAAGCAGCCAATACTTTTATTTTATCAAATATCTAATTCGGCTCCATTCTTTTTGATATTGTCTTTGCAGCTCAGTTTTGTATCCAGGGTCATGCCGAGATACTTAGCAGTATTTGCGTAAGGTATTTGTTGATTACAGATGAATAACGGGAAGTATTTTGGCTTTTTATTAGTGAAGTCAATATGGACAGACTTGCTTTCATAAAGTTTGCTACGCCATATTGTTGTCCATTCATAGACAAGATTTATGGGGCTTTAAATCTTTTCTACGGCTTACTCGTGACTATTGCCAACAGCCATGGTCGCTGTGTCATCAGCAAAGGTTGTAACGATACAGATAGAAACAGTACCGGACCAAGTACACTCCCTTGTGGTACTCCAGCTTTTATCAGCCAAGGTCTGAATAGGCGTTAAAAAAAAAACTGATTCTAAACAATCTGTTTGATATATAAACAAATCGGAAAAGAAACGGCAAAAAGAGTTACTTACATAAATAATTAAATTTGCAAGTAAAACACAAACTTGAAGTGCTTAGTGCGCTAAAGGCATTGGATCCTTCTAGGGGCCAGGATCGGACGGTTTACCAGTATTTTTTATTAAACAAACAGCCGTTAATCTGTGTATACCTCTGCATATTATATTTAACCTATCTATTTCTCAAGGATGTTTTCCTTAAGCATGGAAACTTGCAAATATAACCCCTGTTTACAAGTCGGGACCTAAGGATGATGTCGAGAATTATCGCCCTATATCTATACTGTCGGCTTTGTCAAAGGTTTTCGAGAGAGTAGTTCATGATAAAGTATACCCCCTACTGCACAATACTATCATTCAACAACAACATGGATTCGTTAAAAGAAGGTCAACTACAACCAACTTGTTAACATTTGTGGACTACTTCTTCAACAACATGGACTCTCGTGTTCAGGTTGATACTATATACACTGATTTCCGCAAAGCTTTTGACAAGGTTGATCATCAGCTTCTCTTGAATAGGATTGCATTCAACGGTATACGTGGTGATCTTCTCAGATGGCTCTCTTCTTATGTTTCTAATAGGACTCAGAGGGTTGTGATAAATGGTTTCATTTCCAGCACCCTAAGTGTTACTTCTGGAGTACCACAGGGCTCTATTTTGGGACCTCTTTTATTCATCATATTTATTAATGACGTCCATACATGTTTTCAAAATTCAAAATTATTGCTATACGCAGACGACCTCAAAATTTTTAGACCTGTTAAAAATTGCAGGATTGTCTACTCTTGCAGGAGGACCTAAACAGGTTCTCTGTATACTGCTCAATTAATAAGCTACAACTGAGCATATCTAAATGTTGCTATAGAAGTTTTACTAAAAACAAAAATGTTATCACGCATCCGTACTCTTTAAATAATTTAATTTCAACCAGAGAAACTATCGTGCGCGATCTTGGAGTTCTATTGGACAATAAACTGCACCTTGACGTTCATATTGGTGAGGTTAAAAATAATGCCTTTCGTATGTATGGTTTCGTCATGAGATCAGCCACAGATTTCGTCCGCCCACATACATATTTATATCTTTACAAATCGCTGATCAGGTCGCAGTTAGAGTATGCTGTTGCAGTATGGAATCCCTTCTACAGTAAATACTCGGACGCGATTGAAAAAGTTCAAAGTAAGTTTTTAAAAGCCATGCTGTTCCGTTGTTTTCGTACTTATGCAGCTTATAGTGATCTTCTGAATAAGTATAAGCTGCATAATCTTAAAGCCAGGCGTATTATTTTGGAGACAATGTTTTTATTTCATTTATGTAATAGCACATGTGATTGTATGGAAATGATTAATAAGATCAGCTACGTAGTTCCTAGAACAACCATAAGCCGTGGGGTGCGCGCACGACCACTATATGCCGTATCTTCTAGTCGCACGAACGCAGGCTTAAGAGCACCCCTACGTCGCCTTACTGGTTAATATAACAATCTCTTCCAAAATATTGACATCTTCGCTTTTCCGACTAATAAATTTAGAGGTCTTGTTCGGGAAACAATTTTGAACACAGCCCCGTAACATTTAACTCTTAAAATTCGATTCTCTTAGACTGTATTTTTATGATTTCTTTCATTTGCATGCCTTTTAGTTTTATCATTTACGCATTTTTGTATAATTTTTATTTTACCTATCATTTTGTAAGCGCACATCGCATTAATTTTATAACTTGTTTTTATAATATGTGGAAAATGTCGTGGGTTATACATTTACTCACTCTGTAATTCAAATTTTGTGTAATACTGTAATGTGTAACTGTTTATTTTCCCAAATAAATAAAATAAAATAAAACTTTCTTAACTTATTCTTTATTCTCTAAATATTAAACTACCGCGTTTGTTGCTTGTCGTTCTGTTGCCAGGTTTTATGCCAGTCTTGATTCACGTTCTGCCACTCGGGGTTCCAGTTCTTGTCCCAAGGCTTCCATCTATGCTCCCTTCGGTAGTTCTTGTTTGTTTGGTGCTCTGGCTGCTTCGGTTTGGGGCCCTGGTAGCCGGAGTACCCGTTGTAGCCGCCGCCGTGGTGCCAACTGAAAAGACAATAATAGTTTTAATTAATTAAAAAAAACTGCATTGTCAGGCTTCACCGAATATGGATGCAGTGCGTGTAGAGAGCAAAAAGGCTTGTTCTATATGAAACTAGGTATATGACATGAATGTCACACCAAATGCAGTGCAAGTGAAGTACGTGTGCGGTTCATTTGGTGCGTCATCTCACAAAGCATTTCATACATTACAAGACCTGCTCGCTGCATGTAATGCTTGCGCATTGCACCTGCATCCGGTGTGGCTCCACCTTTAATAAATTCAACAGGTTTTGTTACAGTCACGGTCCTAGTTTAACAAAATATTATATAAAACTGACAGTAGCTGGCCACTAGTGGCAGCCTCGTGTGGTACATGTGCTGATACTAAAACCGTAATACGCAAGAACCGTACAGCAATATCACTTACTCATGATGCCCATGTTCCTGACTGTCAGGTCCTTCATGACTGGCATAGTTTCCGCTGACGTCCTCTGAATGCTGCGTGTCTTGTCCGAACCTGTTGTCCAGTTGACCAGGAGACTTCTTCGATAGCTGGTGACGCGTTATTATGAACTCTGCGCCGCGCTCTGCTATCATTATGATGGGAGCCATTGTGTTACCTGGAGTGTGGCAGAAACGGGTTTATGATCACTGATCAGTGAAAACTTGTAACTGACCTTCATTTTACTATTAGTATTAGTTTACTATCTGTATCTTAGCTCTAAGTTTACTGAAGAAATAAAATAAAATATGTAAATAATTGTGTGAAACACTTACCAGAAGGCAATGTTGGCATTATAGATCCGTCTGCGACACGAAGACCTGCAAAACAAAATATACGTTATACTTAAACAAAACTTAAAAGTTACAATATTTCAAGAATCGATTGAAAAAATAAATCGAATTCTGACAAAGAAGAAAGTACAAGCTAGACTAGCCGTGTCGTAGTTCTTTTGGCGTTTATTTTCCTAAATCATTAAATCCTCTTTTCTTTTATTTAGTAGGTTCAATCCTAATGTATGACAGTACATAAAATAGTAAATGAAACTGCACATACCATGTCATTTAAAACACTCGTGTGATACTAAACCTGTCTTTGGGCTTGTTTTTAAACACACGCTCGTATTTTATTAGCTACCTTATTAGATTTGTGACTGCATTCCAAAGCAGAGCTTTTTGCTTTATGACATTGGTACATTTGATCGTTAGTTTCTAAATTAATCCGTTCAAATTTTAAACAATAAAAGAACTTAATTACCTTGTATCCCATGAACCTTAAGCTGCATGTCCACAACCGCCATAGGGTCTGACTCGGGCCCCATCTTGGCGGTCCCCACCTGATGGTTCTCGGGCGCCGTGTGCTGTTGCGCGAGACATTTGAAGAACTCGTCTTTGGGGTCCCGGCCTCCACCGTCACACTCCTTGCCGTGCCCTGCTGTGGGTATCATGCCGTATTTTTCTCGAAGGATCTGAAATTAAAACACAGGTTAACAGAGGAGATAGGAGAAATAGCAGGTAGGTAGATGCGACATTTATAAAAAGAGAGAGTTGTATCTTTCTACTCTCTCATGTGCATAAACGTCACGCGAGCTTGTTTCACTCCCAATTCTCGTCCAATAAAATTATCGAATCGCCGCATAAGAAGTTTCACTGTAATAATTGTCGTACCTACATCTAAAATCACTCTTACTTATCCAATTCTGGGAAAGTGACGTTTGGACAAAAGAAAGTAACCAAGAAAAAAACTTACGGTAGTATTAGCAAGTCTGTAAGCGATTCTCGCGGCGTCAACTAGCACGTTGAGCTCATGGTCCTCGTAGAAGTAGTTGGGCTGCATCACTGGCGGCTGTAACGGGTCCACCGACCGAATGGAGACGAACCCTCGACTTCGTGGCTGTAGCGCTATCGCTGAGATCCTGGATGGCAAAGAAAAATGGTAAAAAGATGGAATTGGTGTCGTAGGTAGGTAAAGTATCCTTACTGTAAAAAGCCTGCGCTGAGGCTTTTTGGAGTGCCACACATAACTGTTAGAAAGTCTCTTTTTAAAGTTCGCTGTTTCAGATTTAGGTAAGTACCTACAGCTGATAGGTCACATGACCCTGAGACGCAACCTACGTAGCTTTGGTAACCTATGGTTGTCTTGTAATAGGACTTGGGCTGCGTAGTACCCACCTTTATTGCCTTGTACCAAAAATGGAATGTGAAAATGGTCTCATATAGAGACCATTTTCACATTCCTTACCTACGTTTATTTGCGGCTCCGAACGTTAACTCAAAAAGTACATAAAGAATTGAAAACGTCACATCGGTATTTGGCCTTAACCACTGGGGCATCATGCCAGTTACATAAAAGAAGTAAAACTCACGTGATGTGCCTCTTTTCTGCGCTATCGTCTAATGTCTGAGGTTGGACAATGACTTCATTACCGCACGACGCGTAATACCCTCCGAAGAAGAACTGCACGTCGGGTTGACGACCTCCGGCTGATGCCAATCGGGAGTTCACCTTGCCTGTCAACTGTACAAAGAAAATATTAATAAGGTGGCATTTCTTTAAGGACATTATATTAGTGCTTTTTTTATTAGTGCCATTTCTAAGCTTACTATTTCATTGAACCAGAGTGGAGATAAAAACGTAGACCATCACGATTTCACCATAATGATACCGTATGACGAACAATGCGTTGCCTCTTGGTAGCCCACCATCCAAAACTGAAAAACCTACTTCGTCGTACGATGTTCTTAGATGGTGCCGCAAGACTAGGTTGAATTCATTCATTATCTTGTGTAATGCACTAAAACCACCTCAACTCATACTCAAACGAGGATGAGCTTCTCCTGGACAGATATAATGAAAGTCATATACCCATATTCTAAGTAGCAACCTCGAAAGCTATTCGACTCATGATTCTGTCGATGAGACCTCAGGGCGTGCCTCGTAAGACCCTCAAAATCGATATTCATAGTCTAGAAAGAAATTATGAGGTCTGTCGAATGAGTGTGAGTGGAGGTGATACGTCGCGAATAAGTCAATATTCAATGAACTCTTCAAAAGAAATTATGAAAATCGGATAAAATAAAATACGCGTGTTTTGGTTAAAACTTCCTTGTTGTCTACCTCATGGAAGCCTGAAGGTAGATCCCGACGTATCTTTCATACTCTACTCGACTGAGGAAACTGTTTGAGGTGAGGAGTAAAATTGCAACTATGAATTTCAACCACCTAAGTGAGTTTGAGTCAAGTCGAGGAAATCATGAGAGTTTGACTTAGAATATGGGTATATATATATTATATCTGCCTAGCCTTATCCCAGCTATGTTAGGGTCAGCTTCGAGTCTTACCGGATGCAGCTAAATACCAGTATTTTACATGAAGCGACTGTCTAACTGACCTTCACAAGCCAGGTGTTACCCTTAGTTGGTGTTGAATAAGAACTGATAATAACAGTCAGACAAATATAATGAAATTCGGTATACCAAAAAATCATGATAAAGATCGTTATGCTTCAATCTTACCTGAGACATCCCAGTACTGGACAAAGGACCGGTTCTGCTCAACAAGTATTCAGTAGCTACATCCCAGTTCAAGTCCGGGACCTTGGGTTCCTTAGTCAGAGTGAAGTCCAAGGTGACTCCCACGTGGTTCTGAAGGTTTTGACCAACGCCTGGCAGGTCCTTTATAGTGGGGATGTTGAATTTGTCCAGGGTCGCTTTGGGCCCGATGCCGGAAAGCATCAGGATTTGAGGAGTGTTTAGGGTACCTGCGGTGAGGACTGCCTGGAAAAAGAAAGTTTTTGTTAAAACAGTAGGTAAAAAATATAAAATTTCATTATGGTAAAATATGCTTTGAAATCATAGTGAATAAAGTAATGAAACATCTCAATAAAGCCTGTCAATCCCAATGCATGCATGCATTCGGTCATTATTTTTTGTATTTAGCCCACTCTAAGCCTTAATTTACTTTTATACTTCTCACGGCTGTGGCTAAGTAGGTTATAACAGCCGCAAGGATCGATCGATCATGTAAAGCTACGCTTGCCGCGGATGGCCGTGGATGGGTCGTCACTCGACGTTTGGAAGCACGAAAGTCTGCCAACCAGTCTTACCAAGACTATCGTATTATCAAGTTATTGGGTTAGGTACATGTGAAATACTGGCATTCAGCTGCATCGCTATAGACTTTAATCCGACCACAATATAGTTGGTAAAGGCTAGGCAGATCACTTCTTACGGCTGGAACAATTCCGGTACATTTGTATCTTACAGGGTCAACTCACCAACCCACAGTTAAAAGAAAAACTTCCAAAGCAAGTTAGTCATTCAAGGATCTTTTGGCGCTCGAATAACGTTGACAGGAAGGCGCTGTTGGTATTTAAACTGTTAAGGTAAATTGTGGAATTGTTCTGTGAAATGTATTCAAAAAAACAAAATGGCGGCGTTCGTTCTGATTTTGCCTACGCGTCAAAATGATCCTTGTACCTACAGGTGTAGAGATCAAGTAGTTACCTCTTTATTAACTGCCACTGTCTTCGTAACCCCATCCTTGACGTATTCAACGGCGGTGACCTTCTTGGTGACAGGGTGCACAATGACGCGGGACCCGATTGTATTGAGCATTATGTGAAGGTTGGCTCGTTTCGAAGCGGGCCGCAGATAGGCACGGGCTGTTGTGTAGCGGGTACCCCCGCTGTGGAGGGAAAAATGGTTAAAAACAGGCTCACCCATACACCATACTAATATACTACACCATAATGCTCCACAAGGGCGCATAAACTAATTGATTAGCATTCGATAATATTGTTGGAGCTGTTGAAGATTGTAAAAACAATCTCTGCACTGTATCAAATCAAATCAAATAAAAATAATTTATGAGATGAGAATCAGATGAGGCTGAAATCAGCAATTTTCGAAAGTCATAATTACATATGACAGTCCCCCAAAACGCCCGCCCTTCACCACTTCCTAGTGCTTTAGCTGGGAAGAAGAAGTGGTGCACCAACTCCCCAGCAGCACAGCTGCCTGTTCAGTTAGAAAAAACTTGAATCTATACAATAATAGGTACCTATACAAAGTAATAAACATTATGAGACACAGAACATCAAATCAAATTATCTGCCTTATGTTAGCTAGTCACGTCAATATATATATATAAAAAACGGCCAAGTGCGAGTCGGACTCGCGCACCAAGGGTTCGGTACAAACCTGTAGTTATAGACCTGAGTATTTGATATCAATTTCAATTTAATACCTCCACGCGTTCATGAGGAAAGCTTAAAATTATTAAAATGTATTTATTATATGATGTTACAAAAAACAAATACTGTTTCGCAATTTTTCCTTTATCTGTGCGATAAGACGCTGCCTTGTACCAAATTTCAAGATTCTGAAAAAATATTTGATCGAATGTAACCAGAATGTAAGGTTCCATTTTGCAGACAACCTTTACTTACTCATTGAGAGCCTGAGCGATGGTGAAGCCGGTGTTGGTCTCTCCGTTCAGGTCGCTAGTGGGTGGGTAGCCAAGCTCGATGGCTCCTGACACCACGTCGTGAGCGAACTGAGGCGCATGACGGAACTGCACAAAGAAGAACATAGGTATTAGATTCAGTCGAGGTTCTCATTTCTCTAACGATTATTAAGTATATTCTAGAGAACAGAAGCTTTGTACACAAGGTTTACTGAAATTACACGGAGAGACTTATGCCAAGCAGATAGACCAAGTTGATAGATTGACAAACTTTGCGTTAAACCAAAATTATGAACTGCGCTTAGTTTACTAAATCTGGGAATATACTGGATTGCAGGCCAAAACACATGTGAAAATGGTTGTGAACTCTCTTGGCCAGATCAAGGAAGGCAGAATAGTGAGGTAGTTATACGAGCACCGACCACACAATAGACTTAATAAAACGATTTTAGCTGCCATTTCTTTATCCATTTCTCACCTTCTGAACCGGCAGCGGTCCTCCCCGACTATGATACTGCGCCGACACGCCGTTCCCGATCTCCTTGTTATCCTCGCTCCTCAGGAAATAAGGCAGCACTTCATACCAGGACCAGCCCGTAGCGCCGTTGACTGCCCAACCGTCGTAGTCAGCTGGCTGTCCTCGCATGTACATCATTCCGTTGATCACTGAGCATCCACCTGGTTGGGAAAGTTGACGTTTATTGATGGAACGATCTCTGCGTTTAGCCAAACGATTTTTTTGTAGCAGCCTAGTTTGGAAGTTGGCGGTTTAATACCTCCGGAAAGCACGATATGGGGGAAGCGTAAGGTTGCCGCCGAAATTCAGATTTTCTTTAGTTTTTTTGAAATTTGTAGGTCAGTGTCAGATTGTATAAACGAAATATGATTCGCGACCATAACAAGTATGTATCTATAGAATTAAAATAATCAATACAACCTTAAATTATAGTTCGTATAATCCCATTGATTGATATTTTATGAAATTGTCATTCAATTATTATACGCAAAGGGAAATGATAAAGCTCTCAGTGCGTGTCAGTTTATTCAAGGTCAGCGACATGCGTAGCTATTTTATTTTTGATATGTCGGTTATTATTACAATGTATTGTGTATTATGTGTTTTACTAATGCGTAGCTATTTTATTTTTTATTTTTGAAATGTCGGTTATTATTACAATGTATTGTGTGTTAGGTGTTTACATACTGTATTATCAGTTTTTGTCATCGCGATTCAAATTAATGTTTTATCATATCCCCAAAATTCAGTTAATCATTTTTGTCTCATGTGGCAACGCACCCGAAGCTCTATAACTGTCTTACTCTAAGTTGATAAAGCCATTAAGTACGAGAGCGATCGACTATATTTTATGTTACGAACAGATGATAGCAGAAAGACGAGAGGAGCCAAGGATTAGCCTAAATCTAGCAGTAGACTGTTATTAGGCCGAGGATGATAATGCAGTTTTACAGAAATTACAGATACATAATAGATGCATTACAATAATAACTATGATGGGTATGTTACAGAGATACTTTGTTTAGCTTTATTTTGCAAATTAACTTTGCTCGCTTGGATGTCGGAAATGATCGATTTCCTAATAAAGGAGGTCCTAACACGCAGGTCATGGTCTATCCTTATGCCCCGTTCAGCCGTAAAGTCGTGATAAGGTAACTGACAGACCCAGTAACCTTTCATATTTATAATATGGATTCTACAAGAGAGGACAGTAGATATAGGTACTGATCATAGTCTGGCTTACCCAACATCTTCGCCCTAGGCCAGTAGCACTTTCCGCCGCTATCCAAACAGGCCCTCTCCTGCTTCTCAGTGTGGTACTGCCAATCCGTGTCATCTCGTTGCCAGTACGCAGTCACCCAGGATGGCACTCCTGACTGCGTTGGTTCGTCGCCACCAGCTTCCAATAGGAGCACCTGGGAAGAAGGATACGGTGTAAAGCTAAGCGAAAATAGCCGCGGGGGCTCGCACCGCTACGAAGTAGTCTTTTCAGACATATCAAATTCGAATTTTAATTTTAAATCTTCCCACTCCAGTGCAATCAGCGAAATAACATTTACGTAAAGATCCTTTAATCAAAGCTTGTTGCTTCTTTAAGAGCGACCAAAGTCCGCTTTTCAAATTCGTGAAACAACTATAATCCCGAAATGATGGCCAGTATGTCAGCTTGCCAATATGTCAGTGTGTCAGCAGTATGACAGCAGTGGTGGCCCAGTGGTAACGGCCGCTCGCGACTTACTAGTTAAAGGTCGTAGCTCCGAACCCAGACAGGCGCTTTACCATGTGTAAATTTATTACATCACCACTGCTCTCAAAAACGGTGAAAGAAAACGTTGTGAGGAAACCAGCATGTCCTAGAATCAAAAAATCTAAGACATGTGACATTTAGCAACCCGCGCTGGGCCTTCGTGGTGGATTACGGCCCACTCCCTCTCACCGAGAGGAAGCCTGTGTCCTAGCAGTGGAGACAGTATGGGCTAATTAGGCAAAGAGGGTCGCACAAATTCAAAAATCCTCCTAGATCACTTATATCGCACAATACAAGGGGTCCACAACGCGCCGCAGCGCAACGCCTTGGCGGATCGCTCGCCAGGCGTATGCAGAAGGAATTTTACAATGCGTTGCGCGCCCAAGTGTGCGCGAGCCTTTATGATGAAGTAGGTATATACCTAGATATAGCAACGATTTTTTGGTACTTACTGAGTTTAGATTCAATAGGTTATGATATAGTATATGCTACTTATACTTACAACATTGTTGAAAACTTCAAAAATCATCTAAAATTAATTATGGAAAAGGAATATTTTCCTATAAAAGAAAAGTCTGAAGCACCTGATGGGGATTCCGCGTCTGGACCTATTTCATTAACTATCTGCCTCAGATTCCGCGTCTGGACCTATTTCACTAAACATCTGCCTCAGATTCTGCGTCTGGACCCGTTTCACTAACCATCTGCCTGAGGATACGGCGTCCGGGTTTTATCAACAAACACCTATCAATTCTACGTCTGCACTCTGCTGAGTAACCATCTGCCTGGAGATTTTACGTCGAGCTTTGTCGAAGGAGACTGGCACTCTAAAGTGTCCCTTCGACGCCTGAAGACCTTTTTTCTCCACCTCCTCCTCCGGACTTCAATTCAAGCCTATTAACTTCAGTGTCGCGTGAACCGTATTGTGTTATTTTTATATTCCGACCTGTATTTTATATTCCATTTATTAAATTTTCTGTGACAAGTCTACTTGCATCCTTTCATGTAGTTAAGGATCCAACCATTACGTTACAATGAGGATGAAAAGCTAAGATTCTATTGATGTGTAGGTACGACGAAGACGCGAGATTTCGTTCTCACTCTTTACCTACTCCATAAGAATAGGCAGTTCGAAGCAAGCGCAATCACCTGCTTTAGTTAGCCCTGCCCTGCAGCAATCGCCAATGCCATTATTATCATGTTTAGGCTTGGGAGATCCTTCAAATGAACTTCATAAACAAACCGTTTTTTAAATCGCAAATCAATTTTGCGTTATAAATATGTTCGACGAATACTTCTATTACCTACCTTATTTGATACATTTTGCTTCGGTTTGCTAATTTTAATTAATAATTTCACGGTCAATTCCAAACGTTCATTAACGTAACCTAAGTATCTTCGTTTACGCAGGCAGTTATGTCAAACAAGTTATTATGTAATAAAGTTATAAAATTATAATTAATTATTTTTTGTTTCCCATAAATGTTGACGTCATTTTGGTAACCGCTAACTTAAGTTTCATAGTGCAAAGAACCAAACATATGTTCAGAAGTTCAGAACGCAAGAAAAAAAATATAAAGGAATCGTCTAATTTAAAATTGGACGGCCTTTCTCTGCTTGTTGCATACACATTTCGAATGCCACTCAAACGCCGCGGTATAAAAACTTCCCGAGATTTCAAATTCTTGACCGCCTCGGCATAAACACTCCCCAAGCGGCGCAAGTTTAAAAAAAAACTATTTTCAATCGACTAACGCGTTTTGTGTTTTTTGTGGGAGTTAGCATGCAGTTTTTGAATTAGACGATATCTTGGGATCCTGAAGGGTTCGGCAGAAGTAATTAGTTCCTCACATTTCACCACCAAGAGGGGTCGTGGCTAAATAATTACGGCAGCAAGGGTCGATAGGTCAGGTTAAGCTACGCTTGCCGCGGTTGGTTAGTGGATGGGTGTACCAGCTTTACATTCCGAGACCCTTCCGTGCTTCGGAAAGCATGTTCACCCGTCCTGGTCCATGGTTCATTGTCCCGGCTGTCATTCGTGAATGTTCGTCCGTCGTAACGGGTCGTTAGAAGCCCGTAAGTCTGACAACCAGTCTCACCAAGGAGTATCGTGTTACCCAGTAACTGGGTTGTTCAGGTCAGGTAGGCAGTCGCTCCATGTAAATGTTGGACTACTAGAAAAGACAGAAAACGCGAAAAGATTTTCCCATACATTTCGTCGGAAATGAATAAGTACTGCTAACTTACTTTTTTATGACTCAAATTTCCCGTTATGTTTAAGGGGTTTCCATGAAATAGGAGGCGAGCCTATTGATATCAACCAGGCATAGATGCAAACTCTGACATGCTGCCGAGAAATTGATGGAAAAACCCAATTAAACTATGTCTGAATTTTTTTTTTTTGATTGTGAAATCCTCAAATGACTTCTCCCGCTCTGGGTGGAGCATCTCTTTCGAACATCCCGCGACCCTGAGGCGTCAGCCCTATCGGACCCCGTCACAATGTGGTGACATCTCTTTGAGGCGAGCTTGGAACACGACGCGCCGTCGACGGGAGAGTAGTGCTATTCTGTAACCATCTCACTGTGAAAACCTAGGTGAAGTGAGTTAGGGGTGAGCTATCAGTATCACTGATGCTAAGGAATTACCAAGACGGGATGACACTGTGACAGCTCACTTAACGCAAGTGTTCACGGTGAGTTATTTACAGAATCGACATGGTGGTCCTTACCGGACCAAACAACAAGGCAAGCCACTCCCGACTCCCAGGGCGTCTCCTGCAAAAACCCAGCCGTTAATATTTTGATATGTTTGAAATATTTATTATGATTGTAGTGTCCACAATGTTTATACTTACATGTTACCATAAATTGAAGTCGCTTTTCGAGTATTTCTGGGTGGACGCGATGTTCTTCTTAACAACGGATTTTGACGCGGTTTTCACCAACATTTGGAGAATTTATTTTGGAAGGCTTCTATAACATAACATAACATCACGCCTTGCTTCCCCGAAGGGTTAGGCAGAGGTGTACCTATAGTACACCCACATTTCGCCAGTTATGTTTAAGTCCCATGTAATAGGGGGCGAGCCTATTGCCATCTACCGGGCACAAATCCAGACTTCGGGCTGCTACTGAGAAATTCCAGATAGAAAAACCCAATAACACGTTGCCCGACCTGGGAATCGAACTCAGGACCTCATGCTCAGCAGTAGCGATTGCGACCACTAGACCATCGAGGCAGTCGGAAGGCTTCTATTTATGTTATAAATGTCAATATGAAACTTACATATTATAAATCGTTAATCAGTCGCTCCAAATAAAATACTGATATTCAGCTGCATCTAGTATGACCGCAAGCTGACACCAACATATATAGTTGGGAAAAGCATAACAAAGAAATCTCGATGTTTTGTCAAATAGATAAGACTAGGCTAGGAAGGAACAATAAAGAAATCTCGATGTTTTATCAAATAGAAAAACTGTGCGAAGCGTGGGCGCTGGTATTTAATTGAAGCCATATTTATGTGGACTCCACAAATCCTGATCCAGCTAGTCCCTTGCTGCCCTCTTCCAGCGACGCCCTGAGCCGAGGTCCGTACGACAACCTTACAGGTTGACCTGCTAGAAATGTGGACTCCACTACTAAACTAACTACCTTAAGAGACCATCGCACTATTCGCAATGCTACGAGCGAGTAACCATCCTAGAAAATAATAACCTCGGTTCCCTTTGCTTATTCTGAAATTATGCCCATAGCTGCGTGTAAAGAAACACATACTACAGGTAGCAAGATCTCACATAATTGTCTATGTCAGTGATGGTAAGTAGGTACATACCTAGTTGTTGAAGACCTTATTGATACTTACTGGTAATTAATAAGACATCGGGTATGCGCAGAATGACCACTTCGATAAAAATCATTATTTTCTTGAATTTTGACATCGCGCCGTAGAAATCTTTCTACAATCTGTCATTTAGTCTTCCATTTTTGTTTGTTTCTATAGTGGCCATGCTACGCATCGATCGAAGGATTTTATCTCTACCTGAACCATGGTAATCGAGGAAGACCTTGCATTGATAGTTTACGGTACTTACCTACATACTTGAACAATGCATGGTGCCAAATCATGGGCTCTGGCCATTCGCGGCGTGAAATCGCCGCGATTGTCTGTCCATTGTTCCGATCCTAAAGGCCTAGAAACTCGATTTGGTGCAGACGAATGATTCTCCGGTTTATAGGAGTGTGGAGTTTATCAGTCTACCTAGATCGCACTTGACTGATTCGGTATTTGGAATGTGCTTTTCATGCTTTGGCATGGCTTTGCAAAAACCTTTGTGCCTCTTCGTTCTTTCCAAGCTTTCGCAAGTAAAATTGAATACCTCGAGGTACCTTCAAAATCTTCCCATAGAACCAGTTAGGACAGGTCGGTCATATGAAAATGTAACTCCACATTTGAATGGATTTCATGCATTACAATCATAGAACATACCTTCCATTGAGGATTCTCTGACAGTCTCGCAGCCATGACCGCCCCCGCAGTACCTCCCCCAATCACCACGAAGTCATAGTTCCCATCAGGCTGGTCCATGCTGGTGACCCGGTTACAGGGGTCAGCCAGGTCACAGCGGCCGTTGACATACGCCTCCAAGATAGTCATAAAGAGGAGGAACTGGTTCGGACAGGCCGATACCATGGACGGACCTACTTCCCGTACGGGGCAGCCGCAAGCCTGTGAAAGAAAAAATACATTTTATTAAAGTTTGTTCAATTACTTGTGTTCTTACTACAGAATTCTTCATCATCATCATCATTTCAGCCGAAAGACGTCCACGGCTGGACATTGGCTGATACTTGGAAGTATATAAGTATAGTTTTTCAGTCATAAAAAATGTTTGAACTGAACTGTCTGAGTTTTAAAACTCGTTTATCCAAAAACACATATTTATTTAAATATTTGGAAACTAAACCGCAAATGCAGTTTACTTTAGAGCCTTTCTTTTCTTATAGCAAAACTAAGAGAGTACAACTCACTTAAGAGTAATGTAAAGACAGAACGGTGTTGAACATACTCATATGGAAGTTTATGCTGCGATCAACCATCCGCCTAAAAGCTAGCAATGATAGTTTGTAAGGTCTACCTTGTATAGGTATAGGGCCTAAACGATTTAAAAAAGAGGCGGCTCAGTGTGGGCAGTTATCATACATTTTTAGAGAGGTGTATTGTCCCACTGCATGGTAATGGCCCTTTCCCACACAATTCTGTCTTTGGCAATTTCCCACGTCTCTTTAACATATAATGAGACCTTGACCTCAGAACAAAATAAAGAAATATCTGTTATTATTAAATATTCTTATTTTCTTAACACATAAGAAAACATACAACGGATACACATGCAACGGATGAATTTTCCCTTTTAACAATAGTTTAATGGGTATGTCATTTGTACATTAGTTTTAAGGAAGGACCGCTATTATATCAATAAACTTTTTTTTTACGTGGCTTGACATTTCTCTGGAACCTGGGTTAACGGACCTTGTGTAACTATAAACCATTTTTAACTCAAGAATCTTGGCTGGATCGATTTTTATGATCTTATATTTGTTGAATTTATCTTTTCCCCGAATTGCAGAATAACAACCAGGCCACTCAGAAAGTATTGTCAAAAAAAGTTTTTATGTATAAGAAACTGGTCAGTTATTTTGAAAATATGACTATGTATTTGCAAGTAAAAATAGGTACGTTCCAATTTCAAAATATCCCTCCAAATTGGTTGCGAGATAATTAAAGTTTCCTGAGTGAACAACTTACGAAAAAATCATTACGTAGATAATATTCTGGATATTCTGAGGCGGTACGAAGTTCGCTGGGTCAGCTAGTTCTTTATATAATGACATCCACTGATTGGCTGTTAAACGAAGATTACCACCGAGAAGATAGGCTTCATATGTTGGAAGCCACTTATTGGATGATTAAATACGACAGTAAAAACGTGCCGACGTTTTTACTGCTGTATTTAATCATCCATCATTTTGGGATTAGGTGAAGGAATAATCTTGAACCGCTCACTTATTCTAAGGAAACGGTTTTTTGTCAACACAGGAAAAGACGCCCTATTGTTGAATGGCAGTCATCAGCCATTTTAATTAAAAGCATGAATTGGAAGCAAAAAGTGGCGAAAACGGGCTAAACCATGACTGGACTAATTCATAATCTAGCCAGAAATAGGATTATAAGGTTTTCCTGCCCGCTTTTGCCGATAATAGCCAGAAGGCACTGTAGGCGGGCATACGATTGACTAATGTGTGTGTGTGTGTGTGTTTGTGGTTCAGGAGACTCAGGATTGTAGTTACCCGTTATACCTTTACCTTAGCAGGTAGGTGGTCTAATCTAATGCAACTTTATCGACTTAGGTACGCCTTTTTAACTGAAAGATACCGGCCAGAAATAGGATTGAAAAGTTTTCCTGCCCTCTTTTGCCGATAATAGCCAGAAGGCACTGTTGGCGGGCATAGTATGATTGACTAATGTGTGTGTGTGTGTGTGTGTGGTTCAGGAAAGTCGGCATAACAGTTACCTCTTATGCCTCTATCTAAGCAGGTAGGTGGTCTAATCTAATGCAACTTTTAAATTGCGACTTAGGTACGCCTTTTTTAACCGCAAGATACAACCATAAATAAATAAAATCTGCATTGCGGGAATGCTCAACTTCAAATTATCAATTCAGTAATCGGATAGACATTCATGTTTAGTTTTATTACAGAACATAGATTTATGTTCTTTAAAAAGTGCTATCGTTACCTACAAGTCAGGTTTATACTGCAAGTTGCATTGGGTGTATGCAAGTCTGCAAAAGCAGAAAACGTTCTACCGTAATCAATAGTCCAATCAGCGATGGATCATTTTCCGTGACGAGATGTTGGCAGCTGCGGTTTCTCGTGCACATCGTGATGATAAGCTGTTGATACAACAAGTTCCCATCATGATGACTTTATAATTAATCACGTATATCTTTGCTCACCTAGTAGGTACAAATCCCTTAGCATGTAATAAATTTGCTTTTTACCACCTTCTTCGTGATGTATGTGTTTTGTGTTGGATTTTTATCGTTTTCCTAGAAGGTAGTTTAGTGAGGTAATAAAGTCATTAGAAAACTGATATAATAAGATCGTGCACCTAATTATTTTAGTTTATAATACGAGGTACTTTGTACGATTGCGAGGTACTTTGTACGATTACGAGGTACCTAGAAAAAGTTAGAGGTAATTAAGGAATCGAGGGAGGGCTTGAACAGAGTAGGTAGGTAACTTAGTTTAACAAATCTCTACATAATTAGGTACACAGATACCGTCGCTAGTACCTTGCTGCCTCTACTTGTCTATACGAAAATGAAAGTTTTTTTGAAGAAAACCGCTGGTTCCAGTGGTTGGTGGTTATAATCGGTAAACAAGGTAACAAAGCATATTGCACTAACACACGTAGGACGGTTAGGTGTTAGGCCATGAATTCACCGCAGAACGTCGATTCTCTGCAATGATTATGTATGGAGGCTAATCTTTTCTGTAAATCGACGTTTATCAATGAAATGCGATTGTCGATTGAATGAAGATAATTACAGTGACTGCTTACTAAATCACACGTGAATTACACGAGCAAAGCGGTGCCGGTGTGCGGGCGCCGGTGTCAAGGGTATTTAAAGAAAAAGTTTTAATTGAGAACAGTAATTACTCGTTTTTTGTGCAGTGTAGATTGTTATGCTTATGTAGATATGAGGTACCTAAATCTACAATTAGTAGGTATTTACGAACTTTTAGTTTGGTAACTTTTAGTTTTAGGTTGAAAACATTTAAATAAGTAGCTGAAATTACAAAAAAAATAAAAAATATAAGTAATAACTGTTTTCCGCCATTTTTCAATTATTTTTCTGTCCGCCAAAATGAGTGAATCTAACGAATAAATTGTATAAATTTTGAAGTTTTATTACAAAAAAGGGAAAAATGCGATACAAGTCGTGAACAAAGTATCTTTTGATGATGGACTAAACGCAATGTCAGTAAAAGTAGCACAAAGTTGGTTTAAGCGTTTTCAGTCTGGGAATTATGATGTCAAAGATGCAGCTCCTTGTAACGGAAAAATTTGATGCCATTTTTTAAAGCGGAGCAAGATCGGCGAATGCTATGGATAGAAAACTAGTACAAAACAGTTGAAAAATTCTGAGTATACAAAAAAAAACTCGATACCTATTTATGTGCTACACGAGCTCACTCAAAACCTAATGAATCGTGTAGGTACTCATTTGCGATTCCCTATTGAAACGTAATGACACAGAAACATTTTTGTAAAGATTGATCACTGGTGATGAAAAGTGGATCACCTACAACAAGAACGTGTGAAAAAGATCATGGTCAAGGAGCAGTCAAGCTCCACGGACTGTAGCGAAACCAGGATTAACTCGCAATAAGGTGATGCTGTGTGTATGGTGGGTTTGGAAGGGCATCGTTTAATTTTGAGCTATTATCGCCGGGTAAAACAATCGATTCGGATCTCTTCTGCCGACAGCTAACGAGACTCAAGCAAGAAATTGAGAAAAAACGATCGGAATTGATAAACAGAAAGGCTGTGGTCCTTCATCATGATAAGACCAGACCAAACACATCTTTAGGCACTCAGCAAAAATTAAAGTGCTGACCTAGCACCCTCAGATTTCCACCTGTTTCGGTCTCTTCAGAATTCTTTAGGTAGTGTTAAGTTAACATCAAGAGAAGACGGTCAAAACTACTTGTCGCAGTTTTTTGAGAAGTCACAATATTTCTATAAGCAATGTTCCTAGCTACAAAATGGCAGCAATTTATTGGATGTATTTTAATCAAATGTTCTCGTAATAAACCATTAAAAAAAGTCTTGAATTTGTATATAAAACACCCAAAACTTTTTTCTGGACCTGTTTTAGATATTCAGATTTTCAATAAGGTTATCGCTAATCTGAATATCAGAAAAAAGTCTCTGGGCGTTATAATTACATTAAATAGTCTGTTGAAATAATCCAAAAACCAATTTATTTTGTTAGAAAATTGAATTTTTCAAAAAAAAAAATTGCGTGAAAATTGGCACGAAATAAACCACCCCTGATAAAGTAAGACACTAGACACGCGCTGGTGTCAGGGTCGCGGGTTGTTCGAAAGAGATACCGTGGCCCTGTCACAGGCAAGTGAAGGAACACGGTTGGGTTTTAGTCAATAAAAGTCTGACACGCCTAATGACTTCTCTCTGGGTGGTGCGGAAGGCTCCACCCAGAGCGGTGATGATTACTCACCCAAAAAAAAGGACGCGCTGGTCGATGTTGTAACACAAACTCTATGGTATTGTTACCAAATCACCAGACACTACAAAAACTAAACGAAGAGGTCCCACGGCTAGAATGTTAATTGTTATTTTAATTGTGTATGTTTAAAATATGAAAGTAATGTTAAATACTCGTACTTGGTTTCAATTGATTTGATAAACTACCGCCACTGTATAGCGGGTAGCTGTACCCCAACTTGGTTTGGTTAGTCTCGACAGGTGTTGAGGATGACGACTCGTATTATATGAACTTTTAAGTGTTTGAAACAGTTGTAAAATAACCCACCCAATAAGTAGGTAGGAACAGTCCGCGAGGCCTAAGCTGAGCTTTGCATTTGTGTGAGTGATTACCAATCGCACCAAAGTGATCGCGCGAGGGAAGGCGAGGGACGCACAGCGCCTCAGGCCGATTAAGCGATTGTCCGATTGACCGATTGCCAAGCATAGGACGCCTCGCATGTGCACTCACACAAAAGGAAAGCTCAGCTTAGGCCTCGCGGACTGCGCCTACTGAAGAAATTCGGTAACTTTTTTTACAAAAATAAAAGGCAATAAGTGTTTTTCAACTCACCTCTGGATCTCTTATCATGTTGCTGACTTATTTGAACGTGTGCACTGAAACAATGTAATTTATAACATTAATTATGTTTTATAACATTAATTATGTTTTATAACATTAATTATGTAGGTATAACATGTTTGCTAGGAAGTATTTTGTATTTTTTTATCTTTCCAGATGATGTTAATTATATACTATGGTGATCTTACAAATACACATATGCTAATTAGGTATCTGCTTACGTACCTACACCTGATTTTTTAAGCAGTAACGGTACAAAGATAAAAATTTTCCATGTGCCACGCACATCGAAGGGTTCCTTGAAGGTGTTATTATAAATTTGTATGAAAACGTAACATTTTGTGATCTTTTTTTGAGTACACAACTGTCGTGAATTTTGTACATAATAAAAAACAATCACTTTTCAAACATTTTGCTGGCAGGTGCGACGGGGGACGGGGGGATTCACCTGATTCTAACAAAAAATTGCCAAATCTGAATACTTCACAAACGAATCCCTGAATCGAAAAATGGGTTTCTAACGACCCTTCCAACGACATCTCACATCTAGGGGTAGATGAGAAAAATTATTCATCCCCACTTTATGCCCCTGCACATAAAGTGAGGTAAGACGAATTTGTGAGCGTGACTAATATGTCCATGCCAAAATACAGCTTTCCAGTACTAGTCTCTGAGCTAAACTGCGGACAGCAGACCGACTGAAGGACAAGGTGAAACTATAAGGGTTCCTTGTTTACTACGGAACCCTAGAAAGGTCTCTCTCGCCACCAGGGGATTACGAGTTCAAATCCTTGCTATTAATAGCGCTATTGACTTTGGAAGGACTAGCTAACAAACTTACATTGGTAGGATGTTTTAAAAAGAAAATAGGGTTATGAAGAAGTTAGATAAGTAGTCAAGCTTTCATTCTGACAGTTCAACAACATTCATTGCGTTATAGTTGTTAAGCAAACAAAATATTCGACCATAAGAAGCAATGTATTAGCAAACACCTTCAAAATTATTCAGATTGTTATTAATAGTTTTGCGCAATGAGGGTGCTGGTTCAAGAACCCAATAACGTAATTTTCAAAATTTTTTGCGTACTTGAGATAAAAAAAAAACAATCAATCTCTGGTTTCAACGTCCCAAAAAAAGGCAAAGTATGCGTCCCTATAACATGTTAAAAGCTATTTGTTTGACATGGACTGATAGAGTTATACTGTCTATCATCAATAGCAATCTGTCTATCATCAATAGCGATCTGTCTTTCACTGAAAATAGGATGATGGGTTTGGCAGTTAGTCATTTGCTTTAAGGAGAGGACGCCTCTAATAATCAAACTGAAATTCGCGATCTCAACTTCTCGAGGACTCTAGGTAAAATTTTTGAATCCCATCAAGCTTTCATTAAGAAATATGTCACCCACAAACGTTACCAATAAATTATGTTGGGGTTGCTGCCAGACGAACTGGATGCGGCTGAATATTTATATAGAACTAGCTGATCCGCACAGTTTCACCTTCATAAACCTCGATCCCGTGAGATTATCAGGATAAAAAGTTAATCCAGGTTATAAACTATATGTATAACTATATATATATATGCTATGCTATGCTTATGCTATAAACGATATGTGTGCCAAATCTTACACACAAAAACTACTGAACGGATTTGGATGTTCCAAATCCGTTCAGTAGTTTTTGTGTGTAAGAGTAACAAACATCCATCCATCCATCATCACAAACTTTCAAGTTTATAATATTAGTAGGAAGGATTAGTAGGATATAATATACGATACATGGTTAAATTTAGGTCGTTCTGGAACCGAAAGCCACGAACTCGATCATCGATCTCGAAACGATTATTTATTGTTTTTTTTTTATTGTGAATAATTGACAAATTCGGATACCGTTCGCTTGTGCTTCCATTCGTGGATACGTTTTACACACTTACGCATTGATCGCAAGAAAGCGTTACTTCGAGTTCTCATTATTTCACACACTATACCCGGAGGGGGGGAGAGTCGAGAGAGATATTTCACGCGCATTCACTAGATAAGTATGAGACCCAGAAATATGGGGCGATCCTAATCACCTAGCAATTATCCAGACTCCTGGATAGGTACTACATAATATCATTTTGTCTGACCTGGGAATAGAAACCAAAACCATACTTTCAGCACTCGCGTTTGCAAGTAGAGTCACGACTAGCCACTAGGTATTTACTCAACCGGTATCTGTAAGTTATGTAATTTTTTTCCATAATAATTTATTATTAGTTATGACTGTGTGACAATGTTGACAGAATTACGTATGCTATGGTTCATTGTCCCATTAATAATGTAGGTAGGTAAAGCAAATACTATTTAAAATGATGTAATCATAACAGTACATATTCACATATCTTTACTATTTTCAAAATCAAGTTTTTTTCCGGTAGCTTATCTCGCGCTCGTGCGGTGTCGGAAAATATCCCGTGGGAACGTACGGCCGGGATTAAAAGTACCCTATGTGTTAAACTATCTGCCCATGAACGTTCAGCCGTTTTTGCGCCAATCCGGAACATAAATCCAGACAAACGGACCGACATTCTTCCTTATATGGACAGATATAGATAACCTGTTTAACATCAGAACGTCAAATTATGGGGTTGTTTTAAGTCAGAACCAGTCAATGTCTTCAACACAACGTAACATTACGGAAACAGGTCTAAGATTAATGCTTAGAAACAAGCTGTTATTATTATTGAGAAATATAATATTAAACATCCTGTCGGAATCTGAGGAAACGGTAAATATTTATTTGCTACCAATGTGAGGATAACTGTAACATTGATTTAAAAAACTTTAGTGGCATAAACAGACTAGAAGCACCTAAATACCTTATTAGTTTGATGTAATCCTAATATCGTATTTGACTATGTAGGTATTACAATTTTTACCTATATCTATACTAATATTATAAAGAGGACAGATTTGATTGTTTGTTTGTATTTAATAGGCTCCGAAACTACTGGACCGAATTCAAAAATTATTTTACCATAGAAGCCGAAATTATGTCTGAAGAACATAGGTAACTTTATTTTTTTCGAAACCCACGCGTACGAAGTCACGGGCGAAGTGCTAGTGGGCTATAAAACTACGTATGCACGGACGTAATTCTATCGCAGCGCAAGATTTTTGCGCACTGAATTTTGGTGATGACAGTCATTCATTTTGTTCACTAATGACTTAATAAATTATATAAACAAAATACTTCCCGACACACAGCTTGTAGTTTTTGCTGATGACACGAATGCCATTATTGGGGCAAATGACATTAAAGAACTCACGGAAAAAGTTAATGCAGTTCTAAGTTACATTTATTCATGGTTTACTGTAAATAAACTAAAAATTAATAATACAAAGACCAATATAATGTTATTCAAAACAACTGCTCGTAATAATGACACCATGGAAATAAGACTAAATGATGACAAAATTGAACTCGTGAGAGAAGCTAAGTTCTTGGGGGTGCATATAGATGACTTATTGAATTGGAAGAAGGAACTAGCCGCCATGGATGCATCCGTGTCATCTGCGTGTTATGCGCTAAGATCCCTTCGAGACGTAATTGACATAAAAAGATTAAAAATAGTATAATACTACGCGCTAGTTGAGTCTAAATTAAGGTATAGCATACAGTTTTGGGGGAATAGCTATAATTACAACTGCCAAAGAGCTTTTGTCCTTCAAAAAAGAGCTATACGTACTATCGTCCGTATTTCACAAAGAGAGAGCTGTCCACATTTCTTGGATTTAAACATCCTCACAGTACCCAGTCTATACGTTCTAGTACTACTGACTAATCTTAAGAAGTACATGCATGAATATGAGACAGATGAGGAAAGACTGGTTAGGGAGAGCACACGTAGGAAGGATTTGAGAAATAAGATAAGTCCTCATTTCAACATAGTCAAGCACAGTCCGCAATATCAAGCTGTTCAAATTTTTAACAAGTTACCACAACACTTAAAAAGCTTGATTTATACATCTGCATTTAAAACAAATCTTCAAGCATTCCTAATAGATAAGTGTCTCTACTCCGTTGACGACTTGTAATAATATTTAATTTTCTCCTGTCAATGAATGTTTTTTTTTTTTTGGTGATTCCTAAATTTAACGAGTTGACATTGGATAATAAATGTTTTAGATGATGGGAGTTGTGTTGTTATTATTATTATTATTTTATTTTTATTTCTACGAGTGTATTTTATGTTTATTATGTAGAATTATTTCAAACACAATGTAATTTGTTAGTGAATAAATTGAATTGAATTGAAGTAGTATTGAGGATCGCGGGACAGCAGTAGAACAGACAGCAGGGTTATTGCGTAACAAACACACTTACAGCAAGAATGGCTTTCATTTTGACAGTTCTACAACATTCATTGCGTTATTTACGTTTTTGAGCAGACAATTTTTCGAACCTATGAAGCAATGGATTAGCAATATCCTTCAAAATGATTCAGATTCTGATTGATAGTACGTGTTACCTACGCAATAAGGTTGCTGTACAGTTTTGCCATTAGGAATTTCTCAGTAACAGCCCGGAATCTAGATAAAACAGGCAAAATGTTGATATTACCTACCATTAGACGTGTTTGTAAAATTGGAGTTGAAGTTAAAAACCGTTTAATTTTCAATGGTTATCTAATAAAAAGCCAAAGTCAAAGCGAAAGCAAACAACATCCCTCTCTCACACTTTCATCCACACACATGAAACACGCACTCACAACATAGTACAGACTTAAATAAACTAGCCTTGAAAACCGACATATTTTTTTCTGCTCCTTCCTTCGTCACCCAAGATACAAGCCCTGCTTACTTTGGGCGTCAACGGTCAAACCAAAAAAGTTGTGATGTAAGTATTGTCTGTCATCATCTTTTGTTTTTGCCAGGAAAAGATTTTGTATGTGTATTTTGTAGGCACTTATTATTGTTGGCAGACCACTATGCTTTAGTACAATAGTAACTTTCGCTTACTCAACTTTTACAATTCTACTCAGGTACACTTTCCATGTTTTCTTACGGAAGCAAATATATTCATCAACGCAAGAAAGTTCTTTTTTCTCTGTGACCATTTTAATCTTTTCAGACAGATTTACATTTGAATAAGTTTTGTAGCGTGTTATGTTCTTTGACATTACGTGACACTTTATAATGAAAATAGCTGCCAAGTGCGAGTCACGCGAAGGGTTCCGAACCACAGTAAAATATTTAACAGCATTTTCTAAAAACGGTGAAAAAACACGTCTCTTGTCTTACACACACAAAAAAAAACAAGTATTTACCTATTACGGTTCAAAGATAAAGCCCTGTGATAGACGAACGGACGGACAGCCGAGAATTAGTCATAGGATCGGAAAATATACCACGGGAAGGTACCACCGGGATGAAAAGTATCGCTACTAAACGGATTTGGAACTACTGAACGGATTTGCATGTAATTTGGCATATCTGTGTGACAAATTACATGCAAATCCGTTCAGTTACTGTTGCGTGAAAGAGTATAATAAATAACTATACATCCATCCTCACAAACTTGATCGTTTATAGTATTACTAGCTTAGGGCTGCGGCTTCGCCCGCGTGGAGGTCGGAAATTATACCACGGGAACATACGACCGGGATAAAAAGTATCCAATGTGTTAATCCAGATCATAAACTATCTGTGTGACAAATTTCATCCATATCCGTTCAGTAGTTACTGCGTGAAAAAGTAACAAACGTCCACCCATCCATCCATCCATCCTCACAAACTTTAGCGTTTATAATATTAGTAGGAAAGATTATAGACGGACGGATGGACAGCTGAACCTTAGTAATAAGGTTCCGTTGGCACCCCTTGGGTCCGAAACCCTTAGAACGGTCTCTTTTGGACTGACGTTTTAACACAATTCTTGTAACTTGAGCTAAACTCGCTACTAAACGAATGTAAATTAGCCTTTAGCTGATGTCGTTTCCATAGACCAAACACTACTTTAAAATTTATATCATCACGCTCAGTAACGAGAACATCAGCAGGGACCCAAACCACCTTTAAACCAATCTTGATCACCGTGATAAAACTAAAATTACCTAATTATTTTAAAATTATTATTTAATATTCACCTTAAATATTCCTATCACTATATCACAAGAACACTATCACAAAATTCACGAATAAATAAATAAATATTTAAACGATGCTTATAGATGCGCGCACGTGAGATGATGCGCGATTGACAACGCGCACTGCGCCGCGCACGGTTTGTTTATATGGAGAAGAGCCGATTGGGCTGAGGGCTTATACACACTGGTGGATGATTAACGTTGTATAGGTACCGGTGTTTACAAAAAAAGGATGATGTAGGTAAGTAATACCATAGAACGAGCTTCACTTAGGTACAAGGTACAAGTTACAAATAGTATTTGTTTCTAGGACCTGTTTATTGTGGATTCGGGAGACATTGACGTGATCAAGTTGGGATCAAGTTGTGGTTCAGAATGTCTTATTTCCAAAGGTACAAAACCAGTATAAGCTGGCCTCATAATTTACTGAAACTCCGTTCTACGCTAGGCCAGCTTAAAAGGTTAAAGTGTTAAGTACCGACCCACCAAAGAAGAATAAAGATTAAGGTGGACGTGATACCATATCATACCATTTCTTTTTAAATATCCCCTCGGTATTAAAGAGCAACCTGTAAGACTATTAAGGAAATACCTTACGTCATTTCTAATACATAAGTGCTATTACTATGTACGGTTTTTTTTATATATTTAATACTAGCTCATGCTAATGAATTTATTAGAACGAACAAAACAAAAAAAATAGACTGAAACCGGTTAAGCCGTTTTTGAGTTTTAGTGGGACTGTCGAATAGCAATTGATTTTTTTATATAAAAGAAGATGAAGATATGTTATTATTAACAAATTTAATGTAGAATTGAAATTTAATTCTAAAACCTGTAAAATGTTATATAGTATTAGTTAGGTCCTGTAAGTACAGTTTTTTGCAAAATGGAATGTACCTGTAACGAAACATTATTTGCAACAACTTACCTGTATACCTACATTCTGTGCATTTCCTATTTATGGATTAGAAGGAGAAACCACGAAAAACAACACAAACAACTTGTTTGTAGGTGATAGAGAATAGTATATTTATATTATGACATTTTTTTGGTAACAATTAATCATATTAATTCATTTCACCTCCAACTACACGTAACCCCCACTTTACTACAGTAAACAATTTGATATCCAATTGTACCAATAATTACAAAACATAAATTACTGACGTTGCTCAAAAAGCCGCATAGTTTATGCGAGGCTGGCCACGTCTGCCTCGTGCAAAATGAGCTGAGGGACAAAATAACCACTATACTTAGCCCTGAGACTGCCAGAGGGTGTCGTGGCAGCTCCCGTAGAAGATGGTGGTACTAGCTGGACAAAACAAAAGACCAGTGGTCCACTTTATCACTAGATTGCAAGCATTGGAAGTTATGGGGAGAGGCATATGCCTAGTATGGGATAATACAGGTTACAGTAACAGTTATTGTACCTTTTCAGGCACGTGAATCATCCAATGGGAATCCATGGACACTTTAACTTGCACTGCTTGGAAACATGATGGTCCAGCTCCATAGGACAATCCAGTCTAGACAAAATCATACTATTTGCTAATTTAATTGTCTAATTTGTGTTTTACTCAACTCACACACTGACTTATTCCTAGTTAATATTTTGGGAAAATCATATACTTTGAATGTTTGTAAATATGTGAGCACCATGTACATATCACATGATTAATTTATGTCTTTGCTTTATTTTAACTTTTTCCAATTGTGGTACAGTATTTTTATTATTGGTGCATCGTCTTCACATATAGAAATATAATTAATGGATAAAAAACATTTTAAAAGAGTAACTGTGGAGTTTCTTGCCCCTTCTTCTCCATATGAAACTGCATTTTGAAGGGCCGCCCAGAATCAATTTTATTTTTAATGTAAAATGTTACGTTCAAAAGTGCCTTTTTATGTGCCTATTTGAAATAAATGCGTTGACTTTGACTTTCACTTTACAGGGCAGTATAAGGGAAAAATCCTAGAGAAAATTCTATCGGCCTTTTTAGAGTTCCGTAGTCACAAAGGCTACCAAAGTCCCTCCGTCTGTCTGTCCGCAGCTTAGCTCAGACTCTTCCTGCCAGGGTCAGGCAACTGAAGGAACACGGGTGAGTTTTAGTCAGCAAAAGCCGGACACAACCTCCCGCTCAACCCAGAGCGGGGGAAGTCATTTGATGATTCCCAAGAAATCAGGGTGGCAACCAACCGATTATCCTTTAAAGTTAAAGTTCGTGAGCACATTCGCAAGAAGCTGGCAGTATCATCTTAAGGGTAATGTTTTCTCATTGGTTGTTTTATTTGTTTTAGTATAATTATATATTTATGTATATTTATTTGTGCTTATATTTATATATAATGAGGTATATATGTACATCTATGTCTTTATTTTGTTCTCTAGATTGTAGTGTATCTAGATTAAATATTTATTCCTTGGTTTTTTAAAAATTGCACCTACCACTGCTTGTCTCTGCATCACCCACAGGTTGACTAGTAGAAAATGCCTATGGCATTAAGTTCGCCGCTGTACAAAATGTGCGTGAAGTATAAATAAATAAATAAATAAATGATTTTCGACCACCCAAAAAGAAAGGTCTTACTCTTAGTACTTACTGGAAAGCTGTGCTGTACTGTTTGGCATACATATTAGTCACGTATAAAAAGATGTAAAATAAAATCTTGAAAAAAGAAAAATTGTTAGGTAGTGTAAAGAATTGTTACCCTACCTAACAAAAAAACATACCCTCTTTACGTAAAGGGTAGGTTATCTCTACTTTACCGTGTAGAGTATAATTTTTTACTCGTCTATCCCATAGTGTGGTGTGTCGTTGGTAAGGTCGTTCAAAAGTATTGCGGTAGAGTAAAACCATTTTTAGATTCAGGAATCCGTTTGCGAAGTATTAAGCTTAGTGTTCCGCCCTCCTCCCAGCTAAATGATCATCTTAGGATATGTCAAAAAATTCACGACAGTTGTACCTATAAATTACGAAGTTAAATGGAAAACTATCACAGCTAAGTAGGCTTCACAAGTTAACGAGTAATAGTCGACCAACTTACATTTGCAATTTGGACTGTATAGGAGAACATGTTTTTCAACTACAATATTATGTTTGTGGCGGCATCTACACCGCCACATGCGAACAACGCATCTCACTGACTGATCCTCCCTTTTCCAAGAGTATGAGTGAACTTTACACCACATACACATACATATCTCTTCATGTTTGTTCTTGGGCTAAATTCACCCAACTACGAAATCCTTCATTGAACGTGGTTCGACACGCACTTGCCCGGTTTTTTTATTGTGACTCACACTTTGGAACAGCGCCTTCGACTCTAAGAGCCCCCATAACTGAAGCCTTGCCACATTCAACCTACTAATGATAACAGAAGATTTCCCGCATCAAACATGACAGTTTTTTTTTTTTTTGCATATTTTTATTGACATATTCATAAAAACTTTCCTTGTTATCACCTTTTTAATGATCTGGGTTGAATTCTAAGGTCGGAAATGTGTGACTGGGTTTTTATTTCAAACATAAATGTGAGTGTCGTTCCAATTATGGTAGAAGGAGTGTCAAAGATCCACACCACTCTGATTTATATGATTTGGCTTTTTATCTGTAGCACTGTGCATGATGATTACCAATGGTATTCTAGCGGGAAGAAGTTTTGTTATAGAATAAAAATAACATTAAAATCCTTGCAACAAAGTAACGCGACACAATACGAAATGTTTTTGTACTGAGCTCAAACCCACAAAGTAAAGTGCCTGTCTGGGTTCGAAATCACGACCTAAAACTTGTAAGTCGGGGCCGATACCACTGGGCCACCACTGCTCTCATTTTTTTTAAACAAAACCATAATGAAATATACACCTAAAGCCATGGAAAACCTAAACCCCCCTTTTTCATGAAAAACTGCGTCCATTGTTAAAAACCGTATGAAAATCCGTTCGTAGGTTCTTTGACAGATGCGGAGAGGGGGACTTTGTTTAATAATAATTATTATGTAGTGATAAACGGGCACGAGCGGAGATCGAACCAGCGACTCATACTGCAGAAAAGTTAACGGAAAATGTATGATCAAGAACAAAATCATGCTTGATCCAGCACGATTTTGTTCTTGATTATATTTCTCACAATAGTTGCTAATGAAATTGATGACGAACTATCATGACCACGGACTTGAACTATTCTTTACTCATTCAACTACAGCATGATCAGACAAAGTTATGTTAATAAGATTAGAGATTCATCTCATTGCACGTACTAAAAAGAAGCTTTACTTTCAATATTGGGTATTTCTAAGTTCCAAAAATATTTGATGATTTTATTCTGAAGTATTTTTTTGCTTTTAAACCTCTTATCACAAACTGTAGGTAAGGTTTTCCGAAAAGTACGCCTGTTTGTATGTTTGTCTGTTTACCAAAGTATATACAACCAATTTTTTTAAATCCCATAACTCTAGGGTATGATTGAGACCATAACAAAGAATAAACTGGCCTAAGAATTATGTTTCAATCATCCTTTTTTTTTTCATTTCTCATACTAAATAATTCGACAGTCACGATTATTAATGTAAAACACCCTTACGTGAAATATGACAACGTCGCATTTTCTTAGCTTTAAATATGAATGATTGGTTTAGATAAAAATTAATCACTCGTACTTATCAATGAAACTTGGATACTAGACATTGTGGGTCTATTTTGTACGGTAAACAAACAAAATTGGCAACCTCGCAAAACTAAAGAATTGTTATACTGGTGATAATATTTGACCTAATTTAATTATGATTGATGCATAAGCATAGCATAAGCATAATCAGCCTATCATGTTCCCACTGCTGGGACACAGGCCTCCTCCCTGTGAGAGGGAGTGGGCCGTAATCCACCACGCGGGCCCAGTGCGGGTTGGTAGATGTCACATGTCTTCGAATTTTTGGTTCTAAGACATGCCGGTTTCCTCACTATGTTTTCCTTCACCGTTTTGAGAGCAGTTGTGATGAAATAATTTAAACAAAGTAAAGCGCCTGTCTGGGTTCGAACCTACGACCAACAACTCGTAAGTCGCAGCCGTTACCACTGGGCTACCACTGCTCTCAATGATTGATGATATCTCCGAAACTATGCATTTTTGGACCACTTATTCTATGAGTTTTAGTATTATTTTTACCTACAGAATATAACCCTAGAGTAATGAGATATAAAATAAGAGGTTGTATAATAATCATGTGTTTGGACATCATTTAAGAGCGGTTGGACTTAAATCGTGTATCGGTAGACTCTACCAACCGCGTAGGACACTTTGTACCTATTTTGACTACTTACCACCACCGTGGGATACCTATATTCAATTATGTATATGAGTTAAACATGTCATAAAGATGACAGTTGCGTTTTTCTCAGACTTATTCAAACTCATCTGATTACGTAGTAAAAACGTAGCACGACTTTCAGTGTTGGGTTTTCCCAGTTTCCAAAAATATAAGTATGAGTTTACTCTTGTTTTTAAACGTTTTCTCACAAACTGCAGGTCAGCTTTTCCGAAAAATACGTCTGTTTTTATGTTTGACTGTTTACCAAACAAGTAAATAGTTGGACTTAAACCGTCGATCGGTAGGTAGACGGGTAGGTCACTTTCGTATTTCTTACTGCCTATAAAAAAAAAACCTGTTTCATATTCAAAGCACAGCCGTTGTTTCCTCTAAACTATAAGTCGATGTTCTAATGCCGCCGCGTAATTTACGTCGTTTACGTCCGTGCGAACGGGAACTTAAATGGTGAAAAAATGCTGCTGAGTGATGAAATTTTCGCAGAACCTATAATTTATATATTTTATAAGATGTAATTTAATTTTACCAGTATCAGGGCCGGTGGTACATCCACTAATCCATATCCATACACATGTTATAATTTCGTAAGTAACTCTGTCTGTATGTAGCCTTTTCACACCTAACCCACTGAACGGATATCAATAAAATGTGTCAGTGATATAGTATAGTTGGCATCCTGGAAAAGGACAAATGCTACTTTTTGTCCCGTAGCACGTTCCCTTGGGATAATTTCCGACATCCATGCGGGAGAAGCCGCGGACAGAAGCTAGTAACTTATAAATGTGGCTAAGGAACTTCTAAATGGCTTACATAAAGGTATGTATTATCGCTATAGCCTTATTTATACCTACAATGTAGTTATGACCTGAACCTATTTTCCAATATAAAAAAAGGAAAAAGAGCGCGAAATTACTTGCTATTCACATCAAGCGGTAGTACAATAACTATTATGGAACTTGCATCGCATTTCATTTGAAAATATTGTGTCCGAGGCCGCATCTTCATCGTCATTCATCACAGTTCTGTTTGCAGTTTTATACAAAGGTAAGCTGGCTGTTCTCATACGACCCTGCCTTATACAAATTTGATTTGTGTGGTTATTCGAACAGACAGATAGAGAGACGATGCGTTTTATAAATGAGTATGGTAAGTAAGTATATAGACGTTGAACAGTAAGACTAAGAGACTTTGTAACTGGCTATGTATATAATAATCCTACCACCAACAAAAAACAGGAAGAAAAATGTAGATACAACTATGTAGGAACATAAGGTTGAACTAGTCGTGGGCTCGGACTCACTTTGGAACTTGGGCTTGGCCAAAAAGCACGCTGTATCACCTGGCATCGTGTCCGACAGAGATAATATTAGTGATGAGCAGTTAGACGCTACTCTACACCCACAACGACTAGTTTGCACGCACACAAATACTGTTATTTTAATTCATAGTAAAATGAAAAAGAAAGAGAACGAGAGTAACAAACTACGAAAAGTCCTTTGGGAAACCGAGTTTTATGAAAAAAAAACTGCATAAATCAATTCACAAATTAAGTTGATTGGACTTTTCGATAAATTATGCTTTGTCAGTGCCGACTTTGTGTATAGATTTTACGATTCTTTAATAACTTTTAAACCCAAAGTTGCGTTAAAATTAGGATGAAAAACTAATCTTTGTTGTCTCATAACTTTTTATTGGCTTTTTATTTTACTATTGTGTTTCCTCACAGAAAAAAATTATAATGAGACAAAACGATGTCAAAGGATGTACAATGTCAATGAGTGGAGATTACTCCACTGTAACTCTCTCCCGAAATTGTAAGGAAAAATATCGACTAGTGCAACCTTAAGTACCAAACTGCGCTGCGCCTCGCCAGATGTACGCTTGCCCTTATTGTACACAATTTGGTTAGACTCTAAAAAAACTTGTTTTTCTAGTAAAAATAATAATAAAGTTAATTTAGTCATTCTCTCACAAGCATTTTTATTAATTTGCGCCAAGGCTGCGGTGAACCCAAGTAACATCAACATTAAATTTAGATTTAGGAAAAAACACTAGATCTTCTGATCTAGTGTTTTTTCCACAGTAGTGCTTTTTGACAGATTATTAGCGGTAACAATAATTTACAATACATATACTTAGTTGTAGTAGTAATAAAGTGTTACAAGTGTTTCTTTGTGGTTTTATCTGCAAAGGTAGGTAGGTCTAGGTTGAAAACTTCAACGCAGTGGGTTCAGAACCTGTCGCTGCCGGCCGTAGTGAGTGCGATGGTCGGCAGCGTCGAGTCCTGGGACGCGGTGGTTTCCTTCTGCGAAACAGTGATCTTGCAGAAGGAGGCTGCGGAAAGGGAGAGAGAGATCTCGTGCACTCTCCCGATCCGCAGCAGGCGCACCGGGCGCAGGCGGAGGGCGGACAACGCCCTCTTCCAGCCCCCCTAAATGGGTCCAGGGACGGTGGACTTGGGGACGTCCGCCGCCCCCCATACATCAGGACCCGAGGTGGCGGTGCGTAGTGTTCCACGCGCGCCCCTCTTAGACGTTGCGGGGGGTCTAACACCTTACTCCCCCCCCCAACCCGAGGAGGCCCGCAGAAGCGGGCCGGCACCAGTCGGGGTTGCGGAAAAATCATATGTTCCATCATATGTTGTAAGAGTCTGACAGATCCCTCCGCCCGCCCTAGGGCGGTGGACATCCATGAGGATTTTCCACCCTGGAACAAAAAAAAAGGAGGTGGTCGTCTGCTTAACCGGACTTGCCTGTGGATGCCCTAATAAATTAAGGCCTCCAGCCTAAAAAACTACACGCTAAGGGCACTCCCTGCGGGGTACGGACCTCGGCTTAACTGGATCAGGATAGGTGATATTTTGGGACGAATTTAAAGCTACAGGGTACGAAGTTAAAGCTACAATTTTTTTGTACCAATTGTGGTATAGTATTTTGATCTTGGTGCATCGTCTTCACATATAGAAATATAATTAATGTATACAAATTATTGTAAAACATTTTAAAAGAGTAACGGTGGAGTTTCTTGCCACTTCTTCTCCATACGAAACTACTTTTTGGAAGTGGCGCCTAGAATAAGTTCTATTTTTAATGTAAATTTTGACGTTCAAAAGTGCCTTTTTATGGGCCTATTTGAAATAAATGCTTTGACTTTGGCTTTGACTTGACAGGCTCGCGGCGTGGGCTGGCTCGAGCAAGGGTCGGGGGGGGGGGGGCGTGAATTTGGGCGTCGCAGCGAGCTTCTGCGGCGAGGATGGTAGGGCGGCGAGGACGGTAGGACGGCGATCTTGAAGTTAGAAGAAGAGATTGAAGTAATGCTAGAAACCTACAGATGCAGCGACTTTGACCGCACAAGTGTCCCGCTGGCCCTAGGCTGTAGTCATGGCGATCAAAGTCGGTGCGTGTGTATCTAGCATGAGTCGGAGCAGCGTATATGGAAACCCTTCCAGTGTTCTGAACCCCACTGCTTCTGAGCTGCGGGAGGGCTTACTTGCATTAATTCACAGAAACATTCCGCTATTCAGAGATCTGGATTCGGCTATTGTTCCCGGTGTGGTATTCAATACTTCAGAATTAAAAGTTTTCCTCTACTCAGATCCCTAGAACCCGCGTAGTTTGTAATACTAAGTAGCCAATGAATTGCGACCAATTTGGAAGTAGCGTTCACTGGGCGCTACCGCGTCACCGCTCGCTTCACAGTTCTAACTTAATCTACCCTAAACCAATTTGTCAGGACGTCGGTATCATTTTTTTATACGTAACGCAATGGCAATCTAATCCGAGTATCGCTAGAAATTATAAGTATTGGGTTTGTAAAACCTCCCGCATTCCAGAACAAAAATTTGGGTAGCATTTAATCCTTCAAACTACGCGTTCAATCGCTTAAAGGCTTCTGCAGCTCAGAAGTACTGGGGCTCTGAATACTGGAACCCTTTCAGCAGTAAAAAGTAGTTGTAGGAACCACGTAAAAACCGCGGCTCCATACGTTTGGCCTATCGTTTGTACGAATATTGGTTAATAAGTTATGCTTGAGTCTTGTTGTCTGATGTAGAAATTGGTGTAGGAGCTTTCGCGGCTTCAGTCCTTGTCCTTCCTCACCTTATAATTGACCACCTTCGCCTTCTTATAGAAGAAAAACGCATAAAAGTAGGTGGTGGCTTACAATTACGACACCTTATAAATAAATGATAAAAGACGAGATCAGTAGAGCTATTCTGTTACCATCACACCGTGAAAACTTAGATGAAGTGAGCGTGGAGTGAGCTGTCAGTGCCACTGATGCTAGGGATTGACCAAGACGGGATGACACTGACAGCTCACTCCACGCAAGTCTTCACGGTGAGACTTTTACAGAAGCGACTTGCAGTAGAATATAGTACCTACCTAAACTCTTAATTTTTATGTAGTTATTGTTTTTTATTGCCGTACTTTGCAAAAATAGTGCAAATCTCCAACGTGTGGACGAATCGCAAACGTTAGCGACGATTTTTTACGATGGAACCCGCGACACGGGACGCACAACTGCCAGCGCTCGCCCTGTCGTTGAAGCCAACGCTATTTTTTTCATCTACACGTTAGACGAGTGGCTTTGGAACCAACTGTGGAGCAAGCCTAAAATATGTTAGCTATGTTTCGAAGCATAACCTCGTTCAAAAGTCAGCGTATAATCAAAACCACAGCATTAAATATGTAGACAATTTTTCTTAAACAAAAATTCTACTAACTGAATAAATTAATAAGGTATGAGATAATCTTTTTTTTTTTATGTGCGTTGTTTAAAAAAAATGCTCCGTGTAAAAATCCAAATCTACATAAATGTTACAAGCTGAGTTACAACGAAGTAAAGTTTTGTTTTTTACATACACTATTGTACTACTTATTACAAACCAAGATAATTCAAATGGAACTTTAACATTTTCAGAGAATCACACGGAACAACTCCATTTATTTTCCGTCATACTTTTGTCTAAACACGGAAGCCAGACATCCCACAAAAATAAATAGGTTTACAATACAGTACCATTACTAATGGTTGTACCGGACGTCATGGCGTATCACCGTGGTGGTGGTACCCAGAATATGGTGTTAAAATGCTGTGTCATTTCTACATATTCTATTAGGTATTAATTGATTTTCGTCTATGTTAGTTGAATGAAAATTTCATGGGTTAGGTACATTGAGTTGCTTGTGTAATGTTATGATAGGGATGTTAAACTACGAAATCCTAGAAAAGTGACATAGGTAGTTTCCGCAATTAACCGACGAATGACGTCACTGAAACATTATTTGTGAAAGTAAGTTGTGTGGTGTGTATTTCTAGAGAGCGCTCTTCCAAGAACATAGGAACATAGGTAAACTATAGAGTTTGAATTCAATTATTGATAGAAGTCAATATCATTGGGTACTAAGTCAACAGGATGAACAGTGCATCTACGGTTACCATCCGTTCCGTACACGTCCGGACTTTTTCCGCCCTTGTCATTTGTCCGGTTCGATAAAACAGTTTTTTTTGTATTATTATTTTAATTTTTGTTTGCTAACGATCTGTGTAGGAGAGGAATACCTGAGAAGTGTTTACAAACATCAAGTGCTATATCGGCACATCCCATTTTTATCGTACGGCAGCTTTCAAATCACAAACTGCTCACCTATTCGTCTCTACCTCAGTATGGTGATAATTTTTAAAGCTACTCCTTGTAGGTTGGTCAGGCCAGGCGGATTCTTCGTCAAGAAAAGGTATATTTTCAAGTGTGCTTTATTTTGATGATGACTTTGATGATGTCAGCATCAGCTGTTGAAGTGATATCCTGTTAATTATCATCATATCACTTCGTCATGAATCATGTGAAAACCAACTAGGTACTTAGGTAACAATGAAACAGCTATTTTGCTCAAAATTTACACCGTGTGTGAATATTTCTGTAGATACGTAAATTATTGAACATTCATACATAACACAGCCTTGAACCAAGCTGATGCAAACGTATAACTGTCAAGTTCAAGTTCAGTAATATAACATGTTACAAAAAGTATTGTTGATTTTTTATTATCGATTTCCAAAATCGATTCTGCATATTATATTCGTATTCGTAAAAACTGAATGTTCAATACACAAAGAGGAGACGTGACTTGAATCGATTTGCATTCGAATGATTTCCCCAATTATTTTACGGCACTACTACTGGTTTTATACCGTTTGGTATTGTGGTGTTGGAGAAAATTATGATTCAGTCCATATTCTTTTTAATTGCCCGAAATATAATTCCTTTCCAATATATGACTTCCTTATTATGTATAAAGCTCCCCTTCCTTGTAATCTGTCTTCCATCCTTTCTTTGTTTAATAGGTCATATGTAGCATCTCTTAGTAAATTTATTTATTTTCACAACATTTCCTTAAAGTACAAATTGTAATAATTTTATTACGTATAATTATTTATTGCCCATCCTAAAAAAATATCCCGTCACATTATGCCAACCTCCCTCTTCCCACGTTTAATTTCCGCAACACTCGACACTGGCAACAATGGCTAAGGCCGCTTGCCACAATAAAAAAAATAAAAAAACCTTTGGTTTAGAAATAAGAACTGCCAAACTTTTCAAAAGAGGCAATGCGAGGCATATCTACTTGTTTTTTTTTTGTTAGCAATGAAAGATGATCAAAACACGATTCTGATTTCAAATAATATTGAGTCAAAAACATGTATTTTTTTAAAACAATAAGCTATTTCTTCTGGTCCAAAAAATTTATCTGCAATTTTTAGAAAATTTTATCAGTTTTGTTCGATCGAGAAACCCTAGTAACTTTAAAGTCAATGCCTCCAAAGTTACGGTAACATTTGCTCGAAGCAAAAGAATTCTTGTCGCGAACTGTAACGGTAAAAGTGTTGTCGACCGCCGCACGTAAAATAAAACATTTTACATCATATCGTCGTTGTTTGAGAGAAAGTTAATATTTCTGCTCTGAAGTATTGAGTGTACCTTTAAAATAATCATAAAATACAATGAAATTATTTTCTGGTGCCTGCATTAATAATACCTGTATGGGCAATATCCGTTTGTTTTTATTGTTTTGCACTTGGATCAGCTGCGAGGCAGAAAAGACCTGGACCTGAACCGGATTCATCAAAAATCACAATATACATTATATTATCCCAAAAAACACAACATAGTAGAATATCGTAAATAATGAAGCCAATTCCAATATTATAACCGATCAACAAAACCTATGACGTGAGAACTCTTTGGTCTAGCTCTTATTAAAAAGAAAACAATATAGCAATAGCTTTTAGTTGAGGTTTCAATTTCAAATCACATTATGCACCAGCAGCGGGTCATAACGAAATGGTGTACAATGTTACTACTGCCCGCTAGCATAATTATGGCTGCAATGACTTGCTATAAGTTAGGTTTGCTTATCATATAATTTGACATTAGCGGTGTGTTTTTTTTTTAAATTAAACGCAGCAGTTCAAAAAAAAAGGTTCAGGCCTTACGCACAGAGCTATGTAGTTTTAAACGTAAGGATAGTCGATCAAGATAATCCAAAAAAACAGTTCTATAATTTTCTGTGACTTGTAAATGAATACGGAAGCAAACAATACTAGTAAGACTGTTAACCTAATGCATATGTTTGTAGTTTTTATTGACCAAATAATACAAACAAATCATCTAATCTGTCTAATTCATTCGCAGTCGGCAAAAGACTCATTAATCAAGGTTATGACACATGACGAACATATCTTCATTTGTTATTCAAATTGCACGGAAGTTTGGACAAAAACTGTTAAAATTCCTGTAGCTGGTCACCATATTTCTCCATCAATTTAGAGGTAAATGTGGACGGCGTTCATTTCATACTGGATTTAGGCCTCCAAATCCGCAATCGCAAGGTAGGATGCCCTCAGGTTAATTGGAGCGGTGATCTTCGCAGGGTGGCTGGTAGCAGCTGGATGAGAGTTGTCGAGAATCGAGCTGATTATGTAGGCTGATGATGATGATGATGATAACTCTCCCCAAGCATCACCACAATGGCCGTGGTCTTGCACTTCCCAAATCAAGCGAATTCCTGTGACTATCGGTTTGTCTGTCATCCTTCCAGGTCTTTCTATAAAATCATGAATTAATGATCAAAAGAAATTAGAGAAAGAGATGAAGCACGGAATTCCAATAGAATAAGAGTCCAGTTAATACCAGTTCTGTTACCACTGAAGAGCGGCTCACTGTACAAACTTAGAGCTTCTTTGAAGTTTAAATTTAAATTTCTGCAAATTATTACGAGAAAGATACTTAAGAGTTATTCCAAGGTTAATCATGATTTGTCAGCTAATGTTGTTACCCTACTTACATTTGATGCATGTTCCGCTCGATTAACAAGTTTTCAAATTGTATCTGTTTAGGTAGAACTCGTTAAATGTGGTCATACAGACATCTAAACAAAATAAGATGCAATTTGTTAAAACCACGACTTCCTTGACCAGATTTTAAAGTAAAGATTTTACATAAATCTTCAAGGTCACAACTACAACCTTAATATACAAGGTGTTTTTTTTGATATCCCATAACTCTAGGGTATGATTGAGACCATATCAAAGAATCAACTGGCATATAAAATATGTGTCAATCATCCTTTATGTTCAATATGCCTAAGTCACGATTATTAATGTAAAACAAACACCCTTACGTGAAATATGACAACGTCGCATTTTCTTAGTTCAATGAATGAGTGATTGGTTTGAATAAAAATGAATTACTCGTATTAATCAATGAAACTTAGATACCTACACACATAAGATTGATGATATATCCGAAACTATTCATTTTTGGACCAACTATTCTAGGAGTTTTAGTATTATTTTTACCTACAGTATATAGCCCTTGAGTTTAAAAAAATAGGTTATGTAATTCACAACCCAGGTTACAATAAATATTTAAATCTACTCAATCTGGATAATTCATTCTGACTTTTACCAGCTGAGTACCAGTATTTTACATGAAGCGACTGCCTACCCCCACAACCCAATTACAGTAACACGATACCCCTTGGTGAGACTGGTTGTGAGACTTGGCTTTCTGACTACCTGTAACGACTGACAAAGATCAACGAAAGATAGCCGTACCTACGGCTTCACGTGATAATGGATGGTCACCCATCTAAGAACTCACCGCGGCAAGAGTAGCTTAGCCTTCGATGCTCTTATCAATGTTATCATTTGGCCACGAGATTCTACATTTAAATCTATTACGTAGCCTATTGACAAGTCCAATAATGGGCATAATTCCCTCTATTTTTAAAGTATGGTAAAGGGTATCTGGTATAAAACTATACAACATCAGCTTCCTTGAATACCGTAGTTTGCTATCAACGAAATGAGTAGGTGTCATATTGTTCTGATTCATAGATTACGCTCTAGTTCATAGGTTACCCATCACGTAAGTTGTTATTTGATGGAAAATGTGAATTCTCCAAATTGTGAAACGTTCACCATCTATTTATAGAGTCTGCTAAGAGTCTGAAAGAAGGAAATAGAGACACTGCTGAGTACAAACAAAGTAAATGAATATGATTTTGGTCCATATGTTATCTTTTAGCGCAGCCTTCAGCTGAGATAGCAAACTGCTTTCTTATTTGTTTACACACTAATAATTTAAAATTGTATTGAATAGTTTAAGCTATGATGAAGCTGACATGCTAGTGTGGAGAAAAACCTCTTATAAAATTGACCTTTTTATCAATAAACGTTTCTTAAAGTATCTGATGTTTAAACTTCAAAATTTATGCTTTCACAGTTGCTTAACATTACCTAAGTTTAAACTTTAGGTAATGTTAAGCCACGTTAATTAATAATTCACAATATCTATGAAAAATTGTGTACCTATAGACTTCTCATCGCCACAACGTTTTCCTATTAGCCTTTTGCATATCTTCGTGGTACTAGTACATTAGTACTCGCATGGGACAAAACGTAGCCTTTGTTCTGTCTGCCTGTCCCGTCCCCAGCATGTCGATTCTGTTAAAACCTCACCGTGAAGACTTGCGTGGAGTGGGTATCAGTGTCGTCCCGTCTTGGTCAATCCCTAGCATCAGTGGCACTGACAGCTTACTCCACGCTCACTTCACCAAAATTTTCATGGTGAGATGGTTACACAATAGCACTATAGGATGCCATATATCAACTTGCCAAATTTTATCGTAATCCGTTAAGTGGTTTAGGCGTGAAAAGATAACATACAGACAGAGTTACTATCGAATTTATTAATTTGTATGGATAACATACACAGATGTGAATGAGAATATAGTACCTACCTAAACTCTTAATTTTTATGTAGTTATTGTTTTTTATTGCCGTACTTTGCAAAAATAGTGCAAATCTCCAACGTGTGGACGAATCGCAAACGTTAGCGACGATTTTTTACGATGGAACCCGCGACACGGGACGCACAACTGCCAGCGCTCGCCCTGTCGTTGAAGCCAACGCTATTTTTTTCATCTACACGTTAGACGAGTGGCTTTGGAACCAACTGTGGAGCAAGCCTAAAATATGTTAGCTATGTTTCGAAGCATAACCTCGTTCAAAAGTCAGCGTATAATCAAAACCACAGCATTAAATATGTAGACAATTTTTCTTAAACAAAAATTCTACTAACTGAATAAATTAATAAGGTATGAGATAATCTTTTTTTTTTTATGTGCGTTGTTTAAAAAAAATGCTCCGTGTAAAAATCCAAATCTACATAAATGTTACAAGCTGAGTTACAACGAAGTAAAGTTTTGTTTTTTACATACACTATTGTACTACTTATTACAAACCAAGATAATTCAAATGGAACTTTAACATTTTCAGAGAATCACACGGAACAACTCCATTTATTTTCCGTCATACTTTTGTCTAAACACGGAAGCCAGACATCCCACAAAAATAAATAGGTTTACAATACAGTACCATTACTAATGGTTGTACCGGACGTCATGGCGTATCACCGTGGTGGTGGTACCCAGAATATGGTGTTAAAATGCTGTGTCATTTCTACATATTCTATTAGGTATTAATTGATTTTCGTCTATGTTAGTTGAATGAAAATTCATGGGTTAGGTACATTGAGTTGCTTGTGTAATGTTATGATAGGGATGTTAAACTACGATATCCTAGAAAAGTGACATAGGTAGTTTCCGCAATTAACCGACGAATGACGTCACTGAAACATTATTTGTGAAAGTAAGTTGTGTGGTGTGTATTTCTAGAGAGCGCTCTTCCAGGAACATAGGAACATAGGTAAACTATAGAGTTTGAATTCAACTATTGATAGAAGTCAATATCATTGCGTACTACGTCAACAGGATGAACAGTGCATCTACGGTTAACATCCGTTCCGTACCCGTCCGGACTTTGTCCGCCTTTGTCATTTGTCCGGTTCGATAAAACAGTTTTTGTTGTATTATTATTTTAAATTTAAAAGATCAGATTTTTTGGCAAATGCCCGGTTTATTGTCAAGATTTTTAAATAGTTATGGTAATTCTTATTTGCTAACGATCTGTGTAGGAGAGGAATACGTGAGAAGTGTTTACAAACATCAAGTGTTATATCGGCACATCCCATTTTTATCGTACGACAGCTTTGATATCACAAACTGCTCACCTATTCGTCTCTACCTCAGTATGGTGATCATTTTTTAAAGCTACTCCTTGTAGGTTGATCAGGCCAGGCGGATTCTTCGTCAAGAAAAGGTATATTTTCAAGTGTGCTTTATTTTGATGATGACTTTGATGATGTCAGCATCAGCTGTTGAAGTGATATCCTGTTAATTATCATCATATCACTTCGTCATGAATCATGTGAAAACCAACTAGGTACTTAGGTAACAATGAAACAGCTATTTTGCTCAAAATTTACACCGTTTGTGAATATTTCTGTAGATATGTAAATTATTCAACATTCATACATAACACAGCCTTGAACCAAGCTGATGCAAACGTATAACTGTCAAGTTCAAGTTCAGTAATATAACATGTTACAAAAAGTATTGTTGATTTTTTATTATCGATTTCCAAAATCGATTCTGCATATATTCGTATTCGTAAAAACTGAATGTTCAATACACAAAGAGGAGACGTGACTTGAATCGATTTGCATTCGAATCATTTCCCCAATTATTTTACGGCACTACTACTGGTTTTATACCGTTTGGTATTGTGGTGTCGGAGAAAATTATGATTCAGTCCATATTCTTTTTAATTGCCCGAAATATAATTCCTTTCCAATATATGACTTCCTTATTATGTATAAAGCTCCCCTTCCTTGTAATCTGTCTTCCATCCTTTCTTTGTTTAATAGGTCATATGTAGCATCTCTTAGTAAATTTATTTATTTTCACAACATTTCCTTAAAGTACAAATTGTAATAATTTTATTACGTATAATTATTTATTGCCCATCCTAAAAAAATATCCCGTCACATTATGCCAACCTCCCTCTTCCCACGTTTAATTTCCGCAACACTCGACACTGGCAACAATGGCTAAGGCCGCTTGCCACAATAAAAAAAATAAAAAAACCTTTGGTTTAGAAATAAGAACTGCCAAACTTTTCAAAAGAGGCAATGCGAGGCATATCTACTTGTTTTTTTTTTGTTAGCAATGAAAGATGATCAAAACACGATTCTGATTTCAAATAATATTGAGTCAAAAACATGTATTTTTTTAAAACAATAAGCTATTTCTTCTGGTCCAAAAAATTAATCTGCAATTTTTAGAAAATTTTATCAGTTTTGTTCGATCGAGAAACCCTAGTAACTTTAAAGTCAATGGCTCCAAAGTTACGGTAACATTTGCTCGAAGCAAAAGAATTCTTGTCGCGAACTGTAACGGTAAAAGTGTTGTCGACCGCCGCACGTAAAATAAAACATTTTACATCATATCGTCGTTGTTTGAGAGAAAGTTAATATTTCTGCTCTGAAGTATTGAGTGTACCTTTAAAATAATCATAAAATACAATGAAATTATTTTCTGGTGCCTGCATTAATAATACCTGTATGGGCAATATTCGTTTGTTTTTATTGTTTTGCACTTGGATCAGCTGCGAGGCAGAAAAGACCTGGACCTGAACCGGATTCATCAAAAATCACAATATACATTATATTATCCCAAAAAACACAACATAGTAGAATATCGTAAATAATGAAGCCAATTCCAATATTATAACCGATCAACAAAACCTATGACGTGAGAACTCTTTGGTCTAGCTCTTATTAAAAAGAAAACAATATAGCAATAGCTTTTAGTTGAGGTTTCAATTTCAAATCACATTATGCACCAGCAGCGGGTCATAACGAAATGGTGTACAATGTTACTACTGCCCGCTAGCATAATTATGGCTGCAATGACTTGCTATAAGTGTGTTTTTTTTTTTAAATTAAACGCAGCAGTTCAAAAAAAAAGGTTCAGGCCTTACGCACAGAGCTATGTAGTTTTAAACGTAAGGATAGTCGATCAAGATAATCCAAAAAAACAGTTCTATAATTTTCTGTGACTTGTAAATGAATACGGAAGCAAACAATACTAGTAAGACTGTTAACCTAATGCATATGTTTGTAGTTTTTATTGACCAAATAATACAAACAAATCATCTAATCTGTCTAATTCATTCGCAGTCGGCAAAAGACTCATTAATCAACGTTATGACACATGACGAACATATCTTCATTTGTCATTCAAATTGCACGGAAGTTTGGACAAAAACTGTTAAAATTCCTGTAGCTGGGGTCACCATATTTCTCCATCAATTTAGAGGTAAATGTGGACGGCGTTCATTTCATACTGGATTTAGGCCTCCAAATCCGCAATCGCAAGGTAGGATGCCCTCAGGTTAATTGGAGCGGTGATCTTCGCAGGGTGGCTGGTAGCAGCTGGATGAGAGTTGTCGAGAATTGAGCTGATTATGTAGGCTGATGATGATGATGATGATAACTCTCCCCAAGCATCACCACAATGGCCGTGGTCTTGCACTTCCCAAATCAAGCGAATTCCTGTGACTATCGGTTTGTCTGTCATCCTTCCAGGTCTTTCTATAAAATCATGAATTAATGATCAAAATAAATTAGAGAAAGAGATGAAGCACGGAACTCCAATAGAATAAGAGTCCAGTTAATACCAGTTCTGTTACCACTGAAGAGCGGCTCACTGTACAAACTTAGAGCTTCTTTGAAGTTTAAATTTAATTTTCTGCAAATTATTACGAGAAAGATACTTGAGAGTTATTCCAAGGTTAATCATGATTTGTCAGCTAATGTTGTTACCCTACTTACATTTGATGCATGTTCCGCTCGATTAACAAGTTTTCAAATTGTATCTGTTTAGGTAGAACTCGTTAAATGTGGTCATACAGACATCTTAACAAAATAAGATGCAATTTGTTAAAACCACGACTTCCTTGACCAGGTTTTAAATGTTCAAGGACCCAACCACAACTTTAATATACAAGGTAGGGTATGAATGAGACCATATCGAAGAATAATCTGGCATATGAATTATGTTTCAATCATCCTTTTTTTAAAATTTTCATACAAAATAATTCGACAAAGTCACGATTATTAATGTAAAACAAACACCCTTACGTGAAATATGACAACGTCGCATTTTCTTAGCTTCAAATATGAATGATTGGCTTGAATAAAAATGAATTACTCGTATTTATCAATGAAACTTGGATTATATACACACATATTACTATTATTTTTACCTACAGAATATAGCCCTATAGTTATGGGATATAAAAAAAAAACAGGTTGTGTAATTCACAACCCAGGTTACAATAAATATTTAAATCTACTCAATCTGGATAATTCTTTCTGCCTTTTACCAGCTGAGTACCAGCATTTTACATGAAGCGACTGCCTACCCCCACAACTCAGTTACAGTAACACGATACCCCTAGGTGAGACTGGTTGTGAGACTTGGCTTTCTGACTACCCGTAGCGACTGACAAAGATCAACGAAAGATAGCCGGGACGTACGGCTTCACGTGATAATGGATGGTCACCCATCTAAGAACTCACCGCGGCAAGAGTAGCTTAGCCTTCGATGCTATTACGTAGCCTATTGACAAGTCCAATAATGGGCATAATTCCCTCTATTTTTAAAGTAAGGTCAAGGGTATCTGGTATAAAACTATACAACATCAGCCTCCTTGAATACCGTAGTTTGCTATCGACGAAATGAGTAGGTGTCATATTGTTCTGATTCATAGATTACGCTCTAGTTCATAGGTTACCCATCACGTAAGTTGTTATTTGATGGAAAATGTGAATTCTCCAAATTGTGAAACGTTCACCATCTATTTATAGAGTCTGCTAAGAGTCTGAAAGAAGGAAATAGAGACACTGCTGAGTACAAACAAAGTAAATGAATATGATTTTGGTCCATATGTTATCTTTTAGCGCAGCCTTCAGCTGAGATAGCAAACTGCTTTCTTATTTGTTTACACACTAATAATTTAAAATTGTATTGAATAGTTTAAGCTATGATGAAGCTGACATGCTAGTGTGGAGAAAAACCTCTTATAAAATTGACCTTTTTATCAATAAACGTTTCTTAAAGTATCTGATGTTTAAACTTCAAAATTTATGCTTTCACAGTTGCTTAACATTACCTAAGTTTAAACTTTAGGTAATGTTAAGCCACGTTAATTAATAATTCACAATATCTATGAAAAATTGTGTACCTATAGACTTCTCATCGCCACAACGTTTTCCTATTAGCCTTTTGCATATCTTCGTGGTACTAGTACATTAGTACTCGCATGGGACAAAACGTAGCCTTTGTTCTGTCTGCCTGTCCCGTCCCCAGCATGTCGATTCTGTTAAAACCTCACCGTGAAGACTTACGTGGAGTGGGTATCAGTGTCGTCCCGTCTTGGTCGATCCCTAGCATCAGTGGCACTGACAGCTTACTCCACGCTCACTTCACCAAAATTTTCATGGTGAGATGGTTACACAATAGCACTATAGGATGCCATATATCAACTTGCACAATTTTATCGTAATCCGTTAAGTGGTTTAGGCGTGAAAAGATAACATACAGACAGAGTTACTATCGAATTTATTAATTTGTATGGATAACATACACATATGTGCATCTATTGCGTACCATCATTTCGCCAGTTATTAATAGGGCGCGAGCCTATTACCATCAACCAGCCCCACGAATTTAGACTCCGGGCTGCTACTGAGTAATAATTCTTATTGAAATAAGGGTTAAAACACTTTGCCCGATCTGGGAATAGAAACTTAGGACCTCATGCTCACCATTTGCGCTTGCGAATACTATACCAACGAGGCAGTTAGTTCTTCGACATATTTATGTCTTAGCTTCTGTGCGCGACAGTACGCGTGAAATTTCTGGTTTCTTCGACCCGCCTTGTCGCATCGCATCGCCTGCCCACGCTATTTCTTCATTTCCACAGTTCTTTATAACTTTATTTCTCCTATCTAATCTCTTTTTTTTTTATCTATTATGGTTAAAAATCAATTAAATATCAATTAATATGACAGGATCTCTGCTGCAATCGGTTTTGAAATAAAAATTAACTCATAGTGTGAAGTGAATTAAACATGGACCTTTAATATTTCAGTCTCTCGCTGCTCGGATCCTGATGGTGCTAGCGTAATGTAAATTAGCTTGTACCTTCCTCAAGAATTGGGCTATCAAATGTATAAATATTTTTTCAAATCCGACTGGTAATTCCAGAAACAAACTCTTCAGCTTTATTAAAATTTTAGGTGTATGCTGATGATGTGTTGATGTGGTGTATGCGGATAATCATCAGTAAAGAAACAATAATAATATTTGTATATAAGCATTTTCAGTTAATGATAAAAATATTATCTCATCTAATTTTACGCCATCAAGCCGGTATGTTTGACTTAACCCACACAGAGGGGCAAAAAGCTGGGAAAACCGCACAATTTTTCTCTTTCGTTGGAATAACCACTACGTCAGATCGTTACACTCTTGCGAACATCAATCATAAGGAAACATCTGCAGTATCACCGTGTTTAAAGTGAGAATCTTTAAGTGATGCGTCTAATAAAGTATTAACACATTGTTATATCTTAAATCGATATTGAACCACTCGTCAAAGGCGCCTTTTATTTTTGATCTAAATACTTTTTCATTGAATCTAGTTTTTTTAGATGGGGCGACTATGTGTTTTGCCAATCTTTGACTAGCTAAAGTGACTTGATATTTTTTACAGAATTTGTGTGTGGAGACTAGGAACGTCATTAGATTTACGAAGTTTGTGTTACTGTAGTAATGTCGTTTCCACCTTGAATAATTTAATAAATTAATACTAAAGTCATTTTTATAAACACAATTTTATATTTCTGCAGTTTTTATTGCAATGATCATGATTCGTTGTGCGTTGCAATCGAGTACACTTTCGGAGTTCAGCGACAAAAGTGAAATCAACCTGTTTACATTCTGAAACAGGTCTCTGGGTAACTGTTTCTTTGCTTGTTATTGATTTGTACGAATTCCTATAGCAGCTGGGTTAAATTTTCATTAATGAAATAACGGGATTTTGAGATTTACACCGGTCCGGCTAGATACTGCCGTGGTATAGAAATATCATGTGGGGACGAAAATACGACGGTAAATGAAAACACTGGCATATACATAGGAGTATTTTGAAACCATTAAATACCCATTTCAAACATATATCAATACCACTACCACATCTACTACTACGAGGGACAGTCAAACCTTGTGACAAGTTTCAGTCCCTGAACCATACCGCGGGTTTCTCTGGCCAAAAAGGAGGTACGCGTACTGTAACCTTGGCTATATCCGCTGATCCCAGTGCTGCTACCAAAGTCTCCGTTATTCCGTGTTTGGCCATTTATGCCAATGACTTTTTTTTGATTTTTTTTTATTGACGAGCTGTTCGCGGACGTTCTGAAAACTTTCCCGATTTCACGCGGTCGCGACTCGGTAACTTCGCGACACGTCTAACGTACGGTTATATTAATTTGCAGCTGAATGTAGGTCTACGCAGGGAGTTTAGCTGGAATTTCGTCGTCGCCGATGTGACCAAACCAATTATTGGGTATGATTTTCTTTCACACTACAAACTTTTGGTGGACCGCCACAACATGCGAACACCGACGTCACACCAGTGAAGAGATATGAGGAACAGGGTGTAAAGTTCACTCACACTCTTCGGAAAGGGAGGATCCTCCGATCGAGATGGGTGTCGTATCTGGTGGGCAACTCCCCGATGATTGTTGTCGGGAAGTTGTATATATGCTAGCTGCGCGGTAAACTTTGATTGCGCGATGCAGGATTTGTGTGACGTCAGTGTGATGCGTTGTTCGCATGTGGCGGTATAGATGCCGCCACATACCTCTACATTAGTTTTTATTTATTTATTGGAAGGTACCTATTTTACTTACAAATAATCATATTTTCAAAATAGTCTATAACTGGCCAGTCTCTCATAAATAAAACTTTTTTTCGCAATAGTTTCTGAGTGACCTGTACCCTAATTGAGTAATACACAATCAATCGGAATCTGAATCGTTTTGAAACAGATTGATAATCCATTGCTTCATAAGTTCGATAAAAATTCTGCTCAACAATGTAAATAACTCAATGAATGTTGTTGAACTGTCAAAATCAAACAGATTAGTCGCAATCGTTTACGAAAATTTGTTAAGCAATTAGGCTGCTGGTATATCCTTCGGTCAACAATAGTACTACAATTCCGATGAAAGCATCAAAAAAGGCCGGAAAAATAAGACCGCCGTAATAATGTGGTCTTAGGAATTTGCTTACAAATTGTATTCTATTTTTCTTTATATAGTTTTGTTCTTATTTTAAACAAGTTTACTTTTCTGTCAAAGTAATAAATATGTATATTGCAAACGATAATAAACTTTATATTTGAGTGTTCATGTTTATCCATGTTATATGCAATCGCGACCACTTGAGCTATGTTTTTGTTCCTAATCCTTCAAATTCAAATTCAAATTCATTTATTTGCCAGAATGTAGGTTTACATGGATATGTATGATCTTAAAACTATGATGGTCCCTTCGTTGATCGAAAACTATGTCTGTAATTTGTATGGTATTTTAATTACCACATACAGGCTCATCCAAATTGATGGTATAAGCCACAATGTATAAGTACACAAATTAAGAAAATAATTGTACCCGTAAGCAAATTATTATGATGAATTTATTGTTTCAAAGTGGATGAGTTGTGTAATCATTGTCAACACATATTTTGCTATCGTAATAAAGTGTTTTTAGTGTGTGAATTATGTGAGTGAAAATTATCAAAATGAAAACATATTCCATCATTGTGAGATCATGGTCAGTTTTATTTGCTTATTAAATGAAATAACTAGTTAGGTAAACTCATAATGAAGACAGGAAGGTCTCATTTATACCGTGTTATATAGGGTGTGGAATTCTCCGTTTTTCCGAAAGCGTATACCCAGAAATCAAAACGTCCTTGAGATTTGATCGATTACGTTTGTGAGATTACGTCGACATTTCGTGCGTTCAGGTACCTAAACGGAGCTTAGGCGCTCAAGAGATTAACAGTGCTGGGTGGCGCGGCGTACTTAATAAAGAGTATCCAAACGAACAAAAAAAAAACTTCTAAATATATATAGTGATAATAGCTATATTTAGTGACCAATTAGATATTATGCATCGAACGAATATATTTTCCTTAATTTAAATATTTCCGCGCATCAAGCGTCATCGTGGTAGATCACAACATAAGACCATATTTTTATTTAGTAATCTGTGGTCGAATAATACTTGGGAAGTATCTAGCTGTCGACTGTTGTGATAAAACAAGATAGTAGAAATAATAACGTACTGTGATTTTGGAATCGACATTGGGATTTAATAACATTAAATGTCGTGTCTTTTCTTACAGGTAAAGTTCTGTTAACTTAGCTTTTAAACATAATTATGTTTCAATGAAACGTGTACAAATATTGTACTTAAATACATTTATTTTCTTAGTGCTTAGATTGACTGTGTCGCTCAAATCACTCACACAAACACACAAACACATACCACACACACATCACATGTAATCTTAAATGCATTTAATAGATTTTTTGTTTGTTAGCAAGATACACGAAGTTTATTGTTTATTAACGTCCCCTGTATATTTGCGACTCAGTAAGTCTCGAATGGCCAAGATAAGCCGGACATACATTTATGGATCGTCACTTAAGGAGGCTCTTTTAATTAATACATTACTTTATTTTTGCTCTGGTAAATGCAGAGTCAATCAATTCTGACACCCGTGTTATTTAAATCACTAATTCGCACAAAAAAGCTAATTGTAAATCGCACGCTGATCTGATCTGACATTTGAATGGGCCTCTTAGAATGCGGTTAAGTGCATCGCCAAAGACCTATACATCATTGTGAACCCAGATTAGATACGGTCCTACATTAAGGTATGAGCAAGATTGTGGTTTATCCAGAAAATTAGATCACCATCAAGGCATTTCGAGACAAGGTATAAAAAGTAAAGGTCTTATAGAGATACGCCAATTCCTAAATTACCCATAAGTAGAGTATTTACTGCTCGAGGACCCAGTGGTTGACGCGCCCTCTTGTCATGCAAGAGGCTTCGATTGCAAGTGGATTCGACACGAGTAGATATATAGTTTATCTTAGACATCACCATCACTTACTTCAGTGAAGGAAGGAAAATATTGTGATTATCCGCGGCTAGAAGTACTCCATGTGTTAATTCAGTTTAGAAAAAACGTTTATTTTTCTAAACTTTTTTAAAATTTTATATTTACTGTTTTGACTTCAGAATAATGATCTAGTTAACTTTCTAGAAAAGCATCGATTGATCTCAGACAGACAGTTCGGGTTTCGCCGGGGTAGGTCCACCGAGGACGCCGTGACACTTCTAGTAAATGGAATAGCGTCTCACACGGATAACAAAGATAAGTGCATTGCGGTCTTTCTTGATCTTGCAAAAGCATTCGACGCGGTGTCGGTGGTTTTGCTTCTGCGAAAACTGGACACGCTAGGAATCCGAGGAGTAACGTACGACTGGTTCAAAAGCTACCTCACAAATCACACGCAATTTGTGAGATTAGACAATCACTGTAGCCAACAGCTCCCTATAAACTATGGAGTCCCTCAGGGCAGCATACTGGGGCCCACCCTTATCACGCTATATATGAACGACATCTCCAACCTAGAATTTAATCGCACAGAAATAATAACCTACGCGGATGATACAGTGATCCTATTTCATGACAAGTCGTGGGACCTAGTGTTACGTCGTGCAGAGGAGGGTTTGTCTTTTATTTCGGAGGCACTCGATACTAACTTACTTTCACTTAATACCGATAAAACGAAATACATTGCCTTCTCGAAAACCTCAACCTCTAGTCCCCCAAATGACCTACAACTGACAATTCATGACTGCCCTTCATTGTCAGGCCCAAAACCTGCAAACTGCACCTGCCACCCGATTGAACGCACCTCGTCAGTCAAATATCTGGGCGTCACTATTGACTCGAGGCTTTCCTTCTGGCCACATATCGCCGCTTTGGCTGGCAGAACAAGGAAATTAATTTGCGTAATGAAGAATCTTCGTGACTGCCTGCCTCGGGATCTCTTAAGAAAGGTCTACCTTGCTATCTGTCACAGTACTGCTACCCATAGTACAATACTGCAAATCTGTTTGGGGAAGTGCCGGAAAAAGTAACATGATTTACGTCGAAAGAGCTCAGAGGGCACTTCTGAAAGTCACGTTTAGGAAACATTTCCGTTTCTCAACTGACAAGCTTTATAGGGAAGTCCAGGTCCTCCGAGTGAGGCATCTTTACATTGTAACTGCTATCGTCCGCATTCACAAGACCCTGTCCAAACGAGCTGATTATGAGGAACTCCTCTCAAAGCGGGTGTTTAGAATCCCAACTCCGCCTGCGAAGTCCCTTTCGGCCAGACGTAGCCCAGCTTATTCTCACCCACACACATTTAACAAGGTCTGCAAATCACTGGACATCAAAGACTTATCAACCGCTCGACTTTAAAGAGTACTAAAGAAATGACTTCTGGAACTAACATACACCGAAACAGAATCACTTCTCTAACATTTGCCGACAAACCAATGGCAACCCAAACAACCAAACAAACTCACAAACACACACTCACACACTCACACTATGGTGTGAGTGTGTGTTTGTGAGTTTGAGTGTGAGTGAGTGTCTCGTGACACACGCTTCACTAAACTAGCTTTATAAATCGGCATATTTCTTTCTGCTCATTCGCACTCTGACTCCCAAGATACAAGCCTTGCTTAGTTTGGGGGTCAACGGTCAAACCAAAATTGTGATGTACAAACTTATCTGTGTTCATGTAAAATCAGTGCCAACAATATTTTTTTTTTTTGTAGTTCAAATGTCTCACATGTTACTTAATTTAAAAAAAAACTGCTGTTTCATAGAAAAGTGTATACCTACGGGGTCAAATGTATGAAGGGGGTTCAAAATTATGTATTGAATCGATGGTATATGGTGGCAGCCAATTTGCCAGTTTGGCACATCTACATCTGCAGGTCGGCATCCTGTATGATGAGTCAAACCCAAACAACCCGGACGAAGCGTGGTGATTAGGTAATGCCCTACAGTGGGACCGTTACAGGCTGGTATTACTATATAAAGGTATGTATGGACTATTAAGAAGAGATAATTCCTGATTACATTTCCTGAATCAATCAATTACCGACCTTACTGCCTCGTTGGTCTAGTGGTCGCAAGAGATACTGCTGAGCATGAGGTCCTGTGTTCGATTCCCAGGTCGGGCAAAGTGTTATTGAGTTTTCCTATCTAGAATTTCTCAGAAGCAGCCCGGAGTCTGGATTTATTTCTATTGTCATCAACCTTGCCCAGGTTGATGACAATAGGCTCGCCCCCCATTTACATGGGACTTAAGCATAACTGGCGAAATGTGGGTGTACTCTGCCTTACTCTTCTAAGATTATAGGCGTGATGTTATGTTATGGTATCAATCTCTTTCTTGATAAATCAGAGCAGTGGCTTTAATCTATAATTATATCATCACCATTCATTCATTAAGGCCTGGTACTTACAGTCAGAGATAAGTTGAAGTAGGTTAGGTATTTCAATTACCCTAAATAAATATCGATTGAGTTAACTATCAACCTAGTTTTCTAATTTCAATAATAGTCAAAGGCTGACGTGCCGTGTTGCATTTTTTATGTGCACATTATGCAACACAATAACATTTTCCACATTTTTTCTTTTGTCTTTATAATAATAATATAATTCATAATTCATTTTGTTTCAGACCAATTCCATTACATTACATTCAAACATAAAATTGATATATAATTCACACAACACTCACACACATCGCGTATACATATTTATTTTTTAGGTAATTTTTTGCATTCGTTATGATTATCAATATCTAAACTCGATAAAACAAACAAAACAAAAAAATATTGTCTAAACTCATAAATAGTTCAAGTAACTACACTAAATGCAGTCCTTGACGCTTGTTGGGGCTTCCCAGACGTGTTATAAAATAAAATAGCGGACAGTTATAATAGGTATAGTTTGTTTATTGGACGTAAGAACGCGAGCCTATCGGCCCGTCCTTTTTTGAGTTTCTGCTGTGCATGTCCTCGGCTATCGGCAACTCGTCCCCGATTCGCAGGCGGTGCCACGTTTTGCTCTCCGAAAACGTCAATTTATTTTTAATTAAATCATAATATTTTATTATAATATATATATATCATAATATATCATGTTTAGATATCGATATCCATCACGTCTGCGGAGCAAAATTTTAAGTCCTCTAAGGGTAAGCCTGGGTAAGACTATTGGTAGACCGATACTTTTAAATCAGTCAGTTTGCGCAATCCAATGATTGCTTAACCGACCAAACTATCCTGACCTGATTAAAAAGTAAACACTCTTTACTTACTGCCCGCTGGCCATAACGCCCATTTTCTAGATCGTAACCTCGAAAGCTACTCGACTCACTACTATGTCGAGAAGACCTCAAGGCGTGCCTCAGAAGACACTCATAATCGGTATTTATAGTCGTCAGATTAAGGAAATTATGAGGTCCTTCGTATGAATGTGATTCACGAATACGTCAATATTCAGTAAACTCTTCAAAACACTTTTGGTTAACACTTTCTTGTTGACTGCCTCAAGGAAGCCTGAAGGTAGATGCCAACTTTTTTATATGACAGTTGGTTCCTCAACTCAAACTCACCTCGACTGAAAAAACTCTTTGTGATGAGGAATAAAATTGCAACTATGAATATCAAACCACTTAAGTGAGAGTCAAGTCGACGAAATCATGAGGTTTTGACTTAGAAAATAGGTGTACGACAGTAGAGCATCTGTAGGAACCAGCCTAGATAATTAATGTACTTATTGGAATTGTCTACGTATCTCAGGTGTAGTCTACACCGGCGACCTGCTAAACATGTGGGTGACACCACCAGTGGGAACGCTGGCAATGTAACCGATACCTAATACCTAGATAATAGACACCCACTTGGACATAATTTTCTAATGTTACAAGTATTTAGGCTAGCGACTACACAGACAGATGGATTTGTCCTTTATGTCATTCGTTCTTTAGATTATGCGGGCAAGTGTGTTGTAAGGGCAAATACAGAATGTGAATCATGCCATGGGAAAGGCCACCTTATCTCTACTTAGATTAGAGTAAACCTGCCATAATTATTATAAAATGGGTATATATCAACTTCATCATTCTTTTGATTACCAAATTCTTTGGGTTTGGTGTTGCATGTTTTGTTTTTCGATTCATCGTTTTAAGTTTTATTCGTGACTTCAGCTGCAAAATATCAAGGAAATGGTAACCTCATCAGTTTTTTTTTTTATTGTACCTGTAACTTTAAGTTCTTATGTATATACCTATAAAAGTTACAGATGAACACGACATTCACTTAAAACAAAAATGATTCGACCATAGACTCAGTACATGATTCTGAATCCCCCTGCATTTACATTTTTCATCAATGCAGATGTGGTTCAGAATCGTGTGCTGAGTCCATTGTAACAGGTTGTGCGTAGATGTCCCTTCCACCCTGTATATTCTTCACCTGTAATTTAAAAGCAAAAAAGCGCCTGTGGATGTTTCAAGAGTGAAAGCAACGCATCGAAATTTCTCTTGCAGAACGTGATAAAATAAAATACATTATAAAGGTAATAGATATTTGAGCAAGTATATAGCAGGGTGAAAAGTTGATAGCTGCGCAGGTGCGGCTTGTTATGAGGATACCGAAAATATATTTGAAAATTTCAGATATGAGCCCCATGGTCCAGTTATCAGTTTTTGAATTGATCTTCAGAGCCATTGATTATGGTATGGTCGTGCGTGGCCTAACCAATTCATACTTAAATAGGCAAATCTAATGCTGATCTGAAGGTTGTAAAAAGGATTTGGCAGTAACAGCAAGTGCCTGCTTTATACATCACTCTTTATTTGCGCTTACACATTATAAATCATAGCCGTTTGCTGGCGCACGTAAGACGAAAAGATCCAAACAAAATACAAGGTGTACTTATTATATTATGTACCTTTGACATCGCACGCAATTATATTTTATAAAAAACAAATTCCACGACCAAACGAAAGTGTAAAAGTTTTATTTTTGTTTCCTAAAGGATAAAAGTTCGAAAGTTGTTGTCTTATAAAATGAAATTCGAAGTAAGACTATTCGATGGAAGCAACTAGCCGACCTAGAAATATAGTGTTATTGCTGCTGCGGACTATCACAGGCACCTTAGGAGCGGTGCAGGTAACTGTAGTTAAGCCGGCATATCCGGGTACGGAGCCAAAGCGGAAGCTCTTACAAAGTACGAGTTGACTGCAGATTACATTGAAAGATCGTACAATCGAGAAAGAGAGTTTTAAAAGATATAAATAAATCTAAAGCTGAAGGTGAATCCGGCACGGAGGTACTGTTAGCATATAATAATAAGCAAAATTACAAGAAGAAGTTCAAGTGGAACTTTTGCGGAGTAAGCAGACATCTTGTTAAGCAATGCAAGAGATGGATTACGGATGATAGACCGGTATAGCCTCCGAAGGAATCCATATCTAATTCTGTTAAATCGAAAGTTTAGCTTTAGCTCATCGTGAGAGTAATGATGAATACTCATGGTACGTAGACAATGGAGGAACAAGTCACGTAACCAATAGAGGAGATCAGTTTGTATTTTTCGAGTACTTTAGCGAATCTCACAGGGGAAAGAGTAGTGAGACAGCAAATGGTGAAAATATTGAAGCTATCGGAAAGGCCTCAATAAGTTAAAGCTGACATTAATGGCCAAAACGAAACAATAACGCTCATAAATGTTCCCTGCATACAAGGAAAGTTGTTCTCAGTGCTAACCGCATAAGAGCTTTGTGAGAATAGCTCCTTTGAATCAAATACTCGGTCATGTTTATTTAAGGTTGACAGTAAGACAAAGTTAGTCGGTACTCGGGACAAGTTTGTACAAACTTAAGTACAAGTAATTACACCTAAAGTTGAGATTAACCAACTAACGGCTACGTACCAACTTCAGTTGTACCATGAACGTTTGAGATATCAAAACAAAAGACATGTCAAACAAGTTATGCAAAGAGAGTTTACTATGCAATTTAATTCTGAAAATAACAAAGAAGTTTGCGATGGTTGCGTTTCTGGGAAAGCCCACTAATGGAAGTTTGGGACCAGAGAAAGAACTACAGGACTTAGAGAGCTAACACACAATGATGTGTGTTGACCTTTTGTGCATTCGATCTCAAAGTATAGATACTTTGTGCTATTAAAGAATGATTTCTCCCGGTTTCGTTACATATACTACTTACGGTAAAAGTCAGAAGTTCAAGCTCGATTGAAGGGTTTTCTAGCAGAAGCCAATCAGGACATGTTATTCAAGAGTTACTTACCGACAATGTAAGCGATTTCGACAATGAACAAGTACGAAGTACGCTAAGGCAACACGGGGTTATTAACAGAGGTTGACAATGCCCAACACTCCTGAACAAAACGGTTGCGCCGAAAGAGCTAATCGCAAAATTGTTGAGATGGCAAGAACACTTATACACGCTTATGATGAGTAGCTAAAGGTTTATGGGCTGAAGTAGTGCAAGCTTCAGTACACATTAAACCGTACGGGACCCACTCCAAATCATGAAAAGTCACTGTGTGAGTTATGGTACAATTAGAAACCCAAAATAAATACTCTAAATACTGGTTATTGTATGCTACGTGCATGTCTCAAAACAAAAAAGAAAATCTAAAAAAAAGCTCAGAAAGGAATTCTTATAGGATATGACGGTGATGATGGGAATCAAGTTAGATACAAAGAACTTTAAATTATTGCGTTGCAGAGATGTAACTTTTGAAGAAGTAACTCTGTTCGACCAAGACATACCTGTTGGTGAGGAACCTGAAATCAAAAATAATACCTATGAGCTACCTGCTTCTTCCATAGATGATCAACCAAACTTATAAGTACTTATTCAAAGTGATGATTACTCAGTGAATTTGGATAATGAAATAGGTGATATTGTTGCAGAAGAAGAGCACACTTAGTTTGAAACAGGTGATAGTAATGAAGAAGAAAGACAAAAAGAATACACTCAAACTGTTGAAGGTAGTTGTCGTGTACTTCTTGATCGGAGTCAAATTAAACCTCCAGAAAGATTTAATTTTGAACAATTCATATAACAAGTCAATACTGTTCCAGAACCATCTACATATCAAAAAGCCATGAAAAGTACTGAACAAGACAAGTGGGTTGAACAATGAGATAAGTTCTCTGAAAGATAATGATACATGGAAACTGTCGCAGTTAAGGTAAGCAATGGACAACATTTGCAAAACTTTTACATTCTAAATACGAGGTCTTTGGCTACTTTGTATGTGTATAATTCATGTATTTTTTTGTAATGTGGAGTGCCACAGGGCTCAATTTTAGCACCTCTGTTATACTCTGCCTACCTATACGATATAGGAGCACATGTTCGTGATGCAAGGTTTCTGATGTATGCCGATGACACCAAGATTTTTATGACAATTGGAAATACACACGATTGTGAGAAGCTACAAAATTACTTAAATAGATTATCTAATTATTATATTATCAATAGAATTAATGTGAATATAAGCAAATGTCAGACCGTAACCTTTACTAGGAAGCGAAATTTCATTAAATACACTTATAACCTCAGTGGTGGCAATATCGCGCGTTGTAATGTTATTAGGGATCTTGGTGTCGTCCTGCACTCAAAACTTCTGCTTTCCGAGCATGTGTCCTGTATCGTCGGCAAGGCATACAGAAACCTTGGATTTATTCTGCGTACGTGTAAATTATTTACTGATATTAATTGTATCAAAATACTTTATTTTGCGTACATACGCAGTATCTTAGAATTCTGCAGTAATATCTGGAATCCTCACTACTTAGTTTATATACAGCAAATAGAATCTATACAATCCAAATTCGTTAAATATATCAACTTTCGCACTGGTTACAAGTCTAAGGATTACCTGCAAGCATGCAAACATCATAATATACTACCACTGGAGAACAGGCGTATGATTCTGGACATGCTTTTTCTTTATAATGTCTGTAGTGGGAACATTGAGAGTACCGCTTTAAATGATTTAGTTCTAAGGTTGAGTGCTCCGTGTCGTCGGACTAGGCACACCCAGTTATTCGATGTACCGCATAGTAGTACAAACTACGCTCAAAATTCTGTGATTGGTAGGTTATTAAGAAACTTTAACAAGAAATTCTCTCATCTTGACATATTTTACACCAAGAAAGGTATGTTCAGAAAACTCTTAGTAACTTCTGTGTGCGACGAATTGACTAACAGTTATAAATAGTATTTAATAAGTTATCCATACACCATTACAACTCAATACCACACACACGCACACCTACACACTCACCCACACTGCACACCCACCCACACTGCACACCTAGGTATGTTTGGAGGGTGCTAGCCTGTCATCCTGTTTGTTTCTGTGCATTTGATAAGTGTAGGTAATACATTGTAAATCCGTAATTGGCTGTAAGATTAGTTTATTCATTTTAAGTTAAATTATTTAAGGGCTGTGGATTTTGTGAATAAATAAATAAATAAATAAATGTGTGTTTTTTTGTTGTACAGAATAAACAAATTTTCTTTCTTTGTTCTTTCTAGTTACCAAATAACAGAAAAGCGCCTAACTGCAAATGGATATTAAAGGTAAAGAAGCACGCTGATGGCTCGATTGACAAGTATAAAGCGAGACTAGTTGCAGTTGGCTATTCACAGAAAAAGGGAATATACTACCTTATGACATTTAGCCCGGTTGCGAAACTAAGCACAATCCGAGTATTATTAATTATACCCGCAAATGAAGGCTTATCACTGTAACAATTTGACGTCTCAACAGCTTTCCTTAAAGGCAAGGTGAAGGAAGATATATACATGCGACAACCTGAGGGATACGGTGACGGATCTGGCAAGGTGTGCAAGTTGATAAGAAGTCTTTATGGACTTAAATAAGCGCCTCAATGTTGAAACGAGTGTATTCACGACTTTTTTTATTGAACCTGGATTTACACAGAGGGAAGCAGATCCATGTTTATACATGAGACAACTTGGAAAAACGAAGATTTTGCAAGCTGTTAACGTTGATGATGGATTATTGGCTTCATCTGAAGACGTAGAAGCTAATAATTCCATTGAAAACGAACTCAAAGTACGTTTCAAGATAACGACCAAGCCCCCAACGAACTTTCTTGGGCTAGAGTTTGAGCGACACAGTAATGGGACTATACTAAAAGAGTTTTGGAGAAGTATGGAATGAGAGAGTGTAAAGCCGTTGGAACACCAATAGTTACAGATATTCCTATAAAAAAGTTGGCGGAAGAGGTCTGTGACACCAAATTTCCCTATAGACAAGCTGTGGGAGCATTAGTTTATCTCATGGTGGGTACAAGGCCTGATATTGCAGTTGGAGTCGTATCCAGAACCTTAGATAACCCTACTAATCAGAATGTCAAGAGAATATTTCGTTACCTCAAACGAACAATAAAAACTGCTAAGAGTTTAATAGAATGAGAAATGACTCACGTGTTGCACGTAACACTACAACTTAAGTTGTCGTGTTACCCGCTAGTAGCGGGTTGATATGCATGTTCGCTGGATCAGCAATCTCCTGGAGATGTGTGAAGCAAACCTCAGCTGCGCTGTCGTCCACAGAAGCAGAAATAGTAGCTGCCAGTGAGGCTTTCCGTGAAATGATTTGGCTAAAGAGATTGTTTAAAAATTTATGTAAATTAGAAACACCAGTACTGTTAATTGATAATAAGTCTGCAATAAAACTAGCTCATAATGCGCCTTACGAATATCATCCGAAGGCAAAGCACATCAAACTAAGTTATTTCTATGTAAGGCAATGTGTGTCTGAAGCATAAGCATAATCCACCTATTATGTTCCCACTGCTGTGTCACAGGCCTCCTCTCTGTGAGAGGGAGTGGGCGGTAATCCACCACGGTGCCCAGTGCAGGTTGGTAGATGTCACATGCCTTCGAATTTTTGTTTTTAAGACATGCCGGTTTCCTCACGATGTTTTCCTTCACCGTTTTGAGAGCAGTGGTGATAACTGTCTGGGTTCGAACCTACGACCTACAACTCGTTTGTCGCGGCCGTTACCACTGGGACACCACTGCTCTCCTGTTTGAAGGAGACATCCAAATTGAACAACTGGATAGCAAGAACAATTGGCTGTTATCTTTACAAAGCCATTATTCAAACCAAGACTGGTAAAGCTTTGGTGTTGGATAATTTAGCTCCTTTCAAAATGGTTCAGCTGAATCGTGATGATCCATGCGTCATGTTCGTGAACGGGCGCCGACAGTTGGGACTGGTCATCTTTTAGCTGCCAAAGCTTATTTTGATAATTTTATTTTTTGTTTTTATTTATTTTTTGCTGTATTCACACGTTTAAAGCATGCATTTAAACGTGTAGGGTTTTTGTACATCGTTCTCACATATAAAATCAACATTTATGATGTAACTAACATATTAGTAATTACAGTAGTGTCCAGTTTGATTTATTTTTTGTTATGTATTTTTGTGGTGTACAATAAAGTATACATATATAAATAAATGTTGTTTAAAAGAGTGACCATGTGAGTTTCTTGCCCTTTCTTCTCTATAGGTACTTTCGACGCCTGATGCTTTAGCTACTTAAGAGTCCATGTCAAGTTGCTAACGGTATCAGATCAGGCGCTCAAAAGAGACGGTCGTTCACCACAAAATAAATCGGCTAAGGAAACACTTCTATCTGTCTTTTTCAATAATGAATACCAAATCTTCTCTTACGGACGAACATCGGTCTGCACATAATTACATTACGTTACATTTAAAAACTTGTTTTAAATCATAATAGAACGAAGTGTAATGTTTTCTACTGCTGTTTTAATTAATTGCATAGTTTAAAGTGAAACTCCTTCGTTTTATTGAGCACCAAGCTCCAGTGTCTCGTCGTAGACATAATTGGCGACCGTAACAGGACCGAATCACTTCAAGGCGAATCTTCTTGCCTCTTGGCCTACCTTACCAAATAAACACAAGTTTGAAATTCCTGAAATGAAGTCAAACATTGTCGCCAAGATATCAATGATTCCATTTCATAAATAGTTATAATAATTTAAAATACATAAAACAAGATTACGCGTAGGCATTAATATTTTTATAATTTACGTAATCCTAATTCTCGGCGTTTTGATGACCTTAATTTAGAAGAATTACAAAATTCATTTAATCTTTTATGCCGTAAGGCTCAACATGAATCTTTTCATATGGAGTACGATTTGAAAAGAGAAAAAGAAAAATATATTAGTACAAAATCACCCATCATAGCGCTCTCACCTTTCATAGACGCAAATGGTTTTATACGAGTAGGAGGCCGGCTGGATGCTTCGGCTATTCCATTTGGCAGCAACACCCCATCCTACAACATTACTCACATCATCTCACAATACTAATCTTTGAGCGGGAACACTTACACAAACCACATGCTGGCCCACAGCTTCTCCTCGCTAGTGTCAGGCAACACGTGTGGCCTATCAATGGGCGGCACCTCGCTAGGAGGACTGTGCGCAACTGCATCACAAGCAGAAAGGTACAGGGCAAGACTTTAACATCCATAATGTGGAACTTGCCCTCCCATTGCCCGGGATTCCCCGTTTCGTAGCGCTGGTGTAGATTTTGCCGGAGCCTTTTATGTCTCAAATAAGAAGGGTCGCGGATCAAAGGTCACAAAATGCTATTTGGAAGCGGTAAGTGATCTTTCGAAGGACACTTGCATTCTTACCCTGCGTAGGTTCGTATCCCGTCGGGGTAAACCTACTGATTTTTTTTTTGATAACAGCCGCAATTTTGTGGCCGCTGCCAAAGAATTAGGCAACTTTTTTAAACATAACCGCCATGCAATTACACATTTCTCTAACGAAGAAGAAATTAAATTTTTGTTTTCACCTTATAGAACTTTTCTTGGGACGTGATTTAGGTTCTATAGTGAGGTGAAATTAAATATTTCTTCAGTATCACGAAATGGTTTATAATGTAGTTACTACAACTAAACACAGTTAATGTACAATGACTAAAATTAGGTAAATTATATTTGACGACGCGAGTGACGCGGGCAGTAGCTAGTTAACGCACACTATGCAGGCAGGCATATTATAGGTTAGGGGATTACATAACTGATAAAAATGCCTGGCTTAATGCTGGTGCTGCTCCACACCATAACAAATTAATTGACATTTGAAATACTGTTGAAGCTGCTGAAGATTGTAAGAATATATTTGCATTATATAAACTCAATCTCTATTTTATTATATAGATACATTGCACAGATGTGAGTACTTTGTACTATAGAGCTACCAAATGGTAGCTCTATAGAGCTAATTATAGAGCTATTTACCATACCGGGCTATAGCCCGATATGGTAAATACCGGGTAATGTCATAGATTGACTTGAATGTGCCCTGGCGGCTGATAGTATGTCATGCTCACTCAAATGTCTCGCTGGCGCGTGTGTCGGATCATTTAGCTCCCTTCAAAATGGTTGAGCTGAATGGTGCTGATCCATGCTTCATGTTCGTGAACGGGCGCCGTCAGTTGGGACTGGTTATCTCTTAGCTACCACGCTTACTTTAATAATGAATTTTTTGGATTGTTTTTAATTACGTTTTGCTGCACTCTGGCCACTTTTGACGTGTACGGTTTTTGTACATCGTTCTCACTTATAGTGTCAACATTAATCGATGTAACTAATATATTTGTAACAACAATATTATTTAAAAGAGTGTCCATGGAGTTTGTTGCCCGTTCTTCTCCATAGGTACCTACTGCGCTTTGGAATGGGCAACTAGCTTCATATTTCTGACTGACCGACTCCTTGACAATTGAAAAGTGCCTGTAAATGGTTTAATTGAAATAAATGATTTCAGTTTGAGTTTGAGTTAACCAACTGTCGTGTTGAGGGTTGATTCTGTATACCATCTTAGCAGACGTGTGACGTCATTGGCACTTGAGTTAACAGGTTTGTGCATGTGTGGGTTACATACCACTACAACCTGCTTACGCTCCCCACTTTGGTGGTATCTGGGAGGCCGGGGTAAAATCGGCTAAACATCACATAAGACGTGTAATGGGCGACACACGTTTCAATTTTGAAGAGATATCCACGTTGTTCGCACAAGTGGAAGCCATATTAAATAGCCGCCCACTTTATCCCATGTCCACGTTTCCAAATGACCTCCTTTTCCTCACCCCAGGGCACTTCCTGCTTGGACGGCCGCTAACGGAGCTGCCTTCACCGAGCCTCTAAAACTGCAAGTCTACTCAACTGAAGCGGTACCAACGGCATGAACAAATCCGGAAGCACTTTTGGAGGAGATGGCAAAGGGAGTACCTGGCTGAGCTGAAGTAAAGATCAAAATGGCGCACCAATTGTACTCCACTGCGCTTTGGAATGGGCTTGGAACTAGCTTCATATTTCTGACTGAACTCCTTAACACTTCAAAAGTGCCTGTAAATGGTTTAATTGAAATAAATGCTTTTTTCAATAAACCCAAACTGGGTTTGAGTTTCAAAAGACTTCGAAAAAGAAGAGGGTTAGGAAAGCACTTCCAGCGTTATTCTATGAAGTCTTCCCTTCCAGATTTAAGTATGATTTATGTCGTGGTTGCTAGTCGACACTTGTTATATTATGTACCTTTGACATCGCACGCAATTATATTTTATAAAAACTAAATTCCACTTCGTTTACTTTAAAACATTTCACATTAAACATTCACTTTCTTAGACTCTGTAACGGTTTTAATAGGATCACAACGACAACTGGATTTATATCTAGGACTATACTTATCTGTACTTATTAGTTAGTGTGTTTGCATGCAGAGATAATCTTCGGAACTACCGATCCGATTTCAAAAATGCTTTAAAAAATGGGAAGCGGTATTGCCTAGTGTCATAGGATACAATTATTTATGTTAAAACAAGAAATTTCATGCAGACGAAGTCGCGAGCAGAACCTAAGAAATATTGCTGCATCGTTCATCAGTCAGAAAGGGAATTGTCTCGAGCCTCATTATTTTAGCAGGCGCTAATGCCAGCGCCAAGTATTAACATCATAGCAATGTTTTGCCGCTCAAAAGTAACAACAACTCAAACTACAGGGGGTTATTTCAATTATATGATAAGTACTTAGGTACATCAGGTACATAGTTTAATGGGCACGTAGCTTAAACTGCTTCACTGCCACGCCCTTTCGGAAAGCTATTCAAAGTTACATAAGACTAGACACGAAACGTAGCTCTATCAGATAACTAGCAATGCGGGAAAACATATTGCATAGCAAATATCTTATAGATAATCTTGTAACTTTGAAGAGACGTGTTAGCAGTTTGTCGTGTTACGCAAAACAATTGAGTAATGTTCTAGCGACTCTAGCGACAATTTCTCCGTGGCCGAGCACTGCTTTCGAGAAATTAGTTTTACTTCGATCTTAAATTCACTGGCAAACAATGCATAACTTAAACTGCTGGGTATGGAAAGAAGCATTGAGGAGCGGTCTCAACAAATATTTTTCAGATAAAACCGAAAACGTCCTTGATTCAAATGGTTATGACTACTATAGATAGATAGAATACTCTATATTATGTACACCTTATAAATTATAGACATAGATCACAGGTCCTAGTGTGAGTTTCTTTTAACAATTTCGACTTTACGCATCGACCGCGTTAGGCGCTCTTAATGGCCCTTGGCAATCGGAGTGCACAAGAGTTTCTTTTATAGTGATGGTGAACATAAAGAAATAGTTTTTGAAAATTCATCTCCTGGCCTGGAGGATGAAAGTTTGTATGGAAATTCGTCGTTTTTGCCTATCGGTACCGGTTCGTCTACTCAATGAAATTCTTCAGCACAGCACAGCCTTAACCGCTGAGTCTAGGGTTAAGGAAATGAGTTTTATTTTTCTTCTAAGTTGAGATGTTTTGTTGAAAGTGGCGGGAAACAGCTAGACGCGAGAAGCACACCGGTCGCTGTGGTGAAGTGGGATGCATAGGTACAGCAATGGATCTCTTTCAGCTAAATGACGATGATGATGAAAATTTTCTAGGGTTAGGGTTCACAGTGCCTACAACAATAATGCAACACACCTTGGCATTTTGAATATAGGCCTAGTTGCGTCTCTTCGAGTTCAGAACATAGTCTTTTAGAGTCCGTTAGTACACTGGTATGTTGCTTGCCTTCTCACAGGACCACTATCAAAGAATAATAATTTTATGTCAAAAATGAACTGTTGCTAAACAGTAAGTATACACCTGGCGCGCATCTTGAATACTCTGTCCTACAATAATGATTGCAAAAAAAACGGGTTGTTCAGGGCAGGTCAGGATGAAAGTAACAGTTGGTGCACATATGCACAGAACATCGCGTGAAGCTTCACATGAGAATACACTTTCTGTCTCATATTGACCTGCTATAAGAGTGTACGTTAAGTTGGTGAGCCCTCTGCAGACAGTTTTGATGTTGGTCTAATGTTTGAGGCAATTGTGCAGCCCATGCCTGGACACAAAAGATTATATGTCATCATCATTTGCAGCCTTGTTCCATCTACTGCTGCGCGTTTAGGCCTACACCTTTTTGTACCATGCTTCTGTGGTGGCATCTACAACGCCACATGCGAACTACGCATCAGAGACCTTTACCGCGAGACTAGCATTTATACAACATCCCGACATCAATCGTCGGGCACAGACTCCACAGTAGGTGAGCGCCAACCAAAACCGACGCCCACGTAGCTTGATCAGCCCGACGCCCGTGTGACAATCAGACGGGCGCACAGTATTTCGCCTAGAACATGCTAGGTGGACAAAATTCAAGTTTTCATTTCTAGGAAATCTTAATTGCATAACACAAACAACACCCCCAAACTCCAAATTCCGAGAAAAAGTTGATTTTCAAATGCTTAACTGATGAGTCATAGAGTTCAGAAGTCAGGTAATTAGTTTAATGCAAGCGTTCCGGTCAATCAGTTGCAATTTAGCGACACTTTTGTGCACATCTCATAGTGGTTTATAGTGATATTGTGAAAGTTTTTTGTGATGGATATTAATACTGAGGGTATGTACTATTATTTAATATATTATTTTTATCAGAATCTATTAAAATGAATTTTTTGCATTTTTTTAACTTAATGCATAAATTTTAGCGTAATTTTTTTCATAAACAAAACTTTGAACTTTCAGGGAATACATTGATTCGCCTCTATTCGGGCTAGTTTTTAGATATATTGTAGGTATAACTGTGTAGTTTGTAAAAATACACATATTGTTCAGCACACTTCAGTACAGCATATTTTTTTTCAGAACACGTTTACTCTATTTCAAGGGTAGCATTTTTTGAAGAGTGGTTGAAACACACGAAGAATGATAAAAGATCGCGTATTTATGACTATCTTTTTGGTTTATGGGGAGAGAAATAAAATAGTATAATTTGGTATTGAGTTATATTCGACCTTTTCTACTGTGTGTCCACTTACAGAGCTAACGCAGTACCCACAGACAATAAAAGATATTTTTAGTGTCAGAGACAAATATAAATGTTGCTATTTTCTTAAAACACCCCCTCAACAGTTATATTTGTTAAAATTTTAATACAAGATACAGTTTCTCAATTTAATAAACAACTGTTTCCCTAAAGGTTTTGTAAATACATCACCAACATTATTATTTGAGCTTACATACTTTATATTGACAATACCTTTAGCAACATTTTCTAAAATATAATGATGTTTAATATCTATGTGTTTCAGCCTTCTGTTACTGTCATTATTTTCAGAAATGTTGATTACACTTTGGTTGTCTTCCAATATCTCAAATGAAATGTTACAGTAACCAAAGTCTGAAAGCAATTTCCTTACAAAACATCCTTCTACAATTGTGAGACTAAGTGCTACATACTCAGCCTCACAAGATGACAGTGACACACATGACTGTTTCTTTGTACCCCATGAAACTGGGCAGTTAAATACATAAAGAATATGACCTGATGTAGACTTCCTGTCTCTCACATCACCAGCCCAATCTGCATCACTGTAGCCTTGTAACTTTTCTAAACCTCCAATCTTATATGTTAGCGACAAATCAATAGTACCTCTTATATATCTCAATATTCTTTTAAGGCATTTAAACAAAGCCATACTAGCACAGTGCACATACCTACTCAAAAAACCTACTGCAACTGACAAGTCAGGTCTAGTACAAGTAGCATATAGTAAACTACCTATCAAACTCCTACATTTATTTTCAATTTCAGGATTTTCTGAGTTTTCTCTCTGCAACAATTCAAAGTTGAAATTTTTTTCAAGTGGTGTATCTATATGTTTACAATTTGACATTTGAAATTTGTCCAATAAACATTCTAAGTACCTTTTTTGATTTATTAAAGTTACACCCTTTTCCAAGTCTTGTTTGATATTTATTCCAAGATAATATTTTGCTATACCTAAATTCTTCATTTGGAAAGTATTACATAGAACAGTTTTAAATTTATTTACTTGGTTTTTGTTATTTGCTACAGCCATCATCGTCCTGAAGGTTGTCAGCTTTGCTACCGGGGCATAAGTTTGGTTGTCGCAGTCCTTTTGCTCAAAGCCTCTTGCCACAAGCCTCGCTTTGTATAAAGGTTTACCTTCTGCTTCCTTCACCTTAAATACCCACTTGCTGCTAACGATTTGTGTGCCAGCTGGAACATTTTCTACTTCCTCCCAGGTATTGTTTTCTTTTAGAGTCTTCAACTCCCTCTCTATTGCTTCTTCCCACTGTTTCTTTTCTGGTCTTTTCATAGCTTCTTTGTAGGTAGTTGGTTCTTCTTGTGTTAGACTCAAGAGACAATAGTCTTCCATCCATCTGGGTGGTTTTATCATTCTTTTTCTTGTTCTTCGCTCCTCTTGTTCTTCTTCTTCCAGTTCAGTTAAAGTCTCTTCATTTTGTTCATCAAATGATCTTACAGAACCTTCATCTGACATACTTTCGAAAGTTTCCTCTTGTTCTATGTCTTCATTATATTCATTTCTTCCTTCTTGAACCTCTTCTTCCTGATAGATCTGTACTTCTTGATTTTTTTCTCCTTCTTCTTCTCCATTTTGTGTCTGGTCTTCATTTACTGTGTAATTTCTTTCATCAAAGTAAATTATTTCTCCATTTTCCATTCCTTCTTGTAAACTTGGATCTTCTTGATTTTCTTTTATAAATACTACATCTCTCTTGTTCTGTACATCGTTTTTCTCCGGTAGGTATATACGATAACCTTTAATATTTACACTTTCTCCATATCCAACAAAATAACCTATGTCAGCCTTAGTGTCAAACTTCAGTCTCTTTTGTGATGGTATGTGTACTCCTACCTTGGAACCAAACACCTGTAGTTTAGAGATGTCATACATTTTTCTGTCCCACCACAATTCATAGGGAGTCTTGTCAGGTATCCTGCTAGGACCAGTGCAGTTAATCACAAACACTGCTGTATTTACGGCCTCTGCCCACAGATTTTTATTTAATTTACTCTCTATAATCATTGTTCTTGCAGATTCTACAATAGTGCGCATTTCTCGCTCTACACACCCATTTTGTTCTGGAGTATATGCCACGCTGCGTTGATGTATTATTCCAAATGATTTCAACATGTTAGTCATTTCCCCACTGCAGAACTCCTTTGCATTATCAGATCTTATATATTTTATTGCATGACCTGGATTGTTTCTTGTTTCAATAATAAATTCTTTCAAGCAGTTGAAACTTTCATTTTTATTTTTAAGAAAATATACCTTTCTGTATTTGGTGAAATCATCTTTAATAAGGAGAAAAAATCTTGCTCCTCCTAAAGATTTTTCTTCCACAGGTCCTCCGATATCAAAATGCAACACTTCTCCCGGTACCTCGCTTCTATTTGGACTATTTGGAAAAGGCAACCTGTGCTGCTTCCCTTTCACACACGGTACACATGTTACTTCATGTCCGCTATCATAGGAAATTCTGCATTTATTCAGAATTTTCTTCACATGGTTAATATCCTGATGTGCCAGTTTTACATGCCAGTCTGATATTCCTGTGTTACATTTTCCTATGAATGCACACTCTTTTCCTTGTTTGAATGTCATAATGTACATATTATTTACTCTTTTTGCCACAGCATATACACTGTTTTCTTTTACAAAACTGCTTTCATCAGCTGTAGTTAAGACTTTATAACCTTTGTCCAAAGCTACACTCATGGAAAACAAGTTCACTTTTAGCTCTGGTACGTACAGTACATTATGTATTGTTGTTGGTATCCACTTTTGTCCATCGAAAGCACTTAACTTGACATCACCTTGTCCCTCGGATTTAATTACTGAGCCGTCCCCTATAATCACTTCTTTAGGCACTTGAAATTGTCTGTAATTAATTAAATTGTCTTTCGAATTTGACATATGCGCGGAAGCGCCACTGTCCAGGTACCAATCCTTGTTACTACTGTTCCTCGCTGTTAACGCAGTAACTGACAGAGTGGTGATAAACGCGTTTTGTTTTTTGTTTTTATTAAACCAACAGTTTTCTAGGTTATGACCACTTTTGTTACACTTTTTGCAAAAGTCACTGTTTTTATTATACTTTTTAGATTTGCAGTCTTTTTTAAAATGTCCTATTTCACCACATTTAAAACACTTCCTCTTCTGGTTAGTTTCCACTTTAAAAGCAGTTGCCTCGTTTTCTTCATTCTTCTCATACATCATATTTCTTTGCTCTTCTGTCAACAACCTGGCTGTCAATTCTGACAAAGTGCGCCGGTTGTCCGGGACAGAGTCCCATGCCGAGACAAAATGGCGGAACTTCACGTTTAGCGAACTTAATATTTTTGTGATGACCATATTTTCATGAATTTCACCTTTAGCTTGTCTAATCCTTGAAACAATTTCATCAACCTTGGCTATATACTGTGCCATATCATCTTGTGGTCCTTGTTTTAATTCAAAAAAGTTTTGTTGCAGAAGATGAAGCGATGTTTCAGACTTTTGCTCAAAAACGTTACAGAGTTTGTCCCACATTTGCTTAGACGTTTCACATGTTTGTATGTGTAACATAGCATTCGGTGTTAGTCTGGTTACGATTAAGCCTTGCGCTTTTGCATCCATTTTTTGCCACTCATCAAATTTGATACTTTCTGCATTTAGTGCCGGTTTTGGGGGGCACACTTTAGTTCCGTCCACTACACCGTAGACGCCCATCGCTTTCAGAATTACCCTATTCTGAAACTTCCAGCTTGGCCAGTTGCTTTGGCCCTCCAGCTTAATACCGCCGGAATTAAAAACTTGCGTATCACCGCTGCCGTCCATCTTGAAAAAACTCGTACTCTTACCAACAAGAACGTTTTACCACGCTTTGTTTTTGCTTCGCTTTACCGCGACACTTACTAATATTAATTTCTCTCCCAGGTCAGAAGGACTGGGCCCATAACCTTTTGGTTTATGGGGAGAGAAATAAAATAGTATAATTTGGTATTGAGTTATATTCGACCTTTTCTACTGTGTGTCCACTTACAGAGCTAACGCAGTACCCACAGACAATAAAAGATATTTTTAGTGTCAGAGACAAATATAAATGTTGCTATTTTCTTAAAATATCTTTCTTCAAAATTTCACTTTGGTGACATTACTGAAAGCAGCCAAAGAGAAATAAAGTTGAAAATATCCAACTTTTCTACTAAGATTGAATCCAAATGGTTGGCTTCGGGAAAATCGAAGGAGCGTTTTTTAATTAGAAATAAGACTTGGCTGGATGAAGGAGACATACAGTTTACTGTGTGTTCTTTAGCCCCACAACCTTCAACATCGAGTGAGGTTGTGATATCTGGAGGAAGACCTCGCAAAGATTTCGAGGAATCGTCGTTTAAGACGAAGAAACGTCGAGTCGTGGATCTCGTAGAATCTCGAAGTGCCAGTGAATTAGTGACTGCTGCCGAAATTGCTATGCGTTCAGCAGGGCAAAGAAAAGTTGCCCATGTGATTAGAGACATTAGTGAAAGGCCAGATAATATTATTAAGTCAAAAGAAAATACCAGTTCCGTTAATCCTAGGCAGTTAAGTAGTGACGAAGCCTTAGCATACTATATAGATTCTAAGTCAACAACACATGCTTACAAACAAACTAGGAAGTGGTCCATAATGGCAGGACATAATGTGTTTCCGTCATATTTTAGTGTAGTAAAATCTATAAAAGGCCTGTTACCCTGCAGAGGATCACATTTCTATAACAGAAACTCGTGCTGAAATAAATTTGCAAGCCTTATTAAATAAAACAGCGGAACGTCTAGTAATATCACAGAATGAAGTTATCAGTAGTGTCCTCCCAACAAGTCCAACGTTTACACTTGTTAGTAAATGGGGATGTGATGGAAGTTCTGGGCACAGCACATACAAACAGAAATTTGAGAACACTGAAGATACGGACGAATTTCTTTTCGTATTTTCTTTCGTTCCCCTTAAGTTATATGATGAGTCTAAAATTATTTGGCAAAATCCTCGGCCTTCATCAACTATGTATTGTCGCCCCATCAAATTTATATTTGCTAAGGAAACGAGTGACTTCACGTTAGCGGAGACAAATAGATTGTTGGAAGAAATTAATGCTCTTCTTCCAACACTTATCAACTTTGGTGATTCTCAAATCTCTGTGAAACACGAACTTCTTCAGACAATGATAGACGGAAAGGTATGTAACGCCTTAACGGAAACTCGTTCATCTCAAAAGTGTTTCATCTGTGGTGTATTCAAGAATGAGATGGGACTCATTGTAGATAAACCAAAGCCAGGATTTGGTTCTTCCAATGATGGAAACACAGCCCGTCGCTTTTTTAAGAATGCTGAGATGAGCGCTCAAATCACAGGATTGGATGTTACTATTATCAAACAATTCGATGTTATTTTGAGGACATTGTCTTCTGGGTTCGAGATAAACTTAGTTGAATTTAATAAATTTTGTCTTGAAACTAGAAGACATTACCTTAGTCTCTATTCGTGGTACTATATGCCTGCTACTGTACATAAAATATTAGTAAACAGTACTGAGGTCATCAAAGCGGCATTGCTTCCAATTGGGCAACTTTCCGAAGAGGCTCAAGAAGCACGTAACAAAGATTGCCGCAGATTTAGGGAGTACAACACCCGCAAGTGCTCACGTGTTGCCACGAATAGATACTTGCTGTCCATGTTAATAATAACATCTGACCCTTTGATCAATGGCCTTCGTGAGATTCCCCGAAAAAAGCCGGAAAAAATAGTTGCAGAAGTATTAAAGTTAATCGTAAGCCCGACCATAGTAGCATCAAGACCGGAAACGTCATCATATTGTCGCACATTACCACAAAATGATGACGATTCACCAGAAGATTTTGATGATGATTCTGATGATTAGGTTTAGGTTAAGTTAGTTTGTACAGTAGGTATTTATTTATTTAATGCATTTTTGTTGTTTGTTTATTATTTTTAAATATTTTTTCTGTTTTTACATATTTTTTTTGTTTTTTATTACAAAATCATACCAAAAACTATTAATAATGCCTCAACATGACTACTTATATATAAAAGCATCGTTAAATATCATAAAATAATATTGTCCACCTAGCATGTTCTACGCGGTACACTGTGGGGCGTCGAGAAGCACTGTGGGGCGTCGAGAAGCACTTCGGGCGCTTCTACAGTCACACCCCAGAAACACACTACAGAATGCTGAAGGAAGCCAAACCCCTCAGCGACAAGTGCGCAATTAGCACTCCCACCCCCTCCAAACGCCTCCCCGAAGGGGGGAAACCTACAGACGAGTGCGTTCCCTTGTTTGGGGACCGAAATACCGCACCCTCGGGCCAGGGCGCACAGAGGGGGCGCACAGATGACCGCACGAGAATCGTCGGGCAGTAGCTCACCAGAACAACACCCGTCTGATCAGAGATCCTACCTTTTCTATGGAGGACGAGTTAACTATAGTACTTAACATCTTATTCCTCATACGGCTATAATCCCAAGCAAATATAACAAAGAAGTAACCAACAAGGTACCTATCTACATACGGTTCCGTAAATATGGTACAGTTTAGCTTTAAATTGTATACAGAAAATGGGCTTCTCAACATTAATGTACCTGGTTTATTATATTACTGTGACCTTATCAATCTCATGACCATCGGGCAGACATTTCTAAAGCGTTACAATTTGGTGGGAACCACACTGCCATTTTATGTACCTTAGCCCTATATCTAGTTATTTATTACCTAGTACCGGATTGATCTAATAAAATGAGATCCGTTTAACTTCTCATTATGTATGCATAACATTGTAAAGTTTATCGGAACCGACGTAAAGGTGTAGCTGAGCTTGTATTACAAAATGAAGCTATGTTTTTCTGACCTAAAACGTGTGATTAATCTAATCGACACTTTTTGGAACGAAGTTTCTTAACGCACTTTATACCACTTGGCGAATGAGAGATAGACCGAAAAAAGCCCAACATTTTGACTGTCACGACCACCCTTTTTATAATATATATATATGTATTTCATTTAGTAACTCTCAAACGTTGTTTTATTTAATTGTGCCTGTTATTTAAAACGTGGGACACACAGAAAGTTTTGCGAAAATAAATGTACTACAGTTTTCCTCGTTTACAGCCTGCTCGAATGCTGACAGCGCATCTTCCAGCGACGAAAATTGTATCCCTTTGAAAAGATTTTCTAGTCAAGCATTTGGTAGTATACAATTGCGTTGATGCTTGTTTAAGGAATTGACACCAAGTAGCCAGTCAAATTAAAAAAGCTCGGAATCAAAATCTTCCCCCCGCTTCTAGATCGCTTCACTTTGGTAGGTAGGCGTTGATTCGTTTTGAAACACCCAAACCGTCGACGGGCGCTTCGTTTTTGGATCGTATTGATAAATCTTAGACTTATCAACTGTAATGATGTCGTAAACACACCGAGACGAACCTGCTTCAAATTTGTTTATCGTATCCCGGCACCATTTCGGGCCTGCTTCTGAGCATAGGTGAGGTTAACTGAACCAATATTCTACAACAATGAACACTGACAGTTCTTGAAAGAGGTTTAGATGTCCTGAACCCATTCTTCAGCTTCATTCTTCACAGCTTCATTCGTCAAATTCGCTCTTTTTTAGTTTAATTTCTAATTAATAACCTGATGAGTTATCAGGTTATCAATTAAACTATTCATTGTGATTTGGTAGAATTTATCAACAGACAATTAAATTATTTTAAAATATGTCTATTTGAAATTAATCTAAAATGTATCCCGATGGTGTTCCACGAGATGCATTATTTACACTTGCAATGGAACCATTACGAGACCAACCCATTTCGTTATAAAATCTAGGTTCTAAGATTAGGTAGGTTGTAAAGTAAAATAACTGTTTATTTCTCTTACAGTTTTGTAAATAGGATATTGATTGTATGAGCGTTTAGTCAAACGGTGATGAAGAGCAATCAAATAAGTTAAAAGAATCAGGAATAAAACCACAAAAAAATAAAATTATTAGTTTTTTTTTATTAATACATTTTCAAGTTCGTTCTACAAGAGTTTGCATTATAATACACAGTTCACATTCAACTTTATACAGTTTAACATTTTTTTTGGCTTTTCTGGTCGTTTTGTATAAAAAATAGTGTCAGGCAGTGTTGAGCTTGGGTCAGAGGTAGGGTTTAGTGCCAGCCGCCGTGGTGGCCCCAGGGCTCCTCGGGGGCTGAGGCCGCAGCCTGGGCCGCGTGCGCGTACTGGGAGAGGTGGACCGCGCGTGCGTGTTGGACCTCAGGGGTGTCTACCACGTATTGGCCGTCGTGGGTCAGCTGGATGTGAGCCTGGAGACAAAGAAGGTTAAGTTAGAGCCTTTAGACTATGAAGGATGTGGTGGAGGTGGGTGCAGCAGAAAAAATCTCAGGTAGACAAATAATCTAATTGGTAGTGGTCAATGCGATTTTCTTCGTCAGCATCAGCCCTACTATGTCCGTTTTTTTATTATTAGCCTACACTGTCCCACTCCTGGGCAAAGGCTTCACTCCGAAAATATAAATGTAAATATAACAATCTTGGTTTATTAATGATTATAGCTGCTATTAGGTTAAGACACTCACACCTGGCTTCCATCATGGCGTCAGCACCGTCTATCATTAAAATCCAACCAAGAACAAATAATCACCTGAGGACCAGTCCATTTGCCGTAACCAGCAGCGTAACCCGCTCCGTGTCCAAGACCGCCGTATGCGAGGGGGGCGAGGGCCGCTCCATGGGCCAGGCCACCGCCGTAGCCGCCGTACGCACCGTGGGCTGCGCTGGCGTGGGCCGCGCCGTGGGCTGCGATGTGAGCGGCCTTGAGGTGGGCCACCTCGGGGGTGTCTACTACGCGACCATCATGGGCCAGGGGGGCGGGGCCGTATTTCAGAAGACCTGGTGAGGAAACTTTGCGTTAGTTAAGGATTTTAGACGTTGAAGAGTTTCTATTATCGGACCTTGTGTGTGTGACCTTGCATTATGAAGTAAAAGCATGCAAAAGGTTTTCTGAATCATTGAGTAACCTTTTCATATCCATTTAATTATCAACATTCTTTTGTTTCATGTAACCATCTACATAACAATAGAACAACACCATTGTAAAGCTTCTATAGCTACATGTAATATTTACCAGCTGCAGGAGCACCGTAATGCGCGCCGGCACCGTAAGCGGGTCCGGAAATGTATCCTCCGGCGGGCGCCCACGCGCCGTGCGATGTGGAAGCTTGCGCGTGAGCCGCAGCGTGGGCCGCCTTAGCGTGGGCCACCTCGGGCGTGTCCAGCAGGAACTTGCCGTCGGGGCTCAGTTGAACATGCGCTGGTGGGCCTGCGTAGTACGAAGCCTGAGCCAGGCAGAGGGTGGCTGCGAGGATAATCTAGAAAGAAGGGGAGAGGGGTTAAAGATGTTTAGGGCACGTCATCACTGGATTTACAGGAGATTGAGTTTATGTTGGGTTTCTAAAGGTTTGCTATGTTCCGTGATAAGTATGTAATAAATGATGCACTGTTTTTTGTTGTAATTCTAGGTATCGTTTTGAGGCACGCAAAAGTACAGTCGAAAAGACACGATTTTCAAATAGTAGGCTTACGTTGCGAGGTGCCAATTAAACGACGAAGACTTTGATTAATTAAAGGTGTTGTTTAACTAGTAAGGGTTATGATTCTAAATTTATTGGTGATTAAAATTAAGGACCAATTTAGAAGTTCAGCATTAATTGGAGCATTAAACTAGGAATGTCATAAAATATGATATGACAATTAAAACAAATGCATAACAAACAAAACTGATATTTTTCCCGTCTACAACATGTGTCAGAAATGTGTGGTCGTATTTAGGGACAGACCATCAAACTCGCGAACAAATAATCAGCTGTCCTTTCCATTTGGATCACTTAGTTCTGTACAGAACGAAATACTAGAACAACAACTAAAGCATCTATTATAATTATAATTGATCAGTCTGACATTGCCGGTAGATATTTATCGGAGCGTAGCCAAGAGTTTTGCGGTTTCACGCAGTCGTTCCGAAACGTAGACACTTACGCAGTCACCTGCGCCGGAGTCACTCACACGTGAATGCAATTAGACAGCTTAGACAGCTCACTCGCGGTTGCTATGGGAGTATTGGGCGACAACAGACCCCATAGTAGGAACCATTTTATCTCTAAAAATTTTGTTCCTAAAGCGGTCCTTATATTTTTTGAAAAGCAGACGACTCTATGTACAATTCAGTATTGAAAATTTGCATCTGTCATGTTTCATGATTGACCACCATAGCATAGCATGTGTATAGTGCATTAATGACGAAACATGGGTAATTTCTTTCACCAGTAGATGGCATCTGGTCCAAAACTGTCCTGTCACGAAACTCAAGAAACGTATTATTCTGCGTGGTCAACTCAAACTTTCCTATCACTTTATTAAAGATCGAATACACTGGAAGTATATGTCAAAACACTTCTGCTACAGTTCCGGGGCAAAAATTGCATACAAGCTGACCAATTACGGCTCACGCTTGACTGACGTCGGCGCAAAAAGTGGCAACAGTCAGTTTGGACATGTCGTTATTATGCCCATTACACGGACCAGCGACGTCTATCGTAATGTTGCCAAAGGACATTATTCTAGTTTCTAATTTACATGTATTCTTGTAAACTCTCTATCAAATGGGCCTATGGCGGGTCTGAGGAAAGGCTAGTTGTTCATGATGTGACCGATGCGACTGTGAAACAGATTGCTTCCTATTTTGAATGTTTGATACTGAAAGATCCTTGTTAACAGCCAGTAATATGTTACAACAATACCTCGTACTATTTGACATTCCATTGTGTCTTTGAGAAAGTGAATTTACTGTTGTTGAGCCATGCAAATGACCCCAAAGTTTCTGACCATCATTTTACGGCATTGACATTTCTAAGAAGCTCTTATCAGTACAAAGAGTTACATTTAAACTAGTTAAAATTCTAAACCACAACAAGATTAAGATACAAAATCTATCATAATCACAAAATTATCTCGCCTAGTTTACGCCGCAAGTCGCATTACTAGGCACGATTTCATAAAAAAATTGTCGTATCCAATTAATTCAAGTATTGTTTTACAATCAGATTTCCCACGAGCTTCATATTTTGAGTCCATCAGTCACATACCTAGGTGTCAAGACATCATAATGTTGCATCGTGAACCTAATTTCAAAATAGACGCGCATTAACGCGTGTGAATTTGTAAATTATTGTGTTAACTTTATGTTTTAGCAATGCTAGCAGCCGAAGTATAATAATACATAAATGCGTAAAGAGCGTCGTTGAAATACTTAAAGAGGTTTTGTGAAACTAGATGAAGAATATTTTTGGAGTAAGTTTGAGGCTAGGAACACCGATGTACAGTGGGCAGCCCACCGTTCCTTTGCACAGCCTTTATGTAAATACACCTAGGCTCCTTAGTAAATGATACTGTCATGCCAATTTACAACCCTTTAAAAATGATTTAAGTAAACGAAAGTATCGTAGTCTTTAACTCACCTAAAGAATTTTAATTGATTCTCAATTAGTTTCCAACATTACTGTAACATCGTCACAAAACACAAACTCCATTTAATTTTATATAATTCGTGCTCAACATTTCTGGCTCATAGTCGTAAAGTAGCTTACAGAGACCAGGGTGTTTTGCAAAACTATTGCTTGCAGTTACGCGAAACGTTGAAGGCGTGGCATGCACCGGCTGAGACCGCCATTGCAGATGATAGATAAACAACAGCTTTAAATAAAACGAACAAGCTATAAATAGCGCTTTACAGAACAGATAGCAATCGAACACCATAGATTACAATACAAAGGGCCGCGTTTTCGTTTTTCAAAAATCGAACATTGATTTTTGATTTAGACAAGCCTGTGTTGAATTTTTTTAAGGCTTGCGATGCTTTGATTAATTCAAGCCATGAAGACAACAGGCTTTAAACCTTTCTTGGAATCCTTAACATTCTAGAGTAGATCTGTTTCATTAGTTCTGCTCTATTTAATCCGACTATGTTCGGAATTTAATGCAATCTCTTGTTCAATTAGTCCCACGGCTGCAGTGATCATTTGTAGAACATGACATATTAGAGACATAATAGGCAAAGGAATGATTACATTGTGTTATATTTAATAATAACATTCGATAAAGCCGACAACTTCCTTCATTACCTTACTTAGAAATAACAATAAAAAACATAAAATAAAGCCCTTCATAACTGGAACTGGAACAAAATGACTGTAACGGCTAATGTGGATAAATAGAACCGAATTGTAACTGGTTGATAGTTAAATATTTTAAATAAATGGTATTAACTTATCGGCTTTATTATTTTAACATTAAAATATCAATATGTGCTCCATAATCAAGTCTAGTCAAGTAAAGGCTGAACGGAGAAATACTTTAGTTTCAGAAGTATAATGTGCTCATAGAAATCAAATTTTGAAATCCGAACGCTACTTACCAATAAAATATACGTTTACGTATTGCAAACTTTTTAGTGCCGATTTCACCAATGAAACTGAACGCAATCAAATCAAATCAAAATATTTTATTTCACATAAACCTACATGGGCACTTATGAAACGTCAGAATCTAGGTGCACGCGACCAGCACTTAAACTACGTTTAAGAGCTGTCAGTGTCAATATTCTATAGAAAATAATGACACTCACAGCCATTAAACCCAGTTTATGTGCTGATCGAGTTCAGTTTCATAGGTGAAATCCACCCTTTATGTTCTAACCGAAACCTGGAACGCGTTCGATTGTGGTTTACTTTGTTCTTACATATCTGTATCGCGTTTCTACCGATATTAATACAAGTAGGCACGTAATACAACATACTGACACCGAATATGAAACCGCAGACCGCTTTAATAACTTATAATGTCCAAAACAACATTTCTATTAAACGAAATTGAAAGTTCAAGCGTTATCAAAAACCGTTTTTTTTTTTTTTCTTGTCTGTCGAATCTATGACATTCTAATCATAAATGTTTAAGCAAAATAAATTCCATCTATGCATTAATTGCATTATCTATGGTCGAAACTATTAATGCGATTCGCGAAGTACTTATGAAACATAATTTAAACTTTAAAATATTGTTTAGCGTAAGGCCACGCCCTGTTTGGCCAGTTATAAAACACTTTCCTACGATACATAATATAAACGAATTCATGAATTAATGTTCCTACGGCAGTTTGAATTTAAGTTAATGATCCCACATACTTGAATGAATTATAAATTCTAATAGTTCAATTTCACGATTAAGTGCTAAACGCATAAAATTGCAATTTATATTTAATTACCAACCTTGCTGCTAATTATCCAAGTAATAAAAGTTAAATACATGAAGACGCAAGGATAAATGGAAAGTTTTTAGTTGATTCTATCAAAATGACCAAGGTGTTAGAAGAAAATAAATGACAATATATTTGAGAATAGACTGAAGATGATCACGAATCTCAAACCGAATCTTGAAAATTTCGAATAGAGAATTAAGTTTATTTCGACAACTTCTTGGTCGAATTCGGAATTATGACCAGCATTAAGTACGAATACCAATGAATCAATATTCAACTATCACGAATTCTATCAACCAAAACTCGAGATAAATATGTATGTGGTCATAATTTAGCACTTGCTCGCGAGCGCAATCCAATAGTTGGACAAGTGATCGGCAGTGTAAATAGCTACAACTGTTTGATAAACAATCGTCTCTTGCGCAATGTTGAGCCACAGCCCTCGTGCTGAAAGGTCTAGATTAACAACTATTATTATTTAGATATGCGTTCATTTGTAGGCATGTAGTTATTTGAATTGGGTATGTTTTGGCAGAATGGTTATTTGACATAAGCATTGTTTCAAATGAAGTTCGGAATTTTATAAGAAGTAACATACAGCTTTTATTTTGTAAACGCAAAGGGATTTAATGATACAGCATTACATTTCGTCGGAACAGACAAAGGTAACAGCTAAAGTAGTTTACGGACAGTCTCTCAGATTCTGTTATTAAAGAAAATTTAAGGACATCAGACATAGCGAGCGCGGCCGTAATTTGTGGGCGTGGGTCTCATATCGACTCGGCTTTGCATTATGTTGCAAAAGGCGCCATTTTGCAATAGATCGGAATTATCATTCGACGAACTGGTGCACAACCAGCTATTGCGAATTATATGTTGTAAGAGGAAGCCGTGGGCGTAAGGAAGTGTTATGGTGGTCATTGGTGGTCGAAGGTCATGGAAAAACGGGACATTGAAAATAGAAATTTATCGCGCTTGAGTAACTATCGATATCGCACCAGTTTTTGTGCGGTTACGCATGTTTCGGTCAAACTTTTTACTGGTAAACTGTATGGAGTTATGAAATGTTATAGACATAGCTATTATGGCTTTTTTGTTAGGCTAATTTTTTTTTGCGTAACGTCGAAAGTGCATTTTGAAATGTTCTTGAAGTCACAGATTCAGCCAATATATCGAGACTAGGCGATTACCGGTAGTTATACCGCAGCCATAAAACGGACGCGCTTACCGCCCGCTCATTAGTCAAACGGAATAAAGACGCGCGCCCGCCCATAGCGCATGCGCTCTCTGGCATCTGCTTGGGCGCGAAAACTAATCTGTCAAAAGATGCACTTCTTTTTTCGGAGTTTATATTGGTTTCGGACAGAGTTTTGAATTTTAGAGGTTCTAATGTGTTCATGTTTTTTTAAAACAGCTTCCATTCATTGTCATCGTCAAATATTCAAAACCGCTTAAAGTGTTACACAAACATCAACAATTACATCTTCACTAATAACTTAACACTAATTAATATTTTTTTATGCGCAAACAGATTGTAACACACTATTAGCTAATGAAGCAGTGAACAACAAAGTAATATTTAAATATTTGACGTAGGCGAGTTTAGAAAACGGATACATTGTATTAATCATCACTTACATTGTTTTACACGGTCCTTGACATAATTAAAACTATTTCAAGCACCTCCTTGGTAACGATTGTTAGACGAATTATAAGTTATGGTTCTAATTCGACTTTCAAATTAGACAAATAATTTAGTTGGATTTTATATGCACCAAATTCAAAATAGGTTTCGACTCTAAATATTCTGGACAATAGGACCAAATACGATTATAAAGAAAAGGATCTTAATCCTTTGAGTATGACAGTGGCATTGTCGTCATAGGTTAGGTAGGAATGATGCCTGTATGACTGATCTAGGAGAGTGAACAGTGGTTGGTGGAAAACAGTGGTCTTGTTTTGTTTTACGACCGTATACCTCAGTAATTTTGGGGGTCGTGATGTTTGTCTGTTATTGAAAAGCCAATGATGTATCATACACATTGTGGGATGCGCTAATCTATTGTCTTAATACGTATTATGCACATGTAGTTATTAGATTTAATATAATTCTGACATTTTTCTACAAATAGAAGGTGAAGATTGATTGACCAGCTGAACAAAATTGAGTTGGTTTTCGTTTTATTACATTGATAAATGAAATAGGTTTTGTATTCTTAGGTAAAAGTCTTTGATTGCTTTTTGATGAGCGTGTTAGATACTTATTGCCAATAGGTATTTCCTCTTTCATTGTGACATTAATAAAGAATGAATTTCGTTCAGTTAGTTTTTTGTCTGTTAAACATCTCCAAGCAATTGCAGTATTTTCAGTAATAGCAACAAAAACTGCTACTTCTTTTTAGTGCATTTCTGTCACAAACAAGTTCTTTTTACGATTCAATTTTTTTTTTGTTTTTTTTTTTTCACTTCTGCGTTCTATATTTTCAGTTCACTGTCTTTGCATTTGTACGAGCTGCTGTAGTATGTTTAATAAATAGTAAGTTCGTCATTAAAAATGGTCTTTACTCCTTTAGTTGGTTCTTCGATACGCGGAAATCTTTACACTTAGACAATTCAACGTAGAACTAATCGATTTTCCGTTAATTTCAAACAGTCCTTAATTAATTACTGTTTGTAAGGAAATGTCAACAGTGCCGGAGTATTGTTCTCAGTAATAACGTATATAAATCTTATATATTACGAAACGAAGGGAAGTCGTATCGAAGGAATATTTAAATGTTCTGAGGGGTGAAAGTGGGTGAGAAATAGTTTCCTCGAATGAACATATTTATTAGTTTGTTTAAGATTTATTATGGCTGCTTGGGTTATGGAATAGAAAAGAGATTGAAAATTGAATTGGTAATGAGGAACCGGAATTAGATCATGGACGTATGTCTACATACGAGAGTTTTATAAATGGTTAAGAATGAAAATGAGGGAGAGTTTTTAGTTATATTTGCGAGCTTTCGAAGACGTATTGTTGGATATTATAAGAATATAATAAGATTTTGAATAAGCCATAGCTAGCTTTATAGGATATTAAATTACCAAAAGGACCACAAAGATTTTTTTAACACAGAAAGGGACAAACAAGTGTTGAACTACCCTTACACTTAGAACAAAAAAATAATTTTCGAAAAACCGAGATACAATAAAACGCGAAAAAAAAAAAAAACACTTACCATAGACTGCATGATTACTGTGTGTATTACTAAGGTTTAGAGATCTCAAACGAACTAACTTAAGCGCTACTGTTAGACAGAACTCGCCTAGAAATTTTCGACTAAGTAAGCGACGTGTGAATGCAACCACCTTCCGAGTCGGAATGCCGATTGGCCACAGTACGCCCCTTTATATATGGTACACCCCGCTTTGGCGGTTCGTAATTGGAAACAATTAAGTTGCGAGCAAGTGCAATGCTGTAATTTTTAATTGTAAGATGGGCATACGTTTTTCCGGCGGAACGCGTTTAAAATATCGAAAAGAAATTGAGCAAAGGGTGATATTGAATCTGCTTTTTTGAGCAAATGTTGGCCCCAATCATTGGTGTTTCTAAAGCTGCTATTTTGCTATATTTGTTCTGTCAATAAAGTATATAATGGAGATAAAGGATGGCTTAAGCACCCGTTGAGTAAGATAATGGGAGTCCCCTATTATATCGCCATTTGTTACTTGTTTATATTGTTGTTGCTACACACAACTAGATACGTTTTGTGGTTAGGAAATGTAGTTAAAACCAATATTGTACATTAAGTACTGGTCTATATTTCTTGTTGATAGAAAACCTTTCAAAATAATCGATTTGGTAAGTATGAAGTTTTGTGTAAAAATGTGAAATTTTGCAATTTTTATCATGGTATCGTAAGTTCTATTTAAGGAAATTATCAGTGGAATTTATCGGCATTTGGCTATTTTACTAGGTAAGGCAAGGTAACAATGTAGACGGTAATCGGCACATACCTTAAATTAACGGCTAACATTTCGGTCCAGTCTTTATTTATTGGTAATGTTATTAGTTATTCTGAGAAATTAGGTCGAAAATTTTCATGAACATTTTTGTACTATTAGGGAATTCTTTCGAAATATCGAGTGCTGGGCTAATGATGACAGTTTGAACAGGAAATAATTTACGGTTCCGTATGGTGTACTTGAACTTGAATACCCGGCCAATTACGCGTATGTATTGTGGTATGTTATGGTATTTAGAACATAGATATACGTCAGAAAAAAAACCGATTACATATATTTATTCATGTTTTTGCAGCAACAGCCGTTTGATTATAATTTACTAGAAATTCTCGGTCATGGTAGTTCGAAATTTGGATCTGAGCCCAGTGTCGGGTTGAGCCTTCTTCCAAATAGGCTTCACCCCGTATAACTTAAACACTGACAGAATGAGGGTGTGCTGTACATGTCTGCCTACACCGGGAATAGTCGCGATGTTTTTCTATTTGCTCTGTTACAATAATAATACTTAAAAATACATGTAAAAAAAAACATGAATACTAATCTTTTTACAAATAAACACAATTTAAGATCACGCGTTGATGTCTTCACTATGAAGACGTAACGCGAAATTTTTCAAGTTGAAATGTTGAGAGGAAAAAATTGGCGATTCAAAAAGGTGTTGTTCATTTCATTTTTATCGGTGACTTGATACAACTTTAGGACGATTCGGTAAAAATGTCGAATTACTCATAAAATTTTTATTGTACGTGTTTTGCCTAATTGTTACTATTAACAAAGCTTAAGTTATTTGTAATACTAACACGCTATATGCCTCGGATGCCTTATATATATATATTTTTTTTTTTGTCAGGATGCAGTGTTGTAGTTTTTTTGTACCATTTCAGGACAATGGTCTATCTACGTCGGACCCAATTTATTTAAAAAGACCAGCTCGTCCCACCATCTCCACGTGAGTCTGTCGCGACGTCGTCGCTTATCATATTTTTGAAAAAAGAATGTAATTGTTACGGCTATTTAAATGAAAGACTTCAATTTCTAATAAAATCAATCACTTGCAAATAAGTCGCGCAATGAGAGGTATGTACTATCGATGACATTTTTGCATGACCCCCCTTAGGGCGATTTTGGTGTAAAAAGGGTACTTCCTAAGAGACATTCTTCATCATTCGTCAAACTAAAACAATTAACGTTTAAAAAAACGGTCACCCTTCATTCATTGGTCAAACAGAAAAAGGGCGGGATTACCTAGATTTCAACGTGCAGGCTAAAATGTTTTGAAAAGGGTCATGCGTGGCTGTCCTCGATAGTACAACTAAATATAACAAAAGAAAGTATGTTATAATGACTATTTTCTTATGTAAAAATATGAAACAGATTTACTTTGCCTTACATAAAGAACTTTGCGTAAATTGAAAACTTGTGATGTTGTTATTCGTATATATAATCAAGAATTTTTTCGTTGTCTCCCAAGAGTTATTTAATTCATAAGAAAACTTATTAGCCGATAGGTTTCTAGAAGACAAGGTCACTGAAACAATTAGTTCTCTATTACATAATTGTCAATTTGAGTCCGGAATGGTATGTTGCGCTGTAGATAAGTGATAGGGCATACAAAGGGGCTGATACCATTTTCAATAAAGAGTAGGTGGATTTAGTAGACATAAACATAACATCACGCCTTGTTTTCCCAAAGGCTTGGGCAGAGGTAGTAGATAGTACGCCCACATTTCGCCAGTTATGTTTAAGTCCCATGTAATAGGGGGCGAGCCTATTGCCATCTACCGGGCACAAATCCAGACTTCGGGCTGCTACTGAGAAATTCCGAAAGATAGAAAAACCCAATAACACGTTGCCCGACCTGGGGATCGAACCCAGGACATCATGCTCAGCAGTAGCGATTGCGACCACTAGACCAACGAGGCAGTCTAGTGGTTGCAATCGAATTTTTAGTAGACAATCCATTCAATTCAGATGTTTTATAAGATCTTGAACCATGATAATGAATAAAATGTATGCTGGGGAGACCAATCGTTATTAGAGCAGACAAGTACTTTTGTGGACACCGTGACTTAACATGCCACAGCCAGCTACATGGACCAACGACCTTGAAAAGAACTTATGAACAGAATACATTAAATTATTAACTTTGTGTAGTGGATACATGACCAAGATACACACAAGCTAGCGCACCCGCTGTTAAAGTATTCTGTTAGTTAGAATACCATGGTATTTGTATGTTTTGATAAATGAATGTGAAAAGGCGGCCGCGACTGGGTTTGAAAGACGGAGAACTAAGCGTTGTACATCAACTCCGGAGTGGCCTTTGTCCAGCAGTTGGTTCTGATAGGCTGATTTGATTGATTCATCAAGTTTTATGCGTCTCCTTATGTCCCTTTGTCAGAGATGTAAAGTCAAACTCAAAACTCAAAGCATTTATTACAAATAAAGCAATTACAGGCACTTTTGAATTTTCAAGGCATCGATCAGTCAGAAATATAATAGTCAAATCAACGGACACTCTTTTAAATAAATTAAGTTATTTCAGTCATGTTGAAATTATACATGTGAAAACGATGTAGAAAGACGGGCGCCTATAACGTGCACGTTACGATGAAAAATAAACAAAACAAAAAAACAATTCAGAAATTACAATAAGACGTGCAGCTAAGAGATGACCAGTCCTACTAACGGCGCCCGTTCACGATCATGACGTATGGATCATCATGATTCAGTTCGACCATTTTGAAGAGAACTTAAAGATCCAACACACACGCCACCATCAACGCGACATTTGAGTGAGCGTGACATACTAAAGACGTACTCAGTAAATGGTATCTTTTTGAGATTGAATTTTAACAGCGCAAAGATAGTTTTTACAATCTTCAGCAGCTCCAACAATATTTTCGAATGCCAATCAATTAGTATGCGCCCTTGTGGAGCAGGCCAAGCGTTGAGCCAAGCATTTTTGTCAGCGATTAATCCCCCAACTTATAATATGCTTGGCTGCATTGTGTGGGTATGAAAGTCATTGTCACCACACTTAGCACTATACCCTTTGTGCTCGGTTGATGGCAATAGGCTCTCCCCCGGGGTGTATTCTAGATACACCTCTGAGCCCTTCTGGGAATACAAGCTTAATGTTATGTTTTTTGTGTGTTTTCAATATTTTTGGCGATATTTAGTTAGGATGTTGATACAAAAATCACCTTCAATGCACTGTTGTGTAACCTCTTGTAATAATCCTTTGCTCCGTTCAGGCTGATTAAGTCTGCGTTGGTTGTTATGATTGGGTATCGGAAATAACAACATACCAATTACTTGACCTGATATTAGACAATAGGTTTAACTGAGCAGGCTCGTTAACAGAGGAATGGTAGCATTTTACGACAATCATTGGAAGAGAGAAGGTGCAGCCTTTGAAAGTTCTTTGTTGTAACTAATTTTACTTGTGGGTAGGTATTACAAACGAAAAACAAAATGATTGAAATGATTAGTTGTGATGTTTATTTTGGCGACATCCAACACAAGCCTTGCTGTTCTTTATTAATGAGCTTGTCCATGGAAGAACTTTTTTCTGCCGCGTAGAAGCGTCGCTGTGTTCCGGATTGAAGGTTATGGATACAAACACTTAGAATTTTCAGCTTTATCTTTTGGATGGCAACGCATTTGAAGTACTCCTGGTTTTGCAAATGGCCTTTGGTCGGCGTAACCACTAACCATAGGTAGACTGCTTGCTCGATTGCCACCACTGATTAATATAGCAAGTTGATGAAGCTGACTGTAATATCCAACACTAATTAGTTTCGCGTTACTTAGCAAAAGATCGTGTGTTAAAACATTCATAACATTGCATGTATTTGACTCATTATTACTTTCTAATAATTATTAGATAACAAACTCTATTTTATCGCCTGACGTTATTGTCTTTCGTACATTTTTTTATAACAAGCTGGCCGGTTGCATTGGCAATCAATTTATTTTTAATTGAACGGTTTTATTTTTTATTAATTAAAATTGGAAGAGATTTATCGCTTAAAATATGGGCACGTCTATATTTGAAACGATAAATCTTAGGGATAAATGTAGGTATTGCTTTAAAGTTATATTATTAAGAATAATGGTGTCACACCATATGAAAGGGACCCCAAAGAATTCCTGCTGCACGTAGTATTATATTCTCTGTGCTTCTGCTAATCAAACACAGAACGTAACACCTCAACTGAATGGCTTATTGTGTTTAACACCGATCGACACACTCACACTTTATTATATTATAAACAGTAAATTCGGATCGGAAGGAACCTTTCTCGAGATTTAAACTACTTACATAGGCTTTGATTGTGTTTGTGCGAAATAAAATCACAGTATCGATTAACAAGTAATAGACCAAGAATAATATGAGGTTTTGTTATGAAAAGACTTCCAATAACTCCAACAGTACGCGACGCATGACCACCATAGTAACAAATTTTGTCTATTCTATCTGCCATTTTGTCTATTCCATATGCCATTTTGTCTATTCTATCTGTCAGTTTGTCTATTCTATATGTAATTTTGTCTATTCTTCCGTCGACTAAAGTTGGTCATCCTACGCGTGCAGGACGATTCAGGTAGCTATAGTTCTTCCAGACGAATTGTGAATGGTGTCTACGTCTGCCTAGTATTTTCAAGAAATCGATTAGCCTTGGTTGTCTGTGATTTGACTGAATGTACATTTTTTTGTCAGTATCTAGTAGAACACAAACTAAACAATCAAATTCTTTAAATTTTTATCAAGTAAGTATTATATCACAACTTACTATCGACTGCTACAAAATTTTACAAAAATATGAATAATTCATACTATGATGCTGAATGGAACCTGCACTGTGAATACATTGTATATCATTACGTGTTAGTGTGGCAATTAGAGAAAAATAGAGTCTCAATATTCAGGTGAAGGAAATAGATAATTATGTCTATAATAATTACGAATATAGGCATGACTCAAGCTCAAAATCAAAGCATTTATTTCAATTAAACCAATAACAGGCACTTTTGAATTGTCAAGGTCAGAAATATGAAGCTAGTTGCCCATTCCAAAGCGTAGTAGCTATAGAGACGAGCAAGAAGCTCCATGGACACACTCTTTTAAATAATATTTTTACCAAAATATTAGTTACGAGTACATCATTGATATCTCAAAAGCTCATATGATAGAACCATGTAAAAAACACGTAAACGTTAAAAGCGTCCAGAGTGTAGCAAAAATAAATAAAATCAAACCACAAATTAAATTATTAAAATAAGCCGTGGCTAACAGATGACCAGCTCCAACTGACGGCGCCCGTTCGCAAACATGACGCATGGATCAGCACCATTCAGCTCAAACATTTTGAGGGGAGCTAAATGATCCAACACACGCGCCACCATCAGCGAGACATTTGAGTGAGCATGACATCTTCAGCCTCCAGGCCACATTCAAGTCAATAAAAGACATACAACCCTAGCTCTTTATTACATAGTACTCACACCTGTGACTCCATTTATCGTTAATTTATTAGGATGGTTTGATATGGTTTTATAGTTTCAGCCTACGTCTGCCATGCCGTCGTCGTCATGACGTGCCTGCCATGGGAAGAAGGCGTGAGTTTATGTACGGAATCTAAACTCCGTTTTAATTAACTTCATTGTTTATTTGGAAACCAAAATTAAGATTCCAATACTGTTAGCGTAAACAGAAGGGGCGCGTCTGAGGAAAATAAATAATGAAAAGTAACCCTTACTAGACAAAACTGCACGCGTATCATGACCTCGATAGAAACGAGTTTTGTTGACGGAAGAATAGTTTTTTTGTTATCTATTCCATCCATCATTTTTTCTATTCCTTCTGTCATTTTGTCTATTCTATCTGTCAATTTGTCTATTCTATCTGTCATTTTGTCTATTTTACCGTAGACAAAAGTTGGTCATCGTGCTGATTAAGGCTTATTTTTCTACAGCGGCAAAATATCCCTATTTATAAAAAATAACTATTTGTGGATCACACGCTGGAGGACTACTGCCTGTCCTCTTCACCAATAACCTCTTTATCTGGTTTTACGATACCATTCACTTCTGACTGATTTCTTGCTGACAACTAGCAGTATTCATAATGGAAACCTTCGTTGCAACCGAATTTCTGTAATTTCATCCGGGAGGAAAACATAGTGAGGAAACCGGCATGTTCTAGAACCAAAAAATCGAAGACATGTGACATCTACCAATCCGCACTGAGCCCGCGTGGTGGATTACGGCTCACTCCCTCTCATATAGAGGAGGCCTGTGTCCCAGCAGTGGGAACGCTATAGGCTGATTATTCTATGCTATGCTATGCTTATGCATCCGGGAGAGTCCAGTGGACTACCATAGGCTGATGATGATGATGATATTCATTCAATAAGACAGCTGACGATCTAAATGTACTTCGGAAAAAATGTAGACGAATACGCAAGTCATTGGTATTTAATTGCAATCAATTCAAAAAAAAGAATAACATTTAAATACTGGATGAAAACAAATACCTACTAAATAAATAGAAGTTATTCCTGATGACTACACGAACTGCAACCACGCCCCTAGAGTACCCTTCATCGAGCGACAGTGCGACCACGATACGTATCAAGAGTGGGTGGCCCTAAATATTTAGTCTAATTGTCCTGCGCATGCGCCGGTATTCCGCTCTATTGTGCGCGGGATTGACTGACTAGGACCTATCTCGTGGTTGCATTGTGAGATATTATTTATTGTGTATGATGATCAGTGATCAGATAGTCGGGCGCTAATATACCTTAACTTCACTTTTTTTTCCAGGAAAGAATAATACGGACATGCCTTTCAGAATCCCGGATCCTGGAATCGGTTGAAATTCCCGAGAAAGTTAAAAATGTTACCTGCATACATAACATAGTTAAAACTCGTTGTGAAAATGAAAAGTTTTCATTTAATAATTCTGACATACTTTCACCGCTGAAGCCCAAAATCCCGGGGAACAAAATGTTCCCTCAGTTCAAGGCGGCTGTTTTTTGTTAAACTCTCATTGTATTTTTTTTTTTATTGAAAAGCCGATTCTATTATAACTTTTAATTTACAATTTCTTTTTTAAGAGAACTGGTTTAGTAACAGGCCAGCAGCCTTACCTACTTATAGAATTGAAACAGCGCCACTTATTTTCGTACAAAAGCATTTAATTTTTACATTGTTTTTTTAAAACACAAAAAGTAATACTACACAGGGTGTAAGGGCTCATTTCCGGGAACCCGGGATTACTTATTTATTCAGAAAGGAATGTCCATATTTTTCTTTCGTGGGAAGAGGTATGTAATCGCCCGATTTTCCGATCACTGATAATGATTTGAAGATAAATAGGTGAAGACAATGTTGTTATGTTGCTGTTCTTTTTAGCGGGTAATTGTACTATGAAACAAATTCTAACTGTGTCTGCCTAGCCTTTCAGTTTGTCTAACCGGATACATCTGAATCCCAGCATTTAAAAAAGATCTTATTAATGAATAATTATGCTTTTGACCGTGACAGAATCGAACCCTACTTTAGCGGTAAACCTTTGCAAAGGGGCCCGGGTTCATCAGCATCGAAGGAATTGTCTAAAGACGTCACTTTGGTTGGTTGAACCAATCTTGTTTTTTTTTTGTTGAATATCGATCATGGTGTATATTTAACATGCAAAGTTGAGACAAAAGAAAATGAGCCCAATTTAATCAAAAAGTTTCCAAAACGGAACCAGGTAGAAATATCAACATAGCTGTACTCGTAAACAAATAAATCAATAACAATCCCCTAATCGATTTAACTCGCCAAGATAATCGCAAACTGTTTTCGGACCAGTCAAATATTAAAAGCATTTATCGGTCTTCCGACTATTTCAATCTGGTTGTCTGACAGATGGCCACTCCCCAGCACTCCCTGGCCTTGGTCCACCCACGTCCAACCTCATGTCCATAGTTACAGAGAGGGCCTTTATGTCAAAGCAATAAGGGCGGTTTTTGTAGGTCAAGTGTAGCGGACGTGCGGTTGACAGTACGTTAGTGCTAAGAAGTAAGGTCAGTAAGGAGACATGGCAGGTTAATTGATTTATATCCAATTGTTTCGTGATAATCAGTGGACGTAACTTTAAGGAAACGAATGAATCTTTAGGAGGTTACTGACAAAATTGGGTCAGGTGAACAACACCAACAATACGTATAACACACCACCTTATGATTTCTTTAAAATAAGCATCATCATTGTACCTTTTTTCTGTTCTTTACTTCTTGTCTGTTTATAAGGGTGTTTAAAATGTTTTTTTTTTATATATATATTTTAAAGTGATGTAAAAATAAATGATACAAACGATTTCAAATTGGATTTTACAACATTTTTTGTGAGTGGAAGGAAAATTATATATGTTTAATTGCCAACGAGACAGCCGTTGTATCCTAGGTTTTTAAGGTTTTAAGCCTTAGATGGAGGCCTTAATTTATTAGGGCATCCACAGGCAAGCCCGGTTAGGCAGACGACAACCTCCTAGGTTGACCTGCGAGACAAAAAAAACCCTTGTATCCAACGTAATTCTGTCTATGCCTTGTCATTTCTGAATATTGATCTGTATTTTCTGAATTTAGTTTTCCGTCATGTCTTGTTTACATGCATGCAGGCACATACTCGACCTTTCGGCACGATCCAAAATGCACTGGCATGATCGTAGACATTCCACAAAAAACTGACACCTCCTTTTTACGGCAAACTTCGGTAATTAGATCCCTACCCGGAAGATACCTCGGAACGATTGCTGACGAGTACTCGCAATTATGAGGAAAACCTGTTTTATTTGACACTTTACAATTAAAATGTCAAATGATAACGATTACCATATAATTCACATTATGACTTGTATTACGGATAATATTTTTTATTGCAATAGTAATTAATTACGTTTTATTGCTGCACGAACCTGCGGCGACAGTTTAAGGACTTATTGGTAGCGTTATCATAACTGTGCAAAATATGTTGAAAATCAGTTAATATAGATGCTCTTGATTATTCATCTCCATCATCATCATTACTTTTAAACATCGCAACTGACTTTCCTATCATCAATTAAGTCAGCATATCGCGGTCCACTGCTAGATATAGGCCTCTCTCAGGCTGCGCCACAACTACCTACCTTCCGCCTTCCGTATTCAGTCCATCCAAGCCACCTTTTAAAGGTCAACACCAATTACATTAATTAACATACAGATTAAATTATTATAAAACACTGATATTTCAAATACTAACATATAATAGAGGACAACCTAGCATACTTACTCTCGCAAAACATCACACATACACGCATAATTCTGCTCCATTCATCAGCAAACAGATCACATTCAGGATTTGTGGTCAGGAGGTCGTTAAGCATCCTTAAGGTACGACACACAGGGGACTCAGCTCTGGCGACAGTTTTAGATAACGGCGTCGCAAACAGATTGCGTCGACGGCTTTGGCGATGTCCGATGTATTTGTCGGCAACAAATAGCCGACAGAAAAGATCGTGGAGTTCGGGACTGTCGATGAGTCCTCTAAGAGTTTTGCAGGCTACTGTGAGCTGTAGAAAGCCTCGTCTAACCTCTAACGAGTTGAGGCCCAAAACTCCTAGGAGGTAATTAGTAGGGTACATGAAAGGGAAGAAGTGAAACGTCTTTTTATATAGAAATCTTAGGAATGTTTTCTGTACCTTTGCCAACGTTAAAGTATGAGTCGCTGTGTAGGGATGGCAGATACAGACACCAAACTCAAGTTTACTACGAACCAAGGTGGTGTACAGAAGCTTGATAACATTTAGGTTGCAAAAATCACTGCGCCCGAAACGCCTGAAAGATTCCTTGGCAAGAGTAGAGACATGATCTCTAAATGTCAAACAAGTGTCAAAGGTCACGCCCAAGTCTTTTATTTTGGTGACACGACATAATACTTCACTACCCAATCTGTAGTTATAGTGGATGCATCTATCAGGAAGGTCCCACACTACTTAATATCTATTCGGTACCTGTAAATGGTTTATTTGAAACAATTTTTTACGACTTTAAACTTCAAAGTTTAGTAGGTTAATTTCCAGTCCATCCAAATAAGGTCCTGTCCCAATCTCTTGGCAGGAACCTATGAGTTGATTGTAAGTCTTGCTTGATAAAACTGAATTCTGTGTTTTACAGAAAGTAAGTAGGTATCGAAACACAAAGTTCAACTAGTCTAAAGCCACCTAAACACTTAGGTAAGGCGTTAAGTCGGTGACTAAAAGGTCGACGGTTCGAATCCTTATTCCGTCATTGAGCTTATACATCCTTTTCCAGCTATCCATATGTATGAGGGTTCGTAGAAGGCTATTTAACAGAAATAAAGTCTTAAGGTACCTAATTAATCTAATGGCTTAATGATTTCCATAAAAGTGTCATTAACGACACACTTTTATGTATCAACGATCGATGTAGAACCAATTAAAGTCATGTTCACCTTACTCTGAACAAACAAATAAATTGTATAATAATAACACATGTCTTAAGAACACACAACAATACATTGGCATTCCAAGAACCACCACAAAAAATCAATCAAATTATTAGACAACAATACTAACAGACCCGCGGGCTATTGAACACGATTGCTCTAAATCGAACACGCCCTTGATTTTTCTATTGCATCTACATACGAACGTTCTAGATCTCCACGCAAAATGGCTTCCAAATGTCAAACGTTTTCTCACAAATCGTGACTGCTATGCACTTGATTGTCTAGTAGATAATCTAACTGATCTAGCTGCTACTTTTTAACAAAAAAAAAAACACAATTTTAAACTTGAATAAGTAATTTGATTATAACCTAATTCTACGCGTTGTCGAAATCAACGCGTGGGTAGTTTATAGTTGCAAAAGTATATAAATGAGTAATAAGTTTTTGTATGTCTAAATTAGCTAACACGTTTTGTTTTGTTTTGCAATGTTTGCATTTATTTATAGTTTCAAAGTAATTAGGCATTTCATGCCGCTTTAATTATTTCTGCACACATTCTTAGATGATTCCTGGCAGAGGAATGATAACCACTTCTTTTCTACAGCAAAACTAACTACAGTTTGCGATCACCAAACCGTTGGTCATGCGTGGCGAGAGTATAGCAATCGCTTGTAGTATACCTAGTAACAGCCATAAATGACTTAAAAATGTTTAAACAAGCTGGAAGGGTATGCGATTCTTGTTGAAAGAAATGGGCTCCTATATAAAAAATAAGCGGTCCGTTCGTCGTCTTAATGCCCCCCGAATCGATATAGTACTATCCACAGTCCTTAATACTGACCGTTCGTCATTTTCGGTAAATCATGAAAGAGTAGGTGTTTCATTGAACACGTTGCATATTTCTGAACCAGCTACTGCCAGTCTTCTATATATATTTAAAAACGTTGTTGAAATCTTCGCTATTTCAGAAATTACACAACCATATCATGAGTAAAGGCTAAAATACAACATTATTAATAGACGTAAGATTTTTGCAATTGTTATCTAAACCGGGGTTTTATTATAAAAATAAAATAAAAAAGTGTTAACAATTATGTTACTTTCTTGCTGGTATCAAATAATTCATTCACTTTGCGTTTATTTTTTTATAGCTAGCCAAGTGAATTGGTTTTGTCAGCCGATTGATCGATTATAATGGTCGCTAGTCGTTCGATTAATTTCTTTATAGTGTTTGCTGTCAATGGAGACAAATCGACAGTTTAAAGTTGTTCGATCGATCGTGTGAACTATATTAGGCATTGTAAAAAAATATTGAATGAACTATGTTGTGTAGTAAAAAAAAACTCGTAAAAATGTGATCACGTTTTTCTTTCTCATGAAGGTAATTTCTTGCCCTTTTCCCATTCGTCTTGCAATTGTTTTTATTTTTTCGGTAGCAAAAGGATGGCAGGCTTATTGTTTTACAACAAGTAACAATAAGATTGCACATCTTACTACAATGCACATTAACAGAAACAAAAGTCAATAAAAATGGAATAAATAAGATCTTTATTTAAAAGAAAAGAATCTCGATGACGTCTGATACGGGTAGCAAACAAGATCTCTGTTTAATTCAACGTTACTTTATTTCACATAAAGGATATGGTCGGCAGAACAATTGACCGGTGAGTTTCGCCTTCGGTCGGGAGAATGCGCTTGCGGTCCATGAGCCCATGACTGTTGACATTCAGAGCACCTGCCCATCGTGGGACAGACTGAAATCGAGGCAAGTGTCAAGGGTTATCGATTGAAGTGACCGGTTGGAATAATACCTGGAAATAATGACAACTACGTAAGTAGAGCATTCTTTGTTGTTAACATAAAAAAACGCAAATATAAAAGTAATCATTGGTCTTGTAACTAACGAAAATCTTTACAAAAAATCACTGGATGGAAAAATTCAATCATTTTTTGGGTTCGATTAACAGCATTAATTACTCTATTCTATCCTTTTCGGGACAGTCAGTACCGTTTTCCATTCATTTGGTTTTGTTTGATGTTTCGCCAACGACATCGGAAAGAATTTTGAATTTCGAAGAACTGGCCTGGAGTCTGGATGTGTTTCCGATTGATGGCAATAGGCCCTTCCACATGGGATCTTAACATAACTGGCGAAATGGTGGGGTACAATAGATACACCTCTGCCTTACCTTTCAAGGAATACAGGCGTGTTATTATGTTGTTGGTGTTGTTGTTGTTGACTTCCAAAAGTTAATGATTAAATTAGTACCAAACATAAACGAGGCAAAATGAGTAGGAATGTAAGGATAGTGTCTGACCTCTGTCTGTAGTTTCTGACTACCTTCATGGGAAGAGGCGTGATATTATGTATGTATGTATTAAATTATTACCTATTTATTTACATCAGTAATAATTATTTGTTTTACAAATGAACTTTATTAAAAAAATCTTGTTCTACTTACCTATATTTTCTGACAATCAAATAGCTTGTTAATGAGTCACAACATTGTCTATTTGTTCTCAATCTCGATCACACGACACATTCAATCCAACCTTATTTACATTTGAGTTAAATGCAATAGTGTGTTTTTTTTTACGAGAATGGCACCATAACATAGCTTAAGTGGAACAAAACATTTATTTAAGAAAATTGTATTATCAAATTACCTATTCTAGGCTTTAAATCATCACTAGCTTTTCCCCTGCCTTCGCCCGCGTGTGGGTTGGAAATTAACCCACAGGGAAGTACTTCCGGGATTGTTCTAAGTCCCACGGCCTACCTGTGTAGCTGTGTATTTCATCGAAATCTATTCAGCCGTAACAAGGTGAAAAAACAGCAGACCGGCCGAGTTACTTTTGCATTCATAATATTACTATGGAATTCGAATCACCGGACCCTTATAAATGAGCTACGAAGTTCCGTAGGGAATATGGCAATAATCGGAGGTCAGACTGACTTACCGAAATAATTACACTCCCTTACTTTATACAGAGCACTAAGGGCTTATCTTGTAACAACACTGGCCGTTCAAAGTTTATAGAACTTACCATAGATAACCTTTATTGGACTTCAAAAAAAGAAGGAGGTTCTCAATTCGGTTGTACTTTTATGTTTGTTACCTCAGAAGTCAGTTATTTATAAATCGATTTGAAAAATTCTTCTTTTGTTTGAAAGGGTATATACACTTATCGAGTGGTTCCATATAAATTTGGTCATGTTCTGTTGAGTCGTTTTTGAGTTAGCATCAATAATACGCATTTTCTCCACTTAGTTTACGTCGATGATGTTATAATATCTTCCTGTCTCTATTATTTACATAACAAGAGAAGGTATTCTTAAAAATAAAAATAACCGACTTCCAAAAAAACACTATGCTTACATATTAAAAAATTACTATTATTTAAGAAGTCGGTGGCAAAAATCGAGAATACAAAACCAAAGACACTGACTTCCGAAAAAAAAGTTATTTTTCACTTTGTATTGTTTTTTTTTTGGAAGTCGGTGGTTTTGTATAACCGCTCCGCCATCCCCAAAGGTACAAAACGTATTCGTCATAGCTAGGTAGGTATACCTACAGCTGGAGTAAGGAGGCCTTCTCCCAAGATGTGTCACAATTTGCCTCGTTAAGATTAAAGGTTTATGATATTATTATGATCTGAGTTATTTAGCAATGGCTTTTGGCCGCGGCTACACCCGCGCCGAAGTCGGAAAATTTCTCACCGAAACTTACTACCGGGATTAACAATAGTATGTTTTACATAACATCATGCCTTGTTTCCCCGAAGGGTTGGGCAGAGGTGTAGCTATAGTACACCCATATTTCGCCAGTTATGTTTAAGTCCCATGTAATAGGGGGCGAGCCTATTGCCATCAACCGGGCACAAATCCAGACTCTGGGCTGCTATTGAGAAATCCCAGATAGAAAAACCCAATAACACGTTGCCCGACCTGGGCATCGAACCCAAGACCTCATGCTGAGCAGTAGCGATTGCAACCACTAGACCAACGAGGCAATTAATCCAGGTTTTAAACTATCTGCGTGCCAAATTTCGTCCAAATCCGTTACGACGTTTTTGCGCCCATCCGGAACTTACATTCAGACAAACTGATAAATTCAAAAACGATATTTTCGGCATCAGACTCTTTCTCACACCTCGTAGCTTTATTTTAATTTATAAAGTAATTGTACAGCTTTTACTTCTTTACTATTTTATAATATTTTAGATTTATTCAGTGTGTAACGTTAAACTGTAAGCCTCTTCACTGTCATTGTACTCATCATTATTAACAACATTTACTATAGGACCAAACCAAGTCGCGGAAAAAAAAATCAGCTGTTCTCTTCATTCAAAATTATGAGTGCAAGGACCCCTTAAGAGGATACAGATAGCGCGATCGCACAACGCCTCAGGTTGATTGCCGAGCAAAGGATGCGTCGCAATGTGCAAAGCAACACAAAGCTCAGCTTAGGCCTCGCAGACTGTTACGGTTATAACCCTTACACCCTGCATAGATCTCCGGGTGCCAACCATTAGTAGCAAACATTGAGATGGACTCACTTCCACTTAACTCTGGCGCATCTTGGCCGTGTATGATTCAATGCCACACACAACCTTGCCAACTTGATTGGCTAGTTATTTCCAGCTCGACGACACTGATCTATTTCATATCACTAGAATTGATGCTGCAATAAAATAAATGAGTAAGAAAAAGGCTTAGACCGCAAGAACGAAAATAATTTCGAACGATTCCACGCGTAAAATTCTCGTGTCGCAATGTTTTTTACCAAACTCCTCCAAAACGGCTGTACCGATTTGTATAAAATTTTGTGTGCATATCGGGTAGGTCTGAGAATCGGCTCACATCCATTAAAAAAAGAAGAAAAACAACGATTGCGGGGTCAGCTAGTAAATCTATATAAGGATCGAACGCGTGTGCTAGTGGTTTCCCGGCCATACATCATATCCGAAATTAGCTGTTACATTAATTCTTTACACTTTATTAACTTGCGTACAGAAATAATTAAACTGTCCGAAATTAAGTTGTTATTTTTTATCGTGTCTCAATGAATTTTAATAAGAGCTTGAACCACTCCTTGCTTTTTCGCAAATATTTTAGGGTCTAGGTCAACAATTTTTATTTATTTATTTAAGATATATAAGATATATTTATATTTATATCTCCAACAGGAGGTATACACAATAATTGACATATAAATAAAAGGCAACTTCAGGTTAGTATTAAATTGGGCACGCCACAGTAGCGGCGATAAGTCCCCTCTTTGAGTAGTGGTTTGAGAGGCGCCACGGCGTCCTCACCTTCCGCCTGGCACAGGTCCTGACTCGCCGTCCGGTAAGGACCAGGCCCGGGTCGACGGCGCGTCGTGTTCCACGCGCGCCTCAAAGATATGTCAGCACTCAGTGACGGGATTTGATAGGGCCGATGCCTGCCAGGGTCGCAGGTTGTTCGAAAGAGATACCGTGGCTCTGACACAGGCAACTGACGTAACACGGGTGGAATTTAGCCTATTAAAGTCTGACACGCCCATCCGCTACACCCAGAGCGGGAATCCTCAAATGGCTTATATTTGAGGATTTTCCACCTTACCCAAAAAAAAAAATGTTAAGGAGATGTACTCGTTCGCATTAAGGAGACCAAAACATGAACAATAAAGTTAAGAACTAAGCTAACATGGTTAAAATATTAATGATAACTATTTAAAATGCAAAGAGAGATTGAAACGATTTAAAAAGGACAAAAGAAACTATCACATTTTTAAATTCTTCAAAACAAATTAAATCTATCAAACATTTCTTAAATTTTCACATGTCTTTTTCGTAGCGCTAGAAATCGACTACTTTTAAAACTTGAACTGAATTAATCGAAATCTTGGTTGTTTTATTTGCGACCGTTGCTAACAAATGTTTAAAAATCTTATTATAATATCTTCTGACGTCTCGTCCCTAGACAATGAAGAGTTGGTTACAAGCTTTTGCTTTTTTTTGGTGCAGTCGCCATTGTGCGACTTTTGTGGTTTTGCAGCAGAAACATTTTATGAATTTGAGAAGCTTACCTCATTCTAAAACCCGCCTTGTCACTTACGTTTGCTGAAATACCGTCGTCTGCTAGTTCGTTAAGAAACTGACTTGTAAAAGTGATTCAAAATTGATCTTTCAAACTAAATACTTCTTATACTTCTATTACCCATTCATAAGAACTAGTGCCCTAGACTCTCGCCCAGAACCAGACAATAATTTCTAAAGGCCAGCTCCCACGACAATCTCAGCAGCTATGCAACACGGATAATATACTGATAGTGCACGTAATAAGAGCTGTTACGTCACACAATGTACTATTACTAAAAGGAAATAGTCATTCATAGCACGTTAAAAACCGTTACATTTATACCATTGCATAGGTTTTTACACAACATAAGTGACGCATTTGAGATAAAACATGTTAGGGCTTTGTAGAGCAGAAAATGCAATGGAAGTGGTGCGTGGAAATAATATAAATAAAGAATCAGTGCCGATCCTGATACATACAGGAAAACGAATCTGAAAAGTATAACTATAACGTTAAGTAATTTGCGTATGAGATAAGTACTTGAGAAACTGGAAGTAAGCCGGAGTACACTAACCAAGCCTAACCTTTTTTTATTTTTTTTGTTCCCGGGGTGGAAAATCCTCATGGATGTCCTCCGCCCTGGGGCGGGCGGAGGGGTCTGTCAGACTCTTACTGACTAAAAACCACCCCGGTGTTCCATCTCACACCTACGCCGGGGTCGCGGGAACACATAATTCTTCCGCATCCCCGGCTGGTGCCGCCCCGCTTGCGCGGGCCCCGTCTCGAGCGGGGGGAGTGAGGTGTACTCCCCCCGCAACGTCTGTGAGCGGCGCGCGCGGAACACTACGCGCGCCGCCTTCTCGGGTCCGGATGTTGGGGGGCGACGGATGTCCCCGAATCCGTCGCCCCTGGACCCATTTAGGGGGGCCGGAAGAGGGCGTTGTCCGCCCTCCTCCGACGCCCGGTGCGTCTGCTGCGGGCCGGGTCGAGAGTCGAGATCTCTCTCTCCCTTTCCGCAGCCTCCTTCTGCGAGATGACCGTTTCGCAAAAGGAAACCACCGCGTCCCAGGACTCGGCGCTGCCGACCATCGAACTCACTACGGTCGGCAGCGACAAGTCACTGCCTATTTCTGAGATGAGGGCACGGCGCGGCTCCTCCCAAGCGGCACACTCTGCCAGCGTATGCCACGCCGTGTCCTCCCGGCAGTCGACGCAGTGGTGACACCGAGCGTCCGGCTCCCTGTTTATGCGACACAGGTACTTCCCGAAGCAACCATGCCCCGAGAGCACCTGCGTCGCCCGAAACGACAAGGAGCCGTGCCTCCTCCCGAGCCAGAGGTCGAGCACTGGCCGGACCGCCTCGATGGTGACGAGGCCGGCGGTAGGGCGTGAAAGCCTGTCCCGCCATTCCGCCACCAGGACCTCGCGAAGCTGCGACCGACGCTGCTCCATATGGCGCTGCATCGGCCGCTCGCCCCGCGCCCTCGCTTCCTCGCGCCACCGATAAAGTGACGCGAGCACCTTCTCGTCTAGGTCCCATGGCGGGGATCCGGCCAGTGCACAAGCCGCCTCATAGGAGATCGTGCGATACCCCCTTATGACTCTGACGGCCATTGCTCTCTGCGGCTTTCGCAGCACAAAGATGCTGGCGGCCGTCAGGTCAGCCGCCAAGATCGGGGCCCCGTAAAGGGCCATCGATCGCACGATCCCCACGTAGAGCCACCTACAAGCGGCGCTCGGGCCCCCCAAATTGGGAAGCAGCGTTGCCAGCGCTCCGGCCGCGCCCAACAACCAAACCTTTTTTTTTTTTGGTTCCCGGGGTGGAAAATCCTCATGGATGTCCTCCGCCCTGGGGCGGGCGGAGGGGTCTGTCAGACTCTTACTGACTAAAAACCACCCCGGTGTTCCATCTCACACCTACGCCGGGGTCGCGGGAACACATAATTCGTCCGCATTCCCGGCTGGTGACGGCCCGCTTGCGCGGGCCCCGTCTCGGGCGGGGGGAGTGAGGTGTACTCCCCCCGCAACGTCTGTGAGCGGCGCGCACGGAACACTATGCGCGCCGCCTACTCGGGTCCTGATGTTGGGGGGCGACGGATGTCCCCGAATCCGTCGCCCCTGAACCCATTTAGGGGGGCTGGAAGAGGGCATTGTCCGCCCTCCGCCTGCGCCCGGTGCGCCTGCTGCGGATCGGGAGAGTGGACGAGATCTCTCTCTCTCCCTTTCCGCAGCCTCCTTCTGCGAGATGACTGTTTCGCAGAAGGAAACCACCGCGTCCCAGGACTCGGCGGTGCCGACCATCGAACTCACTACGGTCGGCAGCGACAGGTCACTGCCTACTTCTGAGATGAGGGCACGGCGCGGCTCCTCCCAAGCGGCACACTCTGCCAGCGTATGCCACGCCGTGTCCTCCCGGCATTCGACGCAGTGGTGACACCGAGCGTCCGGCTCCCTGTTTATGCGACACAGGTACTTCCCGAAGCAACCATGCCCCGAGAGCACCTGCGTCGCCCGAAACGACAGGGAGCCGTGCCTCCTCCCGAGCCAAAGGTCGAGCACTGGCCGGACCGCCTCGATGGAGACGAGGCTGGCGGTAGGGCGTGAAAGCCTGTCCCGCCATTCCGCCACCAGGACCTCGCGAAGCTGCGACCGACGCTGCTCCATATGGCGCTGCATCGGCCGCTCGCCCCGCGCCCTCGCTTCCTCGCGCCACCGATAAAGTGACGCGAGCACCTTCGCGTCTAGGTCCCATGGCGGGGATCCGGCCAGTGCACAAGCCGCCTCGTAGGAGATCGTGCGATACCCCCTTATGACTCTGACGGCCATTGCTCTCTGCGGCTTTCTCTGCACAGAGATGCTGGCGGCCGTCAGGTCAGCCGCCCAGATCGGGGCCCCGTAAAGGGCCATCGATCGCACGATCCCCACGTAGAGCCGCCTACAAGCGGCGCTCGGGCCCCCCAAATTGGGAAGCAGCGTTGCCAGCGCCCCGGCCGCGCCCAACAACTTGGGCGCCAGCCGCCGGAAGTGGGGTCCGAAGTCCCACCGGCTGTCGAGCACCAATCCCAGATATTTCATGGTGGGCTCGACAGCGATCCGGACCCCCCCGACCACAATGTGTGATCCAGCCGGCGGCGCCCGCCGGGGGCCATGAAACACCATGACCTGCGACTTGCTGAGGGCCACCTCCAGGCCGAGGCCACCGAACCCGAGGAGGGGCCGAACGTCAGGGCTTTTGCAGACAAGCCGACGACGTAGCGGCCAAGGTTGCGGTGTTGTTGGGCGACATCAGATCCGTCACAAGGAGCAAGGGGTTGGTCGTAGGCGGAGGGCGGACAACGCCCTCTTCCAGCCCCTCTAAATGGGGCCAGGGACGGCGGACTCGGACGTCCACCGCCCCCCATACATCATTACCCGAGGTGGCGGCGCGTTGTGTTCCACGCGCGCCCCTCATAGACGTTGCTCCCCCCGCAACACCTCACTCCCGCTCCCAACACGAGGAGGCCCGCCGAGGCAGGCCAGCACCAGTCGGGGTTGCGGAAGAATCATGTGTTCCCGCGACCCCGATGTAGGTGTGAGATGGAACACCGGGGTGGTTTTTAATCAGTAAGAGTCTGACAGACCCCTCCGCCCGCCCCAGGGCGAAGGACATCTTTGAAGATTTTCCACACCGAAACAAAAAAAAAATATTATTAGCTTACACCGCTTGACGAATACATATAATTACGACCATGGTTCCCAATAAGTGAATTAAATCTTCTTTTGTGAATTTAATATTCCGCTGGATACGAGACGCACAGAACCCGTTGTAGTGGCGATACTTTGAAGAGCCATATGACAGTGGACGTCTTTCTTCTGAAATGATGATGATTAAGGAACAATTTTTTTGTATTCAAAATCTCGATTTGCTTAAGAATACAATGTCATTTTGGTTTGGTACTCAAAACACTCCATCAGTCCATTCTATGGAAATCAATCATTCGAAGTTATGATTTAATATCCCGCCTAAACGTTCATGGCACGATAAAAAACCGCTAAAACAGCCTCCGCTTTCTTTCTTACAGTTCAATCTACCCTGAAAATACCAATATCCACACGTCTAATCGATTGCAGTTAAAAAATCTTAATTATAAAGGAACGGTAATTGTATCCATAGGCCACTCGTTGCACACCCGACTAACATGCGCTTTGGCAACTGTGGCATTGCGTCCGTCATACGTCACAGATCTATTTACCAACGCGTTTAAATAACCACCACACGATTTTCAACCTTTGGCTGTGGTTTTAGGGGTGGAGCAGCCCGCATGTTAAGTTTGCCATGTGGTCTAGCCGTACCAATCCGTTGTATGCGTGTGAGCACTCTTTGATTTCTCGCTCCATTTATCAAAGAGCTATTAATCAGTTTTAAGCGTTACAACAGTTTTTTGTTTCGTTTTGCAAATAGATATGTTCTTATGTTATTGAAGGAAAGTGACGCTGTCTTCCGATTTCCTTCTTTTTATGCTTAAAGAAGATAATATGATCTGCAATGGTGTTGATCGTGGTTTAAATAGGGAGGTCTTACTTGACATGTGAAAGGTTGCGCAGGAAATTACGCTGTCAATTTTTTCGCCAATACTGTTTTAATTAATAAATAAATCACCATGAGTTTTAAATCGGAAACCAAGCATTCCGCAGGGCAGTCTAGTATAATAAGTACTTAGATGCCAGCTGTCATTATTAAATGCCGGAACCTGCAATCACGAAATAACAAACACACAAACTTAAAACACTTAGCAGAACAGAACAATAATTACAGAGCACTTACTGAAATTAAACCGTTGGTGATAATTACGTACTTTCTGTGGCTTATCTGTTTCAATAATCGTCAGTAATTAGCCAATTTTGCTAACTAGACCACAAATATAATTGACCGAAAAAGTAGAAATATTCGAAATTGTCGGCTTGCTGCACCCTATTACGACAGACGAAGAAGTTTATAACCAAAGGTTTTGAAAAAAGAATTGATCATACCTAAATGGCCTCAATGCATGTTTGACATGCAGATTTCTGACAGTACCTTTTGACAACTAGTTTACTGACTGAAACTGACTATAGATAGAGCTCCTTTTAGCCAAATATCAAGTAGCAACTTTTTGTAGGTAGGTACTTGCTCATTTCCGATAACAATACCTTTACCTAGAAATGAGCGAATGAGAGCGGTTGCATTCTAATATGAGTCTCAATCTGTCAAAAATACCCATAATTTACTTAAATTTTTGACACGTTTGTGACATTGATTGTCGCTTAGATGAGATTGTAACTTTTGCTACTTGTCGACGTGAATTCTCTTTATAATGTTGGAGCAAAGGTTTCTTCCTCTCGAATGAACACTATGAGGTTTATTTATAAATTTGCTTAAAGTTATGAGACGTTTAAACGTCAAAAATGCATGCCTAAACCTATAAAACTGTCTGAGAGCAGTGGTGGCTCAATGGTATCGGCTCCGATTTACGAGTTGTAGGTCATGAGTTCGAACCCAAGCAGGCGCTTTACTTTTTGAATTTAATTTCATCACATATGCTCTCAAAACGGAAAAGAAAGAAAACATATTGAGGAAACCGGCATGTTTTAGATCATATAATTAGAAAACATGTGATATCGCCCACTCTCTTAGAGAGGAGGCCTGTGTTTCCCAGCAGTGGAAACATAATAGGCTGGTTATGCTTATGATTATTCTATACCTGTTACTTAATTTTATTTCTTTGTCTAGAATTGTTACAGTTAAATATTAAAATACTCGTAATAAAATCAAGTTCATATAGAACACTCAGCCTTCTGCAATCCATTGCTGTACATAGGCGTCTCCCTAGTTGCTCCACAGCACCCAGTCCTCACTTTAATTCAATTTTACCTGATTTCAACGTATACTTAAAGGAGCGATTATGCAAATACCTACATAATTATTAAACACCGAGTAATATGCAAAATATATACTAGTTCTTTGCTTACTAATGTGAGACTGGCTTTTCATTCACTCATTCATTCTTTGAGGAAAATGATTTAGGTAAATCTGCCGCTTCTTCGGTCTTTTGCTTCATTCATACTCAGAGTAAACCGAACTTACCCTACAAATGCTTTAGTGATAGTCCCTCTAGCTAATTACGCATTCTGGTAAGGAAACGCACCAGGGACCAACATCACAAACTATGGTTGGAACAAGTGAGTGCAGGCAGGCTATGGAAGCACTCCCTACAATTGATGGCCGCCTCACGAAACAAGTTCTCCGACTAACCAAACAACAGCTGCGTACAGTTACTGCATCTTTAACTGGCCACGGGTCATTTTATAAACACCTCTTTGTCATAGGAGTCACAGACAGTCCGCTGTGCAGGGCCTGCATGGAGGAGGACGAGACAGGTCATGTGCTTCTAAACTGCCCGGTGGTCGCCACATACAGGGTACAGTACTTCGGTAACCCAGGTACCCTACGCGAGGCTGTCAGTAACACCAAGGCGTTGCTGGCCTTTCTCGAGGAGCTGGGGTGGATCGAATGATCGATTTTCCCACCGTACGCAAAATACGCGGAGTTGCGGACACCAGCCCGTATAACCTATTACCGTGCCCCTACAGCTTTCAGGTATAGTCGACCACATCAGTAGTAACAGAACCAGTATAGGCTGTCTTGGTATTACAGTGTGGCGATTAGGTTATCAGGTGAATTAAAACCACGTTTTTACATTACGTAATTAAAACATACACAATTAAAATAATTAAAATTATAGCCGAGGGTTTTTTTTCGTTTTAGTATTTATCAACATGAAACCCAATATGTGATTATTTGGAAACAATACCATAAAGTTTATGTTGATTTATAAGGCTATTTATTTTATTTAAAAAACAGTTTTTATTTTTAGTAAAATTGTCTATTTTATTATTTTAACAGAATTTTAGCAACTTGTAATAACCTCTGTACTATTTGATGTGATAACCTAATCGCCACACCTTATTAAAACTGCATACTTTACAAGGCCCGCTCGAGAGCAAAGTATTACCACTAACGTGCGGTAATTACGCGGACGAAGCCACGGGGCAAAGCCACTCATAAAAGCTAATTGAAGATTGTTAAAGAGCTGTAGCAACCAGCCGAGCCGACGTGTATAGCTCAAATCAATAATATCGGAACCAAACTTGAGGTGGCGTGCACAGTCAACCGCACATCAGTGGTAACAATTTGGCATACCGTGAAACCGGCCAATGATGGGCGCTCACATTTTTTCTTATTTTTGGGACTTAGCAAAAAATATTCACTAGAACGCGTAATAAAGTCGATCATGGTAGCAATTACTATTAAAGGCAAATTAAAGGCTGTTAACCGGCCAACATTGCTCAACCTTCTATTATAAAAACCATCAGTTCTAGCTTTGACAACCAGGTATATTATGGTGAATAATGCAAAGTTGCCAACCTTCGTGATCAATATATACCACCTCATACTGGTCGTACTTCCAACATGTCTTCGCCGACAGCTGAGTGTACTTAGCAACATAACGAATATTAAGTGTTCTTACTAAGAAAAAAAATCTAATTTTACCCTACAGATAAAAAAAATGTTGTCAGCTAATATTTAAATTTATTTACAATTCAAGATTTTAGTTATTTTTTATATTTGGGAAAAGATGTCGGCTAGGGCATTGATGATCGGTTTTACCGGTAGTCCACGCCTTTATGTCGTAGCAGTAAGGGTGATTTTTGTAGCGCCACTGCTGTTAGGTTATCAAAAAAATATTGTACAGAAGTTAAAGGAGATGGATAACAGTCACATACAAGCTTGGCCTATACATGGACAAAAATCAAACAAAATGTATTTTGAAGCTATTATAGTATTTCATAGCCCTGTATATTTTTTTTCGTCGTAATGCTTGGTGAAGAACCGGATCCCAAATCTGATGACTACAAAAAATTAATTCAAACCTGTGGACCGCGGAGTAATTCACTGTTTTCCAGCAGACTGAATTTCACTTAAATCGAATGTTTAGTAGGTAACCTATTTACCTCCTTTTACTTATGTCATTGGTAAACAAGAACAATCACGCGAATGAAGTCGCAGGCCGAGGCTAGTTAATCATAAATCGGATCCTTGCTTTGTGCAGTGCAGGTGCAGGCATGCGGTAAACTGCAAGTAGGACGTAGATCGAAGTTAGCAGTAAGGTTATAGAGTAGTACCTTCTGTGAGTCAGTGTAATAGTTGGTAATTATGAAATTTACCTAAGAGTGGTCTGTGGGTGTGGCCATAATCACATCTGTTACTGTTGTGTGCTGTTCTGTGGCTAATATGATCTCATAATCTAGTAATACAGCGTGTTCGTACGTTTAACTCAAGGACGCATCCCGTCAGGTTTCCAGTTTATAAAATCCTATTAATTGATATTATATGAAATTGTCATTCAATATGATTATCTGAACGTACAGGGTTGTATTGACGATTAATTGATTATATTCCGTAAATACATACTTGTTACGTTCGCGATTAATATTTTGTCAAAAACTTGATAATTGCAAAAAACTTATGAAAATTTGAATTTCGCCGGGAACCAGGCGCTTCTTCCTTTAGATTAAGTGGGGGACTTTTTGAACGTTGAAATTCTTAAAGATACTTTCTGAACCAATCCGTAACAGCATGCCTATGTCACTTAAATAAAACACTTGTCACACAATGCATTGTTAAAACAACCAAAATATTAAAGCAAAAATAAAAGTTTGTTGCGCTACGTATGTACATTGATAAAACTGGCACGCACTCAGAGACGTAAATAGTTTTTTTTTCCGTTAGGTATAATAACTCAATGTGGAGATGAAATTGAGCTACCCACAGTCGATACTTTTCTTTGTTTATGGCCCCTGGTTTCAATTGTATGGATACCGGTGTATTTATATGCATATTAAGGCGCTGACTGACAAATATTGAAAATACTGCCAAACCTATAGACAAGTCTAGTGGGAGCGGAAAAAGTATGTTAATCTTGAACATTGAGAACCCTGTTGAATTCAAACGTGTTTGAAATGTTTTCTCGATACATTTTTTTAAAACTAGCCTCTTGAAATGAACTTCCAACAAAAATATCTGTATTACTTATCAACGTACGTTGGTAAAATTAATAACAATAACGTATCATATTTAAATACCGAACTTGGTTGTTACATATTTTAGAAAATGGCTTCTTATTTTGCAATAAATTACAAGCGCTGTGTCATCGCGCTTTCCTCTTGACAGCGTCTTAAGCATTCTAACATTGTCACAGAGGTTAGAAACGCATTAGCGATGCTTCTGTTAAGTACTGTAGAATTTTATAGCTGGCGGCGGCGACTTACGTATATACAGGTGGCACGTCGGGTTGTTTGCCAGCTTTATAATTGATACGACTAAATAACGTTTGAAGGGTAAAACTAGGGAGTAAATTTAAAATTGGCCTCCACATGAAACTGCGATTTATATGTATAGAAATGTCAGTCAGCGGGGTAATTGCGTAACAAATTGAGTAGCAACCGCTTTCATTTTGACAGTTCAACAACATTTATTGCGTTAATAACGTTGCTGAGCAGACATATTTTTTCGAACATATGAAACAATTGATTTTAATTTTGAAAAGAAACTGTATGATTGGTACAAGTTGCGATGTTCTTCAGAAAGGCTGACCTTTCACGCACCTGAGTGCGTAGTACTCGCAAATCAGCGTGCGTATGGATGTATGAACGCAAACGAAGCAAAAGGAGTACTTATGTAAAGATCGTAGCAGGTGGCGTTCTCTGTAGTTTCTGCCTACCCCTATGGGAAGATGGCGTGAGTTTACGTATACACGTATAACAAGTATGTAGTATATGAAGTAAAAGGTAGCTCTGTATATCATCTTCTATGTAATATTATCTTCTATTCTCTTTTCAGTTAGGGAAATAAAATTAGGAATAAGTCCCGTCGCAGTAACATAACTGCTAGTCAACATGGTTGGTAGTAGAGTTGACTGTCAAGAGTGCGCCTGACATAAACAAGTCCCTACAATCACTACATGACGCTGGCAGAATAGTCGACATCGGCTCGGTTGCCAAACAAGAAAAAAAGTACCTACAAGGATCTTTTGGCGCCTGAATGACATTGACAGAAGGGCGTTGTTGGTAAACATTTGTGGAATTGTCACGGTAAATGTACAAAAACAAAAAACAAGATGGCGGCATTAGTTCCGATTTTGCCCGCGCACCAGAAGAACTGTGTAGTGTTGTACTTAGTTTATTATTTGCCTAGAAGTAATATTTGGAAATGTCAATCAATAAAAGTTAAATAGGCGTTAGCTGCCAATGCGTCAACATTTGTATCACGACATGCAATAAGGCACAACTATTAGTTCTCGCCCAGAGGCTACATTTGTTACAAAATGTAAAATGAAACACTACCTAGTTATTTGTGGTTTATTTAAGCAAATATCGACCTCATTAAATATTATAGAAAACATTACAAAATTCGAAATTTAGTTATACAGGTCCCGAAGTTAATTGGACTTCGTAAAGGGTGTTAGGCTAGGTGGAGCAACGATCTTCGCAGGGTGGCTGGTAGCAGCTGAATGAGAGTTGCCAAGAATCGAGTTGAATGGCGTGCAATTGGGGAGGCATATGTCTAGCAGTGGACTGATGTAGGCTGATGATGATGATGAAAGCGTATTAGTTGACTTTACATTCACCCTTAAACTAAACTGTGTAGTTGAAATTATTCATGCACTTACAGCTTTCGACATAGAATTCCTTTTGATGCCTCCAGGAATGCAATATGATCAGAAAGTGTGGACTGATGCTACTGAAAATACACCATAAAATGTTGCACTGGGGGCAGTCGCTCCATATAAAATACTTGTATTCAGCTGCATCCGGCTGTTATTAATGTCATTTGTAGATCTTTGAAAGGCTTTACGGGTCGTCAGAAGCCCGAACATCAGTCTTGCCAACGGGCATCGTGCTATCTATCTAACTGGGTAACCAGTTAGATAGATAGATAGAATACTCTTGATTATGTACACATTACCTTATTTATAACAGATTTAACTATATAATTTTTACATTGGGTGACACAATGGGCAGTCTTATCGCTAGAAGCGATCTTTAAGAGACAACCTTTGCATGGATTAAATGAAGAAGGAGAGACAATACTGCAGGTTGGGTCAATTACTGGGTTATGGAGGTCAGTTAGGCAGCCGATCCATAGTACTGGTATTTAGCTGCATCCAGTTGATCCCAATATACATAGTGGGGAAAAAGCTGTCCAAATGATGATATGCTACTTAGGCACAGATTCTCGCTGTCTCCTTCACCACAAGTCACAACCACAAAAACCAGATGTTTTGCGATACCGACACTGTTTCTCGACACGCTGTATATCGAATTACTGATATTAATGTAGCATTAAATACGGTCTCAGCCACTCGTGCGAAAATCCGCTGCAGCATAAATAAACACAAATCTCACAGGGCAGGTGATTATCAAAACAACATGAATGTTTAATATTTAAGTTATTTAATACGTAACGAGCGAGAAAATCACCTTACTACGCCCAACATCGAATGAGACGTTAGGCTAAACAGCGTGATATTCACTTGTTCTTGTGCGGTTTCAGAGCCGCTTTACACTAGACAGGGATGGGAGATATCTCTTCGGCGAATACAAGCATTTACAGTTATTATTTCTCCTTCTCTTCTGTTGGCAGGCGCTGGTTAGCCGGCTAGTCAGACTGTAGAAAGATTTCCACAAAAGAACCAACGTTTCTTTTATCTCTAGAATTACAGTAAAAAATCTATTTGATCTTGATATAAGTTATTTCCTGCAGTGTTAAATGCTTCCGTTTCGTCACTATTTCCTCTGACGTTTCAACATGAACAATCGGAGCATGCCCTTTATTATTAAAACTAATTAATTATGCCTTAATTACATATATTATAACTATAACCGCCATGGCTATGATTAATGGAGTGGTGGGGAAAGAGCAGAATAAAGGCACATTCACAACGGACATTATAAATTGTAATTTTTCGTTTCCTGCCGTTTTGACAGCATTTATTCTGGAAGGTGTGTGTGTGTGTGTTTAATATAATCATATATAACATAAATATAGCACAAACCAAACCCTAATCTAAGACCTATCACCAGTAGCGAGATCGCTGCTGATGATAGACAGTATAATTCCATCTGTCCCTGTCAAACAAATAGCTGTCAACACGTTATGCGGCCTCATACTTTGGCTTTATTGGGACTTTCAAACCAGAAAATGATAGATTTTTCTATCTCCAGTACGCCAAAATTGGTGATATATACGTGATTGGGTTCGGCCGTGATGTGTGTGAACACCTCTTGCTACTGTTATATGATTATAGCATTAATGTGATTGTATGTTAACCTAAACGACAAATTATCTTCAACGCATTATTATCTCACAGAAAAAAATGCACTGTACATTGTAAACGACCTATTTGCCATGTTTGCTCACCAGGTCAAAACCAAGAAATAAATTACGATCTAATTAAACATAACAATACGTTGCTATTTCATTGGGCTAGCAATAAAATGTATTAGGTAACACATAACTGGGCTAACTGCGCTGTTATGTTATGTTGTTCGCTCAACATTTGACAAATGCCCCGTCATTGTACTCGAGGAAGTCGAGCTGGTAACTAGGTCTTCCCACAGTTATGGGTAGGTTTTAAGTGGCTTTATAGTCAACAAAATTAAGTGCAATTTAGTTAGTTCTTGTATTTTGTGACGCACAAATTGAATACGTACTGAAGTTATCTATTTGAAAGATGTAAACACTATCTCATGAACGTCAGCAGTGAGATCGCTGTCACTAATGTCGAATTTTTGTCCCACGCAACACGCACAATTTAAAAACAAATTTTATAGTATAATATGTAGGTATAACTCATGTGTTTTTGCATTTCTGTTTGTATAGTCTGTGCCTGTTTATATTATTTTTATTCATTTCGTTTTTAGCTTAAGATATCACTGTAAATGAGAATGTTGGTTCACCTGTTATTGGCAACTGTATTATGCCCATAACCGTTATCTAGTGTTATTTGATATTTTGTATACAGATGCTGTTAGTGTACCTCTATAAATAAATAAATTAATAGACTGTCATTGCCTGCACGAGGGGCTTGGTGTGATCATGAGCCAGTGTAGAGATATATATTTAGCTTAAATATGGAATCAATATGATTCTACAAGTACCTAGACCGTTTGTCAAATCAGTGAAAGGGTCCAGTAACACCGGCTGAGTTACCAAAAGAAAATTATAAAAAGGATTTTCTACGATAGCGGTGGCTGCCACAAAATGGCCGTAATGAAAGTGATGGCATCGAGATGTGACTTTACCGTGCCAAACAACGGTCTATGAAAGCACACCAACTTTCGACAGTAAATTGCGAACGCTATGTGACGGCCACCGCAGTCTTAGAAAACCCTATCCGAAGGCGATAAATCACGATTGAAAACCAGATTTGATGAGAGGTCGTTTGGCGGTTTGTTGAGGAGGATCGATTTAGACTTTTACCGTCATTGTATCGATTCGTTATCGTCTCGATCCCGTATCGCCATCTATAAACGACATCGTGGCTATGCGTGCGACAGCCTACGTCTACCTGCCACAGTGGAGCCATCGATCTAGACGTGCTGCAATCACTAGACGTATTCAAACGCCCTAGTAACTCGCCCGTAACTTGTAAGACACTCGAACGGTATGCGATACAAAAGGTCCTCGTCGATTATCTTACATTACGTTTTAAACGCCCTAATTTGCTTGACCGCAGCCAAAATATAGAGAATACGAAATACCCTGAGGTTATAGTTTATTACTTGTGTGCAAATCTGATTCGTACAAAGAACAATGAGATTGTTCAATGAATATTATTACAGTTTACTAAATGTTACAGATACGCAAAGTTTGATTATGATGTTGTGCAATAAGCACTGGTTCTTGTTTTGAACTGCCTCGTTGGTTCAGTGGTCGCAAGCGCTACTGCTGAGTAAGGAAAGTGTTGTTGGGTTTTTCCATCAGGAATTTCTCAGTAACAGCCCGGAGTCTTGACTTGTGCGCGGTTGAAGGTCTATGGAATAGGTCGCCGCCTTCTACATGGGACTTAAACATAACAGGCGAAATGTGGACAACAGGAACACCTAAGCCTAACTCTTTTGGAATTACAGGCGTTATGAAATGTTATGTTACTGGTCCTTGTAGTCTAGACAATTCACGTATATTAAAATCAAAGTAGATCTAATTTAATTAAGTTTCTGGGGGTCAATTTAATTGAGATTGAGCAATGAACAGTTTATGACAAATAAACGAATTTTATTACTGGCGCAACAGTCGATTCTAAATCCTAAAAACACTTGAATCGTCGATGCAACATAATTAGGCGCAAACGTCCCAGCTAATGAATGCATGAGGTTCTAGGCCCGCTCACTAGGGAGCTAGTTGCGTAACAACTAACAAACTAACCAGATTTCGTAAGTCTTATCGTTTTTTTACGACTTCTTGGTTGGTAAATCTTCAAATTACTTCTCCCGCTCTGAGTGTCAGACTTTTACTGACTAAAACTCACCCGTGTTCCTTCAGTTGCCTGTGCCAGGGCCACGGTTTCTCTTTTGAATTTCCCGCGACCGTGAGGCGTCGGCCCTATCGGACCCCGTCATTTGGTGCTGACATTTCTTTGAGGCGCGCGTGGAACACGACGCGCCGTCGCCCTGGGCCCGGTCCTTTCCGGACGGCGAGCTACCCATTGCTCGCGGTCCGCAAGCCCACGCCTAGGGTGGCCGGGAATCTGCTTGCGATTCCCGACGCCCAGGGCGTCTCCTGCGGCGACTAGGGGCGTGAGGGCGCAAGGCTCTCTCCCTCACGCGCTCCGCCTCCTCCTTCGCGAGCATTACTGCTTCGCGGAAGGAGGTGACGGCTTTCCATTCCCTCTCGCTCCGTACCATAGCCTGGACCAGGGCCGGACGCGAGAGCTTGCCGCCGCCGATGCAGGGCTGGGCAGACCTCCACCGTATGCTCCACCGTGTCCTCCGGGCGATCCACACAATGGTGACACCTGGGCGTTTCCTCCCGCCTTATGCGAAATAGGAACCTCCCGAAACCGTGTCCGGTGTGGACCTATGTCAGGCGGAAGGTGAAAACGCCGTGGCGCCTCTCTAAACACTCCTCACAGAAGGGACCTACCGCCGCTATTATGGCGTGCCCAGCACTGGGTTGTGACAATCGCACCTTCCATGTCGCCATTAGATCCCGCCGGAGCTATGTCCGCTGTACCGTGATTTTTCGCGGCAACAGAGTTACACCCCGGCGTTTTGCCTCCTCGCGTCACTCCCATACGTGTGCGAGGGCTTTTGCCTCCAGATCCCATGGCGGCAACCCGGCAAGGAGGCTCGCCGCCTCGCAGGAGATCGTGCTGTATCCCCGGACCAGCCAGATGGCCATGACCGTTTGGGCGCCACAAAGAATACGCCCACATCGATGCCCCGTAAAGAGCCATGGAACGCACGACCCCCGCGTAGAGCCTCCTGGCAGGAGGCGTTTGGACTCCCTAGATTGGGCAGGAGCCGCTTCAAGGCAGCGCCAGCCTGCTCCAGTCTGGGAGCCAAACGTCGGAAATGCTCCACGAAGCTCCACCGGCAGTCGAGGACGAGTCCCAGGTACTTCATCGTCGACTCGACGCCGATGTGAACCCCTTCTCTGCCGTTATCTGGGAACCCGACTGTGGCGCATTCCGAGGATCATGAAAACACATGACCTCGGACTTGTGCAGGGCTACTTGGAGTCCCAACTGCCGGATTCTCTCGACGATTGTCGCAACCCCGAGTGTCCCTTGTTCGGCCGCCGCCTGGTGCGACCTCCCTTGTACCAAGACCAGCGTGCCGTCAGCGTAGCACACCACGCTAACGCTACTAGGCAGGTCGGCGAGCAGCACCCAGTCGTAACCGATTTCCCACAGAAGCGGCCCCAGGATTAATCCCTGTGGTACACCGCACGACATCTCTAGCCGGTTCCACTCTCCCCGGTGACCGGAGTAGATGACGGCCCTATCCGTCAAATAGGCCTCGCGACAGAGGTAGGTCGGCATCCGGTGATACCGCAATGCCTCCCTTTTTTTTACTAAAAACCACCCCGGTTTTCCATCTCACACCTACGTCGGGATCGCGGGAACAAATGATTCTTCCGCGACCCCGGCTGGTGCCGGTCCGCTTGTGCGGGCCCCGTCTCGGGCGGGGGGAGTGAGGTGTACTCCCCCCGCAAAGTCTGTGAGCGGCGCGCGCGGAACACTACGCGCACCGCCTTCTCGGTTCCTGATGTTGGGGGGACCTGAAGCGACCGTCGAGAACTGGACCCATTTAGGGGGGCTGGAAGAGGGCGTTGTTCCCCCTCCACCCGGTGCGCCCGCTGCGGATCGGGAGAGTGGACGAGATCTCTCTCTCCCTTTCCGCAGCCTCCTTCTGCGAGATCACTGTTTCGCAGAAGGAAACCACCGCGTCCCAGGACTCGACGCTGCCGACCATCGCACTATGCCACGCCGTGTCCTCCCGGCAGTCGATACAGTGATGACACCGGGCGTCCGGCTCCCTGTTTATGCGACACAGGTACTTCCCGAAGCAACCATGCCCCGAGAGCCCCTGCATCGCCCGAAACGACAGGGAGCCGTGCCTCCTCCCGAGCCAGCGGTCGAGCACTGGCCGGACCGCCTCGATGGTGACGAGGCCGGCGGTAGAGCGTGAAAGCCTGTCCCGCCATTCCGCCACCAGGACCTCGCGAAGCTGCGACCGAGGCTGCTCCATATGGCGCTGCATCGGCCGCTCGCCCCGCGCCCTCGCTTCCTCGCGCCACCGATAAAGTGACGCGAGCACCTTCGCATCTAGGTCATCCGGCCAGTGCACAAGCCGCCTCGTAGGAGATAGTGCGATACCACCTAATGACTCTGACGGCCATTGCTCTCTGCGGCTTTCGCAGAACAGAGATGCTAGCGGCCGTCAGGTCAGCCGCCCAGATCGGAGCCCCGTAAAGGGCCATCGATCGCACGATCCCCACGTAGAGCCGCCTACAAGCGGCGCTCGGGCCCCCCAGATTGGGAAGCAGCGTTGACAGCGCCCCGGCCGCGCCCAACAACTTGGGCGCCAGTCGCCGGAAGTGGGGTCCGAAGTCCCACCGGCTGTCGAGCACCAATCCCAGATATTTCATGGTTTGCTCGACAGCGATCCGGACCCCCCCGACCACAATGTGTGATCCGGCCGGCGGCGCCCGCCGGGGGCCATGAAACACCATGGCCTCCGACTTGTTGAGGGCCACCTCCAGGCCGAGGCGCCGTATGCGGCTCACCGTCAGTGAGACCGCCGTCGTCGCGAGCAACGCTGCCTCCCTGTGCGAACTCCCCCGGGCCGTGACCAGCGTGTCGTCCGCGTAACACGTCAGGTCTGCGCCCGGCGGGAGCTCGCCCCTCAGCACCCAGTCGTACCCGATGTTACACAGTAACGGTCCCACGACCGATCCCTGTGGACCACCGCACGACACCTGGCGCTGGTTTCCGCCATCACGTCCCATGTAGGTGACACACTCCCCGCCAGATAAGCCCCAACGATGCGGCGGAGGTAGAGAGGCAACCGATGATAACGCAGTGCCTCCCGAAAACAACTCCAGGGCAGGGTGTTGAAGGCGTAGCCCTTAAGTTGTAAGTGTGTTACGCAATTAGGGGCCCTGCAGGTCGGAAAAAGTGTCATAATAAGGTATTCCAGTAGCAACCAAGAGTCAGTTTGTGCACGGTTGATGGCAATATGCTCACACTGTTCGTCATAGGACTTGACCATTACTGATGAAATGTGAGTAAACTATACACCCCTGCTTAACACTCAAGAAAATACAGACATTACAACATGAATTTAATGGCGCTGCCCAAATGTAGGACACCGTAAAACGCTCAGTTTTACGGTTGTCGCACAGTTAGGCGTATTGGTACATATTACATGACAAAAACAAAATTATATTCTTGTGTATTTGACCCTAATTGACTTATTAAGATACAACGACAAGAACGATAATACTTTTAATAAATAATCAAATACAACAAATTAAAAGTGTAAAGAAAAATATCAGACTAAATATTCCAATCAAACGATGTTGTCCGGACGATGGCTGACGGCAAAAAAGGGCTGTCACTGGTGTGCACAGAGTTATTATATCTTCGGTGAGACTATAGTGAGGTGGTTTCCCATACGGCCTCTCCTGACAGAAGTCCGTCCTCGGGCTCCTTCAGCTCTGCAAGTCAGCATCGGCGACGAGTGTTCGCAGTCAAGATCATGAAGCCTTTGTTCCGGGCTTGCTGGAAGAGCTGCCATCCTCAGTAGTTGCTCCTGTCGGTGGCTGGTCACCTTGCAACTCGTGAGCGACGCTGACATGCATCCCAGCAGCTGGTGTGCCTGGAGACACGCCACCCTGCATTCGGGACGGGCTGGGCTGCTGCCTCCTGCTGACAGCTGGCTCCTCTCCTCTTCTATTCGGATTCCTCTTGATTCGGGCTTGCATCTATGTAACAGTGCACATACAAGAAAATAAGTTTATGGCTGTCAAAACATTAATGATATTTACAGAGTATAAGGTAACTAAGTCAGAGGCACTGCGTGAAGCTATAACTTAGTAGTTAGCATAAAAAATAAAAGCTAAGATAGAGGCACTACGTGAAGCATATCTTAGTCTCACACAACAGGGGGAAAATACAAGCTAAGATAGAGGCACGACGTGAAGCGTATCTTAGAAACATAAAATGTCAGCTAAGGAAGAGGCACCACGTGAAGCATTACTTAGGTTGTGGCCAGCTTAAGCCAGAGGCACGACGTGAAGCAAATAGCTTAAGCCACGGTTAAGAAAAGAGGCACGACGTGAAGTGTATTTTTAACCTTTTGGATAGTATGTCACTCATCCTAACAGAAAGCAAATCTCCATCGAAGAAAGCAGCACATTTTTCAGGAGTCCACTTCCGCGCCACGGGATCATGTACTCATCCACTGCTTAAGTTGACTTCGCAAAGAAGCCAGCCAGGAGTTAAAGTTCATACCGCCCATGTGGCAGTATCTTCATCACGCGGTAAGGTCCCCGCATATAGGAGTACATCCTGCCGGTTGATTGAGCTTGTTTCCATCAGGCATGCGGTGACGATGTCTTCTCGAACGCCGAGCCGAACTACCACGTCGGCTGCGACGGTACTCACCTTCAGAGCCGTCTGACATTTTTCTTTTAATTCAATGAAATAAATAAAAACCAGGTGGGCGAGATAGAATCTAAAAGTTCCTATCCCACTTCTGATCTTGTGTATTTGACCCTAATGGACTTTTTAAGATACTCACGACAAGAACCTTAATACTTTTAATAAATAATGAAATACAACAAATTAAAAGTGGAAAGAAAAATATCAGACTAAATATTCCAATCAAACGATATTGTCCGGACGATGGCTGACGGCGAAAAAAGGGCTGTCACCTTTTTTTATTTTTTTATTTATGGCATCTCGTAGTTGACCTTGAGAGGTCGTGACTACTTAACCGGACTATCTTGTGGCTGCCTTAAGCGGACTCAAAGCCTCCAGCCAGGGGCGTAAAACTACTTACATTACTAAGCGAACGCTCGCTAAGGGAACCCCCTGTGGGGTATGGACCTCGGCTTAGGGCGTCGCTGACGGGAGGACAGCAAGATGGGACAGGCTGGATCTGGATTATATTATTATTATCTGGGGAATTTAAAGCTACGGGCTCAGCTACGGCGCGGGCTGGCACTTCGTCGAGCAAGGGTCGGGGGGGACAGTTACGTCGGGATCTTCGCGAGGAACCTCGGCGGCGAGGTCGGAATGTCGTTCTGTGTTTGTGCACTGTACTGATGGCCCTACTACTCTCCTGAATGAGAGTTATGTGGTCATCGGGGTCGGTGAGGACATGCTTGGGACGGCGGACATGACTAATGGAGGAGGGAATATAGCTAGCGGCCTTGACAACCAGAGGGTTGCGGTGATTCGCGGCGGTCTCGAAGAAACGCTTTGAAATGCGTTTCATGACCTGGCGGATAGTGGGAATCTTGAGGTCGACTTGGAGGATTTCGTTGCGAACGTACCAAGAGGAGCCTGTAATCCTACGGAGGAACTTGTTCTGGAGGGTCTGCATTCTATTGAAGCGAATGGGCTTGGCGTGTGCGAAAACTGCACTGGCATAGGTCATGATCGGGCGAATGCACGCTGTGTAGATACGCAATTTGCACTTTAGTGACAATTTGTTACGTGCATTGAGGACGAAGTGAAGTCTACATAGAGCGAAGGCGGCGCGTGAACGAGCCGCCTTAATGTGCTCTGAAAAAGAGAGGTGTTCATCGAGCACTACACCCAGATATTTGGCTCGCTTCTCCCAAGGTATCGGCTTGCCGAACATGGTGATCGGACGCGGGGGGCAGGGGGTATGACGCGGCTTCGAGAATAGAACCGCTTGACTTTTGTCGGGATTTACTTCAATTCTCCATTTCCTAAACCCGGCGCCAAGCTTGTTGACTTGGGTTTGGAGAATGCGAGATATCGACACTGAATCGCGGCCGATGTAGTAAATGGCCGTGTCGTCTGCGAACAGAGCCAACTGCGCCTTACTGCACTTGGGCATATCGCTGGTGAATAGCGTGAATGCTAGAGGAGAGATCACAGAGCCCTGAGGGACTCCTGCGCGAATAGGGTGGGGGGAGGATAGCGCTCCTTCGATGCGATGCGATAACGGAAGGTGCGGTTCGACAAAAAGTCCCGTAAGATGAGCACGAGACGATCTGGCACACCGAGTTGGTACAGCTTATATAATAAGCCGTTGTGCCAGACTTTGTTGAACGCTTTCGCTATGTCGAAGAAGACAGCACCGGTCATCAAACCTCGTTGGAAACCGAAGTTGATGTGTTCGACTATACGGTGGACCTGTTGTACGCACGAGTGTTGGGTTCTAAAACCAAACTGTTCGTTGGGGATGAGGCCCTTTGTCTCGGCGTAGTCTCTGAGACGCTTATAAATAAGCCTCTCATAGATTTTGCCGAGGACATTGAGCAGACTGATGGGGCGGTAACTAGTAGGCTCCGACTTTGGCTTGCCGAGCTTCGGGAACCGATGACGGTGGCTTCTTTGAATGCCTGTGGGAAGATGTTATTGCTCAGAGCACCATTGAAGAAGGTGGTCAGTAGCATTATCAGGTGGGGCAGGGAATAGTTGGAATACCCTATTGGTGATTCCATCTGAGCCGGGGGAGGCTGTCACCGGTGTGCACAGAGTTTTTATATCTTCGGTGAGACCATAGTGATGTGGTTTCCCATAATATATTGTCAAATGATCGAAGAAAAAAAATAGCATCATGAAAAAATAAAATTGTCGCATAATTGTCATAATTTTTAGCGTAAACAATCATATTTATGTCATGATAATAAAGGAAATTCAATCAACAAAAGGAATACCTAAAAATTATTTCACTGAGCCGTCCATTAATTTTTTAATTTAATTAAAACTGCAAAATTTGATGGTGATTCGATTCAACTAACATCAAACGCATGGCTGTTTTGAATTTATTTGTTGCCGCGATGTATTAGTGTCCTAAAAAATTTCTTGTAGGCTCAGGATGGCCTTAATCAGTGTGGTATATCGTCCACGTGGACATAAAAGGTTAACTAAATTGAAATATAACTTAATTCCATTGTAATTAGCAATTAATAATCGATTCCACATAAAATAAATCAAAACACTTCTATGATTTTGCCCTCTCTCACTTTTCATCTCTATTTTGAATTTTTGTCTGATTTAAAAGATTCGTCGTGTACGTGGTGCGCCGGCGGCCTCGAGCGAAAAAGTTAGTCTACCGCCTCGCTACCACAGATGCGACGCTCCGTCAGAATGACAACTTGTCAATTGATACTCTAATCCTGTGCATACAATAGCGAATATCATGTGTCACTCCATGTTGCGCCGTCATGCTTCTTAACGCGCCTTAAGTTAAAACAATTTGTTACAATACATTTCTCAAATAGTTACCCTAGATACATTATCAGTGAGTTAATAACAGATTGTAACGGGTTGTTATCAATCATAATAATCGATCAGCGACGTTTACAGCCTCCAGCTAATGGTTATAATCAATTTGGTTATCGCCTTTTCCTATTTGATAGTTGACGCTGAGATTGCAAATTTTGGTGACAAATAGATGTCACCTACGGATGTATTTACCTAGGAAACTTTATTTAAGTAGTTACTTGACGCAATACGAGTTTCTGAATTGAGAATTTGAAGTTGAGAACGTGACCAACTATACTCTAGTATTAGGTACTTAAGGTGAAAGCCCGCATAAAAAAAACCTTGAAAAAAAAAAAACATGCCAAAGTAGATTTGACAAATCTCTTTAAATTCTCAATTCAGAAATCGAGTGATACTGTCTATACTCGTAGATACCTACGACGAACTTATTTGTAAACGAAAATCAAACAAAAACCGATCGTATCAAAAAGTTATTTCCATAAACGCCCACTGCACAGATAAGTAGGTCGAAATGTACATGAATTTCTTTGCTTCGTGTGTATATCTTCGTCTTTGATTGAATAAAGAAAATGAAAGTTTTCTCACTATCAGAATCATACATTTCCTTCAGACAGAATCGATAGTGTTTTTTTTTTGTTTTGTAGGTACTTTTACTATATGCCTCGTGAAAAATAAGTGTGCACAGTTGACACGTGAACACATTTGGCGAACCTATATTTAGTCTAACGACAACAGGCTACCGGAAATCGGCTACCGTCAATCGCCAAATGTGTACGGCTCCAAAGAGACGGAGATATTAACCATGCCATGCCGAAAAGTTAATAACTGGTTCCTATGACAAGTGACAATCTTATTAAAGATAGATTGTAATATTTGATTTCAAATATACAGGTAATTTGCGGGTGTCTGTTATGACATGTCAAAACATGTAGTAATTACTGCCGTCTCGTTAAGTCACAACTAATGCTCGTAAAGAAACATACCAGTCGTATAGAACAGGGTTAGGCGCATACGCACCTTCAGGGCACAATGCTAAAAGAACGTTAAAATTGTATTACAAGCCATTTTTGTCGATCTCTTGCTAAATAATTATGAAACTTATTTTGTTATCGATTGATTGATTTTTTTTATGTAAGTGGAAACTTGTAATTGACTTTCTTCTAAATATTGCTTCTGACTACTTGAATGTGTTATCTGGAAGTTTTCTTAAAATTAATAAAATTAAATAAATAAACTTGAGAGATACTGTTTAAAAAATAATTGCAATTTCCTAGAACTATGATAAAGTTCACTGTTCATTACATTGGACTTTAAAAATAGCAAAATTTACGTGAACTTTAAACACGCCTCTGCCCAACCCTTTCTGGAACACCAGCGGGATGTTGTTTTCTCGGTTCGATTCCGGACTATGTTGAGGTTATTAGTTTCAAGTAACCAGCGGCCTGCCAGAAAAAAACATCTAAGTATTTTATGTCGTTCGAAGTTCAAAGCTCGCATAGCTTTGATCCGCCCAAGCAAAAATGTGCTTAACCTCATCCCAGATGCCAACAAGGTGCTGTAGGAGCTAGGTCACCGAGACATGGACCGAGGTTAGTCTAAACAAGGCATTACAAAAATGCCTTCGCTCTGATTCTTCGGAAAAATCCCAGTGCTTTCGATTATAGTCAAGTCAAGTGTCCCGCAATGTGTTAAAGGTGGTTCCCATCGATTGAAAAATCCTGTTTTATTCATCCAACATTGAAGTGTACAGTGAACAGTATTAGGCAAATTGGCACAGCTACAGCAGATTATTTCGAAGGGTCAGGGGTCAAGCACACATTTAGTAGATTTGAAAGAATTTTGTTTTTCTTTTACTGTGCAGAGCAGTGGCGGCCCAGTGGTAACGGCCGCGACTAACGAGTTGTAGGCCGTAGGTTCGAACCCAGACAAGCACTTTAATTTGTGTAAATTATTTCATCACCACTGCTCTCAAAACGGTGAAGGAAAACATCGTGAAGAAACCATGTTTTAGAACCGAAAATTCGAAGACGTGACATGTACCAACCCGCACTGGGCCCGCGTGGGGGATTACGGCCCACTCCCTCTCACAGAGAGGAGACCTGTGTCCCAGCAGTGGGAATATAATAGGCTGATTATGCTTATGCTTGTCTTAAAAAGGTGAGCGAGAAGAAACTGGGTTAGCAGTGATCTCCTGAACAAAAACCATGTTAGCCTTAACTTTGCGATTATAGGAATCGTTTCTACTATCGTTTTTATGGAAATAACAGTATGAGAATTCAAGGGTAAATAAATAAATGATGAATAATTTTATTTCTGTAAATAGGTTTGTACAAACACTTTTACACGTCAATCATATTTTCAAAACGAGGTGAGATCGGCATTTCCTAGTGACTACTCTAAGAGGAAAGGCCGAAACAAACTCAGAGGTCAGTCCCTTTTAAAGTCCAGACATAATCTTTGTCAGAATCATGTGAAGACCATGTAGATTAGTGTCTGAAATGGTCTTTTGAGGAAAGATCCACACAGATTTGAGTGGACCTGTCCAGTCGGTGCACGAATTTGTCAATCATCGTGCAGCTCGAGTCAGAACTAAGGAGCTCAACCAATGGAGATTACTACGCTCTGCTACAAAACTATCATTGTTTTAATATAGTAGGTAAAATAAAATCCTTATACAAGACAATTTATGTTTAAAAAAACAACTCCACCGGATACTCTCCATAATTATTTCAACTGTCTGTATGTGTGAATTGAACGATGTATGGATGTCGGGCTGTTGCCTTGTAGCCATTAATTACCAGCCTGATTGATTTTGACAAAATGTATATTGATTTATTATTACGAATTGCACATTAGATTGAATGGGTAGGTAATAACCAATTCGTTTTGTGCTTTTGAAATAGAACTTTTTTCAGAAGTATTTTGAGCTAGTTTTATTGAATTCTAGCCTTGTAAAGATTTTTTTTGTATGTACTGTATCTTTCTTTGGGAGGGTCCGACCATGTTAGGTATCAGTAAATACTGTGACAAGACCAGTTGAACGCTTCCCGAATTTATCAAATGAAACTGAAAATGCTAAATGGTCAAAGTGCCAATTTCACCGATGACACGAAGCGCGTCAACATAAACAGCGTGTTCAAGAGCTGTCAGTGTCAATAGTCAGTATTTCACAGAAAATAATGACACTAACATGCCTTAAACCACCACATTTTCAGTGTCAATCTTCCCCGAAAATAATGACGCCGACATCTCTTGAACGTGGTTCAGATGTGATGGACGCGTTCGGTTTCATTGGTGACAGTCGGCCTCAGTAGTAAAAGTAGACCAAATTAATCGGAGGAATCCTGCTCGCCTGAGTAGTATAGAATATAGACGCCTCTCTGTGGTTCTACGCTAGTCCTACTTTGCTTTTAAAACGTGTTGAACCTCTGTATAATGGAGTACCTGTTTTTAATAGGATAAAGTGAAGGACGAGATTAGAGTCATTTACCGAGACAAAATACAAATTATTACTTACTATTTCACAATACAAACCCATAATCGCCATTGGAAATGCAACTGTCAGTCGGTAAATACTTCAAATGCCAATCCGACACAATTGATTAGGAATTATCATTATTTATCTGACTCGCTGCTCAGCGGCGCGAAAAATATCTAAGCTGCAGATTAGTTGGAGATTACGATTGTTTACCGAGATTTCGAGGTAAATTGGCTGCTCTTAAACTGCTTTGTTAATGATGAATTTTAGTAGAGGAAATGTCGCGGTTAAGGTAAATTTAAATAGCAGTAGAGCTTGTCTGTTGATAGGTACCTATAGACAGAAATGCAAAAGCTCGGTGTTCACTTCACACAATAAGATCAGCACTTTTAAACCCAGTACAAGAGCTGTCAGTTTCAATATTCCATAACAAATTTGACAATGACAGCCCTTGAACGCGTTTTATATGTGCTGAATGCTTTCAGTTTCATTGTCGAGATTCGCCTTCAAAGTTTCCTATCAAAGATGGTTTTCTTCATATACTTACTTCTCTTTCATACTTTTATGTCACAGGCATCTCTATGTATGTCAATCTCTCGTCAGCGTTGCGCCATCCTACTTCATACCCTTGCCAGCATATTATTTCGAAGATTTTTCACCTAGATGCCTAAAACACACAGAGTAGCATCCTTGCTCACTGTTCTGATAGTATTTTCACAGTTTTAGCCTGCAAGACTTTTTTAATAGACCTCTTTTTAGTCGTGACAGTTTCCACACTCCTGGGCCAGCCTCATCCAGGTTTGACTCGCGATGACAGCAATGCCGGACACCCATCTCGTTCGGACACCAAGCTCAATTCCAGTCCTTGAAAGGCACTTCGATTTACAGACTGACGTACATTTAGATTCTAATTTAGACGCAAATCTAGTTTAATCTACTCTTAAAGATAAACAATTTAATAGATTAACTACAATCTTTATCATCGCAATAAAAACCAGAGCAATCTTATCAAAACAACATTAAGATCATTACATACATAATAGATGTTTGAAATTAACAAGTCGGCAACTATTAACTAGGGAATAAATACTCCTTGCGATTAGTACGTAGGTACTCGTAGCTACCATGCCATAATAGAGCAATATCATAATTTAAACTTTTAAGAGTCTCATTAATACCGATTTGGCCGCAGGCGCACAATTAAACTTGGTCTAACATTCTAGTACTATTAATTACGGTAAATGTCGACGTGTTTTTTATTAAAAAAATGCTTGAACGATATGTCCATTCGGGTGAATTAATTTAGAACATCAGACGAAGCTTTTATTTGATAAAAAAATATTTAATACAATACAAAGAATGTCAACAAATACAGCTTTCCGATGTTTTTTTGCTTGTAAGGATTAAAAAATCTGCTTAAAAAGGCTTCTTTCTGTTTGTTTAATTTTTAATCACAAGTTAAAGCTTATTCTAAAAAAATCGGCCAAGGGCGTGTCGGACCACTCACAAAGTGGACTTCCGTAGTTGGATGAATTTATCACAAGAACAAACTTAATATTGTGTATGAAAAAAAAATTATCTACATTCCAACTGCAAATGTAAGTTGGTCGACTATTACTCGTTAACTTGTAAAGCCTACTTAGCTATGATAGTTTTCCTTTTAATTTCGTTATATATGTGTGTATACTACGGCCGTGACTTTTTCACATATCCAAAAGCAACTATTTAGCTGGCAGGTTTACACCTGACTGGACAAAAATTTGACTTTAAAGCTTAATACGTCGCAAACGGATCCCTGAATCGAAAAATGGTTTTCACTCAACCGCAATATTTTTCAGCGACGTTTCCAATGACATCCCACGAGAAATATAATTAATGCCTTAGTACGTGTAGGGGGGATACCCAAAAAAAAATTGTTACCACTTTGTCGACGTGACTAATATGTTTTTTCATGCCAAATAACCGCTTTCTAGTACTAAGAGTCCGCTGCGGACAGTTGGACGGACGGACATGGCGAAACTCTACGGGTTCTTGACTGCGGAACCCTAAAAAAACCCCAAGATAAACTTGGACACTAATGGAATACCTTTTTATACCATTAGTGTCCAAGTTTATCTTGGACGTTACTGACATCGGTCAAGGAAAAACATTGTGAGGAAACCTGGACTCTGAGTCTGAAATCGCCAACCCGTATTGAGCAAGCGTGTTGATCATTGCTCGTGCCTTCTCTGTATGAGAAGAAGCTTTTGCCCTGAAGTGGGACATAAATAGGGGTATTTTTATTATTTTATAATAGTTTGTTTTATATTTATAACGATAAGCATTTTTTTTTTTAAATTAATTCTAATTACTCCACAATCAAAACCGACCTCGAGATTGATATCTATTGTAGACGAAATGTTTCAACAACTAATTAATGCATGAGTATTAACAAGTGTTGATTTACTTGATAAGGGTAACATAGGTGTTATCAGTGTAGTAACAGTAAGTACGAAAAATATAACAGCAGTATAATTTTGTGTAATGAAAATTACCGTGAAGATTTAAGTGACGTGGATTTGAATGAGCTGTAATTTCACAGGATGCTAGAAGATTGACAATATTGACAGCTCACTTCAGCTAAGTTTTCACGGTGACATTTTTACAAATTAAGTCCGCAGGTACCTTTGCATTTTTTTATTAAAGCCAACCTATTTACACGTTTTTTAAGATACCTACCAACTAATCAGCAAGATGATATAATTATGTATAAAGGCTTGGTTGAAAATTGTAGAATAAACAGCTCAATCAAAATCTTAACTTTTATTTTGCATGTAAGTCAATGGTGCCGACTCCCTTGTCACAAATGTCTTAGAAATAGACAAAAAATCACTAAAATTCTGTTTAATCTTGTCAAACGACGATTTCTTATTCTGAAATTGACTAAAGTGATATAATCTAACTATATTTTAGTTTGACAACACTAAGATGGCACTTAGTTATTAACTTGCTGAAAATGGTAATTTTGGTATTCTGAATTTGACGTTTTCCACCTAAAATTTTGATTATATAACCTAAGTTTTAATAAGATGATGGAGCAGACGAGTCTTGAAATATAGACCGCGTATCGGCAAGCGTAGTGTGGGACGCCCCCAGCTAGATGGACCGACGACGATCCTTGATCAGAGAGTAGAGTGTATTATTCTGGGATGAAACTGTAGGTTTCTAAGCTCGTTTTCTACGGACTGCCTTTGTGTAAGTGGTTGCAGTAGTTTAGCAAGTTGACCCAGATAAGAGACAGACACTTTATTGTATTTACGTAGTCGGCTTCCGGAAACACCTCATTACTGTGACTATTAACGTTTTTATTAATAACAGCTTTTATTTACCTATTCATCATTCACCTATTATTTCCGGAACATTGTTTTGTGCCTTATTTTGAAGTACCAACTTGGTGATAATAATATCCTCTGGGCCAACGGCCACGGCTGCCAATCTCAACACGGAGACTATCCAAGTACTCAGGGTCAGGAAATTATACTGCTCGCGCAAACACAGATGCGCTCCCTCTCCCCTCACTCTCATGGTCCGACAAGACGGCCACCCGACGAATGGAGAGAAAAATCAATATATGAATTTTCAATTTTATCAATTTCAATGTTTTTTTTTTTTTTGGTTTATTATTATTTATTGTCAATGGTAATGAAAACCGCACACGGTTTTGCCTAATACGTCCTGGGGTACTTTTAACCTTTTATTTATTTATAGACTTATTATTTTGTTGAATGTAAGAAATACGCAGAAACTGGGTATTTATTTTAGTACTTCATTGGTCTTGCACAAACTCAATACACACACAAACATGTATGTCATTAAAGCGGACAACACACACACAATTCTGTGTTTTAGTATTCTGGCGTATGACACTCGTGGGTTGCAGCTGAAAACCAGTGTCAAATGTACCTTGTGTTGTCATCTGACATTATGCTGAGCTGAGGCCCTTTTGGCATTACTATATTTTACTATATTTTTTAGTTTTAAGATTTAAAAAAAATGTGTTGTAATGCCAATAAACGCATTTTTCTTTCTTTCTTTCTAAATCAGGCAAATTGTTATTGGATTTTTTCAGCAGGACTTTCTTGGTATGTTTGTGTAATAAATACTGTAGGTAGAGGATATCAAACCCGGGGTGATGGGTTCTCTATGGCTCCACCGTAGTCAGGTAAAAAGTCATTAATATCCATATTTATAATTTACCTGACCTTCAATAAATACAAAATTTCAATATTAATAATCTAACTGACCTACTTTGATGCTAAAAATGCCTTGAATGGTAATTAGATAATTATTCTACTTCGGCAAAAAAAGATAAACTCGTCCATCTTAACATACCTAAGCTCAGTAGTGCATGGAACAAACTCGTCATGACCGTCGAGGTCGCCGGATCGATTCCCGGATGCACGTTGTACAACTGTGTGAATTTTGAAGCGCTCGTTTGTAGGGCTTGTACCTTCGAACTTGAATTTAAAATAATAAAAACAAACTTTTATTTCATACCCATTTGGTTGGTGAACACATAACTTAGAAACTATTGTTAGTACAGATGTAAGTAATAAGAAAGTAATTAATGTAATTTCTAAGTTACGTGTACACCAGATTTTTCTGGTGTTGACGTAACTAGTTGTTTTCAACACAATCTATCCATTACTAGACCACAATGGAAAATGTAGCCAATGACCCAGTACGGGACTGTCCCACTTATCAGCTATAGTTTTCTAGTCAGCGCAGAGAGCAAAGGGCGCTGACCACCTTGTTTTCGTTTCTTGTTTCTGCCTCCTCCCCTGGTTATCTAGCCCCCCACTTTCAGTACATTTGTGCCAACCACAACATAAATCTTCGTTCATCACACAATCGTCTTCTTCAATGTCCCACTCACCGCAAAGACTTCATTCACTCTTCCTTCTTCGTTCAGTCTATCTCTCTGTGGAATGCACTCCCCCAAGAAATCAGGATGGCAACCAACCGATTATCCTTTAAAGTTAAAGTTCGTGAGCACATTCGCAAGAAGCTGACAGTATCATCTTAACGGTAATGTTTTCTCATTGGTTGTTTTATTTGTTTTTAATATAAATATATATTTATGTATATTTAGTTGTGCTTATATTTATATATAATTAGGTATATACATATATATGTCTTAGATTACATATTTATTCCTTGGTTTTTTTATAAATTGCACCTACCACTGCTTGTCTCTGCATCACCCAAAGGTTGACTGGTAGAAAATTCCTATGGCATTAAGTACGCCGCTGTACAATAATGTGCGTGAAGTATAAATAAATAAATAAATATCCGACATCCACGCTGGTGAAGCCGCGGGCAGAAGATAGTAATGTTATAAATGCGAAAGTAAGTTTGTTTCTTTCGCGCTAAAACGGCTGAACGGATTTGAATGAAATTTGGCACACAGATAGACCATGACCTGGGTAAGGACACAGGTTACTTTTCACCCTGGATCGCAGACGAAGTCGAGGGCAACAGCTATTATTGAATAAGTCTCCGAAAACTTCCGAAAATCGCTTTCCTATTTTCTCTTTGTATTGTATCTAATGTGTTTGCTTAATAAATAAAAATTACATGCTGTAATTGTAAGATAAATAACTTTTAAAACTCAACCTAAATAAAAATCAAATGTGTAGTTTAAAAGCGACAATCTTCGCTAGTGGCAGCCCTGAATAAAGGTGTGTACGTACAATACACACAGTATGATTGTTATTTTATCAGAATAACGCGGAACACTCGTTAATAGCTGTACCCAGATGATAATACCACCTATATACCACATTTTTATACACCCATATAGATTATAGCCATATTTATATCGGTTCCTTTAATAGCCTATTTTAGTACCAGAATTATCGTTAACACTGTCATTGGTTCACACTTTATACTCTAAGATACGACTGAAAACTATTGTAACTATTATTATTATAAATAATGTTCATATATTTATAGTGACTGCCTCGTTGGTCTAGTGGTCGTAAGAGCTACTGCTGAGCATGAGGCCCTGGGTTCGATTCCCAGGTCGAGCAAAGTGTTATTGGGTTTTTCTATCTAGATTTTCTCAGTAGCAGCCCGGAGTCTGGATTTGTACCCGGTAGATGGCATTCGGCTCGCCCCCTATTACATGAGACTTAAGCATAACTGGCGAAATGTGGGTGTACTATAGATAGACCTCTGCCTAACCCTTCTGGGATTACAGGCGTGATGTTTTGTTATGTTATACATAGAGTAGCTTAGTGTTTGTTTAGTTTGATATTAAATGGCATTTTAAACCTGGCTTTTCAATTTATCGCTATATTTTTGCCAAAGTCATGCTGCAGTAAGCATTTTCACGTCAAGATATATGTATATGTAAAGAAAATGTATTTCTTATTTAATCGCGTTCCGACTAGATATTAAGATTTTTTAAATGACAAGTAAATACCGATGGTATTTACAGCAGTATAAGCACCATTCTCAAATGGTTTAAATGAGAGGTTGAATCAAACATTAGTGAACAAAATCAGTTGCAAAATAAATGGAGAAGAAAAAAAGAGAGCCTGGGCAACAATCGCTCAAGAATGCCTCACTAAATACAATATTTATCATTCGGTAACTGGCTTTACACCAAGTTATCTTTTATATGGTACAGAATTCGAAATTTTACCGAATGAATTGAAGAAAGAAAAATCAAACAGTGACTGGATTAGAGATAGAAAAACAGCACTTAAAAATAAAATGAAATCACATAATTACAACAAAATATTATTTGATAAAAATCGTAAACATTATGAATTTAATATAGGAGACATGGTTTACGTAGAAAATGGAAACAAACTAAACAGAAAAAAATTAGATGAACTGAAAATAGGCCCTTATGAGATTCTTGAAAAAAAAAACAAAATATGTATACAGAATAGGAACAAGGCACAGAAAAAATGAATCAATTTTTTTCCATATCACAAAAATGATTCCGGTTCCTGTATCCGAAAATAAAGAAGAAGTAATAGAAGAAGGAGGGTAGTTTAAAAAGAAAATTTAATTATAAATTTTCTTCCATATGGGGGGGGGGAGATGTAAAGAAAATGTATTTCTTATTTAGTCGCGTTCCGCCTAGATATTAAGACTTTTTGCTCAGTAGCATAATCAGCCTATAACGTTCCCACAGCTGGGACACAGGCCTCCTCTCTATGAGAGGTAGTGAGCCGTAATCCACCACGCGGTCTCAGTGCGGGTTAGTAGATGTCACATGTCTTCAAATTTTTGCTCAGTAGCACTAAGGAGTTATTTATGATAGACAATACAGATGTCAACTAGAAAATCGTGGAGTTGTCAAGATGACATGATGATGATGAATATTTTAGTTATATATATTTTATTTTTATCATTTTAATAAAAGGAGAATCGACATAGGTGTAATAAGTTACTTAAAATGTCGTTTCGTTAATTTCAGGTAAGTTTAAGTTTTCAATGTTTATGTAGTACATCATTTTAGTTAACATTTTATTTATGTCAATCTTAGATGTCAAATAAATTTCTTTAATTTCAGCAACACATTTGGGTTTCAATATTACACCTAATACGATCAAAATTACCTTATATATACATCTAGTTATATACGTTTTTCTTGTGATCTATGCAAAACGTAAGACGTTGGAAGTACGTAAGTATACAAAATCAGTCAGAAACAAGTAGAATTCAAAAAGGTTGCATTGTTGCAAAGGCTATATAAACATTAAAAATACATGCTGATTTGTACGAGAAACTTTAAATAAAAGCCGTTTCCTTTAACTAAAAAAGTATCAAAAGAAAACTCTAATGGTAGTATTGACACTAGGTCCGTATTACAGAACGTTCCTCAAGTCCAGTTTGATCGTCAATCAGTCGATCAATGTATAGAATCAATACTTGAGCATCGTTCTTATTCCAGAACGGTAATCAATCTATACTCAGCTGAATCGAGGCTCAAATCGTGCCTCAAGCAGAGATGTGTGTTGTCTATGGATCGGATCAGCTTGTTTTCGTTTACGATTTATTTTATTTACCAGCTTTGTTCTGATCTTCTCTGGATTAGAAACAGTAAAATATACTGTAGGTGGCCTTTAATTAAAAAGTTGATCATTTAACATATTGTTTTATTTATAAAAATATAATTAAACTTGGGTATAGTAGCTGTAAATCTATATTCATATAAGTCAATTGCCAAAAATGTTTGTCCGCGCATCACTTCAAAGCGGCTGCACCTATTTGGCTAATTCTTTTTTTGATGTGTGTGTATTTGTCAGGATAAGGTTTGTATGAAGAAAAAAAATCAATTGGACAATCCACCGGGAAGGTCAGGAATATGATACAATTTTTTTGTGAAATTCACCCCAGGCGACGCCGGGCACGAACAGCTTGTTAAATATAATAATTTAAGCAAACCAACCAACAACAGTCCCTTGAATTTCAGGATGATCCACGTCAATTTCATTCGCTATCACTCTGTTCATCGTTTATTGGCATTGAATCGTTGCATTATAATGATATATTAAAAAGTACAGCGCAAGAAACGATTACGTTACAAACTGAAACCAGTTTATTGCCCAGCCCTCGACTTAGGCATGAAAACTCTGTTTCCATCTACCAAATGTTATTTAAACCACATTTCGTGTTTTGATATGAACTCTATTGAAGATTACTTCGGCATTCCTTTTTGGTGTACTTATTGGGGTTAAAAGAAACCTAAGGCATGGGTAGCCACTGTCACTAACAAGGTAACCATTGTGTTGTTGCTGAATATACTGATTTCGTAAGAAGCACATTTGAAAAATTCTGCTATCATGTGTGCTGCCCATCGTGCCACAATAAAGTGGCCAAATGGACCAACAACTGAACAACAAGTACATAACTATCAACAAAAATATTGATAGTTATGTACTTAATCAATATTTATCTAACCTGAACCCAACCATTTAAGAAAAATAAGATTTTCTGTTTCTTCATTTTGTTCCACACCTGGAGTTTTAACAATTTTTATGTGTGTGCAGTCAATTGCACCATCTACGTTTCTGAAGCCTTCATACTGGCCCAGCTGCTGAAACTGCGCTCGAGACTATATCTTGTGGATACTTAATATTTTGGTCTATGTTGAAGAGCCATTATGCGAGAGACATTCGCCACTGTGTTTGAAGCAGCTGGTTGGGAAACGTTTACAAGATCACCACACAAAAAAGTTAAATTATTGATTCATGTTGTTTTTACAATCCATTGAATAGCATTTAAATGTGAAAATAAAACACTCAAAATTAAATGAAGACATCGCATAAAAATGTAAACACACAAGAATTTGCAATTCTGGGGCTATGGGATGCCCATGTTTGTGTGATTTTCTTAAATCGTCGTATATCATCGGTAGAATTACATTTTCACCACATCCTGTGAAAACCTGTATCTCTTTTTGAAATATTCACAATTTTAAGGGTCCTGTGTATACCTTAAATATCGGAGAGGAACGTTAAAATTCAACCTTCTGTTTGTATCGTCGTTGAACAAATTATTGTAATTATCTACTTCTACAAATATATCCATTAAGATAGTAATAAAGAAAAACAACAATATTTAAAACTCGACAACGCAAACACTTGAACAGAACAAAAACTGACATTGACACGAAAAAATGATGCTCAAGCGCGGTCGCGACCACACTTGGGTGATAACAGATCAAATCACTGCTTGGGTTTTGATTTACAAACTGAGCGATGATCTAGAATAAAGCATAACTCAGCTGAACTATGATCGATGAATCTATGCTTGAGGAACGTTCTAAAATTCAAACAAGACTTAAAACTAGTTTTAAACAGAGATCAATGCTTGAGTTTCCTTCTGTAATACGGACCTAAAAGGGTGGATTTCACCAATGAAACTGAGCGCGATCAGCAAATAAAACTACGTTCAAGAACTGTCAGTGTCATTATTATCTATGGGATATTGTCACTGACAGCTTGAACGCGTTTGAGACGTGCTGAACGCGTTTAGTAACATTGGTGAAATCGGCGCTTAATGGTTCAAAAAGTAGGAACGACCAAAAAGTCTATACTATAAATTTTAGTTATCATATTAAAGAACTGTATAGGAAAGTGTTGAGGACATTATAATTTTGAATAAAATTATGCCGAATCTGTACTAATATTATTAAGAGGAAAGATTTGATTGTTTGATTGTTTTGAAGTCTCCGAAACTATTGGACCGATTTGGAACACTGTTTTACCCTCTAATACACTGTTTTGTATTAGGAACCGAATTTGTGTCTGATAGGCTACTTTTTTTGTTATTTTTCGAAATCCACGCGGACGAAGTCGCGGGCGAAGTGCTAGTGGCTAATAAATTAAATAAATCATTGATCAAGATAGTTATTTATTTATGATCTTTAACTACCTGCATTGATAATTTTTATCTATCATTACCACTTAATGAAGAAACAGATCCGCATAGAATCTGGGCGCAGCAAATACGTAATAAACTAACAATTATCAAGTTCACTAGCTAGCTGCAACTACTACATGTAATTCGAATCACTCTTCTTAATGACTGTAAAACGTATAATTTTTCACACTTTTAATAATACGTGTACCTACGAAGTTATTTTTACGACATGCGAGGTTAATACTGGCAATTATTATTACTAATGGTGGTAAGGCGTGGTCGAGACTAAATCCAAGGTGATGGACAACTTGTACGCAAGTCGTAAATCAAGCAGTATTAGATATTTCAAGTTAAGCTTCGGACGCCTGAGCCGTTTGGGTTAGAGTAAGTCGTTTTAGATCGACATCAGGATTTTTTATTAGAAAATAATTAGCGGATCCTCTTATAACTTATAGACTCTTTTTAAATGAATGAAACTGCAAAAAAAACTCGCATTTTTATATTTTTTTCAAACGTTGCCCCACTAGGAATTACTACAGTATCGTGGGTGCGTTCACAAACATGAAAACTCACATACTCAAGACACCCAGACCCGGAACAACTATTTGTAGGTCATACAAATATTTGTTCCGTGCGGGAATCGAACCCGCGAAACGCAGCGCAGCAGCCGATCGCTCAACCACTGCGCCAACAGTGCCGTTGGCTCCCGGAAATTGAGTCTTTACTTTCCGACCTTTTCTTACAGTTGGTCGCAATTATGTTATTTCAAGTTTAACTTTGGCCATTTTATTAGTGGGGTAAGTTAATCCCGTTTCGTAAAGTTTTCCGGCTCTAATTATTTTTTATTTTTCTTTGCTTGGATAGAGACCAGTTTGTTTCAAGATTATGTAATTCATCAGGACAATGTAAACATTTTCATAGCATAATGCAAACTTTACGTCCTTGCTTATTCGAAGTTCAAATTTCACTGGCTATTTGTCAAAATAAGCGGACATGCCATAAAACGTTTTTTTTTTTTTTATTATACTGGGAAAACGGCTTTTCATAAAAGTTTTTCGTGATAATCAGCTAGTATTTTTATACTTTATTTAGGTGCAACCTTTCTAATTATTTCTTTTAAAGTACGTTAGGCCTCCCCATCCCCATTGTAATAATAATGTTACATCATTCTAGCACCTAACAGGATTCATGGAATGTGCACCTATGCACGTTTGTTCCCAGGTATTTTTGTGAAATATAAAACCAGCTGGATGAAGCATTTAGTTTTTCTCTAGTTACCGTATCACGTGTTCTATACACGCATTTCTAACTACAATAAAAAGTAAAAGTTATTATCAAATGTCATGCGAAGCACTTTAGAGTATTCTCCTAAATTAATGCATACAAATCCGCAATTTTAAGTTTGGAAGAGAGTTAGCATTGTTTGGGTTAAACTACCATCACCATCTATTTGACTTCTATTTATTGATATAATTCATGAACTATGTTAATTGTCTCAAGATATGGATGGACCACTAGACCAACGAGGCTCTTGTGAAGAGAAAGATGTCTCAATTTTGTTTTTCATTTTCTTTTCGGGAAACTTGCACCTAACATAAACAGTGTCCATGAACAATGTGAAATTGAAGGCCATTTATAAGTTTTCACTAATAAAATAAAATTAATATTGAAAAAGAAGGTCGGTTTGGGTCGGTCGGGTTCAGCTATGTTTTCGTCCTACGTCGTAGGTGACAGCATAAACAGGATGACTTGTAGTTTGACGTATTCTTTCCAGGATGTGATAGTGTGATCCATGTACAGTGCTTCAAGGATCTTTAGGCACTTTAATAGCATTAATGGGGAAGGCAAGTGTTGTCGTAGCTTTTTCCCAAAACAAGGTAATAATGCAAGGCGTGAAGTGTTTTTTTAATTTTCGCGAAAATGATTGTTTGTTATGTTCCTAAATGCTCGAAAATTTGAGTCTACCGTTTTCAAAAATACCCTAAGCATAACCGAATTATTTCAAGGAAGAGAATTATTTCAATTACAACAGAATTCGAGATTATGTCAGAAACATTTTAAAGAAAGTGATCACTAGGAAATAAGCAATATTTAAGGTTTTCAATTCTGACATATTCCAAATAGAATAATTATTATTATAAAATACCTAATGCTTTGACCGACCTTCCCCATAGGATGACCTCTATTTTGTATTGAAAAAAACAAGATTCACGTTCCGATTTATGCTACGAGCTTAAAGATCCTTGTAAGAACCTACGGTAAGGACAATGCCATCCCTTCTGTGTCATCGCCGATATCAACTTCTTGCAAAAGATGGCGAGTAGGTACTTTACCAAGCCAGAATATTTTTCCTCTTAGCCCTTCAAATCACCCTAAAAATTTACCAAACAGTTTTAAATAGATTACCTACGTCTGTATAAAATACCCATTAAAAAGATAAATTAACGTAACGTATATCACAATTATAACTCATTTAGTTACGTATTTCTTGAACTAACTGGTTCCGCATACTTCGCTCAAGTTCCAATGGCCGCCTCCGTCAAACTACAAGCAGAGGTTAAACTGAGTTTGTAGAACTGTGACAAAATAATGCTAACCCGATTAGTGAATAACTAACTGTTGAATATTCAAAAGCTCAGACTGAAAGATTGGTTTATAGATAGAGGTGTGTTATGAGAATTAAAGCCAGTGTTTCCTTAATACTAACTAAAGTTATTTGGTATTTGCCATTGTTGGTTAAATAACTATTCGCGAAGTAGTAAAAATTAAATAAGCGGTAGTCAAGTCTCCAAAACGTAGCAATAACTCTTTATCTAATAATAGCATCCGCAAAGAAATCACATTCTTTGCTTTAAATTGTCATGAACCAATGAACTAACAGAGGGGCAACTCCCGTATTTCTAAGAAAGTTCGAGTTCATAACTCAGTTTCAATCTGTCAAACATGCAATCAATTTACATACATTTTTGACAAGTTTTTGACCATTGATGGTCGCTGATTTGAGATTTTGACTTGAATTAGAAGGCTTTTTTTTTTTCAAGAAAATTAACTTTTTTTCTCACCAGCAACTTCTTCTATGCCACCATTAACAACATATTGCAATCGTCAATCCAAATGGAGTTTTACATTTAAGGGATTCTTCAAATGGTTGCAGATTCAATGATTGTTACAAAAAGCGAAGGCCACTCTTCAGCGGCTACTGAATTCTAGGGTTTTATGTGGATTGTTGAAACTCGTCTTATGAGGCCTATGTGGACTGAGATGTACTAAGTGGAGGACTGTTTAATAATTTTATTTTAATACCGAGATAGTAGTAGTCCTGCAGCCAAAATTTAAACAGCGAAAGTTACTGAATGCTACATCACGCGACCGATCACGAAATTGCTAGAACGTCAGGGAAAGCCTCTAATTGGGCATAGGTAACTTCACGCTTGCTTCGTAGTAACATTTCAAGTGTAAATAAATGACTGTTGGTGTTCCACTCCACTTAAATAATTATATATTATTATGTAGTATAAATGCAGGAGCTTGTTACTTTAAGTGAAGCTTTTAAAAATACTCATCCTTTCGCCATCGCTTTCAATCAATTCAGGCTGAGTTTATCGTGTAGCACCACAACAACCAGTCCTTCAGCTTCCGTATCCTGTCCTCGGCGTCCCACACTACGCTTGCTAATACGCGGTCTCCACTTCAGGACTCGTCTGCTACACCGGCCATCGCTCCTTCGACAAACATGGCCAGTCAGTGTCCACGTTTCGGCACCGTATGTTTTAGCGAGCAGGACGCACTGGCTAAAGACTTGACGAAGTTCATCGCTTTACCAAGCTTTGTTGACCAGGATACACACTCCCCGCGAATTAGTAATCCTATCATATCGAGATCATCCCACGAGTTGCCCCGAAGTTCTAGTAAGAAGTTTTCCCTTAATTTTTAAAGGAGGAAATTGTAATTTATTGAGACTCGACCAGGAAGATAAGAATTCAAACTTAATATTGTTTAGTTAAATTCTATAGAATCTCCACCACATTGTGCTTCTTTTATGCGACCACATAAAATCCAGCACGCCCCGTCTTCCGATATTTAGATAGTGAACAAAATAAGTTGTTAAGTTAGGCATGCGTCGCGTGCGCCGCGCTCCAACGCGTATGCTCAGAATTGCATTAATTGGATTAAATCATTAAAATTATTTGAGATCAATCATTAGTTTCCTTTTCAATATTAAAACCTTACGGCGTTCCGATGACGATAGCCTCCTTATCTATATCGTATCGCACTAATTGCATCTACACCTCTATATTGAATGTACACATGCAAAGGCACCCAGTTACAAGCTTTCATCGTTTGATTGGCTTTTGCTACAGCTAGTGTAATTATGAACCAAATACGTTGACTGGTAGAAAACGCCTCAGGCATTAAGTCCGCCTTTGTACATTTTTTTAATTTTTTTACTTGTGCGTAAAGTTTTAATAAACATAACATAGCATCACGCCTTGTTTCCCCGAAGGGAAGTGGGTGTACCCACATTTCGCCAGTTATGTTTAAGTAATAGGGGGTGAGCCTATTGCCATCAACCGGGCACAAATTTAGACTCCGGGCTGCTACTGAGAAATTCCAGACAGAAAAACCCAATAAACGTTGCCCGACCTGGGAATCGAACCCAGAACATCATGCTCAGCAATAGCGATTGCGACCACTAGACAAAAAATTGCGTACTGGCTCAACAAAACACTCCATCTTCAGATGGTTGGCGTTTAGCAACAAAACACAGTGATTCGCCTAATATTTCTTGCCGACCCAACGTACCTGTTATACCACGGTACTAGAGGAAGATCGCTGACCATGCATTTACCCCGATTACACCTAGCAACACATTGCATCAGCCACGGGCACGAGGCGGGCCGCGAGTTGCTGACTTCGCACAACGTGACGACTATCACGCCACCGTTTCCAGGGCAGCGGAAACGAGCACTTCGGTTCCAACCTCGAACGTTGTCAGATTCATAGTTATAATCTTTTATTGTAATTTTCCATTATTAATTAAATTTATTTTAAGTAAATTGGTTTTTTTTAAGACTCCTTCTGTAGCCTCCGTAATTTACCTAATCAATTAATAAATAATTAATATTATTAATATAAATAGTTAATGTATCAGATAAAAGAGTTGCATTGCACCAGCTTGCTATAACGTTGCCACATAGTAAACGGACATTAGTATAAATAAGTGTAAGTGTTCAATTCTTCGATCCGAGCCGCGCCCACCGCTAGCTGCGTGCGTACTGCCGTGGGCGAAAGTGCTCCACAATGCACAAATATTCCGCGAGACCAAATTGACAGCTTTTGAATTATGTTGTTGTTTGAATGTGCACCCGGCGGTAGCTTAATTGACAGTCTAAATATTAAATATGTACATATTCACACCTTGTTGGAGAGGCTCGTGGCTAAAATAATAACAGCTGTAAGGGTTGACCTAGCGCAGTCGTTTCTCGGATGGATGACTGACCATTACATATCGAGACCTCCGTGCCTCAGAAAGCACGTTAGACCTTTAACTTTCCTTACTGGTTGGCAGAAGCCCAAAAGTCTGGATAAACAGTCTTACCAAGGGATATCGTGTTCAAAGTCAAAGTCAAAGCATTTATTTCAAAGAGGCACTAAAAGGCACTTTTGAACGTCAACATTTACATTAAAATAGAATTAATTCTATGCGCCCCTTCCAAAAGGTAGTTTCGTATGGAGAAGAAGGGGCAAGAAACTCCACCGTTACTCTTTTAAAATGTTTAACAATATTTTGTATACATTAATTATATTTTTATATGTGAAGACGATTATGCACCCAGAATAAAATACTATACCACAAATAGGTAAAAATAATTTTAAACTAGCAAAGACAGTTAAATAAATCACGTGATAGGTACATGGTGCTCACATATTTACAAACATGCAAACATTTTTTTAAATATTAACTAGGAATAAGTCAGTGTGTGAATAAAGTAAAAGTAACAAATTATATAATTCGATTCGCAACTAGTATGAAATTGTCTAGCCTCTAGATAGTCCTATGGAGCAGGACCATCATGTTTTCAAGCATTCTTTTCAAGGATATAATCCTCTAATTTGTAATATGCTTGTTTACAAAGTGTGCTTTTAACATGAGTTTTAAACTTTCTTTCATTTAATTGCAATATATCACAAGGTATTTTGTTGTAACACCTCCACAATCGTGTTACCCAGTAACTTGATTGTAAAGGTCAGAGGCCCTAGTGTGAGTTTCTTCTAACCATCTCGACTTTACGCATCGACCGCGTTCGGCTCTCCGATTGGCCCTTCACCGATCGGAAGTGCGTCCCGGTTGCCAAGGGCCAATCGGAGCGCTGAACGCGGTCAAAGCGTTAAGTCGAAATGGTTAGAACAAACTCACACTGGCCTCAGCTAGGCACTCGCTTCATGTAAAATCCTGATATTCAGCTGCATCTGTCAACATAGTTAAGAAAACGCTAGGCAAATATATTTTATTCACACCTCGTTAGAGTATTGACTAATTCAATTTACTTAACTTTATTTACTAACACCAGGCTGCAATCTCCGTAATTAAAATTACGTATTGTTCGTTAATTAAGCAGAAACGTTCATTAAAATTTTTAGTGTTTTATCGACTGTTAAACACTTACGTGACGAAAAAGAATATCGTGGGTTACTTATTCCTATTTCTAGACTGCCGAATTTATTGCCTTTGCTTATGTCATCACATGAGCCACAGCTACAGTACAGTAGGCCGATTCATTTCTCGAAACAAAAACTAAATCTAGATAGTTTTAGTTTTTAACAACAACTCAGGCATATTATAAAAATCCGAAATGAATAAGTTGCCTGCTTATAAAGGTTATAACCATCCAGAAATTATGAATGCTGTTTCGAAATCTCACTACCATTTACCAACAAAAAATCAGCATGCTTGACTCGGTAGGAAGGTATATTCAATACCTTGTTGCTGTTGCCCGCACTTCGTCTGCGTGAATTTTGTGTTTTATCATTTATTAAAGTACAAATATTCGGGATAAAAATTGTCATAAATGTGCTTCTTCAGGTCCCAGGCTACCTATGTGTAAAATTTCAAAACGTTCGGTTCAGTGGTTCGGCGTGAAATGTAAAAAAGAGACAACAGTGTGTATTCAGTGGTTTGGAAGTCTTGAACCAACCTAATTCTATCACCTTCCTGTTTATTCTACCTACATTTTTATATAAAAAAACAATGTTTTTAATAGATACGTATACGTAGCAGAGGAAAGAGAATTTCTAAAATCCCAAAACATTTTCGTGGTCGTTGTACACCGGGACGCTATCAAACACAAAGCGTTGCTGTAAGTCGGCTGGTGGCCGCCGCGAGATAAGGTTTACGTAACATACGCAAGGTAGCTCCACTTTCATTCTCGACCGATACAATTTCACTGTTATATACAAATAAATATACGTTCTATTCATAGTGAAATGGATATTGTAGGTATATATATATTTGTATGCTGGAAAGCTAGACGTTTTCTTTTTAGATATTTGAGGAAAAGTTTTATTTGTTCTTAAAGAACATAACGTAACCGAAGGGTTAGGCAGAGGTGTACCTGACGGGTGTATAAAGACACTTAACGAAGCCGAGAGTCACTTGCACTCCACGTCATTTAATTTTTTTTTCCTGGACCATACCTGGGAACCTTCCGGTTACGGAGATATTGAAATTCAAAATTCTAAATTTCACTTACGTTTTTTTTACGAAACCCATTTTATTTTATTTAACTATCTATGTACACACATATAAACAGGCACGAAGAAAGAAAACAGAAAAATACGTACAAAGGTGATGCTTATTTCTAAAGAAATCTAATAATGTTTTAACACAACTTTAAATACCCCCACGACCCCTGTACCGCTGCGTGCACCCACAAGTACACTGGTTTGCGTGCGTTACATTGTGCACTGCCGTAACCAGCGATTTTTCACACCAAAAATTAAATTCGGTTTCCGGCAATTATTTTTGTGCTATCTTACTTAGTTTGATGTATAGACGCGTATTTGACGGCCTACAGTCCCATGTATTAGGGGCGAGCCTATTGCCATCAACCGGGCATAAATCCATACCCAAGAACTATTTTCCCGACACAGGAATCGGACCCAGGCAGGGTCGTAGGTTCGAAGTCTGACACGCCCGCCCGCTCCAGCCATAGCGGGAGAAGTCATTTGATGATTTCCCACCCAAAAAAAAGGAGTTCATGCTCAGCAGTAGCGCTTCCGACCACTAGACCAAAGAAGCAGTGTGAATTTACAAGATATTATGAGTTTTTAGGGTCCATTAAGAGTCCTCTGGCGAAACTCATGACATTCGAGAGCCGAGAGGGGCGCTACACACTTGTTTGGGTCGAGTTGATTCGGCATAGCCATCATGTTAAATACATCTAATTTATAAAATTCTCGTGTCGCAATGTTTGTTACCGAACTCCTCCGAAACGGCTGGACCGATTTGTATGAAATTTTGTGTGCACAACGGGTAGGTCTGAGAATCGGCCAAAAAAAAAAAGAAGCAAAACAACTGACTCATGTTTAGCAGTGTTATCTATTGCGTTATGTGGAGACCGTTACAAATTGATGCATCGTATATGTGGGTAACTCACTATTACCAGATACTTTTACTTTATTATTCATCGCTACGTTTGATCGATCGACGAAGAAAAGCCATCAATGTGCCAGACTTTCTATTAGACCCTACATTATCATGGTTCTTATAGTCCTGCAATGTGCGCAGCAGCATTAGAATATAAAACTCTTTATTTTGTACACCATGTGGATTACAGACATAAATGTAGAAATATGTAGGGTGAAACAATGGGCTATTATATAAACTCTTATCGCTGGAAGCGATCTTTTGAAGACCACCTTTGACTAAATTAAAGGAAGAAGGAGAGACTGCAATTGAATTTAATTGAAACGCTTATTTTTGTGTAAACGAAACAATTTTTTCTTTCTTTACGATAACGCCTTGTGGACATTGATTCATTGAGTTAATATTGAGTTTGAGAGAATAGCACGGCGAGACTTTCGCTGCGATTCTCTCACTCATAGAGATGGTAGTGAATGGCGGATAGTAAAGAAATATTCATGACAACCGTAAATATAATAACGGTCATTAGTTAAACTACAATCCTATCAAGTTACACACAAATAAACGGTGACTTTCAACGTATAGTTCTCAAAATATCATAAATTCCAGATCGAGATACAAAGTGCACTTGTCAGTGCGTGTTACCCCACAATAAATTAGCGAATAGGGTGCTGGCAACCCAGCCGGTCAAGAGTATCCGACAGATACTGGACCAAACACGCGGTGTTGGGCGTGGGGCCTGGTACTGTAAGGCGGTCAGGCGTTACCGTGGTTCTAATGGCAGTACATTGCGTAGTTAGTAATGGACAGTGTAGCTAATTGGAGGTAAGTACCGTCTTTCCAGATTCAATAAGTAACTATCCTTACTGATATTTAATACGAAAGTAACCCTGTCTGTCTGTCTTACCTTTTCACGCCTAAAAGAAGAATGGATGAAAATTGGCACATGGACAGACTATGACCTAGGTTAGGATAATTTCTATACCGGTTTTAATAAAATACCAGGCCACTCAGAAAGTATTGCAAAAGTTTTTATGTATGAAAGACTGGCCAAAAATAGAATTTTTTGAAAATATGATTTGTGAATAAAAATAGGGACGTTCCAATTTCAAAATTTCCCTTTACATTGTTTGTGAGCTATTTTAAATGATCGTGTCTCATTAAATAATGGATCTGCGCCGTGAACATTTTCGCGCTACGATAGAAGCGGGGGAAGATTTTGATCGCGGGCTTTTTCAATTTGACTGGAAACTTGGTGTCAATTCCTTTACGGAACCAAACAAGCATCAACGCTGAAATGGTATACTAACAAATGCTTGGCAGAAGTTTTCTCTGTTGTAAGCAATAAGCGAACAAACATAGGACTCCGCGGGCTACTGCTCTACCACGACAACGCGCCTTCGCACACCGCGCTCAAAACGAGGGACTTTCTGAACAGCACGCCCGTCAAATTCCTGGGTCACCCTCCTTACAGCCCTGACCCAGTTCCATGCGACTTCTTTTAGTCTCGAAAATAAAAATCTGCTCAGAGATACAATTTTCGTCGCCGCATGATGCGCTTGACCCAGGTCCATGCTACTTCTATTTTTCCCGAAAATAAAAAATCTGCTCAGAGATACAATTTTCGTCGCCGGATGATGCGCTTGACCCAGGTCCATGCTACTTCTTTTTTTCCCGAAAATAAAAAATCTGCTCAGAGATACAATTTTCGTCGCCGGATGATGCGCTTGACCCAGGTCCATGCTACTTCTTTTTTTCCCGAAAAAAAAAATCTGCTCAGAGATAAAAAATTGTCGCCAGATGATTCGCTGTCAGCGTTCGAGCAGGCTGTTAACGAGGTGTCTACGGCGCGGTGGACTGGAAAATGAACAGTTTTTAAAACTGGTTCAGACGCATTAAAAACTTTGTCTATAGGCTAGTGGAGAGTATTCAAAAAGAATTAATAAAAAATATTCACCTGCAGAACATTAAATTTTATTTTCGCAAAACTTTCTGAGTGTCCCACGTACATTCACATTAACGGAACAGGAACGTTGCCGTAAGTTAATTTCCGACCTACACGTTCGTGAAGCGGCGGGTAAAATCTAGTTTTCTCTATTTCTTTCTTCCAACTACTGTATACAGCTTTTACTCAACGCCATCTATCGATTATTTAGACCACTGTAAGACTTGCTCTGCATACAATTAACCTTTTTAATGCCAACTGAACCCAATCTGATTTTAGAAAAAGTTGTTTTGATTTAAACGAATAAAGAATTAATTATTATTATCACCCCACCCACCCACACACCACATAAATAATTATTATCTTAAATTATCACCACTTTTTATTTAAAATTCGTTTAGCGCCACTAATCAACCACCAATCTCCATACGATTTTATTAACATTAAAATCATTAACATTCCTTTTTTAAATTACTTAGTTACCTTTATGACCGCACATAATATTGTTCTATACCACATATATTCGTTAGTACCATTTGGCATCAATAGATGTCATTACGTGCATGTGCATTACGTAATGAAAATTTCTTCTTGAACACTTTTTAATTATTTCTTTTATAGACCGAAGCGATTGCGTTGAAACAAAAACTGATAATTACTCCGAGCTATACACAATAATAGAGTATAAAAGTAAACCATTTTGGTTTCGTACTTTTTACGTGATACTTGATCTAAAAAATCTCTCACACCCAAACAGACAAAAATTACAAAAACGATATAAATGGGAGATGTTGGATATCCTTTAACTCTCCCACTATTTGTTTTGGAAATATTATCATGAAACGCCTCGTCTACAGATTTGTTATATGTATATATATATAGAGACTGTTGCATCTCTCTTTTTTCTGTTGTACAAATATTTTAACTGCTAAAGATTTTAACTTAATTGGTAATATTGTATTTACCTATAATTTATTGTTTGTTACATAGTTCGTTATTTCCTGTTGTTTCCTGTAATTTATGTAGTATAAACAAACTTTGGTAGATCTAAGTAAATTGACATTTTAAATGTAATAGGTAATGGTCTTAAAGGCGAACAGAACATCAAACTTAAAACCGTTACCGTTTTTACGAACTTTCAAGCAACAATGTATACCTACCACCACTGTTATAACTTCCATATTCTCCATTGACAGTTGACTGTTGAAGCAATTTGTCCCAATCTATTACTAACCGCGACAGCTGTAAGTGCCTCGTCACTGAATAGAACCTCTATGACTCTTAGCTCATTTCTGGGATGAATTTCATCCGGAATATTCTGGATAATTCTGAACAGTGGTGCCCCAGTGGTAACGGCCCCGACTTACGAGTTGTAGGTCATAGGTTCGAAATCAGACCTACGCTTAACTTTGTTTAATCAATTTCATCACCACTGCTCACAAAACGGTGAAGGAAAACATCGTGTGTAAACCGGCAAGTCATAGAACTTAAAATTCGAAGACATGTGACATATGGTGGAATACGGCCCACTCTTAATACGGCCCCCTGTTACACAGAATAGGCCTGTGTCCTAGCAGTGGGAACGTTAAAGGCTGATTGTGGAAAAATCTCACCGTAAAAACTTAGGTAAAGTAAGCTTGAAGTGAGCTGTCCTTTCAGCTGATTCTAGGGATTGACTCTTTGACAGCTCAGTTCACCCGTGAGGTATGGACTGATGCAATGAGTGAGGATGTTGACTGCCTCTCAAGACCGACATGGACTACGGGAACTGGGCTCGTACCGAAACCGTTTGCAGGGCAGTATTAAGGGCAGGGGAGGTGAAATTGACTGTATCAGTTGCCACGCACATGGTTCAAATTCGTTTACCAATTCACATAACGCACATATCAACAATTATAGAAAATGCATAATTAAAGATACCACAGTAAGAAGCGATTAATGCAGCAAGTGCCACAGCAAACTTGAAAATATATACTACTAGCTGACACCGCAAACGTTGTTTTGCTAATTTTTTTTTTTTTTTTGAAAAATAGATGTTGGCCGATTCTCAGACCTACCCGATATGCACACAAAATCGGTCAAGCCGTTTCGGAGGAGTATGGCAACGAAAACTGTGACACGAGAATTTTATATATTAGACTAGCTGACCCCGCAAACGTTGTTTTGCAAAATTTTTTTTTTTTTTTTTTTTTTTTTGAAAAATAGATGTTGGCCGATTCTCAGACCTACCCGATATGCACACAAAATTTCATCAAAATCGGTCAAGCCGTTTCGGAGGAGTATGGCAACGAAAACTGTGACACGAGAATTTTATATATTAGACTAGCTGACCCCGCAAACGTTGTTTTGCAAAATTTTTTTTTTTTATTTTTTTATTTTTTTTGAAAAATAGATGTTGGCCGATTCTCAGACCTACCCGATATGCACACAAAATTTCATCAAAATCGGTCAAGCCGTTTCGGAGGAGTATGGCAACGAAAACTGTGACACGAGAATTTTATATATTAGAAGATTAATCACAGGAGCTTGTAGCACACTCACCCAAAAGGGTTACACTCATAGACACAATTAACTTCTTAACATTATACTCCAAAAACTCGCAATAAAACACAGTCTCATGATGGATCCATACAAACTATACTACAAATACTCACCTAGGGTTGTATTAGAAAACCAATCTTACAAATTGTGTTAAAACTGCACCATGATTACAGATCATACAATATTTAACAACAGGCCCGATAGACACTTGTTGATAAAGAAATAAAACACACATACATAATAGATATAGCAGTCTAATAAACTATTACTACTAAAAGAAGAAATTACCAGAGTTTGGAAAATGATCAGTAACCATAGTCCCAATAGTGGTATCAACGACTAGTATCATCCCGCAACAACTTTATGCATAATTATCTTACACTAGGTACAGAAAGCAGCTATCTTAAGAAATTCCTACAATTAGATTTAGATACCAATTTTAATGCAGTACAAAACACTTGTGCCGATTTTACCGATGTCAGACGTCAGTGTCAAAATTGTTATGGAATATTGAAACTGACAGCTCTTGAACTGGGTTTAAAAGTGCTGATCGCGTTCAGTTTCATTGGTGAAATCGGCTCTCAAACTTAAAAACATTCCAGGGTGGAATTGGGTTGAAAAACCTGAACAGGTTTTCTTAACTCCGGCTAACTACCGTCCGCGGTCTGTATATTAAAGTCCACTCAATATGAGTTTCACGACCGACGCTTGATCGAGCCGTGCCCGTGCAGCTGAGCCTGTAGCTTAAAGTTTTTCCCTAAATAAAAACGATCCCATCCAACCTGTCTCTTGCTGCTCTCCCTCAGCTACGCCTTATGTATTATATTCGCCACTTAACACATAGCGTGTGGTCGCTTGGCTTAAAAGTCGTATGCCCTGGCAGGAGACCTTAGTTTATTAATCATCCACAAGATAAGCCTGGTTAAGCAGCAGACAACCTCCTAGTTTGACACGCAAGATGACATTTACACAAAAACATTGGACTTTCAATTGATATGTCGTTGAAATGTTTTATGCATGACATACATTTTATTGCAAATATTCAAGTTTATTTATATCCTGATTGTTCTTACTTACATTTTTATTAAAACATGTGTAACATAGTTTTAATTCTTATTAAATAGTTATTAGTTACATGATAGCTTTATTAAAAACCAGAATAGAGTTATTGACGTTTAATACCTAATATTTTAAACTAACCGTAATTAGTGACATAATTATTGGAGTTATTGATTAAATAATACGTAATTATAGAAGGTGGAGATGACAATATGAAAATAAATGAAACTTAGAATATTTAGTTAATGATGTTCGCAGTCTGTATACAAAAATAACATCAAATATATTTGACACAATGGGGGGCCCATTTTGTGGGGTACTTGAGTACAACCAGTCTCCGGCGTAATCTTTCGTTGAAGGTGGATAGGTAGGTAGTTGATTTTCAATCACACACAACACTTAAATAAAACTCAAAGCATTTATTTTTACTAAAGCATTTGCAGGCACTTTTGAATTATCATTGAACAAGTTGTTTAGTTTGAGTTAGTGTTTTCATTTATTGATGTATTGTCGTCTCCACATTGTTTACGGGCTAAATATCAAACGGAAAAAAAATTATAGCATAGACTAGTACACATCTAAAAGTTTCCTGTTGGAATCTTTTGGTTATATGCCTTAAAGCAATGAAATCATGAATTAATTTTTCAAAATTAAAACGTTCTTTACCATAAACAAAGATTTTGAAAATAGTGTCAATATCACAATTCTATATTCTAAACTAATGTGAGTCAGAACGCCGGTAGGGGACGACGCCATACATAGTGTCCTTATTGGTGATATTTTTAAAGGTGCGTTGTACTCGCAAACCGGCGTGTGAGTATGACCCAGATGTATGAACGTGTAAACGAAGCAAAAGGAGTATGTAAGGAAAGGAAGAAGGTTATGAGAAAGAAGGAAGGTTATTAGCACGCTAACACACTACAACATTTAGGAGCCGAACAAAAAAAGATGAGAAGCGAAATGGAAGTAACGGGGCACAGCTCTAAGATATATTTTATGTTAAAACAAGAAAGTTTATGCGGTCAAAGCCGCGAGAAGAAGCTTGTATACATAAACTAAAGAACGCTATAAATGCATTTGAAGGGAATTGAAAACACTGATCAATATCCTTATAACAGAAAGGCACTTCGTTACGAAGCCCAAAAGGTATTCATTCAATAAGCTATAATTCAGGGCATTCGGCCTTTTAATGTGATTGCCCTACATTTTGACCTTTTACACCACACCCTGAATCATTGCCAATTGGTGTGCAACCTATTTTATTACTAATCGACGTAACACGACCACACAGAATTTTCTAATCGTTAAATATGTCGCAATATTAAGTACCTACACCTAATATAAATTAAAGTCGCTTTTCGTGTCTGTCTGTGTGCGCGCGTTGTTTTTCTAAACTACGCAACGGATTTTGATACGGTTTTCATCATAATTTAGAGTATTTATTCCGGAAGGTTCATGTGTATACTTAATATTTTAAACCGTACAATTTTTCTACCGCTTCAGGAATACAGAATTGAGTTAGCTGTGCTGTTCTCCAATGGGTCAAAATGTGTTACAGGCAGTCCTAGAGACAGAAAATATAGACGTGTATTTGATCTCCGAAACGCACTTCACTACCCAATCTTTCATCAAAAAAAGAGGATAAAAGGCATATAATTGGCTCCACCCTGTCAACTCCGGCGGTTATAATCAAAGAAAACATAAATAATTACGAGCAAAGTACATATGAAATAGTAGAATAGGTCAGAGGTTCATCCTAGGCGATGACTTCAATGACAAACATATGCACAAGTAGGAGGGTCAAGACTTACTACAACAAAGTGAAGGCAGCTCATTAATGCAGTTAAAAATGTACATTGTTAAGTTAGGGACACAGGAAACATACTGGCCCACTGACTACCAGAAAAATACCGGATCTTGTAAACTTTTTCATAATCAAAAATATATTCACCATTTACGTTAATTTGGAGGAAGGTTTCCACATGAATTCGGGCCAGTCTTAGTCAAAGGAAAAGTCATTTAACTCTGGTTAATAAGTCTACATATATGGACAGTTTCGCCCTTGATCTACATAAAATTATTGATCTAAATACTCTAATACAAAATCAGGATCAGCTGGACTCAGAAGTAAACAAATATGTTGTTAATATCCAACAGTATGCGTGAAAAAACACGCTACACTTAAAACGTAAATATAAGAGGCATATCTATCCCAAGGATGTTGTGAGATTACTATCTGAGAAAAGAAAGCGGTGGCAGAAAGCAAGACGCCTGCGTGATAAACATTATTAAGTACCTTAACTAAACTAATTCAAAATAATGATTTCGGCAGAATTCAGTCACACTAAAATTCAAAAAAATTAGGAGTACTGAATTCTAACCCTCTCAGCTAACTAACGACCCATTCACGGATTTCTCTATTTGGATAGCGACAAGAACTTTTTTGGTTGAAAGAAAGTTTTTGGGTTGACCTGCACAGTTACTGACAAATTCGTGCACTGCCTGGGCAGTTCCACTCAATCTGTGTGGTTCTTTGCTTAAAAGACCATTTTAGACACCGATCTAAATGGTCTTCACATGATCTGGCCAAGATTATGTCTGGACTTTAAAATAAAGTGTGACCTCTGAGTTTAGCTACGCCCAAGCTGCCAGTGCTAACCATGACGTCGCGATCACCTGCGACTGCATGGGGATCCTCAGCAAGGACGTATCGGACCAGGTAGTCGCTGCTATCCAGAAGCTGATCATTCTCGAGGCCTGCTCCCCCAAGCATGACACTCCAGGACGGACCTTCAACGCCAAGCCGCTGTTCGCCGAGGGTGTTCTGAAACTGTGGTGCGGTAACGACCACACCTTAGCCTGGATAAGGAAGACTATCTCCGACCTTGCTCTCCCAACTAGCATCTCGCTAGTTGTCAAGAGTCACTCGGAGATTCTGAAGCGAGCACGATGTGGAGTCGTGATCCCAGACGAGCAGGGGGTCTTCGGAGAGCCGACCAATATTGGGCGCGCTCTCAGCTACCAGAACCCCTGGGTCGACATTAACACAAATGACATGCCGACAAACAGGCTGCGGCACGGTTCGTGGTGGTAGGTGTATCTGTGGACCAAATCCCGACCCTAATGGAGTCCGGACGCCGTCTCTCAATAGGATTAGGGACGGTGTACGTGCAGTTCCAGGGTCGGAACGGCAGGTTCACCTACGTCCCCCAGGGTTGGGACCCCGCCACGGGAACCATCGGCGAGAGCCCAGCACCGGCAGGGGAGTCCACTCCCCCAACAAAAGACCCGGAAGCATCAGTGGCTGAGCCTGATATAGCAGAGTTGGTCGCTCCTGTTGCTGCCGTGGACGCCGTCCCTTCATCGGGTGAGAAGCTGGACAACATTATCCTGTCCCCGGCATCAGCTTCGACGAGGGCGATCTGTTTGCCGAGCTGAGACTGGAGGGGGACGAAGAGGGTTCGGCCAACGATGGCGTCCCTTTCGTCGACCTGAAGCGTCCTCCAGGCCAACCTCCACCACAGACAGACCACGATGGCTCAGCTTCGCAAGTGGCTGGAGGATCAACACACAGCCATTGCCCTGATCCGAGAGCCGTGGGTAGGGCTGGCTATTTATAAGGACTCTTATATCTTGGCGGTAAGCTCCTGGACACTACAGATCACGTACACCCTAGAACGTGCATCTATGTCACAGGTAAATTTATAACACAGCTTTTTAATGACTTCTGTTGCCGAGATGTTGCAAATACAGCGTAGCGAAGTCGCGGAGATGGTGGTCGTTTTTGCCTCGGCCTCCTTACATGCCCGAGGTGGAGGCGCAGCCTCCGCGTGACCTCGCCCGCCTCGTGAGCCATTGTGAGAGAAGCGGGTTTGAGGCCGTCGTCGGAGCCAACGCCGCAGCCTTGAATCCAAGCTGGTGTTATCAAGCATTCTGACGACATTTGCGGCACGACACAAATTGAGGTACAAGTAAGCCATCTTACTAAATCAATGATAGACAGCTACCAAACTTCCTGCCCAGAGACCACCCCACGTAACACACCAGGCAAACAACTCTGGCGGGGCGCTGATCTGGAACGCAAGTGCGGCAAGGTAAGGAAAGCACTTAATAGAGCCACTTAACAGTACACATGTGCGGATGAGGACTGGGATAAATATTACGCAGCCAAGTCCAGCTACAAAAATGCATCAGATTCAGAAGTACCACGGGATGGCGCAAATTCTGTGGTAGCATTGAATCCTGTCAGCAAGCTAACTGGGTAAGGAAAGTACTGGCGTAATAGCATACACCTGGGCCCGCTACCCTCCGGAAACCCGATAACACATTCTCTTCCTCGCCAGAAGACGAGAAACGAGACGCATCCTTATTGAAACTCACTTCCCTGGATGTATCTTCGCGTAGGTAATCGACTGGCAAGAGGTAATTTAAACACCATCTGACAATGATTGGCTTTACGCCAGCAGGTGACGTTGGAGAAACTCCAATGGGCCATCCGGAGCTTCCATCCTTTTAAGGCAGCTGGTCCTGGCGGAGTGTTCCCCGCCTTACTACAGTGACACCGGTGTTGCAATAAGACTGGTGCTGGTGTAGGATGGAGGGAAGTGAAACTAATATTCATCTCTATGCCAGGTAAGGGTGACTACACAAACGCCAAATCCTACCGACCAATCAGCCTGACCTCCTTTCTACTACAGACGACTTCGCTCTGAAAACCATACCGCTTCACGGTAACCAACATGCATACAGCTCGGGTAAGTCGACCGAATCCGCACTTCACCTGGTAGTCAGCCAGATAGAGGAAGCGATTCATCGAAAATGCTCCTGCCTGGGCACTTTCAAAGACATCGGAGGAGCTTTCGACAAAACTAACTTCTCCTGCATCAGCAGCGCCCTCTCCAGACATGGAGTAGAACAGGTACTAACGGACTGGATTACAAACATGCTAAGCAAACGAGAGGTTCGCCTTGAAGTTGAGCAGCAACTGGCCATGATAGCCAGAGGGTGCCCCCAGGAAGAGGTGCTGTCCCCCCTATGGAATCTGGTGATTAATGACCTCATTACCAAACTCAACGCCAGCCTGTGGACCAAGTATACCCAGCGGGCATACAACGACCTGCGCGTACAGTACAATAATGCATTCAGGGTGCTTTTGGGGGTGGCGATGTAGCACGTCAGGGATGTTCGCGGAAGCGTGCGTCGACGGGTTCGCCGCGATCATGCGGAAGCGTTGCGCCTTCATGATGGCGCGCTTGCGCTCTGCCTCCAATGGCATCCTGAATGTGTTTTCAGACCGATGGGACTCTCCCCTGTTGCGAAAGTGAGTAAGAGTTCAGACTCACTTGCCCAAATAAACTAGTGAACCATTGAACGAAGAGTTCAATGGTTCATTAGTTGTTTATTGTTATTAATTTTATGTAATACTAACATTAAGCTAAGTTATACTACTACTAACACCATATGGTTTTTTTAAATCTGAATTAAAATATTTGAATTTGAATTTGAATTACACAATAGGGTTTGCTGACGATCTCGCAATCCCTGTTTCGGGGAAGGTGACGGGTACGATCTGCAACCACACTCAGCAAGCGCTACGTATCGTAGAAAATTGGTGCAGGTAATTTGACCTATCAGTGAGTCCCACTAAAACAGAACTAGTCATGTTTACCCAAAAACGAGAGAGAAAACTGTTCAATACAGAACTTCAGTTGGCCAACGAGGTCAAGTACCTGGGGGTCATTCTAGGCAGTAAGTTAAACTGGAGTAGTCATTTGGACAACAAACTAAACAGGGCCTGCATAACCTTCTGGCAGTGGAGGAAAATGATATGTAAGAAGTGGGGACTATCCCCTAAAATTATACTATGGCTGTACACCACAGTGATCCGCCCCATGATCACCTATAGGGCCGCGGTCTGTTGGCCCTGAACCAAGCTGGGTACAGCCTCAAACAAACTGCAACGCATGCAACGACTAGCCTGCTTGGCGGCTACGGGCTTAATGAGGACCAGTCCGACTGCAGCAATTGAAGCTATGCTGGAACTGCCACCGCACCACCTGTTCATACAGCAGGAAGCGACACTGGCGGCGGTGCGCCTTAAGGCACTAGATCGCTGGGGTAAGAGAGACACACCACACACCGCGCTACTTGAGGGACTCAACAAGGAGTTCCCCATTACGAAAGCCATTAATGATCGGGTACCCAAACAATTTGTCTTCGATAAAAAAATACAAGATCCAGCTTCACGAGGATCGTAGGTGCAAGGGTTTGTGCCCTGCAGAGCTGCGTATCTACCCAGACGGATCCAAAACAGGTAATGGCACAGGTGCTATAGTCTTCTCGGAGGACCTCAACATATGAATAGCCACACCATTGGAGTGATAAGGACCACTCGATCCGTATGTTCTGCAAGCGCTGAAAAGTCACACAGTTGAATCTGGGCTAATGTACGAGTGTCACCAGCGCCTAAATCAGGGAGGTAGCCTCAATAACATAACAATGGATCAAAGGACACAGCGGTTCGCTGGGCAACGATGCACCCGACGAACTTGCCAGAAGGGGTTCGAGTGAGGCACCAGTGGGACCTGAACCCATCTTGCCACTCCTCTTCGGTTACTTACCCACTCTGGTAAGGAAACGCACCAGGGAACAATATCACAAACTATGTTTGAAACAAGGTGAGTGCAGGCAGGCTAGGGAAGCACTTCCTTCTATTGATGGCGGCCTCACGAAACAGGTTCTCCGACTAACCAAACAACAGCTGCGTATAGTAACGGCAGCTTTAACTGGCCACGGGTCATTAAATTTTAAATTATTATTTGACGTAAAAAAAACGACACTGATTCAGGGTGACACTTAATTTAAGCGTGCAAATAGTCTGATATAAAATAAATTATCAATGACCCTATGCTAGAAAAAACTTATGTTATAGGAGACATCCATCCGTCCAATATGGATGTTATGACATGGATGTTACAAATTAGTAGTGTGCACTTTTGTAAATAATTAAATAAAATTAATTATACTAATACAATTAATTTTGAGGATAAGAAACGGGGAAACTTAATAAAAGGAGTTAAAATGGAACCAGGAAAAGGGAGTATCTATTTATGTGTGCCGGGTGTGTGTTTGTGTGAGTGTAACAGTGTATGTGTAGCTGTGTATGTGTGAGTATAGATATGGATGGGTGAGTGTGGGTGTGTATGTATGAGTGTGTGCCTGATTTGTTGAAGTTATGGTTTGAGTAATTCTTCAGAGCTTTAGGGTGAGCAGATATTCTTCATTTTTGCTTGCATTGGAATTGGTTCAAAGAATGAATGTTTAATGTGTAGTGCAGTTTATTGTATAGTAATGTGCTCAAATAACGGTTATGCCGTCGTGCAAATGTGGTATTTGTACAAACTTTGGGACAAACGAGTTTGGGTCTTCTTCTGAGCGTAGGGCTTTTACATCTAGTGGGAGGGGTAATTTTATGTGTATGTGTGCTCGCATGAAGAATATACATTTGGCGAACTGTCAGTACCTTAAAATCCGAATAAACTTGCTGAGTAGGATACCTAAATGGTTTGTTCAACAGTACTTTGTTTACTGCACGTTGGGCGGGGGCTCTCGTCACAGTCTGGCTTGAACAGAGATGGTTTCGATCACGCTCATCACAAACATGGGCCTTGATTTGTAGTGCGAGGTCAGATGGAAGGGTAGAAGGTCTGGAACCAAAGGTATAAAGTTCGTTTTTTTTAAAGAGTTGAGCTATTGTGGCTCAACCAGATCATAACTTGGGACAAGGAGCTTCAGCGGCCTCCCTTGCCGTTTGCCAGTCGTGTCCACTAGACAGTAAAACAGTATCATCAGCGTACGCTATAATGTGAGTAGAAGGGAGGGTAAGTAGACAGAGTTCGTTAACACAGATTTGGAAGAGGAGAGGGCTAATTAAACTTCCTTGCGGCACACCAAAATCTAGTAGTTGTTCACTTCTGATGTAGTCGTCTATTTTAACGCACTGGGTGCGGTCCGACAAAAAATCCCTAAGCAATTTGAGAACTGTGCCGCGTATGCCAATCTGTTCCAATTTTCCGAGTAACATAGGGACAGAGACAGTGTCGAAGGCCTTAGAGAGGTCCAAGAATATGCCGACACATTTGTTTTTACAGTTGATTTTGTTGACAACAGAGTCCAGTAGGGCTAATACAGCCTCTTCCGTCGATAGCCCCTTTCTGAAGCCGTACTGGTTTTTGACGATAATTTTAAATTTGTCCAGAAAGTTGAGAAGATTCTTTTGAATGATCCTTTCCAGTATTTTTGAAATAGCTGGAAGTACCGAGATTGGTCGATAATTATTTACACTGCCTCTGTCACCTGATTTAAAGATTGTATGGCTTTTTGAGGGTGAAAGTGCCAGTGGATATTGCATGATTGCAAATGTGCGTTATGGGTGGGACTAGTTTGTGGCTGACGGATTTTATCAATTTTGGAGAGATATCGTCCCAGCCAGAGGCGGACGCGGAGGTCATTAATTATAGCCTCAACCTGTTCCTCGTCTGTCTCCAGTAAGACAATTGAGTTAAGCATCGAGACTGGGCGGTGAGGAGTACAAAGGGCGTTGCTTAAATTTTGCGGGATGTTGTTAGTCAGGTTGCTGCCTACATCAGCAAAGAACCTATTCACGACGTTGACTTACACGATTGGGTCATTGTCTATTTTAAGGAGATCAATCGGAGCTACAGTATTATTATTTGTGTTAAGTACATGACGTATGGCTCCCTACATCTTTATTGGGTTATTTTTAGCATCAGAATGAGCTCTTTGTTCATACGCAGTTTTAAGTTTTCTAAGCAATTTGTTACAAAATTTCCGGTAGCGCAAGTATGTTAGTTTTAAAATCGCGTTGTGAGGTTCTTTGTTTGATTTTTTGTGCATGTTATCGCGGTTGCGTATACATCTCAGCAGACCAACCGTTATCCAGGGTTTAATAATTTTAGTATACAGGGAATGGTTCTATAAATTGTATTCCTCAATAATATGGGAGTCAATATTTCATAAAGTTGGTCCATATCAAGATTAGGATCATTTATTTTTGCGATAATAGAAAAATCACAGTTTTCGATGTCGCTGATAGCACATGATAAGTTTAGGCGGGAAGAAGCCTTAATAAACACCTCTTTGTCATAGGAGTCACAGACAGTCCGCTGTGTAGGGCCTGCATGGACGAGGACGAGACAGTAGATCATGTGCTTCTAAACTGTTCGGTGATCGCCACATACAGGGCAAAGTACTTCGGTAACCCAGGTACCCTACGCGAGGCTGTCAGTAACAAGGCGTTGCTGGCCTTCCTCGAGGAGCTAGGGTACATCGAATGATGGAGTTTCCAACCTTATGCAAAATACGCGAATTGTTGTGGAGTTGCGGACACCAGCCCGTTTTACCTATAACCTATTATCTGTGTACATAAATGGTTAAATAAATAAATAAAGAATGTGTCCCGCCCACTGCCAGTTACGTTTAGCAATTCTTCGGGATGTGTCGGTTACCTTGGTTTTCCTGCGGATCTCTTCATTTCTGATTCGATCACGTAGGGAAATTCCAATTCCATGGCGCTAAGGGTGACTTTTAGCCTTCTAAAGTCAGCCACTACTTGAACACCTGTTGGGCTTCGTAACGAAGTGCCTTTCTGTTATACTGATAAACACTATCCTTCTGCACCCAGGTGTGAGACAGGGAAACGTTATCTCTCTGAACTGTTCACCGCTGCACTGGAGGATTCTCGACTGGAAAGGGGTTGCTATCAATATCAATGGCGAGTACATCACTCACCTTCGGTTTGCTGACGATATAGTGGTTATGTGTGAGGCTATGGAGGACATCAGTGCAATGCTCGATGACCTCAGTAGAGTTTCCGAAAGAGTAGGTCTTAAAATGAACATGGACAAGACAACGGTAATGTCAAATGATCATGTAACACCCACTCTCATGAAGATCGGAGACGCTGCACTCGAAGTTGTGGACGAATATGTTTACCTAAGACAAACTGTTTAGTTAGGTAGGTTCAACTACACCTACTTGTCATTAATCGTGTAGCTCAGAATTTAAGAAGCTCAACGACTCGACCAACAATACCAAATAAAAGGGCATTTGGGCAGGCAGCATAAAGTACTAAAACTGTCAGATTATCATTAAAACTGAGAAAGACAAAAAAACATATACAGAAAGACAACGCGGACATAGTGCGTAGGCTAAAGAAAACTAAACCATTTGAGTTGGTGAAGTGTATAAATTGTGAATAAATAATAGTTAAAATGCTGTGTAGGTAACACATGAACGAAGTGTTTTTATTAATTATCCGACTTTGAGAAAGTGCTACGGAATTGTGTAAAAGTGAAAAAGGACACTATTCTTAGTTGTAACGTAATGTACCACGTAAAATAATAAGTTAGAGTTAAGTTACTTATTAATAAGCTAGACTGTAATAAAGTATTAAGAATATAGTTCTTAATAATTTATTACAGTCTAGCATATAACAAGGAAAAAAATGTGTTGTGACAATTGTTTTTGACAGTTTAAGTTTTTTATTGTTTGATAAGTTAGGTGTATAAAAACCTACGTTTCTACAATATATACAATGTATCAGTGTACAGAATGTATACAGTCTAACTAAATACGATTAATAGTATTCATCCACGTTCAATCTCCTGCCCTTATCCCAATTTTAATGGGTCCGCGGCGCCGTCGCATTTTTTTTATTATTTCGTAATCATAAGCATAATTTATTTCGTAAGAATGGAGTTTTACTTAATATGGTATTATCCAATATTTTATAAGTTCTATATATTCAAATGTTATTGTTATAAAACCAAGTACAATTAATTTCAGGATTAATATGATTATAACTATGTAATTGTTTTTATAAAACTTCTCATAATTCGTCATCTCGGTAGTCACCCCCCTTAATCTTTGACAAGGTCCATCACGATCATCCCTCAACAATCAAACTATTTTAACGCTAACGTAGACATCCGTTGTTATATACTAACCTAGTTAAGTTAGTATTACGTAAATTGGCTCAGATACCAGAATAGTTTAGCCATATATAAAACACATTAATTCTACGGCAAATTTCTTTGGCACTATGCTAATTTTATAATTTGTGGTAAAATATTGATTTCTAAGTAATTTTCAATTAAACTTTCAATATGAAACATATAATCTGGTCTGTTCCATTGTAGGTAATTGGTCGTTTATTATTTTGAATTGAACCAGTGCATTAGATATTTGATACTGGCGACCCGCCCCCGTTTTGCACGGTTTTTACATCTTAGCAAGAATTGAAAGAAAACACGTTTATTTCCGGTAAGCATGACGCAGAAAAGGAAAACAAAAAAAATTACAAGTTAGAGGAAATACATTACATAAAACACACTCAAACACACCCTCACTTACACACACACTCACACACACACACTTCACTCCCAGCTTCACGCTAAGCAGTCGCAAGGGCGACTGCTTAGCGTGTAGCAAAACTGACCAACGAAGCAGTCATAGACTAAATGTAAGTAGGTATGTACCAACGTAGATACATTTACGACGGAGTGATAAATTACAATTGCAACCACTATCGTGCCACGCACCAAGTATTTATTGTTCATTAGGTTTGTACCTACAGAGACCTACACTAATGAGCTTGAAAACTGCGGTATTACACACAAAACATAACATCACACCTGTATTCCCCAACGGGTTAGGCAGATGTGTACCTATAGTACAACCACATTTGGCCAGTTATGTTTAAGTCCCATGTAATAGGTGGCGAACCTATTGCCCTCAACCAAGCACAAATCCGCTCCGGACACATTATTAATTAAACTTGGTTGGACGCTGACATTAAGCGTAAGAAAACCGTAGGTAGGTAAATTTCAAACTAAATATGAGGATCTCTACTACTTAAAATTGAGAGTCTAAAATAAAAATAAACCAGGCAAGTGTGTGTCGGACCACGCACAATAAAGGGTTCCGTAGTTCCAACGACGTTCCAAAAACAAAACATGGGCCCTATGTCCAGCAGTGGGTTGCGATAGGCTGAGAAGCTTGACAGCCTCTCTCGCTACAACACCGTTACTTAGTTTTTTATTTGGTAAATCATCAAATGACTTCTCCCGCTCTGGGTGGAGCGGGAGGGCGTGTCAGACATTTAGTGCCTAAAACCCACCCGTGTTCCTTCAGTTGCCTGTACCAGGGCCACGGTATCTCTTTCGAACAACCCGCGACCTAACGGACCCCGTCAATTAGTCCTGACATCTCTTTGAGAGGAGCTGGGACACGACGCGCGGCGACCCGGGCCTGGTCCTTAGATGGACATGCCGCAACACCCTGTCCTCCCCGTCCAGTATGTCCCAGCCACTTTCTTGAGGTCGTACCGTCGGTCCTGGAGTGGAGACCGCGTATCGCCCCCCTCTTGCCCCCACTTTGATGGATTAATATGTATAGCCATGTCAAATTACGGCTTTCTAGTACTAAGAGACTCTGACGGACGGACATGGCAAAACTATAAGGGTTCCTAGCTGACTACGAAACCATAAAAAGTTGGTACTTACTAATAAAAGATTCATCATCACCATCATCATGTCATCCGAAAGACTTCCACAGCTGGACAAAGGCCTGCCCCAAGCACCGCTACTTCGACCGGTTCTGTGCTTCCCGAATCCATCGGATTCCTGCGGCCTTGACAAGGTCATCGGTCCACCTTGTAGGAGGCCTTCCAACAATAAGTAACGAGGTCGCCACTCTAGAACCTTTCAGTTCCAAAATTGAGTTTCAAAATAGTTCGCCAAAAGGCATCGTAGATGAGAACAGAATAGAATAACTTTATTTTGAATATAATGGTACAAAAGGTCTTCAATATGTTTAGTTTCAAATATTTTGCTTACTTATTTCAGCATGCAAAAAAAACCTTAAAATAAAACTATAATAAAAAATACTTCAATCATTACTGACATTTTAAGAAAAAAAAAACTTAAAATACGTTACTTATTAGTGAGATCATATCACTTTTTATTAGGTATGTTAGGTTAATTATTTTGAACTTGGGTTATAATTTAAGAACTCTTAGGTATAGTGTAGAACTAATTTTTACTAGATAAGGTACCCACAAATTGTTATCTAACTAGCGACTATATAACAAAGAAAGCGCCTAGTAGAGCAAAGAACGCTTGTTCTTTAAACTTTGATAAAACTCGTAGCTACTAGTTACGTTTGGCGTACACATTGCAATACGCTTTCCTAATAGACTCACCTGCTGAGTTAGAATGTATTAACCAATAATGAAATATTAATTCGCATATAAACACGATATAAAATCATGGTAAAAGTACAATTTAAAACAAAACATGTTGTTCCAATCCTGACTTCCTAACTCTCTAACTAATGATAGAAATGCAAAAGTACGTTAGTTTGTGTTACCTTGTGGCGCCGTAACCACTGAGATGATCATCATAGAGTTATGCATATACGTGGCCCGGGGTACAGAACAGGACATAGACCTAGAAATAGTACCTTTCATCCAGAAAGTCCACTTTCGACGGTCATAATTGCTTTAGGACACTAGATGGCGCGTCTATCGAATCATGATTGAATTATTTTATTAGAAAGTTAATTTTTCAATTAAAGTAAAAAAAATTGTGAGTTTACCACCTGAATTAACACATAGGATTTTTTTCCCTGTAGTGCGGTGCCGTGGGATAATTTCTAACCTCCAAAAGCTTATATTGTAATAACAAGCAATTTTTTTTCAGTAACAAACGTACATTAACATTTTTTTGTAAGTGAAGTCTTTAACACTATATAAACAAATAACTTCGACATTTACATGGGACTTAACAGAAGCAATGTGGAAGAACTATAGGTAGGTTCACTTCTACCTAACCCTTAGGGGAAAACAGGCGTGATATGATGTGTTATTTATATATGTATATATACTTTACTGTACACCACAAAATGACATAACAAAAAAAAAAAAACACATCGCTTTCTGCGATCTCTTCCAGGCAACACTTGAATGGACAGCGATTAGCCTGGAAATAAAATGAGGCTGTCAGTGGTGCAAGAAATAAATATACATTAAACTAAAATAGATACACAATTATATACATTTTAACATATCCTAAGGATTAGATACATAAATACATACATACGAAATATTTATGAAACGACAATAAATGATAATTACAGTTTACGAAAGCAAGATCACAACGACAAATAATGATCCTTGAAGAGTCTTTTAAACACAAATAACGACTGCGCGAGTTTAATTTCGACAGGCAGTGCATGCCACAAACGAACGGCCTGGACAGTAAAAGATGTGTGTTGCGTTGTGTGTGTCTGCCTAGCCTTCTCAGTTGAGAAGGCTAGGCAGGTGATGACAGCTGCTGCTGTGGTGTGTGCAGCTGTGGCTGGAACCCGATGTCAACATAGTTATGTTAACATCGGGTTCCAGCCTCATCAGATGCAGCTGAAAACAGTATTTTACATAGAGCAACTGCCTATCTGACCTGCAACCCAGTTACTGGGTAATACGATACCCCTTGTTAAGACTCGTTGTCCGCTAGACTTTCAGGCTTCTGACGACCCATAACGACTATCGAAGATCCACGAATGGCAGCGGGGATCAACGGCTTAACGTGGTTTCCAAGGCACGTAGGGTTCTTGGTATGTAAAGATGGTCGCCCATCCTCGGATCAACCGCGGAAAGCGTAGCTTAACCTAGTTATTATAGTCTACTATAGCCCTATAAGTTACTTTTGCATGAACAACTCTCTGAACAATAAGTTCTTTGCTCACCTCATCCATGTTTAGTGATAGTTTTTTTTTAAATATCTTATAACCATCCTTTTTCAATTTAAATTCCATTATTCGTTATAATCGTACTATATAATCAAGTTTTCATTTTCAATTTAAATACCAATAATCGTATGATTAATTTGTGTTGATCTATTTTGTATTTCTATCATTTCTTTTTTTTTCTTGGCCTCCTCTTGTTGGAGCTTCAAAGCTCTATAAATAGTGTTTGGCAAGTCTGGGTCACCCTCCAGTTTCCTAGGTCTTGTCTTTTTATTGGGTATTTTTATTGGGTCTTAACTTTTACATACATTAACACATTACATAACAGGCCATTTTGCAATGAGGCTTACTAACAACAACAAGGTATCTTCTTGCTCAAAAATATGTAATTATCGAAAAGAAGGTCAGCAGAATGCCTTGAAGTTATTTCATCAAAATATTCAAGGTATTTCTTCCAAATTATTAGAAATTGAAATGTTTTTAGAGAAAACAAAGTTTGACATTGTTTGTTTTACTGAAGTATGCTACATATTCCAAAAAAAAATATAAATACCTGCAAAATAGCTACAGCCCTGTACATTAGCAAAAAGATCAAATCAGCAGAAAATAAAATAAAAACAGTTTGGAAAGTTATAAGTAACGAAACTAGTAGAAAAAAATACGAAACACTGAATACATTGGAGACTTCACCTGGCGCCATAAGCTCTAACTCGTAAGTAGCTCGAGAATTTGAAAATTATTTTACTAATACACCCAAAGTCTCAATTGATTTATTAAGAGCGAACGTTCCAGGCTGCCCGGTAGAATTACAATTTAAACATATAAACCCTATGATGGTTATAAAAGCTTTTCGGCAATTAAAAGTCAAGTTGACCGAAGATCTTTGGGGAATGTCCATCAAAGTTTGTACATCCATAATCGAGACCATAGTACCATACTTGGCTTAAATATTTAATTTGTGTGTAGATCAAGGAGTCTTCCCGGATTTAATGAAATACAGTAAGGTGATACCACTTTTTAAATCTGGGGATAGCAAAGACACCAACAATTATGGACCAGTATCCGTGTTGCCGGTATTCAGCAAGGTGTTCAAAAAGGTAATGCTCAATCAAATGCTTAATCATTTTAACATCAACCAAATCTTACACGAACAGCAATATGGTTTCACCAAAGGTCGTTGCACGACTGACGCTGGTTTTACTTTATTAAAACACATATTTACAGCGTGGGAGGAGGCACAAGATGCCATAGGAATTTTCTGTGACCTCTCCAAGGCATTTGACTGCGTTAATCACGAAACCTTGCTCCTAAAACTGGAGCATTACGGACTAGGTAAACTTGCGCTAAGTTTAGTTAGATCTTATTTAGAAGATAGACGGTTCAAATTAATGGTGTCAATTCACTTGTTTTAAAAGTAAAAATGGGTGTTCCCCAAGGCTCGATACTAGGTCCTTTCCTCTTTTTAGTATATATTAATGATCTACCCCGTTTATTAAAAAACAACCACAAATGGTGTTGTTTGCTGACGATACTTCTTTAATCTTTAAGATAAGTAGACGTACATCAAATCTTGACGAAGTAAATCGATCGTAACGCCCTGCAGGTACGAAATTGTTTTACTGCTAATAATTTAGTATTAAATTGGAAAAAAAACAAAATGCATTAGGATTGCTTTTCCGAATGTTAACAGTACTGATTGTGACATAGTATTGAATCAAGAGAAACTAGAATTCGTTGATAAAACGGTTTTCTTGGGGATCACGCTCGACTCAAGGCTGCAATGGGGTCCCCATTTAACATCTCTTGCAGGACGGCTAAGCTCAGCAGCATATGCTGTAAGAAAAATCCGTCAGTTTACTAATGTAGATACCACGAGGCTAGCCTATTTCAGTTACTTTCATAATATCATGTCTTACGGTATCTTATTATGGGGACGCGCCGCAGACATCGAGTCTATTTATATTCTGCAAAAAAGAGCCATCAGGGCCTTTGTTTTTTATATTTTCATTACGGGTATTTCTACATCGTTCTCACATTTATAATTTCAACAAGACTGATGTAACAAATTTTCTATCACCATATTATTTAAAAGAGTGTCCATGGAGTTTCTTGCCTGTTCTTGTCCATAGGTACCTACTTCGCTTTAGAATGGGCAACTAGCTTTATATTTCTGACTGACCGACCCCTTGACAATTCAAAAGTGGCTGTACTTGGTTTATTTGAAATAAATGCTTTGAGTTTGAGTCTTGTTTTGCTTATTTACGTTAACTACACCAAAGTGAGGGAGGTACCACAACGGAGACCCCAAGTAAGGAGGAGCTGAACCCAGTTCAGCATATCCCTTTGATAGCATATCATATCATATGGATATTCCGACGGTAGCGTTCAGCAGTCAGGATCTTTCGCCATATTTTTTTCTAAACTAAGGAATCTATACACAGCCAACTTGTAACTGTCAGGAATATCAAGTTTATCAGCCTTCCACAATAAGCCCACTTCAAAGCGGCCACGGGGCAGACGGCGCGCGGTACGCTCGAGAACATGCACGGCGCGTTCGTCGGCGGCACTACGAGCTCCCTGTTTAGAGATGCCAATTGAATCAATTTTAAACTGCTCCCTAATAACACCTTCCAGAACAAACCGATCTATCGCTTTAACAGGTTCGCTAACAATACTTATCATGTTTTTATTTCCAATAATGGGATGTTGTTTGCAATAATGAAATGGATGGACAGATGGCGCTAGTGCCACGATCAACATCGGCTCCACTTTATTTAGTTGCTTAAAAATAGTAAATACACAGTTTATCGCAAAACAACAAGTAAAATATCATAATCATAGTCCAAATACCAAGTGACAGTGTTATCTCTTCAAAACTCTCAAGAAATGTTAATAAATTACTATAAACTATAAAGTGCAATCTAGAAGAGTTCGGTTTTACATTTAGAACAAGAAAGCGGCTTTAAATTTTCACAATAATATAAACCATCAGTGCAGTGCATAAAACATCTCCGCATTACGATAAACAACATAAAATATTAGTTAAAAGTGATTGAACGCTTTATGAACAAAAAAAAAATTGGTCGTTACGTTTTTTTTTAATCCAACTTATCGCATTCTAACGTTTCTAATAAATTCACCGTGAAACAAGAACAGTAATTTCAATCAGTAATTTAAATTCACCAGTTGGCGTCGCGGCTAAGGGCTCCACTTCGATATTAGACCCGATGTGTGTCGAGTTCCAATCTGGGTTTCAAGAAGTCTTTTTGTGAATGCTACTGTTAGTTTTGCCGCATTAATCAAGTCGTTTAACTTCAACAAAAAAATACAAATAAATGACTTTAGGTATCAACATGAACTTTCTGGAAAACATAACGTTTCGTCGCAATCGAACATGATCTGTGACAACCGACGACATTGACATTTTCTATGTACATCAGAACGTTCGGCCAATCGAGGTAGGAAGCTGGCTGCTACTCCAGTTTTTTGTGACGATTTGGTGACTCACAAAGGTGCCAGCCAAATAATTTGTGACAGTACAGTTCGAAAGTTAGAAGCATTAATGTATGGCTGAACGTCCTGATATCAGAACGTTCGGTCAACCTAAATCTCCATAACTGAGGACCTTAGAGAAACTGTTACTGAATAAGGATTTAGTGACAATTTGGTGACAAACAACCACTACTTTAAATTTACTTGCAATGCCACCGGTTAAAAGTAAAATGACCTTTAGCTCCCGGAATATCAGGACGTTCGACAACCTCATAACTGAGAAACCATTAATGAATAAAGATTTAGTGACGGCACTGAAACGAATTTATATTGCTTTAGTTTTTTTTGTGACGACCCACATTCAATTGTAAATTGAAAACTAAACATTTAATCTCAAAAGATTGGGATTATCGATTCCTTCACAAGGAAGAAGCTTAGAGGAACCGTTATTAAATAAAGTTTTTGTGCTGAACTGAAACCAATTTGTATTGCTTTAGGTTTTTTGTGAGGACCGGCTATATTCAATAGTAAAATTGTAAATTAAGCAATTAACCCCAAAACGTTGGGATTGAAATAGGGTGACCATGTATTTTAACGAAACAAGTATTTATCGTGTACCTAGGTACTTACTCAATACGACGAAATAGTTGATATAAGGTGACCATGTAGATTGTCCAAAGATGTCCACTTTTGTAAATTTTGTTTTAATCCGTCAAAACGATCTAATTGACGGATTCTTGTGTCTACTGATACGTGAGATTGACATGAAACTTGTCAAATCGGATTTCCTTTGGTGGTGGCCCGACAATATTATTATAAGTCTGATAAACTATATTACACATTTAACAAATAAATAACAGTTCCATTAAGAAATTTCAGTACTTAGGTATTTATTAATAACTACACGAAATGACCTTTAAAAAAATACTAGTCGACAAAATTACGGCTTTCTTTATGCCACAATGTAAGCTACTCATTTTCGATAGTCCTGCCTGTTCTACTATAGTACCCAAGGATGTAGGAGCACCTCCCTCGTGGTGACCCAATTTAACGACGATTCTAAAAAGTACAAATTAGGATGTACTTGCCTACCTAACTAGGTACCGCTTTTGTGGATGATGTTTTTTTTTAGACTTTAATAGACGCGACCAAAATATAACAAAAACTACGCAAGTGGACACTGATATCAGGCATCAGCTCAACGCTGCTTGTGCTTATGCACAAAATGTTTGACGTGTTTTGTTTTATTGAGACCCACTCGATAAATACTTATTTCGTTGGAATATCTACATGATCACCTTATTACAACTATTTCGACGTATTGAGTACCTACGTAGAAATCATACTTGTTTCCTTAAAATACATGGTCACCCTATTTCAATCGTCATCCGCCATTGTACCATTTTATAGATTCATCTTAAATCAGTAAAAATACTTACACCATTGCACTGAAAACCTGCAGAGCAGTTACTTATTCTCGACGACTGCAACACATCACGGGTTTTTACGAGTTTTCGCTAAAGTAGACTCATCTTTCATGGGGTACTGTCTAAAATGTTATAATAAAATACCTCCCCACATACTTCAACTGAATAAGACGAAATTCAAATCCTTTGTCAAACGCACACTATGCAGGCAGGCATATTATAGGTTAGGGGATTACATAACTGATAAAAATGCCTGGCTTAATGCTGGTCCTGCTCCACACCACAACTAATTAATTTACATTTGAAAAACTGTTGAAGCTGCTGAAGATTTTAAGAATATACTTGCATTATAAAAGGTGTATCTATTCATACACGAAATATTTGAAGAGGTGCATCTGTAGGTCGAACAAAAGTTATAGAAATGAAAAAGAGTATTTTATCTAAGCATCTAATTTGAAAATTTAATAATTTAATATTACTTAACACACAAAAAAATACTGGCTCTTTCATATTTTGTAACATCCATTACGCTAATTTCTACGAAAATACTACGTAGAAACTACTTTCATTGAAGCGGGCGAGGTCATGGCGGCGCCCTTAGATGTCGCGTGGCTTTTATGAATGATCAAAAGAGACCCGACCCGCGGCGCCGCCGCCGCGGCGCCGGCGCCGCGCACGTGTGTTGCTTCAGTTGCCTCGCCCCGCGCCCGCCGCGCCGTCCGCCGCCGTGTTCAGTCTCGCGCGAACTGCATGTTGCACTGCAGGTGGCTTAACTAACGTGGAACGCATCGCGCTTCGCGCAACAAACGCAACAATGCCGAAATATTCCAATTAGGAGTACGAGAACATGGTGGACTGCTACAATGAGGGTGCACTTATTTTGCTCACAGCACAAGCCCCCTTCCTAGGGATCCTAGAAGCTCGACAGCGGCAACGGGACTACACGGGACTACGGGATCTACATGCCCTCAGCTGCAGACGGAGTCAGGCCTGATCTTACGCCGTTGGACTTCAATGTGTGGGGTAGGGATAGACCTGATTTATGGTAATGAAGGCCAGACCATTTCTAATGCGGAACAACAAAACGTGAATTATTATTGTGAACGCTTGTTTACGCAGTGATGGCTAGAGATAGAGACATTGTTAATAAAAGTGCAACGACACATTATATAACGTGCAACTGCAGGGTGAATATGTACAGCAATTTTGGTGTAAATGGTGTAAATAAAAACTACGTCGTTATGAGGTATGTACATTTTAAATTGTTCGCGCTATGCACTTCTTGCAGTTTACATCTGTACAAATAAGTAGGTACACAACCTATCAATCAGCTGACAGATACGACTCGACGCACAGTTCGTAACCTAACAGAAGTTATTACCTTATGCGAATTTGCGTTGCGTCAGCTGTTTATTTTACTATTATTATTATCTAAAAGATGTGTAACACTGTAGAATATGAATGTTTTAATCGAATCTAGGATCCTTTTCGTAAAAAAATAAGAAAATGATTGAAACGTTTCGATGCTCGCTCGTAAAAGCCGTGACCCCACAGAGGTCACTAGCTGCTTATTCATATTTAAGTACCTAGTTTACAGAAGGTACTGTTTTTGTAAAACTTCGAGGAGGGAATTCAATATTGTACCTACTTAGATTTAGGTCGTTTTGTATTTTAAATTCACATTTATTTTTATGGTAAGCGATAAATCTGTTTTCAAAATAAGATCAGATTGAGTTACGAAGTCTACCTACGTTGGTTTATTGTTAACATCATCACGCCTGCATTCCCCGTAGAGATAGGCAGAGGTGTATTGTGGAATGTTCATTACAGTTCACCAGTGATATGTTAAACTGAGAGAGACGGCACGCGCCAGGTGGCTACAGAGGGACGGGCATCGCACCCGCGCCTCTGCCCGCCGTCTTTCATTCATAGAGCAGGCCGTAAAGGCTTTATGCAAAACATCTCAAGCAGTTTTAAATTGTGATAAATACGTAAAATAAAATAAAATTTAGATTAAAAATTCTTTTTCGTTTCTATAGCTTCTATTCGACCTATAGAGGTCCCTCTTTAAATATTTCGTGTATGAATAGATACACCTTATATAAACTCAATCTCCTTTTTATTGTAGACATGCATTGCACAGATGTGAGTACTTTGTACTATAGCGCTACAATTTACCGGGTAATGTCATAGATTGACTTGAATGTGCCCTGGCGGCTGATAGTGTGTCATGCTCACTCAAATGTCTCGCTGACGGTGGCACGGATCATTTAGCTCCCTTCAAAATGGTTGAGCTGATCCATGCGTCATGTTCGTGAACGGGCGCAGTCAGTTGCGACTGGTCATCTCTTAGCTGCCACGGCTTATTTTAATAATTATTTTTTTTGGATTGTTTTAATTATGTTTTGCTGCACTCTGGACGCTTTTAACGTGTACGGTTTTTGTACATCGTTCTCACTTAAAGTGTCAACATTAATCGATGTAACTAATATATTTGTAACAATACTATTATTTAATAAAGAGTGTCAATGGAGTTCCTTGCCCGTTCTTCTCCATAGGTACCTACTGCGCTTTGGAATGGACAACTAGCTTCATATTTCTGACTGACCGACTCCTTGACAATTCAAAAGTGCCTGTAAATGGTTTAATTGAAATAAATGATTTGAGTTTGAGGTAGCACTCTAATGCAGGGGGGTAAATTGTAAAATATTTTGATTGCCATGCAATTGGAATTCCTGCTATACAAATGTAGTCTCTGTCTAAGCAGTCCAAGTAAATATTTGGGCTTCTACTATTAACTCTTTTAGAAATGTGCTCATACAATGGGAACATGTGCGAATACTGTTGAAACTTGGAACGTTTTTGATCAGTTGTTCCACAGCATGGAATTGTACACCAAATCAGAAAACGACGTACAAATGTGGCTGAAATTTGTGGTACTTGTTTTATAAAGTTTTACACGATGAAGCTGTGCCGGAAGTCTTAGAACATAAGATGACATTTTTAATACTTTTGAAGAAGTACAAAGTAAGCTAAATCAAGAACAAAGAGGCAAAATGTTTACTTATTTATTTGATTCCGGGTTGCTGCGAATTGAAAACATTGCAAATGAATCTGATTTCAGTGAGACAATCGTTTATTTAAAGAAAGCCATTACTTTGTTAAGAGATTGGAAAAAAGACATCAGTAAGTATCCATTCAAACTTTATAAAAACCAAGAACTGAATAAGATAAATGAATGAATGAATGAATGACAATGACAAGAGAACATGTAGAAAACAGACATGTCCTGTTTGTACAACATGAAGAAATCGTGGCGAAAGCACATGTTTGAGGAGTCGTTATCACTGTGTCTGAGCGAGGAAGCGCACAGAACATATATTTGAGGAAGCGTGTCTTAACGCGCTGAAGCACGAGCCGCAGTTACTGACGCGCCATGACAGTGAAACACGTTGCGAACTAACAACGCCGTCTCGCTGCGACGCCTGCTCGGCAAGCTGCGCGTCTACACTCACTCACTCGCCCAGTACTGGACCGACGCCTACTTACTAAATCTGAACAAAGCTACTGCACAAAAAGCTGTTATTAAAGGTCTCTTTTCACTTCTACCCCAAAATCAAATTATAGACATTGCGAAACAACATGGTCCCAATGATATAAAGGTAAATTGGGGTGATACCACGGTAATAATAACATACAGTATTCCAACTTCATACAAACGGACGAAGCGCGAGCTATGCCTACGCGCCTCGCTCAAGGCACGCGCGCGGCATGCAGACAGTCTCGACTGTGCCATAGTGACGCACGGGCGGTGTGTTGTTTTTTTAACAATAACCGCGCGATTTTTTCACTAAAACTAAGTTCAGTACATATTTAATATGACGAGTATGATATATTGTGCTGTTTATGGTTGCATGAATTCTTCAATAATAATCTAAAAAAGGTTATGTCTGGATGCGTTCCAGAGATAACTTTTTTTATGATGATGATGGTGATGATGAATAGAGTAAAGGAAAGTGATTGACACGAGTCAAATAGGTAGTTATAGGCGGTTCATGAATCAGGAAACGGTAGGTACGCTTGTGTTAAAACCTTAGGCATGTGTGTTTTGTTTTGTTAGTTTGTATTATTCAAAGTAAATACAAAGACAAAGTAAACATTTTATTATTAATAATAGTTGTTTATTGTACTGTGTGTATGAATAATACTAGAAAAAAAATATTTGACCGTCTGCCTCACACTAGATAGTTGAAATTTTCCTAGATTAAGTATTTCTGCTGCTGCTATATCAACATATACCACTAGAAACCGTTTTTTTCTCGGTATTAATAACAACAACAATAGCTAGACTCATGAAATATTCACAGGATATTTAGATGTTTGAGAGGGTTGTGATTTTAAAACATTCGTAGCCAGCTGTTCAGCTTGGCATTTGTGGCAAGCGGGTTTCTTGTAGGAAGAATGAATGAAACCCAAGGGTCACTTAACACATTTATTAGGACACGAGACACAGAATTCAGGGTAGTGGGTTTAAGGTCTCTGTATACTTTTCACTGGTCACTTCCTTAGAGAGAAAGGAACGTTACTGCCCTGGGCTTGGCTGCGCCGCAGCACGTGGTCCGGCGTGAGGTCACCGGGCAGGCAGCAGGGCAGAGGAGCGACACCAGAGGTCACCAGGCGTGGGCAGCACCACGCACGGATGCACCACCGCGTGTAGGCACGGTCCGCTCAGGCAAGGGCCTCTACACGTGGCGGGCGTGGGGTCTCGGCACCCACGAGCCACGCGGATGGCAGGTCAGGCGGCGGTAGCGGCCGCGTGTGTAGTCCGCGTGACTGGCGTCTCTCCAGCGGTAGGGCGGAGGCAGCAATGACATCAGTCAGCGGTAGACAGGAGATCAGCGGCGAAGCCTAATTCTGGAACCCTGGAATCAGCGCGAGGCGGGTGCTTCCGTAAGCGTTGTGCCAGGACTGCAAACCTCCGTCGATGTGTGCGTCTCCCAGCCGTAAGCCCAAAGCAAAGTGGATGGAGGAAGACTCACCCATCGTGGCGGTTTACAATTTTAGGTTATGTCGTGCATATGCCGCGGGCATTCTCGGAGGTCCCTCGCCGCGTGGCCAGGCGATTTAAGCGAACAGCAAGGCGCAGCGCGGCGAGGCAAGCAAAGCGAAGAATGCGAGAAGCATGCGCACGCATTCACAAGGTGCAGTAAAGGTGACAAGTGATGTGGCAGAAGCCACTATAGGTAAATAGCTTTCTCGACAGTCATAGGGAGGCTGCCGAGAACAATTACAGGCTTGAGTCTAGTATCGTTTGGCAGGAGTTTTGGGGTAAAAAGGGTTGAAGATGGTAGGGATGGGTTCCATTATTATAATGCTACCACTCTTATTACAAGGTAATGCGTATTTTTCGAGAAATTAATAATAAATGTTTCTAACCTCAAATTAGATTACAGCGTAACGAAACGTTAAAATCGGCGATTGACAACCAAATCTGTACTAGTGTATTGTCTGTGGTGTAAACTGTCGTGCAAAATTGATGAAACGGTACGTAAAAAAAAAAAAAACGCTATTTGCGTCATGTGTCAGTGTCATTTGTTTACGTTCATTCCGTTCCTCCCAGAGTTGTGAGAAGTTAGTGCACCCCCACTTCATGGTTAAAATAGGTCGACATTGCTCCAAAACCGAATCGGGGCACCCCGACTCCACGTAGTCTTTTGGCTCCTACCCCTAGAGTGTTTATAAAAATCCGGAGGCGCGAAGGGAGGGCAACCCCCGCCCGCTGTAACAAAGCATAGGCACCCGTGCGAATCGTAGCGGCTGAGGCTGGTCGCCTCTGGCGACCAGTAAGCCGAAGCTGCGGAGGTTAGCATGGGTGCCTATCCTTTGTTACGCAAGGGCGAAGGGGTTGCACTTCCCGCAGCGCCGGAGACGTTAGAAAAGCGACATTTAAGTGTTTTGAGGTTGGGTTACAATAATTAGTTTTTCTCAAGAACGGTGCGTTACCTTTTCACGGGAGTGGTACCAGGGGGGACGGAGCACCCCCCTCCTTCCCCCCCACCACCTCCCCACCCCTTCCTCCTGCCAAACGATACTAAACTTTTACCCAATTACATTAGCTGCCAGACCGCGCTGACAGAAATACATAGAGAATGCGATCTGGCAGGACACAATTAAGAATAGAAGCAATCACGCTGAGCACTTACCCATTTATCTCGGGGTTATTTAGACTTACTGCTTGAGCTGCTTGTTTCGAAGGAAAGGGCACGTTAGGCGTCAAGCAGGGATATTAATAACCCAATCCATACCACGACACCGAGTGACGTGATGGGAATTTGAAAGATTTAGGGATGTCACTCTCGTGAAGCGTAACTAGTGATGTGCGTTTTAGTTGATCTGTAGGAAATCGACTACAACGCCATTGGTGACCAAAGAATTTTTGTTTTGAGTTGTTGCGAGTTGTAGGTACCTAATTATAAGCTGAGATAAAAAGTTATTAAAATTCCTCGTCAGCTGTTTCTTGCATTTTAGTTGAGTAGGTAGGTGTTGTTGTTTAAAAGGAATGGAGTCCAAGTTTCCCAAAACAATTTATAATTAAGCTTTATATAAGAATGCGGATTTTTATACTTTAAAATTTAATAATAAAGCATTTCGTACGTCTCAGTCGAGGCGCAAATATTTTTCGGTCGCAAAATAAGACCGATTTGTTATTCAAACATAAACATCTTTTTTAAATAAATCTACCAATAAAAAAACATCACGCATTTTATTGAACACTTCCTATTAAATTCACAAAGTATTTTATTTGTTTATATACAAAAGTATATTTACAATCACAAAACTAAATCGAAACACAAAGTAGGCAAATGTAATTAAAATGCTGGAGGCGGGCAGCCCTATCGCATGTTTACGTACCGCGCGGCTGTAGGCATTTATTTTAAAGATACGGCCGAGTTACAATACTGTATGATATTATTACCGTGGTGATACTGACCAGAACGAAGTAAATATGAAAAATATTGCAAAACATTTGCACGTCGCAAGGCCGCTGATTCCTTTATATACGGTTTTGTGGTACGCTCGACGAGATTACTTACAGCATACAGTGCCATCACTAAATGCAATCAAATCAAAATCAAATCAAAATATTTTATTTCACATAAACCTACATGGGCACTTATGAAACGTCAGATTCGAGGTGCACGGTTCCAATTGTAAATATTTACCGAAATTATTTGATGCACCTACTCTCCTTGCAAAAATTCGGACTTAATCTTGCAGCATCGAACATTTCATCTGAAGATCTTCATACGATATTTTCGAAACTGGAAATCTACGAAGAATCTTACAATCGATCAGTGCTGTATAAGCACACCTACGATCAGTACGTAAAGCTCATTTATTTATTTATTTATTTATTCACAAGGCAACTACAACAGGTGATAAACACAATATATCACTAGGTTCACGTTATAGGTTTCTACCTGATTATCACCCAAAGCGTAATCGTACAACATGACCACAACATCAAGAAGTAAAACAAAGTTTGCGGGGTTAACGGCTGGAGCGATTTGTATGAAATTTTGTGTGCATATCGGGTAGGTCTGAGAATCGGCCAACATCTATTTAAAAAAATAAAAGAAGCAAAACAACATTTGCGGGGTAAACGGCTGGACCGATCCAACTGTTCAAAGAGAACTATGGGAAATATTAAGTTCGTTTATAGATAATTAAACTGCAGGAGAGAGTGAAGAAATTTATTCCTGTCAGTATCCGAGCAGAATTTTACATGAAGAGTTATGAATTTTTTAACCTCTCTGCCACCTAGTGCCAACTGAGAAAAATATGTGAAGGATTTAATAGAATATGTACCAAATAAAATGGAAATACTCAACGAAGACTTCGTAGTCGACAAAATGCTTTCACCAGCAGAAACTAAATTTTGTTTTAAAAATATTTTCATGTTAGTTATAGTATTGTGTGGTAAAAGTGAGGACGATCAGCTTCAGACATTCAGAAGAGTTGTAGAACCAGCGATGGATAAAGCCTTCCAGTAGTGGGACACCACGCGTTTGAGCGACTATTACGTTAGAGATAACTTCAACATATTTCACACTCTTTAACTTGGAATTTTACAACTTATTTTAATTTTTTTTCTTCCTTTAATTACAATTGAGCCGGTGTCGACTATTCTGCCAGCGTCACGTTGAGACGGCGTTCATAGTCATAAAGTTCAGAGTCATAGTCATAGTCAAAGTTCATAGTCGACGGCTTGTCTATACGCCGCGGCGTATAGACAAGCCGTCGACTATGAACTTTGTGGTAGAACTACCGATGATAGTCGCTGAAAAGACGAGGACAGGAGTTGGTATTACATAAATGTTATTCTAAATTACTATCTTATAAGTAGGGTGATAAACATCACAAAAAAGATACAGTATGTATATATTTACATAATTATTATGCCACCATTACAATTTTATATAATTTTCGTTTAAAAACTTTGTTAAAACGTTAATAATTTTGGGAGAGAAGTGGGATAGAAGAGAACGGAACTTAGTAGGGAGAGGAATATTGCGTTTGGAAATTTTTCGATAGAGATCGAAGGATATGTTGTTCAAGATGCAGGAAAAAATATATGGCCCAAAGTACCCTCCTCAAGACCGCATTCACACAGGGAACTGCCCCTAACATGGATCTTATTCAGAAACACTGGGCTACAACAATGTCCGAGTCTTAGCCTGCAAAGCGTCGATACAGTTCTTTTTGACAACTTTGGATATGAGGCCATGAGAACCATAGTGGCCTAATTCAATAGACAAGCTTTTTGAGTACCATAGAAAATAGAAACAGTATTTTTTTAATCAACTAGCACTCTTAAGAATACATACTTTTTATTACTTTTATGTTTTATTTGACCTATTAATGTTCCAATTTATGATTTTAATAGTGAGAAAATAGCTTTTTTGCTATTTTTCTACATTTTATACACAGATAGGCCACTTTGGCAGTAGGTTTTTATAAAAAGGTTAGAAAAATAATGGTTGTTAGGCCAATTGTTTATTAAAAAACACTTAATAAAAAAAGCAACATCAACAGCTATAGGTATTCTTAGTTACTATCAATGTCATCCTCAACATCTATGACATTTCTTACTGACACATTATCTTTAATACTAGTATAAAAGCTGTGATGCACTGGAGGTATAAAAGGCAAAAGATCTAATAAGTCCTTTTTTTTTCTCACAACTTATGGGTTTTCCATCAGGGTATAAAGGATCCAGCTTAATACCAGTCAAATCTGTAGAGCCCCTTTTCTTTAAATCTACATTTTCAAATAAAACATCTTCATTATTAGAATATTTAAAAAATAATTTAAATGGATGCATTTTATTAAACAAAAGCCACTGCATGCTGAGCCACTGTACCTTTGATTTTTCAGCAGTTATCTTCCTGTTGGTAATGTTATTCTTTAGCTTTTTTGTTGAAATAAAGTCATCTTTTGTCATTTTTATGACATCAAATGGGTTCCTGTCCCTAGCTGCCTTAATAACAGTAGTCCAGTCATCCGGTAAGTAAATATTTTTGAAAAACTTTTTCTTTTTCTCCACTAATCCAAAATCTTGGTCACATGCTAAGTATGAGTGCCCACTGACATAGAACTTATGGTCTATGTTATCTACTGTGTAATCTGGATGGGCAACAATATACTGGCAAAGTGTAGCCATTTTAATATTTCTGTTTTGACCACCGCACTGGTCTGAGTACATAATTAACTTTTTAGTCTTGACTTTCTCTTTGATGAAACGCAACAAGCAGGAACCAATCTCCTGAGGACCCCTAGAAGCTATAGTTTCATCCCACACATACATGGTTACTTCATCATTATTAGCATTATGAATTCCCAGGCAGTAAGTCCAAAGCTGTCTATTATAATAGCAAATTCCTGTAGAAATAACAGGAGTAGGTAAAGTTTTCATGAGATCAAATACTATAACTGTTAAATCAGAATCATCTGCAGCTCTATTCTTATCTATCTTAAAATTATTTCTTGCAGATTCAGCCTTTATGAGATGTAGTTTCCTTTGAAAATTAAGTTCATCCTATTTGACAGATGATTCTTCAGCTTCTATTTTTATTTTAAAATTATCACATTTTTTACAGGAGTCAGTAATTGGTGCATGAAAAGATAGGTTGAATTGCTGATTAAAAACTTTTCTAAACATAAAATTTGACACTTGTTCAGAAGGTGGTGTTTCTTCTTTATATAGAAATCAGTTTAGGCAAGCCCAAGTCAGGTGCTAAATACATTCGGTTTGTGCTCTTGTGTAGGGTATAAAGTGACTCATATTTGGGAAATTTATTGATAAAGTTTTTAACAATTTGTATTTTGTTCTCTGGAGTTTTATTTGAAGGCACATGGTTTCCTCTTTGATCTGTGGGAGGTGTGGGAATAACTAGTTTATCGAATCGGGCGCGAAAATAATGACGTTTTTCATCCACAGACTGTCAAAAAGTAGCCTAACTAATGTCATCATGACAGTGAAGTTAAAGAGGGCTTAAACCATAGTGGCCTATCTTACATAAGCCAGTGTATGGCACCTCAAATTTAGATCACAGACTTAAAACCATAACAATGATTATGCTGCCATCTAGTGAAAATTCGTTGTATCACTTTTAGGCCACTCTGGTTCTATCAAAATGATCAATTTGAATTGGAAAAAATCATAAACTCAATATTGTAAAAAAATGAGTTAGGCCACTATGGTTCTCATGGCCTCATATTTAAAATAATGTTTCCGCTGGATGCTAGGCTGTATAGCTGCGTAGTAGGCACCCTTGGCTTTCAAATAACAAACTCTCAATTTTTACTAAGATTTTACTAAAAATTTTACTTCACAGTAATTTTGTTTTTAGGCCTGAATATTACTACGGGAATCTGAAAAAGTTACAGATTGTTTTATTTGATGTGATTCGATATAGTGTATGGTTTCTAAAATGCCAATACACTCTCCTGTAAAGACTGATGCTTCTGGTGGACATTGAAAGAGTAAGGCAATTTTTTTAATTTTGAAAATATTCTCCTACTTCGGTGTTCTGTTTGTGATAATTTTGATGCATCAGTATAGAAAAAATTCCATCCTTCCCAGTGACGTTTGACGGCTAACTCGAAGTCGCGTCTTGCGTTTTGGGAATTCTTTGATATACCTAGTCCTAAAACGGCGGTTCGAAGTGAACTGTTTCATATGCAGCGGAAAAGACAGGGAGAATTGGATATTGACAAACAGGCGAGGAGAGGTGTTTAAGCTCTCTGTGCCTATTTATCAATAGAGGAACTGTTTTATTATTGCAATAAGGAGAATTATTAAAGGAAAGGTCGATTTGCTCTAAAATTGGGATTAAAGGATGGGATGAAAGAGAGAATAATATACACTTGGGAGCAAATAAATCGAGCCACTACCTTTTTTCACGTAAAATGGTAAATATTTTTGGGAATATGGATTCGAACTATATATCGCCTAAAAGTTAAGTTAATAACCTTAACAATGAGGGTAAATTATTGAATAATAACCTTATTGAATGATAAATTATTGGCTCTGCAAGAAAAATGGTAATTTTGATAGAAAATTTAGTAGGGCTAAAACAGTCCATAAAAACAATAAAAAACAAAATTATTGCAAAAAAAATATTCTTAATAACTGGTATTACCCCCCCGTGCCCTGATGCATTCTTGTAGCCTATTAGTCATCGATCTGATCAGAGTTACGATGACATATTGTGGTATGTTCTCCCACTCTTCAAGCACAGCGACTTTAAGCTCGGGAATGGATGAAACAGCGGGAACCCTGGCTCGGACTCTCCGTTTTAGCTCGTCCCATAGGTGTTCGATCGGGTTCAAATCGGGACTTCGTGCTGGCCATACCATTTGTTGAATCCCGATCGCAGACAAGTATTCCGTAACGATCTGCGCAGTATGAGGTCTCGCATTGTCATGCATAAACAAGAAATTTTCTCCGACAAAACCAGCATACGGCATTACGTGGTCTTCAAGAATGTCAGTTATGTATCGGTCAGCTGTTAATCCAAGTCTACCACTGCCATCGTTGGCGGGGTCGACGAAGACAAGTTCCGTTTTTCCGTCTAGAGAAATTCCTCCCCACACCATACAAGAACCACCACCAAAACTCACAGTTTCTCGAATGCAACATTGGGCAAATCTTTCACCAGGACGTCTATACACTCGGTTTCTCCCGTCATTGCTAAAAAGACAGATTCTTGACTCGTCAGAAAACAAAACTGACCTCCAGTCTTCTAACGTCCAATTAATGTGTTCTCGAGCAAACTCCAAGCGAGATCGGCGATGAGCTACAGTCAATTTTGGGCCAGTTGCTTGTTTGTGTGATGTTAAATTTCGTTCCTTTAGTCTTCGTCTCACTGTCCACCTACTGATTGCGACACCTCGAACGTCACGTAACGCTTGCTGTAGCTGAACAGCATTAAGTCCACGGTCGCGCAACGAATTGGTTGCAATAAAGCGGTCGTCACGTTCTGTTGTTGCCCGTGGTCGGCCAGTTCCAGGTCGCCGAACAAAAGCACCAGTCTCCAGATACCTGCGGTATACCCGCTGTACCTTTGAACGACTCAAATGAAGTCTGCGTGCCACTTCACGTTGTCCGTGTCCAACCTCAAGTAAAGCTACAACTTGGGCAGCTTCCGTCGGTGTAGTATCCATTTTATCAGGTTATTTTGATTACACAGACACAGAAAAAGACAACAATAACAAGTAATATGGGTATGATTAACAAAAACCTCAAATTTAATCTTTTCTTAACAGAGTACAATAAAAAGGTCATAAGCAAATTAAATGCGATAATTTTATTCTACCCTTTAAACTTTAATTAAAATGAAATTTTGACAACTAACTATCCTCATTGTAAAGGTTATTAAATACCCTTTTAGGCGATATATGTTTCGAATCGATGCGTTCCATAATACCAAAAATAATAACCATAATGCGTGAAAAAGGAAGTGGCTCGATTTATTTGCTCAAAAATCAAAATTAAAATCAAAAGTCATTTATTCAAATTAGGCTGAGAATCAGCACTTTTCGAACGTCAAAATTACATAAGACAGTCCCCCAAAAAGCCCGCCCTTCACCACTTCCTAGTGCTTTAGCTGGGAAGAAGAAGTGGCGCAACAAACTCCCCAGCAGCACAGCTGTCTGTTCGGTTAGAAGAACTTGATTCTAAACAATTGCAAGTAATTACCGAAACGCCAATGACAAAAAAAAAGAAAAAAAATTGCATGTAAATAACACAAATACATAAATAAAGCCTTCGGGCCTAAAGGGCATGGCAGCTTACATATGCAATACTGGAATTATTATACAAACAAATAAAATAAATAAATGATAAACTAGGACCATCAAAGTAAAATAAATCAACAGAAGAATTACTGTAACAATGATAAAACCAAAGGCAGCAAGACGACCAGTCACCACAAGCAGCACCCGTTCACGAGCATAACGCAAAGGTCAGCCATTACCCCCCTCGCCATATTTGAGGGAAGGAGGAAACCCGACCCCCGACGCTACCGCAAGCAGTGACATCTAAGGGAGCATGACGAACCTGCTGTTGGTTGCTCAGGCAAGAATAATATTATCAATTGTCGAGGTCGCTAGCTAACCATATATTGCAATACAGCTCATTAAAAACATTGTAATGAGTAGATCATGTCAATAATAAATGAAGACAACAAAATAATTGACTTATCACAGCGACCAACAGTTCTTATCGTTTATGTAGTCGTTAATGGAATAATATGCCTTTGAACAAAGGTTGGATTTTACTTGGGCCTTAAACGCATTAAAAGGTAAATCTAGTAAAGAAGAGGGCAACTTGTTATAAAAGGTTATACCAAGCCCAACAAATGAGTTATGGACCTTATGAAGCCGGTGAAAGGGAGCACGTAGTTTGTTCTTATTTCTGGTGTTAACTTTGTGAAAATCACTGTTTTTAGTGTATAAGTGTATATTTTGCCTAATATATAAGATGTTGGCGAAGATGAATTGAGATGCCACCGTGAGAATACCAATATCTTTAAAAAAATCTCTAAGAGAAACTCTGGCTCCTAGCTGATAAATTGCTCGGACAGCTCGTTTTTGAAGGACGAATATATTTTGAATATCAGCGGCTTTGCCCCACAGCAGAATACCGTAGGACATAACGCTGTGGAAATAACTAAAATAGACTAAGCGAGCTGTATCAACGTCAGTGTATTGTCTTACTTTCCTGACGGCGTAGGCGGCTGAACTGAGCCTCCCCGCTAAGCTTGAGATATGTGGGCCCCACTGAAGTTTGGCATCTACCGTTATGCCCAGAAAAACCGTCGAGTCTACAGTTTCAAGCAGCTCTTTATCTAAGACAATGTTGGGTCCTAGATTTCTAACATTCGGTAAGGCGAACTTCACACATTTCGTTTTCTTGGCATTGAGAACTAGATTATTTGACGTAAACCAATCCGTAACCATTGAGAGTGCACGGTTTACGTCGTCAAAATCTTGTCTATTCCTGTCTACTTTAAAAATAAGAGAGGTATCATCTGCAAACAGTACAATGTCACAGATATCGTTTAACGGCCGCTTTCTATAAACGATCGTAAATTTAAGATTGGTAGCAATCCTGATTTTATCTGATCTCTCGATTGATGCTGAATCTGTATTTCAATAAGTCGATCTCGTCTAAAAATCCATAAAAAAAAAGGGATAGGTCATAAATTTGCGCCCTCTCTAACGTTTTGTTTCACGCAATTGCAGTAAAAGTACATCAGCGGTATTAACGACTAAAAAGGTGGTTGTTTTATCAAAGCTAATCTATTTTAAGTTTAGTGATAAGAAATTGCATACACAGACATACACAATTGTTTGCGAAGTTGCAGTGGTCAAGTATTTTAACTTTTCGTCGAGATTAGTAAAACTTAAATGTTTTGTTGATGAGGAACGGAACGGGACGTCAGTCAATCAAAACGTAGCGTCAGTTTGACATTGACAAAATTCTCAATTCTTTTCTCAACAAGTTTGTTTGTTTCTTCGAAAGTAAAGTGAAACATGGAGCCAGAAACTGTAAGTAAATAGTTATAACGTAGCTCTTAAACCCAGAAGTCATACCCCACAAAGAACCAACATGTAATTACTAGGTAAAACAAATTCACCCATTTCAACTAACATTTTTAGTTAGTTTGTTACTAGAGTATGTCTTCATTCGTCCAGTTTCTACCTTTTATGTTGGAGTTTTCGTCGTAATGGGGTTTTGCTTTAATAATTGTGCAATAAACATTCACGTATACTCAAATATGTTTGAATTTAGCCGTAAAAAATAAATGCGTGGGGACGCGGCATTTCGCGCCATTTCGTACTTCAAACTTACTAAGCTTTATTTTATTTGTTTGCAGAATAAAACCAAACCTCTTTCCAAGGAAGAGACTAAAGGGCTGCTCTCCTTAATTGAGGGGAGCAATATAATTACTAATAAAAAGACCAATGCCACCAATAATAAGATTAAGGCGGAAGAATGGGTACGGATTGCTGATATCTTCAACGCTTCTATAGGCACCTGTCGCCGTACACCACAACAACTGCGGCTTAAGTGGGAAAACTTGAAAAAGAACTCACGAAAGCGCATTACTTTAATACGGATGGAACGGATCAAGGTAAATTAAGTTTAAAATAGACAAATACGAAACTTGGACTAACCCTGCCTGCTCATTGGTCTAGTCACTAGACTCCAGTGGTTATAAGAGTGACTGCTGAGCATGAAATATTGAGATTGATCCCTGGGTTGTGCGGGGTTACTGAGTTGTTCTATTAGGAATTTCTGTTGCAACCCAGTCTAGATTTGTGCCCAGTAGATGGCCATTGGCACATAAAAACATTACTGGTGAAATGTGGGTGTACTACCGCTGCTCAATCCATTGGGGAATACAGGCATTACATTATGTATATGTTTTACTTATAGTTAAGTAGTAAATGTAGTCCAGAACATGTTGAATTATGTCATAATATGTTCCAGACTGGAGGCGGGCCACCAGGGTACTTTCCTCCTGATGACATCCTGGATAGAGTGGCAGCTTTATTGGGCAGCACTGGAGAAGGTCTCACAGTGAGGTTTGGTGGTGATGCTGTGCCTGAAATTATTGGTGATGGTGATGGTGATGGGAGGGTTGAGACAGCTTATATTGTGCCAGTTTATAATCACAATTCCCCAATGCTATTGATTGGCAGTCCGATGCCCATGAATAATCCTTCCACATCCATGGATTATACACAGATGTCCACTGAAAATCCAGTGTCCATGGGCAATGAAGTGCCAGCCAATGGCATTGTGGATGAGTTGGTAATGCTGGGCAATATTGGTACTCCTATGTTACCAAAAGAAAAAAGAAACTTTAGATCCAGTGGTAATATCCTACTATAATAATATTATAAATCTGAAAGTTAGGATGTTTGTTGCTCAATAACACTTAAAAGGCTGAAGCTAGTAATGTTATAAATTGTTTTTTATTAAATGTATAACATTTTGATTTCCTATATTTAATGCATTTTTGTCTTACAGGTGGTATAAAACGGAAGCTACTGAAGCCAGATTATGGTCGTGAAGCTAGAAATACTGCATTGGCTGAATATTATATTGTTAAGAAAAAGTTGTTAGAGAATAAGTTGGAAAAAATAAAGTTGGAAAATGTAAAATTAAAATTAGAGATATGGAAGCTGAAGGGAGAGGATTTTTAAAATTATATCATTTAGTCATAATTTCGTTTTAAGTATTTAGTTTTTAATGTAAATGTGCCTGTACTGTAAATATATTTATGTATACAATTAATTACACAATTCTTTTGAAAAATTTACTTTTTATTTCCTGCAACTCATTGTTAACTAATTTTAAAACTAAAAGACGCTTAAGACTAAAGTGGTAATAATGTAAATCTAATAAAAGCAATTAACAAATTATCTCGAAGACATTAATACTTATGTGAATCAAATAACTATTAAAAATAATTTAAAATTAATCCTTGTCTATGTCTAATATCATTTTGGAAACCGTCTGAATTTTCTGATGTCACAGGAATATCATTTTCATCTGGAATTTCCACTTCCGGAGGTACTTCTTCAATATTATAATTTCTGCAGATGCTGTGAAGAACAGCTGTAGCAATTACAACTGTTTGTATGTTATATAATGACAAGCGCATGGTCAATGATATAACTGGGAAGCGACGTTTCCAGACTCCAAATGTCCTACACAAACAAATACAAATAATTTTTAATGAAGTTTGTTAATAAAAAGAAGTAAATAATCTAATGAATAGGTACTGAATTTCTTAGTAATCTAAAGTCTAGTCAAAGTTTTTATATTTACCTTTCAATTGTGTTTCTAGTCTTTATCTGTGCCTCATTGTATCTTATTTCCTGGCTTGTTGATGGGTTTAACAAAGGTGTGAGCAAGTATGGCCGGTTTGGATAGGCACTGTCCCCGAGTAACCAGCGATTTCCAAGAATGCCATCTTCACACTGGGCTGTAATGACAGTTAGATACTTACATCATTTATTTTAAAAGTTATTAGAAAGAACAGTAAACCCAATATATACCTCTTAATACTGAATTATTAAAAATAGTAGCATCATGAGCAGAACCAGGCCACCGAGCAATAACATTCATCAATTTAAGGTCTGCATCACAAACAGCTTGGACATTGATTGAGAAGTATCCTTTCCTATTTCTATATTCCTCACCTATTGTTGAACCTGAAATAGAAACCATTTTATAATGAAAAATATAGCTGTTTGATTGATAACAAACCAAAGCCTTGTAAATACCTACATGGAGACTGAATGTGTACATGTGTACAGTCAATAGCACCACATACTCTAGGAAATTGAGCTATGTTATAAAATTTGTCAGTTGTTCTGGAATGCAGAAAAATGTATTTGCTATACAATCTAGCGATAGCAGCAGATATGTCTGCCACTATTCTACATGCTGATGCTATGGATACTCCAGCAAAGTCTGCCACTGAATTAAGCATTGTCCCCAATGCATAAAATCGAAGTGCCAATAAAAGTTGATGCAGTGGTGGTATCCCATTATTCCTGAAAATTATACAATAGTTGTGTTGTAAGTATCCGTTCTTTTAAGGTTATTTTTATGTTTAAAGCAATTAGAGTGGACATAAACAAATTTCTTACCGTCTTGATTTCACTTTGATAAAGGGCATTATTTCAATCAAAACAGATTCAACTGATACTTTGTCCATTCTGAATCTGAATGTAAACTCTGCGTCGGTTAAACTTGCCATGAAGTTTATTCGCTGAAAAGTTTTTGAGGACACGGCTCTCTCTTGTTCGCTATCGCTACTATCCCAGTCCGATAGCTGAGCTAATACTTCAAGATCACTATCACTATCGCTATCACTTGAAAACATTTCCATTATAAACGTTTTCACCAAAGAATATAATTAACTACTCTACCTTTTCACAGTACAATCGGTCAAAATTTGGGGATCGCAAATAAAGATCAATAGCGTTCAAAAATCGATTTGTCAAAATCAGAGATCGGATATAGAATAAGCATAGCTGTCACTTTCATACAAATATCAATCTAAAAATCCGATCCGTCCTCCCAAAGATGGATTTAAAAAAAAGATCAGTTTATCGATTTTTCGATCGGTTATTGAAATACTAAAAGTAGGAAATGGATTCAAATTCCAATCTCGATTGGTAAATTAGGGATTGGGATTGAATATAGAAAGCGGCCGTAAATAGAATGGTAAGTCATTGATATACACTAAAAACAAGAATGGACCCAGTATTGAGCCTTGAGGTACACCTAACTGAACTGGTAGCTCGGAAGATTTCACACCATCGACATCTACACATTGGAACCTATTATGTAAATAAGAATTTATTACGTTGAGAGCTTCGTTTTGGACACCGTAATGACGTAGTTTACGCAAAAGCGTGTCATGGCGCACGCAATCAAAGGCTTTAGAGAGATCACAGAAAACTCCAATAGCATTTTGCGATTTCTCCCATGCATTAAATATGTGTTTCAGCAGAGCAACACCCGCATCTGTAGTCGAACGTCCTTTTGAAAAGCCATATTGTTCATTATGAAGTAGGCTATTTAGGTTAAAATGTCTTAGCAACTGATTAAGTATTAACTTTTCAAATATTTTGCTAAATGCTGGTAAGATAGAAATAGGCCTAAAATTGCTAATGATATTTTTATTACCAGATTTAAATAATGGTATGACTTTACTACTCTTCATGAGGTCAGGAAAAGTTCCTAGATCAACACATTTATTAAAAGTAATAGCTAGATAGGGGGCTACAATGTCTATTATATTACTTAAAAGTTTAATGGAGATGCCCCAGTAATCACCAGTGTTTTTAGACTTAAGAGTGTTAAAGACGTTAATTACATCACTAGGCGTTACATGTTCGAAGCTAAATAAGCGAGTACATTTTTGCACACTACTATTCAAAAGGTTCTCAGCTTTAGACGGGGACGAATTTAAGGAGCAAGTCGTAGTTATAGGTATGTTGGCAAAGAACTCATTAAATGCCTCAGCTACGTCAGCTGCCTTACTAACTAATTTGTTATCGACCATAATCTCAAGTTGATTTTCTTGTTTAACCGACTTACCCGTTTCATTGTTAATAATTTTCCAAGTGGTTTTTACTTTATTATTGGAACTTTTAATTGAATCACTTAAGAATTTTGATTTCGCAATAGCACAAATCTTTTTAAATAATTTTGAATATTTTTTTACATACTCTAGGAAAGGAGTATCAAACCTGTATTTTTTCAAACCATATAATTCGTATAGTCTCGCTCTACTTTTATAAATACCTGGAGTAGCCCATTGGTTGAAGCCAACGGAAGTGCCATTAATGTTAATGGTTTTGGTCTTGAAAATAGACTGGTATTCTTTTTGCACAACATCAAAAAGGGCTCCGTAAATTTCGTTAGGATTCTCGTGTTCTACTAACGATGGTGTAATTCTATGAGCTATATTATTTTTAAACTTTTTACAACGACTAGCTGTATAAGGCCTGCATTCAAGTTTATACGGTTTTTTATGTAATGTCATGGGGAAGCTAGCTAATAAACCACAGTGGTCGGACGTTAAGTCACTTAACACTAATTTATTTTTGGCATCACAATTACTAAATATATTATCAAGACAAGTTGACGAAGATGCAGTGATCCTAGTTGGTTCAAAAAACAAGTTAATCAAATTATAAGACCTAAACAGATTGAGAAGTCTAATACTTAATGGAGTAACATCTAAAATATTAATATTAAAATCTCCACATAAAATTATACTCTTATTACTTGATTTTAACCTATTCAGAGAATCCTCCATTACCGATTCAAAACTAATAAAATCACCAGAAGGGGGTCGATAAACGCAGATTACAACGAATTGCTCTAGTTCAACACAAGACAACTCAATAGTGCGCTCGATAGAAAGATTAACTAAATCTAAACGTTGTTTACATTTCAACTTGTATGAAACAAGAACTAAAGAACCACCGCGAATAGCACTTTTTCTCACAAACGCACTTTGTACGGTAAAATTATCATCATCGATAAACACTACTTCATGTTCCTTCAACCAGTGTTCAGTCACACATAACACGTGAACATCATAGTTCTCCATAAATAAACTTAACTCTAACTCTTTGCCGGACAGACCCTGCATATTTTGATGTACAACATTCAACATATGCGGCTCACCCGTTGTCGCACCTAATAGTTTAAACTACAAGGCGTATCAAAAGTAGTATTAGTACCACTACTAACTGAAATCGACGGTACACTACAAGTACCCTTGTCACTTTGTATATTGTATGCTAAAAGATTAGCAATTTGTCTCCTACATCTAGGTGGCAAATACATTGTATAATTTGTCAGTTTGTAATCAGTAATAAATTGATTACAATCAAAATATAAAATAGTGTCACTATAATGGCAAGTCCTATTATAAATGAACATATTTAAATTATAAATGTGCCTATTTTGCTCATCAGACAAATATTGTGAATAAGGCAAGGCACAGAAAATAAATTTACAATTATTAGTTTCATTGAGATGTAACATCAAATGGACACATTCAATTATGTCCTTTTTTCTTACATTTAAGCTATCCCCATGTAATAATATAACAGTTGAACTAGGGTTTATTTTTGTCAGTCTACTATTGCTAATTAATTGGCTAATACTGGCACCGGGTAAACAATTATTAATAACATAATGTTCCGAACACTGATTAAATATACTACCAAAACCCTGACCAAATTTGTCAGAAAATATGTATGTAGTGTTAATCAAATTATCCATACAATTCTTGTCATTATTAATACCGCTATCTACTGGCTGAGTCACTGTGGGTGTGGGTGTAATACGTTGAGGCTGGGGTGCCTGGGAGCAGGCACAGCTAAAAGAGAGGTTATTTGTCAGAGACTCATACCTCTCTGCATTTGACTTGACCAGGTCTGCCAACTCATTGGCCTCCTGCATGCGTTTACTCAGGTCTTGTTGAGAAGCCTCATATTTACTAAAGATATCCTTTAGAGCATATTCCCTAACAAACAACTCATCCTGAAGTTGCTGAGTATCCGTGTCATACATAATATTACATAAGTCTAATTCACTATTACACTTCTTTAATTCTTGCATTAAATTAAGATTTTTATGCCTAAGTTTTGTGTTTATTTTGTTAACTTTATGACATTTCAAAGATTTCTGATATTTTCTAATCAGCCTATTAATTTTAATATATTTTTTTATCTTATTATGACTAGTAAACAATTTGGTTTTAGTGATAGTGTCATCAGTTAAATCAATTGTAACAATTGGCTCAACACATGTGGGTCCGGACTCGTTACCAACCAACTCATCATAGAGACTGCAGGTGATCGCAGACTCTTCACTGGCTTTGAGAGATTCGAAATGGGTTATTGTGTTGTGGGCCCTGCTTAATTCTCGTTCAAGTTCAGATATGAGTCTCAAAGCCAGTTCGTGGGTGTCACTACATTCCTGGAAATTAGACACACGTTGACGAAGGTGGTGATGCTGGTCAAGTATGTCCATATGATGTTTATGTAGTTCAGCCAACTGGTTCTTAAGCTCAGTGTTCTTGTTATTGATTAACTGTATTTCCACCTCACTGTCATCCCTTTCCTGTAGCAGCTGATTGCACTGGTTTTTGCCAGATTCCAATTCTTTCAATGTAGCCCTCAGTTTTTCCTCTAAGGATGCAGCTCTACGGGTTAACATATTGACAGGCCAACCCTAGAGGCACCCTGGAATGAGAGAAGAAAAAGCTAAGTATGTGAAAGAAATAAGAGAGAGGGATGAGATGTGAATAGTAAGTACTAGGATGAAGGGACTACCTGAAGTTCAAAAATAAAATTGAAAAAAAAAAAAAAAAAAAAAAAAAACAAACGAATTAATGTAAAGAAAAGTGTGAAATCTCAATTGTGGGATAAAATTTAATTAATCACAGACGTCTTAATTGAGATAGTAGGTAATATTCAACAATAAAAGGGAAAAACAACAAAATTAAGTTTGCAAAATGGTTGAGGGTACTACTATTGTAAAGTTATTGTAAATCCAGTATCTAACATTAATTTAATTAAATGATTCTAATTTAAAAAAAAAGTAAACAGTGGGATGTCTACAAATAAATAACAGTGATTTCTATATTATCACTAACGTATTTTATGTGATTTATTGTCAAAAGACAAGAACGTAAAGACAACCGCAATAATGAGAATTAAAGGGTTACGACGAAAAACACTGGGACGAGCAGTAAAAACGTTTTAAAGGGAAAAAGTGCAATAGGGACTAATAATATTTACTATAATTAGGCTTAAATTAAAGGAAATACTCCCCGGGTTTGGTGATGATTTCAAATCCGTCCGTTGAGATGACAGCTGGAACTAGTTATTTGATTTATCAATTGATCTTGCAGCGAAGTAGGTCACAAACACAGATCCTTATTATTTACAACTAAGTCTATAGAAATTAAGCACATTTATAGATCAATATACGCGAAAAACATTAATTTTACAATTTAATTCTAACACAAAATAAATTGACAACCGGCTGCCAGTATTGCCACTTGCCAGTTCCAATAATCATACACCCAAGTGTCCCAAGCAGGGCTGCCAGGTGAAAAAATTCCGCAATCGTACCACAGCATTAAAAAAGTCGTATACCCAAGGAAAATTCGAAACAAAAAATCGTACATTATTATTCATCCGTTTATTGGTTTATTGACTTTTATTACAAAATTAACAATAAAATACTACGAAAAAAGTAATGATATGTAATGGGAATAATATGAAAATTTAAATTATAGTAATGAAATCACTTTTTTTGTATAATTTTTCCATTAGTTTTATCATGTCATCTGTCGGTATAAAATCGGTGCAGTTTCCGGTGACTCTTATCATTTGCTTTGCCAGCAAGGTGCCATTGACAGTTTCGTTTGCCAAACTATTTCTAAGATTGGTTTTTATTAAATTTACTTCACTGAACGCTCTTTCACAATCAGCACTCGAATGTGGCAAGCAAAAATAATAGATTTAGTGCAAATTGCGCTAGAGTTTTGTATTCTTCAAAACGTGCAACGTTTGCCCCCCAAAATTGGTCTGGGCAGGCTGAGCACGTTCGTTTCATTATATAATATTCTGTCACGGCTCTAGTTAATTACTCTTTTGAGACGTAAGTTTGTTACTTTGTTGCCAGACCTAATTGAATAAAATAAATGGATCGAATGTAAAAAAATCGTATGTTTTCCGTACGATTTCGATGCTTCGATCGTACTCGTATGAAATCTGCAAAAAGTCGTACAAATACGATTTAAATCGTACAAATGGCAGCCCTGGTCCCAAGCTGCCCGTGTATCAAGCTCCCAAGTGTAGATAGGAAACGATCTGCCAAATACTGTCTTCTCAGATATAGGTGCGGTTCTGCACATTCAACTTGAAGCGCATTTATGGGAGACGATTTCATGGCTGCAATAATAATTCTCAGGCATTATTCATTAGACAGCATCCAGGCCAAATGCCTGGATGCTGTCTAATGAATAATGCATGAGTCCAGAGCGCTCCTGGTCAACGCATTATAGACCAGTTTGAGGGTGTAGGGGTGACCTCCCCACCACACCCCGGCCAAAGCCTTAAGGACCGACACGGAGTGTTCACATTTTTTAACAGTGTTGTTGATATGATCAATCCCAGGCAATCTCGAGTTTAACGTTACTTCCAGAAACCTAGCCTTATCCTTGACAGGAATGATTTGTGCATCAATATTTATATCTACTTGGGGTACAGAAAGCTTGCGGGTATTAATGACCGCTGTACTCTTTGGTGCACTTAGAGATAACCCGTGATCAATGAGCCATTGGTTTAGTGAAGACAAAGAGACATTCATCGAAAGAGCGGCATCCTGAATGGAATTACCGGTTACCAGTAATGCAATATCGTCAGCGTATTGAAGGATTTTGCAATCAATATTTAAAGAAGAGGACAAACTCTATGTGTATAAATTATATCATGGGGGACTAAGAACAGATCCTTGAGGTAAACCTCTCCAAACCGTTCTTTGTTCAGAATCAACCCCAGGGTTTCTTAACTGAATGCAGCGATTGGTAAACATGCTACTAATGATACGACAAATCCTAGACGGGATTCTCAGCTCTTGCAGCTTTTGCATGAGAACAGGAAGGAGGGCCGAATCATAAGCAGCTGATATGTCCAGGAAAACAGCCACCACAGACTCATTCCTGCTGAGGGCCAGCCGGACCGCTGATGTGAGGATACCTACACTATCAGCAGTGCCCAGACCTTTCCTGAAGCCGAACTGAGTCATTGGAAGCAGTCTCCTGCCCCCACCAACTACTCCAAACGGTTTTTGATTAGATGTTCTAAGAGTTTAATTAGTACGGATGATAGAGCGATAGGTATATATGAGCCCCGCAAAACTAGCAGAGTTAAATAATCTGCAACAATTTAACTCACAGGCCTGGAAGGGTATTCGATATAAGAAGGACTTGCAGGCACATTTAGCAACACCAGGTTTATAGGATTAAAATGGAATGAGGAACTGTGCCATCTAAATAAAGGTATTGATTATTTGTCTAGTACGGAACAATTGTTAGCGGGATTGTCAAATGCTGTTTTGGAGAACAGGCAACTTTTGAAAAATTGTCTGCAGGAGGTCGTAAATTGGGCTGCTAGTACTGACACAGAGCTCAATGCAAATACTCTGTGTAGTAAGTTGTCTGAAAAATTTCGTCCAACGTCTCTGTCTTACAAAAATATGGAATCCTGTATGCAAGTCATATGTGACAAGCGGGCAGAATGTATTGAGGTTAGACGTGATCGCATTTTAAAAGAAGTTAATAACATAAATCTTAAATTAGCATTACAAAATATTCCACCTAGTGCGGAGCATCTCTTTAATAGAGAAGCACTCATTCCTCTGGTTGATTCTTTAGGAGGCTCCCAGGTTTGGCTTAACATGCCCAGTTATTTAAGGGATAAAAACAAATGCAATAATAACAGTCAAGTAAACAAGAGAAATACCAAACCATCTTATAAAACAAAAAATGATAAAAAATAATAAGTTCAACTCGGACAAAATGTTTTTAGTAAAAACACAGATGGGGGGATACGCCCTATTTTCAATTTAAAAAGTCGAAATTTACATGTCCCGACTCGCCATTTCCAGCAAATTTCTCGACTGGATGTAATTCAGTTCCTACAAGACAGGGACTGGATGACAAAAATCGACCTACATCAAGCATATTTTCACTTAAGCATAAAGGAAACCCACAGGCGGTTTCTGCGCATAATATATGGAGGCGAAATATTAAAATTAATAGCCTTGCCTTTCGGTCTCTCTTCAGCTCCTCACTCTTTCGCATCGGTAACAAATTGGATTGCGGAAATCCTTCGGAGACAAGGCATAAGAATATTAGTATATTTAGACGATTTTTTAATAGCCAGTCAAAATCAGGCACAGATCATAGAACAAACCAAAGTAACTGTGGATACTCTTGTAAAGTTGGGTTGGCATGTAAACCATCAAAAATCACTTTTCACCCCAACTCAGGAAATAGAATATTTCGGCATAGTGTGGAATACAAAAACAAAATTAATTTCCCTTCCTGTAAAAAAAGTACAAAAAATAAAAGAGTTAGCATCGAGTTTAATACAAAAGAAAGAGTCTTGTCTCCGAGTAACTCAACAAATACTGGGTGTACTAAATTTCGCGAACTTAGCAACTCCAAACGGTCGCCTTCATTGTCGCCGAACTCAAATAAAAATAAAAATCGTTCAGAGGATGCAGACCCAGGCAAAAGAAGGTTTTGCCACCTCTAGTGACTCGAGAGTTGCAATGGTGGGTAAAAAACGTGGGCAAAAGTGCAAAAGCAATGCATAGCCCCAAGATTACCCACTTTCTCACCACAGACGCGGCGGACGCGGGCTGGGGAGCACACCTGAACAACATCATGTTGTCAGGCAAATGGAATCGCCACCAAAAAAAATGGCATTCCAATGTGAAGGAGATGTTTGCTATGAATGCAGCCTTGGTCAAACAAGGTGCATAGATGAAGGATGCACACGTTCTATTGCAATCCGACAATCGGACCCTCATAGCTTACATGAGGAACCAGGGGGGCACCCGGTCCTTAGCCCTGTTGGGCCTAACAAACAAACTCCTTCACCTAACCGAGCAGCACAACATAACGCTGTCGGCATCATACCTCCCGGGGAGGTTAAACGGGATTGCAGACCGCCTCTCAAGAGGAAAACCTGTTCCCGAATGGCATCTACAATCCCAAGCCATGAACGCAATATTCAAAAGATGGGGCGTTCCAGACGTAGATTTGTTTGCGTCAAAAGAAACCGCAGTTGTCCCACAATACGTAACGTGGGACTCGACAGATGGGTCGGCAATTTTTTGGGACGCTTTCAGTCAAGATTGGGACTTTCAGTTTGGCTGGGTGTTTCCCCCCGCCCCCCCAACCTGATCCCTCGGGTGTTGGATCATCTGAACAGGGCCAAAGGAACATACATTGTAATAGCGCCACAATGGGATCAGTGTTTCTGGCTGACCGATCTACAAGCCAGGGCCCTGTCAAATCCAATACCAATAACAAATCTGCGGAAGAACCTCATAGATCTATCAACAGGGTTCTGTCCCCCACAGGTGGACAAGTTGTCCCTACAGGCCTGGAAAATTGGGGGTGGTCAACTGGAGTAGGGATGAAATTAAGTTATTGAGTAATAGCTGGCGCAAAAGCACTCTAAATACTTACAAAGCTCCTATAAAAAGGTGGCCATCGTTTTGTGCCATAAACAATATGAACCATAAAAACCCAGATGGAAAAGACGTTGCAAGATTTTTAGCAGATTTGCATTTCAAAAGAAATTTTTCACTGAACACAATATTATTACATAAATCGGCTATTTCTACCTGTTGTGCTTCAAATACAGAAAATCTTTCAAAAAATTTCTTTATTCAGCAAGTTTTAAAAGCCATAGGATTGGCAAAACCTCTACCTTCAAAATCCCCTATTTGGGACACAAAATTGCTATTCAAATGGTTGAAAACAGTTCCAAGCACAAATTCACTTTTTGATATTTCAAGAAGAACTGCAATAATTTTACTGTTAGCATCAGGCAGAAGAATACATGACCTTACCTTATTGGATATATCTCAAAACAATTTCATACAAGAGGAACAAAAGATTTTATTATGGCCCAAATTTAGATCAAAAACAGACTCAAGTGAATATAGACAGTCGGGATGGTCTTTATTAAAGCACCCAGATGCTAATATTTGTCCTCTGAGACATACTATACAATTGATTGAAGCTTCACAACATAGACGTCTTAATAGTAATGTTACAAGTTTATTTGTTTCAATAAAAGGCGAAATAAAACCAGCTACAAGAACTATCATAGCGGGGTGGATTAAATCTATATTTAAAGACTTAAACCTAGAAGCTACTCCAGGAAGCGTCAGAGCAGCTGTGGCATCCAAGGGATGGTGGGAGAATGTACCTGTGGAGGAGATATTAGCTAGAGGAAACTGGAAGAGCGATAAGACCTTTAGGAAGTTTTACTGTAGAGAAATTATTAACAATTCTAATAACAATTCCATTTTATGTGCCAAAGTTAATAGCTTAGGTTTGAAGTACAAAATTGTTTGTTTTGTTTGATTTTGAATGATTATATTTAGTAGTAATATTATCTTACTGATTAGGGTAATCATTAATAAATGTTCGTTTATTATGAAACAATTTTCTTTCATTCTATAAAAACATTTATTTATTTCACATAGCGTTTACAGTTATCTTCACCAGCAGATATCAAACAAGTCTTCATACTAACGCTGTGTCTTTCTGCTAGGCATATAATAGGACTGTTTTACACTAAAATAAAACAGTCATTATGTGCCGAAAGAAAGACACAGCGTTAGAGCAAGGACCTTGCTGGTGAGCGAAGACTATGAAAACCTTAACGGGCCGGTCGCCGGAACCAGTGGTAGCGACCCCTGCCGGAAGTGAGAGGTAACAACATAAATCCATAGAGAATCAGGTATGTTTTTCAATATTTATGCTCCTAGAAGCCAGAATCATAGACAGCTTCTTCTTATACTAACGCTGTGTCTTTCTTTCGACACATAATGACTGTTTTATTTTAGTGTAAAACAGTCCTATTATTATCTCAATCCGAATCTGATCATAAAGTACTAAAATTAGATGAAGACGAACTAGAATCAGATTTTACCAGTTGTCAGGAGATAAAATTAAACAAAGTTCCGATTCCATAACTTAAATTTTAGGAGCTGGTTAATATATACCAAAAAAAAAAAAAACGGAGCGTTACACACTCGACGCTCGACTCTCGCCGCGGACGGACGTGTTTGTGCGCTCTCCCGCTCCAGGCCCAGTGTTGTGTTTCCCGATCATTCTCGTCGCCACCTCGTGACGTCATCGTAGTCGCCCCGACTACACCGATATAAAATCACTATCAAGAAATTCATTTAGATTTTAATCAATTAAAAAGTGCCTTTTTCAAGGCAAATCTTATTTCTTTTTCGCGCGTTTTGTGAGTAGCTTCACTAGGCCCCTTCTGGGTAAAACCACAGTTTCGTGGTCCTCGGTTGAAACCTTACGGTGCCAACGAAGCCGAGTGGGGTGTTGTCCCAATCACACCCGCCGAACCCCTTCAGGGCGAGGCAGTTAATTGGACGGGTCCCAGATAACCGGCCTTGGGGGCTCCTAGTCGGCTCTGGTGACAGTTTTGCTTTCCAGCTACTCACCTAGTGTCTTTAGGGTGTGTCTACACCCTTCGCGCTAGACTGGTCAGGGCCCCGTTCGCACATTAAGATTGGCGACGGGTTTACTAGCTTAGGGCTCACCAATAGGTACACACCTCCCTGTCTGCACCCGACAGGGAGGGAACTCATCCCCGGGCCAATCCACCCGGGGAGATAGGTATAGGGTTAGTAGGCTAAGTGGAAACTTAATTTCCACCATTCCGTCCCATAAATACCTCCCCCTCCTCCGACCATGGGGGACGCCCTCCTCTCGGCGTTCCTCAAAGAGGTCCTTTTCAAGGAGCTCGACTTCCTCGTCAAGTATGGCGCCAAATTTGCTGCTCTGCAGCAGTCCGTCCCCGATCCGTCTGACCAAATAGGCACCGCCAGCTCAGACATCGCTACATTCAGCGACGCCCTCGAGCCTTCTTCCTCTCCGTCGCAACTTCCAAGTTGCTCGCCGCCGGCTGTCCACATGGACACCAGCGAGCCATCCCCTCGCCCGACCTCGCCTTATCTAGACGAGAGCGACTCCCTGAGTTCCTCCCCCTCTTCCGACGAAGGCGTCTTCAAGACAGTCGCATCAAAAAAGGGGAGCCTTAAAATAAAAGAGAGTCCTGACACAAGGACCAAAAAACCGGCTATCGAAGCTACCTCCGCTCCCGTGGCTCCATCCGCCACTGCCCCCTTCCAGGCCGCCACGGCCTCAAACGCGCGGCAAACTTCCAGCGACGGAGGACCGTCGCTGGAAGTTGCCGGACGATGTACGCGAACTGTTGAATGAGAAGAACGCGGCTGTCCGTGCCTACAGCAACTTCCCCTGCGACGCGAACAAAGCCCATATGCGTTACTTACAGCGTACTGTAAGAACACGCATAGAGGAGCTGCGTACCGCCGGCTGAGAAAAAATGCTGAGCGAACTAGAGCCCACCCACCTAGCCTTCTGGCAACTCCAGAGGAAACTTAGATCCGGAGTCCTCCAATAGTCTCCATGCCCCCCCCTGATCCGTCCCGACAAGACCATCGCCTTCGATGATGTCGACAAGGCTGAGCGTCTAGCCGACAGTCTAGAAGCCCAATGCTCGCCTAGCTCTCAACCAGTAGACCAAGCTCACCTCTCTGAGGTAGACGCTGAAATCGAACATAGAGCCTCCCTCCCTCCCGTCGAAGACCCAGAGTATCCACTGCCCCCCGTCACCCCAGACGAAGTGCACGACCTCATCAAAGGTCTTAAGGCTCGTAAAGCCCCAGGCTCAGATGGAATCACCAATAGGGTATTCCAACTTTTCCCTGCCCACCTGATAATGCCACCATCTTCAATGGTGCTCTGAGCAATAACATCATCCCACAGGCATTCAAAGAAGCCACCGTCATCGGTATCCCGAAGCTCGGCAAGCCAAAGTCGGAGCCTACTAGTTACCGCCCCATCAGTCTGCTCAATGTCCTCGGCAAAATCTATGAGAGGCTTATTTATAAGCGTCTCAGAGACTACGCCGAGACAAAGGGCCTCATCCCCAACGAACAGTTTGGTTTTAGAACCCAACACTCGTGCGTACAACAGGTCCACCGTATAGTCGAACACATCAACTTCGGTTTCCAACGAGGTTTGATGACCGGTGCTGTCTTCTTCGACATAGCGAAAGCGTTCGACAAAGTCTGGCACAACGGCTTATTATATAAGCTGTACCAACTCGGTGTGCCAGATCGTCTCGTGCTCATCTTACGGGACTTTTTGTCGAACCGCACCTTCCGTTATCGCATCGCATCGAAGGAGCGCTATCCTCCCCCCACCCTATTCGCGCAGGAGTCCCTCAGGGCTCTGTGATCTCTCCTCTAGCACTCACGCTATTCACCAGTGATATGCCCAAGTGCAGTAAGGCACAGTTGGCCCTGTTCGCAGACGACACGGCCATCTACTACACCGGCCGTGATGAAAATTCGATAGCTCGCATTCTCCAAACCAAAGTGAACAAGCTTGGCGCTTGGTTTAGAAAATGGCGAATCGAAGTCAATCCCGACAAAAGTCAAGCGGTTCTTTTCTCAAAGCCGCGTCGCAATCCCTGCACCCCTCGACCGATCACCATGTTCGGCAAGCCGATTCCTTGGGAGAAGCAAGCCAAATATCTGGGTGTAGTGCTCGATGAACACCTCTCTTTTTCAGAGCACATTAAGGCGGCTCGTTCGCGCGCCGCTTTCGCTCTAGGTAGACTTCACTTTGTCCTAAATGCACGTAGCAAATTGTCACTAAAGTGCAAAATGCGTATCTACACAGCGTGCATCCGCCCGATCATGACATATGCCAGTGCAGTCTTTGCACACGCCAAGCCCCATCGCTTCAATAGAATGCAGACCCTCCAGAACAAGTTCCTCCGTAGGATTACAGGCTCCCCCTGGTACGTTCGCAACGAGATCCTTCACGTTGACCTCAAGATTCCCACTATCCGCCAGTTCATGAAACGCATTTGAAAGCGTTTGTTCGAGACTGCCGCGAATCACCGCAACCCTCTGGTTGTCAAGGCCGCTAGCTATATTCCCTCCTCCATTAGTCATGTCCGCCGTCCCAAGCATGTCCTCACCGATCCCGATGACCACATAACTCTCATTCAGGAGAGCAGTAGGGCCACCAGTACAGTGCACAAACACAGACCGACTTTCCGACCTCGCCGCCGAGGTTCCTCGCGAAGATCCCGACGTAATTGTCCCCCCCGACCCTTGCTCGATGAAGTGCCAGCCCGCGCCGTAGCTGAGCCTGTAGCTTTAAATTCCCCGAATAATAATAATCAACAAAACCTGATCCAGCCTGTCCCATCTTGCTGTCCTCCCGTCAGCGACGCCCTAAGCCGAGGTCCGTACCCCACAGGGGGTGCCCTTAGCGAGCGTTCGCTTAGTAATGTAAGTAGTTTTACGCCCCTGGCTGGAGGATTTGAGTCCGCTTAAGGCAGCCACAGGATAGTCCGGTTAAGTAGTCACGACCTCTCAAGGTCAACTACGAGACTCTACTGCTCTGTAATGATGAATGCGATGATCTTCTGCTTTGTGTTTGTTGTTCTAACTTATCTACAGTTAATGGACGGAGTTTTAGTGGATATCTGTGACAGCTTTTTGAAGGTGCATTGTTTAAAAACTGCTTCTCATTACTAAAATTGTCTTTTTCGATAGGTGTGTTTTTAATTTCACTGGCATCTGCTTTTCTGTATAACCAAGATTTATACCCAATATTCCAGGATTAGGAGGTGGCGGCATATTGTGTTTACTGAAACAAAATAATAATACGAAATGTATAATGTATAGATTCTTGGTTAAATAATTTATCCGTTCAGAGTAATTATTCCTAACGTTTCTATAAATAAAACGCCGCTTTTCTATTAAGACTCATGCTTGTTTTTAAAGCAATCAATAAATTCTAGAACCTCACCCTTAGTAAGGAAGAATTTCATGATTAAATAACACGCAATGAACAAAAATACGGTTTGATTGTTATTACGGTTAACATCTCATGCTTTGTAATAAATATCTATGTGACACTAAACCAATAAATGCTTTAATTCTCTTTAGTCGAATACCCAATTTTACAATAAAATAGACTACATAATGACATTAACTAAAAATGTACTGTCACGATTTCGCTTTGGAACTATTATAAAAATTAAAAAAAATCGACACTAAACAAAATTATGTCGTTGGTCTTCAAAATAAAGAAAGCCATTATTGCGGAACAGTATCACTAACCTAAACGTGACGTTATTTCTCCCAAAACGAAAATTTAATGTATTTAATAAAATTTAACGAAATACTGGTGCTGATTCTCTTGTACACCGAACTAAACTATCACTAAAATTCCTTACTTTTTACTATGAGAATCTTGAAGCTATTCTGCGAAAAAAAACCTCTCAATTTAAAAATAATTTTGACACAACTATATTCGAATTTGACAATTGCGAGTCCACGTGTTTTTTTTTCTTTTGGTTTCGCGACGTCTTTGTTGTTAGAGCCGGAGGCAGCCTGGGGCAGCCTCGACGCTTTTTCTATGGAAGTTTTTACTTTTTGTATGGAAAATATAAAATAAAAATATCTACATGTAGAGTTTTGTAGGTTCCCGGGTTTTAAAGGGGATCGAAATTTTCATTATTTTTGTGATATGACACACCGTTTTCGAGATATGAGCAAAAAAAGTAAAAAAAATGTTAAACTACCGTTTTTGCACGTCTGCAGTCTAGGTATTGGTGTGAATTTTAGTTCACGCCAACAAATTTTATTCCACACCTTTTTAATCGCGATTAAAAATAGTCAGATTCATGTACAGATTTAGTTAGACAACCAAAAGTTTTGTTGAAAAACGTAAAATTCTGAATAGCAAAATTGCCATTTTCACTAAACTAATAAATCAGTGCAATCTTAGTGCTGTCAAACTAAAATATAGTTAAGTAGTGTCACTTTAGTAAATTTCAGAATGGAAAATCGTCATTTGACAGGATTAAATCAAATTATAGTGATTTTTAGTCTAGTTTAGAGGCATTTGTGACAAGAGAATCGGCACCACTGTCGTTAAACTGAATAATACGTTATTCTATTTAAATTGTTATACTACTTACCTATCGTGTTGACGGAATACTGATTCTAAACAAAAAGATACACTTTTCTTCAAAAATTCACTACGTGTCGTGTGCTTATCATAGTCACTACAGAAATAAAATAAAATATTCATAATGTGACACTTGCGCCATCCAGCGGCATAAAGTTGTCCTTGTGAAGTAGTGTCATGGGCATTTTAAAGATAAACAGTAATTTCACAAGATGGCGTTGATAACTAAAAAACATCAATTTTCTTTTAGTGAAGGTTTGATTTTCAAGGTGCGAATAAGTTTGAATACAAAGCAGTGCCTGTCAAACTGTTTGTAGAGATAAAAAATAAAATGGAAAAAGTGTTGCCATTGTTCAAAAACTAAGTACTGTATAATAACTGGAAGCTAGTAACAGAATACATTACGGTAATCAACGAACACAAATCTATGTTATTACTAAACAAATTTGATTTGAACAATTTTGCCTTAAATAAAATTGATTTAATCGTAGTGAGGGTGGTCACAATGGCAGTACTGACTGTCAGGGACAGCGGTCCATGCACCTACCGCAATAAGGACAGTACTAATTGTCAGAGACAACGTTCCACGTCCAATAACCGGGAAGTACACACTGTCGAGAGACAGTCGTCCGTGCACCAAGACGCATCAGTTCGAAATGCGTGCCGATTGTTTATTTTTATTTTTATGTATGGCATCTCGTAGTTGTCCTTGAGAGGTCGTGACTACTTATCCGGACTATCCTGTGGCTGCCTTATGCGAACTCAAAGCCTCCAGCCAGTGCCGAAAAACTTCCATTACTAAGCGACTGCTCGCAAAGAGCATCCCCTGTGGGGCACGGACCTCGGCTTAGGGCGTCGCTGGATGGAGGACAGCAAGATGGGAGATGCTGGATCAGATTTTGATGATTATTATTATCCGGGGAATTTTAAGCTACTGGCACGTCGAGCAAGGGTCGCTGCAATGATTTGTTTATGATGAGTCTGATGCACGCTCCACTAGCGCCATCCAGTTGCCGTCTCTCGCAGCTGATAATCAACAAGGCTGCCGTCATAATTAAAATACAGAACTTGGTTGTTTGTTATTTTCAATTACTCAACTAATTTTTTTGTGAACAGATAATTACTTCATATTTTGCAATAAATTACGTCTTAGTGCCGATTTCACCAATGAAACTGAACGCGTTCAGCACATCTGAAACGCGTTCCAGACCTGTCAGTGTCATAATTAAACTGACAGCTCTCTCTTAAACGCAGTTTAAGTGCTGATCGCGTTCAGCTTCATTGGTAAAATTGGCACTTAATTGTTAGGATAACAATATCGACTGAAAAACTCTGTATTAATTTACCCAAGCTAAATCTCAAAATATCAGAAAATTCGAATTTGGCATGCTACCCTGGCGCTTCTCCTTAATAAGAAAAAAGCATTGATTAGTAACGGTTACACGAGACGCGGATGCGTTACAAGTATCGTTATTTTTACTTTTTTATTGTATCTGTGCTGCTCAGCCTGTCTTGTCATGTCGTGAGTAATGTCAATGTCATTGTCAAGGACTCGGGAAAGTTTTGATTTACACATTCGGAAATTCGGAATGGAACTTTAAAACAAGGGTCGTAGATTATACAATTGGTATTTGGTAAACCAGTCTAAAGTATGTGTGTGTGGTAAACAGTGAACGGCAACCGATTACCAAAGAATTCCCTGCAAACACCGTCCTCTTCTGAGTCATATATCTAGAGTAGGTACAGTAATAGATTGCTAAATAGTGGATTGATTCTTCATGTAAACTTTGTGGGTGTAGGACCTTGAAACTATCCATTTTAAGAAGTACTTGTGTGTATCTGGCTGACTGAGTGTTTCTTGTGGAGCACAACATCAAACCGGAGGTGAGTAACACGATTATTACTCAAAAAATTAATTAAAGTTTACTCTGAAGACATGGGTACAAATTTCTTATAGATAGGCTGTCATATTTAAAACCTCTAGGACATAGAACCCACCACCTTTAGGACCATAGTTTTTTTCATATTGTAAATAAACACAATTTATGGTATTTACTCGTACCTGTACAATCATAACTATTATGTCTTCAATAAAACACCAAATATAGTAATTTGTGTATTGAGCTAAGTAGCCTAGAAAGACAAGTGAGTAAATCCTAAGAGTAGGGTAGGGACAATAATATCCTGGAGGGTAGACTTAATTAAAACCTAACAGACACAAACTTACAAACTACGAAGTATGTAGGTACCTATATACAACATATCTTTCCCCCAAGTATGCAAAATATATTTAAACTTTAACTTATGCTTAAAGTCAACCATTTTGTATTTATTTAAATATCTACATTAACATTATGTCTATGCAATATACATTTGCTGAGGCCTTTCATAAGGGCCTTTTGTATGAGATGCTACTTTACTTTTAATCTTACCCCCAACATAACCAGACTCATAATCACTAGGTATACCTAACATCTCTGCCCATTTGTCCTGACTCGGTATTTCAATTATTTCTTCACTCGAGCATGTCCCTCCTATTTCCCCCTCACAATTTTCCATTTCCAAACTGATCTCGTCATTATTAACTTCTTCCTTCTCCCTCTCTCCTCGGTCTGCAACTTCTGTTGTGTCTCGGTGGCAAGAAACTCCATGGTTACTCTTTTAAAAATATGTCTTTTACAATTACAATAGCGGCGGTAAGTCCCCTCTTTGAGGAGTGGTTGGAGAGGCGCCACGGCGTCCTCACCTTCCGCCTGACACAGGTCCTCACCGGACACAGTTGTTTCGGGAGGTTCCTGTTTCGCATAAGGCGGGAGGAAACGCCCGGGTGTCACCATTGTGTGGATCGCCCGGAGGACACGGTGGAGCATACGGTGGAGGTATGCCCAGCTTGGGCGGAGCACCGCAGTGTCCTCGCGGAGGCGATTGGCGGCGGCGATCTCTCGCGTCCGGCCCTGGTCCAGGCCATGGTACGGAGCGAGAGGGAATGGAAAGCCGTCACCTCCTTCTGCGAAGCAGTAATGCTCGCGAAGGAGGAGGCGGAGCGGGTGAGGGAGAGAGAGCATTGCGCCCTCACGCCCCCACTAGCCGCCGCAGGAGACGCCCTGGGCGTCGGGAGTCGCCTGCAGATTCCCGGCCACCGTAGGCGCGGGCTTGCGGATGGCGAGCAATGGGTAGCTCGCCGTCCGGTAAGGACCAGGCCCGGGTCGACGGCGCGTTGTGTTCCACGCGCGCCTCAAAGAGATGTCAGCACAAAGTGACGGGGTCCGATAGGGCCGACGCCTCAGGGTCGCGGGTTATTCCACAGAGAAAACCGTGGCCCTGGCACGGGCAACTGAAGGAACACGGGTGGGTTTTAGTCAGTAAAAGTCTGACACGCCCTCCCGCTCCACCCAGAGCGGGAGAAGTCATTTGATGATTTCCCACCCAAAAAAAAAAAAAAATCTAGTACTGAACCACAATATGTGAATGTTCAATGAATACCACAAAACCAATGTCATCTGATTATGGCTAGTAAGCCGATCGCAGATTAAATGAGAAAAAAAAAGATGTCAGTAAATTTAAAAAATATAAATTCAAATTCCAAATGTTTATAGTAATGGTAGTATAGCATTGTAAGTTTAAATTTGACGCAGAAAAAACATACAGATTTTTGTTTTTTGAGAAGAGTAGGTGGTTAAATTTTTGGCTATTTCTATGCTACCCAGTATGTGGATCGGTTTTTCTAACATTTTCTTTAGGAGATACGCCGATTGATTATAAAATATTATATTATTATTATTATTGAGCGAAATTCAAATTCTTCTTACGTTTTTTTTTCACTTTGCACGCCAGTTCTATGAACAAAATATGATTCGCGACAATAACAAGTATGTATTTACAGAATTATAATCATTAAAATCATCAATACAACCCTCTAACTTCATATAAACTTCAAATCATTATGATTATTTGAACTTAGAGGGTTATACTGTATGATGATGTTAATAATTTTAATTCAGTAAATACATTCTTGAGAAAATTTTCAGTTTTTGTGTGCTATCTGTCAGTACAATAAATAAAGTTTCTTTCCACCCTCAGATTTACGTAATATAAATATTTAATGAGTAGTTAATGAGTATAATGTTCAATTATCTGTGATTTTTGTTGTGTTAGTATAGAATATTTTTTCAGTTCCTTTTAAATTATTTTACCCAGCCGCCTAGCATAAGCATAATCAGCCTTCACCGTTCCCACTGCTGGGACACAAGCCTCCTCTCAGTGAGGAGGAGTGGGCCGTAATCTTCCATGCGGCCCATTGCGCGTTGGTAAATGTCACAAGTCTTCGAATTTTTGGCTCTAGGACATGCCGGTTTCCTCACGACGCTTCCCTTCACCGTTTTGAGAGCTGTGGTGATGAAATTAAATACACAAAGTAAAGTGTTTGTCTGGGTTCGAACTCACTCGTAAGTCGGGGCCAATACCAATGGGCCACCACTGTTCCACTGCCCAGCTGCCTCCAAACTAACTTTTGCGGCCGGTAAAATCAATACTGTGCATGGGTTAATGTTCATCCCGAATATAGCAGAACTCTTCACAGTGCGTGGTCCGATACGCTTGACTTGTTTTTCATCAAAATAACACAAACAATCACAAAAATGTATAATTGGAATATGATCTGTAGTTCTATTTTGTAAGCATTTCACCGTAAAAACTTAGGTGATGTGAGCGGGATTGACCAAGACATGCTGACACTGACAGCTCACTCCACGCAAGTCTTCACGGTGAGATTTTCAGAATCGACATGCTGTAGTCCAAAGCGCGAAGACTACCTACCTACACACCATCTATTAGGTCGTTCCTCTCTCCTTCAAATTGATTAAATGTGCTAACAGTTGGGAGCAATAAAATTTATACAACAAAAAACCGGCCAAGTGCGTGTCGGACCACGCGTAATGAAGGGATCCTTCGTTGGGATGAAGCTATCCCAAGAACAAACTTAACATTGTAGTCAAAAAAATGTTTTGCCATACATCGATATACGAGGGCGGGTCAAGAAGTCCGTGACTTTTGGAATAAAACACAGATTTTTTGATAAATAAATGTTTTATTTTTCAACGTAGTCTCCCTTGAGCTCTATACACTTTGTCCAACGCTTGTCCAATTTTTTTATCCCTTCCAAAAAATATGATTTGTCGAGGTCCTCAAAATAGGCCTTTGTTTGCGAGATGACTTCATCATTGGAGTCAAATCTTTTTCCACCAAGCCATTTCTTCAGGTTTGGGAACAAGAAGTAGTCACTCGGAGCCAAATCTGGAGAATAGGGCGATGAGGAAGCAATTCATAGCCCAATTCATGGATTTTTGCCATGGCAACTGCACATGTGTGCACCCTTGCATTGTCTTGGTGGAAAAGAACTTTTTTCTTGGCCAAATGAGGTCGGTTTTTTTTCAAATCGTCATTGAATCGGTCCAATAAGTTAGCATAATATTCCCCATTGATTGTTCTTCCCTTTTGAAGGTAGTCAATGTGGATTATCCCGCGTGCATCCAAAAAAACAGTTGCCATAACTTTATTGACTGACAAACCCACCTTGGCCTTCTTTGGCGCCGATTCAGCCTTAGAAACCCACTGTTTTGACTGTTGTTTGGTCTCTGGTGTGTTGTGATGGATCCATGTTTCGTCCACGGTTACAAAACGGCGCAAAAACTCCTCCATATTGCGATTAAACAACGCCAAACCTTCCTGTGAAGTTGTTACACGATTGCGTTTGTGGCCACTGAGCCTTGCGAGATCCCTACGGCTTCCTCAATCTCTTGCACTTTCAATCTTCGGTCGGCCAACACCATATCGTGAATTTTTTCGATTTTTTTCGGGTGAAGAGACCTCAACTGGGCGTCCAGGACGTTCGGCATCTTCAGTGCTTGTACGGCCACAACGAAATTCAGTAAACCACTTTTTTACCATTTTAATCGATGGTGCAGAGTCCCCATAGTATTTATCAAGCTTAGCCTTGGTCTCGGTAATGGTTTTTTTTCGCAAAAAATAATGCTTAATAAGCACACGAAATTCACTTTTTTCCATTTTTTCCTCAAATTACTGGGTAGTCTGATAAAGATAGCTGTCAAACACAAACTAACTGACGCCGCAAGTTCTAATTTTGACAGGAGTCAACTGACAGATGCCTGTTGACAGGAGTAGTGTTGCTTTTTCAGTAAAGAGGTCAGAAATTCAAAAAGTCACGGACTTATTGACCCGCCCTCGTATGTCAAAAATAAATGATACAACTACAAATTAACGATTATCGGACGTTTTCCTTTACTAGCTTCTGGCCCTAGTACCATAGGTTTTGATTTATTAGCAAGTAGTATCAAAATACTTCGCATAAACGGTCGTATTTTTTATTGCGATTACTTAGAAACTTGTTTTTTTTTAGAGTTCCAAGGGACTGTAGACCAACGTATTTGATATAATTTAAACTTGATACCTCCACGCGTTCCTGAGAAAAAGGGTCTTGACAGACAGAGGAACGGACAACGAAGTGATCGTATAAAGGGTTCCGCTTTTTCCTTTTGAGATACGGAACCCTAAAAACGCCCAAGTATGAGTCAAATAATGGTATTCAGCTGCATCCGGTTACCTTGGAAGCCAAACAACACAACTAAGTTGTGTAAAAGCTGAACAAATGACCAGTAGTTATTTCTGAGCATAGATAGGCCTGGGGCTGATTACATAGATATGAAAAAACTTCGGACCTAACAGTGGGGCTTATTTTGATAATACAATAAATATGTTTAGCTATGCTTAAGTCCCATGTAATAGGGGGCGAGCTGATGATTTTCCTCATGCAAGTCAACTTAGCCGCGTAGACACAGGCTGTTTATTATGTCTAGAGAGCATGGACTAAATTCAAAGAAGGATTTCGATTATTCGATACTTGGCTGTTTTTCCACCAGAGATGTGCTAATCTGCTACGTTGCTATGGATGCGTTTGATATCCACTAATCATATTCATTGGTCCACATAGCATAGTACTGGTGGAAACGAGTTCAACTAAGCCATGTGGTGTATGCCATGGATGGGAGCTATGGATGCGCGAGTGGTGCAGCTCTGTGCAGAGCAGAGTACCTACAATTGTCGCGCGTTTGTCACCGAAAGAAGACTTGCCATCGTGGAAGCAAAGAGTTATTTTATATCTTGCAATGTGTGAGAAAGAACTCATGGGGAAAAGAAGATGCCTTCCCTACTGTCGACGCTTCGCATAGCTCAAGCTGCGCATCTTCCTCGCACAGCTATCTCGCGGCGCGCATCTTCATAACACATCTTACTCGCTCCGCCATACAGCATAGCATTATTAGTGGGAACGGTCACATAGTTTCGTAGCCTAGCTTTCACATCCTCGCAGCATAGCTGCATAGCACATCTCTGGTGAAACAGCAGCCTTAATCTTTGTTTTCCTTTGTAAGCGGTGCCGTCATGTCGCGCCCGCAAAATGCCGCAGTCACAGATAATTTAATTCTATGTACAGATACACAATCCCATACAAAGAAATGACACCTCCCTGAGTCTGACTACTGAGCTGGCTATTTTTCTTTGTCCTAATTTTCAAGAGATGGCAGCAGTGGCACACTATTTGCCAGAGATTGTAGTTTTACAACGCCATCTAGGAATAGACCTACTTTTAAAACGTTTCGTGCAATGCTTTTATAAAAAGTTTTATAGTTCCGGGTCCAGAAAACACGTTAATAGTTTTTTTTATATATATTTATATAAATATATTTATTATAAAATGTTTTAAGATTTAAATTAGCAACGATAGTGGTTACTGCGATGACTGGACAAATTGAGTAAAACACCATCTATTGCAACGAGCTCTAAACAAAATGATTAACAGATGGCTACTTATATCATTGAAAGGGTTCAAATTGAAGCCTCATTTATGTTTTTTGTTGAATGTACATGCATTATGAGTGTAAATAGATAAATCAGCATTAAACAAGGAAGTTTTGAGTGTTATTAATCTTACTTAAGCCAACATTCTGGCGTTGTTCGCTTTCTAATGATTGCTAATTTCATAATGGTTAACTATACTGTCATCTATGATTGTTTTTCAAGTTTAATTATAATTTGTTCTAAGTTGTCTTTATTATAAATTGAGACCCCATGCCGCAGTCATGAAAATGACATAGGGTTAAGGACGGCGGTCCGGATAAAACTCAGTGTATGAACTAAGTGTATAGATTAGTAGATTTTCATTACCAAACGTCAAGAGTAGTGATTGTGAGATAGTATTGAATCAAGAGAAACTAGAATTGGTCGATAAAACGTTTTTATTGAGGATCACGCTCGCCTCAAGGCTACAATGGGGTCCTCATTTAACATCTCTTGCAGGCCAGCTAAGTTCAGCAGCTTACGCTGTCAGAAAAATCCGTCAATTTACTAATGTAGATCGGTATCTACATCAGTAAATTGACGGATTTTTCTATTTTAGTAACTTTCATAGTATCATGTCTTACGGTATTTTACTTTGGGGACGGGCTGCAGACATCGAGTCTATTTTTATTCGGCAGAAAAGAACTTCAAATCCTTTGTCAAACGCACACTATGCAGGCAGGCAGGCATATTATACACTTGGGAGCAAATAAATCGAGCCACTTCCTTTTTCACGCATTATGGTTATTATTTTTGGTATTATGGAACGCATCGATTCGAAACATATATCGCCTAAAAGGGTATTTAATAACCTTTACAATGAGGGTAGTTAGTTGTCAAAATTTCATTTTAATTAAAGTTTAAAGGGTAGAATAAAATTATCGCATTTAATTTGCTTATGACATTTTTATTGTACTCTGTTAAGAAAAGATTAAATAAATAAATAAATAAATAAATGGTTTATTAATCAAACAAGTTAACATTATAACAGCTTGTGATTGGAGCCTCCTTTTAAGCAGACAAGCCTGTATTAGGAGACTCCGCTCTTCCATAACTTAGACAGATTTGTTCTACTTGTTTATATAAAAAAAGAATAAAAAATAAAAAATGAACATGCAGCACGCACGCAGGCATGCGAGTGTGTGAGTAAGAGTGAGGGTGTGTGAAGGTGAATGTGAGGGTGAGTGACCGTGAGTGAATGTGAGCAGGAATGAATCAAAAAATTAAGAATTGAGTCTAAATAAAACTAAGCATGAAGCACGCACGCAGGCATGCGAGTGTGTGAGTGGGAGTGAAAGTGTGTGAATGTGTTTGTAAGAAAGAATCAATCAGACTGTATGCGCGAGGTTACGACTGGTACAGGCATTAAGTGAAGGCTTATATTTTGAAAAAGATTAAATTTGAGGTTTTTGTTAATCATACCCATATTACTTGTTATTGTTGTCTTAATCTGTGTCTGTGTAATCAAAATAACATGATAAAATGGATACTACACCGACGGAAGCTGCCCAAGTTGTAGCTTTACTTGAGGTTGGACACGGACAACGTGAAGTGGCACGCAGACTTCATTTGAGTCGTTCAAAGGTACATCGGGTATACCGCAGGTATCTGGAGACTGGTGCTTTTGTTCGGCGACCTGGAACTGGCCGACCACGGGCAACAACAGAACGTGACGACCGCTTTATTGCAACCAATTCGTTGCGCGACCGTGGACTTAATGCTGTTCAGCTACAGCAAGCGTTACGTGACGTTCGAGGTGTCGCAATCAGTAGGTGGACAGTGAGACGAAGACTAAATGAACGAAATTTAACATCACACAAACCAGCAACTGGCCCAAAATTGACTGTAGCTCATCGCCGATCTCGCTTGGAGTTTGCTCGAGAACACATTAATTGGACGTTAGAAGACTGGAGGTCAGTTTTGTTTTCTGACGAGTCAAGAATCTGTCTTTTTAGCAATGACGGGAGAAACCGAGTGTATAGACGTCCTGGTGAAAGATTTGCCCAATGTTGCATTCGAGAAACTGTGAGTTTTGGTGGTGGTTCTTGTATGGTGTGGGGAGGAATTTCTCTAGACGGAAAAACGGAACTTGTCTTCGTCGACCCCGCCAACGATGGCAGTGGTAGACGTGGATTAACAGCTGACCGATACATAACTGACATTCTTGAAGACCACGTAATGCCGTATGCTGGTTTTGTCGGAGAAAATTTCAATGCATGACAATGCGAGACCTCATACCGCGCAGATCGTTACGGACTTGTCTGCGATCGGGATTCAACAAATGGTATGGCCAGCACGAAGTCCCGATTTGAACCCGATCGAACACCTATGGGACGAGCTAAAACGGAGAGTCCGAGCCAGGGTTCCCGCTGTTTCATCCATTCCCGAGCTTAAAGTCGCTGTGCTTGAAGAGTGGGAGAACATACCACAATATGTCATCGTAACTCTGATCAGATCGATGACTAATAGGCTACAAGAATGCATCAGGGCACGGGGGGGTAATACCAGTTATTAAGAATTTTTTTTTTGCAATAATTTTGTTTTTTATTGTTTTTATGGACTGTTTTAGCCCTACTAAATTTTCTATCAAAATTACCATTTTTCTTGCAGAGCCAATAATTTATCATTCAATAAGGTTATTATTCAATAATTTACCCTCATTGTTAAGGTTATTAACTTAACTTTTAGGCGATATATAGTTCGAATTGATACGTTCCATATTCCCAAAAATATTTACCATTTTACGTGAAAAAAGGTAGTGGCTCGATTTATTTGCTCCCAAGTGTAGGTTAGGGGATCACATAACTGATAAAAATGCCTGGCTTAATGCTGGTCCTGCTCCACACCACAACTAATTAATTGACATTTGAAATACTGTTGAAGCTGCTGAAGATTGTAAGAATTTATTTGCATTATATAAACTCAATCTCCTTTTATTAAATAGATACATTGCACAGATGTGAGTACTTTGTACTATAGAGCTACCATGTACCGGGTGTTAAGCTAAAGTTTATTCTCTGGTGTAAATAGTGTTATTTTTTAATATACAATAATTCATTAAAATAAATTGCAATATCACAAAATTTTGAATAAAACGGATTATTTCGTTTAAGAAGTAGGTATACAATAAAGAGTTATCAATTTGTATCAATTAAGGAAGTTTTCCTCTCCCCCACCCTATATATTAAAAATGAATAAAACAATACTTATTTAAAATTCCACTTTCAGCTCATCACAATGCCGCCGGTGACGCTAGAAGGAGACACGCTCGGCAAAAAGCGCCAACACTTCAACAAGCTTGTCGAAGATGCTATTGCCAATAAAGATTATGAATTACGTAACATTAGTGGCGATGACAGCGACATAGACAACCTTCTGAAGATAGACATCGCCAGTAAAAACAGAAATGTAGACTATATCATCGAAGTTATGAAATCTAAGGACATGCTGTATGCGGCGACAGCTATTAAAAAATCCACGTGGCTAATCACCGAGCAGCAGTACGCAAACATCATCAACCCAGAGTTCGTACACACACAACTCTTACCTAGCATGAACACCAAAACATTTAACAAACTCATGCTCCACATTAGACTCAATCTAAAAGACGAAAGTCGTGTCGAAACTTTTTACGAATACCTTAAAGAAACGGGCAGTGCTTACAAATGGCTGCAAAACTGCTCCATTCCTTTCATAGAAAATGTTATGAAAAACGAACGTGTCATACCAATATCTTTTTTTATACGTTTGTGCAGAAGATCTGCTCGTTTTCTTCCTTACTATTCATTGGCCAAATATCGCAGCATGTCCGAGGTTAAGGAGGAAATGTTATTTTTGTTAAAATCTCATACGACTGAGGTATTAAACGTAGTGGAAGACATGACAATATTAAATTATGTCCCTGAAATAGGAAAAAAGAAAACAGAGTTCCTTATGAAAAATTGCAAGCAAAGAGTTTTAGACAATTTTGATAAGTACGCTGACTCAATTGAACTGTCCGTATTAGCAAAATACTTAAATAAGAGAGAAGTAAAACCTTTTCTTTATAAGGAAGCAAGTCGATTTGGACCCCGTTTATATGATCTTATTATATTAAGGCATTTCATTATAAACATGCCAAAGGAAGAGAGATTTGAATTTGCAAGGAAAACATTTATCGATAAAACTGAGATGGCATTACTATTTTCAGAAAAAGAAAGACGTGTGATCGAATTCAATATAAAACCTTACCAGTGGTATGAGTTCGCCTCATTTGATGTTGCATTCTCTGAAATAAAGAAGCTGATACGTAAGGAGTACTCACCCTCTGAAAGATGTGCTATGCTCTCAATTCTGGTAACTAGCACACGAAACAACCCACAGCATATTAAAACTTTGCTTAATTTTTTCAATGAAAAACATATAAATGAACCGTTCAAATTCAAGATTCAGTTCATCAACTGTCTTCTTTCACAAATATCTATTTACGATATTGACGTTGAAACTTGGAACATTTTAAATCAGTTGTTTCACAGCGTGGAAGTGTACACCGAATCAGAAAATAACGTACAACTGTGTCTTCAATCTATAAGTATATATAAAGTTCTGCATGATGAACCGGTACCAGAAATCGTTGAAGAAAAGATGAGGTTTAAATCTTTCAAAAAGATTCAGAACAAACTCAGTCAAGAACAAAAAGACAAGATGTTTACTTATCTTATCAATTCCACATGGACAAAAATTCAAAGTAAAAACATAGCAAGTGAATCCGATTTTGATGATACTTTAATCCACTTACAGAATGCCCTTACTTTGTTGAGAGATTGGAAAAAAGATATTAGTAAGTTCCCATTTGTACTCGAGAAAATCCAGGAACTAATAAAGATAAAAGAAGAAAACATGTGGAAAACTGACATGTCCTATCTATACTTCATCAAGAAATCGTGGCGGAAGCACATGTTTGAGGAGTCGTTGAAACTGTGTCTGAACGAGGAAGCGTGTCTGAACACATTGAAGCACAAGCCGCAGCTGCTAAAGCGCCACGACAAAGATATAGACACATTGCGAACTAACGACGCCGTCTCGCTGCGACGTCTGCTAGCCAAGCTGCGCGTCTACTGGCCGCACTCACTCGCTCAGCACTGGACCGACGCCTACTTACTACATCTGAACAAACATACCGGACAAAAAGCCGTTGTTAAAGGTCTTTTCATGCTTCTGTCCCAGAATCAAATATTAGATTTGGCAAAAACACATGTTCCCAACAATTTTAAGATAACGTGGGGGGAAACTGACCAGACAGAAATAAGCATACGGAAAAATATTGCAAAACATTTGCACGTAGCCAGGCCGCTGATTCCCTTAGATGCGGTTTTGTGGTACGCTAAAGGGGATTATTTACAATATGCAGTGCCGTCACTAAACGCAGTTTCGTACAATATGAGCGAAGTCGACAGTCGTGAGTATTTGCCGAAATTATTGGATGCATCAGTATCCTTACAAAAGTTTGGACTTCATCTTGCATCGTTCAAACTGAAATCTGATGTCCTAAAATCAATATTTTTGAAAACTTGGAAAACTACTACGAATCATACAATCCGGTACGTTCTTTTCAAGCACACATATAATCAAATTTGCAAGGTGAAAAATCCAACCATTGAAAAGGAACTATGGGAATTATTACGTATATTTATGAATGACTTAAATTCTGGTGAAAGTGCTAAAATATATGAAAAATTAGGTAAAGTCAAAGAGATTCCCATTAGTATTCAAGCAGATTATTTTATGAAGAGTTACGAGTTTTTAACTTCATTACCTGATAGCGCCAATTGCGATAAGTATGTGAAGGATTTAATTCAATATGCACCAAAAATTATAGAGTCACTCGATGAAGACTTTGTTGCTAATAAGTTACTGTCGCGAGCAGGATACAAACTCTGTTTGTATGAAAGTAAATTTATTGAGGTTCTTGCATGTTACGCATTGTTCGGTAAAACTGAGGAAGATCAACTTGAGAGATTCAATAGGGTAGTAGGTCCAGCTATGGAAGAAGCCTTTCAGTGTTGGGGTAATATACAGTCGGGCGGTTATTATGTTAAAAACAATTTTGATAATTTTTTAAAACATTTGGTTGAGTCTTTCACAATATATGTTACTTTAAATAAAATACCTATACCTGCTAAACTGTTTGTAGAAATAAAAACTAAAATTGAACAGGATTTGCCAGTGCTACAAAACTATGTGCTGTATACCAGTTGGAAACTTATAGCAGAATACGTTAAATTAATCCGTGAACACGCAACATCTATGAGCGCATTTGGGTCGAGTAAGTGGACAGAATCAGATTTTGCTAATAGATGGGGATCAAGTAAAGTAGCCAACTCCTGGAAAGATATTCATTTGAAAATAGCTCCTTCATTGGGTCCAATAATAGTTACGTGTTTAAAAGAAGACACCGAGAAATACAGTTCAGCCATACATTGTCTTTTTGCCGACGCTTTGGAAGCAATGTTCTATAAGTTATATTTCCAAGATAATCTGTTTGTAATAGAAACCCTAAAAAACATGTTAAATGAAAATGATTTTATTCCTAGTTATTTAGTCGTTTCCAAATTGATCCGTCAATATAATAATGACGAGTTTAAATGTGTACTAACAGAAATTCGTAAGAAAGTTGTATCAAATCCATCTAAGATAGTGCAGCTTAATTATTATAATAATTTTCGCGATATAACGGAAGACTAATTTTGAACATTTTTTTATATCTAAAACATTAGAATGTTTCTATTGTGTTTTAGCGAACGTTGTGTCTGTGGAATGCTGTGTAAGTACTAAATATTACAAAAATGTTAATAATAATCAGCCTGTGTAGTCCCACTGCAGGGAAAAGGCCTTATTCCACTCAAATCAACAAACTCAATATTACATAGTTTTTTTTGAATCGGTGGGCACGGCAGTGCCCCCGCCAAGTCGAGCGCGAAGCAAACACTGCCGTACCATCCTTTACTGACGCCGCATTTTCATGGCCCTATTTGAGAACCTCTGGATAAGACCAGAACGCAGAAAATTTCGTCATCCAGTAAGCTATAATCACATACTTAAAATCCAAAATTTCAAGTCTGTAGGTCTTTTAGGTCCGAAGTTAAGCGAAAGCAAAGTTTCGCATTTATGACACTCACTCAATCATGATCATCGGAATAGAACTAGTACTTCCCACAAACAATGGCAGGTGCCCATACATAATTTTATTTGAAGTAAAAAAGCTTGTATTCATGAAAACTACCGTAAAATGTTCGTAACCAGTTCCTAGACTTATACCTATTAGAAAATATTTTCATCAAAAAACTCCGTCGTTAATAAATATTGAGACTTTAGTTTTTTCGCAGGAATTTTGAATTTGAAACAACTTTTATGTACATAATAAAGTTTTTTGACTATCTTCAACCGTGTGAATTTTCGTTTCTTGAATAAATTAAAAAATTATGAATTATTAAATAAATAAAACAGTCATCTGTAACCCAAACGCACCCAAACGTTTATAACAACAGCGGCTCGCGGCTCGAGAGCAACTTTTTTTTAAAATAATAATAATAATAATAATAAAGTTTATTGTTTAACTAAGACTAGATACATGGTGAAGTAAATAAAAACAGAACAGCGATTGGCTTACATCTAGTTAGTGGGAGGTTTACTGCTCTCCCAGATAGGCTACATGGTAGCCTGTGTTTAGAAGAAACAGTTCCGATCCCGTCGTAGTGGGAGGGTTAAAAATTCCACGTGTTAATATATTTACGGTTGATACAAACACTTAAATAAAAAAAAAGTTAAAGCTAAAACTAATCTATGCGTGCACGATTTAGTCAGTGTAGTATGTGTTGGTGTTAGTAATTAGTGTGGAGTGTGGTGTGTGTCTGTTATTATGTGTGATGTGTGATGTATAAGTTCTATGTATGTCTGTTGCGATCAGTTCTTTAGGAATTCTTCAGTGTCATAATAGTTTAGGTTTTGAAGAAATGTGCGAACAGTCTTTTTGCAAACGAGAGTCGTTGAGCTGAATATAGAGGCCTTCTTGTTGACTTTATTGTAGAGTGAAGGGCCAAGGTAGATAGCGAATCGTTTTATGAATGATGTGCGCGCAGGTGGAATAGTGCATATCATGTCCTTACGTCGTGTGGAGATTTGGCGGAAAGGTGTTTTTTGGTGTTGTGATAGGACAACGTGTAAAATAAAGAGTTGTCTTACGTTAAGGACGTTACAAGACCTATAGAGTTCAGTAGTTGGGAAAAGTATGTGTTTAAAGGTAGCCACTTTCAGAATAGCTCTATGCGCGATCTCCAGAGGCTTAAGTACGGTCTTTGCCGCACCACCCCAGCAAGAAATACAATAAATTAAAATTGATTGACATAGTGCAAAGTAAACATTACGTAAGATTAAGGGATTTGCTACATTTCTGAGGGTTTTGAATATATAAATTAATTTACGTATGCGGCCGGAAAGAGTGTTGATGTGAGATTTAAAGTTAAGGTTTTTATCCAAAATTATTCCCAGGTATTTGATTTTGTCTACTGGGGAGAGAACAGGGCATAGGCAATCAGGTTGATTTTGTGAGGGACAAGAGTGAGCTTTTATGGAAATGACACATTTAGGTTGGGAAACGTTGGTTATTGAGAAGGTGATAAATTTAGTTTTGTCAGCATTTAGGGTCAAGGTGTGGGAGGACAGCCATTTCAAGGCAGAGTTAAAGCCATCTTGTGCAACTGCTTGGAGTTCCGACCATGTGTTCGCGGAAAAAGTAATGGCAGTATCATCTGCAAAAGAAACTATCGCGGCATTCGGTATCTGGAGATTACAAAGGTCGTTGATGAACACGAGAAACAATGTTGCCAAACAATTGTTGAGAAACAATGTCCAGGATGCTACCCTGAGGCACGCCATACCGAATGGAAAATTCATCACTGCTGTAGTTCTCTATAGTAACAGATTGTGTGCGATCAGTAAGATAGCTCTTGAAAAAGTTAAGCGGAGACCCCCTGACACCCAGACCTTCGAGCTTGAGTAGAAGAGTGGAAACGGGGTGTCGAATGCTTTCGCAAGATCCAGAAATATAGTGAGAACTTTTTTGTGACAACTTAAGTTTTCTACTACATTGTTAACCAACATGCGAACGGCATGCAAAATGTTTATGGCATGGCTACGAGGCCTTTATGCCAACTCGAGAGCAACTGTCACTGTCAGTGTTGCTAACAACTCAAAGTCTGAGTTGCCATTTTAATCATTCATTCGGACAACTAAAACAAAAAACTTGTTAACACTTTTAAACGACATAGTAAATAAATAGGTATTGTGTAGGTCAATTTGTTTATACCACCGACCACCTCCTAGTACGTATTTCATAAACATATAACTGCAGTCCACAGCTAGAAAAAGTTCTAGATCGCGCGAAAAGCATTTAGTTGTTTTAAAATTCATAATTACCGCTAAAAACCAAAGAATGAAACTCTCAATATGAATTAACCACGGAGTTTAAAATATAAAAAAACTTTTATAGAATATATTTAGGAATTGGTAACGAACATTTTACAATTTTTTTTTATTTAACAAGCTTTTATTGTTCAAATAATTAGCCGCCATTGTTCTTTGGTGCAGAGTTAGGGTTTAATGGCTACATAAAGGGAAAACTATAAAAACTAGGATAATCGAAGATCTGGAGTGGTGACCCTGATTAGAAAACACAAGAGCCCAACCAAACTATTAGAGATCGACATACCGCCTTTACAAAAAATATTCAACTTGGTGGGCCCGCTTCATTTGATGTCAAAAATCGAAGGTCTGAAGTATCTGATGAAGAACCCTCAGCTGGTCTCAGCTGTATTAGAGATATGGTAATGCCCCCTTCTACTATTGGTATATAAAAATATCGACTGTCATTGCAAAAACCCAGCGTAGTGGGACACATCTTCTAATTTAATCTAGCCTATAGCGTCCCACTGCTGAACGAGGCCTCCCCTTCTGCTTTGCCCACGTTTCTTAAAAAAGAAGTGAAATCCCACCAAAAACATTCTGTATAAAACTAGCCAAGTCTCGATGGAGCTGCTTGTTTATCTCTAAAAAGTAATTAATCTAGTCAAAGTCGTGACAAGTCTAAGGTTCCTTACTGCGATTTCTTTATTATTATAGTTAATGTTGTGTGACTTGGCCGTTGAAGGGTGCACAAGGGTACAAAACCAGGTGCTCCGTGACACCATTGCACCAATCTGTCGCCAGAACCGCTACCCATTGACGATGGAAAATTGCCACTTGGAAAACGTTGATTCAATAACCAGTCAATTGTAGGCTTGATAAAGCTGCGTATTTCAATAATACTTATGTATACGGCGAGCCTGAAACAAACAGTAGGTATAAATAATTATGTCCAGTACAGACGGACTTCTAATCATTGATAGAAGTCCGTCTGTACGTCTATTTTATGTTAGATCGGTAGTCGATTTGACGCTCCAAAAAGAAGAGAGCAGAAGTCAGCATTGTCAATGCTGAATATGCTGAATGTATGTGTTGCACAATCAACAACAGCCTAAAATGAGACACTAGCGTCCAATTACCAATACCAGTATGGGCTATTATCTCGCTCAACAAACATAGGTAGTTACAACAGATATAACATTAAGTGTAAACAAAATTGACTTGTACCCACGTATAAAGAATGTTCCACGGCGAAGTCACACAACATAACTATAATAATAAAGAAAACGCAGTAAGGAACCTTAGACTTGGCACGACTTTGTCTAGATTTCATTACTTTTTAGAGATAAACAAGCAGCTCCATCGAGACTTGGCTAGTTTTTTACAGAATGTTTTTGGTGGGGTAAAAATTACATGATTTATACGAATATCACAAAAAGATTACGATGTAAGTATCAAAAAAGTGATTATGAAAGAGTCAAATCTAAGAGTTTAAATAGCAAACACCAAATCATTGTAGGAAGCGTTCCTAATGAAGACAGCTTTGTAAAAACTAAGTTAGAAAAACACGAGTTTTTCCTATACTATTTTTTTTTTTTTAACTTTCCCTCCGTGGTGTTCGTTTTTTTCATTTGACTTTCTAAAAGGAAAGATTAAGTAATATTACATATAGAAGTACAGTGTATAAACAACAGGGCAGAGCCCGGCGAAATTAATGTTAAATAAAGAGTTGAGAAGTCGATTTTCACTACTACGACCAAATCCATTCAACAATAAAATAGATATTGAACAAATAAAACAAACAATAAGCAGTAAAAACACTTTAAAAAAATGTTAACATTGGAGAAAAAGTTATGGTGTTAAGAAAAAACAGAAAGAAATTTGTCACTTGGTAAAATTATTGAAATCTTAGTACCAGGTGTTACATATACTGTTGAGGTGGATGGTCTTAGGTGGAAACGACATGTAAACCAATTATTATAGTGTGGACAACAATGGGGAAGGTCGGGCAAAGCTAATTGTAGATGGCGTGACCATAGCTAGGTCCCTACGGCCTACAAAAATTTTGACATTTCGTTCATTCATTTCATTTTATGTTCATTCATGAGTTTGATTTTATTTCACTATTTCGTTATTTTCGGTGATTTCAGTATTTTAAATCAAGTAATTGACATGGAAAGTGTCAGAATTAATATTTCCTCGTAATCACTTTCTTCAAAATGTTCACGACATAAATTCGAACTCAAAAAAATCTGTAAGAATAGCTTTAAAGCACAATCTGCTAATTTTAGGGGCTTACGGGAAATTCGAACTCCAATTTCTGAGTATCTAGGAACACAACATCGAGTCAACTTTCGCTAAAATAAAATAAAACCACATCACGCCTTATATTTTTGGCTTGTGTTGGGAACTAGCTACGACAGCGCCATTTTGACAGTTGCCTTCCCCATTATAATTGCAAAAAAAGGAGGGAAGAGTGTCAGAGCATAGGAAAATGTACCCATCTCTAGTACACATACGAGTACTAACTGGGGCAGCACTGGCGCCGCCATGTTAAGAGAAAGGTTAGATTTTAAGACTTCGATTTGTATGCACGTTGTTATAAAATAAAGTATATCTAAAGTTTATTATTGGTAATTAATTAATTACCTTGATAAAGGATATAACTATGACCTTCTTGAAAAATATTATTTCCTTCAGTATGTTTATCGTTCCGCTGCAGCAGTTTTACTGTATAGTGTAACGAGTTCTATGCATTTACCAATTCATTTGTTATACATACATTCATATCTACTTTTGCTGTTTTATTTAAAATAACCTTGTAATTTCCCTAGGTACTGGAGGGCAAAGGCTGGCTCGCTCACGATAACTCTGTAGCCACCACTAATCACAGCACCTTACCACGTTTGACCATCAATTAAAGAAACACAGAAGCCAACAGTTCCGAAAATAACTGACACAACGTTTTGACATCTGTTAAAGAAATAGGAGCTGCAGAGGCCACATGCCGACGACGTGATCTCCAGGACACTCCAGTCTTGGAATGGCATCTCGGAGGTTAACCTATGAGGTTATCGTCTGCTTAAACGGACTTGCCTGTGGTTGCCCTAATAAATTAAGGCCTCCAGCCAGGACTTAAACTTAAATACTAACTAAAAACTAAGCGAACCTCGGCTTAGGGCGTCGCTGGAAGAGGGCAGCAAGGGACTAGCTGTATCAGGATTTGAGTGATTTAGCGACGAATTTAAAGCTACAGGCTCAGCGGCGCGGGCTGGCTCGAGCAAGGGTCGGGAGGGGCGTGGATTTGGGCGTCGCGGCTGGCCTCGGCGGCGAGGACGGTAGGACGGCGATCGGGTTTTTCGCTTGTGTAAAGTACTGGTGGCCTTACTACTCTCCTGGAGGAGGGTAGTGGCGTCGTCGGGGGCGATTAAGGTATGCCTTGGTCGGCGAATACTGCTAATGCGGGAGTTTGGGTGTTTGATGCCACAGTCGAAGAAACGCTTAGATAAGCGTTTCATGAACTGTTTTATTGTGGGCATTTTAAGGTCTACGTGGAGATCTATATTACGGACATAGTAGGGGGCACCCGTGACCTTTCTGAGGAAACGGTTTTGGAGGGTCTGCATCTTATGGAGATTACGTGGGTGAGCGTGCGCAAATACAACGCAGGCATAGGTCATGATGGGACGGATGACTGCGGTATAGATGCGCAGCTTGCATTTAAGTGACAGTTTACTACGGGCTGTCAGTACAAAGTGGAGCCTGCTAAGAGCGAAGGAGGCGCGCGCGCGAACCGCCTTAATATGATCCTTAAAGTTAAGGTTTTGATCGAGGATCACGCCTAGGTATTTGGCTTGCTTCTCCCAAGGGATTGGCTTACCGTACATAGTGATCGGGCTGGGAAGAGGGGGAGGGAATCGACGACGTCTCGAGAAGAGAACCGCCTGACTCTTATCGGGGTTGACCTCGATTCTCCATTTCCGGAACCAAGCGCCTAAGACGTTTGCGGAGGTTTGGAGAGTACGAGCTATAGCATTGGGACAATGACCGGTATAGTAAACGGCAGTGTCGTCGGCGAAGAGAGCCAACTGAGCCTTTTTACTCTGTGGGATATCACTGGTAAACAGCGTGAAGACTAGAGAGGAAGGAAAGAGAGGGGATATAACGGAACCCTTAGGGACCCCGGCGCGAATAGGGTGAGGGGACGAGAGTGCACCCTCGATGCGATAGCGGAAGGTGCGATTCGACAAAAATTCTCGTAAGATGAGCACGAGACGATCTGGCACTTCTAGTTGGTAAAGCTTGTATAACAAGCTGTTGTGCCAGACTTTGTCGAAGGCTTTCGCTATGTCGAAGAATAGCACACCCGTCGTCGCGTTACGCTACAGACCAGTGCACAAGTGCTCTACGATACGGTGGACCTGGTGGATACTAGAGTGTTGGGGTCGGAAACTAAACTGCTCGTTGTGAATGAGGCTCTTTGCTTCGGCGTAGTCTTTGAGACGCTTATAAGTAAGCCTCTCGTACATTTTGCCGAGTACATTGAGTAAGCTAATGGGACGATAGCTGGAGGGCTCAGACTTTTGCTTGCCTGGCTTTGGGATACCGATGACGGTTGCTTCTTTCCACGCTTGTGGGAAGATGTTGTTGCTCAATGCGCCATTGAAGATGGCGGTCATAAGCATTATTAGAGGGGCAGGTAGGAGTATTATACCTTATTGGTAATACCGTCCGAACCGGGGGCTTTACGAGCGTGGAGCCCTTTAATGATGTCTTGCACTTCGTCTGGAGTGACGGGAGGCAGGGGATCATCAGGGTCTTTAACATAGGGTGGTAGGGAGGCTCTCCGTTCGACTTCAGCGTCGACCTTGTGCAGTTGAGCTTGGTCTACTGGTTGAGAGCTGGGAGAACATTGGGACTCTAGGCTGTCAGCAAGGCATTCGGCCTTGTCGGTGCTGTCGAAAGCGACGCTCTTGTCGGGGCGGATGAGGGAATCGCGAACTACGAGGCACCTATATTTATCCCTTCGGAGAGCCCACCAAGTCGCAGCCGCGAGCACACAGGCGCTACCTCGCGGATTCATTACGACAACAGTGTGCTGTGATGTGATTGGACGAAATAACGCAATCCTATTTGCTATGCTTTTGCGAACGTTTTATTAAATTTAATGTACACGTTTTTATTGGTAGATTGTAGTTTGTAAAATAGTATAAAATTCGCATTATTTTCATAATACATTATTCACATTCATTCATCAACAACGAGTATTCCTTCCACCTTCTTCGAAATATCAGTCTTCCTAAAACTCCATTTCATTCGATTGTTTCGGATCCATCATACAAGGTGTAGGTAACTGAAAATCTGAAAAGGTGTCATCGTGCTCGGTATTATGAACAACTTTTACAATGGGAACATACCAAAAAAATCTGCTGTTTCCTACATTTTGTAGAGTTATAAATGTATGGCAGCAGCTGATTTTTGTTTCGCTAACCTCTGCGGGGGGTTTGGAATGAGTTACGGAAGGTGTAAACTACTACAACACTCTGGAGCAAGATAATTATGTACATCAGAACGTTCGGCCAATCGAGGTAGGGAGCTGGCTGCTACTCCAGTTTTTTGTGACGATTTGGTGACTCACACAGATGCCAGCCAAATAATTTGTGACAGTACAGTTCGAAAGTTAGAAGCATTTATGTATGGCCGAACGTCCTGATATCAGAACATTCGGCCAACCTAAATCTCCATAACTGAGGACCTTAGAGAAACTGTTACTGAATAAGGATTTAGTGACGATTTGGTGACAAACACTTTACTTTTACTCGTAATGCCACCGTTTAAAAGTAAAATGACCTTTAGCTTCCGGATTATCAGGACGTTCGGCCAACCTTATCTCCATAACTGAGGACCTGAGGGAAACCATTAATGAATAAAGATTTAGTGACGGCATTGAAACGAATTTATACTGCTTTAGTTTTTTTTGTGACGACCCCATTCAATTGAAAATTAAATATTTAACCTCAAAACATTGGGATTATCGATTCCTTCACAACGAAGAAGCCCAGAAGAACCGTTAATGAATGAAGATTTAGTGACTGCCCTGAAACCAATTTGTAATGCTTCAGGTTTTTTTGTGACGACCCCATTTATTAGTAAATTAAACATTTAACCTCAAAACATTGGGATTGTCGACTCCTTCACAATGAAGAAGCCTAGAGGAACCGTTATTAAATAAAGATTTAGTAGAATTAGTCGTCATCTTGGTAGTTAACCCCTTTCTAGCCATATCATCTTTTCCCCTACTCTTACAGTCATCCGCATTCATATTGAAAACTTTCCTCACGACATTTTAAATCTTCCCCTTAATGTGAATGCGGGGGTGCGACCCCCGCATTCACATTAAGGGGAAGATTTTTCCCTTTACCTGATGCTATTTCATCTATCCGGTGTTCGATTTGCACGAGTGAACCGAGATACCGAAAGACGGAGCAGACCCAGACCGGAGGAAACGCGCCATCAAGCGCTATGGCTCCAGAACTGTCGAGACCACCGAAATCGCAGAACACAGTTTCAGTTTTGGTTCTGCTGATTTTCAAGCCAACATTCTCGAGCATCTGTTGCCATTTCTCCAATCGGCTCTGGATGTCAGGTCTATCTTCACCGACAAGAGTGTCATCGCCAAACAACATGCACCACGTGCCTCTTTCAGTATGTCCGACGTCAGAGCGCCCATAATCAACAGAAAGAGATAAGGACTTGCCCTAGGTGTAAGCCTACAGCCACAAAAACTCGTCGGTATTTCAACAGCCTACCAGACGTAGGTACTAGATAGAACGAATGATCTTTTCATACTTCCCGGGTAAACTTTTCTCTTTTAAGGCCCACCACAACACATCCCGAGGTGCCCTATTATACGCTTTCTTCAGTACAATGAACAACATGTTGCAACAATTGCCCGAGTTTGCACTCCGGCAATTGTGCAAAAAGTACAGGCTTGCACAGCTTGCTTGACAGACAGTGGCGTCCATTGTTTCTCGACCTGGCATAAACCCAAACTGGCTCGGTGTAATCTCACTCTCCTCTCGCAATATTTTCTCTATTACCTTCTCCCATACCTTCATACTATGTGCCATGAGCTGTATCGTTCGATAGTTGTTGCAGTCTTGTACATTACCTTTATTCTTGAAGATGGGACTAGCAAACTATTGCACCATTTTGTGGGATCACTCCTTCATGCAACAACTTATTGAAGAATAAAATCAGCCTCATACATCCATCTTTTCTTAAACACTTCCATTCTTCTACTGGTATATCATCTGGTCCCATGACCTTGCCATTTTTCATAAATACTTTGAACTGCCTTTCTTACTTCATCTATGCTAATTTCACTCAATATATCCATATTTACTTGTATCTACTTGCTTGATCCCACCATTCCAGTTATTCTCTTCGTTCATTAGCATTTCAAAATAAACCGTCCATCGTTCTTTTATTTCTCATCACCGTCATATTTGGACAGAACCCTACCGACGTCGTCCTCCACACATTTAATGTGAATTTGTTATAATATTTTACAAATGGATAAAAAACCGATACGATTATTTATAATAACTTTTTCAGTCAAATAGGATGTGCAATACTATATCAAGGAACTTAGAAGCAATTTGTTTAATTTTGACATGGGAAATGTTCAAACAATTTGATATGTAGATTTACTTCACCATAAACATTAAGCTTTGATCATTAATTTCCAAAACAAGTGATTTTAATAAGTGGTAATTTAAGACAGTTTGTTTACATTAAGTATTTCACATGTCTTTCAATGATTACATATTGAGGATAGCTTAAATTCATTTTCTTTGAGAAAAGAAGATTGAAACTAAACCTCATTTTTTTATAAGTAATTAAATCATGACGGATATAGCGCAATATGCAAGATAAACTATTCCGAAACTTAAACTTTATTGTTTATTATATTGTTTGCTGGGCTTCGGGGATGCAACCTTAATAGCGTGGAGTACACGGCGAATTTTTTATGACGTGTTGAATAATTTAGTAAAATGTCCGGTTGGTATAAAACCATTTGTTTCATATTCATTTACCATATGAAGGCTTGTTTAAATAAGCTTTCCACTTTATAAACAAGCGCTCCGACTAGCAAGGATTATCTCTTCCTCACATCTCTTAACCCACACATTCACAGTATTACTCTAGAACAAAGAGTGTAATACTATTAGAAATTTCTAAGAAAAATACTATGAACTATAAGTAATTAAGAAAAAATATTATAAATAATATTATGTTTATAACACTTTACTCATCATTCACTAATTTAAAGAAATAATAATTTGTATTTGGTAAAATATAACCTCACACTTAGTCCATTTGTGTATCACAACATTTACGTCCACATAAACGCAGCGCAATAATATTGCCAACGCTTCAATATTTATATTTCGCTGCATTTTGAAAATTATAACCAGATTTAAACATTCGTCCACAAACCAACAACGTTCAATTGGCTGAATAGTCGTAACGGATTGCATCTACCTCACAGAAATCGAAATAATTGACTCAGTTTTCTGCGGTCTACCTACAAACTTTTATTATATGGGTCAGTGTACTCTGTGATATGGGTAAACAAGTGAACGATACAAGTATCGAATGATTATCGAAAATTTTCATTTTAGGTATTTAACATTTCAAAAACCATAAATAGATATTATTTGAAAATAACATCAAGCTTAATCCGCAGGCGCGGGTGAGATTCGAACTCACAGCTTGTCATCATGCTCCTACCCAAGCACGGTAACGACTAAGCTAGCATTTGTTGGTATGAAAACTATTTACACAAAATATCAAACTCAAAATGGAAAACGGAGTGTGTGATTTATTTTTATTTTTTGACACATACAAGTTTGTCAACTCGATCGTAATATATTTCAGATTTAATTCTATAAAGTAATATAAAAGTAATCTCCAATTTCCTTGTTTAACTCTGGACCTTCAGGAATATATAACAAGTGGTAGCAGAGCGTGGTTAAAATGTAAGTAAGTCAAATATAAAGATGACTACACACTACCGAATAGATTCGCTAACAAAAAATAATTATGATACTTGGAGCGTCCAGGCTCAAGCCGTATTAATTAAGAATGGCTTGTGGGAGGTTGCCAGTGGCATTATAACGCCGCCTAAAAATGAAGATGAGAAAAATATCTTCAACGAGAAGGATCAACTGGCACGATCTGAACTTTGTTACTGATCTCACCATCAGAGATAAAACAAGTAAAACATTGCAAAACATCTTACGAACTTTGGAGTAAATTGAAAAATATATACCGGAGTACCGGCCCTGCGCATAAGGCAACATTACTAAAGCAACTAATACTGATAAAATTTCATAGTAATGATGTTCGTGAACATTTAAATCATTTCATGGACATAGTCCAGAAGCTCGCTGACATGAACGTGGAACTGCATCCAGACCTACTATGTATAATGATGCTGTACAGTCTGCCGGCAAACTACGAAAATTTCAGAATCGCAATTGAATCTCGTGACAAGTTGCCAACGCCTGATGAGCTAAAAAAAAAAAAAGAAGAAAGTGAAGCTAGAAAGAACACAAAAACAGAAGAAGAAGCTTTCTATACTTACTAAAAAGAAAACCAAGTTTTGCAATACCTGTAAGAAAAAAGGACATACTACAGAAACATGTTGGAGCAAAAAGAAGGTTGTTAAAATGAAACAAGGAAATAACAAAAAACGTCTAGAAAAGTCTTATAAACCTTGCACCAATTTGTTTGTCTGCCACCTCTCCTAATACGTGGTGTTTAGACAGTGGATGCACTTCTCATATGTGTGCTCAAGAAGAACAGTTTGAATCAATAAATTCTGAAACTGGAACACTTAAATTAGCGTCAAATGAAAACACAACAAAAGTAGAAGGAAGAGGCAAAGTTAGCATGAGCATTAATGACGAAATAATCAATTTGCAAGATTCATTGTACTTGCCTGCTTTGGCAACAAACCTAAAACTTGTGCAGATAAATCTTAACGCGCTGTCCGGTTACCTCGAATAACGGTATTTCAATTTTAAACAGAAATTAAAGAGTTAAGTACAAGTTTTTTCGAAAATGGACCAGCAAAAGGCGGTAAGTAAGTGTTTAGTGTCTGGATTAGGTTAAAGGAAGTAAAAGTATCGTAATCATGAATTTTCTAAAAGTACCCGATAAAAGTGGTGCTACATATTGTAGGAGACAATACGAAATCCACTCGGACGAGGTTGCGAGCTAGGTGATACTTGAATAGAATAGAAGAAGAACCATCGCTAATAAACCAGCAGCATCTAGTTTAAAAAAAACGCATTTAGATTGGTCCATCGATCATCGATGTCAGTAGGTAACACTCAAACATACCAAGGCTTCGGGGGTTAAAATACATACTATGTAATTTTTACTCGGTCTGTTATTCAATACAACGTTTTTTCCCAAAAAAACATGAAAATAACTTTAAAAACGCAAAAAAACGACTCAGTAACGGTTCAAAAACTGTTAACGACGAACGTAACGAATATCGTTATTATTTATCTATCTGTAGTCTCCTCTCTTGTCAAACAAACAGCTGTTCCGTTCCGTGACTCCTAGTAACTAGTACTCCTATATACAAACACACAATAGAAATCCAACTGGAACTATATGGTGTGCTCTGTAAAATTGCATACAACTCACAACAGTGAAATATTTTGGTGGTCTTATATACCTTCGTAAATATAAAGAAACAGTTCATTTGTTTTTAGGTAAAGATTTGTGTACTCGGCCGTAGACCGGCCGGCCCCGCCTACTTCATCCCTGTTAATGTCATTGCAAATGTACTCTGTGGTCATTGCTTTACATAAATACTACAAGTAGTAAGTACATCTACTCTTTGATAATACCAGTGGAGATTACTGGAGATTCTTACAGTGCAGTGTTTCATTTATTCGGGCTCATATCGTAAAAGTAAAGCTGGTGAGTAACATTTCCTTAGAATATTGTTTGGTTTGTGTGACGTCATTGCACTGCGCAAAGCGCAAAGCGGCCTACTTGGATGCGATGAGGTCATCACTGATTCTCTATTCATTAATCAAAACAAAAAAAAATGGGCGGACTGTTCTATTTTTGAGATTCACACTTTGATGTCTAAAAATAATATTAGTTCAGCGTTAACCAATAATCTGTTAAAATAATCGCGGTAATAAGGTTTAAAATTGAGTTATTTGAAATTGGATCATTGGGAACTATGATGGAGGGTTTTAATTGGTACAGACCCTCGTAATTATTAGAACGTAATGTTCCTCGTAATAATAATATAATTACAGCAGCATGAACTCTGAATACTACATATTATGTAAAACAAATAAAATTAGGAACTTGGCAGGTTTTCCGGTCATTAAAAATGCCTGGCATGGCAGGTATTTACGTGACACTAAATAATGGGTAGGTTCCATAGGGTGAATCAACGACTCGGTGAAGGTCGCGGGAATTCGCTGGATGCGGCCAGCGCAGGCCCGGTAGGTTTGCGATTAATGTGAATATAGTTTTGAAACGTATGGATTGTCTAGCAATAGACGTAGGCGTGTTTTGGCGACGTGACGATAATGGCACTATAGGTACCTACAATTAACAAAAGCGGACAAAAGTTCCATAGGTATACTTAGTATTGGAACGTGCCTATTTTTTACTTACAACTAATCATATTATCAAAATAGACTTTAGCTGGCCAGTTTCTCATACAAAAAAAATCTCGCAATACTTTCTGAGTAATCTCCGTTAGCGTACCACAAAAGCGTTTCTATAGGAATCAGTGGTCTGGCTACGTGCAAATGCTGTGCGATATTTTTCTTTACCTACACCATCATATTATCTGTGCCTACGATAGATATCCGTGTCTTTTATCATGTCATCGAGTGCATGTTGTTTTGACGTCTTTTTTTTTTGGGAAAGAAGCTTGGAGTACTTATTATTTGCATTATCTGATTGAAAAAAATCAACGTTCGTCAACATCCTTATTGGATAATATGTATAAACGTTACTATAGGTCTATAGTCACACTTCGCTACTCCAATACGCGTAGCATGACCACCGTAAAACGACACATTTAAGAAATTATTTTAGGAAGTCTCGGTTAATAGGGGGCGAGCCTATTGCTATCAACCGTGCACATATCCAGACTCCGGGCTGCTACTGAGAAATTTCAGATGGAAATACCCAATAACGCTTAGCCCGACTTGGGAATCGAACCCAGGACCTCATGCTCAGCAGTAGCGCTTGCGACCACTAGGCGCTTAGGCGCTTGTGAATTCTAGTTGGAAACGTATAAATATCAGAATACGTTGAATTATTGGATGATATGCAAAATATCCGGTGCATGTAAGTCAAGACCATTTTCAGAAACTGATATCGTATATGAATAGCATCCAATTTAAGTGGAAAATGTATGGGAAGGTTTTCGTCCTAAAATATTACCTACACACCCAGTGTAGGTGATAGTTTTAAAAGAAGAAGTTGAGCTACATTTTTCATTAAGATGTTGGTTGTTTGCCAAACTCTCGGGACTCTATCCGTTAGTGCAACTAGAAACTTTAAAACACATGCTAAATGATCGTGATTTCATTCCTAGTTATTTAGTTGTTTTTAAACCGACCCCAAAAGTACATTATGACGACAAGGTTAAAACGATACGATCAGAAATACATTAAAATATTAGAACACATCCATCTCAAGAAAAACAAATTTATTATCATGACGAATTTTTGGATATTCAGGAAGACGGAAGTTAAATTTTAGCTTTAAAAACAGTTCACATTCTTGTTAAGCACAGTTCAGTTCAAATACCTCTATAAACCTAAAATTTTGACGTGCATTTTCTCGATCAACTGTGTCTGACTCATCGTCATCTAATCCAAAAGACGTCCAGTGCTGAGCATAAGCTCAACATCAAAAATCGGCTAAATGACCAATCCTTTTTTTTATTTTTTTTCATTGGACCGTGTGCACTGTGTCACGTACCAAATGTGGTCGCCATTTGAGCACCCCTTATCCAACCTTATCGGTCACCCAGCACCCTAATTGCGTAACACACTATCAATCACAATCTGAATCATTTAATTTAATTGGATATTGCTAATTCATCGCTTCATTATGTTCGAATTTGTCTGCTCAACAACGTAAAAATAACGCAATGACTGTTGTTTAACGGTCGAAATGAAAGCTATTGCTACTGATTGTGTGTTACACAATTACCTCGCAGATCAGATTTTCTAACCGAATGCATTCTATATTCCCCTCGAATCTACAATTTGTTGAATAGACTAGAGCGCATTTTTGCAAGCATCTATTTCTGGCAGACAACCTTGGATTGGACGCGGATTCATACAGCAAGTGTACTTAGCTTAGCTTTTAGGTACCTATTTTTAAATGCTCCGTTCTCATTTAGAAATCATCTGTAAAACTAAATATGATTATTTTTCAATCAAAACAGCTACATTTTCTTTTGTAAACGACAAAATATCTAGGGACCTATAGTCATCACAAAAATGTATGAAACGGTATTTCTTCCTCTTTTTTAAATAAATTAAGTGTTTTTAAACTTGAGTCATACTTATCCTATTCTGAGCAATCAAATTAGTATTCATTCCGAATTCAGAAACATTTAATTTCTTTAAAGTCTATATGGTCAGTTCTACCTTCAGATCCGTCAGATCTCCTCAGCATTTGTAGATCTAGATAGATAGATAGATAAAACATTTATCCGGTGCACACAAAAGACGCAGCACAATACACAAGAACATAATAGAATGTTAAAAAATAATAAATATAAACAACGTGCCAATATACAGAAAAAAAAACAAACCCAAAGAAATAAAGTTCAATTCAGACGAGCACAGTGCGGTGTGCGTCCCAAGGTTGCACCAAATGGGAGGCCAGCTCAGCATGTGTCAGGCCTACCTGACGCTGATATTCTGCTGGATCCCTGCAGTGAAATACGGACGTCGAGCATACCAGATACATTGGTGTTATCTGATCATGCATAGTATCATTTACGTCGATCATTCCAGTTATCGGATTTTTTTTACTGGGTACTTATTACTGATGCAAAATGATAGGTCAAAGTCGTTCCTGCAAGTGCAATACCTAAATTGTTTGATTGACGCCTATAATTTTTCTTTTACAGTTACACGAAATGGCACCTCTAGACTTGGATGGCGGAACCCTCGGGGAGAGACATCAACATTACAACACTTTACTCAAAACAGCTATTGCCAATCGTCAACCGGTTACCAACTTCACGTTGGATGACACCGATGTCCAAAACTTATTTAAAATAGATCTTGCTTGTCACAACAGGGATGTTGATTATGTCATCAACGTATTGAAACATGGTGATATGCTGTGCGTGTCTCGTGCGCTTGCGCAGGGCACCTGGCTGGTCACCGACCCGGAGTACGCACACGTCATCAACCCTGACTATCTGCACGCACAATTGCTCCCACACATGAGCACGAAGGCCTTCATCAAGCTTAACAAACACATAAGGCACAACATACAAGATGAAGCACGGGCTGAACAATTCTACCTGCACGAGAAGAAATTAACCGACGCCATAAAATGGTTACCACGCTGTTCAGTTACTTTTATTGAGTCAAAGATCGGAAAACATGTTGATCATTGTAAACTTAGAACATTTAAGCGCCTTTGTGAGAAATCTAACAACATCTTCGAGATTGCTACAAAACAAATACATTATTATGACAAAACAAGGTACGCTCAAGCTGTCATGTTCCTTTTAAGAGCTGATGTCGATAAATATCTAGATATATTAGAGAAAGACGATAATTATAATAACCTCCCCAAATTTAACGACAAAGCGACAAATGTCATTATGAAGAAATCTCCGAAGAGAATTATGAATAATTTTGATCGGTATGTAAGCTTTATTGATATACCGACATTTTCAAGATACCTCAAAACAGATGAAATCAAAACATTTTTATATACGCAAGCTAAAAAAGAAGGTGAAAGTCATTATAATTATAATTTGAGAAGATTGTTTAACTTCGACTCAATGAAATACTTTATAAAACGATTACCGAAAACCGAGCAATTTGATTTCGTGAAAAAAATATTCATTGACAAAGAAAACGTTGAAGCTATTGAAGAAAATTTGAAGGTTGGAACGGAACCATACGATATGAAAAAGTTATATAACGCAGTGAGAACACCTGGTTACGACTGGTATCGTTTTGCAAGTTTTGAACGAGCATTTGAGGACATTACCAGAATAATATCCAAGGATTTGGATAACAGTAACAAAGCTCCCATGCTGAAGGTACTGATATCATGTGCTGAACATAATTTACAGCACATCCAAACTTTACTGGAGTATTACCTCGACAAACATAAGAATGAGGAATACCGTTTTACTCTGAGTTTTACTACAGAAATATTACAGCACACGAATATTCACCAATATGATGAGAAAACTTGGGATTTGGTAAGCAAGCTATTCAAAGTTTTGAAAACTTATGACCAATCGAGTTCTTCTTATTGTAGGAATAACAATGTAATCGTTGAATCCATTATTGTATATAATCTACTAAGTGATCAAAGTGTACCTGCCGACATACAGCAGCAGTTCTCTGTTCTTTCTGGTACTTTAATATCATATGGAAGTAAACTAAATGAGGAACAAAAAGAAAAGATATTCCGTTACTTATACGAAATTCTGATAGGTAAATTTAAACCTATTACAAAAGAAGAGGACTTGTCTGATTCAATTAAAATAATAGAGAGTATTTTACGGTTACTGCGTGATTGGAAAAAGCAACTGACAGATTACCCTTTTGTAACTGACAAAATTAAGGAATGCGTTAAAATAAAAAGGGAAAATGCGTGGAAGGAGACTTTGCTAACTATATACAACTTTAAAAAGTCTTGGCGAAAACACATGTTTGAAGAGTCGGTTGCGATGAATCCTTGTGAGGAGGTGTGCTTGAACGCGCTAAAGCACGACCCGGAGCTGCTACAGCGGTACAAACAGGACGTAGACACATTGCGAACTAACGACGCTGTCTCGCTGCGACGTCTGCTCGCCAAGCTGCGCGTCTACTGGCCGCACTCACTCGCTCAGCACTGGATCGACGCCTACCTTCTGAATCTGAACAGAACCGATGGCCACAAAGCCACTATTCGTGGTATTTGTACAGCACTAGCACAAAAACCGTTACTTGAATTGATAGAAAAATACAAGCCAGCACAAGCCAAAATTGATTGGAATGGAATTGACGATCGTGTTCTCAGTATTCAACGGTTTATTTCAAAAAACATGCACATCGCGCGTCCGCAACCTTCCCCCGACACTATCCTGTTGTACGCCAAAGGCGACTACTTACAATTCGCTCTTCCATCGCTACTGGCCATATTTTATAATTTGAATGTAACCCAAAGTCAGGAACATATTCCGAAACTTTTAGATGCCCCAGTGTCTGTTCAAAAACATGGCATCAGACTTGCGTATCGGAAACTGGATCACGAATCTGTCAAAAAAATATTTTTTGATTGCTGGAAAGCATCTAAAAACTCCAGCATACGAGCTATAATATTTAAATTTACTTTCGAACTCTTGTGCCGTGAAAATGACCCCGTAAACGCTGTGAGCCTATGGGAATTAATAGAACTGTTTATTGAAAACTTAACATTTGAAGAAGACAAGAAGATCTACGATTTAATGTCTGAAGTTGAAAAGGTTCCACTAAATGTCAGAGCAAAATATTTAATGAAAAGTTACAAGTTCATGAAAGGTCTGACTCTAAAAGTAAAAGAAGAAGATCGCGCTCATTACCAAGTGCTAGGTGCACAGCTGGCGCAACATTCACGAGAGATAATGGAAGACTTGTGTCCAGATTTTGTAACTGGCATAATTCAAGAGTTTATCGATAACGATTTTTTCGGCTCTGGAGATAATTGCGGATCAGTTTACGCATCTGGTGGAATTTTATCTGTACTCTCCGCGTACTTACTGTGCGCTAAGAATGAAAATATACAAAACGAAAAATATGAGAAAGTTTTTGTGCCCATTATGCAACGTGCCTTCACCAAGTGGGGAGAAAAACGCGATAGAAATTACGTAACCCGAGTGCACTTTCAGTATTTACTAACACGCCTCTCTAACGACTTAAAAGAATATGTCGCAGAAAAAAATATGATTATACCTGTTAAAATGTTTTTAAATATACAAGATGAACTAGATAAAAACTTGTCAGTTTCAGAAAACTATATGTTGTTAACAAACTGGAAGTTAACAGTAGCTGTAGCAAAACTGGCTGACAAATCAAATTCCGACAGAAAAGACTGGGAAAATATTGCAACTGAAATAGCTCCTGAATTCGGAAAAATTTGCTTGGACCATTTGCAACAAGATGTTAAGTTGCATTTCCCTTGTATTTACAAACTTTTCTCTAAAGCTTTAAATAAAATGTTTTCAACATTAATTACTGAAGAAAAGAATAAGGTAAAAGTTTTCGAATGCATGCTGGCTGATACGGATTTTATTCAAGGTTACCTGACCACAATCGAGAACAGCAGCGATACGTACAGTTATGATAAGGAAAACTATGGAGATCTATGGAAGAAAATATTTGAACACCCTTCTGTGGAAGTAAAAATGCATTATTATTATCGAAACCGAGACGAGAGACGATACTGAATTACAAAAACACTTCCTTCATTGTACCTACAATACAACTTAAATAATTGTTTCTGCGTGTGTAAAAGCTTTGATTAATTTTGAAAATGTATTAATAACCGTTTAACAAATCGTGAGATTTATTTATGATTTAAGCACAAGTTATACTTATTTTCTGACTTAAATTAACCTTTTGTAGCTTTTTCAATTTATGAATAAATATATGTACTGACCAATGTATTTTTTTTTGTTTTGTATATAGTATGTCTTCTTACGGGCAAACCCAATAACCCAAGACCTATCGCTACTGATGGTAGACATTACAAATATAATCTGTCCCTGTTTGAAACAAATTGATGTCAGTTCATTAAATGGCCACATACTTTGGCTATATTGGGACGTTATAACCAGAGATTCATGGGTTTTTCTATCTCCAGTACGCCAAAATTTGAGATTTATTGGGTTCAGCCGATAGCATGTCGATGACAATCTAAATTCAGTAGGTAGTTAGCATACCCTTGCTTTATTTAGGCAAAAATACCTAAGTCGGATCAAACTCGCCCTTATTCAGAGATATCCATGTGCACCCCATGGCCTACGGATATCTCTTAACCTACCGCCATCAGTTCTGCCGTCATAAGGGAAAAAGACGTATCTGACATTTTATTCAAAATAGAGTTACATACATATTCGGAATCAGCAAAAAAAAGACGCATCTACCATTATTTTTACATTGCCGTAAACATAGAGAAAACCTCTTAAATAAGACGCATCTGCTGTCATAGATAATATTTATACCAATTAAGAAAGACATTTCAGACGTATAATAATAAAAAGACGTTTATGGTAATATACGAGTCTAATTTATTAACAAAATGAATACTTAATCATAAAATGAAAAGGCATTACTGCATTCTCATAAGAAGAAAAGACGGTTCTGCGTAGATGTGCCTTTTCATCTTAATATTACCAAATATTGCCAGACGCAAGTGGCAGTAGTGCCTTTTCAACTTCGTATTTTAGTTGTGCGGGGTGAAGCGGGTTATGCGGAAACACTGTACCATCCCTTTAGGAAACGTGTTTCCTTCGCTGTTTTTTGTAACAGATTTTTTTTTATTTATGGTAAATATTGTACGGTGGTACCTACGGAACCCTTCGTGTGCGAGTGTTATTTCATAATTGCTATTGAGTAGGTATGCATCACATCTCCCCAAAATAAAATAATAAATATCTTTTACAAAACTTGAACTCGACATGAAGAGTGTGAGACGTGTGAAAAGTATTTTATTCACAATCCTGAGTATACGGTGAAGTCATAGAAAATTTCATGTTGAAAAACAATATAAAGCTACTGATACTGCCTATTTTGCAGCTGATTAAGAAAAAGTACTGCTTCCGTACGTCGGTAACGTAATTGATGAGTTTAAGATTGTAATGTTTTTGCTCGAGAGTGATTTTATTATGAAAGGTTTGTGCCAATAGGTGATAAAAGAAACAACACTACTTTTCAAACGTTTGCTTGGATATGGCACGAAGCAATTGCTAGCCGCAAAGTACATGACATAACAAGATGTTTAAGAGCTTTTTTGCTTGCAAATAGAGATTTAAAACAATAGCATCTGACAATTGTTCAGCCCAGAACAAAACCTGACTTTATATTCTTATTTGCTCCATGTTATCAATTCAATCGAGATTAATTTAGAAACACTAACATTCAAATATTTGTAGGTAGGTCCTACGTATTTGAACGCAGGCGAATTCCATCACCAAGTGCAGCAATCCATGAAGATTAAGAAACACATTTATGATTTTGAAGACTTACCAAGCAGTTCTCAACTCCAGAACTAATATATATAAAGTGATGAATACTTATTTAGGAATGCTGCTTATTTAAGTGACATGTGTGAAGTAACATTCCAAAGAGGCACCCATGTTACACGCTAAAAGACACGCTTCTGTGATGTACCTACAAGATTACTCACTCAACTTTCTGAGACTATAATACCTGCGATAACACCTCCACAACCTCACAAAAAAATTTACTTGAGCGGAAGTCAGCAATTATACAAAAACTGACACCCTTAATGACTGACAGAAAAATATTTTGGTATAATTTACCTTCTGATACGAATAGTATTGATCTACAATCTTTGATAGTAAATTTATCTTTTGTGATTTTTGTTCATGGAGTTTTTAAATTTTATGTTGTGAAAGTCAGAGGATTTATGTTATTTTGTCTTGTACTAACTAACAAGTAAACAGTTTCCACAGCTGTAATAATTATTTGTAAGTAATTTTTAAGCAACTTTCTTTTGTATTTCTGTTTTATTTGATAGAAGTTAAATTATTATTAAAATGTTCAAAATACATAACATAACATCACGCCTTGTTTCCCCGAGGGGTTGGGCAGAGGTGTACCTATAGTACACCCACATTTCGCCAGTTATGTTTAAGTCCCATGTAATAGGGGGCGAGCCTATTGCCATCCGAAGTCTGGATTTGTGCCCGGTAGGGGCACAAATCCAGACTTCGGACTGCTACTGAGAAATTCCAGATAGAAAAACCCAATAACACGTTGCCCGACCTGGGAATCGAACCCAGGACCTCATGCTCAGCAGTAGCGATTGCGACCACTAGACCAACGAGGCAGTAATGGGCCGAGTACTTTTTATTTTTATTTTTTATGTATGGCATCTCGTAGTTGACCATGAGAGGTCGTGACTACTTAACCGGACTATCCTGTGGCTGCCTTAAACGGACTCAAAGCCTCCAGCCAGGGGCGTAAAACTACTTACATTACTAAGCGAACGCTCGCTAAGGGCACTCCCTGTGGGGTACGGACCTCGGCTTAGGGCGTCGCTGACGGGTGGACATCAAGATGGAACAGGGATTATATTATTATTAATCGGGGAATTTAAAGCTACAGGCTCAGCTACGGCGCGGGCATGCACTTCGTCGAGCAAGGGTCGGGGAGGAGGGCCGAGTACAGTGGAGCAGCGGCTTTTAAAGCCGGTGGTAAACAAGTGACGTCACATCGTACGATTTCATTTTAGATTCGTTAATACTTGTATTTTATCATGAAACTATGATTAAATTATATAAAAATATACTGAATTAATTATTTGAATACATACTTGGTCTTACAATGGCATAAATTAGTAAACAAGTCACGTTATTTGTTTAAGTAACGGTTAGATGTGATATTATAGAAAACAACAATGAAATAACAGTATTTCGTAAAAGTACTGATAATATTTTGGTGCGAAACTGTTAAATGTTGTATAACACACTTAAACAAGGTTATAATTATTACAGTGACGTTTTAATTCGTGTTCAATTAAAGAAACAGACGTGAGTTATTGTAATAAATAAACTGAAATTATCACGCGCGTGGAACACGACGCGCCGTCGACCCGGGCCTGGTCCTTACCGGACCAAGCCCGCGCCTACGGTGGATGCGCCCAGGGCGTCTCCTGCGGCGACTTGTGGGGGCGTGAGGGCGCAAGGCTCTCTCCCTCACGCGCTCCGCCTCCTCCTTCGCAAGCATTACTGCTTCACAGAAGGAGGTGACGGCTTTCCATTCCCTCTCGCTCCGTACCATGGCTTGGACCAGGGCCGGACGCGAGATATCGCCTCCGCGAGGACACTGCGGTGCTCCGCCCAAGCTGGGCAGACGTCCACCGTATGCTCCACCGAATCTCCGGTCGATCCACACAATGGTGACACCCGGGCGCTTCCTCCAGCCTTATGCGAAACAGGAACCTCCCGAAACAACCGTGTCAGGCGGAAGGTGAGGACGCCGTGGCGCCTCTCCAACCACTCCTCAAAGACGTGCCCAGCAATGGGCTGCGACAATCGCACCCTCCATGTCGCCATGAGATCCCGCCGGAGCTCTGTCCGCTGTACCGTGATTTCTCGCGGTAGCGGAGTTACAACCCGGCGTTTTGCCTCCTCGCGCCACTCCCATACGTGCGCGAGGGCATTTGCCTCCAGATCCCATGGCGGCAATCCGGCAAGGAGGCTCGCCGCCTACCACACGACAGAGGTAGTTCCGCATCCGGTGCTACCGCAATGCCTCCCTGATGCAACTCCAGGGCAGGGTATTGAAGACGACCCCACCCCGGGCCACAGCATCCCCCGTCGTAAGGGCTCGTACGCGCATGATGGCGTCCACCGTAGAGCGCCCCCTGCGGAAACCAAACTGGCTCTCCGCCAAATCCGGACCCACAAGCACCAGATCTTTCAAAGAGCTTGCCCACCTCGTCGAGCAGCACGATGGGCCGGTAAGCGGACGGAGAGTCCGCAGGGCGCCCCGGCTTCTTAATGAGGACCAGTTTCTCCGTCTTCCAACAAAGTGGGAACTGGCCCTCCTCCAAGCATGCGCTTAGAAGCCCCATAAGTCGAGGCCCGAGAGCCTCCAAGGCCAGGACCCAGGCTTTTCCAGGTAAGCCGTCGGGTCCTGGGGCGGTAATTTTGGCACTAAGCCTACGTACAGCCACTCTCAGCTCTACCTCGGTCAACTCCGATTCGATTCACCCCTGCATCCATTTTCACCCCGTTTTACCGGGTACTTTAAATTCACTGAATATAGGTAATAACAGCAAATGGCTAGAAACGTTTTTTTTCTATTAGGCATCTAGTAGCTGGCAACACGTTATCACTATGTAGGAAAGACGATTCGTTATTTACACAGATCTGTAGCAAGCTAGTTATTTATTAGGTTGAAAGGACGCATGTAGACAGATACTTTCTGGCTACATGCGTCTTTTCATAGTACTGCTATCACGTAAGTATTTTATTGTATTAATTTTTTTACAAAAAAAAAAACAAAATGGAATTTATTTATTGTATAACATACTTATATTAAATTAATATTTGCATCTATATTACGATAGATCAAATCCACACGTTCACAGTTATTATTGGGGTTATTTTCCTTCGCACAGTGAATGTTTTATTTATAAAAACCATTTTTTTTTCTTCTTTTCAATACTTTTGTAGAAACGTCCTTTTTCCTTACGGCGGCAGAGATGGTCGTCCGCTGGGAGCTTTTCTGCAGACAGGGCCTGATTAAGCCTTAGGCTAATTAAGCTGCAGCCTAGGGCGCGAGGATCGGGGGGGCGCGCGTGTCTTCTCATGCACTAATCTAGCATCATTGCATAGTCCTTACATATTTCAACTACACCGAGTCCCTGATTTTAACGATAAATTTTGAAATTTTAAACATCGCGCGTAAAACAGAAGCTGACTTGTTACTCGAATCGGTCGGTGGTCGAGCGAGTGGGTGAGCTGGCAACAAAGTGCCTATTGCGAGTTTTGTTTAATTTGGTTTTCTACTTGGTACTACTTGGTACTTGGCTTATATTGCGTGAGGTACTTTCTCATCAAATGACTTCTCCTGTCCTGCTCTGAGTGGAGCGGGAGGGCGTGTCAGACATTTACTGACTAAAACCCACCCAAGTTGCCTGTGCCAGGGCCACGGTTATCTCTTTCGAATGTCCCGCGACCCTTAGGCGTCGCACAGTGGTCTGAAAATAGAGTTCCATACTCATAGAAACTTAATATAAGGGATGTCAAAAAAAAAAATGGAATGTCTCTGGTATACCTCCCTTTAAATAATATTATAGTATGGAGGGTATGCACAGCTCCGCGCGAGAGAGAAAAAATGTTATGTAAATTTTTTTTTTGTATGGGAGAAAACACTTAAAGTTAATTATTTTTTAACTGAAAGGAACTGAAGGGCTGGTGCTCACATGAGGTATTGCACCTCACACGGTGATCAAGATAACATACAATCCATGCACCTTTCGGTGCCGCTTTGCTAGTAAGACATTTATAATTTTCGGTATACCTATGTGATTTTTCCAATCTTTGACGTAATTAAATGAAGTTGATGACCTCTTTTCATATGTTTTAGTTAGTAGCCTGATAATGGCCTTTTTAATTACAATAATAGGAAATTATATTGATAACATACGTTTTTTTACAAATTCCATTCAAAGAACTAACTCATTTGGTAATCACGTTCATCATGTCATCATGGTTCAGTTGTAATTAGATACTAATAACATCGAGCCCTAATGAGGGTAGTTACATATATAAATAGCACTTTTGAGCTTTATTCTCTCAGTAGCTTTTAGCACTATTACGCGCGAACTATACTTATTACGATCTATTTATTTTCGTGTTGTGATGGAAGGTTTTGGTACCAATTTGGACATTTTCATGTTTGTGGCAAACAATAGTTGTTTTTCACAGCCCAGTGTGTTATTAGAAAGAATTGAAACAATTCTGTCAGACAATGTGTGTTCGTTGAGAAATAAATGGATCTCGTGTAATCGCACGAAATATACATTCATAAAGAAGTATGAGACATGGCGGCAGGAAAACATAAAATGGCCTGAAGTCATCAGGGAAAAGATGACACCATTAGTAGCAATAGAGCATCAACCTTGTTCTAGTTCTGACTTCGGTTTTAATGAGGATAAATCAAAATCCCACAACCAGAGACGTGCAGTGTTCGAACAACAACATCAGTTGTGAGTCAAAGAAAACCGTTCATGGAGCTAAGCCCGCTACAGAAGAGAAGGAGAGTGGAACAGCCATCACAGGATTGGATTTCCGTTTGATCCAAAGATTTGCAACAATTTTACGTGTGTTAGCCTGTGGGGAGCCCATAAATGTTGATGCGTTTGCAAACTTCACGCGCCTCACTGCTGAAATGTATGTAGACCTCTATGGCTGGTATTACATGCCTTCGAGTGTCCACAAACTTTTACTGCATGGCGCTGAAATTATCAAACACTTCAACATTATGCCCATTGGTAAATTATCTGAAGAGGCAACAGAAGCCAGAAACAAAGACTTCAAGAACTTCGAGAGCAGCATTCGCTCATATTTTGTCGTAAAGCGACAAATGAAGACATCTTCAATGACCTTGTATCGTCAGATCCTTATCTGTCCAGTATAAGACCTGTGCTAAGAAAATCCACAAAAACAGCTGTTACTGATGATATGAAACCTCTTCTCATCAGTGACCAGGGGGGGTCAAGTCTCTAAGTAGCCAATGCCAACGACGGGCAGAAAGCACGAAACGGAGACAACGATATACGATAGACGGAGAAATCGCTATTGTTGCTTAGCTTGACCAGATTAGAACATTCCTACCATTTTGGTACAATTTATTTTTTCATTTAATGGTGATAACCCAGTTTCTAATTAAACCGGTTTTTAAATTTAATGACAAAATTCATGTGTTGTGAACATCATCTTTTTAAGAAAATAATTAATTATAAAAATTTAATTTTTTAGAAGCAATGAATAATTTAACTCTGGCAATAACACCTGAAATTTATCTCATCTGTGGAAATAAACAAATATGGTTGTTCATCGGACACTGTATTTCTTTGTTTTTCTTTGGTTTTCCACCGTATATATAGATACTAAATTTTTAGTTTTTTAATTATTTCGTGCTGCTATTTTTGTTTTGTGTGCCTGGTCATTTTTACGAGATATAGATTCATTTCTTATTTTAGTTCCTTTTTTTGTTTGTTTCTGTTGTTTGTGTCTGGACTGGTTTTGTTTGAGAATTATTTGTTAAAATGTCACGCCATACGCGCTACGAACTTAGAAGAAAGTGTGCTAAGTGTAACATAACTGCAGCAGAAGATAGAAACTTGAGTTTCCACAGATTTCCTCTACCTGGTAAACGTACGTTAATAAAGTAAGTAATTAAGCCTTTCTCAATTTATATTAGTTTCATCCTCATTAAGCACGTAGTAATTCAATTAACAACAAAACAAAATAAAGTTACCCTTGTATGGTTCTCGTACCAACAATGTTTTTTTGCCAATTACATTTATGGTAAGTTACATTAACATTTTTCAAATATGTAAAGAGTGGTCGCTGAAATACTGAAGCAGCCACAATGACTGAACATCAAATTCCACTATCTATAATATTAGTAGAGTAACTTTTCGGTGGAAATTACTAACAAAGTAGATTTTATAAACTGGTTAGATTAAGAAGTATTTGCAAGTTAAACCATGCGCAATAGTATAGTCAATCAATCTGCCTAGCCTTTGCACAACTATGTTGGGGTGGGCTTCCAGTCTAACTGCCACCACCCAGCAACTGGGTAATACGATACCTGGAATGACTCAAAGTATAGTATTCCATTAAAATCTAATTATTTCAATAATTTCAGGGCACGTATATGGGCTGAATACTGTTACCCTACTGGTGAATGGTCATCTGAGAAATCACTAAGAGACTTGCACTCACAACACAAGATGCTATGCAGTAAGCACTTTGATGACTCCTCATTTACTAGCAGTGCTAGGATAAGATTAAACAATTATGCCATCCCAATTGGAGCTCAGGACTTATTGGTAAAGTTTCGCCAGGAACAATGTGCAACTACAAGTGGAAGTGAACAAGATACAAATATCTCTGTTGAAAAACCTCAAGTAAGTTAACATGATTTACTACATTCCCACCCATTTCCCCCGTGCGACCCACCCAGGTTCGCACGGGGGAAATGTAGAAATCTTTGAATTTTTCGGCTTTCCTGAATTATAATATGCATGTATTATACATATAAACCTTCGTTATACATATAAAGTTTTAGAGATGTAAGCATACGTAGGGACAGACAGCAGGAAGCGACTTTGTTTTATACTATGTAGCTGTATACTCAAATCCCCATCAACTTTAAATCTAGAAAATATGTGAATTTATAAGTACAGTCAAACATTTTCCTAGCTAAAACTCAAAGTAAAACTCATTACATCTAGTCTGGGTATGCCTATTTCATCATAGACCTCCTTTCCATCAGGCATAACTGAGGTCAAGAGCAGACTTGTCTCAGTAATAATAAATAACAATATAAATGTAGAAACTGATCTTCATCTATGTTCACAAATCTAATTGTAATTTCAGGTGCGTGTTACAATGGGAACTTCATTACCTGTACAGGTGCCAACAATAGCCAACCCAACTACATTATTACCTGTTCAGGTGCCAACCACATGTGAACTAAATACTGATAGCCCAAAGGTTTGTAGTATGCTAATTTTCACTTACATTTATGTAAACAACAATCAAACCTGTGAAACTGTTGTTCACATTTTCGGTCATATAAAATTTGATGATGAAGATTTTTTCCTGGCCAATTTCGAAAATAGCTAAAACTGAAAGTAAAATGATAAGGCATTGTCTTGGTATGCCTATTTCATCATAGACCTCCGTTCCATCAGGCATAATTGAGGTCAAGAGCAGACTTGTATCAGTAATAATAAATAATAAATTGAATTTTGAAACTGATCTTCATCTATGTTCACAAATCTAATTGTAATTTCAGGTGCTTGTAACACTGGAAACTTCATTACCTGTACAGGTGCCAACAAGAGCCAACCCAACTTCATCTTTACCTGTTGAGGTGTTGACCATATGTGAACCAAACACTGATAGCCCGAAGGTTTGTAGTATACTAATTTTCACTCACATTTATGTAAACAACAATAAAACCTGTGAAACTTTTGTCCACACATATAAATAAGAAACAAGGTGCTTTGATATGTACTTTGATTAATTTCAACATAGTGATCCTTGCTGAGGTATTAAGATTATAAGGTTTCCTCTCTCTTATAAACTACCTATGTAAGTTAAAGAGTTACATTGGTACTTGATAGGTTTTGAACCCACAATCTGCAAAAGTATTGTTTAAGAAATGAGGCTCTTTAAGATCAGAATATTTTACTTATTAATACACTTCATATTTCCAGGTGCCAAAGACTAAAGGGATTTTGAGGGAGCTGGATTTAAGCAAGTCAGTAGAATTGACCCCTAAAAAACTCAAACTTTACAAAAGATGCCGGAGAAATTTGAGTGAAATAATGAGACTGAGAAGAAAAATTAAAAAACAACAACATAACCCCTTAAAAAAATTAACAAATGATTCAAATGTCAATAGTCTCATAAACAAAAACATATCAGGTCCTTTTGCCTTATTGTTGCAAAGTCAACTTCAAAATACTCCCAGAAAACTGACTGGTCGGAGGTGGAGTATAGACAACAAAGTTATGGCTTTAAGCATCTATAAAAGGTCTACTGGCTGCTATAGACTGCTAAGGCGACTTTTTTGTCTACCAAGCGAAGGTACATTAAAAGCATTACTTAATAAAATTCCGATGAAATGTGGTATAAATAGCCAAATATTTGAGACAATTAAAGGAATAACCAACAATCGAGAACCTGAAGATAATCTGTGCATTTTGGCATTCGACGAAATGTCTATACGAAAAAATTTACAATATAATGGCAAACAAGATATTATTGATGGTTATCAAGATCACGGAAATCAAGGCAGAACTTTGGAGCCAGCCACACATGCATTGCTATTTATGGCCATTGGAATCAGAAAGAATTGGAAGCAACCTTTAGCTTTCTACTTTTCCGGTGACTGTGTTACAGCCGATCGATTATCTGTTCTTATAAAAGAAGTAAGTACCTATGTAATATAATTGCCTGGAGAAAAACCAAATAGTATGTAATACATACTCATAATACTTTTATTTTTGTATTTACAGGTGCTTGATGCAAGCTTCCAAGCTGGGCTGAACGTCACTGCTACTGTGTCGGACAACTTTGGTGTGAACATTAAAGCTCTAAACTCCCTTGGTTCTTCAGTGGCTCAACCATATTTTAAATTTAAAGGCCATGAAATTGTCACAATTATGGACCCACCTCACCTAATCAAATGCTTCAGGAATAATTTGCTGAAGTACAACATCAAATGCCCTCAAGTATTGCAAAATGATGGAAAATCTATACCAGGTAATTTAAATTTTGTTAATCATAAATAATAATTAGGTATGACATGCAATAAATTCAAACTGGTTGAATAATCAGATGCTTGCAATTCAGACTTTTTAATATTTATCCTGTTAACCCGCCGCCACGCGGAAGATCACATTAATATTAATATATCCTGGGGCCTTCTGACATTATTTCTAATAAATTTAACATGTTTATTCTATCAGGTATAGCCAAGTGGAGCCACATAAAAGAATTCTTCGAAATCGACAGTACAAGTCCAAATTTCGTTTTCGCACCTGTTTTGACCAAGCAGCATATTGAACCAAACTTCAAACAAAAAATGAAGGTCAGCTTAGCTTGCCAAGTATTCAGCCACTCAGTCGCTGCAGGAATTCTTGCGAAGATTGCAAACAGTAAGTCCTCATAATGGTAATGGTACCTGTCATATTGGGATAACTTTTAATATTCTTTATTTTTCTTTCCCAACTTACATCTATCATTACAGGGTAGCCTTATGCGACAGAGTACTTATCTAAACCCTTATCCTAAAATATGATTAACTTATTATTAAAATTCAATTTTGTAAGTTATTACAAACAAGGTATTCTTTGTGAACTCATTCAAAGAACAACAGAATAGGTCCAAATCAGTAGCACTGATTATTATTGAATCGCTTTATTTAATGAATAATTAATAACTCCTTGTATGAACTTGCGATAGTATATTTAAACCGTTGAGGAAAAGAATTACGAAAACCACACCCGAATTGTAAAACTTATTTATATTAAGTTCTAGAGGTTCAACTTAAAATTGCCTTTCTTTGTCTTGAGTTTTATTTAAATTTTCCTAACCCCTCACAAAATATAAATAAGTGTTTACTTTTTCAGATGAATTGCCACAAGAAGCTACAACGACAGCCATGTTGATAGAGAAAATAGACCAGCTGTTCGACACCTTAAATGGCGATACGCCTGATCTGAAAAGGGGAAAAAAAATCCTTACAAATTTTACCCGTAGAAGTCCACATTTAACTTATTTTAAAGAAATGAGAACGATGTTTAAAGAATTGGAGTTTATTGGGGCCAGATGCAAGCCGCCTTCGCAGGAAGGTTTTATAAGAACAATAAATGCAGTCGAGCGTCTATTTTTTAATTTAGAAAAAAAATATAAGATAAAAAGTTTATCAACGCGCAGACTTAACCAAGACCCGTTAGAAAATTGTTTTGGTTGCATTCGCAGCAATTGTGGATGCAATCCGAACCCAAACACAATACAATTTGTTGCAGCTCTCAAAACGTCCATAATTAACAATTTATTGCATAGCAGTAAAAATAAGAACTGCCAAGAAGACGAAAATGTCATATTAAACGATTTAAAATCTTTTTTAACACAACATTTCACAAGCTGACCCCAATAAAGATACAAATGCAGCTGTTGAAACATTTGATTTAACAGAAGGTGTAGAAGCAACTAGTACTGTGATACCTGAGTGTTCTGGAGAACTGCAAGCATGCGCATATGTATGTGGGTTTATGATAAAAAAATTAGGACCCATTTGCCATCAGTGCAAAATCACAATGCTTGCAGACCAGAACACTGAGGTAAGTCATTTATTCACTAGTTTTAAAGAATATAATTGTATGCGCAATAGTCTTCATTATGTTAATTCTAAATTTACTGAGACAGTGGAGATTGCTGCAACAATTGTTAATAAATTTTTGTATGAGCATGGGTGTAAAATGAAAATTAAAAAAGAACTGATAGAAATTTTAAGAAGAAAATTAAATTTCGAATGGTTGCTTGATTGTCCGGAGCATTACGATAAAAATAGTATGCATATAATTGTTTCAACTATATGCATATGCTTAAAACGACACTGTATTTTAAAAAATAGACAGTTTATCGACGAAGCTTCGAGAAAAGCTATAAAAAGAAAAATAAATATTTTAAAAAACGCTTAAAACTTCGTTTTATTAACCTCTCCATAAACAAATTGTATGTATAATGAAAACAAACCGATGTTCCGTTCATATTGATATTAAATACCGGAATTTCGCTTTGTTTTCATCATAAATGAATGAATCATCCATCTAATAAAATAATAAAATGGGTTTTTAAATAAGGCGCGAAAAGTAGTTCCATTGGTCTCATACTGGCGCGCTAGTGTCGCACGCTGTTGGCATTTTATTTCTATGAAGTCTTCATTCTTCCCGTCAGGGTATTTGTGTTCTGTGTCAGTGACGATGCAGGTGTAGACAAAGAGAACATTGAATTTGTCGATGTTAATGCGTCACAGGGCTGCCATTTGTACGATTTAAATCGTATTTGTACGACTTTTTGCAGATTTCATACGAGTACGATCGAAGCATCGAAATCGTACGGAAAACGTACGATTTTTTACATTCGATCCATTTATTTTATTCAATGGGGAAGGCAACTGTGAAAATGGCGCTGTCGTAGCTAGTTCCCAACACAAGCAAATAATACAAGGTGTGATGTGGTTTTATATTATTTTAGCGAAAATTGATGCGTTATTTTGTTTCTAGATACTCCGAAATTGGAGAGCAGCATTTTCCAAAAGACCCTAAAATTAGAAGATTGTGGTATTAAGCTATTCGTAGATATTTTTTGAGTTCGAGTTTGTGTCAGAAACATTTTGAAGAAAGTGATTACGAGGAAATATTCAAGGTTTAAAATTCTGTCACTTTCCATGTCAAGTACTTGATATAGAATACTGAAATAACCGAAAATAATTAAATAAAATCAAACTCATGAATGAACACAAAATGGAACGAATGTACGAAATGTCAAATTTATTAAAGGCCGTAGGGACCTAGCTATGGTCGTGCCATCTACAATTAGCTTTGCCCGACCTTCCCCATTAGGTCTGGCAACAAAGTAACAAACTTTTGTCTCAAAAGAGTAAGTATCTAGAGCAGTGACAGAATAATATAAATAATGAAACGAACGTGCTCAGCCTGCCCAGAGTGTTGAGAGAATTCCCTTTTATTCTAATTTCCTTAATTTAAAAACCAAACTTAGAAATAGTTTGGCCAACGAAACTGTCAATGGCACCTTGCTGGCAAAGCAAATGATAAGAGTCACCGGAAACTGCACCGATTTTAAACCAACAGATGACATGATTAAACTAATGAATACGGAAAATTTATACAAAAAATGTGATTTCATTACTATAATTTAAGTTTTCATACTATTTTCATTACATATCATTACTTATTTCGTAGTATTTTTATTGTTAATTTTGTAATAAAAGTCAATAAACCAATAAACGGATTAATAATAATGTACGATTTTTTGTTTCGAATTTTCCTTGGGTATACGACTTTTTTAACGCTGTGGTACGATTGCAGAATTTTTTCACCTGGCAGCCCTGTTGCGTCAATGATAGACATTAGACTCGGATTTAGAGGACTTTGATGATGGCGAAGATACTACCTGTTAGTAGTAGTTTTTTATGTTGTTTTACTATTAGTCGTAAATAGCTAGACTTAGTATAGTTGCTATAGATATAATAAATGTAATAGTGGTGATATTCACAAAATAATACTATCTTCACTGTTTTTTATTGTGTTAAATAATTATAGTGTATCATAGTTATTGACGTATTTATGTTGTAATGTCTTGGTTTATTAGCATTCAAGATTAAAACTATTTGTATTAAAAACTTGATTTTATTGGGCCTTATTTTTAATCATCTATAATAAAAATAATTCAGGAATATTACTTTTCTATATATGTATCTTAATTGTTTTATGAATATCTATTGTTTCACTAGTATTTTCCCATTCAATGCGTTCGGTAACATCATTTAATTACGTTAAAGATTAGAAAAATCAATAGTGTAACTATCCTCATTAACGCTGAGTATGCCATGTTATTAGTATCGAATTAAAACTCAACGAAAATGACGGTGATTACCAAATGAGTTCTTTAAATGCAATTTGTACAAAAAAACGTATGTAATCAATTTAGTTTTCTATTATTGTCATTAAAAAGGTCCTTAGCAGGCTATTAACTAACTAAAATATATGAAAAGCGATCGGCAATTTCATTATATTACGTAAAAGATTTAATAAATCACATAACCTAAACTCGAAATTTTAAAAATTTCCTACGCGCGAAGCGGCACCGAAAGGTGCATGAATTGTATGTCATCTTGATCACTAGTCTTGTGTAGTTCATGAACGATGAACGAATAGGAGCCGAATCTTTGCACTGTACTAAAAGAATCGTTTCCGAACTCTGACTTGTAATCGCTCTATTAGGTCTAATAGCTCCTTTCGGACTCGTACATTTTAAACCGCGCGATCTTATTAGGTGCGAATGAGAACGAGAAATGAAATGATACGTCATACGAATTCATTCGATGTCTGTGAATGAGAACGAGAGAGAATAGCCGACGAATGACGATGCTACCCGAACCCGAACGACCGAATTCGCCATTCTAAATTTCTAAACGTTTTCTACATTACACAGTTGCCAAAAAATTCAGTAGGTACTGTGCAGATAAAAACAAATGTTTTGGTTTCATTCTTATATTACTTATTTTAATAATGGAAAAACGATATTTTAATTTTACGATTGCTCAGAATGACAGTCCTAAGCCTGTTCAAGTATGAAGGAAAATCAAATGTGTTAAATTAATACTATGACTTGGTCACGGTCACGGCGACACAGATTCTGATTTAAATGCTAAAAATATCTTCCAGTACATCATCTTAAAGTACCTAAGCGTAGTGATTTAGTACAATGTCTTTGTTACGTTACTGCATAAAGACCATAAATAAAGAGCGTGTTGCTCCCGGGTCCGAGCCTCGCTTAAGGAAATGCTGACCGACTCCGAGAGCGAAGAACGAATAGAGCTGTTAGAACGAATAGAATGAACTAGTTCACTGTCCGAAATGTACTAGTACGGAGCGATCTTAAAAATGACCGAGCAGGCACAAGACTATTGATCACTGTATGAGGTACAATAACTCATGTTAGTAACAGCCCTTCAGTTCCTTTCAGTTCGAAAATAATCAACAAGTGTTTTCTCCCATACAAAAAAAAACACAAAACATTTTTTTTTCTCACGCGTGGAGCTGCGCATACCCTCCATACTTAAATATTATATAAAGAGAGTTAATCCAGAGACATTCCCATTTTTGTTTTTTAATCCCTAAAATACTATGCATCCTAAATAGAGTGAAGCGATACTTTACTCCTGGACAGCTTTTAAGTCTATATAGATCGCAAGTCCAATCCTGCAAGTGCTCGACTCAGTGGAACGCAGAGCTAAGAGGCCCATTGACTAAGTAAAACTGGTGGATGCCAAGCTTCACAGCTTGGCTCATCGCCGCATGGTTGCCTGCTTGTCGGTCTTTTATAGATTGTACTTCGGTGAGTGTGCGCAAGAACTCCACGACCTCATCCCACCTGCCCCATTCTACCATCGGACATCCAGACGTACTGCTTATTACCATCCAAACCTCAAACTCAAAGCATTTATTTCAAATAAACCAATTACAGGCACTTTTGTTTTGTCAAGGGGTCAGTCAGAAATATGAAGCTAGTTGCCCATTCCAAAGCAAAAGTAGGTACCTATGGAAAAGAACGGGCAAGAAACTCCATGGACACTCTTTTAAATAATATGAATACAGAAAAATTTGTAACATTAGTCTTGTTGAAATTATACATGTGAGAACGATGTAGAAAGACCCGTAATAAAAACACAAAAAATCGGAAATAAAAATAAGCCGTGGCTGCCAAGAGATGACCAGTCCCCACTGACGGCGCCCGTTCACGAACATGACGTATGGATCAGCACCATTCAGCGCAACCATTTTGAAGAGAACTTAATGATCCAACACACACGCCACCACCAGCGAGACATACTCTCAGCCGCCAGGGTACATTCAAGTCAATGACAGACGTGCCCAGTATAGGGTAGCTTTATAGTAGGTACTACATAGTGCTCACACGTGTGCTTTGCAATTATACAATACTAAAAGATTGAATTTATACAGTGCAAAGATAGTTTTTACAATCTTCAGCAGCTCCAACAATATTTCCGAATGCTAATCAATTGTTTAGGCGCCCTTGTGGAGCAGAACCAGCGTCGAGCCAAGCATTTTTGTCAGAGATGTAATCCTCCAACTTATAATATGCTTGGCTGCATATTGTGCGTATGATACAAGTTTTGAACTTCGTTTCATTCAGTTGGAGTATGTGGGGAGGTATTTTATTATAACATTTTAAACAGTACCCCATGAAGGATGAATCTACTTTGGCCAGCCTGAAACCCGGTTGAACCAATTGGTCCCTATTTCTAGTCCCATCCCATAGTTTTGTCTTTCACCTCTTTTACTGAAAAGATGTAAGTTTTTCCTTACGTACATGATGTTTTCATATATATATTGACAAGGTACGGTCATGATGTTAATATCTTACAGTTCCTTTAAATAATCGCGCCTGCGGAGGCCATATATTGCTCTAATGGCTCTTTTTTGCAGAATAAAAATAGACTCGATGTCTGCAGCGCGTCCCCATAAAAAGATACCGTAAGACATGATACTATGAAAGTAACTGAAATAGACTAGCCTCGCGGTATCTACGAGGGCTGCACTAAAAGTATCGGGAATGGAATATTTCCACTGTTCCTGTCATATTAAAATCTTTTTAATTGAAAACTCCTTGGTTTTAAAAATCGAATATTTTTTTAAAAAATATTTATTTAAAAAAAGATTCTCGGTCTTGTCACAAGGTTTTGTCAAACTTGTTTAGTCGTAGAGAAAATGGAATTGACTCGAGAAAATTCAAGAGCGATGATTTATTATGACTTTCGAAGTGGTTTAACACAAAAGCAGTGTGTTGACCGGATGATTTCTGCATTTGGTGATGAAGCCCCATCCAAAACCAAAATTTATCGCTGGTTTGCTGAATTTCAACGTGGACGTGACAAGCTCAGTGATGATCCCCGTCAAGGTCGTCCAAAAACTGCAGTCACCCAAGAAAACGTTGATGCTGTGCGTAAGCTGATTGAGGAAGATCGACATGTGACATACCGCGAAATTCAAGCAACTTTAGACATTGGCATGAGTCAAATACAAATAATCTTGCATGAACAATTAGGTGTAAAAAAGTTGTTTTCCCGATGGATACCGCATTCGCTCTGTAAAGAGCAAAAAGCGGCTCGCGTTACTTGGTGCATCAGAACTCTCGAAAGATTCCACGCATGATCCTCAAATGCTGTATACAACATCGTATCAGGTGACGAATCCTGGATATACCCGTACGAACCCGAAACAAAAAACCAGTCACGAGTTTGGGTGTTCGAAAATGAGTTAAAGCCAACAAAAATTGTTCGTTCACGGAGTGTTGCAAAAAAAATGGTGGCCACGTTTGTCTCCAAAACCGGCCATGTTACTACTATTCCTCTTGAGGGACAAATCAAATCAAATCAAATCAAAAGTCATTTATTCAAAGAACGGTTAATGCAGAATGGTATGCTAGCATTTGTTTGCCACAGGTCGCTTCTGAACTCCGTAAAGAGAACTGCAACCGCCGCATCATCCTCCATCACGACAATGCGAGTTCTCACACCGCACACAGAACAAAAGAGTTTTTAGAGCAAGAAAACATAGAATTATTAGACCATCCGCCGTACAGCCCCAACCTAAGCCCTAATGATTTCTATACTTTCCCTAAAATAAAGAATAAATTGCGGGGACAGAGATTTTCATCACCTGAAGAAGCTGTGGACGCCTACAAAACGGCCATTTTGGAGACCCCAACTTCCGAATGGAATGGTTGCTTCAATGATTGGTTCCATCGTATGGAAAAATGTGTCAAATTTCGCGGAGAACACTTCGAAAAGCAATAAATACATTTTTAAATAGTTATGTTGTGTCACTTCCTTGATTCCCGAAATTTTCAGGGCCGCCCTCGTACATTAGTAAACTGACGGATTTTTCTTACAGCATAAGCTGCTGAACTTAGCCGTCCTGCAAGAGATGTTAAATAGGGACCCCATTGCAGCCTTGAGTCGAGCGTGATCCCCAAGAAAACCGTTTTATCAACGAATTCTAGTTTCTCTTGATTCAATACTATGTCACAATCAGTACTTTTAACATTCGGCAAAGCAAACCTTATGCATTTTGTTTTTTTTCCATTTAATAGGTACTAAATTATTAGCAGTAAACCAATTTTGTACCTGCAGTAGTGCTTTATTTACGTCGTCAAGATTTGATGAACGTCTACTTATCATAAAAATTAAAGAAGTATCATCAGCAAATAACACCATTTGTGGTTGTTTTTTTAATAAATGTGGTAGATCATTAATTTATACTAAAAAGAGGAAAAAAAACCTAGTTGCCATTCCACCAATTCGCACTTAGCGCTTCCAAACATCTTTCATAATGCGCACGGCAAAAGAGTGGAACTCACTACCTGCGTCTGTGTTCCCGAACGCAATTCAACCCAAATTTCTTCAAAGTTAGAGTGAACAGGCTTCTTCTGGTTTAGCTCTAGCTCACTCCATCCATTAATTAATGTAATTGGTGTTGCCGTTTTTATTAACAATAAACAAATAACAAATCGTAGACTTTGTCTCAGTCACCTCTGACTTAGACTAGAGTCATCTCCAATAAAAACTTAAAAATGCAGCCCGGAGTCAGGAAGACTAGTGTCAGACAGAATTTTATTCCCAAGCTTGATTTGATAAAATGTGCTTTATTGTACGCCAAAATGTAACACTAAGCTCTTCACTAAACAACACACATTATGGCAGATTTCTTTCTCATAACGAAAATCAGGAGTGGAACTTATGTACTTAGTGTAATTTTTCTGTTGTAGGGAGTGATCTTGATAGTTTAGTGTGGGTTCCATGGATACGTGTTAAGAGTTATTAGGAAAATAATAGTCATCAAGTTGTCCTAACATCATTATAATGTAGGCTTACATAACCTATATCGCACTTAAAATATTGCCATCTTATATTACCTTAAACTAAGCAAAATAATGTTGGCAGAAGACTTGGCCAATCGTAAAATTTGAATTACTTTCGCTAAAATTTTATTATTTTAGACTTCCATTGTGAAAATAACAATCTGAACATGAAATAGGTATATGAAAATAATCTTTTGGTGAATTGTGTATTCTCCAAAAGATTATTTTTAAGAAATTTTTTTGTCAGTTATTTTATTATTATTTTACGAATGACGAAAATCACAGAGCGGGCAGTTACAGCTATTAAGTTTTGTAATCATATTTATTATAATCACGCGTTAGGCTGGATCACATTCGTCTTGATAAGACAAGCTAGCGGAAGATAAAACTAGTTTTTATTTGAAAAGGTTTCTACATTAAAATCAACTATCCAGTCACAGAATAAGAATGTGTAGAAGCGAAACTCCCATAATAAGATACGTTCACCATAATCAGCCAGATTATTTTCTATCTCAATGTGAAAACTTACGTAAAGTAAGCTTGAACTGTGCTGTCAAGTGTTAATCCCTAGCAACAGGCGGAATGACAGCTCACATCCAGCTCACTTCGTCTAAGCTTTGACAGTGAGATTTTACAGAATAACTTGCGCTCGAGTTATTTCAGCAGAATAAACTGTATTTCTTTGTTACTCCGCGCTCGACCATCAACGAGATTAACACCTGGACCAGGAAAATACGGCGTACACGCTTAGGGTATGTTATTTTTGCTACAAGCTAAAAATAACACACTCAAAGCCTTAACTTTCAACAAAAACGCAATGAACATTTTTTTCTTGGCCGTCAAGTGACATCCCCGTTTTGTCGTGCGGAACGTGGGTCGCAAGCAGGGTGATGGGAGGCAATCATTTAAGCGAAATTGGCGTTGCTTCTCTATGAATGTCTGAATCTATGGTTGTTTCATACACGTTAAACCCTGTTATGTATGTTGTGCATTAGTCGAATGTATTCCTGACAGTATATTATTCTACTAATTAGGTATTTTGATAAACATAGTGATCTTAACAGTAAAAATTCTCTCTATTACAACACAGGAGGTCAATTATATCTAATTAATCTTTACATGGTCGCTCACAATGAGCCTTATCAGAAAGCTGAAAGTCACCAAAAGGGAATTGGAGAGGGCTATGTTCGATACTATGTTCGGGCTATGTATAGGCGAGTTTCCCTACGTGATCGAATCAGAAATCAAGAGATCCGCAGGAGAACCAAAGTAACCGACATAGCCCGAAGAATTGCCAAACTTAAGTGGCAGTGGGCAGGGCACATTGCTCGCAGAACAGATGGCCGGATGGGGCCGAAAGGTTCTGGAGTGGCGACCGCGTACCCGAAGATGTAGCGTTGGAAGGCCTCCCACAAGGTGAACGAATGACCTTGTGAAGGCCGCAGGAATCACAGAACCGTTTAAAGTGGCGATGCTTGGGGAAGGTCTATGTCCAGCAGTGGACGTCTTTCGGCTGAAATGATGAATGATGATGAATCTTTACGTCAAGTGTTAGTTCCTTCAGTTATTTTATTTTTAGACATAAATCTTAAAAGTGGAATCAAACTTAAAAATTAAATTAAATCATAATTCAATGATGATCTTACGATTGAATTACGTTATGTAGCAGTACATATCATTGTTTATACTCAAAAGTAAAAAAAAAAATTAAGACTCAAAATGATTTAACAATGTTTAGAGAGTCACATTTCTACAATGTTAATTAATCCTATGTCACTAAGTTTAAGATAAATGAATTTTACTTTAATGAACAGAAGCTGTCTGGGATGATAAAAATGATTGTAAAAATAAAGATCTCCCAATCTCGAATAATTTTATAGTTTTTAACTTCATGTGTTGAGACAAATTTATCACGTGGGTGTGGAATATCTGAAAAGAAAAACCCTTAATGAATTAGTATACTAATGTAGTGAGCCGACATTAGGATAGAGTAGAGTATCAACAAAGAATAACAGAATAACTCTATGCAAAATAATATACGGAACCCCTAAAAAGTATCAATAAACGTTTGTATATTCTACAAGGATCTTTTGGCTCGTGGCCAAAATGTCCAAATATCTTGGAAAAAAAGATGGCGGCGTTACTTCCGAACGCCGCCATCTAGTTTTCCAAGACATTTTACAAAACAATCGATAAATAATGACCAACAGCGCCCCCCTGTCAACGTCATTCGAGCGCCAAAAGATCCTTGCAGCAGTGTAAAAAGGTTGCCTACAGTAGTCCCTAGTCTTCGGTGCCTGCCTCATCGGGCGCTGGCGTGTGCCATGTCAGCCTCTCCTCGTAGAACTGTATGACGACCTGCGGGCACCGTACGTTTGCCTGTTTCGCGGGCACCAAGTCCGCCTCGTCGGTCCCCTGCCACTTCATGAGAAACATCAGCTCACCACTACTGTCTGTCGCACCTGTAACATTCAAATTTAATAAAAGTTATAATTGTGTGGCTTAATGTATGTGAAACATAGAGATACATGTCTCTTTAGTTAGTAGATGTTTACATGTTGCATGCATGTTTTCTATACAAGAAACAAACCAGTCTTTAAGTGCAATAACTGAGAAGAAATTACAATCCAAAACAGCAGTGACTTCCAATAGGTTGATTTCTAATGATCCGCGAAATGGCGCAAGCATAGACATAATTATAGCTATTTTTCTAGTGGTAACTAGCTTAGGTGCAAAAAATTAAGTATGTGTTAGTGCAAAAAGTAGAGTATTTTAAGCAATACATAAATATGCTTGTTAAAGATAAATCCCACCAGTCTAATACAGACTGACCAATTGGTACTCATGATAGACAGTACAATTCTATCTGTCCCTGTCAAACAAATAGCTGTCAACACGTTATAGGTTCGCACACTTTGGCTTTATTGGGACGTTAAAAACAGAGATTGATAGGTTTTTCTATCTCCAGTACGTCAAAATTGGAGATAGATAAGTTGAGTTGTTGGGTTGGGCATTTGTGCAACTTTAAATTTTATTTACTAAATATTTAACTTTGTCAGAAAGGGGTACAGTGAATAGGCTATGAACTGACAGGCTCTTTCTTTTTAAAGCCTTATATGCCAACTTACATAACCTACAGCTAGCATCTAGGTAAATTCACTTTAAAATTACTAACCAATAATCTTTTCAGGCTCCAGACCGCGATCAAAGCCTGATGCTTTTTTGTCATCACTCTTAGCCTTTTTAGCACCTTTCAAGTCAGGTGTGGGCACAGCGGATTTGCGCTTCTTTGCATCCTTGTCTACTTTCACAGTTTTACCCTCTGAAATTAGATAAAAAAACTTATATTGTAAAAGCAATATTTGTTAATTACTTGCAGTATCTTCAGGCTAACATGCTGCAGTTCAAATAGCCAGGTTAAATGATAGCTCAGTTTTCAAATTTGGGTTGGAGAGTAGTAACTTAAATAAATAAAAAAAAACACAAGGGGATGGAGTAGTTGTTCTTAAGATCCTAGCCTGTATGTGTCGGGTGCCCCAACTCCTGAGCTCACTTCCGTCGCTCTTGCATCCTAAGTTCTAAGAGAATGCCATCCACAACATTATAACGACAAACGGCTAGTTGGAGACAAAAAACACGGAGTCGCTTTTGGTCTTAGGGCCATGCTTCCTTGGTTAACATATGATTTTAATAGTCAAGGTTAACCAAAACTGCAATAAAAATATAAAAAACGAAAAACAAAATTGAATGCCCAAAAAAAAGTTTTTAAACCAATTATTTGTTTTATTTTTGTTTTCTTTGCTGCTCATAGTGCCCTTATGCTTATACTTAAACTCCTACCACACCACCCCTAAGACCCTAATTTGTTCTTTTTGAGAATAAAACTAAAACAAATTCTAGACACAAATAATTGACCCACCAGCTTCCTTCTTTTTCCTGGCCTCTTCAAAGGCTGATATAAGATCTGGACAGTCGAGATTTTCTTCTGGCTCCCAAGTATTGTCCTCATCACTGTAACCTTTCCATTTGAGGTAATACTCAACCTGGAACATAGATATTAATTTATTTTTAACTTCTTTTGTTGATGTTACAAACAGATTTTAATTTTTACTTCAAAATATGTGAGGTGCAATTAAATAATTTAATTAATTCTGAAATAAACCACTACACAATATTTAGAGCAGTTCCTCCTTTTCTCTTATTACACCACCCAGATTTGGGGAAAGGTTTGAATAAAGAGTAGTGTATTAAAGCTAAAAATGAAAGGAGATCATCAATACCTTTGAGTTTCGCACGCGACGATCCAGCACTTTCTCAACTGAGAATTCTTCTTCACCCTCAGGCTCGCCTTCCTTCTTCCTTTCAGCCATACTACTAATGAACAAACATTCAAGTAAATAAACTTTTTTTTTTTTTTTTAATGTACTGCCAAGTCGGTGGAATGGAAGATTTAAACAACAGCGGGAATTTAGAACACAAACAAACATGAAACGTCTGAGTTGGCATGAAATTCTCAAAACTACCAGTTTGCTCGCACTTTGAAATGATCCTGTGTGAAATGTCTGAACTATCATGTGCATATTGCAGACCAGGCACGATTATGAAACACAGGACAAAATAACCTATGCACATATAGTGCCTTCAGTAGAACAAGTCATTGGTTTTTCCATGAAAATTAAACAATATTTAGAGCTATTACTAGATAGTTTATATTTTAAGCTTTTTCAAAAGCAGATAAAATGTACACAAATCAATTTCAGCATCGTGTCCCGCCATTTTGACTCATGTTAAACCAAATAGTTGAGTCGTCGAATTCATTTTGTAATAAACTGTTTCAATCGCAACTTAAATTATATTTGGTGCATTAAAGAAAGTAAAAACAACAACACTCGAAAGTAAAAACTTGTTGTTTCCAAAAAATACACACCTTTGATTAATCAACGGAAAGAATCACGAATTCAGTACTATTAAAACCGGCGTCAGTGGTCGGCGTACCACAGATAATCACAAACAGACAGAGACAGAGCACTTCAGAGCAGCAGATGCAATGGAGAATGTTACTGGGTAATGGTCACACTGGTTTGTCACAGTAAAGCAGTGAATATAAATATACTAGTTTTTGTTTCATGCCAAAATATCAATGGGGAAGGCAACTGTCAAAGTGGCGCTGTGTACGATTGTTCCAAACTAGCTGTCAAATTGTATAGCATCATAAAGAAGTTGATCACAAATAACATAGAAATTACAAAGTGTTGTGTAATTGGGTGTTAAAACGTAGGCCAACACAAATTTCTAATAAATCATATTAAAAGAATTAAGTGGATAGCTGCCGTAAGGATTAAAAACTTTGAGCCTACTAGGACGACGAGGTTATGTCGAGATCATTTTCATGAAAATGATTACCAAACAAAGTGTGAGTACAGGTGGGTGTTATAAACGATAAATCTTCTATTTAAGCTAGTGTCTATATACATAAATTGTTAACATTACTTTATATCTTTAAATATTTATCATTGTTCATCTTGTTTTAAGGTTGCCTTGTGTACACAAACTTTTAAAGAAAGAAGCAGTACCAAGTGTCTTTACATGGAACCAGAAAAGGATATCAGCCAGTGCTCGTGCGAGAGACGAAAGACTTGCTAAGAGAAACATTCAAAGAATTTTTTCCAACATCTTTCAAGCAATCAAAACCCACATCCTTCTATTTCTCAGAATACATAATATAATGTAATACGAAAGAGAGTTAGAAATTTCTTCTCTTGTTACACCTGTTGATTGTGGTGACAATGTTAACAATAAAATTAGCAAAACATCAGTTTCTACCCAGACTGCCACAATGCTGTCTCTTTTTTCAGCAGAACTTTTAGAAAGTCATGATGAGTATGTCAAGTTTTACACTTGATTAGAAATTTATGGGAAATTTAAATTTGTTTTGTCATCATTACTGCCTATAGCAGATCATTTGAAATACAGGTGTGAGTGGGGTAAGCGGAGTTTCTACTGAACAGCTTAACTAAGACCTTTATGAATTTAAAAACTGAGCTTTATGCTTACTATGTTCCTTTAGCTTCAAAAATATTTTAAATGTATAATGTTATACAATTTCCGAGAGTGTATCATAAATAAAACTCATAAGTAAATTATAGGTGTTTTTATTGTGTCTTTATACAGATATTTATTCATAATTTCAGCCTTCATATAGTTTTCGTAAAATAATCTAACTTTAATAATATGTTTTCTACGAACAACTCATCTTTTGCAATATAAATAAATTACAGAAAATATTGCCACTGCAGTACAGTTGTTCTTGTACTTGAAAATCATATAGGCAGGTTCGTTTTAACAGTTATTCCCCATTTTGACTCTGTATATAAGGTACAGATTCAGGGCTAATAAGCCCTCCTCACCGATCCCGATGACCACATAACTCTCATTCAGGAGAGCAGTAGGGCCACCAGTACAGTGCACAAACACAGACCGATATTCCGACCTCGCCGCCGAGGTTCCTCGCGAAGATCCCGACGTAATTGTCTCCCCCGACCCTTGCTCGAGGAAGTGCCAGCCCGCGCCGTAGCTGAGCCTGTAGCTTTAAATTCCCCGAATAATAATAATATAATCCAGATCCAGCCTGTCCCATCTTGCTGTCCTCCCGTCAGCGACGCCCTAAGCCGAGGTCCGTACCCCACAGGGGGTGCCCTTAGCGAGCGTTCGCTTAGTAATGTAAGTAGTTTTACGCCCCTGGCTGGAGGCTTTGAGTCCACTTAAGGCAGCCACAGGATAGTCCGGTTAAGTAGTCACGACCTCTCAAGGTCAACTACGAGATGCCATAAAAAAAAAAAAAGCTAATAAGCCTGTTTCTGCTTACATAAGGGCATTTTATTTCAATAACTGTATCTACACAAAGTAAGACATCTAGTGACGCATTTAAGTAAGGCCTATCTTTAGATATGAACATGACATGCCATGCCACCCTGGTCATCTATCTTGATGTCAATTTGATAGTTGAGTTTTTTCATTGTCTTCTTGACAAACCCTTTTATATAAAAGTGACCATTTAAAAATGCAGATCTTATCAATATGAGGAATCTGGCTTCATATAACTTTCCTGATGCATCTGTTTTTTGTTGAAACTGCAAAATGGCAGAAATATTTAGTATTAGTAAAATAGGAACTACCTACTATCACATAAAATTAAACCGATAAGAATTATTTACGTTTCAAAATTATCTAATACATTGTCTTTCAAGAGGAGGAAAAATAGAGTTAATATTTATGTCAAGCTACAAGCCAATGATGGAAGTATGATAGAGGGTTCTGTTGGATTTGGAGAGAGTTGTGGTGTACTAAGTTTTTGTCATACAGCTCTAACCTGGAAAAATATAACCAATTATTCATCTCTCTAACTCTAAAAGTTAAAAGAACTACCTATTACTTAAATAAAGTTATGCTTAAGCTGTTGTAAATATAATCCTAAATTAGTTTGATTCAATAATTATTATTAACTTATATATGACGGAGGAAATACCTCCTTGGTGTTTTTAAAAAGTGTGACGTCAGCATAGCTGACGTCACTGATGTCGTCTTCATGGTGATCACTCATCTCTGATTTTCAAAAGAAAACTTCACAACTTGTTTCAAAGGTTTGTTTTATTCAACTGACAACGTGGCGATGTCCCAGAGAGGTCCGCACTGTCCAGCCAGTGACTCGAACAAGAATGAATCTAGTTTTTTTTTTTTTTTTTTTGTGTATGGCATCTCGTAGTTGACCTTGAGAGGTCGTGACTACTTAACCGGACTATCCTGTGGCTGCCTTAAGCGGACTCAAAGCCTCCAGCCAGGGGCGTAAAACTACTTATATTATTAAGCGAACGCTCGCTAAGGGCACCCCCTGTGGGGTACGGACCTCGGCTTAGGGCGTCGCTGACGGGAGGACAGCAAGATGGGACAGGCTGGATCAAGTTTAGTTGATTATTATTAATCGGGGAATTTAAAGCTACAGGCTCAGCTACGGCGCGGGCTGGCACTTCGTCGAGCAAGGGTCGGGGGGGACAATTACGTCGGGATCTTCGCGAGGAACCTCGGCGGCGAGGTCGGAATGTCGGTCTGTGTTTGTGCACTGTACTGGTGGCCCTACTGCTCTCCTGAATGAGAGTTATGTGGTCATCGGGATCGGTGAGGACATGCTTGGGACGGCGGACTTGACTAATGGAGGAGGGAATATAACTAGCGGCTTTCACAACCAGAGGGTTGCGGTGATTCGCGGCGGTCTCGAAGAAACGCTTTGAAATGCGTTTCATGAACTGACGGATAGTGGGAATCCTGAGGTCTACGTGGAGGATTTCGTTGCGAACGTACCAGGGGGAGCCTGTTATCCTACGGAGGAACTTGTTCTGGAGGGTCTGCATTCTATTGAAGCGAACGGGCTTGGCGTGTGCGAAGACTGCACTGGCATAGGTCATGATCGGGCGGATGCACGCTGTGTAGATACGCATTTTGCACTTTAATGACAATTTGCTACGTGCATTGAGGACAAAGTGAAGTCTACCTAGAGCGAAGGCGGCGCGCGAACGAGCCGCCTTAATGTGCTCTGAAAAAGAGAGGTGTTCGTCTAGTACGACACCCAGGTATTTGGCTCGCTTTTCCCAAGGGATCGGCTTGCCGAACATGGTGATCGGTCGAGGGGGTGAGGGGTTGCGACGCGGCTTTGAGAAAAGAACCGCTTGACTTTTGTCGGGATTGACTTCGATTCGCCATTTTCTAAACCAAGCGCCAAGCTTGTTCACTTGGGTTTGGAGAATGCGAGCTATCGAATTTTCATCACGGCCGGTGTAGTAGATGGCCGTGTCGTCTGCGAACAGGGCTAACTGCGCCTTGCTGCACTTTGGCATGTCGCTGGTGAATAGCGTGAAAGCTAGAGGAGAGATCACAGAGCCCTGAGGGACTCCTGCGCGAATAGGGTGGGGGGAGGATAGCGCTCCTTCGATGCGATTCGACAAAAAGTCCCGTAAGATGAGCACGAGACGATCTGGCACACCGAGTTGGTACAGCTTATATAATAAGCCGTTGTGCCAGACTTTGTCGAACGCTTTCGCTATGTCGAAGAAAACAGCACCGGTCATCAAACCTCGTTGGAAACCGAAGTTGATGTGTTCGACTATACGGTGGACCTGTTGTACGCACGAGTGTTGGGTTCTAAAACCAAACTGTTCGTTGGGGATGAGGCCCTTTGTCTCGGCGTAGTCTCTGAGGCGCTTATAAATAAGCCTCTCATAGATTTTGCCGAGGACATTGAGCAGACTGATGGGGCGGTAACTACTAGGCTCTGACTTTGGCTTGCCGAGCTTCGGGATACCGATGACGGTGGCTTCTTTGAATGCCTGTGGGAAGATGTTGTTGCTCAGAGCACCATTGAAGATGGTGGTCAGTAGCATTATCAGGTGGGCAGGGAAAAGTTGGAATACCCTATTGGTGATTCCATCTGAGCCGGGGGCTTTACGAGCCTTAAGACCTTTGATGAGGTCGTGCACTTCGTCGGGCGTGACTGGGGGCAGTGGATACTCTGGGTCTTCGACGGGAGGGAGGGAGGCTCTATGTTCGACTTCAGCGTCGACCTCAGTGAGGTGAGCTTGGTCTACTGGTTGAGAGCTAGGCGAGCATTGGACTTCTAGAGTGTCGGCTAGAAGCTCAGCCTTGTCGACATCATCGAAGGCGATGGTCTTGTCGGGACGGATCAGGGGGGGCATGGAGACTATTTCTCCGGATCTGAGCTTCCTCTGGAGTTGCCAGAAGGCTAGGTGGGTGGGCTCTAGTTCGCTCAACATCTTGTCCCAGCCGGCGGTACGCAGCTCCTCTATGCGTGTTCTTACAGTACGCTGTAAGTAACGCATATGGGCTTTGTTCGCGTCGCAGGGGAAGTTGCTGTAGGCACGGACAGCCGCGTTCTTCTCATTCAACAGTTCGCGTACATCGTCCGGCAACTTCCAGCGACGGTCATCCGTCGCTGGAATTTCCCTTGAACAATCGTTCAGGACTGATTGTACGTGAGCTGTGAATGAGTCGATCGCGGCCGTCGTGTCAGCGATAGAGTCAAAATGATCGGGGATTGGGTCCAAGTGGGGGGACGTGGTGGATTTTAAGCGATCGCTTACTCTCCTCCAGTCCGTTACCACTTTGTTGGGAAGGGGTTGGGTGGAATCGGGCAGACCTATGCGGGGGACCAGTTTCATGACTACTGGACGGTGATCGGAAGCGAGCTCTTGTACCACTTCTATAGAGTCCAACCGTAGGTTGACGTTCTGTAGGAGCGCCACGTCGAGTACATCGGCGGTGTGATTGGGATCGGGGGGAAAATGAGTGGGAGTCATCGGCGCGATGACATCGAAATTCTGAGAGGAGGAGAGGTTGAACAAGTGTCTCCCTCTGGAAGAGGTCCTGGTGCTATTCCAGGAGGGATGTTTGGCGTTGAGATCACCCGCTATGATAACGGAGTCACTCAGGCTAAAAAGGACAGAAAGATCTTCAGTAAGGAGTTGGAAGTTCTCCGAAGTATTAATGGGGGGGAGGTAGGCCGAAACTATGGTGATCGGTTGATGACCTGTCATGCCAAGCCGGCAGCAAGACACTTCTAATCGTGAGAGTGTGGGAGGGTCTATGGGAATGCAGTATAGCTCCTTTTTGTAATAGATAAGGGTACCGCCCTTATGGCAACGCGTCCTGTCATTGCGAACTGTACGATAGTTTGCAATTGACGGATTTCGGTAACTCGGTTTGAGGAACGTTTCCTGAACAAGGAGGATGTCGATGTGGTGGTCGCGGAGGAACTCGCTGATTTCAGCGCGTTGTCGCAGGATGCCATTGGCATTGAAATAACCTAACTTTAGGGATCGGGGTTTGGTTCGCGCGAGGATTCCTTTATCCATGATTAGGGTTGGGTTGGTTGTTAAAGGACATCAGGGCTTGCGTAATGTCCGGGTACGCATTGTAGATATTCTGAATCATGAAAATGTTGCCGGCATTTCTGGCGGCAACAATTTCACTTGCCATTTTCCTGGCACGAGGGGTAAGGAAGGCCGTGAATGTACTGGATATGACATTGAACGCGTCCATCGGGTTCTGACCGACCACCCGGGTGGCTGCGGGCGGAGCTGACGCGGCCGGAGCGGCTTTGTTTAGAGGCACAGGAATGCCTGGAGGCGCGTTGACGCGGATGCGGGGGTCCATAAGTGGAGGGATGGCCGCAGGAACGGGTCTAGGAGCTAAGGCTGGAAAAGCCTGCTGATGGTGGAAGTAGTTCCAGGGCGAGGGCCTCTGAGGACTGAGACGCTCCTGATGCTGTGTGGTAGGCCACGCGTGGGCGTAGCGGGGGCTTTCCCTTTGCTGACGGGCGTCTGCACGCTTCGTCAGCTTGGGAGATGATGTTTTAGGGGCCTTGGGGCACCCACGATAATTGGCCGGGTGGCCTGAGTCGCCGCATAGCACACAGCTAGGCGGCTCTGTGCATAAGGTGCGGTCCTTAGGACGACTGCAGTCAGCAGTGCCGTGATCGCCCAGGCACTTGACGCACCTGGGTTTCGCGTGGCAGTGCATCTGCGAATGTCCATAAAGTTGGCAGCGGTGGCACTGCCCTATGACACCGGTCTTGAATGGCTTCTCGATCTGCAAGCCGGTAAGGTTGCAGACTGAACGGACGTTGAAGATAGGGTGGTGACCCTCAGTAGGAGGGCAGACGACGAGGACCATATCGAACGGTATCCTGCCTCGGGCGCGGTGCATGCGGTGGACTTCCGCAACGGGGACGTTTTGCGACAGAAGGTCGGCTTTTATATCTTCCGCGGGTATCTCCTTCGGGATCCTACGGATCACGACGCGGACTTGACGGTCTTCGGGGAGGGCGTAGGTGTGGAAGGACACACCTCTAAGACGGAGAGTCTTCGTGAGCTCTCTGTAGTCGTTTGACGTCGGGACGGTTACCTTAATACCCTGTTGGGTAGATTTCGCGCTGGTGTAGCCTATACGCAGGTCGGTGCACCATTTGGACACGTCTGTCCACTTCCCCTTGTCCTGGATGTACACAGGGGGAGGGGGGGCGATTTTCTTTGCCGCAGAAGGCTGGGCAGCGGGCTTGGCAGCACTGTGGCTGAGGGAAGAGGTTGAGGCCGAGGCGGCCTGAGAGGGGGCGGTGGCGGTGGCGGATGGAGCCACGGGAGCTGAGGTGGCTTCGATAGCCGGCTTCTTTGTCCTTGTGTCAGGACTCGGTTTGAGGCTCCTCTTTTTGGAGCCGACCGTCTTAAAGACGCCTTCGTCGGAAGAGGGGGAGGAGCTCTGGTCGTCGCTCGATATTAAGTACGGCGAGGTCGGGCGAGGGGAAGGCTCGCTGGTGTCCATGTGGACAGCCGGCGGCGAGCAACCTGAAAGTTGCGACGGAGAGGTTTCGAGGGCATCGCTAAACGTGGCGATGTCCGAGCTGTCGGTGCCTACTAGGTCAGAGGGACCGGGGACGGACTGCTGCAGTGCAGCGAATTTAGCGCCATACTTGGCGAGGAAGTCGGGGTCCTTAAATAGGACCTCCTTGAAGAACGCCACTATCAGGGCGTCCTCCATGGTCGGAGTGGGGGGAAAGCTTAAGGGAGGGAATGGTGGAAATTAAGTTTCCACTTAGAGCCTATTAACCCTATACCTAACTCCCCGGGTGGATTGGCCCGGGGATGAGTTCCCTCCCTGTCGGGTGTAGACAGGGAGGTGTGTACCTATTGGTGAGCCCTAAGCTTGTAACCCGTCGCCAGTCTTATTGTGCGAACGGGGCCCTGACCAGTCTAGCGCGAAGGGTGTAGACACACCCTAAAGACACTAGGTGAGTAGCTGGAAAGCAAAACTGTCACCAGAGCCGACTAGGAGATCCCCCAAGGTCGGTTATCTGGGACCCGTCCAACTAACTGCCTCGCCCTGAAGGGATTCGGCGGGTGTGAATTGGGTCAACACCCCACTCGGCTTCGTTGACACCGTAAGGTTTCAACCGAGGACCACGAAACTGTGGTTTTACCCAGAAGGGGCCTAGTGAAGCTACTTACAAACGTCTGTTAGAGAAACGAGATTTGCCTTGAAAAAGGCACTTTTTTAATTGATTAAAAATAAAATCAATTGCTTGATTTTATTTTAATCGGAGTAGTCGGGGCGACTACGATGACGTCACGTGGTTGCGACGAGTAGGAACAGGAAACACAAGACTGGAGCGGGAGAGCGCACAAACACGTCCGTCCGCGGCGAGAGTCGAGCGTCGAGTCAAGAATCTAGTTTTTTTTTTTTTTTTTTTTTTTTTTTTTTTTTTTTTTTTTTTGTGTATGGCATCTCGTAGTTGACCTTGAGAGGTCGTGACTACTTAACCAGACTATCCTGTGGCTGCCTTAAGCGGACTCAAAGCCTCCAGCCAGGGGCGTAAAACTACTACTTATATTATTAAGCGAACGCTCGCTAAGGGCACCCCCTGTGGGGTACGGACCTCGGCTTAGGGCGTCGCTGACGGGAGGACAGCAAGATGGGACAGGCTGGATCAAGTTTAGTTGATTATTATTAATCGGGGAATTTAAAGCTACAGGCTCAGCTACGGCGCGGGCTGGCACTTCGTCGAGCAAGGGTCGGGGGGGACAATTACGTCGGGATCTTCGCGAGGAACCTCGGCGGCGAGGTCGGAATGTCGGTCTGTGTTTGTGCACTGTACTGGTGGCCCTACTGCTCTCCTGAATGAGAGTTATGTGGTCATCGGGATCGGTGAGGACATGCTTGGGACGGCGGACCTGACTAATGGAGGAGGGTATATAACTAGCGGCTTTCACAACCAGAGGGTTGCGGTGATTCGCGGCGGTCTCGAAGAAACGCTTTGAAATACGTTTCATGAACTGGCGGATAGTGGGAATCTTTAGGTCAACGTGAAGGATCTCGTTGCGAACGTACCAGGGGGAGCCTGTTATCCTACGGAGGAACTTGTTCTGGAGGGTCTGCATTCTATTGAAGCGAACGGGCTTGGCGTGTGCAAAGACTGCACTGGCATATGTCATGATCGGGCGGATGCACGCTGTGTAGATACGCATTTTGCACTTAAGTGACAATTTGCTACGAGCATTGAGGACAAAGTGAAGTCTACCTAGAGCGAAGGCGGCGCGCGAACGAGCCGCCTTAATGTGCTCTGAAAACGAAAGGTGTTCATCTAGAACTACACCCAGGTATTTGGCTCGCTTCTCCCAAGGGATCGGCTTGCCGAACATGGTGATCGGTCGGGAATCTAGTTTTCACAGTGCGGCCGTATTTATAGGTATCGTCCCACGTGCACATTTTTAGGTTAAGTATGGAACTATGTGAGTTACAATTATTTTGTTAATGTTTTAAATAATAGAAGTTGTTTAACATCGTAACAATCAATCAATGGTTTATGAACTAATTTCAAACAATTAAATTAGTAAACTTAATCATTTCATTATTTTAATTGACCAACTAATGTAGTTGCGCCGATATATACAATACATGAAAGTATTCACCAACAATATTAAATTTAAAAAAATATGTAATTAATATACGTATTAACGACTAACAAGTTATTTAATTATAATATAATTCGTTCAAACATTGTAAGCGTATTGATTTCAATGGTCTACGTTGACCTAGGTGTATGCAAACAGCTCCAAAAAAGATTTTTTTTCAAGAGTCCGACCTTTCCACTAAAACAGCTTTTCTTCCTTTAACAGACGACCCTCTTCTCTTTAACTCGGCTTTAAGTTCAAGCAAGCTCAAAGTAGAATACATTGCCGCGTCCATGTTAACAAATAAACTACACTAATCGCCCAAAATGTCTGTTTTTTTGGTTTGTTTACATGATTCAAGAAATGTCATACTGACGCTATTGAGAACAACCGCACGCAGCGCCATCTGAGATTAGCTTTAACTTGCCATCCCCATTAGTTTAGATCTTATGACTTTCAAAAATCCCGTTAACTTGAAATCGCTGCGCGGTGGCGCTGCTTCGGTGTGACGTCACAGGTCATACACCTCTTTCCGCCCGCGCGCGCAGTACGGTACACGGCCGGAGACCTATGTGATAACGTACTTAACGCTTGTCAGTAAATTGTTGTTTTATTTTGTTTTTGATTTAAGTATATCTTCATAGTGAAATTCACAACATGGATGAAGGATATGAAAAAGGGCAATTGGATAATTTACCCAAAATAGATGGAAAAAGACTGATCATTATTTCCGAAACTTAATGGGTCTTCAATTACTGTGTCGCCTGGGCAGCAAGCAACAAATACTTCTTCGGGGTTTTTAGGTGCACATGATGTCGAAGGAACGGGTTCTTCGTCTGTACTTAAGATTTTTTCAAAATATTTTATTAGGTTACGTTTTTTTACTGCAGATCTTTCAGGTTTATCATTGTTTTCTTGTTGACATTTAAATTTGTGAGGTACTATGCCTTTTTTAAGTTGGAGTTTGCCCCCAACCAGTTTATATTTAATATAGTTCTCCATATCATTCTCAATCTGAAACAAGAATAAATACTATACGTTATGATTTGAAGCATGTGGAGCAAAAGGTTTTGGCTCGTATTGATACACTAATACTTGTAGGTTCTTATCCTAACTAATATTATAAATGCGAAAGTGAGTTCGTTCGTTTATTTGTTAGTTTATTACGCTATCACGCAAAAAATATATAGCATTGGTATTGTTGAGAACACGGAGAAGGACATAGGCTAGCTTTCATCCCTGTAATAATACAGTTCCCGAGGGATCGACAGTAACGCGGGCGAAAGCTTGTGGATAAAATAAACAAAGGGTGACGTAAAATTAATTGTTTTTTTATTTACATATTAGGTAGATACGTTTAAACTGACAAAAAAGGTATTGCACCTCTGGTCTTATTTTTCATATAAGTTCCTACATATTTAGGTAGGTACTCTCGACCGATCACCATGTTCGGCAAGCCGATCCCTTGGGAGAAGCGAGCCAAATATCTGGGTGTAGTGCTCGATGAGCACCTCTCTTATTCAGAGCACATTAAGGCGGCTCGTTCGCGCGCCGCCTTCGCTCTAGGTAGACTTCACTTTGTCCTAAATGCACGTAGCAAATTGTCACTAAAGTGCAAAATGCGTATCTACACAGCGTGCATCCGCCCGATCATGACATATGCCAGTGCAGTCTTTGCACACGCCAAGCCCTATCGCTTCAATAGAATGCAGACCCTCCAGAACAAGTTCCTCCGTAGGATTACAGGCTCCCCCTGGTACGTTCGCAACGAGATCCTTCACGTTGACCTCAAGATTCCCACTATCCGCCAGTTCTAGAAAAGCATTTCAAAGCGTTTCTTCGAGACCGCCGCGAATCACCGCAACCCTCTGGTTGTCAAGGCCGCTAGCTATATTCCCTCCTCCATTAGTCATGTCCGCCGTCCCAAGCATGTCCTCACCGATCCCGATGACCACATAACTCTCATTCAGGAGAGCAGTAGGGCCACCAGTACAGTGCACAAACACAGACCGACATTCCGACCTCGCCGCCGAGGTTCCTCGCGAAGATCCCGACGTAACTGTCCCCCCCGACCCTTGCTCGACGAAGTGCCAGCCCGCGCCGTAGCTGAGCCTGTAGCTTTAAATTCCCCAGATAATAATAATATAATCCAGATCCAGCCTGTCCCATCTAAAAAAAAAAAAAAGGTAGGTACTCTTGCTGGCGGCGGCGGCCGCTCTTTGACTGCACTATTGTTAGAAGATAGAAATGTTCTCGCGCGTGAAACGGAAAATGTTCTGTAGGTACTAAATGAATGAGGAATAAATTGGAGCGGCGCACGGGCGGCCTATGTTTCCGAGTGACGACGTTCGGTGCGCCCGGGCAGGCCCTGCGTGACCTTGACCTAATTTCAGTCGTTTATTGTTTAGCACCTGTGATGCGACATCTTAAAAGATTATAGTTTTATCGTTTGTTTGTTCTATGTAACTGAACCATCATTTCCTGGAATCACGAGCCACCACTGATACCTACTTATACCAACCAAATACAAACGAGATAGGTATAAGAGATACTAACCTACTGCAAACTACATACATACCTACCATCTAATAAATATACTTGTATACATAATAGATTGTCATGTACTTACGTCAAAATGATCTTCACAACAATATACTTTGCTTTTATCTCCAAATGGATCCAACCTCTTCATAGCTTTTATCCATTTCTTACGTATTTTAATATCCATTGGAACCAAAAAAAATAACTTTTCCGGTGCATTGGTGGTAGTGCTTTTACATTTTGGCACAACACATGATTTTCTTGTATTCGACATTTTCGAATAATATTTGCGTTATTTCGTAGTGAAACGTACCTGAACGTACCGGAGCGCGCAACGTACTGCGTGAGTGTATGACTTGTGACGTCAGCGCAACGAGCGCCGGCCGGCCGGCACTCGCGGCTCGAGCTGTTTAAAATTCAATATCTCGGGAACTAAGTGACATTTCGAAATAATTTTTGTACACGTTTTTTTTATTTCATAAGGACTTTAAGAAAACTTAAAAATCGAAACTAGTGAACATTCTTCATTACTTACTGAATGACTGTTCCCTAGTTTGTAATTGTGAATGAACTGAAGAAGTAGAGTGCGCGCAAAATAAGTGTGCGCGTGGCCGAGAACAGAAATAATCGTTTGCCGCCATCTCGACGTACTCAGCGATATCAGCACCACCATAGAAACGAGTTTTGTCTATTCTATGTCATTTTGTCTATTCTTCCGTTGACAAATCCCGGTCATGCTACGAGCGCAGGTGTCAAGAATTTCCGTGTTTTTAATCGACGTCAATAAGCCAATAGTGCTGGCGCAGACTTATCTTGCGTGCCCTCTGGTGGTTAGGTGACGTTCCATTCTGCTCAGCTGATCTCATGGCCCAGGCAGGGTCCCTTTAGTAGTATTCTAGTATCTGAATTTAGTCAGTGCATGGACCCAAGACCAAACTTAAGATAAAGCGTCAGGGTAGCCCACAAGTTTAATTAAACATTACTTACGTTTTTTACCATTTCCAGGCCAGGATCTGTTTGCATGTTGATCAAAATATGATTCAAGACATTTGACGCCAATGGGGAAGGCAACTGTCAAAATGGCGCTGTCGTAGCTAGTTCCCAACACAAGCCAATAATACAAGGCGGCATGTGATTTTATTTTATTTTAGTGAAAATTGAAGCCTTTTTGTGTTCCTAGATGCTCCGAAATTGGAGTCTACAATTTCCCGAAAGCCCCTAAACTTAGAACTTTGTGGTTTAAAGCTATTCGTGGAGATTTTTTTGAGTTCGAGTTTATGTCGGAAGCATTTTGAAGAAAGTGATTACGAGGAAATATTCAAGGTTTAAAATTCTGACATTTTCCACGTCAAGTACTTGATTTAAAATGCTGATATTGCGGAAATTAACGAAATAATGAAATAAAATCAAACTCATGAATGAACATAAAATCAAATGAATGAACGAAATGTCAAATTTATTGTAGGCCGTAGGGACCTAGCTATGGTCACGCCATCTACAATTAGCTTTGCCCGACCTTCCCCATTAGGTATAACTGATTGGTGATTAGAATTCTGTAAATACATATTTTTTGCTGTCGCGGATCATATTTTGATCAAAAGACAACCAGAAACTAACCTGGAAATAGCAAAAGAGTTAAGAAATTTTGAATTCGCGGGCTACGTTAGCGGAACAATTGGGGTTTGTAAGGCCGGCCGCACATTGGATGTAATTTCGGAGGGCTGAAAATCGGCTTTCATAGACTTGGGGATTTTTTGCAAGGGCTGGATTTTTTGGTGGATATCGCTTCCATTCAAGATTTTATAGTCGGCATATGTAGCTGCAGCACGTTTAAAAGAAGAAAGACATGAGAATAACGCTTTTGTGATCGATTACATGATGAAAAAATCTGAAGCAGCCGTTATATCTAGCTCAAACGTAGTTGTCTAAGCGTGGATACTCCTTCAGGGATATAGGGGTGATGCTATTTTATATTACCTACGTGTTAAACCTCAACTTAAACACTAAAAGGTTTAAGCTACGCTTGTCACGGTCGTTTTGCGGATGGATGACCATCTTTACATACCGAGACTCCTCTGTGCCTCGGAAAGCACGTTATCGTTGCGAGTATTCAGAAAAGTCTGACAACCAGTCTTACTACGGAGTATCGTCTTAGATAAATTATTGATCTCGCTGTGCTCGACTAGATACCGCACTCTCTAAAAACAATAGCTCCGTGAATACGGCAACTCACTATTGTAGTGTGTAAGACATCGTCACTTGACAATCGTCAGTTGACAGAAAAATTAAAGTGCGTGAAGAATTATGTTACCAGCTGCTCAACTGTTACCAGAGTTATTGGAAAACAAATTTTTTTTTTTTGGGTATGGCATCTCGTAGTTGACCTTGAGAGGTCGTGACTACTTAACCGGACTATCCTGTGGCTGCCTTAAGCGGACTCAAAGCCTCCAGCCAGGGGCGTAAAACTACTTACATTACTAAGCGAACGCTCGCTAAGGGCACCCCCTGTGGGGTACGGACCTCGGCTTAGGGCGTCGCCGACGGGAGGACAGCAAGATGGGACAGGCTGGATCAGATTTTGTTGATTATTATTATTCGGGGAATTTAAAGCTACAGGCTCAGCTACGGCGCGGGCTGGCACTTCATCGAGCAAGGGTCGGGGGGGACAATTACGTCGGGATCTTCGCGAGGAACCTCGGCGGCGAGGTCGGAAAGTCGGTCTGTGTTTGTGCACTGTACTGGTGGCCCTACTGCTCTCCTGAATGAGAGTTATGTGGTCATCGGGATCGGTGAGGACATGCTTGGGACGGCGGACTTGACTAATGGAGGAGGGAATATAGCTAGCGGCTTTCACAACCAGAGGGTTGCGGTGATTCGCGGCGGTCTCGAAGAAACGCTTTGAAATGCGTTTCATGAACTGACGGATAGTGGGAATCCTGAGGTCTACGTGGAGGATTTCGTTGCGAACGTACCAGGGGGACCCTGTTATCCTACGGAGGAACTTGTTCTGGAGGGTCTGCATTCTATTGAAGCGAACGGGCTTGGCGTGTGCGAAGACTGCACTGGCTTAGGTCATGATCGGGCGAATGCACGCTGTGTAGATACGCAATTTGCACTTTAGTGACAATTTGCTACGTGCATTGAGGACGAAGTGGAGTCTACCTAGTGCGAAGGCGGCGCGCGAACGATCCGCCTTAATGTGCTCTGAAAACGTGAGGTGTTCGTCGAGAACTACACCACTCGATTCTCCCAAGGGATCGGCTTGCCGAACATGGTGATCGGTCGAGGAGGAAAAATATGCTATGCTGTGGTTATAAATAGCCATAGCCCAGAAAACAAATAAAAATGAACAATAAATTAAAAGCGAATTTATAGATATATTAGGTTTCTTCTTTAGAAAAATGGAAGGTGTGCATATTAATGATTAGGCCTCATTTTTATAGTTTATATTATTTACCTACGACTATGTTTTTTCATTTTTCGATCAGTTTCCTTGGGGAATGTTGTTCAGTTTCATGGGTAGAAACTCCCCTTCAAATAGTATCAGATAACATTTTTACACCGTGTCTGTATAGTTCATAAAGATAAACATTAAATAATTTATAGAACTTGGTTAGATAAATGAAATAAGTTTAATAATTAAATACAAAAACATTAAATTCACATGCTAAAAATCTCAACCACGGGTACTTGACTCTTGTATTCGCGGCAACACTGAATGGCGTATGTGGTTATATAGATTATAAGTTGAAATTTCAAAATTATACGATACTTACTGATGGTATGAGACCCCAGTGTCCTTCTTATTTCTTGTAGTATTATTTTTACACAGTTTCACTACGGAAACTGGCATTATACTTCGGATTATGCCCAAAATTCGGCACGTGCACGTCACAGACAGCTTTGCAGTGTGACTGGATCGGGTACGCCTACTTCGGCGTAGTATTTGTTGCCGCATTCACAAGTACGTGCTCGGTTTCTAGTCGAGCGCAGCGAGACCAATAATTAATATAAAGGGTATCGTGTTACCCGGTAACTGGGTTGTGGAGGTCAGATAGGTAGTCGCTCCATTATGTAAAATACGCTCCATAATGGAATTCAGCTGCATCCGGTTAGACTTGTAGCCGATGTAACAAAAATATTTGGGAAAAAGGACCGGCAAATTATGAAATTCCTATTCTTTCTACGATGTGATGCGAAGCACACACAGAACATATATACCCTGGAAGCACAGATGCAAAGCAATGCAAAGTATCGTGGAAGTATCCTTTTAGCATCATTTCGGGGATCACATATTATTTTATGTTGCCAAAACATAAAATGTGGTTTTATTCTTGACGTTTTGTTAGACGATTATTTTAATGTGTTTTAATTCTAAACTATTTTTACAAGAAAAAAATATTACTAAGTAAGTAATTTTACAGGTTAATCAGATATTGATTATTAAAAAAGATCGACTATGCTAAAGTAAATCGATATTTTTGAGAAACTCGATCCAGAAATCGCTAATATAAATGTAATATATTTATCTGTATGTGTCTATGTATGATGTCTCAATACGGGAAAGTTGTAAATAATTTTCATTAAAATTTTGACGAAGCTCCTTCAATAGAAGCTTATGATAAATAAAAAGTGACCTAATGATTACAAAGTGAGTTTTGAAAGTGATGGGAAACCGTAAATGGTGTGCCTTATGAAACAAAAAACTATCATTGCGCACGATATCCCAACGCCATTTTGAAGCGAAATTTTGTATGTAAGTGCCAAGTATTTCGCAATATTTTCAATTCTCACCCTTGTAAAGGGGGTGCGTTTGATAATTATCGATAACAGTGAATGTGAAACACGCCTGAAGAGGTGTCATTATGTGATCAAGTGCATTGACGGATGCCCAGAGTCGGTGGTTGCATCGAGGTGGGTTGCGGCGCCGTTTATCTGGAGCTCGCATTAATTAAATTAATAGTGGTATACTGAACTGACAAATTGTTAGCTGACGAAGAGTTCATTAGGCAGTAAAGACTGCATTATTTCTGTGGGTTTTGAATGTAGTGGTGAGTGCGGAGTGGTGTATTTCGGCGTGGCGAGCGTTATCGGTGGCGTTTCCGACTGTTGCAGATAGCGGGTGGCGCAGAGGATGGCCCGGCCCGACGGGAGTGCTCTCAATAACTGACGGACGCTGCCGGCTTCCAGCTGGCGCAAGCAGTAGGTTCAATGTTTTGTGTTTTCATGATATATGTACACACACTAAACAATACATTACTTTGACATTGATTTTTTCCGTGTCATTTGAGCACTAAATGCGACGATTACCCACTGGGTAGGCCATAAGAGTATGGTTCATGTGAATACATGTCTGTAATTTCCCAGAGATATCATCTGTTTAAAGTTTTTTAGTTGAACTGAAGAAGCTACTTCAGTTCATAATAATGTGGTCCCTGACATCTGTACTATGATGTAAGTTTTCACCAATTTATGTCTACTTTCCAAATAAATCTTGTTTGTTGTTGAGTAACACAAGAATAAAGTGAAGCAGTTAATTTATCTGTGGATCACTTAAACCGAAATATTTACATTACAAATCACACCTTTGAATGATAGCATGAACAAAATCATTTATTTATACACTGTTGTCCCTGTTCTATCTAGGGCTAAAACTATAAAACTCTAAAGATTTGATCAGATGTAACTGTAGTGATTAAATAAATTGTAATACTGCTAATATAAAATAATTATAATAAAATGACTTGAAGAGGAAAACAACAATGTTACTCAGATTTTGAATTACTCATATTTAAGGACTGAAACCTAATTTCTCAGTGTCCCTAGACCAATTATTGACCAAACTTGCGATTTAGAGGAAAATTTGGATCTTAGTCTTAAAGGTTATGTCACTTACTTGTAAGAATCCTAGATTATTGTCAAACACAAGTGATTAACGTTAAGCCTGTTTAATGTCTTACAAAGCATTTGAATAGTTGCAATGGACCTTTCTTCTCCTTCATTATCAATAACATTGTAAGATCTTAAATGGCAAAGTAATCTGTTCAAATATTATATTCTTTGCAAAACTACTGAAGCAATCATGTTTGGGGTTGGAAGTTTACAGTATCACTTACCTCACTATTTATTATAGCACTTCTATCACGTAAATAGACTGGAACAGATTGAATGTCTTCTCATTAAATCTACCTTCTGTGAATGAATGAAAGAATATGAGTCTTCTTTTAGCCACAAGTATAAAATGGTACAAATATATTCCAGATAATAATGCCACGACCTGGCAGTCTGAAAGACCCAGACATTGCTGAGTTGTTCAGCAGACATGATCCAGAGAAGATCTTTGAGGACCTTCGTGAGATCGGTCATGGGTCCTTTGGAGCAGTCTACTATGCTCGCTGCAATCTCTCTAAAGAGATTGTGGCGATTAAGAAAATGTCATATGTTGGGAAACAAAGTGAGGAGAAATGGCAGGATATCTTAAAAGAAATTAAGTAAGTTATAACTTGTTTTTTGTGAACAGAGTTTTTGTTAATCCTAAATGTTTCTTGAACCTGCTTCTCAAAGGATTTTAGTTCACTCACTGTTGGTTTTATCAATAGAATGGATTTATTAATAGGTTATCATCAGACCATTGTTAACAAAATGTTCGAAGGAACTGACCTATCATCCAAAATAACAGGAGTGGCCATGAATTTATTTATTTCATAATAACATAGTTTGGCTTGTGACAGTAATCCATATCAGCATTTTACAATCTAGTACTAAATAATATGATAAGAGTCAAATTGCAGAAGTCTAGGATACTAGGTGATATACTTGATTTGTATTACCAATATTTAATATGTATTCTTTCAATGTTCATTCAATTCAATCATGATAAATACAGTCATAATAGGCTGCTGGTAAAAAATTAGGAGAATTATATATTTAGGGAACAGTAAGTGTACATGTTAAGAATAAAGTAAGTTGAGAATAAAGTAGCAAGAAAAAAAAAAAAAGTTTTTTTTTATAACACTTATATGTGGTAAAAGTTTTCACACTCTTATGGTGATTTTGTATGTTAAGGTACCTACCAAGTCAGTATACAAGCTTTTTTTTCATAAACTGCTTGCCTACCCATTGATATTCTTTCTAGACAAACTTAATAATGCAGACCCTAGGAGTAACTAGTGGAACCCAGAACCACGCCTGTTTTTCCCAAAGAGGTGGGCAGGGATACCAACAATCACCACTTATTTTTAATTCCCTAGAAATATGCAAACCTTTTGCCAATTTGCCATTAACTAACTTGGCTTCCCTATCAGCACAAATCCTGACAGAGCTGCCAATCAAAATACTCAAAAACCCTTTGCCTGACCTGGGAATCAAACCCAGGACCAGGAGCAGTTGCGCAACCAAGGAAGCAGTACTAGCAAATAATTTTCTGTTTTTAGATTCCTGAAACAGCTGGAACATCCGAACACCATAGAGTATAAGGGATGTTACAAACGAGAGCACACAGCATGGCTGGTCATGGAGTATTGTGTTGGTTCCGCATCAGACATCATAGAGGTAGTGTGAATTTTTTATCAATGCAAATGTTGTTTGTTATTATAAAACTAGCCTAAAAGATCTACTTGTTGTTCTGAATTCAAACTTTTGTTGGTAGACATACTTCTAAAGCCTAGAGTATATAATCAAAAGACATTCAAATTAGGTTGAGAATCAGGACTTTTTGAACATCTTACGTAAGACAGTCCCCCAAAACGCCCGCCCTTCACTTCCTAGTGCTTTAACTATATAATATAAGGCCGCGACACACGCACAAAAGTCAGTGGCGACAGGGTTGCGGTTTCTGTACTGTCAATATAAGTACATATTGCAGACATCGGAGCACGCCTCTCCCGCACCCCTTTCCACTTCTGTGTAAGAAAGATGATAGAATACTCTTTATTAAGTACCACAATAATTACAGATAAAAAATGTAACACAATGGGCGGTTATTACGCCTTCTGCATATCGTAGTCCTATATTGGACACAAGCCTCTTCCTTATGGCAAGCAAATGTATTATTAAGCAGCCAATTGCTGTTATAGAGACCTGGAAGAAGTACTTAAAGTAATTAGTTTAACTCACTCATCACAAATATCATTCCAATAAAAATTTACCAGGAAAATTATGGTAATATAATCAAGTTGTGTACTCATTAGATACCATGTGACTTTAGAATGGAGGGTATTGTATCTTTTAATTGGAAAATACAAAAAACCACTAATTATATTGGTTATCTTAGTTATTATAATAACAATAGATGTAATTTAATTGAATCGCCTCATGTGGGTGCAAAATTATTTTTCTGTCACATTCATATTACAGCAATAATTAAATGAAAAAAATAAATATGGAGTAATTCTGTAATACAATAAAAAATGATAAAGATTTAAGATATAATTTGAGTTATAAAGTTGTGATACTAGATTGATTAAAATATGTGAATCACGGTAGGATTGAGACTACAAGTTTGGATTCACGGCTTGCTGTGCAGCGCGGCATGATAAGGCTTAGGTACCTACGTTATTATTTCGAATATTATAATAAAAAGAAAATTCTCACGTTACAATATAAATCTCATCAGAATATCCCAGAATATTCATAAAAGTTGATGCTAGAGATAAAAAAAAGATAAAAAATCGACGAATCAAAGTGGAATTCCATTTCCAATATTTCACTTACCAATTACCGTGCCAATAAGGAAAGATATTGCATTATCGAGACAAGAGCACATACTTGCATTTCTTTGCTCGTCTTAGACCTAGCATTATTGAAAAATAAAATAAAATCTTAACATTATTAAAAATCATTTCTCTAAGTATAATTCAGATTGAATTTAGATGAGTCAGTCAGGCGGGACACTTGTCTTTATAATATTTAATTGTTAAATGTTTACATGCAAATTAATGGTTCGAGACTAAGTTGTGCTTGATCTGTTTCGTCACTGTGACCTCACGAAGCGCCACGCACAATGCACAACTTATACAACATACAATACAACCTACTTTTTGTAGGTCGCCGACAAATTTTCAGGAATCGTGGACAGATTTTGTAGGGAGACATATAAAAAGTGACAACTCTCTCGCTGTTTGTTGCAAATATTTTTTCTGACTTTGCACACTCAATGTTCTTGGAATCCGGATGACTAACTAAAAACATGTGAACAAGTTACATCCGAAAATTGTTATTCTAATGCTCTTATTGTATGCGCTGTTAGTTATCTTTCATTTCCCAGAAGGAATACAAATCAAATTGGGTAATACGCTCTGACAATCTTAAAGCATTTTGGCCCACCTTCATTTATCTATACTTACGACGACTATCATCTAAGTACATAATTAGCATATTTGGATGGTTTTTTATAATACTTTGATATGACGTACACACGACTCCATACACTAATACTACATTTCTAGCATTAAGCTGACCTTTCATTGTACGGAAACCATACAATATGATATGCAATACAGCTTAAAATGGGTGTCATTCTGAGGGCTGATTTGATTTGAAATATGTCTAACTGTCAGATTTATTGTTATTAAGAAAGTAAAGATATTCTTTTAATTAAAAATATTACCTATTCGCTATTTTTCTGCTGTATTATCCCCAACAAAGACTTTTCTCTTCACTGCTGTAGTTTTTATGTTTACCTAACTTCCCCCTGACCTAAAAACCCCTGTACCTAACTTCAGGTATTGAGATAAAAGATGAAATCAAATTAAAATAAGTCATCACGTTCCGAGGCTCAGCATGGTGCACTAAATAGGTCTTTATTCGTGGTTTTCTTTGAGAAATCTACCGCTTTCCTCAGATTCTCCTATTATTTTCATCACGACTCAGAACTGGTACTACACAATTACAATAAACAAACAAATACTAGACTACAGCAAAGGTACAAGGTAGAGTACCTGCTTATTATGTATCATTGGATGCCACAAAATGTCAAGTGCTGTCGGGTCCCGTCACTAGTTGTTTAATGAATTCACGCCGCATGCCATACGCGTTCTACATGCTAATTAAATAAAATATCATACAGGGTGTCCCGTAAGTTGACGTTTTTATATTTTTCCGTTAACTATTATGACTTTACCTATCATCCGATTCCGGCTTGACGTTGACTTACTGGACACCCTGTATATTGTCATAATGTTTCCTGTTTTTGTGTTACATAATACAATCTGACTTCCGACAGCGTGGATCGTGCTTTACTTGACTTTCATTGCTTTTGTTTTGCTGGTCAATGTTTGTAACAACACAAAATATCACGCCGTTTCCCCGAAGGCTAGGGCAGATTTGCACCTATAGTACACCCACATTCCGCCAGTTATGTTTAAGTCCCATGTAATAGGGGGCGGGCAGTGGCGTAGCTAGTTCTAAAGGAGCCCTGTATCAAAACTTAGTTGGGGGCCCTCTTTACCCGACTCCGGCAAAGCTCTCAAGCAGGGTAGGTAGTTTTCATTGCAATTTTACTACGATAATGAAATGAGCATGACTGAAATGAGCTTGAAAATTTGAGCACCCTGACTTGGACAGGTTAGAATATCTGTGTGGTTTTATTAAAAGAATGCTAGAGCTTGAGAGGGGGGGCGTGTCATTGATACGGCTGATACCGTAGTAGCTACGCCTCTAGAGGCGAGCCTATTGCCATCAACTGGGCACAAATCAAGACTCCGGGTTGCTACTGAGAATTTTCAGATAGCAAACCCCAACCCAACAGCAGTAGCGCTTGCGACCAGTAGACTAACGAGGCAGTTGACAATGTTTGCTAGTTGATTTTAACTGTTGGTAGTATATAATTATCCTCCCTGAGAATGTAACGAGCATATTATGTAATAACAAGTCATTGCAATAAATCTCAATTCATTGATACTTAAATAATTATTAATGCAATTGTCACTGGACAACTTATGAAAAGAACTGAATGTCACTACCTAAGGTTAAATAAATGTATGTAGTTTCTGAGATAAGCACATAATACGATGCCATTTGATTCTGAAAACGCGTAAACGGAATCCAGATTTGTCGTAGAATTTTAACCTTTTACGCTTCAAAGGCGTCACGAAATTCATACTTTATTCACGAACTATCTTTATGCCTTGCACATGTTAGTTCTGGGTCACAAATATACCGCTTTTTTAACACTACAATTTGAGTATCTCAATGGTATTCTGTAGAATGAGTATCCAATAAAACCCGATATTTCCACACCCAGGTGCACAAACGGCCTCTACGCGAGGAGGAGATCGCTGCGATCTGCGAAGGCGTGGTATGCGGTCTGTCATACTTGCACAGCCTAGGTCGCATCCACCGCGACATCAAGGCCGGAAACATACTACTGACGGAGAACGGTACCGTCAAGCTGGCGGATTTCGGCAGTGCTAGCATCAAGTGCCCCGCCAACAGTTTTGTGGGGACACCGTACTGGATGGCGCCCGAGGTCATACTCGCTATGGATGAAGGACAGTATGATGGCAAGGTTAGTCTAAAGTTTTACACACATAACATCTGGCTACTTAGCCCCGAAGAGTTAGATAGAGGGTTAAGATAGTAGCCACCCACATTTCCACTTCGCCAGTATGTTTAAGTCCCATGTAAAAAGGGGCACAAATACAAAACATCAACTGGGCACAAAACCAGACTCTGTGCTGCTACTGAGAATTCTTGTTGGAAAAACACAATTACAATTTGCCCAACATGAGAATCGGAAGTTTTTCTTACATAAAAATAATCCCCATGGAGGTGTATACCTACATTTCGCCAGTTATGTTTAAGAGCGAGCCTTTATTGCTACCCACCGGGCACTAGTTCGGAATTTGGGTTGCTCTAGAGAAATTCAAAACTGAACCCATGTCTGTTTAGGCAAGCTTAATAGGGATGAGGACTAATATTAGAAAGAAAAAAACAGACTACGAAGTCCATAGAATGTTAGTACATTAAACAACTTATGAAAAAACTAGTGTTAGTACATAGATAAATAGTAAAATAAAATAAACATTTGACATTATAACCACCTACTTAATGTCTAATGTGGGTATTAACCCAGTGCTGGACGTAATTCGTGTCCAGCCTATTTGCTATAACCGCCAGGATACCGTTGGTGCTTAAACAAAAATGTTTGAACAAATAATTTAATTTCAAAGAAGGCATAGTAAAATGAGAGAATCGAAAAAAAAGTTTTTGGAGGGGAATATTGGGATACAATGTAATTACGCTAGATGAAGTTACATAGTAGTGTCGTCACTTCTACTATAGTGCTGCTGTGCTGTCTTACAATTAAATAAAAAGTGTAAAACTTTTTATTTAATTGTTTACACTATTTGCAAAACAAATATTTTTTTGAGTAAAAAATTAAAAAATTGTAACCATTCCTATTGGCAATACAACCTGGTGTCGAAAATTAAAGAGACCCTATCCCAAATAACAGAACCGGGAAAAGCAGAGCCCATGGATATTTAATTGACGTACCAGCTCCCAGTTTGGGCGTGTGATGCTAATTGCAGGCACTTGCAGTTATGATTTCTAATTAATTTACGGCTGTTATATTACTCATATTGTAGTGCCTATGCAAATGATTTCTGATTCTTCGCCCTATGTAGTAGTAAAGCCCTATATTCTAAACTCCATGGTTAAATAATGCATTTAAATCGTGTATTCTGGTTTCATTATACAATTTCTACCTCTTGGCATAGGCCTCCTCTAACCCTTTGCCCTGGGCTGTCTCGCGCTACCCTTCTCTACTGATGTCTCGCCGTGAGTTTCAGATCGTCTTCTCATCTCGTTTGTTGGCGACCTCTGTTGCGTTTTCCGTATTTGGTGTGCCAGTCAGAGTCAATTCCATTTGTTTTGTGATTCTTCTCCCTATAAATTACTTAAATTAAAAACACATTTATAAAAGATAGGGCATTATTTAAAGTATCTCTAAGTGATCATCAGACTAAGTCGCGGTATCCAGCTACTATAAAACTTGTTGGTTAAATGCTGTGTCATATTTCCAGGTGGACGTATGGTCGTTAGGTATAACGTGTATCGAGCTTGCGGAGCGCAAGCCGCCGTATTTCAACATGAACGCCATGTCTGCACTCTACCACATCGCCCAAAACGACTCCCCCACCCTACAGGTAACTATCATCTATGTGTCTTTACTTATTTCTCAAACAATACTCGACTTTAAGACATTCTTAAAAGACAGGTTCTCTTAAAGTTGAGTTGAGTTTGAGAATTCGGTAGTTAGTCTTTTTCTCATTCATTTCTATGTGTTTTCATGATAAACAAATAAAACAACTGATATGCAGTTGTTTTATTTAAATAATTATTTTCATATAATTTGTGTTTTGTTTTTCAATGATTTCTAATCAAAATATTAATACACAAAAAAAGTACGTATTACAGGCGCCAGAATGGACGGACACATTCCGCTACTTCGTGGAAGCTTGCCTGCAAAAGAACCCTCAGGATCGTCCGTCGTCGACCAAGCTGCTGTCACACCCGTTCATCACGCGGCCGAGATCGCCCAACGTGCTCGTAGACCTCATACAAAGAACCAAGGCCGCCGTAAGAGACCTCGACAACCTCAACTACAGGAAGATGAAGAAGATACTAATGGTCGACGCTGATAACGAAAGCGCTATAGGTATGCACTGATGTGTTATCTCTTATATTTAGAAACACTTGACCCACTTTTGCTATTTAACCTTTTTATCGTTTACAAAAGATTGATGCTTGTTATTGATGTTTGCGTATTCTTTCAAATGCGCACTATTGGAGTTTTAATAACATGCTATTGAATATTATTTCTGAAGGCCTGAGACGTAGGAGATATTTTCGGAAATAATAACAACATTAAGTTTTCTTGAAACAAAGATAATCATTTTATTACAATTAAAATGATATTCTATAAACATAAGAAAAAGTTTACAAATTATTGTTAACTTTGCTACTTAGATTATTAGACTATTTGAATCCACGATTAGTAATGTCATGTAATGTCTAAAACTAGACTTAGCCAAGCCCAGTCTTAGTGACGTATCACCTCTCTATGCCAAAAAAATGGAATTTTCAATTCAGTATGAGGTTTACTAACGCAAGTAAGTATTTGCGTTAGAAACCAAAATTACTGTAAACCTCATTCAAGATGCAATGTGTGGCAGGGGTTTTAGGGCATGTGTGCACAATTTATAATAATAGTCTTTAAATGTTTAAAGCTTGTCTGGTATAACATACAAATAATTTGTTTAGGCGACAGCGAAGAGACAGCGGAAGAGCGTTCAGGCGGTGACAGCTCCAAGTCGAACTCCGCGACGTCGGAGCACAGCGCGGCCGGCGCGTCCAGCCAGAGCTCGTCGTCCGGCAGCCTGCGCCGGCGACCGCACCCGGTAAGTGACAGCTCCAAGTCGAACTCCGCGACGTCGGAGCATGATGATTTGATGCAAAAACTCGTCAGATTTGTATCATGTCCATTATAAAGGCATTATGAGCCACAAGACTTGGTAAAGCCCCAAGAACACTTGCCTCCCGGTCGTGAACTGCAATGGCCTATTTGGAAAGCACTGAATGGATGCTGAACCCAAGTAGGCCGCTCGGCATACATAGCCCATTTTGCCAAAATGGGCTATGGGCAAAATGGGCTATTTTCGATTCATCCAACACCCAGTGTTTTTGCGATGCTACGGAACAGTCTGTACTGTCACGTCTGCTGGATTGCCCCAAATGTCTGTTGACTTGCACCCTTGATGATCTGAACTACGCCTCTGACGCCGCAATAAACGTGGTCACTTACTGGACCATACAGTATAAGGAACATAGATGTACCGCCGAAACGAAGAAGACTAGCGAGAGCATTCGGAAGAGTCCACTACAAGATATTGACGTAATGTGTTGTTTTGCAGCAGGTGAACGCGAACCACCACCAGCATCAACAACAGCCGCAGTACACGCACCTCAACCACCAGCATTCCGCACACTCCACCAGGTACGTAGCTAGACATACCTCCTACACATGATTTGTGCATATGACAGACAAACATTACGTACCGGCCTGTAAATATCTGGTTAGGCACCTGTCCCACAGCCGACGAGGAAACCTAGTCATCGACAATTTTCTCGCTCAAGAAACGTACAACAGATGTATGTCTCGTTTCAAATAGATACATACAACGTCCCGCTATAATATCTACATTAATTTAACAAACGCGTAGAGCTAGTGGTCAGTAATCATAAAATAGTACATTGAGATACACGTGTGCTCTTTTGGTCATTACCCCCGAGGCACGAGGCACGAGGGGCGTGTATCTCAATGTACTATTTTATGATTACTGACCACTAGCTCAAAAAAAAAGTTACATTCAAAAGTGAGTGCGGTAATGTAAAGTAAAAAGCACGCGTGTTTAAATACACTGCATTATGAACCTAAAAGCGGTGTAATAAGAGCCACTTTATGAGCAACTGTGTTGAAAAATATGTTATTACTAGCTGACCCCGCAAACGTTGTATTGCTATTTATTTTTTAAAATGGATGTTGGCCGATTCTCAGACCTACCCAATATGCACACAAAATTTTATGGAAATTAATGCAGCCGTTTCGGAGGGTTTTGACAAACATTGCGACACGAGAATTTTATATATTAGATACTATAATTTGTAAATTGAAAACTACCTCCTGCGCAATCGCCGGTCATAGGGCTCTCTCTTTCCTTCAATTCGTCTACTCTTTGCAGGTTATTCATTTTAATTTCATTGATGCAATGTTATGATCCGTGACCCCGGCAAATGACCTCTACGTTACAGTTCTATAGGTACAGGTTGCTCAAAAATGCTGTTTAAGAAAATTGAAAATAAATGAATAAGTTATAACATGCCTCCTCTCAATGAGAGGGAGTGGGCCGTAATCCACAACGCGGGCCCAGCGCGGGTTGGTAGATGTCACATGTCTTCGAATTTTTAATAAGTTATAACGTTTATTTAAATTAAAATATGACAAAAAACTATAACGCGAAACCGTATACGTCTGTTAAATTAATGTCGCCATTAAGCGCCGCGTTGTATAATTAGCCGCTGACTTTAAACACTGCCGGCGAGAAATTTCTCTGCACTAGTTTGTCGCAGCAACACGAGCTATCAAAGAATAAACTCGCTTAGCGACGTTCTGTACATTACGTACTACGCAGGTATTATAGCAACTTATACCGTGTAGCAATAATAGAGCAAAAAACAAAATTGAGGGTGTAAGTACATGCGCTTGTTACTTTGAGCAGAATACTAAATTGGATATCGGCGCTTTTTTAAGAAATACTTCCTAATTGGGTCAAAAATAAAGACGCAGAATATGTCATTACAGTTGAGATAGTTTTGTCTTTATTTCTACGAGCGATTTTTTTTTAAACAGGCATTCAATATGTGTTTCAATTTGTGGGTTAGAAACATAGAATGCACGACTAATATTCAGTTGCTTATGTTGTAGATCAGAGGGTTTTTAAACGTTGATTAAAGTAAAGAGTCGTTTTAACGTCGAAAAATGTATTTAGCAGACATTAATCAATACATAACTTTAAGCAACGTTTATAAATAATGGGGAAAAGCTTTGTAAAGTTTAAATGCTGTGTGTTAAGTAGTAAGCTTCTAGTTGTAAATACGCATGTTGGAGTTTTTACAGTAAATTAGTACCTATCGATAGTGAACAAAATGCATGGTAATTATGCCCTCATGTAAATATTATGTAGTTATAAGTACGCACCCGTAGCGCTTACAGTATGCACGTCCCGCACTAGATAGAGCACTTGCCTTTCAGAGTTCGCAAGAGCTGGCTTTTCTCATGTTGCTGTTTCGTACGCAGAGAGAGCGAGAGCCCTCTGCCGGGCGCGCACGACGACTACGTCAACAGAGATGCGCTGCGCGACTACGCGAATCGGGACTCTCTGTGTGACGATTATGGGGACGACTACGCGAACAGGGACGCAATACGTGAAGCTCGTGAGAGGGAGCGAGACCGCGAGCGCGAGCGGCAGGCGAGTGACTACCGCGAGTACGTGAACGCGCCCGCAGCGTGGCAGGACGGCGACGACAACTGTAATACGCAGCGCCGACAGACCAACCGCAGTGAGTACACATACGGTCATACACCCGGCTATACACGTCAACCGATTAATTAGACCCCAAATAAATTTCAGCGTCGTTTACACGAGAAGAGTTTCTCGACCGTCGAGAAGCGAGAATGCCCATGTGAGACTTGAAAGCGAGAATCAATCTCGATAAGATTTGTCGCACACTCGAATTCGATTTCGATACGTGATTCTCCCGGCGATTTTCTTGAACTGTGACTTTTCTACTTCACACCTTGAGATACGAGTATCGTAATATATAATAAATTTCGATAATTGCGAGAAACTCTCATTGTGTAAACGATGTATTACAGTACAGACGAAAAAGCTAGGTCAATTCTATTTTCGAACGCGAGCAGTTGGCACTTCATATCACTACAAAACTTTCGAAACTATCCAAGACACGATTGCAGCAACGTTGCTTACTCTTAATATTAACCAAGCCGCGTTGAACCATTCTAAACTCTCCACAAGTGAGGTTGTGACGGAACTAATGAAAAAACGCGTGAATATTAAAAAGTGCCTATTTTGTAGAGTCCGACCGATTATTTGACTATTATTATCATGGTCTTTTTTTTGTGCCCGTAAACGAAAATTTACGAAAATGGATATTATATCCGAAAATTTCCGGAAAACGAAATCAGTTGAACTCTTTTTTTGTCAATATGTTGTTCGCCTTTTAAATGAATATAAATAAATAAAAATATCTGTGTGTCGCAGGTATAAGCAACAACGTGTCGGCTGCGATGTCGCTAGTGTCAGAACACGGCGCGAACAACTTCGCCACGATACGAACCACCAGCATCGTCACCAAGCAGCAGAAGGAACACAACCAGGTAGTTAACTACTCTAATGATAGTTAAAAAAAAACAGCCTGTTCTTGGCCCGCTGCTAGGCAAAAAGCCGGTTCTCATATAGAGAAGGCACGAGCATTGATCACCACTTTTGCTCAAGACGGATTGGTGATTTCAGACCTAGATTTACTATCTGTATAATTTTTTTGTGGTTTTTAAAAAAAAAATTACTCTGCCATACATTTTGATCGCGTAGGTATTGCACTTTTCTATGAAACATCAGTTTTTATTTTATAACCGACAAAAAATTTCAACGCAGGGGGGGTTCATAATCATGTACTGAGTCCATGCCGGTTGTGTGTCGATGTCCCTTCCACCCTGTACGTAGTTCTGGTTATTCAATCGCCATTAAGTTGTTTCCTTATTAAATGTTCATGCACGAACGTCAGTCACGTCAACGTCAAGTTGCCGATCCGTCACGTCAATCTTAGAGACGTGTGTGAACAGATGGTCAGTCAGTCATAGCAACACCTCAATCAATATTTATAAATCCATATTTCGATCGTAGCAAAAAAAGATTTTACTTGCCAGTGACGCGACGTTGACTGAGACGCGCCGGTAATGACGAGCCTGATATGTGTCGCCAACATCATTACAACTTCCACGTAACAATATTTTTTGACGTCACTGATCGGCGACTTCACGTTGACGTGACTGATCGGCGGCAGCTTGACGTTGACATGACTGATTGGCGACTTGACTTTGACGTGTCTGATCGGCGACGTGATTAATCGGCGACTTGAATAGACGTGACTGATCGGCGACTTGACGTTGACGTGACTGATCGGCGACTTGACCTTGACGTGACTGATCGGCGACTTGACGTTGACGTGACTGATCGGCGACTTGACGTTGACGTGACTGATCGGGAGTTGACGTTGACGTGACTGATCGGCGAACGGCGTTGACGTGACTAACGTGTGGGCATGAACCTTTAATGGGTATTCTGATTTTATGTTTGTTTGTTATTTCGCCCTAAATCACAACACAGCCACGCCGCTTTCCAGTAAAAGTTCGCAGAAATAGTTAATGAGACAGGCATATGAGACATTTTAGTTTTGTGTTTGGTTGCGACGCACATTGTTGCCTCTGGAATCGCAGTTGCCCAGTGGGCCAACCATGAACTTGGGCCACCTGTTTGTTTAACCCAATCTGCTACTTTCTATCCTATTGCCGGGATACGGCAATACGGCCTCCTTAACGCCGGCTGTCGCTGAAAACCAGTGCTGTAGAGCTGGCCGTTGTCATGGATCATCATCATCATCATCAGCCTATAGTAGTCCACTGCTGGACATAGGCCTCCCCTAATGAGCGCCATAGCGCCCTGTCTTCAGCTCGACGCATCCAGCATCTGCCTGCAGTCTTTCGCAGATCGTCATCCCACCTGGCCGGAGGACGTCCTACACTACGTTTGCCGAGTCGCGGTCTCCACTCAAGAACTCGTTTACCCCAGCGGTTGTCGGTTCTTCGCGAGATATGGCCGGCCCACTGCCACTTCAGCTTGCTAATTCTTTGAGCTATGTCGATAACTTTGGTTCTCTGTCGGATGTATTCGTTGCGAATTCTATCCTTCAGAGAGACTCCGAGCATAGCTCTTTCCATAGCTCGCTGAGCGACTTTAAATTGGTGGACCAGCCCTATCGTGAGTGTCCACGTCTCAGCTCCGTAGGTCATGACGGGTAGGACGCACTGATTGAAAACTTTAGTTTTCAAGCATTGGGGTATGGATGACGAGAAGACTCGGCGTAGTTTCCCAAACGCTGCCCAACCCAGCTGGATCCTCCTCTTGGCCTCCCTCTCAAAATTGTTTTTACCTAACTGCAGAATTTGCCCAAGGTAAGTGTACTCGGAAACAATTTCGAGAGCCGACCGGTCCCGGATCAATGAGACCATTGACCATGACTTTGGTTTTATCCAAATTCATGCCGAGACCGATGCGTCGCGAGGCTGAAGCTAGGCCGCCCAGCATCTGGTTCAGCTCCTCCAACGACCCCGCCATTAAGACTATGTCATCAGCAAATCGCAGGTGTGAGATGTAATCGCCGTTTATGTTAATGCCCTTACCTTTCCAGTCCAGCGTCTTAAACATATCTTCCAACGCGCTCGTGAACAGTTTCGGGGATATAACATCCCCCTGTCTCACTCCTCTGCGCAGTTGGATGGGTTTGGACTGCTGGTCCTGTACTTGGACACTCATGATGGCGGCGTCGTAAAGACATCTCAGTACCTCGATATAGCGACAGTCTACTTGGCATCGCTGTAAGGATTCCAGAACAGCCCAGGTTTCGACAGAATCAAAGGCCTTCTCATAGTCCACAAAGGCCAGACACAGGGGCTGATTATACTCTTCGGACTTCTGTATAATCTGCCTCACTGTGTGTATGTGGTCTATGGTGCCATATCCTCCGCGAAACCCGGCCTGTTCCGGTGGCTGGAACTCGTCGAGTCTCCTGGCGAGACGGTTCGTGACCACTCGTGAGAATAGCTTATAGACGTGGCTCAGGAGTGAGATGGGTCTGTAGTTTTTAAGGAGCTTTATCACCCTTCTTTAAAAAAGAGCACCACCAAACTCCTGCTCCACGCCTTTGGAGTTCTCCCACTGTGAAGGACATCGTTGAAGAGGTTCTGTAGTTCCTGTATAACAGGAGCTCCTCCGGCTTTCAAAAGCTCTGACGTTATGCCGTCCTCACCGGGGGCTTTTCCATTTTTAAGCTGCCTCAGAGCTAACACGATCTCGTCTTGACTGATGTCTGGCAGTTCGTCGGTATAGTGGCGTGTCAGGGTGGCTCTGGAATCGTGGTCGTCTCGTTGGGAACGAGTGGCATGTGCAGCGTATAATCGGCCATAGAAATCCTCTATCTCGGCGAATATCTCCGGCTTCGACAATACAGTCCTCCCGTCGTGCGTTTTAAGCTTCGTCAGGTGGCTCCTGCCAAGCTGCTGAGTGAATACTTTGGACCCTCGGTTTCGCTCTATTGCCTCTTCAATGAGGCGTGTGTTGGAGCTCCGAAGGTCGTGCCGCACCATCTTCGCAATTCGCTTGTTCAGGTCTGACCTATCTGACAAAGTCGCTTGGGTGGTTTCCCGTCTTTTTGCCAACAGCCTGAGAGTCTCATCCGAGAGTTTGGATTTCCTGCCAGTACGCTGCTTTTGGCAGAACTTGATGCCCTCGTCTCTCAACGTTTCGACCAGATTGTGTAGGGTCTCGTCGGCGTCATCAGTGGGATCCAAGGCAACGAATCTATTCCCGAGAGCCTGCTGGAACTTCTCGGTGCCCGCCATGATTTGGATTGGGTTAGGTCGGAGCGTGGACTTCAACAGACGGTTTCTTTCAAGCTTTAAGTTGATATTCAGAGAGCCTCGGAGCAGTCGGTGATCAGACCCGGTATTGAACCTGTTGATCACTGAGACATCTCTGAATATGTGCTTGCTATCCGTCATGATGAAGTCGATCTCATTTTTTGTCACAGTGTCGGGACTTCGCCACGTCCACTTCCTTTGGGGCCGTTTCTTAAAGAAGGAGTTCATTAAGAACAGCCCCTCCTTCTCAAGGAAGTTGACAAGCGTTTGTCCCCTGTGATTCCTAACTCCATAACCATGTGGGCCTATTCGGGATTCGTTGCCAGTCCGGGTTCCCACCTTGCCGTTAAAGTCCCCCATAACAACGTTGAAGTGAGCCTTAGTGGTGTTGTGTAAGGCTTTGGATATGTCTTCATACATATCCTCCACTTCATCATCCGAGTGTGCCGAGGTCGGTGCGTAGACCTGAATTACCTTCATGCTATACCGCTTGGATAGCCGAAGGATCAGGTACGCTACCCTGTTCGACACACTGGAGATTTCTTGAACATTGTTAGTGAGGGCCTTATTGACGAGAAAACCTACGCCACCCTGGGATGTTTTATCGCCCTCGCGAAAGTAGAGAAGATGACCCGAGTCTAGGGTTACGGTGTCCTCCCCCTCTCTACGGACTTCACATAACCCTAGAACATGCCATTTAATGTTCTCTAACTCCTCTTCCAACTGCGCTAGATGATGGTCGAGCCTCAGAGTTCGTCCGTTATACGTCGCCAGGGTCAATTTTTTTAGTAATGAATGGTAGCCTACCGTAGCCCGGGGATTCCTAGCACCCCCTGCCCCGCCGTTACCATGGCCGCTACCATGGCCAGGAATAGCGAGGCGGCCGGGAACTGGGGGCCATTGTTTGGCTTGTAAATTCATTTTGGGGGTAATGCCCATAATCCCCACGCTGGGCATGCGGGTTGGGGATCGCAGTTTGGTGATGGAATTGCTCTGCAGGGGGCGCTGCTGCCCGCCCCCCTGTGATTGTCCCTTAGTCGCCTCTTACGACACCCACGAGAAGAGTTGGGGTGGTGCAATTCTAGGCCGGCACCACACGGCACATTGTCATGGATGTGATGCATATTTCCCCCCAACTTTATGTGTTTTTTGTTTGTTTTTTTTGGCGTCATGTTTACAGCTAATTTTTTTTTTTTTTCTTACTTTTGGTATTTAAAAGAGCAGATAAGCAGGTGTTAATTGGTTTCAGGAGATGCACGAGCAGATGTCAGGGTACAAGCGCATGAGACGCGAGCACCAGGCGGCGCTGCTGAAGCTGGAGGAGCGCTGCAAGGCCGACGTCGACGCGCACAAGGCGCAGCTCGACCGCGAGTACGAGGCGCTGCTACAGCAGCTGTCCAGGGAGCTGGAGCGACTGCAGGTACCGTCACGTGCCAGCTCTCAGGCTACAGTAGCTAGCAGATGTCAGGGTACTGGCACCATCAGATGCCAGGTTACAGAATCTTTGCCAGTATCCAGGCGAAAGATTTTGTTGAAACAAACAAAATCTTCACACACAACCGTTTGCTAGTTGCAGGACAGTTTCAGCGCAGGGCAGGTCAAGGTAATAGTAATAGTCGCACTGCACATGGTTCATAATCGCTAGACATTTTACATGACACCTGACATTTTGTTTTTTTTGTTAAGTATTGGCCTGCACAATCTGCCTTAGTAAGGTATCATTGACCCATCACAAGAGATTGCAAGTGTCAAAGGCTGAGCAGGAAAAGGAGTTGATTATTGTTACAAACCTAAATACACCTAATGCACAAATTTAAAAAAAGGAACCTATTCAGCAATTTTTTTTGCCATAAATCACGTTACTTTCATAAACATTGTGCCTTTTGTTTCCAGACAAAACACGCACAAGAGTTAGAACGCAAGCAGAAACAGAACGCGGCAGCAGAGAAGAAGTTAATCAAAGACATCACTGCGAGACAGGAGCAGGACCGCAAGGCGTTTGAGACGCAGCGCAAGCGCGAGTACAAGGCCAACAAGGAGCGGTGGAAAAAGGAACTCAGCATGGACGACGCCACGCCTAAGAGACAGCGGGATGCTACGCTGCAGTACGTATTTATTGAATTACAGCCATGTGCCCGGGGTTTCGCATCAGCAAGATTGACGAACATACAAACTTTTATCCCCAATTTAACCCATTAGAATTTTCGAAAATCCTTCTGCAGTGACCAACCTGTTAAGGTTGTTGTAACGTTAAATGATACTTTTGTGCAAAATTTCATGCTTTTAGACCCAGCTGTTTAGGGTGTGCATTGTCGGCTTTTGACTCAACTTGTTGCTGTCTAATGGAAGGGCTAACTCCTAATTTTTTGCAAGAGAACAACGCGTCTACAATACAATGAACACTCATATGTACAAACAATACAATTGTAGATTGAAATAAATCATGTGCTTTTTTTAGGGTTACATAAATTAAAAAGAAAAACCCTTGTAAAATCGATTTTGTGAAAATAATAAGTATGCAGTCACTAGTTTTAATTTACTTATGGCAATGATTGGCAGCCGGTTATTGTCTACTCCGAAATAGTCGCCGATGTCAAACCTTCACTGTATGTACTTATAATTATAATGTGACGTCACACGTGCATTACAGATCGCAGAAGGACAACCTAAAGCAAGCGGAGGCCGCGGAAGAGATGCGGCTCGTGCGGTCGCAGCGCGAGTACCTCGAGCTAGAGTTGAGGCGCTTCCGGCGTCGCCGCATGCTGGCGCTGCATCACAAGGAGCAAGAGTTACTGCGAGAGGTACATGTCTAACATAAAATCACTCCTGTAGTCTCGAGAATGCTAGTCAATTCTAAGAAATATTGTCTACTCGACACTCGACGATTTCGTGCGATGTATGTACACATTGCGCTGGCGCTGGACAAGAATAAATTGACTTTGATTTCCGTGCTGCTGATTGATGACTTTACATATTTTGTCTTCTCTGTAGAAGACCGAATTTTCTTAGCGTTTACAAGAGGCCTGAGGCAGAGGGTCTCACTTTTCTCCAGTTATGTTTATGTTCAATGTAATAGAGGGTGGGGCTACTGTTATTTAAAACCTGGCCTGGCAAACTCGGCTATCAAGAAGCCAGTCGGTATCAATATTTACCGACCGGTTCTGTGCTTCCCGCATCCAGCGGATTCCTGTGGCCTTCACAAGGTCATCGGTCCACCTCGTGGGAGGCCTTCTAACGCTGCGCCTTCCGGTACGCGGTTGCCACTCCAGAACCTTACGGCCCCATCGGCCATCTGTTCTGCGAACAATGTGCCCTGCCCACGGCCACTTAATTAAGTTTGGCAATTCTGCAGGCTATGTCGGTTTCCTTGGTCCTCCTGCGGATCTCTTCATTTCTGATTCGATCTTGTAGGGAAACTCCAAGCATAGCCCTCTCCATTGCCCAGCACGGTCTATGTTAACGTTATTAATCTTGGAGGATCCACACAAATAACAAAATCTACATTACTATTATACTAAACTCGTATCGCTTGCAGGAGCTGAACAAGCGACAGAACCAGCTGGAACAGGCGCACGCCATGTTGTTACGTCACCACGAGAAGACGCAGGAGCTCGAGTACAGACAACAGAAGGGCGTGCATGCGCTAAGGTACGCACACACGACACTACAAGTTCAAACAGGACTTTCTTAATTAATTGCGAATCTTCACAGACGCGCCATTGGTATTGACATCTATTAGCAAGAAAAAAATTCATTGTAGTACACTGGTATAATCATCTTTCAAAGTCATGATAATGGCTGAATTGGAAAGCTGTGACGTTGGTACAAGTCACGGCTTGAGATAGTCAGAAAAGTTCATTTGTGATGTCGTCTTTCTGGGACATCCGTGTAAGTTGGTGGTCTCCACTTCGGACAGGATGTATTTAAACTACAAATTGCGATGTGCTTTGTTTGGTGTAGCACCGATGTGGTACGACTTTCGTATTTTAACGAGCTTTGTTTTATTGGGGGATTTATCTATGGGCCTGTGTCGCCTGAGAAAAAAAAAGTATTATTAATAGATGACAAGTTCCTAAAACTGATGAGAATGAGGAGAGGAGAATAACAATGTGTTGTTGTGTCGCAGAGAGGAGCAGTTGTCGAACCAGCACGGTACGGAGCTAGCCAACCAGCGCGAGTACATGCAGCGCGCTGAACACGAGCTGCGCAAAAAACATGCGCTGCAGCTCAAACAGCAGCCCAAGAGTCTCAAGGTAAATATTAATATACCGCCCCTCGAAACATCATCACCTCTACAGATTAGGGCTGCACGATAATTACATTTCTATCGATACTTTGGATCGATTACAACCAAGCAATTGATATTATGATCATATCAAAAGATTTCGATTCATCATGCGCAACTATCTGCATTCCCTCAAAATTTATTTCTGCGTGTTATTTAGTGCAGACCAACATCTGTCTACATTCTGTGCTACGATAGACTTGACGCTTTCATGCACACGAACTAATGAACCAATAAATGAAATTAGTAAGATCAATTCGTGTGATTAAGGTCACGCGTGACGGAATCACATGAGTAAGATTCCTTAGTAAGTGCCTTGAAATATGACCAGCTATTGTTAACGTTTTTATTAACACACTAATCATAGAACGTAAATGTTTACAGCAAAAAGAAATGCAGATACGCAAGCAATTTCGCGAGACGTGCAAGATACAGACACGTCAGTACAAGGCGCTCAAAGCACAGATTCTGCAGATGACAGCTAAGGTAAGCTTTTATTCTCTCCAATTGATTAGTTATAGGCAATAGGAGGGACTACGAATAATAATTATTTTGTTAACGATGTATGCAGTGAACTTACAAATAGTACAACCATACTCTGTAAAATGGTTAATGACGATCAAGGTCTCTATCCTCCTGACTCGAAAACCTTTCTGCCCTTACCATTTATGGGGTATTTGGATGTGAAGCTCAACTGTTGGAATGTCAGTCAGCGGCGTAATGGCTTTCAAGTTGGCTTATGTAGAAGAAAAGTCTTTTGTGTTCGTCCTCTAACAAATGCAGGAGCCCACCTTCCTGTAATAAAGCCTTCCCAAGTATGCTAGGATTCATTTTAAATACGAAGGATTTATTATACCACGTTTATTTTGAGTAGATTTTTAAAATTATGTTTGTGTTTGATACAGGAGCATCAGAAGGAAGTGATAAAGACGCTGAAGGACGAGAAGCGCCGAAAGTTGGTGCTGCTGGGCGAGCAGTACGACCAGAGCATCACCGAGATGTTACAGAAGCAAACCGTCAGGCTAGACGAGAGTCAGATGGTACGTAATGTTATTAAAATAAACATTTATGGAGGAAAAAGACATAGCCATCAACTAAGCATTCTGCACATCAAGCTAAGTATCATGGAGTCGAAATAATTGCTGGGAAACTTCTTTTATTTTTAGTGTTAAAAGTCGCTGTTTACGGTAGTGCTCGATGTAATTCACACAAAACATTGTGCTTATGCGTGCATGCAACAGTACAGGGGTCGGAGGAGCGTTTCAAGTCAAGTTCCAATATTAAACTTAACTTGTTTATGTATAAAAACTTCAGAAAAAGTAGGAACTTTGATCTTTAATATCTCTGTAACCAGAAGGTATGGTCCAGTACAAAAGAAATAAATCACGATGATCAGAAGAACAAGTGACGGTGGCTTTGTTAAGCGTCTTCTTACACCCGTTATTGTTTTGACGTGTTGATGTGATCAGTCTACGCAACTTAGCTACAGTTGATATGCAACGCACTTCAATGGCAGAATTTTTGTTTTTAGATGGAGTGCCAGCATCTGAAGATGCAGTTGGAGCATGAATTGGACATGCTGACGGCTTACCAGAGTAAGAGCAAGATGCAGGCCGAGGCGCAGCGCAACCGCGAGAGACGCGAGCTCGAGGAGCGCGTCGCCGTCAGGAGGGCACTGCTCGAGCAGAAGGTACGCTTTATATTATCGTTGTTGCTTGCCATGATGTGCGACTACGCTTAGGGTACTAAACCTATAATGTGAAATAGTGATATACTTACTGTGAGTGTTAGTTAATATAACACAAGATATTTGTGGTTGTTGGTCTGGCAACCAGGGACCATAAACCATTCACCAGTCGTGTCATTGACAAACTTTAAGAACGTGAAGGAAAACCTTGCTTGAGCGTTTATATACGACTTGAAAGACTTAGCAGTCCGAACTCATTCCTGGATCATGGCAAAAGGATTGTCTCCTATAACATGGTATTTTAACATAACTGACGTTGGACTGATTTAGGGAATCAAAGCGTTTTATAATGTTTATGTAATGGATGCTTGTGTTACCAGATGGAGTCGGAGTGTGCGCAGTTTGTGGCGGAGCGTGCGGAGCGCACGCGGCTGCTGCACGAGAGACACGAGCGCGAGCTCGAGCACTTCGACAACGAGAGCGCGCGCCTCGGCTTCAGGTCAGTCACGATACTTACACGATTCGATGGCGTAGCTACACTACACTGCTACAAGGATCTTTATGGCATCACAGTCATATAAAGAGTAGCAGACCAAACATTAAGCCCTAGTTATATTTATATAGTTGGACATGATTCTATAACCTTATCTTGCTAAGCGACAAGTCGTAAATAGTATCTCGTTCTGTTCTGATCTGTTCTTACACTGACTAATACATAGACCAGATTTTACGCGTAGCTTGTATATCCCGCGCCGCCATATTGATAAGCTACATCATCTGGAATTTATGAATGAACGAATGCACAGAGACGAATTGATCTCATAAAAATCATCTTTAAAAAAAAACAAGTTTAATGAAAATATTCATTAAATTCATTATTTTATTTCAAAATTCCTGACATATTCATAAACTAGCTTTCAGGCATACCTAACTCTAGGCCCTAACAAGCTGGACAAGCGGGTTATAGACTGCAGGGCCAGTTCTTCTATCCGATACTGATGTCAACGGTATGTGTATGTAATATACCATCAAGCGGATCGTGAAAAGGATAGAGTGAACTGCTGCCAATCGTCCTCTTAAACGACTTCCATAGTCGCTTTTTACAGTAACCACTGTAATAGATGGGTGGCTGGTTCTATTTGTTAAGACTTTATTGATAAGTACTCTACAATTCTTATACCCAGAGAATATCGTTTTTCGCGGTATTTCTGCAAGTATATCGGTGGCAACCGGCCTCAGTCCGGTCCTGTAAAGACAACATTCCCTATGTGTGCGTATTGGCTACCCAATTTTAGCGAATGTTTGGTCTGCTACTCTTTATATATGTCTGTGGATGGCATTGACAGGGGCTTGTTGTTGGTAAAACTTTGTGGAATTGTGTCACAGATATTGTATTGACAAAATGGTGGCGTTAGTTTCGAGTTTGGCCACGCGCCGAAATAACCTTGTAACTTTGTAAGTGTGCCGACTTCACCGTGCATCCGAGGGTGTCTTCGTTTAGAATATACGTACTGGGCAATAAAATATTGAGCATCAGTATCTAATAGCAAAAAATGATTTTCTAAAGTACCCGTCGGACATATTTACTTGAAATTATGTATTCGATGCGCAACTTGTTACTCCTCCCCCTGCGTCGACATGTTTAGTCGGTTATTAAAATAAAAAATATGCTGTTTGTTACATTTTGAACGCGTATGTATTGTGCACATGTCTTTACGCTAGGGGGTGGCGGTTTTCTCTTTCTCTTCTCTGGCGATAATGGCTAACAAGTATTTTTTCTTATGTGCAGCGCGATGGCGATCGCGGAGGGCAGCCGGGAGGGCTACGGCGAGGAGGAGCAGTCGCTGTCGGGCTCCATGCTGTCGCTGGCGCACAGCAACTCGTCCGCCAGCTTCGCGGCCGGCTCGCTGTAGCACGCGCGCGTCGCCTAATGCTGATGCCAAACACAACCCTACGCGCTTGTACATCCCGAGTGTACGCTTCAGTAGATCATTGCTTGCTCGTATTCGTGATGGAAACTGCGAAGGACGTGCGGTTCCTTCGCCGTCCATATTCATGACTCGAACGCCACTGTGATAAGGCGAAAGAACGAATATTGACGGTGCAGTAATCGTCGACGACGCAAAATATAGAGCGTTATGACGCTCCCAAAATTTTGTGAACCCCGGGTGTAAGAGTATTGTAAATTTTTCATCGCGAATTTTTTTGCAGTGTCACAACACTCATTGCGCTCTCTAGTATTCGGAGCGGTTACATACGATCGATTGTTGTTATTATCGTTAGCAATGTTCACGGGCTACCTCATTAGACTTGTTACGAAAATTATATGTATTGATTGATTGAATCGTGTGAGTATATTGTAGTCCGCAGAAGTATTATTTCGAGTATTGGGCATGGTACAATGTTTTGGCACCAGCATTAGAACTCCACGTCCCATTCTTATTACTGAGACTGTCTGCCCTCCCGCGGTATGTAAATTCATGTTTATTGGCAACATGAGCTTATTTAATTTACTGTTGGACACTGATAAAATTAGCCTAATTTTTTATATTTTTTTGTTACGTCTTCCAAAGTGCAAAAGTACGACCGTTTGTCAAATGGTTCGGGAGGGCATTTCCTATTTTATTACACTATTAAGTTTATTGCACTCCATAATTAAATAATTATCTCTTAGCTACAGTCGAGTCGAGGAATAAACTGGAAAGTTGCAGCATGCAATAATAGCCATTATGTGTATTGTAATAAGGTTAATATTGTCTGTTGTAATGAGACAAACATTATTCTCGACCCAGTTGTTAATGCATCACCATGTTTCTGGTGTTTTGACAAATAATCTCAACTGAATAATCTATCTACATTTGTACATACATAATATTATGTAGCTTACAGTTATATATTTTAGTTAGACGGATCACTGAGTTAAAGTGAATGATTATTTATTGTATTTTATAATGCATGTTTACTTTTAAAAAATAAAAATTATTTTTTTGAATCAGATGTTTCAGCCATCAATCGAAAAATGTGCCTAACTCTGCCTACATGTTTACTCAAAATATCGGAAACATGTTGTTACATAGATAAGAGTGAAGATATAACGGTAACAAAGAGGTTATAACGCAAGTCTGTCTGCATATGTCTGAGGTTATTTAAATGATGCATCGATGTGAGAATGAGACGCTTCTTTTCTATTAGAGATTTACTTACGGTACGACACTGTTCCGTTGGCTTGCCAGCCGTCACGGCGCTAGATAACTTTAACGAAACATTAGTTGTAAACTGGGAATACGAACAAATATGTGCTCGAAGTATCCGCACTACACCTATCATTGTTGCCACACGAGAATATTAAAAAAATTACACTTGAAATGTAAAACTTAATTTATTCGCGTCTGAATATTCGATCTCTTAGACATAAGAAATTTTATCATCGTCTCTAGAATATTGTTAGACCGTCCAGCGTTAAACCGCAGCACACTTACTTCAACGGAACAGTGTCCAGTAGAGGGCATGATTAAATTTTAAAATCTAGTATTCCTGATACAATCTTGTATAAATATGTAGTTTATGGTAAGTTTCCACAGTGGTTCTAGCTGATTTTTCATCTTGATGCTCTAATGAAACAAGATTGAAAAATGTCAATACGGATTACCGCGACCACGTCAAATGTTAAGGTAAACTTTGCAGAGAAACCTAAATGTTGATCCTCAAAGTGTAAGCTTAACAAGTTTGACAAAAGGCATTAATTAGATGAAGTAGTCAGAGACGTCAGACGAGGCACCGAGCCGCGCGCACCCTCCCCACCTCACTGTTCACAGAGGATGTTATTATTTACAACACTAGATAGACGAAATTCTAATATTCATATCATTAGTTTTTACTTTAGGAACCATTTTTGCATATGATATTTAATGTAAGTTGAATTCTTTGACGACCGGACTGACGGTATGTGTTTATTGGCCTAGTATTGAGTTTATTAAATGTTTAAAAGGGTTTTGTAACGAAAACGTTTATTATTATGCTTATTTTAGATGATTTTAAGATTTTATTAAAAGGATTGTAACACGCTTTACTAAATCATAATAACAATGTGCAGGTGGTGCGTATCGCGCTGTGCCACTACCGGTGACGTTGTGTAAATATATAAAGTGTATGTATTATTGTGAATATGTATTAGCGAGTACACGATTTGCCTTACGGGCGAGGGAGCGCGCCGGGCTCGGCGTTATGTATATAAAGAACAATAATTTAAATATTATAAATAATTTGTTACTTTTGTAAGGTGCAAGTGCGGTTTTGTGTACATTGGAAGTGCGACGCGGCGGTCCCCGTGCGGGGCCCGACTATGTGCTATTTTCTTTATTTAGTGTCCTAATACCCTATCGTATTGTGTACTAAGCTTACCAGTCAAATATGTATAGCAAATGTATTATTTAATTTAAAATGGATTATAGTCATAAATACCCAAATTTAGTTAATACTATTTTTAAAGTATTTTTTATTTTATTAATATTCTTTTCCTAAAGCATCACATCATGTGATCGTATTATTTGAGTTTGTTGGAAGTTTCTTGACGGATTTAAAGTGTCGAAGCCTAAGTGATTTAGGTATAAAATTATATACAAAGCGTTTGACAAAAGTTAGCTGTTTTACATGAATATCTTTACACGAAGCTATTTACCCGAATCATTTAATTATAAAATTTGCTTCGATTTCCTAGATAATGCAAGATAATGGTAAATGGCATTGTGAATAGGTATCACTATTCGTAGACTCCACATTATCCCCTCCTGAACTGACCAAGTATATGACAATAATCTATAGACACAGCCTAACTTGGACTTGTCACCCTGTCTCTGTACATAAAAGTAGACTGCGAGCGCGCGGAGTGGACCTAACCGTTGGAAGTAAGTACTCAGCTGTACGTAACTCACTTGATAGACAATGTGTTAAACGCACATTTTGCGCAAACACTCCCAAAATACTCATTGTATGTAATTATAAATAGATAATATTGTTTCGTAAAATGTAAGTTATCTTGATACAACACAGTAGTAAAACAACTGAAAAGCGCTTATCCTAGCATGCGTTATCAATCGGCTATCCGAGTGACACTTTTATTTGTGACAAGATAAATGCCGATACTATTCCGCCAAGTTTCGTCCACTGTCGATCTCCGCCGAAGTCGTTGCCATTCGGGAACCGAAGCACTATGGAATTGAACATTAAGCTGTAACTTCGCTTGGGTGCAATAGATGGTCGGTACTTAAATTTAGGCGCGTAGTATTTTGCTCGCTGTCATAGCATAGCACATAAACCTGAACGCTGGCGTAGAGACCGTGCCGGTTTCGTGCGACGCGAGACTGTCACATACTCTGTAGCAGGCCGGAGGGCTCTTGTATAGTGCGTAGGCGCGTCTTTTTCCTATTCCAACCTCCCACCACTTAGCAGTTCTAGAGTTGTGAGTTGTTTTAGATGTTATCAGTTATCTGTCACCTTTCAACGGTCACGATCTACAGAATAATTAAAAGTACCAAACTCGTAGTTAGCGGTCACGTATTTTGTAAATTGTAACTATACAATTTTTTACCATTGTATAGTCTTTTATCACAGATAGGTAGTTAGCAATATTGTGACCGATGTGACAAGGTGCGCGCGCGCGGCCGCCGGTTATTGATTATAGTTTGCGATTGTTTGCGGCTCGCTCCGTGCACCGTTGTTTTATTTTTATTTTTTGTTACATAATATTTAACAATGAATTTCTAGATTCTAACTATTATCACTAATAATACTGTAATATAATCTGGTTCATGAAAAATCAAACCGAAATAAATTAAATGGAAAGAAAATCACTCCCTTGTATTATTTACTACAATGTCTTCCTCATCTTGTCATGGTTTCAGAACACGAATGAAAGTAAGTCAAACTGTTTTAAAAATCTATTTCTGAATTAACATAAATGTGAAACAAAGAAACAAGGATATACAACAACAATACCAAAGTACATTATTTTCATGATTATTTTGAATTAAGCCTAAGACTGATCTTACATTAATATTACGGTTTCGTTTTTCATAAATGCTATCATCAAAAATATTAAAAAATATATTAAAAAAATATTTCTATACTACTACAAAACTAAAGCCGTGTCTCCACATTGCGCTGTACAATTACTGTAAAATAGAAGAACTAATAATGCTGTGAAGACGACGGAAAATATTGTGCTTATCATATCCAACTGATGCATAAATTAGTCTGGTTAGTAACGAGAGCAAAATATTACCGAGTTGCCGAATACCAATCTATATCATCTTTTTTAAATATTTTGCTAAAATATTTTCTATGTAGCTATAATTATACAGTTTCCTAGTAGGAAACTTAAAAGGCATACTGGATATTGAAGCACAATTTCGCAATACATTTAATGCCTATTCCGTATAAGTCCTAAACAAATATTATTTGAAACATCATACACTAGATATTAGGAAAATCTAGCGATTAAAACTTGGGCGTAGTTACGATTGGATAGTTGATTTCTATACAAAAATAATTTTTCGATAAAGTTTTTTCCTAGTGGATGTAAATGCGGTCGTCGAAAGCAGTTCGCTGGTCTGGTCTACTGCGTGGGAGAGAACGCTGTGGGTTCCAGGATGCGGCAATGCATCTCTCTGATGAGAGGAACGGTGTAAGCCACGCATTCGTCCCAACCAGGGTTGCGCCACGTGCTCTCACGAGTCTCACGACGAGCTTGCAGATCTTTATAGCCTGAGAAGAGTAGAATATACGAAAATAAGGTTGGCGCATTGGCTGAGCAAATGGCTTCGATGCTACGGGTTGCAAGTACAAACAATTGCCCCGTATGTATGGCAAACATTTTGTTACATAGCTGGAGCAAAACGATTTTGTGTTGCTAGAAACATTAAGTGCATATCTGTATCCAGTGTTGCCAGCAACTAACATATTACTGAAACTGTGTTCCACAACTTAAATTAGGTACTTTAAAATGCTTAAATACTTACACCAAATATGATGTACGTTGTAGAGTCGACCGATCTGCGAGAAGTATCCAGCGAAGGCTTCGTTTTGAGAGCGGCGGTATGTGAGACCGCGAGCCCAGTTGTTGCCCCACTCGATCATCGTGCCAGGCTTCAGACTAGATAGGATTAAAACATAAGTAGGCTATTATAGCCACTTCACTGTAAGTGTTCGCAAGGTTGCCGAGCGTAATTTTATATGGCAATTGCATAATAATCTAGGAAATTGAATTGAAGGAGTATTCAGTCTGTTGTATTAATTATATTTTTAAGTGCAATTTTGCCTAGCATTTACTAGGCAAAAGTGGTTAATCGATGTCGAAATTACCGCAGAGTACATTTTTATTTATGGTTAAAAATGTAAAGTCGTAGCCTACAGTAGTCTTGTACAGATAATTTACCTCGTGACAACCCAACAGCAACCTTATTGTAACGATTTTAAGATCACTGTGATCTTGGCAGTGATCCAAAATCGGAGGTTATACTGTTGGACAAACCTGTAGGATCTGATCCAAAATCGGAGGTTATACTGTTGGACAAACCTGTAGGATCGAATCTCATAAATGTTGCTGGACGTGCGGGGCTCTCCGTTGGGCCAGAAGCTGAATGCCAGCAAGTACTGTAAGTGTCGGGACCTCACGAAGTTACCGCGCTCCACCTCGAGTGCCCGGTAGTCCTGCACGAGAAAAACGCATGCTTTGAAAACATCATTTCATACTATACGATTCATACTAATACATGGATGAAAGGATTTGGATGGACTCTGGCGTACAGATAGACCTTGACCTGGTTCTGTCATAGCATATCCGGGTAATACGTTCCCGTGGGATAATTTCCGACTTCCACGTGGGCGAAGAAGCGGGATTAAGATCGTGTAGATCATGAATTAGACCTCGTAATAACTTTTGTAAAATTCTCGCTATAGATAGACACTTTTGTTTAGTTTAGTAAAACAGAAAAGAGTTAGTTATAAATTTGTCGCTTACGAAAAATTTTTTTTTTATAATGTATATGCCAGCCCACATCATGCATGAACCACCCCCATAGGCGACTGTTTCACGGAAACAGCACTGTGCAAAGCGCTCGCCCGGACGTCTTTAGACCCGGCCTCCTGTCACTGCCATGCAGACACATTCTGCACTCGTCAGTGAACAGGATAGGCCGCCATTGGTAAATGCTCCACAGACGGTGTTCCCGTGCAAATTAAAGTCGCGCTTGCCGGTGGCCTGGGGTCAATTTCGGGCCTGTGGCAGGCCGTTGTGGGGTCAGGTTCGCTTCTTTCAAGCGTCTTCTGACTGTCCACTCACTGATAGCCACCCCTCGCACTCGCCTCAACTCCTGCTGGACACCAACACTGGTAAGGTGGCGATTCCGCAGTGCAGTCGAGACGATAAAACGATCGTCCCTCTCAGAAGTGCACCTTTGCCGGTCAGATCGTGGTCTTCGAGTGAAGGCACCAGTCTTCTGGAACCTTCTGTACCCTCTCGACACAGCAGACTGGCTCAAGTGCAACTGACGAGCGACAGCTCGCTGACTGAGCCCTTGTTGCAAGGGAGCAACAACTTGGGCGGCTTCAGTTTGCGTAGTATCCATAATTTTGGATAAACAGTAAGCGTCACAAGCGGAGATGTTATCAGGTCAACTTCAGATAAGCGACTGATAAGGTTTTTTTTTTGTATGGCATCTACCGTGACTACTTAACCGGACTATCCTGTGGCTGCCTTAAGCGAACTAAAAGCCTCCGGCCAGGGGCGAAAAATTGTCATTACTAAGCGATTGCTCGCTAAGGGCACCCCCTGTGGGGTACGGGACTCGGCTTAGGGCGTCGCTAGAGGGAGGACAGCAAAATGGGACAGGCTGGATCTGATTTGGATGATTATTATTATCGGCGGAATTTAAAACTACAGGCTACGGCGCGGGCTGGCACTTCGTCGAGCAAGGGTCGGGGGGGACAGTTACTTCGGGGTTTTCGATAAGGAAATTTCAGTTACAGGTGGTTTTATAAGCGCTCGCAACGCGCAACTCGTGCGTACCGTGGATAGCATGTTTTCCTGTATTTTCATTGAAACCTCAATATTTAAAAAATATCGTACCAATTATCATGATTGAGATTTCATTTTAAAGCTTTATACGCTTTTTTAATAACAGTTTCGCCATATTTAAGAAAACCGGCCATGTTTGCGCGCTTGGGGGTTGAGTCGATTATGCTGCACGCGAGTGTATATACAATAACTAGCTGACCCCGCAAACGTTGTTTTGCTTCTTTTTTTTAAATAGATGTTGACTTGGCCGATTCTCAGACCTACCGGATATGCACACAAAATTTCATACTTATCGATTCCGCCGTTTCGGAAGAGTTTGGTAACAAATATTGCGACACGAGAATTTTATATATTAGTAGGTAAACACGAAACAAGACCAAGGAAACTATATGTAATAATGTTTACGGAGAGAAAAAGTGTTTCGTTACCAGAATTTTAAAAGTGGACAGTGATTGAGCACGCCTTATCGACATGGGCAAGGCATAACCGTACGTGCTTGAACTGTAAAACACTTGTCATAAAAACTGGTGGAATGCATCAGGATCTCTAGCTAGTTTTCCGATGACCTCAGATATCTGTTATGTGTGTTCCTGTTTCGCATAAGGCGGGAGGAAACGCCCGACTGTCACCATTGTGTGGATCGCCCGGAGGACACGGTGGAGCATACGGTGGAGGTCTGCCCAGCTTGGGCGGAGCACCGCAGTGTCCTCGCGGAGGCGATCGGCGGCGGCGATCTCTCGTGTCCGGCCCTGGTCCAGGCCATGGTACGGAGCGACAGGGAATGGAAAGCCGTCACCTCCTTCTGCGAAGCAGTTATGCTCGCGAAGGAGGAGGCGGAGTGCGTGAGGGAGAGAGCCTTGCGCCCTCACGCCCCTAGTCGCCGCAGGAGACGCCCTGGGCGTCGGGAGTTGCCTGCAGATTCCCGGCCACCGTAGGCGCGGGCTTGCGGACGGCGAGCAATGGGTAGCTCGCCGTCCGGTAGGGACCAGGCCCGGGTCGACGGCGCGTCGTGTTCCACGCGCGACTCAATGAGATGTCAGCACAAAATGACGGGGTCCGATACGGCCGACGCCTCAGGGTCGCGGGTAATTCGAAAGAGTAACCGTGGCCCTGGCACAGGCAACTGAAGGAACACGGGTGGGTTTTAGTCAGTAAAAGTCTGACACCCCCTTCCGCTCCACCCAGAGCGGGAGATCATTTGATGATTTCCCACCCAACAAAAAAAAAAAGGGCAAGAACCTTGGCGGCATGCATTTCGCCAACTTCATAATCACTTTGGAATACTTAAGGTCTAAATTATGGCAAATGTTCCTTCAATTATTAAAATAATCTTACATACGTTATTTCTTACTTATTTGGGCAAACAAGCAAAAATTATTGAAACTCGTAGTACTGTTTCCTCTTCGCTACTTTTTATGACACCGTAGACTGTAAAAAGTTGATAAAACGGTTTCGCTTTATTAAACTCTATAAAGCATACAGGTACTCTTGAAAGTTCCGTCAACTGACACGTGTGTGATTGCAGAAATAATTCCTGTGACCTTTGTTTCACAAAAAAAAAAAAAATTGTCAACTATGCCAGGCAGTGGTGCCAACTTAGGGTAATTTATCCTAGATTTAGAGTAAAGTAAAATAAACAGGGTAATTTTTAGGGTAGAAACTCGGCGAGGGTAATTTTAGAGTAATTTTCTTGTTGTAAATGTTTGCATGAATAAATATTCATGCAAACATTTTTGTACCTCAAGTCATGATTGAGTGAGCTATTCGTTTTTAAATTTCTGTGATTGCACCTAATTATCATCGATTCGAGATTTCATTAACGCACTCCTTTAATTTGTTTGTTACGACTCCCTCTCCGCCTGTCTTGTTCCTTCCTACTACATATTTTTCTGTGCCCGCTGACCGCTAGCAAACGCAAAGTACTTTTTATCCCACTCGCTCGACGAGTACCTACTAAAACTTCTTTCTCGTTACGCCTACCATAGACTCAATGAAGTATTCAAGTACTTGGGACAAATAGGATCTTTGGAAAACACCAGTTTTATTCATGGTTTCAAATATCCGTACAACTTGTCCATAATAAAGTATATTATAAGTAGATTGAATTGTCTCGTCTTGTTTATGATCTTGCATGAAATGTATCAAATATGGATAGTACCGTGCAGGAAAGCAATTTAAAAAACAGGGTATTTTTTTCATTTAACTTAAAATATAGGGTAAATTGAGATCAGACTTGGGGTAAAACAAAACCAAGACATGGCAACACTGATGCCAGGTGAAAAAGTAAAAAAAAAATCGGCTAACTTTGATGGAATGATGACTTTCCTCAATTTTTCAAAACTTGAGCCTGGCGTTTTATATTACAGAAATCTGGAACAACATCCAAATGACATTATATAATCAAAAGTTCAAATGCTCTTCATTTGAACTGTAACATGTATTCTTCATACAAAGTAGGAATGGGAGTCAAATTCTGGCAAACTTGTTGCTTACTTTTATCTAGAGCTAGCTACTTCTATTTCCATCTTTTGAAAATGCGGCTGCATTGCTGTGAACCAGATCGCACTTTCTGGATAGTTCTTTGGTCGACATCTAGAGTAAGTGTTGCGTTGCACTCTATAATTTCTCAACGCCATAAACTAGAACGGGTTTTATTATTTTTATTTAGTATATAGCGATGTCCCGCTCATAAGTAAAATGCCTTGTTTGTCTCTTTTGGTAAGCACGAAAACAAACTCTTGTGCACCAGCACTTCCAGAACTCCCAGCATTATTCATTTTAAATCGTTTTACATTAAATTTATATGTCGAACCCGAAAACAATGTGACATTTAACTTCAACAAAGACATAATTTCTAATCCAAAAAAAACCTCTTTGATTGTTAATTGCGTCATGTAGTAGGCTTATGATTGCGTATACTTTCAATTCACTAATTCATCATTTGCAAAGAGTACTATAATTAGACATACGTCATCAACATAACCATATAACACACAACTGTATCTAAAAGTGCATTTAAGAAGATAATCTGTTCAGGATTTTTTAAAGTGTATCTTACAGGTACAAGTGAATGATTTCCAAAAGTTTATCTACAAGGAAAGTGTATCTATGAGGAATAATTCTAGATAATTTTGAAAATCATTTAAATATATAATCTGACTTTTCCATTCCTATTTTCATTTTATTTGGATGGAAAAATACCTCTGTTGGTAATCTTAGTCAGACCAAAAATTGCTCCTATCTAGAGTGTCCTGACTCCCAGTTTGGAAATTGTTGGAGAGATAAGTTAAACCCTAAACAAAACATGCCTTAATAAAAATGCAATATAAAAAAGTTTTGAATAGCTTGTAAGTAGCTTAATTCCAGGTATCTAAATTTCAACCCAGTTAATAACTATTGAAAATGTTCTGTTGATTTATTTTACTTTGATGGTCCTAGTTTATCATTTATTTATTTTATTTGTTGTATAATAATTTCAGTATTGCATATGTAAGCTGCCATGCACTTTAGGCCTGAAGGCTTTATTTATGTATTTGTGTTATTTACATGCAATTTTTTTCTTTTTTTTTGTCATTGGCGTTTCGGTAATTACTTGCAATTGTTTAGAATCAAGTTCTTCTAACTGAACAGACAGCTGTGCTGCTGGGGAGTTTGTTGCGCCACTTCTTCTTCCCAGCTAAAGCACTAGGAAGTGGTGAAGGGCGGGCTTTTTGGGGGACTGTCTTATGTAATTTTGACGTTCGAAAAGTGCTGATTCTCAGCCTAATTTGAATAAATGACTTTTGATTTTGATTTTGATTTTGTTTCTTTCTTTTGCATTTTAGGTACCGTCTGTCTAGTCAAGATGTACCAATCAAGTAGCTGTGAATCATAAAATCTTACAACCATCTGTATAAATGGCCTGACCAGGCAATTAATAATCCCATTGTAAACAGACTGATAACAACTTATCAAGGAGTTGTAGACAATTAGCAATCAATAAGATATCTTACAGCATTCTCTTTGAACATGATCTTTGCTTTGTCAATCTTCTCGAAGCCTCCAACATATTTCCACAGGTGCAAGGCCTGGTCCATGTCGCCCACAGACACGGTCCATGATCCCACCAGCTCACAGCCAAGCTCCGCTTTTTGAGAGTGCACAAACTCTACTGATGTTTTGCTAAAAGTTAATGAAATGTTACTTTTGTGTCGGAGTTATCTAATTTTAATAATGATATGAGTATAAAGATTGATTGAATGCAATGTTTGCTATTGATAATAATGTGTTGATCATTCAACTCTAACAAAATTCTTGATGGAAAATATTAAGCAAAATGTTTTCTCAGCTGCCACATTTTATAAAAGTTATCTAAAAGTTTTGAAATAAAGTTTTATTTAGCCCGAACTAGGGTATTATGTTAGCAACAATACTTCTGCTGAGTTAAATGACTGATGTAAAGGGTCAAGGTTTTATGCTGATATCATTTACTATGTAGAAGTTCTAATGATTTGTTACTGTAGGTAATATGCAGTGTTCTATTTACAGAATGTTGCATAATAGCCAGTCTGCTCACTGCTAGGTCATACGCTAGTGTGTAAGCATTTAGATCAAGTACTTATGTAAGAATATTGATGCAAACACATACTAATTTTGCAAGTATTTCTCCGTGGAGTCCGGCTTTATGTTATGTGTGTGGAGTGCATAGATGATCTCCTTGTCGCTAAGCATCCGACTGTGGGATTCCTTCGTTGGTTCTATCCTCCGCACCAGCAACTTCGACAACCATCCATCGTCGGCGATCGATAATCGTGCACTTGTTGAAATCAACCTAAAAAATAACTTGCATTTACGCGAAAGTTCCAAATTTATACCGGACAGTACAAAACAACTATACGAAAAGTACCTTGAAGTCTTCGGTATAGCTGAACTTAAACTTAGCACTCTATTTAGAGAATTCATATTGAGAACAATACACGCTTAGATACGATTCTAAACTATTAAATAAAAGGTTAAAAAGTAATTCTTGTTATCAATAATTGACAAAATCACTTGAAGGTTATCTTGAAAATAGATTTTGCATACGTAGTGACACCTATTATGAGTGACCGAAACTATAATTATATGTTGCGTCAAGTGTGCCAACCCGTTACCACTTTCTTCGTAAAATAATAAATATTATGAACTCATTGATAACTTTGAACTTCTGTCCCTGTCTGTCCAAAATAGTTTGTATTTAGCTATTTCACTCGCATGTTTTGCTTTGCAGTGTTATCAGAAGCTTGAGTATGTAGGTACTGGATTACTGATCCATCTCAGAATCTGTCATATTCTCATGAATTATCATGAATATTTCTTTATACGTAAAAATAAATTGTGTTTTTTTAGAGACCTTTAGTAATTTTTTAAACATTATTTTAGCCTGGCTAAAAACCTTTATCAGATTATTGAAATGCTTTCAATGTTATTTATGAGATTTAAAAACCAATGAAATCCCTCCCTACGGAATGTGGCGTTGCAGAAAAAATTAAATTACGTGAAAAGAAACGTTATGTTTATTGACTGATGGCCGACAACTTTGCTGACAATAGATAAATTGTCATTTCGAATTTACGAATGAATATTTTTTATTCAGACAAGTGAATTCAAGGCTTTTTTTTATCCTGCATCACACGTAAAAAACCTCGTCATGGGTGAGTACTCGCTGAAAATTGAATGTTTTTTGCGTGCAAAACTTGTTAGTAATGGTGATTAGTGGGCGGTGTTGTCGGTGGCAATCTTGTGACTATGTCGGTTTGTGCAGCTTCCAGCGAGGTGACGAAGCTTCAGCAGCACCTGTCGCTGCTGAAGGAGGAGTATGGAAAGCTGCAGAGTCACTGCGCGGAGGTGGAGCGCAAGTACACGCTGGCGGCGGCGTCGGCCGGCGACCTGAGCGAGACGAGCTTTGTGGCGCGCCTGCTCATGACGGTGGCCACTCTGTACGGCAGGGAGACGTACTCTGACATCACTATTAAGCTGCAGAGCAAGTCCATGCCTGGTCACAAGTTCGTGCTGAATGCACGTTCTGATGATTGGAATGAGGAAGCCCTCAAGAATCTTGAGGAATTAGGTGAGATTTAGTTTATTTATAAATGATGTGAAAGTGTGGTGTAGTAATCTCACGTACTGGATATGAGATCTAGGTATAGTATGAGAAGTCTAATCTATTTCCCGTTGTATTTGTCAAGTTTCTAAATATACCATTACTCATTAATACCAATATTTAATTTTTATTATATTTCAGATTGGTCCACCCTGCCAGATGATATTGGAGCTGCCCTCCTAAAATGGTTGTACACAGATGTGGTAGACTTGTCCCGAGGAGACTCCTTTGCTCTGCAGCTGATGAAATCTGCTGCCAGCTTCAAACTGTATGGATTAGTTGGAAAGTGTGAGCAAGCTCTCATAGCATCAGTTGGAGTAAGGTATGAAGTAACTTGTAATTAATTTAGGAGATTTTGTAAAAATTAGTGCAAGGCATCTATAACATATTATATGTAAATATTAAAAATCCTTTGTACGAAAAAAAGATTGCTTAATCTGTGCTAGTGAGGCCGTTTATTACAATCATGTTATCGTCTTGTTTTCAGGTCCTGCGTAAAGTTCTACTCGGCAGCTGATGAGATTGGTGCATTAGCTCTCAAGGAACACTGCTCAGGACTTATATCTGCACATTGGGATGATCTGACTGGTACATTATTTTATCAACTACTTATTATTACTGTGGGCGGGAGTAGCTGCACTCCTTCAACAAAAACTGGTCCTTAGCAGATTTAAATAGAGAAAAGTGGAAACTGAGTAGGGAGGCCTTTGCCCTGCTATGAGAAATCACAGGACTTTAATGATAATAATTATTACTAACTTGTTAAGACAAGAAAATACTGATGTAGTGAAATAACTTTACACTGCTGTGTTAATTTTTCTATATTTTTCCTTATAGCCTTAGTTCAGAGTTATTGTTGTGGTAGAAACTTTTTGTGTCAATTCTGAGTCTCTGTGTGCCCTTTGGCAAAGGCCTTATCCAACCCCTTCCAATTCCCTGTTCCTGTCTAGTCCATGTCTTTCCAGCCATCTTCACCAAGTCATCCTGTCACCTTTTCAAGGGTTTTCCTTTCTTTCTCTTCCCCTCCCTAGGGTACAGGTCACTTTTTTGTTCCATTTCTCATAATCATAATAATCATTTATTTATTGCACTCCATATTGTAAAAAGATGTTACAAAGGGCTTAAAGCTAGGTACAAAAATATGGATCCTGTAAGGGCAGTAGTTATAGTTTTCTCTTGGTTTCATTTCATGTCATTTAATTAGTATAATTCAAATTTGTGTTTAGATATCTAATAGTATGGAATACCTACATTATGCAAAAGGTATTTAGGGAAATAATTTTAGCCGTACAAACATATTATTTTATAGCTAGTTCAACAGGGTATTCCATAAATTAGCAATTTTTCCTCTGAAAAACTAAATAAAGAAGGAAAATGTAACTATTCACGGAGAGTGATAAGTAAATTTATCTTTTTTGTAGGTGTAGCTAGCCTCATAGTTGCTTTACCACTCAAATGTTGAATGACACTAACATAAAACAAAAAAGTATATTTGTCTATAGTTTCAAGTTAGTATTGCTTCAGTTCATTGGCAATAGTTATCAAAAGTCACATTGAAAGCACTCCATGCCTCGGCAAGCATGTTAAGCCATTGGTCCCAGCTGTCATTCGTAGATCTTTGACAGTTGTTATGGGTAGTTAGCAAGCCCAAAAGTCTGACAACCATTCTTAGCAAGGGGTATCATATTACCCAGAAGTGGGCTGTCGAAATTAGATAGGCATTCGCTCCATGTAAAATACTGATCTTCAGCTGCATCCGGTTAGACTGAAAGCTGACAACATAGTTAGGAAACGGCTAGGCAGATGATGATGATGACACAGTATTGATTTTACCGGACGCAAAGAACAGTTTGTATTTCATAGTATTTCTCGAAAAAACTATGGAAAACAAAGTCATTTCTGTGTTGTAACCGAAAATACAGCCTCTATCTATCTCAAAAAGGTTTGACAGATATCAAATGTGGTTAAGGAATTACAAGGTCGACTATACCTACAGTTCAAACATCTTACAGCTGTTGAAAGCCACCTTATTTGTGTTATAAGCAACAGTTGATTCTATAAAACAGCTGCTTGTTTATGGTTCTTTGAAGTTGAACTGATTAATATAATTTGTACAGCCTTTGCTATTTCTATAGTTTAGGACTACGTAAACGACTTTTATAAATGACACACATTGTTCAGTAAATAAATAGCTGTTGAATCAATATGTATATGTAATATTGTGTAAGAAAAAGAATACGGGTGAATTTTTCTTACACGAAATGGCACCTTGAAATTATTCTAGTATAATTTATTTTTGTAATTAGAAGAATCAGTTCTCTAGAGAAAAAGCAATCGAACGCAACATGCGTTGCTATGACTATTGAAATAAGATTTAACTTGTTATAATTCACTCAAAATCAGTCTATAATGATTCCAATCCTGGGTCACAGGCCTTTTTTCTATCAAAAACCAACACGCGGGCCCAGCGCGGTTTTTCTAGATTTCACATGTCTTCGAATGTTTGGTTCTAGGACATGCTGGTTTCCTCACTATGCATTCCTTCACCGTTTTGAAAGAAGTGATGATGAAATTCGTGCTAATATTATAAATTCGAAAGTAACATTGTCTGAATGTTACCTTTTAACGCAGGCAACCATGGAACGAATTGCGATAAAATTCGGCAAGTAGATGGCATCCTGGAGAAGGACATTAGCAACCTTTTGTGCCGTGTTTTTTGAGTTAATTTCCGACAGCCACGCGGGCGAAACCGGACAGAAGCTAGTTAATTACATAAAATCTAGTGCCTCGTGAGTCGGGGCCGTTACCATTGGGCCATCACTGCCTCGAATGATTCACACGAACTTCTGAAATCCAATAACTTTAAAACAATTCTTATGCTTAGGTGAGGACTTCGCGCATATGTCATCTGCTCTTCTTTACCGGATGTTGAAGAGTAAGACGTCACAGCCGCTCCATGGTGCCGTGCGGCTGCTGCGAGAAGACGTCGTGTTCCTGTGCCTGGTGGAGAACCACGCCAACGTGAGTACGCGCATGTTTTTTTTTTTTACACTATAGACAATGCTGGCGCAGTTTTATGACGGTTGTACAGTCAACACTTGGAACTATGAAAGCCGTCTTTGCTCCTATAATATAATTGTTGCCATAGACTTAGTTGACTGTTTATTTATGTTTTATACTAAATTTATGATGATCGACGACCTACAGCACCGATTATCGGCTAGGACGAAAATCTGATAGTTTTACTTGCAAGCTTTTAAAGCTCGGTATCTTCAGGCCCAGAAAGAGATGGGGACGATATAGACTCCTTTTTAAAGGATTGGCCTACAATTCAGACCGGGAAAAGTGAAACGAGGGATAGGCTTATAATAATAATAAGTTCATCTTAAAACCACGTTTTTTATTCCAAGAGGCTCTAACTTCGACTGCTTTGTAAAATCCTGCAACTGTCAAATTGTTTTAAAGTAGACATTGCAGGTACACTACCCGGGCGTAAATATAGCTGTACAAGGATCCTTGGAGCGTGGCCAAAAACGGAACTAAAGCCGCCATCTTAGTTGTTCATTAAGTACAATACAGGATATTTGGAAGCTGGGTGCACAGCCTTATGGGGGCGATAGTTGACACAATATGGAGCATTTAAAAAAGAAAAAAAAAAGGTTTTAGAAAACGGACGTGTTAGTAGAGCGTCGCCTCACTCATACCTGTGTGACCGTCTCTTTCTAAAGCTCGGTGTCTCATCTACGCCCGGGTACTGTAATTTAATTAAACTGAACTTAATATAAAGGCATATTGTATGAACGATACGTCATCGTCGTCTTCAGTTTCATATCGCGTGTACTTACATTCATGACCTCGTTGGAATCCGACGGACATAATGCCTCATTTACATGGTGCGTGTGCATTCCTCCAACATGCATTGAATAGTCCTTTGAGTCGAGAAGTATCGAGTTATCCTTCGTTTAACTTCAATTATTTAGTATTGCCGTTAATTATGTCGTTTTAGGTGACGTTACGTTTTTCGGGCCTCCGTTAATAATGATTAGCTGCAGATTGTTTTTCTTCTAAAAATTGAAATGAAACACTACTGGACTAAATATTGTCTCTTTTAAAACACCTACAATCAAATACTTTATTGGGTTATCGCGCTTGCATTCGTCGCTAGAGGCACTACTGTAGAATAAAGAAAAAACGGAACCCATATAGGATCACTTTGTACGTCCGTCCGTCTGTCTGTCTGTCAATACCGTTTTTCTCAGGAACGCGTGGAGGTATCAAGCTGGAATTTATATCAAATACTCAGGTCTACTGTCCCTTGCATCAAACTTCTAAGCCAACGCAATCAAAAGATACAGCCGTTTATGCCGCCAAATTCCGCAAATTTTAGATACTCGCAAGGGAATCAAAACCTACAGGGACCTACAACCTACTTCCCTTGAAGTCAGAATCTCGAAATTTGGTACGAAGCAACTTCTCATAGAATAGATAAAGGAGAAATTTCGAAAACCGTAAATTTTTAGTTACATCATTATAAAAATATTTTAAATAATTTTAAACTTACTACCCCTTTCCTCTTGAACGCGTGTGAACTTTTACTTATATACCTACAGGTTTGTACAGAAACCTCGTTGCGCGAGTCCGACTCACACTTGGCCGGTTTTTTTTTGTGGTTTTTGTCCCACTCCTGATTACCTATGATTTATGATTTCAAGTTACAACTTAAAATTGCAATTTTAAGAACATTATAAAATTAGTAGCTGCGCTCCACGGTTTCACCCTCAGTTTCGATTACGTATATCGGGATAAAAAGTATCTTATCTCCCCTAACCCAGGCCATGGTCAACCCATGTGCCAAATTTTATCCAAACACGTTCAGCCGTTTTAGCGTGAAAGAGTAACAAATAAACCAACAAACTCACTTAGCAGGTGGCGTTCTGTGGTTTCTGCCTACCCCCATGGAAAGAAGGCGTGAGTTTATGTATGTATGTATGTGTCACTTTCGCATTTATAATATTATAGTTAGGATAATGTAAATATTCATAATAAAATAAATATTAAAAAATGACTCGCCAGTAACGTCTGATATGTTCCATTCCTTGAAACATAAAATATTAATGCAGATTGTTATACGAATGTTATTAGCCTCACAAGACATACGAGCACAAAAAGCATAGCATCCATTGCAAAAGCACAACCCTGCCTTTAAACTGCCTAAAAACCGGCCCTTATAATCTTCAGCTTATTAAGTCGCTGAAAACCAGCGCTGGGGTTCTGCATTGTATAGGGTCGTAGCATTATGTTGAGCGATAGCCGTCTATTAAAAAAAAAAAAAGATACGAGGCAATTATATAGCGACGCTGCTTATTAGGTAAGCCAGTAGCTAAACCACTTTCAACAGTCATACATAATGATAAGATTATGGGAATGCAAGCTTTAAAGTAGCTGGAGATAAGATAATATGTCAGAACTTCAAAAGCTATTTGCAGATTAGGGTTAATTGAAATATCCAAATCTTATCCGGGATTGGGTAAATAGGCTCTCATGGAATATACTTACGAAATACGGTTACGTACGGTAAAACAGAAATGTTACTGCTTAGGAATGATTTTATTTGATCAAGTTATTACATTATACATAAGAATGAGTATCACGTAATAAATACAAAACAGTACACACTAGTGATGGTAATTAATGCGATTTCGCATAAATTACATAAGCATGCGAATTCGTAAGTCTTATTATGCTAATTGCTATTGCTATGCTATTTGCTAATATGACGATAATTCCTAATAAAATGTGAATGTAAATGTGAATTTTGAATAAATTAATTCTTCGCACCACCTGCTAATTATTTCACTCGCAAACATCACGTGGTCACGATGCAACAGATAGATTTAGTATTCCCGACTTCCCGTGGGTGCGAAGGAGAGCGCATGCTGCCGCTGTATCGACGCGCGGACGTGTAGTAGGAAGTAGTACGAAGCAATGAATTCGCACTTCAGAGAATTTCGCAACTACATTTAATTTGCTAAATGCTAAAAGAGCATTCACATGCTAACAATGAATGCAAATGCTAATTAATCCATCACTAGTACACACAGAACACACACAGTACAAGCGAGCGAGTAACTTTCCAGTGTAAGCTGATCTTGCATTACATAGGAGTTTCGTACAGTGAGAGGTCAGCTTATACTGGAAATGTATAGCTTGATAAGTAGCTGTGTGTACCTAAATTCTAAAATAAAATACAAAGTAAAGTTATCAACTTCCTGGCCTTAATTAGTTATAATCAGGCGAACACTTAGTACATATACGAGAGTAATATTAAAATAAAAAATAATGACTACCTACGTAACATTTGTCAAGGAGATCACAGATTTGCAATCTTTACAGTGTATTCTTTCTCACTTGTCATATTTGGTATACACAGAATGAAAATCTCGAGGTTTCCTGTGTGAAAAATACATCCGGCATGAATTAAATAAAAAGAACGGCTTCCAAATAATCATATTTAAACACATTCGTTTTCTCTGAGACCACGTAGACTGCCTCGTAGGTCTAGTGGTCGCAAGCGCTACTGATCAGCATAAAGAGGTCCTGGCAAGTGTTATTGGGTTTTTCCATTAGGAATTTCCCAGTTGATCGCAATAGGCTCGCCCCCTGTTACATGGGACTTAAACTCAACTGTCGTCATGTGGGTGTACTATAGGTGCTATTGGCGTTATGTTATGTTATTATTTTTCTCGAAATCGTAATCCCTCGCGCGCCATATTTGTTTACAAATAAGACAAGCAAAAGTAAATACACTTTACATAACATTGACTAGCAATAATGCGTAATAAAATAAAGCACCACTGTTGAAGCTCTTTGGCTTTTGTTCATAACTTTGTTCAACTATGTAACTATTAGTAACTTAACATTATTGGCAGTTATATAAAGACCCGTATGGAGGTATTAGGGATCTTACAAATAGTCTTAATTAAATATAGACAAAAAATACACCGTTATTTTATAGCGGTGAGCACGCCATTTTTAAATACACTTTACCTATAAAGGGTGGCAGGAACATTGACGCACAACCATGGATTCAGTCTGAACTTGCCCTGCGTTAAAATGTTTCGTCGGTGACAGAGCGTAGGTATTGGTATTTAATAAAAAGAGAGTATACTCTATGTGGAGGTTACTATGTAGTATACGTGAGAAGGCGGGGTGAAGCGTGCATGTGGGTGTTTACCGTGTATATGAAACCATAAGTTGCTCAGTTTCATCGTCAGTAATGGATTAAAGCCATTATAAAGCCACATAGAGCTGATACCATTGAAGAGGCAAATAGGTTAATCATATTATTGACCTTTCTATGAAACAGCAGATTTTTTAAAAATTACCGACGTATAATTTCTACGCTAGGGGTTAAGAATCATGTAGGTACTGAATTCATGGTTACAGATTGCGCGTCGTCCCTGCCACCCGATAAACTATAGTTCTACATTATCGTTTAATAAATGTAATTATATTTGTGAACGAATTTTCGTACAAGTCTTTTTAGAAAAAATTTGCTTCTGGTCTCACAACAAGAAAGTTCCATTACCAATCAAATCACAATAAATCGGTTAATTTAATTTAAGCACTCCATTTATAACTTACTCTGTGTCGCGATACTTGAATTTGCCTTGACACTACACTTCTAATATCAAGGTTCAGTTCCGTTTAAAATAAAATCTACTCAACATACTAAGAAACTAGTGTTCATAACAGCCTATCGATCACTCCCGGACGAGGTGCTTAAAGGTCGCCTCCAGGAGTGATCTGATACGAATTTCTACATAGAAAATCCTATCCAGAATTATCATGAAGGTGATCTGATACGAATTTCTACATAGCAAATCCTATCCAGAATTATCATGAAGGTGATCGATCTGATACGAATTTCTACATAGAAAATCCTATCCAGAATTATCATGAAGGTGATCTGATACGAATTTCTATATAGAAAATCCTATCCAGAATTATCATGAAGGTGATCTGATACGAATTTCTACATAGAAAATCCTATCCAGAATTATCATGAAGGTGATCGATCTGATACGAATTTCTACATAGAAAATCCTATCCAGAATTATCATGAAGGTGATCTGATACGAATTTCTACATAGAAAAGCCTAGCCAGAATTATCATGAAGCTATGTACAAGGATCAGACTGCCCTAGGCATGGCCTAGGTAAGCTCCGTAAGGGACTCTCCTGACGAGAAATTCTCGAACAGGTGAACGAGCCGCTTTATGACTAGCCAGTCAGTGTCATTTAGCTGTTAATTTCTGCCTTTAGCTTAAAACGCACAGAATGACTGCCATAGCGGCCACTTCTAAGACATTCTTGAGTATTTTCTGGGCTCCATTGCACCGATCCCCTCTGCAGTAGCAATGCGTCGTCTTCGTGGACCGCGCGTCATTGCTCGGGTCTTCCGAACACGACTCGTCGTACGCCTCGTATATGTTTGTCACCGCTTGCCATTTGCCGTTGATCTTCCTTTGTTCTCCATTCGTTGTTTGCGGCGCGCAACCGCGTGCGATGCTCATCGATGTTACTGTAATAAAATATTTTAAAATAAGGTAGGTATTTTTTAGGTAATCCAGCAAAGGAAATTTCCTAAATCCGGCCGCAATCCTGTTTAGAGCCTAAAAAACCTGAAATCTCAGGACAAATCCCGAGATATGGTTACGCTAATAATAGGGAGAAAAGTTTATCTTATTAATTAAAGGGGTAGGTACATAAGGAGCTTTTAAATAAATTAAAGAGATATTTGGGTCTGAGGAAGAATTCTACAAAAATGTTATTAGTACTAAACAATATTTTGATTAATATCAAACTGTTGTTCGAATTTTACCTAACTACACAGAAATATCCGATAATGTAGCCAATAATTGCAATTATAAAAAAGTAGTCATGTATCATCAAAGCTATAAACCAGTATAAGCTGATCTCACATTGTAAGGAAATCCTATACAATATAGCATTTCCTTACAATGTGAGGTTAGCTTATCCTGGAAAATTATAGCTTGATATGAAGCCGTATGTACATTCTTATGAATCATGGTTGAATAGTAACGTGTAGTTCGTCACACTTTGCACCTTTATAAGCAGCAACCGTTTTTTTTTTGTTTTTGTACAAAATTTCAAAATAAGAAGTGATATAAATAAATTACCAAACTCAAAGCATTTATTTCAATTAAACCATTTACAGGCACTTTTGAATTGTCAAGGAGTCGGTCAGTCAGAATTAATATGAAGCTAGTTTCCCATTCCAAAGCGTAGTATTTACCTATGGAGAAGAAAGGCCAAGAAACTCCTTGGACACTCTATTAAATAATATTGTGCTTACAATTAGCACAACATAACATCACGCCTGTATTCCCCGAAGGGTAAGGCAGAGCTGAAGCAATAGTACACCCACATTTCGCCTGTTATGTTTAAGTCTCAAGTAACACGGGGCAAGCCTATTGCCATCAACCGCGCACAAATCCAGACTCCGGGCTGCTACTAAGAAATTCCATATGGAAAACCCCAATACAGTATGCCCGACCTGCACCATAGAAACGAGTTTTGTCGACGGTAGAATGGACAAAAAGGTAGACGAAAAAAAGTCATTATGGAAATTCTTCCGTCGACATAACACGGTTATGATACTCGTGCTGGCCCATAAATGAAGTCGCTATATTAGGTACCTAACTGCACTAATTTAATTAAAAAATAAATAACTTTTGAAACATTATGTATTTATGTATTGTATTTACATTGTGATTAATGATGCAACGTTACATAAAGTACATACGAGGTGACAGACTGACAATGCTTCTTACATAAAATACTGAAACTAATGATGTAATTACACGTAATTTACTATTCCCGACACGATTGTGAAAGTAATGAATGGCACCAATCATTGCATTGTATGTTCCGTAAAAACATTATGTAATTAGAACTTTAACCTGTTTAAGTGTTACCCATAGTTTTTACAGTAGTTTTTAAAAAGGCAGCGATTTTGATAATAATTAATATGAGGTTTTTTAAGAAGCAAAAACAAATATCATCCGCTTTTATTCGATGGCGACAGAAACTACAGAACGCTACCTGCTATTCTATTTTTACATACTCACTTTTGCTTAGTTAACGATTGTATATCTTAGGGCAGACAAATGCCATTCGCTTTGCAGCGATTCTATTTCTACAATCGCTATCGTGATCACGTGACATTTCGATAGCTTATGTCAACCCCATACATTTTTTGGCTTTTCTACTAGCGTCATCGCTAAAAGAATATTACGAAAGTTACTAAATAAAGTAACATAACTGGGCCCTCTGGTCATACACGCACATAAGCCTAATGTCGTCTTACTCCTAAACCTGAAGTGCTGGGCACTAGTCCGTGCAACAATTTCCATTCTACTTACTCTAAAACATTAACAATTTTTCATGTTTTTTTTTTTGCCATATGCCTCTACATTTGCCTTGCCTTTACCGTCTTCATACAGATGTGATAATTGATTTTCACAGATACCAAAAACTTATCGCGGTACGATTTTGAATTTATCAAAAGTTTTTTTTTATGTTGCGTTGTTTGAAATATTCCCTTCAATATTGTAGCATTACAATGTGCACTGTACGCTTATGGTGCAATCTGCACGTTTAACCCTGCCGGTGCGCGTGCGCATGCCATGCGTGCAGTCCTCATTAGCATCGCCGGGTTACGAGAGGAACTGATAATTCGTGACTCACATGCCGATTCACAACTTTGTTTGTGTTTCGCATGTATTGTAGCAAAGCGATACTGGGGAATTTCGATGACAATTAGTTCATTTAATTATTGCTATGTACAAGTCCCTGTACCAATGTTGCAGTTAATAGCTTTCCTGGTTCTTGTTGTCCTTATTACTGTCGTTCAACTAAGACAGGCGCTTTACTTTGTGTAAAATATTTCCTCACCACTGCTCTCAAAATCGTGAAGGAAAATATCGTGAGAAAACCGGCATGTCACAGAACCAAAAATTCGAAGACATGTGACACCTACCAACCCGCACTGGGCTCTCGTGGTGGATTTACGGCCCTCTTCCTCTCACCTAGAGGATGTCTGTGTACCAGCAGTGGGAACAGTATAGGCTGATTATGTGTTATGATACTTTGTTGCTGATTTTACCGTGAACTATAGGTATAATTTATAAATTTTTAAAGGAAATGTCAGTTATAATTATGATTAAATATTTACGAAAAAACTGCCTGATTTTAAAACTCGTTTTCTATGGTGGGCATGCTACGCTTGCTGTGCCTACGAGATGAGGCATTTTGATGTGAGGTACAGTGGGATAATTATAGCCTAATATAATACCTTAGGCGTAGATACAAACATCACATTTATCTTTTAAACTAATTATACTTAGCTTAACTTCGCATAACATCACTCCTGTTTCACTGAAGTGAACTTCATAAGACATCATTCAAATAGGACTTTCTTTAGGCATTTTATGGTTAAGCAACAAGTCTTGATATGTTCGTTTGATGTTAAATGACATTTAACTGTGCCACATAAAGTTGCGCCACCAACGGGCCACATGACACATATTCCTTTAAAGGAGCATTTCGTAAGGAAGCCGCCTTAACAGTACCGTACCAACGCATTCTTTTTATTGTCCGCCACTTCCTTTACGCACATGTATTTCGATTGCTATAAACAGTGTATTGACTGTTTTAGTAACGACTCTTAAGTTAATGCTTTTTTATTAGTCCGTGGTAAAATTTTACACTGGCCATAAATCCTAATTTTAAATCATCATCTGGCTAGACTTTTCCCAACAATATATGTTTGGGTAGACTTTCAGACTAACCTGATGCAGCTGAATACCAGTATTTTACATGGAGCGACTGCCTATCTGACCTCCGCAACCCAGTTACTGAGTAACACGATACCCCTTGGTAAGACGACTTTTGGGGCTTCTGAAACCCGTAACACAACTGTCAAAAATCCACGAATGACAGCCGGGACTTACGGCTTAATGTGTTTTTGAGGCACGGAGGGGGGTCACCCATCCACAAACCGACCGCAGAAAGCGTAGCTTAACTTTCGATCGACTCATGCGACTGCTATTATTTACCCACTAGTCCCTGAAGTCCTCCACTTAAATATAAAAGGTAAAACAAAACATTTTCGGTAGCTTGAAAGCGTGTATAAAAACAATAACGAACTAATACAAAACTAAATGAGTTTTTTTGTTTAGGCGCTTATCGAACAATGGCTGACAGAGGTGTCGGTCACGGGTCATTGCCACTTAGCCCTCACGGGCAGCTGGTGTCTAGCTCTATTAATAACTTTACCTTACCGAATTAACATTTTGCGGGCATTACCAAATGGCGTATCATTTTATATTAATAAAATAAGTGCTTGACACGTCCTGATCTTTCCATACGCAAAGCCCACGATGTGTACTTCAATCGATATCAATGTTTTAAAGAGATAAAAAAATTGAATCTGTATGTACGAGTATAATCTTCGGAAGTACGTATCCAATTCCGAAAATTCTTTCAGTGCTGGGAAGCCACAGTATTGTCGCAGTACATGTTTTAAAACATTGTCCCCCAGTGCCCCACTGCCGCGTCTGTTTGTCTGTACGCGATAAGTTTAAAAACTACCACAGAGATTTTCGTACGGTTTTCACGAATGCATGGATTGATTCATGAGCAAGGTTTTGGTGTATAATTCATAGATAGGCGGAATACTCTTTTGACGAGATATTTTACATAGAGTGACACAATGGTCGGTCTTATACAACTGATGGTGCATGTGATAGTAAAACATATTTGTTACTTGACTCAGACACATCACATTCCAAGCTTTCAACAGGATGGCTTGTATGTGATTAAGACATTCTGTCTTTGAAGTGTTAAGTGTGTTCAATTTACAAATGTCGATATATGATTCAGAACTTAAAATAGTAGCAGTCTTGTGTGTAATATTTATTGTTTTGACGGGCTTGCGTGTGAGGGGTAACCATTTATAAATGAAATATTAGTTAAAACTCGTTGATGGGCTTGAAACTATTTATACCTAAATCTAAACCTAGCGCATAATATTCATCATCATCCATGACTTGTGGAGTTTTAAACCTTTTTAACCAAGCGTAAGATTCTCTTTAAAAAAAATCTGCATACATCAAACCAACCAGGTCAATTACTACCATAATTGGCAGAGTTGACACTTGCCCCAAGACACCACAAAGACCAGCTTATAACTGTTTTGGTGATCGAGACTATGCGGTAAAGCGGTAGCTCTCCATAGGTCTTTATTGACAGCCGTTATGCTCAATGCTCTATCTTCAGATATATATACTTACGTCCGTCACTGAACTCAAGCGTAGTTATTCTCTTGAAGCACATGGTGGACTTCTCGCACTGCACCAAGTACTTGCTGCTGTAGTCAAAATGCTTGCACGGACATGGTTCCGTGCTTTTCTGTAGTTCCGGATCCGAACAACACGTGTAGCACTGTAGGCTCCATGATACTGAGAATAAAAGCATCCTGTTTGAATTTAAGTCCGTTCCTCCAGGTTTCTGAGAGGCTGGCAAATTATTTGAACAGGATATCGGATATTTAAATTGACAGAAAGAAAATCTGATTCACTGAATCTATGAATCATGATCACACGTGGCAACAGGTGAACTGGAGTTGACTTTGAAAAACTGGGGGTTAATGTGGTACCTACATTTGATCTTCCTAGTCGTATATTCCATGTCATGGCTGTATTTCAACCATAGACTGCTACTTACTAACATTCTACCAGAAATCCTTAAAACATTTTAACGAATCCTTGGAATAAAACCTATTGTAAATGCGATCAGCTTATCTTATCAGGCTTACTGTAAATTAAATCGCTAGAAATTGTCTCATACAAAACCAAAATGACTTTCTCTCTTTTCTCTTTCTTCTACTAAAACTCCACCGACTTTTCTTTATTATATGAATTGCATACCAAAAATTCTTTGGAATTTTTGGTATGCGCCGTTAGAAATTAACAACTTTACCGGCGCTAAATTGAACCTCATAATTGCGGTTTCCATTAATTTTCGTGGGACTTTAGACTGCGGTTCGTTAAATAATTGTTGGATGTCTTTGACGTAGTTAAGCTATGTTTGAAGCTTTAAAATGACAGGATATAACAAATAATATGTAACTAAATTCTTTGTAGTTTACTTAAATTTTTATCGTAAACAATGTTTTAGTTATGGGAATGTTTCGAAATTGGCGTCACAGTAAAATATATTTTTAAATACAATGGAAATTCCATAATTTAATCATCCTTCTTCCGTACTTATATAAAATTTACATTAAGGGCCTATTCTTATTTCTTCTCTATCAAAGCTAGTAGCTAGTTACCTACTTAGTACTTAGTTACGTGTTAACTCAGACAGAGGTGACTCTTCGCTGACCTTTATTTGATTCACTGGTTTTGTCCAGTTTTTTCCTAATCTAACGTATTTTGTCTCCGATTTCTTAGTGACTTCATCTGTCTTATGCCGTATTCAAAGCTTAATATCTTATTTCTGTCACATTTATAAGACCACAGTACAATAACCGCTCACCCGAGTAAAGTGTTCTATATTAAATATAATGTCTTCATATACTAGGAAGTGGTGACACAAATATCTAGATTCTAGACTATTTATACGTAACATACAAAGCTTCCGAACAAGCTGGAATACTTGAAGACCCCAACGCTTGATTAACAAACATTCTAAACAATTAAAGAACAATTTGAAGCAATATTTTTATTAGTCTGTCTGTATTGTGTTATCAGTAATTAATGTTAAGCTATCTTGTTGATTCAGCTTGTTAAGAAACAAAAGGATTGCCAAATGTCAAGTCAGTGTGTTGAATTTCGCGGTCGTAAACGCGATAATACAATTTGCATTAAAAGATGGTCGTGATAAAGGATAACGTCCAACAAACTAACAAGGTGTCGTAAATGTTCACAGTGAATGTGGTTTGCACTTGACCTACTACTTCTCTTCACTATGTATAAATGACCTTTTAATCTTTTATGTTCTCGTCTCTTAAGTTAAAGTTTATGAATAAAATTACATGCAGATTTGGTTGCAGTTTGGCCTTGCGACTGTAGACTGTCTTATTTTCCTTGTTAGTTTCATTATTTGGGGTGACATTAACATTTTTGTCTTGTTCTTGATTTTGTGGTTCTTTTTTTTAGTCTGTCATCCACTTTAATACAATGCTGTTATCTAATCGAATGCATCTGCAAGGCATTGCTCTTATTCTAAAATCCATCCATTCAGAGAACACACCAGTCGCCTTCGCCATTAACGGTCAAGTTGAATGAGCAATTTTATCGCACCATCTTTCGTGCGTCAGAACCTTGTTGTTCTGCAGCTGAATGTTATTTGTTCCACACCCAGTTCCATTAATTTAAGAACCAACATTTAAGGCACCGTAACGTTACATCAAAAATCGGAATGTTTTAACACTACCAACATTTACTGGCATCGAGCATCTTATTGAGTTTTTTTTATGTATGGTGTCTTCTTTCTAAAGAGCAACGTCAACAAATTTATAATCAGGTTCTTCGTAGTCAACCCACCGGTATAAACTGCATCACAAATAACAATTGACATCCGGGATCCTGGACTTGAAGGGGACATCCTAGACTTACATTTCCTATGCTTAGCTCGACAGACTCACCGGTATACAACTTTTTAAATCCCAATGATTACAACTTTTGAATAATTAAATTTGAAAGAGCCTTCATTACGCCTACCACGAGGTGACAGACTGAACTATATGGGAATGAATAATGAGGTTCGATGCCCACATGATATCAATTTACTGATAAATATGTCCATACATGGCCAACTCGCAATTTATTACCTATTGTTTTTACATTTAATGTCACGAATACAATTAAAATGTTTTTTTTGAATCAGTGTTTAAGTACGTTTCATTTATTTTTCAAGGTTTTTTCGTGTACGTTGTAACTAGCGCATTAAAGAATTTTGTTTGATTGATTATTCAAGAAGATACAGAAGACGTTTTCGTAGACTTAAATATAATATTCTTCGAAGGACATCTTTATCTATAAATGGTATGTTAGGGATTCATACCCTCATTATTGACATAGGAAGGAACAAGGAAGAATCTGAGTAATCAAGAGTAAATAATGTTATAATTAAAATGTAAAGCGATATTATTGTCCAAACAATTATTGACAAATATGTACCTATGTACCTCTCTCTAGTGATCTATAGTCGTAATAATTCTCAAAAGAATAAAAACGGAGGAAAATAATATCAAAACACTTTCACTTACGTTTCCAAAACATTGTAAATGTCAATAAAGAAGCTGCTAAATCCATGGTTATGAATAAAACACCACTTAAAATAACGACTACTACACTAAAACTACGAACTGTTATTTTTTAAATTACATTTACGTGTTATGTATTTACAATGTTGCGATTGCGGGGCATGTGGCCGGCAGGGCTTTACACTGAACTGAAATTGGCACCTCCGTACTCAACTCCATGATTCACAGGAAGGAAGCCCAGTGGTAAAACGGGACATGTCCAAAAACTAAGAAATAGCACTCTATGTTGGCGGTAATAACGCTGATTCATGCGATCGATTCTGGCGCCGGCGCGACACTGACCAACATTTGTCGGTCCCACTCTGTGTTCGTTTTGTTTGTCGCTTTGTCCCCGGATTCCGGTGTTTTGTTTTTATTTTAGATCTTCAGTAAATATTTGCAACAAAAAAAAGTTCACTATCGACTCCTACTATATGATGGGTCTGAAGATTTGTAGTGAACGTCTCTCATCTTGTGAACATGAGTGACAAATTTTGAAATACATTATTAAGGTCTTATATCAACAGACGTTAATTAATTAAAACAATATGCAAATGCAATAATAGTCGATGAAGGCTTTAATTAAATTACTAGGCTAGTCAACTACTGAACAAACTGCTACAATAAATCAAACAACGGGTTTTAGTTCTTAGCATTTTTTGTCATTAATTTTTTCATCGTATTGTTTTTGCAATTTTGTGATACTGTCGTCATTGTATAATTATCTCAATGAGAGATTTATCTCTTTATTGACCTGTTTTAACAGTTACACTATCTGTGAAACGACATTGTGTTGCGTGGTCTTTACTTTGTTTTAATATTTTACCGACTAGTAAATCCTAGTTTTCTTTTACAATTTTTGGAAAGAATTTACGTTTGCTTTGGCAAAAACAAAAATGTATTCTGAGAACACTACTCACCTTGTTTATTATTCGTTACTAAACGGATGTTAAATCTGGTTTCTGTATAGTTTATAAGAATCAAATTCTTTGTTAAGACCTGTGGACTGGTTAATCTCTTTATTTATGGTATCAGTTGTTGACATTGAATTTCATACTAGATGCATAAACTACGTATCGGAAATTATGAAGTTTGTGACTTACTCCATTCGCTTTAGTTCCCGTTGCGAAACATTTTACTATTGATATGGTCGCCTCGCAACATCCTTTATTATCGGCGATAAAAATAACATGTGTTAGCCATTTTTTAAACGACTAATGTATCTTGCACTTGACAGTTATTAAGAGCTTCTTTTATCAATGTTGTCTAAAAATGTTTTCAAAAAGTTATGTGACTATCGCTTATATCTCTTTCCACGATCATTGGGAGTCTCTGGTAATCCTGTAAGTAATTCAAAATAAAACAACGTTCTCGTTATCAACATAATGTAGTAAACACAATAAGCATTGCCATAGAGCTATGCATTATCATGTGCCAGTACTAGAGTAGTTTTCGAGGTTATCACGAGTTTTGTTCACATTTAGGTCGATGATAGCACAACAGGCGACATTTATTCTATTGATTGTAAGATCGAGGCGTGGGTGTGTCTCGTGCCGTGCTCTGTCACCATTTGTCTCCACTGTCTAGTCTAGAATTATTTTTTAGGTCGTGCGAAATATTGAGCGGCCACCAATTTTTTTTCTAATAGATTACTCAAGAAGCATTTATTCAAATTACACCGAGAAACAGCACTTTTTCAATTTCGATGAAGAAATAAAAGATAGCCCTTAAACGCCCACGCCAACCCTCAACCGATTCTTCTAGTGATTTTATAGATAGTTATATAGACAGATGAATTACAGATACAAAAGTAAAATTTAAGATAGGGTGACACAATGGGCGGTCTTATCACTAGTCGCTTTCATCCATTAACGGCCGAACCCAATGACGTGTCTTACTCCAACTTAGCGTACTGGAGATAGGAAAACCTATTAATCTCTGGGTTTAATGTCCCAATATAGCCAAAGTATGCGACCCTATAACGTGTTGACAGCCAGCTATTTGTTTGACAGGGACAGCTATACTTCTACTGTCTATCATCGGTAGCTATCTGTCTTCAATTATTGGGTTTGGCCGTAAGTCTAATACTGATTTTTCTATAAAAACCTAACCTTTGAAATTGTTCAGTGCAACTTGTTGACTAGAAAAAAACAAGAGCTTTTAAATTCCTATTGAATGCTGCTAATTATACCTAGAGCAGTGGTGGCCCAGTGGTAAAGACCCCGACTTACGAGTTGTAGGTCGTTGGTTCGAACCCAGGCAAAACGGTGAAGGAAATCATCGTGAGGAAACCGGCATGTGCTAGAACAAAAAATTCGAAGTAATGTGAAATCTACCAACCCCACTGGGCCTTCGTGGTGGGTTACGGCCCACTCCCTCCCACAGAGAAGGCCTGTGTCCCAGCAGTGGCAAAATTAAAGGCTGACTATGCAATATACCTACCACTGACAAACATCAAAATGTTTTGATTGAAATCTCTGCTTTGCTATTTCTGGCGAGATTCTATTGGCACTGACGTATAGTATTTTTTATTGTGTATGGCATCTCGCAGGTGAACCTGTAAGGTTGTCGTCTGCTTAAGCGGACTTGCCTGTGGCGCCCTAATAAATTAAGCCCTCCAGCCAGGACTTAAACTTAAATACTAACTAAAACTAAGCGACAACGCTAAGGGCACCCCCTGTGGGGTACGGACCTCGGCTTAGGGCGTCGCTGGAAGAGGGCAGCAAGGGACTAGCTGGATCAGGATTTATGTGATTTTGGGACGAATTTAAAGCTACAGGCTCAGCGGCGCGGGCTGGCTCGACTAAGGGTCGGGAGGGGTGACGTATAGTAGATAGAACTTTTCTATATAAGGACAAAAGTATCCACGATAAGGAAAATCTCATAACGTAAAAGTACCGCGCACTTTACAAATATAATTATGACTAGGTATATCCTTACATAACCAGAATGGATCAGGAAAATCCCAACCCATGGAATTGCATGGTGTGTTTACGTGTTCATTGACCCAAGAAGGAAATGCATAGATGGCGCCAGTATAAATAAATCATTGCATCCTTTTTGAGGCGTCATCGTGCAGTTTTAACACTGATAACACAGGCTATTTTTGCGCTTACTGATGCCATCCATATGCTGGCTCATTATTCACACATCATATTTTACCCATAGGTATTATTAGATAAAGGTACCTACTTATCTTGTTTTTTTTTGTGGTGATTCACTACATTGCACCCGAGGCTAATTAATTTTTCCTACTCCGTATTATCACCCACGGACATACGATTAAATTGGGGTGCGGCCTAAGAATTAATGACACCACGATGTGACAGTTGTCCCGACTTCTGATATGTTTTTACCGGTTCGAAAATGTTAATTAATCGGGTGCAGGTTTACTCCAAAGTTCCAAACTACTTTCGGACGGGCCCATATCTTCCTTGACGGAATAAGAGAGTAGGCCCCTACTTTTGTACCGACCTGTTTCTTCGTTGACGGACTTAGAGATTAGGCCCCTACTTTTGTACCGGCCCGTTTTTTCGTTGACGGACTTAGAGATTAGGCCCCTACTTTTGTACCGGCCCGTTTCTTCTTTGACGGACTTAGAGATTAGGCCCCTACTTTTGTACCGGCCCGTTTCTTCTTTGACGGACTTAGAGATTAGGCCCCTACTTTTGTACCGGCCCGTTTCTTCTTTGACGGACTTAGAGATTAGGCCCCTACTTTTGTACCGGCCCGTTTCTTCTTTGACGGACTTAGAGATTAGGCCCCTACTTTTGTACCGGCCCGTTTCTTCGTTGACGGACTTAGAGATTAGGCCCCTACTTTTGTACCGGCCTGTTTCTTCGTTGACGGACTTGACGGTGTAATGGCGACATGTCAAAACATCGATATTTTTATGCCATATCTCTCATAATTAAAAAGTGTTAAGTCGATGAAATTCGTTGTTGACATTTATTATTGTATACGAAATTGTGATTTAAGAATACCCACTTGTTTATGTGCCGTCTTAATTTATTGACAAATATTAAGTATTAGTGTTTGGCATGAAATTGTGACATCTATTTACTACTTTTTTTGTATATATTTTGATAATTGACATTCTATTAACATCTCTAACCTATGCCTACCTATTTTTTATGCCCTTTGGCGGAACATAGTAAGGACCCATATTTTCTTATAAAAAATCTGTATAATATTACCCTATGTTCACAAAAATAATAAATTTAAAACTTCCGCAATATAACTCTAAATGAAGATGAAAACCGCATCAAAATCCATTGTACAGTTTACAAGATTAAAGCAGTCACACAGACAGACGTCATGTAAGACGTTTTATACCGTGGAAAGTCTCGTGCACACTGGCGCGACGCCACAGCGCGACACAAAGGCACCGCGTGTCGCGCGACGTGCGGGTTCTTGTGTCGCGCTGTGACGTCGCGCCTGTTTGCGGGAACCTTAAAGATATTAAAAAAAACTGCGAACACTACAATTTATGGATTCAAAATCATATTTCAAATCGATACGTTATGCGAAACCCGAGGTACTTATTATAATTTTGACTGTGCAATATGTGGGTACAAAGCGATTATCCTACATAGCTAAAGTATTTACAGCAAGAAAATATTGCGTGGAAATATGCCATGTCTGGAAATATGCCCTTGCGAACTTTACCTGTTTATAATACCTATATTTCCTCTAGGATATGTATTGTACCTACAATTTATACCTAGATACAGCTCAAAGGTTCTGTTGGTGGAGGAAAACATTATCAATTCTTGAAATTAAACATTTATATTACCTATAATGAACAAAACCTGGAAATATTTGTGACAAATTCATTGATAGTGCCTAATATTTATTTAGTAGATACACTAATACTTACATTTAAACATTTTATTGTATATGGTCAATTATTATGATGACGTGACTAACATTTGAATCGAGTTAATGAACTAAAAGGTCAAACAAATTAATAAACATATTTCCACAGTCCAAACCTTCAATATCTAGCATTAAATTCACTATCAGTGGAGCGTTATTAC